>CM053247.1:3686032-4932644 GCA_028583405.1 Pogonophryne albipinna
GAGGTTCAGGTTCAGGTCCGGACTTATAAGTCCGGACCTGAACCCATGGCTTGTGTCAAGTTGTGTGAGTAACTAAAGTGAACTTATTGTGAGCTAATTATCAATTGAAAATTAACTCATAATCAACTCAAATTCAAACTCGTCAGGTTTATTGTGCTCCCTTCCAACGTGTGTCGACATTTCTCTACAAAGTACAAATGTAAAAAAAAAACTTTTTGTCTACAAATGACTTATGACAGCAACTACAGTGAACTACTACAAAGTTCAAACATTTATTTCATTTACCAAACTAAAGTAACCAAACAGTCCCTGAGCTGACTGAGCCTAAATCCCTAAAACTTTGCTGAAAGGTAGAGTGTAGAGTAGACTATACGCATTACACTGTTACACACCTACTATATAGTACACACTGTAGTGACTGGACACTCAGAGTGTACTGTCTGTACACCATGTCTTTTCTACAACTCCATACAGTACATACTACATACATAGTGATGTACATACATACATACAATTTTGATACAAATGTCATACATAGTTAACTTAAGCATCTATCATCTATGTCACTCGGACAGTGAGGAGACTGTGGACTGTCAAGACTCAAGACACTATGTCTAAGCCAATCACATCGCTAGCTTCCCTTGACGTCACACAGATCTCGCGAGCAGTTGCAATATTTTGCGAGACTTCGTGAGTTCAGTAATGGCCGCCATATCAGAAGCCGACACGATGTTTTTCGTCTTTTCTCAGTGCCAATTTCTCGATCTATGGAAGGTTTTAGATGGTTTAGAACAAAAAGGAGAATATACGTAAGTGCTAGTTTTTTTGCGAGTCTAAGTACCGGTTCCCGACGTTCCGGTTTTAACCGGACTTGAACCGAAACTTTTTACAAGTCCAGTACCGGTTCAGCGTACCGGTACGCAGCACTACCCACACACTATTCTCTCACATTCACTAGTGAACACCTCACACACACACAACTGAAAATTAAACCTCACACACACACAACTGAAATACTCTCGCATTCACTACTGAACACCTCGCATACACATCTGAAAATTAACCTCACACACATACTACTGAAATACTCTCACATTCACTACTGAAAACCTTACACACACACACACTCCTGAAAACATTTTACTGAAAGGTTCTCAGTAGGGAATGTGCATGTGTTTCACCTATGTGTGTGAGGGGGATTTTTGCTGTAATGGAACTCATTGGCCCTTTTTCATTTCATCAAATCCCCCTCCTCGACTCCTCGGTCCTCCGGTAGTGACCCAGAAATGAATTTCAGCGCGCCATGTTGAAGGACATCTCATGTCTCTAAATGCACTTCGAGGACCGAGGATCGAGCATCGAGGAGGCTCTCTGGAGGAGCTCTAACCGAGGATACACTGATGGGTCCTCCACGGTCCTCCACGGCTCCTTCGTGGATGCATTTCCGGCAACAGAGATGTTTCAAAGAGTCGTGACGCACGGCCGGACTTATCTCAGCCAATGACAGCTCTGCATGCATCCCCTGGATATTATTTTATTAACTGCTTTCATCGCGACGCGATGTTTCCAGAGAGAACAGCTGTGAGGTCCGTGCAGAAAGCAGAGCAGTGTGTATAATATATATCACATATATCAGTATTACAGGCCTACTCTCTTTATTTGCTGTAGTTTAGTAGATATCTACAAACAAAGAGTCGATATTTGTCTAAAACCATTTAGTGCTTCACATAATAAAATACACAACGGCTGTAGCCTGATTTAGGAACTGTATGTGCGTGTGTGTGGTGTAGGTGTGTGTGTTACAGTGTGTGTGTTGTACAGTGTGTGTGTAGATGCAGCGGACAGACAGGTCTCAGTTGGTTTGGTGTCCTCTGCTTACTTTTAATACTTGTAAATAAAACTTTTGGCCCGTAATTTATTTTCCTCATTGTAGCAACCAGAGGGGCAGAGGGGGGGGGGGATATATCTCTGATAGTGTTACGTTATTATGAGAGTGCTCTGTTTGATTCTGTGGGTTTTCTCTGGAAGTTTGTCCTTGTACGATGTGAGGGTCTAAGGATAGAGGGTGTCGTTTTTCTCATACTGATATTCTGAACAATCTGTGCTGTTGTATTTGCTGTAAAGTGTCTCTACTGTAGGCTATTTTTATTATATGTACAGCACTTTGGCTCCACCATATATAAATATGCTATATAAATAAAACTTGATTTGATTTGATTTTGAAACTGTATATATTTATATAAATATATACATATATAAATATATGTGTGTGTATATGTCCGCATCTGTAGCCTGTTATTGTCTCATTATTCCGCACTGTCAATGAATCAAAGTAAATATATAAGTGGTCATGAACACATCTGTCCATCAGAGGGCTGCTGTGCCTCCTGTCATCATTAATGGACGTCTCTTTAAAATGACCGCTCAGAGGAGAGGAGTTCTCATTTCTCTAACCGCCTGCTGCTTCCCCTCCTCTCTCCTCGGTTCCCCTCCTCGGCTCCTCCGCTCGCATCTCCTGCGGGCGGGACTAAGTATCGAGGATAGGAGTCGAGGAGGGGAGTCGAGGAGGGGAGGTAGAGAAATGAGAAAGGGCCATTGTAATGAAACGGAAGTCATTGTAATGAAACGGAAGTAACAAAGAACAATGCTGCAGTGATACAATAGGTGGCGCAGCTCGTGCGGTAGCCTAGCAACCCGCTAGCAACATGCACAGCTGCAATAAGCTAACAAGCTAACTAAACCGAAATTGAGCCAGAACCTTTCATTTTTTGTTTTACCATTTATTAAAGTGATTGATATTTCAGGCTGAGAGGACAATGGCCAGTTAAATATGATTGATTAAGTAAATATAGGAGTAACAGATGTACTCCAGCCTAATCCAAACAGGCAAGGCAGGCAAGTGCTTGGACCAGAAGGGATATGAGGAGCTGACCAATCACGAAGCGTCATTTCTTAACTGGCAGCTAAAACAACCAATCACAACAGTGCTTCTCTGGCTGGCTCTGTCCAATCACAGGCTGGCTCTGTCCAATCACAAACAAGAAGTGTTCTCCCTAAAGCAGGGGTGGGGGTACGGCCCGCGAGACCTTTGCTACGGCCCTCGAGGTAATTTATAAACATACGCAAAAAAGAAAAAAATTGAAGAAATCTAGACCGCAAAAAAATTAAACAAGCGAGTGCCTGTTTTTCCTGGCCAAGGTCAGGGTCCTTGAACACATCACGAGCCTAACGTGTCATCACGTGGTATATGTCTCGTCTGACAGGGATGCAGTTCTGACGGAGTGCACCAGAACGCCTCCGCCACTTCCACAAATTGCAGTACCCACCCATAAGGAGCCGTACACATGCCGCAGTTTTTGCGAGGCTGTGTCTTTAGTTGAAAGCCCAGTGGTCTGTTCATCTGTCATACTGATCAGACAGTCAATAACTGTGTTGTTATTAGCATCTGGTTAGCTAGCTATGCTAACGAATATAAGAAGCTTTTTCTACAACCAGTGAGGTAAAGGCACATCTTTATATGATCATTATAGGTATAAAATACTATATGACAGTAAAAAAAGTTGTTATTAATAAACAAGAATACAGTTTGAAATGAGTGATTTGTAAAATATCCATAAAGAAAAAGAAAATCTGCTTACAGTTCTGTTTCATATGGGTGTTGATAGATGTATCCATAGATCTCTTAATGTTGCTCTCAACCAGATTGATGCTTTTAACTTCAACATTTAAAAAAAAATCTTCCCGGGGGAGAACACCCCCCTAGAGGAGGTTAGGTCCCCCCCACTTAAATCATGTTCACATGGATAGGAAACTAAATACATTTGCACATCTTGTGTCCATATATTTCTGTTTGGGTGGTCATGCCACAACCGTGCACGTGCATGCATGAGTCATGGTAAAATATCTGGATTAAGAGGTTGCTTTTTCTTTGCACAGCATGAAAGAAAGGCAGAATGAATGGGCTGTGATTTTAGTATTTTTAAGCAGAGCCCTCGGAGGATGTTGGAAAAATTGAAATGGCCCTTGAGAGGAAAAAGGTTCCCCACCCCTGCTTTAAAGGAATACCCTTTCCGTATAAGTTGAAATGCTGTGGCGTTTTGTGAAATGCTGTTTTGACTTGTACTTCAGGGCCACCGTACTAAAGCATTGACTACGCTATCGTTGTTAAATGCAGGCATTAAGTTACATGTTCACGTTCTGCTGCCACAATAAGTCGGTTACTCCGGTGTAATGATAATAAAATGCTAAGTAAGTATTGGTAATAATATTAATAAAAACAACATGGTTTGGGTTCGTTTGTTTAATATGTTGAACGTTAACCAGTAAGCTTCAATAATTAACTCTGAACTGAAAAAAATACAATACGATGCTGCGCATTAAGAGGGGCCTGTCTGTCAATTACTCCCCGGGCAACTTTTTTCCCCCAGTCCGCCACTGGTTGGGGGGGGGGGGGCATGAGCGCTCAGTGCCCAGGGGCCCCTGGAGGTACTAATCCGGCCTTGTCCGCTGTGCAGCGTCATCACAAACGGACGTCGCTTCACGTGACACTCCGGAGGAAAGGACGTCCCATTGCTCTTAAAACTAATTTCCCTGCTTCTCGTGATTTCCTTGCATCTCTCCATGCTTCCCTGGTGGGAGGGGCTAGACGCAGGGAAACGACGCAAGTGAGGGACACAAGGAATCCATTTAACCGAAGTGAGAAGGGCCCATAGGTGAAACACATGCACATTCCCTACTGAGAACCTTTCAGTAAAATGTTTTCAGGAGTGTGTGTGTGTGGTTAATTTTCAGTTGCGTGTGTGTGAGGTTTAATTTTCAGTTGTGTATGCGAGGTGTTCACTAGTGAATGTGAGAGTATTTCAATAGTGTGTGTGAGGTTCATTTTCAGTTGTGTGTGTGTGTGTGTGTGTGTGTGTGTGTGTGTGTGTGTGTGTGTGTGTGTGTGTGTGTGTGTGTGTGTGTGTGTGTGTGTGTGTGTGTGTGTGTGTGTGTGTGTGTGTGTGTGTGTGTGTGTGTGTGTGTGCAAGGCCAGATGTTTTCAGTAGTGTGTGCGAGGTTAGTTTGAATTTTGGCCTACACGGCCATTCATAGAACACTAATGTCTGCATCCAATCGTGTACCAATCTGTTAACGTTGAGAGTTTGCAGGAAAAGTTATAAAGGTGTTTCTAAATGTTAAAGGGAATTTGGTGAGAAATGTTGCAAAAACGTTTGTATGGTTGAGGTTGAAAGATTTTGTATCGATAAAAAGTGAGACAGACTAGGCAATAAAATAAATCATGAATGTTGGGGAAATATTTTCCAAAGCCCATAACTTTGACCCAGTTTATCAGTTCAAACTGTCCTGACTGAGCACACGCACCTGTAAACTTGGCTGCTGTGCTCTCAGTGTTTTGTCTCCCTGTTCCTGCCTGTTGACGTCAGCTGATAGAGGTGTTATGATTCTACCTTGTTATGCACAATGTTGATTATTCTCTCTGAACTAGCTAAATACATGGGTCTGGGGTAGAGTTCTTCAGAATTGACGTGGCAACTCTACCGTGAAGTCAGAACCTCTGGCTCTTGGACTTGTTTTGTGAATTCTCCGGCCAAAGCTCAGATCAGTGTTTGACATCAAAGCTCCAGCTCTCCCTGTGTCTCCTTCCTGAGTCGGTGACTCCCACTGCATTGCTACACAGAAGTTTCTCCAACAAATTGGCGTTGTCGGCAGGATACCAACAAATCTTCAGAACTGGTAAGTGTAATTTCAAATCCACATTTGGACATTTCCTTACCAGAACCTGTGATTGACGGTATCCTAAAATTATCTGTGAAACTGAGCGGCTGTGTTTCGTTTTTGGTTAATGAACATTTGGGGTCTGATTGTTTGTATGGGGGGTCTATATTGGTTTGTCCCGCCGTCTTGTGTATGTTTTGTAACAACTAATAATGAATGAGTCCATAGCCAGGGTAAAATGAACTCAACTTTAGTTATCTCACCAAAAGTAAATGACTTGAGAAAAATAAATAATATAAAGATGTAAAGCAAAATTCTGGTAGTATAAATGTGCTGCAAAATGAAAATAAATAGCAAAAGAGTGTTTTTATGTCCTGCATCTGAGTGTGCAGAGGAACATGTAAACAAGAAGCCCACTGGTCAGGGTGTGCGCTGTAGGTGTAAGAAGAAAAGAAGATGATATTACTTTAAGAATACATTTTAAATGGTATTGCTGGTATGTTAAGATATGTGTGTGACCTTGTATAAACCCTAAGCCCCGTCCTGCGCCCCGAGACCCTCAGAGGCATCACTGCTGGTCCTAAAGACCTGCCTGAGGAGATCAGGGTTGCAAAATCTGTCTGCTCAATTAGGTAAATGTTGTATTAATTATTTCATTTATTCTTAAATCTATGTATTGTATGGTAATAATGAGAAGGAAAAAAAACGTAATATTGAACACATTCCGAAACAAAGAACTAGACTCAGACATAATTATTCATTATGAAACCTTTTGTGCTGTTGCTGCAAAAGGGAAACTTTGTTGATTGTCTATTCCAACTGGCCACTGGATTCAGATAATGAATATAAGTTGAAGTTCAATTACAGTTTTAAATATAGTTCAACATTCTTTATTAAACTGCTTCAAAGTATTTCTCGTATCAACCAATCGGTCTCCAGACATTACTACAATTATAATAGTTGTTAAACTACTGACAAGTTTTCTGAAACCGAGCTTATGAACAAAAGAGTAAAGGTCGCTGGTTAAGCCAGGATCAATATATTTGTTGAAGTTTTTATTGTGTGCATAATAAATGTGTTAAATGAATTGAGCAATTATTTAAAAGTATAATGTTGCAATCTCTTTAAAATAAGTAATTACAGTTAAAAAAAAAATAGATGTTGTTTTCCAAGGGCCTCTCTTTCACAGGCCCACACTTTGAATCATGAGACTTCCAAGTCCTAACAGCCAAATCCATGTAGGGGTTCTACTCGAGCCCAATTTAAATACCATAAAGAAAGTATTGAACCCAGCTCGAGCTAAATGTCAAATGTATTTCATTAATGCACAAGTGTTTGATTTATTTAAAATGTTCCAGTCTAGCTTCCTTCGAGTTCAGTCTAAGCAACAAATTGTTTCTCATAACATTCTCACTGCTGTCCCAAATGTTTTAACCTTGGGCAGAAAAGCTGTTCACACACACACACACACACACACGCACACACACACACCCACACACACCCACACTTTGGATAAGTATTCACCTTATCCGCATCGTAAATTGTTGCTTTCTTTAGAGTTATTAGTAATTTAAGATTAATTATTAAATTAAATGTGGTACACAAGATAAAATAACTTTGACTTGATCATTTTGTTCACAACATTAGACCTTGTCCTCTCATCTCTACTAGAATAAGATACGTGTGCATGTTTGGGTGTTTTTACACTCCTGTAATGTACCTACTCTTGTTATACTTTTCATTACTGAGCTGGGAAGGTGGTGAATTGCTTAGATTCTGATCCGTGCAAGTCCAATTTTGACTGACTTTAGTTCTAATGTTAATTTGACTTCAACCCAAAGGTAATTATTTAAATTAACTCAACATTTCATGATGGCTTAGTGTTCCACATTTTTCCCACTAATTTGTTTTACAATTAGGCCAAAGGTAAAGAGAGACATTGATGACCTTGTGTCCCTTTTGTTAGTACGTGGTTCCATTTTGTCTATATGGCCTTGGACGGCTTCACTGAAAGTCACCCAGTTCTGCCCTGCTACAGTCCGGCTGAGTGCAGTCACAGAGATGCTATGGCTGCTCTACATGAAATGACATTAATGGCCTGATCCGAGAATGGACACCATGTCCTGCTCCCAGAGAGAATGACACTCCTCAAACTGCCGCTCTTCCTCCTCCAAAGACTCAGGAGGCACACGAGCATTACAGTCATTGATACTGTCTCACGTGGGTCTGCTCCCCCCACCAAGCCATGAACTGAAAGCATGATATCTGCTTTGAACACTTGGAAGCCTCCCTGTCACACCAGCACCAACCCTTGGGTCAGTCAGATGAGACTAACGGCTTCACTTAGGGCATTTGGTTCAGACACATGACTCTCGTTACCACAGAGTGGGTTGTTTTTTTAAGGCTATTCATACTGCTATGCAGAGGATGCCTGTAAGTTGGCAAGCTGTTAAAAGCCCCTACTATCGTTAAAATAGGCCTAATGTCAGGGGCCTCTTAATGTCTAGTTCTACATGTATTCACATTATATGGACAATGTTTCCACGTAATAAAGTTAAAGGCTGCACGAAACTCAGGCTACAATACTTTTATTGTTTCCAATGATAACGTCACCTTAAGTGGAGGAATGCAAACCTGTTTTCAAATGTAAGGTTTTGATTTTGTTTGACGTTTCTCAGTAATAACACCCTCAGACACCCACTATCATTCATGCTATGCCATCAGTAGTGACTCAGATGTTAAGGGGGATGAAGCTTTTCCTCCCAAATCAGATATGCTTTGTTTTTCAACAAATGTTTCAATTTCCTGCATAATATGTTTCTCACAATTGTTTTTTGTAAGCTGCACACAGGTGATACTGAGTCTTCTCGATTAATAGATTATAAACTATACCATGCTTAAATAGACTCCTAAGTTATTATTTCATATGTGACATATGTAAGAAAAGGGAGGGGAGAGTCAATTATATTGAGTAATTTATTTTATATTGGGTAATTTATTTCTAAAACCTATGTTTTATGGAAGAGAAAATGCATTTCTGTTAAACTAATATTTTATCAAAAGGTAAATGGTGAATTAATATAACATTTAGAATCATTGAGAAGGGGTTATATCCACAGGGACTAGCTCACCTTTAACTTAAAATAACATTTCTCTGCTTTGGACTGATGAGTATATGATGCTTGCATGTTAAATGACTAACACAAACCTTCAAAATGATAATGTGCATGTGTCAGGAAGGCTCCCAAATAATTCTGAGGGGCCTATTCTATTTTTGTAATTAAATGATAATGTGCTAATCCATTACTTTGAGTTGTCTTCACTCAGGAAACATCTTGTGACGAAGGTAACTTCGTCACTGAGGACTGACGGCTTCAGGCCATGTACTATTGCACATGTGGTTTTATTTTGAAAAGTGTTTCCCTTTCCCCATGTCTGTTACTCCTGATTATGTTCACCTGGTGCCCTGTGTTGTCTCCCCCCCCCCCCCTCCCACCTGTGTCTAATTGCTGATTAAAGTGTGTGTGTGTATTTAGGCTCTGTTTTCCCTGTCAGTGGACAGGTAGTGTGTGTGAGATACTTGTGGCTGCTGACTGTGTTCAGGTGGACAGCAACTGAGGCTGTGAATTATGTGTCAGTGATGAATAAATGCCCACACCGGGTTGTGTTTGGACGTTCTGCCTCCTTGCTTGGTCGGGCCGCTCAACGGTCAGCTTCACACATCCCTATCAGGTGTTGTGCCGATAACTAGGACAGCTATCATGGCCAAGGTTCAGAGAGAGAGACAGAGGGTCACACTCTCCGGCTGCAGAGAGCACCCCCAGCCACGGACAAGGAAGCACGAGATCATTCGAGATGTGAGGATTCTACTCTTCAACTTTCTGATGAGATGGGATGCTTCTCTTCACCTTTCTGCTGAGAGAGGGTTCTACTCTTCACCTTTCTGCTGAGAGAGGGTTCTACTCTTCACCTTTCTGATGAGAGGATTCTTCTCTTCACCTTTCTGATGAGATGGGATGCATCTCTTCACCATTCTGCTCGGTGGGCTCAAGCAGACAACCCTGCAGGACGAGCGAGGGCTTCAGAGGCTTCTATAATACAAGGTTCCATGTTTCTTGGAGGAGTTTGATGTCTTCCTAACCTCTCCCATCACGGGGGGGGGGGGACACCTGGATGCATCACTAGGAATACGCAGTTGCACTGCTCTCAAGCAGATAGCAGAAGGAATGCAGGCAGATGAGCCTCCGTTTCACTGGGGGATCATACAGTGCTCACTGAATGAGCCACACAAAGCAGAGCAATTGGGGGGTTGAAATATGGCGCTCTGATGAAGAAGAGTTTGAGCCAATCAGCACCTCAGTGCTAATCTACAGTATCAGGATGCCTTTACACACCAGACACTCTGTGTCATAAAGGGAGGAGGAGAACGAGTCAGGAAGACTGACGGACATGTTCTTCCAGCTCTCGTACAAAGATGAACTTTGAATTGAATGACCAGATGTTTACAGATGTACAATTAATGATTGTTTTTGATATTTCCAATGACCAGACATGTGCTAAATAGTGGTGATTAATATATTTTGTCGGATCAGATTACACTTTCGCACTAAACAAAATGTATTAATTGATATTTTCAGATTATAAGGTATTGAATAATAAGGTATTTCTACTATTATCACAGATAATGTTAATATCCTTAATAATCCAGCAATCAGGCTTAACAACACTACTCTTTAATGTATTATCCATGCACAGACAGACCTACAATGATGTTTCAAGTACTGGATTCATTTCAGTTTTGGCCCAAAACAAATATTTATAATAATTCATATAACAATTATGTAGCATATTTGATCCTCAAATTAGAGAAGTATAATTTAAAGGTCCCATGTCATGGCCATTTCCACTGATCATAATTCCATTGTTGAGGTCTACTAGAATAGATTTATACTGTGCAATTTTCCAAACTCACATTGGTTTCGCATACAGCATCTCTGTAAAGTATGTGTATTCACTCTCTCCACTAAACGGCTCGTTGCAGCTCTTGCCCCCCCACTCCCTGTGAGCCCAGTGTGCTCCGATTGGTCGGGACCAGTTGGGACGTTGTGAATCGCGCTGAGCTCCGTGGAGGTGTGATTTCCTTGTTTAGCGATACACAGCGAAACACAGCCAAACTCACCCTGAGCAGACACAAAGTCACAGCCGAAGTAAAAACAATAAGTGTGGCTTGATATTGAGTAAGAAAAAGGTTGATAAACGCTGTGAGAATGGGTCTGCAGAGAGAATTTCGCCGCGATCCCAACTGTCTGTTATCAGCCTGCAGCCAGGGAGGAGAAATCAGTAGAGCTGCCTGCACTGAGTGTGTGAGGAAGTCCGTGGATTGGTCAATTTGGACCAATCAGCGGGGGCTTAACGTAACGGCTCCGCGGACGTAACATAACGGCTCCATGGATTGGTCCATTTGGTTCCGGGGACGACATGACATCATGATGTGCCCGGAAGAATCAAATGGACAGTGACGTATCTCCAACGAGGCGTTTTGGGGAGGTCTTTACTGTGTTAGAGTTTTACTCCCTACAGGGTGTACTTTGAGGGTTTTGACTCTGCACACCATTTACATGCATAAAAACCTTCATAACACACAAGGGGACGGGTACTAACCGGAAAAGCATGACATGTCACCTTTAAAGAAATTGATATTCTATATTCAACATTAGATAAACACAGAAGAACCCTTTCAAAGTACCATAAGTAGATGTTCAGGTAAGTATGGCTAATAAGAATAAGTGATAGACTTAATTTGGTACAGATCAGTGGTAGCATTTACAAATGTAATAATTCAAGTTTTAAGAATGTTTAATCCTTCCTTTCCAGGTTTTTACAAAAGTCTTTGAATATTTGCCTAACTTTTCCTTTTACAAAATGAATGTATTGATTTTACTAAGACCAAGTGCCTTACTCTTGACTAAAGCGTAATGAAGTAAAAGTAATCCTACAAATTGAAGACACTGCAATTTTGCAGATTACAGATTGATCAAATCACCACTGTGAATTTGTATACCTTAACTGGATCTCTTATGGTCCTGAAGTTTAAAATGCTTTTGACTAGTGATTGCCTTGAAGTCAATCTTTAAGCTGCAAGCTGGTTTTGATGTTATAGTTTGATAAGTGAGATTAACTAATGAGTAAATGTTAAAACATATTAGTTTTAAAATAAATGTTTTTGTTATTATGTATCTGTGATTTTGTGTGTTCATTATTATGCTTTTGACAAAAGATGCTCCAAACACCGATGATTTTTCTATTATGATTGGCTGTATCAATCATTGTGATTGAATGTTTCAATCTTATGTTGTTCTTAATGTGATTGCTATTGATGTAATTGATGTTGTGTAAGTCCACACTCAAATCTGAAGATTCCCATTGATTTAAGTATTGAACAAAATATTATTAGAATAAGGGTTTAGATTATCAAAATTGATAAAAAGAGAGAAACTGTTGGGGAAATATTTTCCAAGGCCCATAACTTTGACCCAGTGTATCAGTTCATACTGTCCTGACTGAGCACACGCACCTGTAACCTTGGCTGCTGTGCTCTCAGCATTTTGTCTCCCTGTTCCTTTCTCCCACAATGAAAGTGAAAATGTAATGTGTTTGGTCCGCTGTGGTGCAGTGGGCTAATGCGGTGACATACTAACATAATGCAATGTGCGCCTCCTCAGTGGTGAGGGTCATCTGTGTCACCCCCCCCCCCCCCCTCAGAGTTTTCACAACACGTGAACATACTGACTGATAAGTGAATGTTGAAATGAAAATCCACTTACGTAGAGTTCTTGTACTGCAGGAAACCAAACTCATCCCTCTGTCCATCGGGGCACAGAGACTGCATGATAGGGATGATTCCTGCGGAGGTGAGGGGGGCCGCGCTGTAGAACGCTGCACAGTACAGATGTGGATAAGAGGAGGATGAGTCGCACCAGGTCAATGAGGATGAAGAAGCAGAGTGAGAGATTGTGTTAGAGTTAAAGAGGAGAGAGAAGGCCTTTCATCACTTTGCTGAACACAAATGGCCTAAGACATTTTCCTCGTCTATAACAGTCTATGAAAGCCCTCCCACCGGAAAACAAAAAAACTTCAACTTTTGCCAGTAGCCCAATGTTTCCATGGTTACTGTGCTGCTGAAAGTGGTCTGAAACTGTTTATATACCATATGTCAACGGAGTTATACTCACTAATTGTCTCCATAACTGAGGCCATTCCAATAATCTTCACATTGTTATGGATCTGGACCATAGACTATAAATGGACGTAGTGTCACGTCACCCATAGGATTCTGCAGAGTTGGCGAGAAGCCTAAAGTAGGCGGTGTCGGCCACTAACGGCTCGACAGTGACGTCAGAGTCTAACTCCCGCCTGATCCAAATAAGGGCAAAGAGGCGGAGGCGGGACCTCCTTCCACCGAGCTGGAAGTTCCAGAGCTAGCTGAAGCTACCAAGCTAAGCTAACATGCACACCGCCGTCGCATTTTACGTTTCTAAGGTAAGCGGACATGAAACTATTCAGCAAAACTATCAATAATAATCTAAGTTATTGAGTTTTTAGCATAATACTTCAGAATCTTAAAACCCCTTAACATTTGTATGCAATTGTGCAAAATTCAACACTGGAATCAAGCAAATATTAATATGTTTGCATGACATTAGTTACTTATATTTTGATATCACTTAATTATAGGTTTAATACATTTAAGTCAAGCTAAGATACATGTGAGCTAGTTAGTGCTCTTACCTGTGAGGCCTCTTCTAAACAGCATAATAACCAGACTGTATCATTAAAACTAAGTACCAGTTCTAGATCCTTGACTTTAGACAAACAATTCAAAAGACAAAATGTATTTAAAGACCAATCTTTATTTGAATGTGCCTCTTAACCTGAGATATTAGTTATACAGTAATAGTATTGACAATCTAAAAAAACTGAGTAACTCAACAGTCAACTTTATATTTCTTATTGTCTAAAGCATTTATTATTTTCATTTTCCCCCTCTCATATTCAGTGTGGACGGATTGAGACAGCATGGTGTCCAGAGAGCTGCAGAGACTTCAGGGAGAAACCTCCGTGTGACGGACGTCCTGTCTGTTGGTTTGGCCCGGAGAAGACTGAGAGTCTTTCCTCTGCGAGGAGGACCAGGCCTGATGGAGGAGGACCAGGCCTGATGGAGGAGCCCATGCTGGGCATAGCTGATACCAACTGCACAGGCCTAGTCTGTCACTTTATTTGACTAAATGTGTTTACTTATACATTTAATAGGTTTACACCTTCTGTCCATATGTGCTTTTTATTTAAAACATGTTTGATTAAATGTTGGTTTACATTTCAATAAATTGTATTTGTATTTGCTCTCCTTTTGTCCATTATTCTTACTGAAAATGTTAGATTACACATTCACATCTGACTGAAGATTGGCCCCATTTATTTGTGACGTTGCAAACTCTGCGGTACAAGGCACAAGTGATGTGAAGCTCATAAAGTGAGGCGAATAGAAATAATCAGCTGATGGAGTGTAGATATGGAAATAGCTGCATTCGATCAGCTGACTGTGTTTTCGCCACACTTTATAAGCCTATAACCACACCTTCTCTGAGGTGCAGCGTCACAAACAAATGATGGTCCTGATAGACTACAAAAATATTCGGTGTGCAGATCTTTGTTTTCACAATAAAAGTAGTTTCTTAGTGAATGTCCTGTACTGGTCTTAAAATCTCATAACATCAGCTTTTAATGTTCCTCTTGGATGTTCTTCTTGACCCTCAGAGAAGGAGAACATGTCGTGTCTTTCAGGCATGTCCTTTCCTAACAAAAATGACAGGAAACATAAAACATATTATTGCAGAACAAGTGTGTTATTTATGAAAGTGGTGTGTTTGTGTGTTTAGGGGCTGTAGATATAATTATTTTGTAATTGTAATGTTTTTTTTTTATTTCAACAGTGAGCTATAAAGACAATCAGATTGTGAATGAACAGTATGAAGTTCATCAACATTGAAATATGTTATTATCAAAAATAATATTTAACTGTTATCAAAACGTAGTGCAACTGTAGAAGCTTGCTCTGTTGTCTCACTGAAAGAATAACTTTTACCACGTTTTTTACAGACAATATTGAGAGATAAATAGTAGCAGTTCTCACTATGTGTCAAATATCTTTGCATTCAATACATTAAATTAGAAAGCTGACAAAGTCATATTGCTAAATATCTAAATGTAACTTTTTGCATGGAAAAAACCCTCAACTTAACTGATGTGTAGGTGATCTAGTATGTAGTATTGTTTAATGGAATGTATATCAGTATATTATAGTCAATACTTCATTAATTTAAACCAATATCTTACTTGATTCGTTGTACAGTATGAAAAATAGAATCTTTGTACCTGTGCTGAAGTTCACTGCTGTGAGGAGTCCAGTTCTGTCTCTCACTCTCTGGTCCAGCCTGTCTGCATCACCTGGACACCTTAAACAAACAGATATATATGTAAAGTACCATGTGTACAAACAATATAACTGATTCTCTTCTGTTGAACATGTTGGATTGTGTATTGTCCGAGTCAGGGTCCTTTTTATTTTACTGTAACTTTGGAAGAACAAATGAAATGCAATGAATAAGCTTAATTTTAACTGAAGCACACATAAGGTCTGATCTAATATTTTTAACAAATCATCCCTAAAGCATTGAGTGGGCTATTCATCATCCTTAAATGCAGGCATTAAGTTACATGTTCACGTTCTACAGCCACAATTACTCGGTTTCACAAGTGTAATGAAAATCAAATGAATAGTAAGCATTGGTATTACCAATACTTACTATTTATTTCATACCAATTTGTTAATACAATTAATAAAAACAACAAGGTTTGGGTTCGTTCTTCAGATGACTGTGACGTTAACGTGTAAGCTTAATAATGAACTCCAGCTCAACAAACCATATTGTAATATCTAAGTAATCATCTTGAAATATGACATTAATAATTGTAATATACACACATCTTATTGTGAGGTTGATTTCACATACACTACGCTGCTATTCAACACTACTTTGACGTTAGTCTACATACTCAAGCATAGCGAATTTAAATTAACCTTAGCGATGCATACAGTTACCTACATAATCAAATATCTCACTAATTTACAAGTATGACCTTATTTTATCAACCTCAAACAGAAGCCGTTTGTTCTACAGTATTATCCCACTTAACGCTTAACACTTCTCTATTTCGTTTTAACTTGGAGGCTACAATTAGCATCGTTAGCACAGATGTAGCTAGCTACCACTGCATTACACGCTAACCCAAGCCTTAACATTCATCACGTAGCTGATTGAAATCATAAACACATACATAAAGTACTCGAATTTCACTTACCGCAAAACTACATTCATGCACCGTCTGTTTTAACCGCAGAGCGAGTCACAATAGTCCGATATAAGCATGAAGAACAAACAACCACGGCCGAGTTCAAGTTGTGTTCCCTGGATGAACTGAGCAGGCAGAGTCCCAGTAGCTTCACGGAGCAGCTAGCAGAGAGACAAGAAGCTAGCAGCAGCAGTCACTGGACAGAGCTGTCACTCAATGTGACCACGCCCTAATTTATGCATAACTTTAAGACTGAATATTAATTAAACAGATGAGTTGAAAAATAATTTACCCCCCAATCCATAGTCATTAAGGGGGAATCTAACTATACAGAGAATATGGTTTTTTAAACCACGATGTAAACATGTTTATTTCTGCTGTAAAGTTGGGCATTTTAACATGGGGGTCTATGGAAATTGCTCCCTTCTGCAGACTGCTCCTACTGGCCACTAGATGAACTGCAGTTTGAGGCACTTCCTTATTGTCCTCCCGGCTCTGTCCCAGAGTTTGCCGCTTGATCTGGACATGTTGCATGTCTTCTAGTTCTTTGTTAAAGTTACCAACATGATTTTTCAACCCCTCTTTATGTCCTCTGTAAACTCAAGCTCCTGCTGTTAGGAAGACTGAAGAGAATATTAAAGATGAAAACACACCTCATCATCTTTAGAAAATCCAAACACAGATCTGCAATGAGGCTTTTTTTTAATACAATTTTATCAACTTAAAAAAAGTGGAGCACTAATTATTTTATTAGCGTTAAAGGGTTTATCCAATCAGTAAGAAAGTGATATAACCTCACAGTGTGTATGTATGAATGAAGTGGGTCTGTGAAGTACCCTGACATGTTAACATGAAGGTGACAATTCATACAGATCATCTCTCTATCTATATCTCGATCTGTATATGTCCACCTCGAGCAGCGAGCTGTGAATATAGGTCACCAATGGAACGTGTAAACACAGGTGGTCTTTAAGTCAAACGTGGACTTAAAGGTGCACACGTATGGAACAATAAATACCTGAAATAAAAGGCATTTCATAAAGGAGACACAGACAAAGTCACAACAATATAATGCACTGCAGAGAAACAGAGAGCAGCCTTTTGGAAAAGTGTTAAAATAAATAATTAAAGGCTAGATGTGTCACGGCTCAGAGTTAGGTGAACACGCAGAGAGAGACACACACAACCAGAGCACGGTTTACCTGAGTGTGAGCCGGGGTCAGAGCAGGCCCGGACTGGCCATCGGGAGCACCGGGAGGTTTCCCGATGGCCTGGCCTGTTAAGTGACCTGCTGGCCTGAGGATTCTTTTTTTTATGTATGTATTGTGAACGCAACGCTGCACAAATGTGGGTCTGACTCTGCCTCACAGAGGGTGACTGGCTGTCTCCATGATGTGGCCTGCCGACATGGCCACTTTCATACAGATCATACACTAAAGCCCTCGATTGGTCTCTGGGTGTCATTCAAACTCGGGAGGGTGTGTGTGTATGTGTGGCGCGAGCGAGAGAGAGAGAGCGCGCGCACCGGTTACGTGTATTGTTGCTGTTAGCATCTGGTGCTAGCTAGCTGCGCTAACGGATATCATGAGCTGTCAACAAGGTGGAGGAGAGTCCTCTCCTGTCAGACTGAGAGACTGATAACTACAGCTCAGTTGAGGTAAAGGACTCTCTGAGTGTTTAGATAGTTAACTTTGTCTAAGTTATCTCTGTGGGTCTCAAACGGTTTGGTCACCATTTATGTAAACAAGTAGGCCTATTTCCATTTGAGGGGGGAGTGAGATTAGTGAAATATGCATGAATAATTAAAAACAAATGTTAACTAGGTGAATAAAGGTAAGACATTTTTCAAACTTGTTGAGAGCTAAAACTAGTCTTTGCTTCTGCCTCAAATGCCCCTTTCACACCAACGCGTTTTCAGCTCCGGCTCGGAGCTGGAGCCTGAAAAGTGCCGGTTTTTCCTGTTCACACCGCAGCGGCGCCGCCTCTTAACTCCGGAATCTGGTTCACTTCCAGCTCCAAAAAATTGTCGGTCTAGAGGCAAGAGCTTCGGAGCTAAGAGGTGGCGTCGCTTACGTCTCTCTTACGTCGAGGCGTGCAGGAAACTAAACCCACCTCCCCTGAACATGGGTCGACTGTAGGGTTGCCAACCGTCCCGTATTAGCCGGGACGCCCCGTATTTGAGCCAAAAGGGGCGTGTCCCGTACGGGACTTTGTTTGTCCCGGACTCCCGTGTAAAGGGAAAAATAAAAAATATGTTTCTGTTTGCGCGCAATGCAGTGTGTCTGGCTGCGTGCCTGTGTGCTGTATGAGAAGGGCGCTAGGACCGCTCAGTTGACAGGGTAGGCACAATGCTCGCACGTGTGTGTGTGTGTGTGTGTGTGTGTGTGTGTGTGTGTGTGTGTGTGTGTGTGTGTGTGTGTGTGTGTGTGAGATTTTGTCCGGTGGGCCGCGGCATCATTGTTTGTGTGGCTGTGGCATGTCAGCCTGTTCAGTCGTGTGGGGAAATGAGCGCTGCCGGTGGAGGAGGTGATAATGAAAGAGGAGAAGAGAGAGAGGTTGTGGTTCTGGGCCCTGGCCCGTCTAAAAAGAAAAGACTTGTGTCTTACAACAAACAGTGGGAAGAAAAACACAGTTGGGTAAAGCCCATGAGTGGAGATCTGTCTCGGGTCTTCTGCACCTTGTGTCGGAGGGAGTTTTCAATAGGTCACGGTGGAGAAAACGACCTGAAACAGCATGCTGGCACAGAAATGCACAAGCGAGCAACACAAAATAAAGGTGCATTAAATATAACTAAATAACATAACCCTAACCCCGAAATAAAGTAAACCAGAAAATCTGGCGGACACATTCATGTGTCCCGTTTCTCCATTTCTGGAAGTTGGCAACCCTAGTCGACTGTCATGCCTGCCTACAAGCAGTAGTGCTTATAAACACACTTTATAAAGTCAGGCAACACTAACCAGGCTTCGTGTGATTCTGTTTATTTGTACCTTACTTTGACCATCCGTTCACTGTTATTGATCATTGTGGAGAGAGGCAGACGTTTTGTTTTGTATTATAGCAGCTATCGGATGGAATCAATACATGGGCTGCACAGGTTGTAGTGTCCGACTATCACAAGTAGAATCATAATAAAAATACGCCGGTAAAATGTGCCGGTAGAAAACGGTTTATGCCACAATAGGATAGCAATAGCAAGTAGTCAGTTTAGCTTCAGTTGCTATGCTAACATCACCCATTTTATACCAGAGAAACTTTCATAACAGCATTGTGATGCCAAACAGCGTCAATTCAGACTGACACACATTCACTTAAGGGGAACTGGGGATATGTATCAGCTGCTTGTGTGAGTCGGACAGTGAATACTTTAGAGCGGCTGTTGCAGTGTGAGCTAACCGGGAGCTAACGGGAGAATAAACTCCCGTGGAAGAGCAGCCAACACTGCAGTGGTCGGTAAATGCCGCAGAAACACATTAATAAACAATGAACCACGGCACTCTGGAGAAAAGCATAAGGTTGGAGAAGTCGTTATTTAATTTAATCTGGCTTCGTGTGATTAAAAGCAACACGATCATCGACCCAACGCAGTTCCCCGTTGTAGTTGTTGTTGTTGTGAGCGCCGTAACGCCGTTGGGGAGCAAATCAGCGATGTAAACGGTGACGTCATGACACAGCAGCGGCAGCACCAGTCGGGCTCTGGGCGGTGTGAACAGAGCGGGAGCAGAAAAGGGAAACTGGAGCTGATTCAGGAGCCCAGACATACTCACAACTATAAATGAACCAAAAACAAATAAATAAACAAGTCAAATGTTTTTAAATATTGGATATGGTATGTTATTGGTTATGGCCATGTTCTTATGATTTTATGATTATTGAAATGTTTACAGTTCTGTTTCATATGGGTGTTTCCATTGATCTAGTCGCTTTATTTCCCCCTCAAAGTGTACCAGATTGATGCATTTAACTCCAACATTTAACAAAAAAATCTTACCGGGGGAGCATGCCCCCAGACACCCCTAGAGGATTTGAGGTCCACCCCCACTTCAAATATGTTCACATGGATAGGTTCCTAAATAGATTTTCACCTTTTTTTTAAATAAATAGTAACCCATCTCCTTATGTTTATTTTTGGGTAGTAGATTTAAACTATAGGGCTATCACTATGGGCAGCAACGCTGTAAATATTGACAAATAAATCCAGCAAAATGGCACAAAAAAGACTGGTAGTGGCCTGGCTGGGTGTATAATTTCCGGCCTGACTTATTGTCCCAGTCCGGCCCTGGGTCAGAGGCATATACCAGGCAGGGTGTGTGTAAGTGAGTCACTTGTGAAATATGATGTTCTGCTGACAGTACGCTTGGTCATGTTTGTGATTAACTTAATCATAATTTTATTTACCGAGGTGATAGCCAGCAACGTAGCAATGGTTAGAAGGGTCTGTTAGGGTGAGTGAAGCCAGAGAACAAACAGACACGCTGGGTTCGTTCACCTGGCTTCGTAGTACACGGCCAGGTTTGAGGATAGAATTAAGTCATGATGAAACTTACACACTGGTCCATCCAACACGTTGAGAACATGCATCAGGCACTGGATCAAAAAGAAAAACAGACCATAAAGAACAGTAAAAACAAAGAAGAAAAAAGATGAAGGAGCAACTTGGACAAAAATCCTTTTACCCTTTAAGAGTACATTCAAATATGTAGTAGATCCACTGCCTACCTTCCTTGACAGGAATCGCTGGCTTCTTCTGCCTCAGACCCAGGAGTATGAAGAAGAGGACCAGTGGGATGAAGATCTCAAAGGCCAGCACCCACTAGAGGGGAAGAGGAGAACATTGACAAGTTTATTTGTGCTTCATTTCCAATGAAACCTAGCCAAGGCCCAGTTTGAGTGCAGTGATCCTGGTGACCTCAGTCATGGTTCTTTAACATGGATCTCTATTTGTCAGTTCCCATCTCCCTGGATCACTGTACAATAGATTGAGTATGCCTACTGTCACATATCCATTCATTACATCTGAGACGGAGTGTGAAATAATCCTGTTCAGGGCTGCCAGTCCTGTCAGGTAGTTAGTTTTTTCAAACAGTATTTGTAGCTCCTCTTATAGTGTTGATAGATGAGAGCTGCTGCCTTGGAGTAAAGAAGCATAAAGAGACGTAATCTGACACTGATATGAGCATGTTGACTAACTACAGTAGCTTCTCACATACACATGTTATGTTTTGCTGACATTAAAGATGGGGTAGGTAAGTTTGAGAAACCGGCTCGAGATACACTTTTTGCTATATTCCATGGAATGCTCTTAACATCCCGATTGTTACGGTTATTGTGTTTTGTCACGTTTTGTATGTCTTGTTTTGGGTGTTTTGCTTTTCTCCCTGTCATGTTTTCCTCTTGGTATATTGTCTGGTCCTTTTCCCTGTGTTTTTCCTCCTGTCGTTAGTTTCCCTGGTGTGTCTAGTTGTCTGATTGTGTTCACCTGTGGCCCTTGTGTTTCTCCTCCCCTGCCCGGCTGTTTCTCGTCTTGTGATTACCCCTCCCTGTATTTAGTCTTGTCTCTTCCTGTGTTCAGTGTTGGTTCGTCGTTTGTCTATGACTGTGTTCACCGGGGAGTGTTCTGATTGTCCGTGTGCCATATCCTTGAAATAAAGGTATTTTCAGTTTTTTCTGCATTTGGGTCCTGCCTGCTTCACTCACCGTAACAGAACGAACAAACCAAAAGATGGACCCAGCAGACAGCCTGTACGAGGTGACGTACAACCTAATGTGCTTTAAAAACGACTGTCGATATGCCTCCAGTAGTGAAGAGAGGCAGTCAATTATCTCAACGGCACGCCAAGAAGTAACCTCAAGGCCCTGGTTAAAGGACTTACTTCCCGAGTGGGTGCAGGACTTTTTCGGTAGCTTTGAGGTCAAACCTGTTTCCCGGCCTGCTAGCCCCTGGCATGCTAGCCCCCTGCCGGCCACAGTTCCCAACAAGGCTCTTTTCAAGGACCCTTTCGCTGGGTCTCGTCTGGCTTTTGGAGGACCTCTGAGCCTCCACAAGGCTTCAAGGCAGCATGGAAGGAAACGCAAGGCCAGGATTCCAGCACCGGCAGCCATGGTTCCGGCTCCGGTCCTAGCCCCAGCAGCCATGTTTCCGGCTTCAGAACCGGACCTTACAGCCATGATTCTGGCTTCAATTCCGGCTCCAGAGCCGGCCCATTCAGCCATGTTTCCGGCTCCAGAACCGGACCTTACAGCCATGTTTCCGGCTCCAGAACCGGACCTTACAGCCATGATTCTGGCTTCAATTCCGGCCCCAGCAGCCATGGTTCCAGACCTAGTTCTGGCCCCAGCAGCCATGGTCCCGGCCCCAGTTCCGGCCCCAGCGGCCATGGTTCCAGACCCAGCTCTGGCCCCAGCTGCCATAGTCCCATCTCTTGTCCCTTCTCTAGTCTTTTCTCTAGTCCCTTCTCTGGTCCCCTCTCTAGTCCCTTCTCTGGTCCCCTCTCTAGTCTCTTCTCGAGTTCCCCCTCTAGTCCCTTCTCTAGTCCATTCCATAGTCCCTCCTCAAGTCACTTCTCTAGTCCCTTCTCCAGTCCCACCTCTAGTCACTTCTCTAGTCACTTCTCAGGTACCAACTCTAGTCCCATCTCAAGTCCCTTCTCTAGTCCCTTCTCTAGTCCCTACTCAATTCCTTTCTCAAGTCCTTTCTCAAGTCCCTCCTCTAGTCCCATCTCTAGTCCCATCTCCAGTCCCTCCTTTAGTCACTTCTCTAGTCCCTTCTCAAATCCCAACTCTAGTCCCATCTCAAGTTCCCTCTCGAGTCCCCTCTCCAGTTTCTTCTCAAGTCCCCTCTCGAGTCCCCTCTCGAGTTCCCTCTCCAGTCCCGACTCAAGTTCCTACTCAAGTCCCAATTCAAGTCCCTACTGAAGTGCCGTTGGAGGTTCCGCTGGGGGTCCTGCCAACTCCATGTCTTGTCCTGTTGGGGGTCCCCCCGACTGCTCTCCTGCCGGGGGTCCTGCCAACCCTATGTCCTGTCCCGTTGGGGGTCCCGCCGACTGCTCCTCTGCCGGGGGTCCTGCCAACCCTGTGTCCTGTGCCGTTGGAGGCCCCGCCGACTACTCTTCTGCCGGTGGTCCTGCCAATTCTATGTTCTGTCCCATTGGGGGTCCCGCCGACTACTCTCCTGCCGGGGGTCCTGCCAACCCTATGTCCAGTCCCGTTGGAGGTCCCGCCGACTACTCTCCTGCCGGGGGTCCTGCCAACCCTATGTCCTGTCCCATTGGGGGTCCCGCCGACTACTCTCCTGCCGGGGGTCCTGCCAATCCCGTGTCCTGGTCCTCTTCCGTGGGGGATCCTGCCGAGGCCTGTCCCACCAGCTCCGGTTCCTGTCCGGCCGACATCGGGTCCTGCCCGGCCATCGGCTCTGTCCCGTCAGCGCCTTCCTGCCCGGCCTCCGGAGCTGTCTGGTCTTCGCCCTCGAGCCCGGCCCCCTGAGAGTCGCGGTCTTCGCCCTCGAGCCCGGCCCCCTGAGAGCAGCAGTCTTCACCCTCGATCCCGGCCCCCTGAGAGCCGCGGTCTTCGCCCCCTCGAGCCTGGCCCCCTGTGAGCCGCATTCTTCGCCCTCGAGCCCGGCCCCCTGAGGGCCACGGCCTTCGCCCTCGAGCCCGGCCCCCTGACTTTCCCGGCCGCGGCCCTCACTCTCATGCTCGGCCCCCTGACTTTTCCGGCCGCGGTCCTCGCCCTCATGCTCGACCCCCTGAGTTCGCCCACGGTGGCCTTCGTCCCTCCATAACCCCCACCTTGGACTCTGTCTTGCCCCCGGGCCGTCCGCCCGAGATCCCTTCCGGGTCCTCCGCTGTGCTCCTGGGTTGTCAGCCCAAACCCGTCCTCCTGACCCCCTCCACCCACCCTGGTGGCCCTAGTTTTGTGATTTGTATTGTATTTGGGTCCTGCCTGCTTCACTCACCGTAACACCGATAGCAATGAATATCTTAAGTGCTTTGACAAAAAAATGTCACCTGTGGAAGCCGTGGCGCTGTAAAAAGCACGACCAATCATCTGAGCCGGCCCGGCTAAAGAAACTGGATAGCCTACCTGCCTGTCAGTCTTCCATCTGTGCACAAACTTATCTCGTGCCCTCATTGGTCATGTGCGCGTTCGTGTGTGTTGGAGGAGGGGCTCTGTAAGGAAGTGGCAGATTTTCTCCGGTTGTGTATTTTCAAATTCTAGCGCACTCGAGCTGGTTTCTCCAAAATTACAAAATTAAATCATAAATAAAGTACTCAAATTTCCCTTTAAGTACTGTTAATATCTTCACAGAAAATTCAGAGGTTTTTCATTTCACTCCTCTTTTAGCTGACATTTAATAAATGCAGGTACATTTTTAGCAGCTATTCATACTAAACCAGTTGTCCCTCCCCTGGTGCCAGGACCAACAGATCCATCTTTAGGCTCCGCAGCCCTGTCCCCCCATAAGGCTTTGCAGTCTTGCCATGCTGTCCATTGAAAGCCAGTTGGCTAGAAAGCTGGACTTCAAGGACTTGATCAGTGACTTTGCCTGTAAGAAGGCTAGGCGCTGGGCTCTTGGTGAGTAAGGCTGAGCCAGGGCTCGTAATAACTGTTAAAGGGCAAGGCTATGGTAACGGTATTGGATCACTACACAGAAGATGCATGATGAGAAAAATACTTTTCACTTCCATTTCCGTTTTGTTGTCCGTTTACACTTTAATACCTGCTTATTTTGTAGTTGGTATATTTAATAAAAAAATCTGCTGCTTATGTTATTTTTTTTGTTATAGCATTTTATAAATGATAATATTGGTGTTAATGTTCACTTTATTTTAATTTAAGAGGTCATGTATATTTAAGTTATATTTATTTTTGATTTATGAATGTTCCATTCAAAAATGTTATTAAAAATGCATGGACACCATAAAAGATGGCTATTGAGATCTATTGTCAGGAATGTTAGTGTTATATCAAATAGTGAATTCTACTGCAGTAGAATGTTGCACGTCTGCACAGTGTTATATGTTCACCGCTCAGTGTCAGTAAATATTGTGCAGTTAGTATTGGACAGATAGATGCAAGCCTGTACAGGTAGAGTTATTTAAAGCATGAATGAGTGGGTTGGGTTCTGGAGGGGTGGTTACAGCATTGTGCTTGGTTGGCGTGGCCTGGGCCTGGTGGTGGGGCCCAATGTGATATCTTTTCATGGGGCCCAAAATCCCTGGCGGCGCCCCTGTCAACCACTCGTGTGTAATAGGAATTCATATGAGGGCTGATCATGACTGCTATGAGCTGAATAAGGCTGGGGGCTCAGAGTTTGAGGAAGGTTAACACATACAGTGCAGGGCCAAAATCAACCCAATAATAATCGCAGGTATTCTATAGAAGTACACTGTGGATGTTGGAGGATACTTTTTACTGTGCAATAATGTACAGCGGTCAGTCTCCTACACTCGACGTATGGCTGCACTAAATATGCAAATAAAGACCTTTTATCCATATGTTGTGCACATCTAAAGCTATAGCACTGTCGCAGCTTCCCCAGTACTACTGCAGCATATGCAAAGAGAGGACGTCTCCTGCATGTTTATGTGTGAGTGTGTGTGAGGGAAAAAATGGCCATCCACTGACAAAGATGGTTTGAGTGGTTTTAAGGTATACTTTGAGTAGTTATGTGTATAAACACGCAACACACACACACACACACACACACACACACACACCACTTAGAGTGAAGGGGAGCACATTGTACTTCAACAGTGGCATCTATAGTACACAATGTCTCAGGCTTCCACTGTGTGAGGACATGACCTTCCTTCCTACACTCTGTTACACACACTTTGTCTCACACACACAGGGCCAGAGCCTGGGCCCTCAGCAGACAGTTGAATAGCGGGGGGAGCTGCTGTCATCATGTGCTTATTACAGCTACTGACAAAGGACACAGACAAGGCTTTACTGTCATTTAAAGGAAACAGAAACTATTCTGTGAGGCGATGAGAACAGAGACATGGAAATGCCATGCTTATTTGAATATGTAGCATGTCAGGGTTGAGGGTCACTAACATGTTTTGAAACGTCTCCTATTATACTATTTTCTCATATGACAAGCTACCCCTCCCAAGTTTACAGCAGATTGCACAAAAGGCCCACATATTGGTATCTTGAGATATATTTGCAAATAATGATATATGGGTGCTAAACTAAAATCAGCTAAAAATAGCAGCCATACATATCTGCTCCATCTGCCACTTAACATGTTTTTCTTTTTTAATCAAGGGACTTAAAGTGCTACACTTTTGAAGGAGAGAATCCTTACACCATGTTCCTTTCCTTAAGCCAGTGGTTCCCAAAGTGGGGGGCGCAGAGGCATGACAGCGAGAGACCAGGAGGAAAAATTGTTATACAAAAAAAAAGATTAAAAACAACAACAAAAAATCATAATTAGAAAAATTATTGATTCGAAAATAAAATGATACAGTACTATTACGTCTGGGTCTCTGTGTTTCATTCAAGCTTGGCTCTGTGTGTGTGTGTGGAACGAGCCATTTTGTGTGCACGAGCGAGAGAGAGAGCGCACCGGTACCGGAGATCGTTGTTGTTAGCTTCTGGTGCTAGCGAGCTACGCTAACGGATATAAGGAGTTTTTTCAACAACAAAGTGGAGGAGAGTCCTCTCCTGTCTGACTGAGAGACTCCGTGAGCTAAAGGACTCTCAATTCAATTAAATTCAAAACCTTTATTTATCCAGGTAAAATCCCATTGAGATCAATGATCTCTTTTTCAAGGGAGACCTGCAGCAGTAGGTTCCACAAGAAGACATAAAAACATAAACAACAGACTCTGTCAGGGTTATCTCAGTGGGTCTCAAACCGTTTGGTCACCATTAATGTAAACAATTATTTCCGAGGCACACGTTTATATGATCATTATAGTTATAAAAAAATAAGAGAATAAATGAAAAACAGGTATGAAATACTATATGACAGTAAAAAAAGAATAAAGTTTAAAAGGGTGATTTGTAAAATATCCATAAAGAAAAAGTAAATCTGTTTACAGTTCTGTTTCAAATGGGTGTTGAGAGATATATCCATAGATCTCTTCATGTTGCTCTCAAAGTGCACCAGATTGATGCTTTTAACTTCAACATTTAAAAATAAATCTTCCCGGGGGAGCATGCCCCCGGAGCCCCCTATGTGAGGTCCACACACCACCTATAAAAATAGCACTTTACCCCTGCTTACACCTATATCCCTCGAGCCTTCATTGTAACTGTCACACTGCGTATTTGCGTGGGGAGTGTTGCAGTAGAACATTCCACTGTAGCGCCCGGTACCTTAATGGGAAACCCTAAATGTTTGAGCACCCTCTATGAAACGTCAAGCTACCCCACAGCACCCCCAAAATAAATCTCTGGCGCCGCCACTGAGCCTGACTTGTGTTGGGGGGGCCCGACTTTTTTTTTCTCCAAAGGGGGGGCTGACAGAAAAAGTTTGAGAACCACTGCCTTAAGCCAACTGTATTGTGTTGGGCAGGTGAGCCAATGCAAAACATGTATATTATCATTAAGCTGTTGCTGAGTGAGGCCCGCCCCCTTTTCAATTCATCCTTAGTTTTACATTTAATCTGAGAATCTCTCTTTGTGTCTCTGGTGCATTGCCCAGGCGGGAGGAAGGAACTCTCAATAAGTCAGACAGTTTGAGCCTGTTTCTCCAGCGCAGCTGCTGCTGCTGCATGTCCGCCTGAGCTAGGCAGGATAGCTCTACGAGCAATAATCAATACTGCTTTTTGTTGAATTGTTGATAGTCTTTGGGCAGAGTTTATCTGAGTTGAACAAATATAATAAAAGACGCCCTAAACTTGAAATCAAAGTCACATTTATTCAGCTGGAGTAGCTATTTAAAGTTCCTGGCTACATTTATCTGAAATTCTGATGATGCTTTGTTCTTTGAGCCTAACAGATAGAGAGTTCTGACAGATTGTATTTTAGTTTCCCTCTTTTTTTCTGACTACACTGAGAATACGAACTGCTTTCGGTAATACTTAAACAGACGGAGTGGTAATATGATGTCTGTCAGTGGTGATTTTTGTTGTTGACAGTATTTGATTTGACTCACATATCTTTTCATTTTTGTTATCAACATTAAATGCTGTGGTTTTATTAAATGTGCCAACTGCTAGGACTGTCTTAGGGAAGACAGCTTTTAGATGCGCAGCTCCTCTGTCTTGGAATAGTCTGCAAATTAAATGGAAACTGAACAATCTGGTGCCACTAAATGTTTTTAAAGCTCGGTTGGATGCTACTCAATCGGAAGCTATTGGTACCTGTTTATGTGGATAATTATGTAAATGATGCTGTATGATGTCCTTTTGTTGTTCTATTTATGTTTTTATGTTTCATGTGGAACTACTTGAGCAGGTCTCCCTTGAAAAAGAGATCAATGATCTCAATGGGATTTATCTGTATAAATAAAGGTTTGAAATGAAATGAAATTCATATTTAAGTACACAACAAGTAAAAGCTGACAAAGGCAGTAAAGGCTAAATGAGCAATCCAACAGTTGATATGACAAGAATATACATTGTATTTGTTGAGATTTGTGTGAAATGTATGAAATGAAAACTGAATCATGGTCAAAAATATGTTTTGTAAGGACAAAGAGACCTTTGACCACCATTTTCTTATGATTTCATCCTTGAGTCCAAATGGACGTTTGTGCCAAATGTATAGAAGGCTCTTCAACAGGGGCAGCGGGTACTGTAGGCTAGGGAAGGCTAACCCCCTAATCCCACCAGGAGCGTCTGCGCTGCGCTGCACTGCGCTGCGGCGTTTTTAGCGATCGCGGCCACTCTAGTCAATGGGTGCTATTCCACCAGACCCGCTGCGCCGCGGCTCGAAGCGTCCCAGAAGCTCCTCGCCGCAAGGAATTTCTAAAATATAGGATGAATCCTATTTTTGAAGCGGCGCAGCGCAGCGCAGGCAGGAAGTGATGAAAATCACCTTGTTGTCTCCTTTGCTGGTTGAGGGGGTGCACCCAAAACCGGCTCCTTCTCCTCCCCCCACCCCCGTAGTCTTTCAAGTAGGAGAATACATGCCAGCGTTCTCCTCCGGTTTACAGGCACTGTAAATTATATATATATAGAATAATTATGATGATGAATGCATATTTGTTTACCACTAAAATACAGCAACACATCTTTGATTCATGTCGTTTATAACTGGAATATTACAATTATTATTAACTGTGTCTGTAGTCTACAACACAACAAAATAGGAAATAACAACAATAAACACGATTTAAACAGACACAAACATAAACCATTTAACTACGTAGCCTACTTACTTGTAGAAGTACAAATGTCCAGGAAATATTCCAAAATCAACAACAACTGCGAGGCTGCACACACGACGCTCCGCTTCCGCAACGTTTTGAAACGCGCCTGGTGGGTTATGACGCAGGAGGAGGTCGCAGCGCGGCGCAGCCGCAGCGCAGACGCTTCCGGTGGGATCAGGGGGTAAGCCTTCACAAATATTTGTGTCACTGCATCCTGGTAAAATAAAAATATAATGTATAATGTTTGTGTCTTTGACATTAGCGCTGCTATGCAGCCACCAGTAAACTGTACTACGAAGCCAGTTCAACAGACCCTGGAAATGTTTGAGTTATCTTAACTAACCCTAACAAACGAGATCTCGCTAAGCGGTCCTACGACGCTGGTTATCAACTCGGTAAATCAAGCCAGGGTTTCTCTGTCCGGCTGAGAGCGCGTTCAAGGGGCGGGACTAGCAACATTTGACCAATCACAAACATGGGCAAGCGTACTGACAGCGCAGCGTCATACTTCATTAATGAAAATGAAACTATAATATTAGACAAATATGAAGAAGTTCAACTTTAAACATCCAAGACTTAAACACTTTATCCAGGATATAGTGGCACATGCAAGGTGAATACAGAACAGCTGGTTAAAAAATAAATAATAAATTGAGTTGAGTGTTTCGTCAACTTAATGTGTTGCTTAAAATAATACTTCTGCATACAGTATGTGACACTGTAAGTGTTGCACGGCCAGATACGGCTCAGCTGACTCAGATAAGGAAATATATGATATATTATGATATTATATGATCGATGATGTGATATGAATGATAAGTGCGACACGTCGGCGTCTTCCCTGCATACGGCAGCTGTTCTGTATTTCCTTTATCCTGTAATATGACTTGATAGATTTAAACTCCGCACACTGAGCTCTGACTGGTCAGCAGCAGTGGCGGCGCCAGAGATTTTCTCTAGGGGGTGCTGTGAGGTAGCTTGACGTTTCATAGAGGGTGCTCAAACATTAAGGGTTTCCTATTAATGCAACAGCGCTACAGTTGAATTTTCTACTGCAACACTCCCCACACGCACACACAGTGTACCCGCGACTGTTATAATGAAGGCTCGGTAATCAGCTCACGGCATATAGGCAGGGGGTAAAGTGCTATTTTTACAAGTGGGGAGTGGTCCTCACCTCCTCTAGGGGGGTCCGGGGGCATGCTCCCCCGGGAAGATTTTTTTTTAAATATTGAAGTTAAAAGCATCAATCTGGTGCACTTTGAGAGCAACATTAAGAGATCTTAATGGAGATCATATGGCTGTTGAGATGTATCCATATACATCTCAACAGCCATATGAAACAGAACTGTAAACAGATTTTCTATTTCTTTATGGATATTTTACAAATCACTCTCCTTTTAAAACAAACCGTTTGAGACCCACTGAGATAACTAGACTAAAGTTAACTATCTAAACACTGAGAGTCCTTTACTTCACCTGCGCTGAGGTTATCTGAGACTCTCAGTCTGACAGGAGAGAGTTCTCCCTCCACCTTGTTGTTGAAAAAGCTCCTTATATCCGTTAGCTTGGCTAGCTAGCACCAGATGCTAACCACAACGATCTCCGGTAGATACCCACTGGTGCACGAGGCGAGCTCTCTCGCTCGTTCGCGCACGCACAAAAAATGGCTCGTGCCACACACACACACACAGAGCAGAGCTTGAATGAAACACAGAGACCCAGAAGTAAGCTACTTGTACTCACGAGGCCTATATATGTGCAGAATCCCTCTCGCTTTCAGGTGGTTTTGAATGAGTGTCCACACGTGGACGTTTAAGGACTAAAAAACGATACATTTTTCACTTTGCTGTTAGCAAATAATTTGGCGCTCTAGCTAACAGGAAGTCACTCAAGTGTCACAAAGTAATTTAGCCTATGGGTAGGTCAAAAATCGAATGGGTGCTGGCCATTGGCCTAATCATATCACCTGTGTTGGCTTTATGTTTTTGGTCAAAAATGTGTTTGTTTCACATTTGCATTGATGTAATCAATAATTGTTCTAATTTAATTTAATAATAAAAATAATTTTCGAAAAAAACAAAAACATTTTACTTGGGGGAGCTTAAGGGGTGCTTCAGCACCCCCTAGCTCCCCCCTGGCGCCGCCCCTGGTCAGCAGGCGGTGCTTTCACTGAGAGTTGATCTTGGTTGATCTCTTATCTATTGACGCCGGAGGCGGGCAGCGTCAGGTAAAAAAAGTTATTTAGCCTTCCCAAACCTGAGCCTCATCCGCCGCCTATGCTCTTAAAGCACTAACGAGAAGTCACAGTGACCTTTACCTAAAATCTATGTTCATACTTTGACGTTTGTGCCAAACTTAGAGAAAAATGTCCCTCGAGGCAACATTGAGAAAGGAAACGGAAAGAGAGAGAGATTGAAGGGACAACCAGAAAACCTAATGTTTTTGGCACTAAAAAAAAGAATATAGCCGGTGGAGAAAAGCCAAATTCATCTTAATCTCTGCCATGCATTACCTGAGATGGATAACCCATTAGCCCTTAAAAAATGCTAGGCTAAAACTAGAATGGCATCCAGAGAATACAGACCCCTGCCGAGGCCCAAGGTGCATTCACATGCTCCCCTGGTTGTCTTATTTCCTGAGTTGGCAAGTCATTATTATTATACAAACAAGAGGAGTTGCATATCTTTTACTCAGAGCGTTTAAACTAGGGCTGTCAAATTTAACGAGCAGAAACGAAAGCGTCAATGGATTAATAATGATTAATCAGAAGTTTAAAATACTAGTATTTACTTTTAGCCAAACACCATTACATTCATCTGTGTATTCTTGGCAATAAATATATATTGTCACATCAAAACATGTCTCTCCTGATTGAAACTTGGCAATGTGATTGATGACTGTGCGCTGCGTTAATGAGTACAGTATGTGCGTGCAACCAATTATGTGTGATGACCATAAGCTTACAATTATACCTCCTTTGAAAGCCTTGTTTTTAGTCTTACGCGTCCGACCTGGAAAACATTGCAGCCAATTTTATTTGTTACAGTGTACCGTCCACCAGGTCCTTATTCAGAATTCCTATCAGAATTCTCTGAGTTTTTATCAACTTTGGTACTTAAAACATATTCATGTTGACGACTATAAAAATAGCCTTACTGTTGCATTTAAAGGTCCCCTATTATACTGTTTTCCATCAATATATTATAGGTCTCAGATACAGAGATGGGGACTCGAGTTTGTGACTCGGACTCGAGTCGCACTTAAGTCGCACACACAGAGACTTCAGACTTGACTTGGACTCCTGCTCAAAAGACTTCGGACTCGACTTTGACTCGTGTTTTGGGACTCGTGAACAATCATTGTGTTTTCTATTTTTGGCGTATTAAAGGTGGGGTAGGTAAGTTTGAGAAACCAGCTCGAGATCGCTAGAATTTGAAAATACACAACCGGAGAAAATCTGCCACTTCCTCACAGAGCCCCTCCTCCAACACACACGAACGCGCACATGACCAATGAGGGCACGAGATAAGTTTGTGCCCCGATGGGAGGCTGACAGGCAGGTAGGCCATCCAGTTATTTTAGCCGGGCCGGCTATCGGGATGTTAAGAGCATTCCATGGAATATAACAAAAAGTGTATCTCGAGCCGGTTTCTCAAACTTACCTACTCCACCTTTAACATTAACATCATGGTAACACCATGGCGACCGGCGGCACACCTGCAGCTGTACCACTTGTAATTAGGTTCAACTATAGAAACTTCGAACAAAACGCCGGCGGCACCAACAAAAGGAGCGCACACTGCAAAGTCTGCAATATTAAAATCAAGGATGCTGGTGCAACAACGTCAAATTTCATCAGGCACTTGAAAACTCACCCGGAGAGGTCAGTCACATTAACGCATATGGACGGTTAGCAAACATGTTTAGCTCAGCATCAGTTATGTAATGTTAACTTAGCTTGCTACTAGCTTTGTAACTGAATATTTGAAAAGATGAGTGAATGTTTGCGTGTCACATTTGTTTGCGTTGAGTGGCGTTGACATCCAACTCTTGACATGACATAAAAAAGGTCGGTAACGTTAATCATTACGTTCCGCTGCCACCATCTACTGGCTAACGTTAAACGTAGAAAAATACATAGTTACATACATAAATACATCTGTCGGTTTATAGGCAGGTTACAGGTTTATTGTTGACCACGTAACGTTAATGTTACAGGTTTATCAGGTTACCATTACACTGGGTTTGAGTGAGAGGATAGAGGAATATGTTTATTTATAGTAGACTTAAAAGATGTCATTAGAGACCCAGTGTAATTAAACAATACGGTTGCAGAGGTCAAATTTTAACATTTTTGTCCACTGGCCAAATGGCTAGCCTAGTGAATGTTGAAATGTTACCAGCCACTCAATAGATTGCCATTGTTATTTTTGGCTGGTGCGTGCAACATACAGTACCAGCCACTTGATGATTTACCAGCATTTGGCTGGTAAATGGTGTTAATGGTAGATATCTCTTTTGGAATAGGTCATATTTTAATATCACCAGTTCAGTATATGTCAGATAATATTGCAGCAATAGTTTTTTAGTTGCAAATGGCACAGAACAAATGTTTACTTTTAACACAGTTTCCCTGCGGGGGATTAATAAAGTATTTGTGATACTGATTTCTGATTCTGAAGTGTTTTGCTTATAAGTTGTTTGCATTTAGCTAAAGTGTGATGTTTTTCCTCATATTGCATTGCAATAGCCTGTTTAAGGTGATCATATAACAAACAACTAATCAGTACTGATACTGTATGCTAATAGATATAGGAGTGATAATAATACAGTAAATGCTTTGAATTTATTAGATATAGCTGTGCAGTATTCTTAACAGACTGGATAGCAGCAGACAATAGAAGGCTTATTACAACCAGAAGAGACATGAGACTTTTATTTTTTAGAGACTTGAGACTTGACTTGGACTCGTGACCAAAGACTTGAGACTTGATCAAGTCTCACCCCACAAAGACTTGAGACTTGACTTGGACTCGTGACCAAAGACTTGAGACTTGACTTGGACTTGCAAAAAAAGACTTGTGAACATCTCTGCTCAGATATATACAAAACATGTCTCTGAAGTGTTTGTCTGAAACACCAAACAGATCATTGCAGCATTAACCATATTCCCCTCTGTTTCAGCCCTGTTTCAAAAGTGCTGATTCTCTGTCTGTTACTTTAGATGAAAATAAGGAGCCCCTCCCCACGCCCCTCTGAGAGACATTTGGTCACAAAGAACTCAATGGTGCTCTAGGAGGAGATTCAGGTGATAAGGTGGGGGGGGGGGGGGGGGGGGGCAAAATCTGATCAGCTCATTTTCAGACAGGTTTTTATATACATGGATCAGGACAAAAAGTGAGCGAATCTTTTTTCCTGAAACTTTCAGAATCTCTTTACACAGAGGGGACACATGTTTATGTATAAAAGACATGAAAACGTGTAGTTTGCATAATAGGTGACCTTTAACTCTGTGTTAGATTATATTGGTGTAAATAAACCAACCCACTGTTATAATCACACTCTCGACCTTGTTCTGATATATGGTATTGAAATTGAGAAACTATTAGTCGCACCGCATAATCCTGCTTTATCCGACCATTTTTTTGTAACTTTTGAAGTACTGTTACTACAAACCATTAATCAAAAGTTCCTGCAGCAGAAACCTATCTGTTAATGCCATAGCCACATTTAAAGTGGACCTATGCTATATTGAAAAAATGTATTGGGCCATACAGTACCTATACAAAACATGTCTGTGAAGTTTTTTTGCTTAAAATACCAAACACATCACCCATTGTAGCCATGCCTCATACTGCTCATACCCCTCTATTGCAGCCCTGTTAGAGAAACGCAGATTTTGGGTCCTTAGCTTGAAAAAAGAAAAGAAAGAGGAGGCGGAGCTAAAGCCTGATCAGAATTCTACCGGAGATAAAGTTAAATTCTGCTGTGATAAAACGCCATCCTGTTTAAACCACATCAAAGATTATTTCTGAAACAGTATGGAGCTCAAATGCTTTTTCTCTTACAGGTTTATCACAATAACGTCAGCTTACCTCATGGCACGAATCCAGACTCTCCTTTGGAAAACATTGGCCGGGAAACGATAGAACGAGCACGTTTCATGCAAAGACCTGTGGCTACAACCCGGAGCAAAGCAACAAACCATTGCGTAGCTAACTAGTAGCGCTAGCTTTAGCTAACGTTAGCTAATTAAACGAACTGCCGAGTAAAATTGGAAAACACTGGTAATTAATTATTCTATAATTTGTAAAACTACGGTGTTAAAAACGACAATTTCAAAAATACAGATTCTAATGGTCAGATATAGATATAGATACTAAAGATAGGCAGGTACTTGCTTTCAAGCAGAACACAGGGGAAAACAAATTTAGCGGGAGTGTTTACGTGTTAGGCGTAATGATGTACAACGGCCTCGACAATTGCTGTAGTCCTATTCAGCCACTCGGTAACAACCATCGTTTTTCAGACACGTAAACTCTTCAAAAATCACCAGTGGGGTCACTGCTGATGTATTTAATGTCGTAGAACAAAACGTGATTTATCTCTTAAATTTGTGTCAACCACAGACCTTATTTCGAGCTATTTTCCAAAACCCTATGGAGAAAATGTATTGCTTTTTGACGAATGAACCGGAAGTGCTAAAAATGCTAACTTACTTCCGGGTTTTAGGACGCGTCACTGCAGTTCTCTATTCCCATAGCACTCAGTAGGAATGATTTTATGTGCTTTTTTAAAGATAAAATTGTTACTCTTAGAAACAAAATGAATGACCTCTTGCCTTTGACCAGTATAGTATATAGTATAGTGTTAACAGCTCCCGGAAACGTAAGTTCTAATATTACACTAGATAGTCATTTTGAATGCTTTTCACCAATAAACCTTGAACAATTGAATTCAATGATTCTTTCTTCTAAACCATCAACGGGTATGTTAGACCCAATTCCAACTAAGCTGTTAAAGGAAGTTTTTCCATCAATTAACACTTCTTAATTAAATATTATGAATATGTCTTTATTATCAGGCTATGTTCCACAATCATTTAAAGTAGCTGTGATAAAACCTCTTCTTAAAAAGCACAACCTTGATCCAGAGGTTTTAGCCAACTATAGACCTATTTCTAATCTTCCGTTCCTCTCAAAAACTATTGTGTGATTACTTAAAAAACGATGATTTATTTGAAGATTTTCAGTCTGGCTTTAGAACACTTCATAGCACAGAGACAGCTCTTGTTAAAGTCACGAATGACCTGTCTCTATTCTTGTCTTGCTCGATCTTAGTGCTGCATTTGATACTATCGACCATGACATCTTATTGCAAAGACTAGAGCACTTAGTTGGCATAAAGGGAAATGCTTTAGGCTGGTTTAGGTCCTATCTATCCGAACGCTCTCAGTTTGTACGTGTCAACGATGAATCTTCCATGCAAACCAAAGTTAGCCATGGAGTGCCACAGGGCTCAGTGCTTGGACCTATTTTGTTCACATTATATATGCTTCCGTTAGGCAATATTATAAGGAATCATTCTGTAAATTTTCATTGTTATGCAGATGATACTCAACTATATTTATCCATCAAGACTGATGAAACCAATCATCTAAATAAAATTCAAGACTGCCTCAAGGACTTAAAAAACGTGGATGACCTTACATTTTTTTATGTTAAACACGGCCAAAACTGAAGTTATTGTACTCGGCCCGAAGAATCTACGAAACAAATTATCTAAAGATATATTAACTATGGATGGCATTAATTTGGCCTCCAGTGAGACTGTAAGTAATCTTGGAGTTATATTTGATCAGGATTTATCCTTTAACGCCCACATAAAACTAATCTCACGGACCGCCTTCTTTCATCTACATAACATTGCAAAAATCAGGCATATCTTGCCTCAAAACGATGCAGAGAAACTAGTCCATGCATTTGTTACTTCAAGGCTGGATTATTGTAACTCTTTATTATCAGGGTGTACCAAGAAGTCAGTCAAGTCGCTTCAGCTGATTCAAAATGTTGCAGCTCGTGTACTAACCAGTTAGGAAAAGGGACCACATTACTCCTGTTCTGGCTGCCTTACACTGGCTCCCTATAGAACACAGGATAGAATTTAAAATTATTTTTCTCGCCTACAAAGCCCTTAATGGGCAGGCGCCATCTTACCTTAAAGAACTCATTATACCCTACTGTCCTACTAGGGCATTGCGTTCCAAGAATGCAGGGTTGTTGGTTGTTCCTAGAGTCTCTAAAAGTACAATGGGAGCCAGAGCCTTTTCTTATCAAGCTCCACATTTGTGGAATCAGCTTCCAGTTTGTGTTCGGGCGGCAGACACCCTATCCGTTTTTAAGAGTGTGCTTAAGACCTTCCTTTTTGATAACGCTTATAGTTAGGGCTGATTAGATTCAGCCCCTAGTTTTGCTGCTATAGACTTAGACTGTCGGGCAACACCTTACTTCTTCATTCTCTCTGTCTGTACCTGTGTACTCTCATGTTCCGAACAACCCAGCTTCCCTGAAATTTATTTTTGTTGTCTATCTACGCCGGGATCCTGAGTCCTGAGTCCTGGATCCTGATTCCTGTATCCTGAGTCGTGGCTTTGCCTGTTGCTGTGGTCCTGATTCCTGGATCCTGAGTCCTCGATTTCGAGTCGTGGCTGAACCTGTGTCCCTGTGGTCCTGCCTGACTCTCATCATACTTCTCTGATGGCTCCCACAGGATTGTTGACATCCTCGTGGATTCATCTTCTTATTATAGACACATACATTTCCAAACATTTGGACTACCTATGTTGCAAATGTATTATCTTTTCAATTTACACACGGCATCTATTGCACGTCTGTCCGTCCTGGGAGAGGGATCCTCCTCTGTTGCTCTACCTGAGGTTTCTTCCATTTTTCCCCGTTAACTGTGGGGTTTCTTTGGAAGTTTTCCTTTGTACGATGTGAGGGTCTAAGGATAGAGGGTGTCATATTCATATTCTTTACAAACTGTGAAGTCCACTGAGACAAATGTAACATTTGTGATATTGGGCTATATAAATAAAAAAGGATTGATTGATTGATCACTTCTTTACTAGTGTTAATTTCGTCAGCTATTTTTTTATTTAGTTTTAGTCTTAGTCCTGTGTTAAATTTCCTTTTTAGTTTTAGTCATATTTAGTCACCTTCATCCTGTTTTTATTTAGTCAAGTTTTAGTCGACTAAAAGTCTGAGCATTTTAGTCTTATTTTAGTCAAAGAAAACTAATTATTTTAGTCTACTTTTTGTCAATGAAAACTGTTGAGTCTTTTTTAGTCATCAGATTATATAGAACATTTCAGTCAAACTAGTCTAGCCAAAACCAATAATTTGTCATTTTAGTATATATAAATAAATAAGATTATATCTTGTCCTTATTTGATGAAAAACACAGGTTGAATGATTAAGAAGCTTTGCAGAGAGTATCTGGTCAGGTTTGTGGTGTTTTTACCTGTGTTATGGCCACATTGCTTCCCTTCTGATGAAACAATGCATTCGCTTTTTTTCTCCGCCTCATTGTAGCGAAAATGGGCCCAAATATCACATTGTTTCTTTCTCCCAAGCAGTGGTGGCTTTAGACTTTTTCGTTGTCAGTCATTTTGACGGACAGGATTGTAACATTTCCGTCATAATCCATTATTATCCGTCGAGTGCACAATTTATCACTCACTCGCGCTGACGGGGGGTATTCGGTTAACGCGAGTGCGACCACTGCTCCCAAGCCCCGTTGTTGCCATTTTATTTTCTGTTAAATAAGGTTAGTTAGACCACGAGTTAGACCCGAGTCTTCCTGACAGTTCATATTTTGCCGCTGCCCGGTGTAATTCAAATCTACCGCCGCGCGCAGCACAGACACAGCTGCTGCCCTGCCGCAGCACCGGAAATGGAACTGCTGGGACAAAAACTGACCATCAGAGATGTAACGTTATCTTTGATAATATTTCGTCTCCTCATTTTTCGTCAACGAAAGTAAAGAGAGATTTTGGCATAGTTTTTATTTAGTAAACTACATTTTCGTCTCGTCACTTTTCGTCAACGATATTGCATGATGATTTCGTTACAGTTATTGTTTACTGCCGTCGGTGCCGTCTCGTCATTGTCTCGTTTTCGTCATGGAAAAAAAGGTCGTTGACGAACATATTTCGTCATAGTTTTAGTCAACGAAATTAACACTATTCTTTACGCGTAAAATACTTAACTTTTCTGAAAGCAAAGGTTTTACCATGGTTACCAAAAGATTAGTTTGTGATTTGCTTATTCACAAATCAGTTACCACCATCACCAAATGGATTTAATACTGATTTAGTGTTTGAATTCATGTTCAAGGGTGAGCGATATGGCTTCAAATAATAACACAGTATTTTGTTGTGCTTTGCTGGGACAGTGTTATTTGATGGCATTACAAAATGAAAGGTATACTCAACCTAAACCATGAATTGAAGTATTTTTACTAGGGCTTTTTTTTTTTTTTTATTAACGCATGTGCATTTTTTGTCCTCGGCCGCCCCGTAGTTTCAGAGCGCATCAAGTTTAAAATACCATCTATACAATCCAAGCACACTGCTGATGCCGACAGCCCCGCTCCTGCCGCCCGCTTGCGGCAGACCACACTTGAAAGTGTGCGGGGGAGACGCCTGGACACGTCTCCGAGCAGCAAACTTTCAACAAAGATCGCTATGGCTAAGATATGGGTGGCGACAGCTTGCAGGCCAATTAACATTGTGGATGACGAGGGGCTGCGTGATATAATTCGGGTTGCACCCAACGACTGCACTTATGAATTGCCTTCCAGAGCCACCACTGTGTCGAAAATACACAACTTGTATGAAGCCCAAAAAGCGAAAGTAGAGGAGGATTTAAGAAAGACTCACCGGAGACTATTGGACTTCACTCAGTAATGACAGTTACCTCGGGGTCACAGCGCATTATTTTGACCCACAGTGGGAACTTCAGTCTCATTGACAGTTATGAAAACAGAGGAGCGGCATTTCGCCGACAACTGCGCCGACACACACACACACACACACACACACAAGGGTGTAATTTTGGTTTGAGAAGTGGGGGGACACACAAAACAGGGGGTCCTCCGCAATGAAACATTTTCTCAATTTAATTCCATTTCCTGCCTTTCTACAAATATATGAGGGAAGTCCAAGAAAAATGTGTAGTGTATATAATGAGTGTGCACACTTATCTAGTATCCTATCCATGTGAACCTGTCTTATTTGTGATGACCTCACATCCTCTAGGGGGGTCCGGGGGCATACACCCCGGGAAGATTTGTTTTCTTTAAATTGAAGTTGAAAGCATCAATCTGGTGCACTTTGAGGACAACATTAAGAAATGTATGGATACAGCTCTCAACACTCATATGAAACATAACTGTATATATTTCAATAATCAAAAAAACAATAGAAAATGCTCACAACCAATAACACATCATTGATAAACTCCTCTCCTATCTTCATTTTACCTAGTCTGCATTCTTTCTTTTTATTTATACATATTTGACTAATCACTCCCCTTTCAAACTGTGTTTTTTATTTTTGTACTGACCTAGTACACATTGGAAGGATTTCATTTCATTCTTATTTTATATACAACTAATATAGATGGAAATATTTGTTTACATAGATGACCAAACCGGTTGAGACCCACTGAGATAACTTAGACTAAAGTTTACATCTAATCTAATCGCTCAGAGTCCTTTACCTCCCTGAGCTGGCGTTATCTCTCTCAGTCCCACAGGAGAGGACTCTCCCTCTCCTTATTGTTGAAACAACTTATAATCTCCGTTAGCTCCGAGCTAGGACCAGATGCTAACAACAACCTCTCTCTCTCTCTCTCTCTCTCTCTCTCTAAGGAAATCCAATCTTACTTAGGAAACAAATATTTTTAAACACAGATGTGTGTATTGGCTCCAAAAAGAAAATTAGGTTCGGGCCTACATGTTTAAAAGGTTCAAAATAAATCATGTTTAATAAGACAGCTACAAGTTATCCTCATAGCGACAGAGGATGTTCTAAAATAAAATAAATTCAAAATACTTAAATTGTGTTTCAGGAAAGTGGTGCCTTATTAAAATTCAATAACAACAATACATACATAAACATAAGCATTTGAAGTAAAATTGTGCGAGTCCTTGTAGTCACAGGAACAAGGCAGGACGTCCTCCAGCTGAGAGTCTCTGAAGACTCATGATGATTAGCTCCATTTCATTAGCCAGTGATTTCACGTTGCCCATAATGAGAGGGCAGAGACATGGCTTATATCTTCTTTTCTCCATAAATCTGGACCCAGCTCTCGTCAAACTTCTCTTAGATTTACCCTGCATCCTCTGTGTTCTTATCCACATTTCCAGCATTGAGGAGGTTAGTATGAGAGCTACAGTACCAGGAAAACGCATGTAACAATACTCCTGCCCCACCACACTGATTTTACAAATAAAATGGATGTGCTGATAGGTTGGAGGTCAAAATTGGCCACAAAACAGAAAGGGTTTACATATGAATGACGGTAAACATAAAAGTAAGTCAACTAGGAGAACTTATTGAACAATTTGCAATTATAAGTGGGATTTTCCCATCTAGTTAGCATGATGAGCATGTCAGCTACAGCGGTTCACCACCTCGCTGTGAGCAGTAGGGGGTCACGATTCTCACAATCCACTTTTCTGTTTGACTTTGATATAAAGGTCACGGTTTATCCACCAGTCATGTCCTGTCGTAAAGATCAGCTAACAATTGGTTAATGTCCTGACAATTGTCAATTACAGATAGAAAATATAGGCTACCTGCACAGTATAAAGCTAATATATCCATGATATATTTTGGGTTAAAGGTGGGGTAGGTAAGTTTCAGAAACCGGCTCGAGTGCACTAAAATTTGAAAGTACACAGCCGAAAAGAATCCGCCCCTTCCTTCAGACTTCCTTACAGAGCACCTCCTCCAACACACATGAACGCGCAATGCACGCCCAATTACGGCACGCCCAATGAGGGCACAAGATACATTTGTGCGTGCACGAGATGGAAGGCTGACAGACAGTGCGGCAGTCCAATCCATTTAGCCGGCGCTAAACGGATTGGTCGTGCTTTTTACAGTACTACGGCTTCCACAGATGACATTTTTTTATGGATTTTTTGTCAAAGCACTTAAGATATTCATTGCTATCGGGATGTTAAGAGCATTCCATGGAATATAACAAAAAGTGTATCTCGAGCCGGTTTCTGAAACTTACCTACCCCACCTTTAAGTACAACACTTAAGCCATAAAGTCAAATGGTATTATTTATTTTGAAATGTTAACTTATTTAACTAGGGAATTTACTGTTGAACAGAGTTTATCTGCCCAAGCTGTAGTGTTTCTGTCAAGAATGCTATCACTGTCTACCTAATTTACATTAAAAAAAAGGATGGCATTTTATGGGTTATGGTTCAGGTTGTGGAGAAAACAAGTTCACATTCAGCCTACCTTTAGACTTATGTTATGCACATCATGACAAACCAAAGAGAACTCTTAAAATGTTGTGTGACCATCAGCATGCTGAGTATGCAATGGCCACAGTTTAGCTTTAGCAGTGACTGTAATCTGAATTGTACTGTACGTCATCATTAAGCCTATAAGCCTATGACTATAATCGCAGTGTTGTTATTTTTCCTGGTTTGTTGTTTTTTTGCATGAAATGTTGTTGTTTTTTTAAACAATATGTTTATTCATTTTTCATTCTTTTAAACAACAAGACACACCATCCCTTACAAAACTTACGACAACAAAACATTAAAATAAAACAAATTATGTGAAAAACAGAGACAAAGAAAAGACATTACAAAAATTAAATTGAAATATAAAATATATAATAAAAATAAGAGACATTCATGAAATTAAATTTAAAAATAAAATAAAATAAAAATAAAATTGGGCAGTAGCAACATTATCCTAAAAAGTGTATATAGTCACAGCAGTTTAAGAAGTACTTTACTTTCCATTCAACCAGATCACTCTCATGGATTCCCATTGTTATTTCTTAGCATGTTTGACACATTAACATTACCTAACAGTTGAGTAAACGGGCCCCAAACCCTATCATAGGTTTCATTTTTCTTTTTCAGAATATACGAACAGCAATTACTAATTTCCCTCAGCCATTGGCCCACCTGTGGCCTCTGAGTGTTCTTCCATGACAAGGCAATCGAGCGTTTTGCTTGGAGTAAACACATGTTTATGAGATTCTTTTTATTCTTTGTTATGACTGGGGTGGAGGGGTAAAGTCCCAAAATAAACCATTTAGGATCAAGAGGTGTCTTAACATCTAGCATTTTGTGAATTATTTGTGAGATCTCGCACCAGAAAGTTGCAATCTCTTTGCACTCCCACATGCAGTGGAAAAGTGTCCCTTTAGACTGTTCACACTTAGTACATATATCTGGAATGTTATTATTAAACTGATGCAATATCACAGGTGTTATGTACGTGCGCATCAACCAGTTGTGTTGTAGCAATCTTAATCTGGTATTCGCAGTTTGCCCATGTGCCTCAGTACATATCACCCCCCAGTCATCCAAGGAAATATCCTCCTGTATATCTCCCTTCCAGGCGTTAAGCCGGTCGGTAGAGGATTCAGTGGAGTTAAAAACCAACAAGTCATATAGCACTGAAATAAGCCTTTTCCCATGACAATTATCAGAGATCAATCGTTCCAGTTCAGAAAGTGGTGGGGGGGTTAATAACTGTTTGCGGGATGCAGTTATAAAGCTTCGTACCTGTAAGTATTTATAAAAACTGCTATTTGAAAGGCCAAATTTAGTACGCAACTGTTCAAATGACATCAACGTTTCATCTTGAAACATATCTCCTATTTTTGTTAGACCTTTCGTTGCCCAATGATGGAAACCTTGGTCCATTCTTCCTGGTTTAAATTGGTCATTTCCCCAGATTGGGCTAAAACGGGACATTGACGATTTTTCCCCTAGCACATCTTGAATTTTATACCAAACATTGATCATATTCAATACAAATGGGTTAGATGTTTGTTCCCTGAGCTTTTTAACATTGGCAGAATACATGTATGAGTTAAGTGGCAATTTAGGGGTAAGTGAAAAGGCTTAAATGTCTACCCACGCTGGGACTGGGTCGGGGGAGAAGTAATACATTATGCTGCGTAATTGGGCGGCCCAGTAATACCACTGGAAGTTAGGAGGTTTGAGTCCTCCTCTGTCATACGGATAATAACGTCAAACGTAGCCTGTGTCGTCTATTATTCCAAATGAAATTCGAACATGTTTTCCTCAATTTAGTGAAATGCGATAGTGGCAGGTAAAGGAATGTTTTGAAACAGGTACAATAGTTTTGGAAGGATATTCATTTTCAGTATATTTATTTGCCCTATTAAAGAAATTGGCATATTAGACCATCTTTCCAGTGATTTATAAATTAATTCAAGAGCAGGATCATAATTGGTTTTTACAATTTTTCCCACATCAGGCACTATATGTATACATAGGTAGGTAAAAGAGTCTGTTGAGTTGAATGAGGACACATGGTCCATAGGATTGCATCTTTCTTTTCCATTCAATGGAGGATTTTGCATTATTCACCAACGTTTTAATTACATTTAGTAAAGCTGGAATTGAATTAGCTAAATCCGTGAGGAACAAAATGACGTTGTCCGCGAAAAGAGCTATGTGATGTTCTAGCTGTCCCAACCTGACACCTGAAATATTCTTGTGTGTCCTGACTGCTATGGCGAAGGGTTCTATGGCGAGTGTAAATAGGAGGGGTGACAAAGGGCACCCCTGTCTGACCCCCCTATTAATATTAAATGGTTGAGAAATAACATTGTTAGTCAGAATTTCAGCTGTGGGTTGAGTGTACAATAACCTTACCCAATTACAGAAAGCAGTCCCAAATCCAAAACGGTCTAGTGTTGCAAATAGAAAAGGCCATTCTATTCTATCAAACGCCTTTTCGGCATCGACTGATAGCAGAGCAGTGTCTGGCGCGTCTTTCCTCTCGTGAAGTATATTTAACACTCTCCGTACGTTATGAAAGCCTCGTCTCCCTTTAACAAATCCGTTTTGATCCATATCTATAATGACAGGCTAATACTTTGCAGAGTTTGCATTTTAATGTCTGAATTTAGAAGTGAGATTGGACGGAAAGATTGGCATTTATGGGTTTTAAAATGAAAATGATCATGGCACCTCTCAATGAGGGAGGGAGTGACCCGTTTTTATAGGATTCCTGAAGCATTTCTATAATTGGAGTTAAAAGTTTCCTTGAATTTCTTATAAATATCGATTGGTAATCCATCAGGACCAGCTGCTTTGCCAGCATTCATGGCATCAATTGCTTCTATAATTTCCTCCGTTGACAAATCAGAGTCCAGGTTGATTTTTTCTTCATTTGAGACACTTGGGAATTTTAAATTATCCAAAAATGAAGTTTGAGCGTCCGAATTAGGCGGATATTCTGAGGAGTATAACGTTTCATAGAATTGTCTAAAGGTTACATTTATTTCTTCAGGATCCACAGTCACATCTCCCTTAGAATTTTCGATTGCATTAATAGCTCTTTCTGATTGTAGCTGTTTCATTCTCCAGGCCAGAAGTCTACCAGTTTTTTCTCCCTGATCATACAAATGTTTAAGCTTCAACAAGCTATTCGCAGCCCTCTCAGCAGATATTTGATTGTATTCAGCCTTAAGAAGTAATAGTTCCTGATGTGGGTTTTCTGAGCTATCCATAAACTTGTCTTTCTCTAGCACTTTAATTTTATAATCCAGCTCTTCCAGTTTTTGACGGATGCGTTTTAATTTAGGAGCTAAATTCCCATCTGATACAAGCCGAGGTCTGACTTGTGTTCATTTCAAAAAACATATCTATTAACCAGTTTAGAATCTACATATGTAAAAGGTATCGGGGCATGATCAGATAACACTATGGCATTATAGTTGCAGTCTTTAATTGTATATCTTATCTGTGTTGATATTAGAAAGTAATCTATCCGTGAATAGGTGTAGGAGTCATTTTATGGGTGTTGTTGGTGTGTCAGTTTATTTAGGTTATATGTATAGTGCAATATTATTTTTGAACACTTGGTGGCGGGGTTTAGCTGCACCGGGTGTATATAAAGAGGTCATAGGTGACAGGAGAGGAGGACACAGAGGGAAGAGAGCATACCGATTCCAGCAGCCCGGCAGATGCTCATCACAACAACTAAAACTGTACAATTAAACCCTGGTATGTAAACGCTGAATAAACCTCATTATAAACTGCAACAAAGGACCGGAAAGTCATCTGTATGTGTCTGCGTCTGGATCACTCTTCAGCCCTTCTGTGAAGTAATGGCAAAAATATATAGGACATAGGAACAGGAAATTGCCATTACAATAGGTTTTATGAGTGCTAGAGTGATAAGAATATTCTATATTGTTTGGGTTCAGTTCCCGCCAGATTTCTGATAAGTTCAAATCCTTCATCCATCCATCTTCTTCCGCTTATCCGTGGTCGGGTCTCGGGGGTAGCAGTTCCAGCAGAGAGCCCCAAACTTCCTTTTCCCTGGCGACATCAACCAGCTCTGACTGGGGGATCCCAAGGCGCTCCCAGGCCAGCGAAGAGATATAATCCCTCCACCTGGTCCTAGGTCTACCCCTTGGTCTCTTCCCAGCTGGACGTGCCTGGAACACCTCCCTAGGGAGGCGCCCAGGTGGCATCCTAACTAGGTGCCCGAACCACCTCAACTGGCTCCTTTCGACGCGAAGGAGGAGCGGCTCAACTCCGAGTCCCTCCCTGATGACCGAACTTCTCACCTTATCCCTAAGGGAGACACCAGCCACCCTGCGGAGAAAACCCATCTCGGCCGCTTGTATCCGCGATCTCGTTCTTTCGGTCATGACCCATCCTTCATGACCATAGGTGAGGGTAGGAACGAAAATGGCCCGGTAGACAGAGAGCTTTGCCTTCTGGCTCAGCTCCCTTTTCGTCACAACGGTGCGGTAAATCAAATCCTTCATAAAATGTAATATAGATTTTCTAGCTCTAATATGGGACGTGTCCGATACAGTAGATTTGTCTATTTGTGGGTTCAGGGCCACATTAAAATCGCCTCTTACAATGAAATTACCTGGGAGCGTTGATAAGGTCAAGAATAAATTATCAAAAAATGCGGGGTCATCTTCGTTGGGGCTGTAAACATTCACTAAATTAAGTTTCTCGTACAGTAATATGCCCTGAAGTATAATGTACCTGCCCTTGGGATCAATTATTGAATTTACTACTTGAAATGGGATTGACTTGTGAATTAGGGTTAAAACTCCTCTGGCATGTGAACTATAGGAGGCTGAAAACACTTGACCGTGCCATCTTTTTTTGACTTTAGACAAATCACACTGCATCATATGAGATTCCTGCAGGAAAACTATGTGTGAGTGTTTTTGTTTCAGTCTACTAAGTACCTGCTTCAGTTAATTTACCGAAGCCCCTGCAATTCCAAGATGTAACCTTAACCTTCATAGATTTAGACATACCTCGATCGAACATATATTGTGTTCTATAGGTTGTTCAGTGACTGTACTGGTGAGTGGATAAACGATGCTGCCCTAACAAAATACGTGTAAAAAGACATATATTCCAACACATAAGTACACATAAAACCCAACCCTCTAACATACATTTCCCCCTGAGATCTACAGAAAAATCTCCCCTCCCTCTTACCACCTCCGACATGACCAACCTACCACCAGACCTGCACACTGTAGTGGGCTGTCCTTTGTCTCCTCTTTTACCCTCCCCCTGCAACGTGTTACAGATTAACATTTTCAGAACCCACACAAATACATCCCCCCTCCCATCTCTTTCCCAAACACCAAAAGTGCCATTTGTTCACGATACAGCAACATTACCCGATTCCTAACTTTTGCAAGCACAAATATTGTAAACTTTGAACATTAAGGTTCACAGTGAATAGCTTGAATTCAAATAAGAATTATATTCCAGTCAATGGAAGCGTTGTATAATTTACCAATAAAAAAATAAACAAATTGAGCCTCCATTCAAGGGGGCATCGCCTTTTGCTGCCCACTTGACTCCCAAAGCAAAGAAAGAGAAACATTGAAAAAATGGAGAGCTTGCCTGTGTTGCCTTGTAAACTGGCAATCGTAAAAACGTAAATTATTATTGGGGCATCCGCTCCGAAACTCACATTTATATAAGCGGTGTTCATGTGGTTAATTTCAAACCCGGTTTAGACAAAACAGCCAAAACAATTATTTATCAGGAAAGAATATAGGTAAGGTAGGGGCAAGCCGCGCCATCATCTCCCACCTGTGTATGTCTCATTGCCGGCTGTCCGCCTGTAATCGCCCGGCCGCTTCCGAGTCATTAGTCAAACGCTTCTCCTTTTAACATATTTTGATTTACGTCCGTAAATCATGTTCAGTTAGTGTTCACGCCGTCTTATTTCTTCTGTATGTCCTTGATGAAGTTCTCCGTGTCCGAGGAGTTGTCAAAAAAGTAAGATCGGCCGCCGTGTGTGACCCTCAGTCGCGCCGAAAACTATTCCATATTGGACGTCCATCTCCCGCAGCCTCCGTTTAACTCCATCGAATCTCCTCCGTTGTTTATGCAGCTCTGCAGAGACGTCCGGGAACAGCATCACTTGGCGATCTTTGTAGAATATTTTACCCATTCTGAACGAGGACTTTATCCTTGTAATTAAGAAACTTCATGATCAGTGGACTAGGCGGGCCATTAGCAAGTTTAGGTCCAGAGAGCCGATGGGCTCGCTCGATAACAATAGGAGAAGCTGGCGGCGGTAATCTCAAGGCCTCGGGGAGCCAGGATTCCAGGAATGCGCAAATATCCTTCCCTTCTGCCGCTTCAGGTAAATTCACCAATCGTAAATTGGATATTCTGCTCCTGTTCTCAGAGCTGTCCAGTTTCGAGGTAAGCTTGGCAACTTGTTCTTCTTAGCTCACGGCTCTCCTCTGCAGGGAGACGACGTCATCTTCGGCGTTTGATATTCGCTCCTCAGTCTCGGATATTCTCTTCTGACATCTGGTCAGCTCACTTTTAACGCTGTTGACGACTGAAAGTAACCCATCCAGTTTAGATGAAAACTCTGTCTTCAGGCCATTTATTGCTTGTAGGATAGCATTGTCGGTGTTCTCAGTGGTAGCGTTAGTTTCTGAGCTACCCTTGCACTCCTTGCTAGCTGAGTTGTCGCCTTGCGTGGCCATGGCGTCCTCACTTGCTCAGTCTTCTGTTGCGTTTTCTGCCATTTTTTGTTTTTTTTGACGGTTTCTGTGGCATAATGGATGTTGTGGGGGTTTAGAATCAAATACCATGCAGTTTTAGGTGGGTTCCGAGTAATTAGAATAGGATTTTAGTAGGAATTGCAACCGTGCTGGGGAGTGTCAGCCTCTCAGCTCAGCGCCATAACCGGAAGCCGCATGCAATGTTGTTGATGAAAAAATTATATAGAACTTTACCAAAACCTGTCTTCGTTTTTGTTGACAAAAAATAAATGGCAAATTATTATGAACTTTCTTTTTCTCCAATGCAGCAGTTACAAATCCTGTGCTACGCTTCCTGGCTGCTTTAGTTTAATTAAACTTGTGTAAATGTGGGGTAGATTAATCTATAACAATTAGGGCTGTCAGTCGATTAAAATATTTAATCGCGATTAATCGCAAATTAATCGCACATTTTGTATCTGTTCTAAATGCACCTTAGAGGGATATTTCTCAAGTTTTTAATACTCTTATCAACATATGAGTGGACAAATATGCTTTATATGTGTGTTTATTATCATTTGAACAATGACAAATATTCTAATGAATATTAAACACAACAACCTCTGAACATTACAAATATTCGCCTCAATTCAACCTGGAACCTCTCTCATACAATACAAAGTGTGTGTGTGTGTGTGTGTGTGTGTGTGTGTGTGTGTGTGTGTGTGTGTGTGTGTGTGCGCGCGCGTGCGTGCGTGCGCGCGCGCGTGCGTTGGATCGTTGGAGCTATGTGCAGCTCAAGGCATATGCTCGAACGGGAGCTGCCTGGACGCTGCAATCATGTTGCGCGCACTATCCGTGCTGAGTGTGCTGACTTTTCGTACAATGTCCCACTGTCTGCTTCCTGCATAAAGTCAAGTGCTCGGCGAAATGTCGCTCCTCTGTTTTCATTGAAACAGCTCCTTATATCCGTTAGCGCAGCTAGCTAGCACCAGATGCTAACAACAGCAATACATGTAAGGTATGCCTCGCTCGCGCACACATACACACACCCTCCCGGTCCTCCCGATGGCCAGTCGGGGCCTGCCGGTGAGCGTGGAAGTGTGGTCTGCCACAAGCGGGCGGCAGGAGCGGGGCTGTCAGCATCAGCTTGTAGATGGTATTTTAAACTCGATGCTCTCTGAAACTACGGGGTGGCCGAGGACAAAAAGTACACATGCGTTAATCGCGTTAAAATAATTAGTGGCGTTAATTTTTTTTTTGTTAACGCGTTAACTTGACAGCCCTAATAACAATATATTATATTTGTATCCTTTCATCATATTTTGAGACATCAATCGGTATCTGCATAGTATCTGTCAGAAGTAGTGGAGTAAACATTATACATATGTTTTTATTACTATTTCCTTCCTTAAATGTAGTACAGTAAGGAAATGGAAATGTGAGTATTTCCGATCCGAATACAGTACCTGAGTAAATGCTATTTCAACTAGTGAGCCGGCTTTAATGGCCTATATTCGAGCATGCGATACATTTTATAGGAACCTCCATGTGTGCTTAATGCAGCTTGGTCACAATGCTCTTGTAATTAATGCATGAGCTTGTCTCTGTCAGTAAGGACCCACATATATGGGATTAATTTGATGAGTGCTGACTACATGATTCTGCTCTAATCATCAATAGATGGACAGTGTTAGTGAGGCCAAACCAGGACAGTGTGATTATAAATAGGCAGAAATGTGCAGCTGTTACGATTATTATTACAGAGGCTCCCCAATACATCTCTCCTGCCTCCTTGAAGTTTTCTTTCTGAAGGTAGATGGGCTAAAAATAGTTTCCCCCAACAAACACAAGCCCTACCCAACCCGACCCCTATATCAGGACAGCAGCATTGAAGACAGACCCGCCTCCGCTTTCTAAATATGCAAAATCATCATTCAAATAAACCAGCTAACAGGAAGTAGGATTTTGATGGTAAATAAAAGAGCCTGTGTGGATGTAAGGGATTACATATTAGAGAGAATCATTTTTGAAATATTCCCATTAGATTATAGCACACAGGAAATGTCATCTGAATGACTTTCAGCATATAGGTTTTTTTCTGAATAACCAACTGAGGGTTGAAGGGCTGTAACAGTTGTTATGTAACCGTGCTGAAGTCCTACTGTCCAGGGGACAATAGAAATAGCATTTCAGACACAAAGACACAGTGACTGGCATTCTTCTGGGACAGCCAAATACCAAAACATATATATCCTAAACGTTTCGTGTTTAAATACGGAACATTTAAAGTGACACTGTACAACACAAGCCCTAGCCTGCAAAATAAATTATAGTGAAAATAAATAAGGCAGAAAACAATACCACTCCAAATAAATTGAACTTAGAGGTTGTTTAAAATGGTGCTACACAAAAACACTCAAAGTGTAGAGACATACAGATAGACAAACTTAATATGTATGTTCTATCATAAAAATATCATTTTTAGTGGATTGTTGGGGCAGCAGTGTTTTAGACCGTAGGGACTTGACCTTGCAACCGAAGATCACGGATCGGATTGGACCAAAAAATAACAATAAAGGAGTGTGGACTGGTAGCTGGACAGGTGCAGGTTCACCTCCTGGGCACTGCCGAGTTGCCCTTGAGTAAGTTACAGAACCACCACCCTGGTGCCGGACAGACCCTTCGCTCTGGCACCTCTCTAAATGCATGTGCATGTGTGCACCTATACCTGTGTGTATTTGTACTGTGTGTGTATTAAAAAATGTGCACAAACAGAGTGGCAAACTGAATGTAAAGCTCTGGCTCCCTTCAGCTTGGACAAAATTAAGAAGGAAATACAATTAAATTATTTGTAGGACTACTTATATTTTGTTGCAAAGGTTCCGTATCTTGTATTTTTAGGTGATACTGTGAAACATAAATAATAAAAAAAAATATGCGTCATATCCGGCTATGGTCCGGCGCCAGCGCGTATTCTTGCAGGTGAATAACCTAAGTTTCCAACCCCCGGCTCGATGAGCTAACTATGGATAAATCAATGAAAATAAAAGTCTCGGAGGAACACAGAGAACTGTTTGCCGGAGCCTTGCAGTGGGGTTACTGCGGAGCGCATAAAGCAGACCCTTCACGTGATAGCAGAGCAAACAAGTACAGGAGGCGTAGAGCGAGGGATCGTTGTCCACTAGTTAATCGATCGCAGATGGCGTCGTGCCTGCGGACCATAGACTGTATATATAAATGGACGTAGTGTCCGTGACGTCACCCATAGGATTCTGCAGAGTTGCCGTGAAGCCCTTAGTAGGCGGAGTCGGCCACTAACGGCTCGACTGTGACGTCAGAGTCTAATCCCGCCTGCTCCAAATAAGGGCAAAGAGGCGGGACCTGCTGCCTCCGAACTGGAAGTAAACAGAGCTAGCTCAGGCTAAGAAGCTAAGCTAACATGAAATACATGCATACCAAGTTACTGCTAACAGTGTAGTTTCCCTATATAAACGTTACATTCATAATCAAATGAGACAATCTGCAAGAGAATTAGCTATATTTTGTTATTCTTAATGCTTGTCATTCACACGTTGAGAAAAGACGGACTCCACCGCCCGGACCTAACGGAGCCGCAGTGGGCTAGCTCCGGGACGCCGGCTGGAGCTAGCCCCCTGCGGCTCCGTTAGCTCCGGCGGCCACCACTGGGATAATTGGGTCCCCTATTAACATTTGCTCCCGTTTAGCATTATGGGCGTCATAGCCATAGACTATAAAAGTCTTACCCAAGGCTGAATCATAAACTAAAATGTATATGTATGCATAAAGGGTTACGTCCTTAGCTGGCTAATAAGTAGCAAGCTAAGCTACCAAGCACACAAACACCTGCGAACGGGGTTAACATGTATAATATTATCATTTTAGACTTCTTGGAAGTTCTGTTAGTACATTCAAGCGCACAGCACGACATTTTAATTGTCTGGTATTTGTAACAATATTCCCTAAAAGGCACAATCACCACGAACACGGCTAAAGCTAAAGGGTCAAGTACAGTACTATGACTAACTAACGTTGTAGCCTCTATGGTTGTAGCCTAGCAGAGTGGACAAGTTGCTGTTAGCTGACAGTGAGGCATGTACGTGTCCATCAAAGTGACCACGCCCTAATTTATGCAAACACTTTAAGACCTAATATAAATAAAAGGGTCGTGTTAGAAAACAATTCACTCACAGATTCATAATCATGAAGGTGGAATCTAACTATATCGATAATAATATTTATTGCATCCATGGGTAGAAACATGTTTTTTTCTGCTGTAAAGTTGGGCATTTTAACATGGGGGTCTATGGAAATTGCTCCTTCCTGCAGCCAGTCCCTAGCGGCCCATGTATGAACTGCAGTGTGTGGCACTTCCGTATTGGTTTCCCGGCTGTTCCCCAGAGTTTGCCGCTTGCTGCGGACGGATAAAGCAAATGTAAACCTAAATGGGTTGCAAAATATACTTTGGCGGACGTTATTATTAATATAAAGTCTATGTGTGGGAAACCCTGCGTTATCAGTATGTTGTTACTTCGGCATCTTTACAATTACAAATAAATCACGGTAAAATATGTTCATTTTGTTGTAGTTGTTTGCTACCACAGTATAAATTGAGATAAGCCCCGCCCCCTGGCCAGCGTGTCTTGTTTGAATGATGCGACTAAACACAGCTGACAGCCGCGGTGAAACTCGAGCGATGAGAGCGTCCGGTGTGAAAGCAGCAAAATGCAGTTCAGAGACCAGACCACTGCTCTGACGCTTTTAAAGCAACTTCGAGATTAGGGCCTCAAAGCCCATGGTGGCTGGAGGACGTACAATTATTTTCGGGGCATTACGGACAGACCGAGGGGCAACGACGGCCATGGCCGTCACGGCCACCGTGAAATTCCTATCCTGGCGCTCATGAGATAGTAAGGCGTGGAAAGGCTTCACTTCTCTGATGGAAAATGTATGAAAGAATCGTTCATTAAAATCTCTGAGCATTTATTTCAGGGCTTTAAAAATAAGAGTGACATTTTTCACAACATTAAAAACATGCCACTTTCTGCAAAGACCGTAGCATCACTACTGCAGCTCATGCATTCTCAATCGCTTGTGATCAGTCAAGTGATGTAAATGATATTCAATAGACAGCGCTGTTGTGCAGATATGTCAACTCTAATGGGCTGCAGGAAGAAATCCTTGGGTTGATATCAAAGGCCAAACACGGGGGGAGGACATTTGGGAGGCTGTTGTGAATTGTTTGAAAGCCAAAGAAATAAAGACCACGCAGCTAGTATGCGACGAGCACAGAAGGGATTTGTGAATCTACTTCAGGAGTCGCTGGATCGGAAGCTGCTGACGTTTCAGTGTATCTTGCACCAAGAATGCCCCCTCGAATGCATTGAGGTGATGAACCTTGTTATTCAGATAGTGAACAAAATAGTGGCAAAAGGGTTAAACCACCGGCAATTATGTTCCTTGTTAGGAATCGACAGCGCATATTCAGATCTCCTGCTGCCAGCCGCCTCTGGCTTCCCTTGGCATGGCCCTGACTAATCACAGGTTGGCAGGGGCATGACGTGAGCCTTGTCTGATTGGTCAATCCCTCGGCTGGCCTCCTCTCGCAACAGAGAGTGCAATCTACTGTTTCACCATAACATCTAGAGGGGCGCTGTTTCACTCTTTGTAAAATACTCAATGAGAATGGGGGAGAGACGGGCCGGCAGCAACACACAACAAAGAATTTCCGAAAGTAATCGAAGTGTTTTTATTTATTTATTAAAATTATAACTACAATCCGAAAAAACAGGGGAAGCCTGGCTTCCCTTGGCCTCTAGGAGAAAACGCCACTGCCTGCTGCATAACAAAGTCCTCTGGCTGTCCAGGGGAGAGGTGCTGAAACGGTTTCCTGACTATGCCTGGAACATGTTAAAACCTTCCTGGCAAGCAAATGCATCAGATACAACGAACTGGAAGATCCAGATTGGCTGGAAACGTTTCACTTTATGGTGGACATGACAAGTCGATTATCGATTGTTATGCCTTTTATCTATTCTTATGTATGCCTTTTTATCTATTCTTATGTATGCCTTTTTATCTATTCTTATGTGTGCCCTTTATCTATTATTGTAATATTATATTTTATTATAATGTTATGTCTGCTGTGAAGCACTTCGGTGAAACCCTCTGTTTTTAATATGTGCTATATAAATAAAGTGGATTGGATTGAAGTCATCCAAACACGCTAAACAGAAATCTTGAGCGCAAGATGACAGTGTTTGCCAGGGATGTACAGAGAGGCACGCTCTCTCACTTCCCCTCCATTCGAAAAATGTAAAGAAAAACATAAGCACATACTGTAAATTGTGAGTATATAGCCAACAGCGTGCAATTATCGTAATGCAAACTGCATTTGGGGAAGATTCAGGCAGTTCAGGAAGGGAAAAAAACACACTATCCTTTCCCGTCACACCCCTGGACATCGACCCATCCGGTCTGAACATGTCGGCTTTCACAACAGTAAGTCAACCCGATCTGGAAATTGAAATTGCCGACATAGTTGATAAAGACATTTGGGTGTCCAAGTTCAAAAGCCTGAAAGCGGATCTGGAAGATGTCGCCCGTCAGAAGGCTGAACTGCTCAATAGCACAAATGGAGCGATATTATTGACCTCCCCAAACGCGACAAACTTGTGTTTGAAACATGGAATGCCATTCCCAACACTTATTTGAACATGAAGAAGTATGCTTTTGGAGTACTGTCCACCTTCGGGTCAACCTACTTATACGAGCAGATTTTCTCAAGCATGAACTACATAAAGTCCAAAAATCGCTCCCGACTCGCAGATGACAGCCTGCAGTGTAAAGATCAAAGTCACATCTTACAACCCTGATATAGAAAATATCTGCTGCGATATTCAGACACAGAAATCACTGGTAAGACTTCTATCATTTATTAGGCTATATTATTTTGAAAATATTATTTATTTAAGTCCCTGAGCTGAGGTTGCTGTGTTTATGTTTAGGTGCGGCGGTTGATTGCTGCAGCCTTTACGTGTTGGAGGAATAAAACCGAAGAGAAAGACAGCTGACGATCTTCAGTTATAATGAAATCCAAAATGGCCCGTTGCTTATGTTAACTCTTTTTAGGGTGCAGTTTTATTTATTTCAAAGTGGGCACATTTTAATTATTTATTTTCTTCAAATGTGCAGAGGACGCCCCAAGTGCTGTGTATAATTAATTAAATAGGCCTACAGGTGCCAGTGTATTCTTTTGTATTCTCTTAATAAGAGTTCTTTGTTTATTATTAGAGGTGAAGAAATACCAATAACATGCGAACACTTATAATGTTATAATAAATGCAACAAACTGTAGTTTTTGTCTATGGTATAACAATATAACTTTATAAGCTATCAAGCTATAAAATGTATTTTGTGGCTCTAGACAAAGAGTCGGCAAAATTACTCTTTTGGTCGTAAAGGTTGCAGACCCTTGCCCTATAGGGGGATCGATAAAGGTCCACCTTAATCTTTTATAAAATAGGATGCACTGCTGCATTACTTATTCACACCTTGCTGAGCAAGTTAGCTAGCTAGCACTCCACCCTCTCGGTCCCATGACATGCTTTCCGGTTATTACCCGTCCCCTTGTGTGTTATGAAGCTTTTTCTGCATGTAAACGGTCTGCAGAGTCACAAACCCTCAAAGTACACCCTGTAGCGAGTAAAACTCTAACACAGAGAAGACCTGTCTGCTGCCCCAAAACGCCTCGTTGGAGATTTCTCTTTTTCCATTGTTTGCTTCCTGGGTTCTGTGACGTGTGAACACCCAAATCAACATAGAATGACCGGATTGGCCCAAATGGACCAATCCGCAGAGCACCTCACACACCAGGATCCCTTGACTAACAGTGTTGGGCAAGTTACTTCCAAAATGTAATATATTACATATTACTGTCTTTTGAAAGTAATAAGTTACATTACAATATTACTGTCTCTGAAATGTAATGAGTTACACTACTTTAGTTACTTTTGAGTTACTTTCACCAAAATAACCGCAAAAGAATGGCTAGGTATTTTAAATGCTAAAATGTAGTTTAGTGCAGCTCATTATACATCCAGTGAAGGGCGATGTGGTATAGCATAACAACTGTGTAGGCCCTTAAGGCTACTAACAACTTGTATTACACAGCTGAGTTGAATACTCGATTCTGATTGTAAATTCTTAACATGTGACACGTTGTTAATACAGCAGTAAAGACCACTGTCAAGGACTATAATGAAGGTTGCTAAGGAGGATCAAGAAAGAGAAAGGAAAAGAGGTTAAAAGACGTCAGATAAATCACCAGAAGAAGGCAGACAGGAAGTAAACACTAACAGGACACGGAATGGGCTCTGTAGTGTGTTTAGTATATGGCCGTGTACAGGCCCGGTTCCAGAACAAAATGACTCAGGGTGCCTCTGAGGTTACAGGGGGCGCAGCAGTAGTAGGTTTACATGAGCAATAGTGGCCGGCAACAGCAATGAAAAATAGCATTGATGGCCCCAATGAACAGATTATGGCATTTGTTATGTTTTGAAACCAAGCAAGTGAGAACATTTCAAGTGAGTTAAAAGTGCAATCCTGAAATATTTCATATAGTCCAAAGTGGACTGTGGCAAAGAAAAGCACAAAAGCTTCAAAACTGTACTGATAAAACAAATGAGAACATATTGTAAATCAAGGCAAATATTATTTGAACCAGCTCATGGTTTGAAATGGCAAACATTGAAAATAATCATCACCTTGGTCCCATCATATACTCTGGGAAGAGAATATTTACTGTGCATGAAAACTGGTATCACATCTTCCTGTGAGGTTGACTTTGTGACCTGGACTTTTGTGACATTTCAGCTGCAACATCAGCTTGTTGATAAGCTTGGGATATGAGATCTTTCTGTAGCCATTCGTGGTGAAGGCATCTGTGCTATTGTATGCATTATGTTTGACCCAACATTTCTACAGGCATGGCAGAATATGAATCTATTTTCACATGAATATTCTAGCCCTTGTCTATTTGTATACCACGAGCTGCAAAATGACCGCCTAACCCCACTGTACAGGCCGGTACTTGTTTAGATATACCTGGGCAGGCTCTGTTTTGCCGTGGTATCCTGGCGCCTGCGGGCCGCAGAGGGGCGGCGTAGTTTGGGGCGACGAAGACTGCTGCTCCGGGGGCGAGGGCGGCGAGTCAGGCGGGAGTAAGCTAGTGTCCACAACGTGATGTCCCCATCTGACCTGTTGCTACTGTCTGCAGTAGATGCAGTGTTGCTGGCGTTTAGTGATGGTTGCTTTAACCATTTTCGTATAAATGATTATCCACAGATGTGTGTCACTGCTGTGGAAGCACTTTGGAAATGATGCACGCGCAGCGGAGCAGGTCACGCGCACCTGACACAATTTGTTGTTTGTATTTTTCGCTCAGTTCTCTTTTTTGAATAGAGGGTGCATAACATTCAACTGCCCGAAGATCCCGACACGAAGCCTGAAGGGTAAACACACCAGGTTTACTAATCTACCCGCACAATTTGTCTGGTGTCGGAATGTCTCGCTATGTTAGTACATTGTTAAAAAACAAAACACCATTTCGGGTTAAAATGTGTTGTAACTGCGTTACTGAGCATTGTAACGGGTAATATATTACCCACATTTCATTAGTAATGCGTTACATTACTTCGTTACAGCAAAAAGTAATATATTACTGTAACTCCGTTACTTTTGTAACGCGTTACACCCAACACTGCTAACTAACTAACAGGGAGTCCCCATTGACTTGCATAGAGCTCCCTGAACGCTGGTAACAGACGAGTTGGGATGGCGGAGAAATGCTCTCTGCAGACCCATTCTCACAGCGTTATAAACCTTTTTCTTACTCAATATCAAGCCACACTTATTGTTTTTACTTTGGCTGTGAGTGTTTGTGTGCTCAGGATGAGTTTCGCTTGTTCTCACTGTATCGCCGACCCGGAAACCTGTCCGCTCCTCGCAGCAGCGAGCCTCGCAGCGTCCCGACCAATCAGAGCACAGTGGGCTCACGGGGGGGGGGGGGGGGGGGGGGGGCAGGAGCTCCAACAAGCCGTTTAGGACAGAGAGTGAATACACATACTATACAGAGATGCTGTTTGAGAAACCAATGTGAGTTTGGAAAATTGAACAATGTAAATCTATTCTAGTAGACCTCAACAATGGAAATATGATCAGTAGAAATGGCCATGACATGGGACTTTTAAAAATCACCGAACTTTGTCGAAATGCTAAATTGAATCAGTGACATACACCACAGGCTTTTCAAGATGATGTCATAAGGTAGTTATTTCTCAAAACAAAAAAGGATGTTGCCATCTGACAATAACAATAACTAATGTTCTTCCATAAATAGGATGACAGGATATTAATATGTGGTTTTCAGAAATAGCTATACATGCATTGAGGTTGGTATGGATAGGCTAACTCCATTTGATATTATTTTGTCCTGTAATCCCATGATTACGACATGAATCAGGCCATTTTGCATCTGGGTATGAATTATACGTTATATTATTATATGTTATTATAAAAACATGATTACATTATGACAACACTCCCTGCAGATACGTGTGTGTTTGCTCACATTGAATCTAATACACACAAACTGAGTTTGCACAGCGCTGCTCACCACACAACAACCTGTTAGACAGTACGGACACACACACAGAGAACACAGGCTGCTTCACACACCGCGAACCTGCGCTTACACCCCCGCCACAGCACCTCACTGCGGGACACTCGGTGGAGCGCAGGGCTGGAGCCTTAGCTCCCATACCGCTGCGGGGAATCGGGCAGCGAGGCGGGCTTAATCTGCCGTCTGCTTCCCGAACGGACGAACCAGTTCACTCCCTCAGAACATTTCACCATCTGTGAACACATGCAGGTCTTACCGGCCCCCTCCTCTTCAGAGAGATGTTCTTCCACAGCAGGAGATGGAGCTGGTGCAGGAATCCCATGTTCCACCTCTGCTTCAGGCTGTCGTTAAATGGACCAAATCAGCATAACGGTGCCGAAGGGGGCCTATGACTGTTTGAAAGAACCGGGGGATTTCTATCCCGTTCACACGCATCCCGTCCGAACCTGGAATGGTGCTCTCGTGTGTGGACCTTGGCTTTTAAAAAATACTAAGTGGTTAGAAGAAATGTTTCATTAGCTAGTGGCGGCCTCTAAAGGTGCGTCGCGTTCCGCCTGTCATCCTCCGGAGCAGGAAACAAGTGGACACAGCCTGACGTGAAGTTACTGCAGTCAGGAAAAGGCCACTTCCGCCCTGGCCTTAAAAAATAAAAGCAGTTTGGTATGAGTGTAATCGCCTTAAAGGAAGCTGTTTAAAAGCTGTTTAAAAGTAACGTGCAGTGGTGGATGTAACGAAGAACATTTACTCAAGTACTGTAGTGAAGTATGATTTTGACATAGGCCTACTTGCACCACAACATTTTTGAGGCAAATAAGTACCTAAAACTCCAACACTCAAAGTTACTTTTTACATACAAACACAGATGATGACGCTTTTATGACACAACTAATCTACTTAGTATTTAAAAAACATATATAAAAGTGGTTTAACATTGACAAACTCCAACATTAAAATGACATGACATGTAATTGGTTGGTGATAACAACTGAATTATATCATTATGAAATACTAAGAAAAAAGCCTAATTATATGTTTGACAATACATTTGCCGGTTACTGTATATATCTGTATTTCTACTCAAGTAATTTTTTCCATTCAGGACTTTTACTTGTAATGCACTATTATAAGATCGTTATATTGTAACTTCTACTCAAGTAAAGGATGTTAGTACTTCTTCCACCTCTGGTGACCAGTCTAAGCCCCCCGATGCACCTACTAGACCATCAGAAATGTTTGAACAGACTATAGAGTTCGTATTTATTATTTTTAGTGTTTTGACTTTTTCTATATTAAGTACAGTGTTTGCTCTGTTGGATACTGAACTCACTCCTTCACACCTCTTTACATAGACAACAGACCAGATTACATATAGATCACTGCTTTTCATTGCGTTGGCACAAAATGCACTCATTTGCAACACCTTTCAAAAATAATGAAGAGTTCTCTCAATCAAATCCAACCACCACTTTTACAGTCATTTTTGCTCATTTATACACACCGTTGTAATGTTATTTACTTTGCATTCAAAACGATAAAAAACGTTTTTATATTGGACTACAATTTGCTGCACTTTGTATACATCTTCAACACATTTTCTCCAAAGCATAAACTTTTGATTGGGATCTTACACCTATTTTCATTGCTTGATGACCAAGAAAGACTTGCAGGTGGTAAGAGCCATTGGGGAATTATTTCCGTCATGGCCGCACAGCAACAGATGTCCCAGCCTGTCCTCCTACAAAAAACGACCATATAGGCCGATTGTCCATGCCCTTATTACGAACCAGACACGTTTTAAAGTGTATGTTGTTTCTTACACGACCACCAGAGGTGCTCTAGTGGTCGTGTAAGAAACAACATGCTTGATTGCAAACGCTCCGGAGGGACGTTTATTCCAGCGCCAGATAGAATATTCTATTAGGTTAGCTAACCCTATTCTATTATATGACTCTGGTTTATTCACAAATAACCCTCTCTGGAAAATCCTAAATTGTGGAATAGTTTGGCCATTAAAATGCTTTTTGATTCGATTTCTAGCGAGAAGTGTATATTGTACTCTTAGAATCCACGTCCAGTGGATGTGTAGGATCTATAGTTTGATAGATATTACGAAGATGATTTGAGGTCTCGCCAGGATAACGTGTATGCAGCTTCCATGTAAAGTTAGCGTGGGTGAAAACAGTTTTTCCGGTCTCGAAGTTTTCATAATAAAACCGGATATATTCCCCTCACTGTCAAATGATTACTCAGTGATATCTGAATTACTCATCCACTAAAAAACATCAGTTTATCCTTGTTAATTACACAATATTGATTGGTTTGAATTGTGTACAATGCTTTTGTGTTTTTAATCTTCGATTCGGAGAAACAAATAGTTTTTTCGGAGTTTAGACACTACAGAGTTTCCGAAGACACTATACCCAGAATCCCCAGCTATCGTTTGGGACTACAACTTGCTTTAAAAAAAATCGTGATTAGTCATCAAGCCCTGTGATTGGATGTTGGAGTGGCAGTGCGAAAAGGTTACGCCGAGCGTCAACAGCTCTTTGAAATGGAATGGAACCACGGCAGACTTCCCCCCCCCCCCAAACTACATGCTGGCTATTGTGTGTTTCGCAACATGTTCTATGGCACGTCTCTACTGGGAATTGAAGTTTTAAAAGACGTTTTCGTATTTCCCACAATTAGAAGTTGCCAGTATTAAACTGTGTACACCCTGGAGGTTTAGGGGATACGAAACACAGTGGTGTTATCACATTTAAAACATATGATTAATAAATGGGTGAAAATTGCTTGTGTCCATAATGGGCAGCATTAATATACCCACATGACAGCTAAGGTCAGAAGAGCTTTATTTAACAGCAGAGGCCTGTACTACGAAGCAGGATTTTCGCTTAGCCGGCTAACTTCATGGAAAACTCTGGGTTTCTGGTCCTACGAAGCTGGTTCTCTTTTTAGCAGGCTAGATCTCCATAGTAACTTATGCTGAGCGGCTAACCTGCCCCGGAGCAGGTTAGGTTGCAGGCTAAGAGATCAACTCAGTGAAAGCACTGCCTGCTGACCAGTGTTGGGAAGTAACGCGTTACTGTAACACCGTTATTTTTGGCAGTAACTAGTACTCTAACGCATTACTTTTTAAATTCAGTAACTCAGTTACCGTTACTACATGGTGCGTTACTCCGTTACTGCGTTAGTTTTTTTATATAGTAAACAGCCAGGCGAACAGAGATGAGAACTGTACTTAAGTACAGGGAAGACCAGGGACAGTTGCAACACTTTTTGGGCTTTTCCCCAATAAGTAAAAAACCATTTACAATAGGATAGCCATTTTGCTATATTATACATTATCAATATGTCAGCTACTGAAACAATGTATTTAAGATGTTTTTATGAAATAAGTACAGGTTGGAAAATGTATTTTTTTTTTTAAACTCAACTGTTACAACTGTCGTTGTGTACAGGGACAGTTGTAGCACATGCCAGGCACGGTTGTAACATGTTAATAACAGTTACCTTTTTTCACACTACATGACAACAAATAGGGAAAGCTGTCATATTCTAAGGCAACAAGATTTGAATGGGGTTTCACACATCCTCCAACAAACAATGAACAGGATAACAGATAACACACACAGCATCATCCTCTGTGAAGGATTAAACTGTTCTCTGAGAGGTGCTTCTACCTTAATTATGTAGATCTACCTCCTTTGAGCTGAGACCATAATATAAATCAGCTGCCTCCATCAGGTAGTCTCTCAAAAGCATCTCCTGCTCTGTTGAGAACACCTTCTTTGGTGTCCAGTAGCCTACTCTTGGGGGTGTTTGTGATCCCTGACTCTCCAACCTCAGCCTCTTTGTATGGAACCGGTACAGGGTGACATGGCATATATCCAGGGACTTTGCCACTTCCCTGAATGATTTGCCCTTCTCAACTTCATTTGAGGCTCTCTGCAGCAGAGCAAGTGGCACTCCCCTGTCTGTCTTCCTCTTTCTGACATTTGGCATACTGTAAACACACACACACACTTTAGGCCTACTGTACAGTATTTTATTCTGTTTATTTTTACAGGGACAATGCACACCAATCAACAATACAACTGTATGGTTGAATGAACAATTGATAATTCAAGCAAATGAGCCATCATTGTAAATGTGCCATGTTACAACCGTCTCGTTCCCTGTGAACCTGCCTGATTGCTAGTTTGACCCATATTTAGCAAGTTATATTTGTAGCTTACAAAACAGTGATTCTAATAATACAAGTTTGGATTCCTAGACATTTGAACTCAAGACAGTATCCAAAAAATACATCATATCATTTTAGATAATATTTTACCTCAGAAACACACTTTTGCTGATATCTTACGGGAGAAATTCAAACGTGGCTCCTTTTTTTCTCAGCGATCTTACCATCTAACTGCGCATGTGCAGAGTGAGTTTCATCACTCTAGCTTGTTTGTGAATGAAAGACAACCCACACACCTATCAATTATCAAACCGTGGGGTCTTAATTCATTACGTGTTGATTTCTATCAACGGGGGGGTACTTCAGGAAAGTCGGGGGGGGGGGGGTTAGTGAGTACTTGTGACCACAGAGTGCGAACGTTGTGATCAGCTGTTTTAGCGCAGTTCTCCAGTGAAGGGGGGGAAGTCTCCCTCCGCAGCCGGTTGGCGTAGTTTTGGCACAATGCCGTTGTACAGACCGACGTTAACAGCAGCCCTGTCTGTGCACACGGAGACCGACTCTGTCGTCCGGTGATCTAACCGCCTTCTGGAAAAGCTTCACAAGTACGTCGGTACGCAAATGCGCTTTGTGACACAAGTTTCAGATTACGCACATAACCGGCGTACCAGTTATGTGCACCCCTGTACTACAGCAAAAGTATTCTCCGTCGGGACTTCCTGCAACAACACCGACATTATCAAAGATGTTCTATTGAGAAGACGATCACAACGTGACAAAAGTTTTCAAAACCGTTTCTGGTCTTCGGTATTTCCAGACAAGTGGCTACTAAAATCAATCTTACTAACTGCTGTCTGTGCAATTTACTCCGCGCGAGTTGGCAGACTTTATTTTGCTTACTTTAACATCATTTTTCATGGTGGGGCTAAGCCATTTCTCGGTATGGGTGTAGCCTACCCCAGCCATACCCTGGCGCTGCCACTGGTGGCACGTATGGGGCGGGCCATTCTGCACATGCGTTAAATGCGTTAAATATTTTAACGCAATTAATTCAAAAAATTAATTACCGCCGTTAACGCGATAATTTTGACAGCACTAATATATATATATATATATATAAATGAAGCTCTGTTGCTTGGATATCACTAGATCCTGTTACAGCGTAATATAAGTACATAACATTGATGTGTACATTAGCATAATTACTAGCTAGCCGCTAGCTGCTAACTGCCGCCTCGTTAATATCAAATCCATCCATGCTGTCATGAACGTGCGGTGCTGTTACGTGTACGCAAATTGATGTGCTTGATGTGAATGAACATTTTGGTTAAAGTTGCGCATGCGCTATGAGCGCACATACGGGTACTTCTCAGGCATGCCGGGTAATCTGTGACGTTTCACTCTCTCAAAAGTTGGGCCATTTTATCATCATGCGCTAATGAGCTACTCTCATAGGAATGAATGAGGCCCCGCCTCCCACGCTGTATCCAGTTCTTATTATACATCCATGGTCTCCCTACATGAGTAAATGTACTTAGATACTTCCTGTGTCACATGCGGAGACCAAGCCCCCAGGAAGTGCGCCGGAGTCTGATGAGAATATTCGTTGTGGCCAAACGGCGGGACTACACTTCCTTTAGGTTGCTGGGCCTGGAAATACTTTTTCCCATTGACTTACATTGGGAAAGAGTGGTCTGTAACTCATTGGATAATTTTTTTTAAACTAAATAAACAACCCAGTATGAACACTTGTATAGCCCTTATTAAAAACATTCGTTCCTCAAGTTGTAAAAATGTGCTAATAACGTTATTCTGAGAGTTATTTCCCTCGGCATTATGAACGTGCATCTAACCCACGGGACCGCGCTGCCCGGCACATTCATGTTACGTGTTCAGCACTACATGCGTTTATCTTTACACATGGATGCACAATAACAACGGACCCATATCGCCTTACTGCCCACGGAGCTGTAATAATGGATATATTGCACATGTTTGCTGTAATTCATCATTTGTAAAATATTATACTACATGGGCTGTATGATGTAAATCTTGTACGTAAATGTTGTATTAAATAAAGTTAATATTACCGACATAGATTAACGTACCTGTAGCTTATTATTGCACTAAGAAGCTAAATAATTATTTCATGCTAAATGAAGCTCTGTTGCTTGGATATCAATAGATCCTGTTACAGCGTAATATAAGTACATAACGACTGATGTTACATTAGCATAATTACTAGCTAGCCGCTAGCTGCTAACTGCCGCCTTGTTAATATCAAATCCATCATAATAACAATCCATTACCATGCTGTCATGAACGCACGGTGCTGTTACGTGTACGCAAATTGACGTGCTTGATGTGAACGAGTATTTTGGTTAAAGTTGCGCATGCTCTATGAGCGCACATACGGGTACTTCTCAGGCATGCTGGGTAATCTGTGCCGTTTCACTCTCTCAAAAGTTGGGCCATTTTATCATCACGCGCTAATGAGCAACTCTCATAGGAATGAATGAGGCCCCGCCTCCCACGCTGTATCCAGTTCTTATTATACATCCATGTTCCTACAGCGTAACCTGAGACCAGGGATCTCATTTATAACGCCGTGCGTAGGATTCACGTGGGAAGGTTGCTTACGTAGTAGAAATCCAAAAAATAGGTACAGCAATTTTCCGACATTTTCCGATTCACCAAACATTGCGTACCGGCGAGGAAAGTGTGTACAGCACTTCCTACACCGGTTTCCCTTTATAAATCACAACCGACTCGAAATGCGGTGCAGCTTTTGCGGGCTTCACGTAACGCCCATATTTGCCTATAAATAGTCAAAGAAACGCCCATTCATTCATTTTGACTGACTTTATGAAGAAGATCGCAGGAAATGACGACAGAACAGCTAAAAAAGACATCTCACACCGTGTCAGATTTTGGTTATTTTGGGGAGGTGGAGATAAATCATATTGTTTGGTGGATGCCGTTTGAACCAGAGTAGCAGCATGGAGGTCGGATCGTCACCAAAATAAATAAATAAGTGGTCCGAAAAAGGTTCATGACAAAAAAAATACACTTCCTCAGGCAGTGTGTTTGTACCGGGGACAGGAGACAGCTCCTTGATGAGAGACTGTAAGAAATGATCGGGGAATCCCTCCGGAGTGGAGTCATGACGACTGGATCTGAATTATGTTTTCGTATTTGGTGGTTTGTGTCCCAGCTGTCGATCAGCTGTGCGCAGCGTCTCCACTGCAGCAACCCTATATCCACCAGTTAAAGGAAATACAACTAATGTGTTGTGTTATATTAGCTGTACAATTTACCACATATGGTGTTCTTAGTTTCCATACCTCCTGTGTTTTACGAGCGACTTATCAAGTCTTAGCAAACGGCATAAAACATGTTTAAACATGGTAGTATATAAAACCATGCTCGTACAACCTAGAAATGCAAAACCGCATCATTTATGAGAAAACATTTCATAACATTAACACAACATATTCGAGGTGGTTTTAAATAACATATCCGTATTTATTTATTTCTCCAAGTTATGTGTTTGTGTGCACTGAGGAGTCGCAAACAGGCGTTTGTTTAATCATTTTAAGATTGGCTTTAATCAATGTTTGAAAATGAATTCTTCATATGATAAATGAGAGGTAACATTTTGTTTATGGTATTATTTCCACATATTTCTCTCCATTCTTCCTTCTGCCAACGGTGTCGCAGTTTCTCGTCTCTCCCGTTTTTGTGCTTAGTGCGTACGCATGGGTTAGAGTTTGCGTGGAGGACCGCACGTTTTCCCGTCAAGTTAGTATTTTATAAATCGCAAACATTGCGTAGAAACTGGCGTACGCCATTTTTTGAGCGTATATCCCTTTATAAATGAGGCCCGAGGGGCATTCATTTTTAAATGGCGTACGCCAGTTTCTACGCAATGTTTGCGATTTATAAAATACTAACTTGACGGGAAAACGTGCGTAACAAAATGTTACTTCTCATTTATCATATGAAGAATTCATTTTCAAACATTGAGTAAAGCTGATCTTAAAATGATTAAACAAACGCCTGTTTGAGACTCCTCAGTGCACACAAAAACATAACTTGGAGAAATAAATAAATACGGATATGTTATTTAAAACCACCTCGAATATGTTGTGTTAATGTTATGAAATGTTTTCTCATAAATGATGCGGTTTTGCATTTCTATAGGTTGTACGAGCATGGTTTTATATACTACCATGTTTAATCATGTTTTATGCCGTTTGCTAAGACTTGATAAGTCGCTCGTAAAACACAGGAGGTATGGAAACTAAGAACACCATATGTGGTAAATTGTACAGCTAATATAACACAACACATTAGTTGTATTTCCTTTAACTGGTGGATATAGGGTTGCTGAGGGGGGGGCGGGGTTGAGATGCACTGGCTGCAGTGGAGACGCTGCGCACAGCTGATCGACAGCTGGGACACAAACCACCAAATACGAAAACATAATTCAGATCCAGTCGTCATGAGTCCACTCCGGAGGGATTCCCTGATCATTTCTTACAGTCTCTCATCAAGGAGGTGTCTCCTGTCCCCTGTACAAACACACTGCCTGAGGAAGGCTATGTGTATTTTTTTTGTCATGAACCTTTTTCGGACCACTTATTTATTTATTTTGGTGACGATCCGACCTCCATGCTGCAACTCTGGTTCAAACGGCATCCACCAAACAATATGATTTATCTCGACCTCCCCAAAATAACCAAAATCTGACGGTGTGAGATGTCTTTTTTAGCTGTTCTGTCGTCATTTCCTGCGATCTTCTTCATAAAGTCAGTCAGAATGAATGAATGAATGAATGGGCGTTTCTTTGACTATTTATAGGCAAATATGGGCGTTACGTGAAGCCCGCAAAAGCTGCACCGCATTTCGAGTCGGTTGTGATTTATAAAGGGAAACCGGCGTAGGAAGTGCTGTACGCACTTTCCTCGCCGGTACGCAATGTTTGGTGAATCGGAAAATGTCGGAAAATTTCTGTACCTATTTTTTGGATTTCTACTACGTAAGCAACCTTCCCACGTGAATCCTACGCACGGCGTTATAAATGAGGCCCCAGGGCCGGCCCGTCGCACTGGCGTTATAGATGTTCGTCAAGGGCGCCAGATCTGTGGAGGCGCTGCGCTGACAGCTCTGGGAGGAAAACAAATGTTTTGACCGTTGGTGCTCATCCTAATTTTCGGCCTTGCTGTAACAACATTCATAATTAAGTAAATGTAACACCCTTTTCATCCCGGTTACACTTTTCATTCGCCCTGTACGATGGGCGCTGCAAGTGATGAAAATGGGGGATGTTGGCTTATCTGGCAACCGCAGCTCACAGCCAAAGTGCGAGTGAGCGTGGGAGTGAGCGAGGGAGAAAGGGAGGGTGCACCGGTACGCGCTGTTGTTATTAGCATCTGGTGCTAGCTGCTCTAACGGAAGAAGAAGATGTTTCTACAATGATGTGGAGGGAGAGTCCTCTCCAGTCAGACTGAGGCTGATACAGCTCAGTGAGGTAAAGGACTCTGAGTGTTTAGATAGTTCACTTTAGTCTAAGTTATCTCAGTGGGTCTCAAACGTTTTGATCACAATTTATGTAAACACATATTTCCAAGGCACTCCTTTATAATTATTGGGATAAAACAGGTTTGAAATCATTCCAATGTATACTATAGGACAGTAAACCAGACATATCGTTTTAAACTGGAGAGATAAAAAAATATGCATTAATAAAATAAGATATGAATGAAAACTAAAACTAAAATACGTTACATGTATTTGTTATTGGCTATGGTAGGTTATTGGTTATGCTCACATACTTATTTGATTATTAAAATGTAAACCGATCTTTTTCATATGGGTGTTTAGAGTTGTACCCCCTAGATCTAGTCTCTAGTAATTCTGCTTAAAGTGCACCAGATTGAAGCATTTTGCTTTAAAATGTTCAAACATTTCTTCCCGGTATGCCTGAGAAGGCAGATATGCTTGTTTTTCTCAACAAGAACTGTTTTTAAATGGGGGGGGGGGGGGTTCCTTTAAAAGTTGGACTGTTGTAGCTTCAGTAGTTCTCAGGTTACAGTTACATAGCAGTGAATATAAACAGACTGATTAATGTGAATATTACTGTAAACTAACCTGTGTAAAAGTTTCTCGAATAAATGTAATTTTTTGGTGGAAGAAGCATGCATCATTTTTTTACCCTGCCCCTCAAAGAATCGGAATTGAGAACCGTTAAGAACCGGAATCGAAAAGTAGAATCGGAATCGGAATCAGAATCGTGGAAATTCAAACGATACCCAACCCTACCTATCATGCTATATTTGAACAATATATTGTAGGGCCATACCTATATAAAGTATATAAATATAGTTTTTTTTTCAAAATACCAAAAAGATCCTGCATTTTAGCCACGCCTCATTTCGCTCTATTTGCTCTTTCCAGCGCTGTTTTTGCAGGGGCTGATTCTGTGAGCTGCAGCTGACCACGCCCCCCTGCAGGAGAGGGGAGCGTGCTCTGAGATCAGCTGCTGGGCTGTCAGAAGAGGGGGAGAAAAAGAGATCTCTGTCCTCCGTGTTTTATTCTTATAGAAGTAAGAAGAGAAGTAATGGGGCAGAAACCCTCCTTTTTACGCAGCGGTCCAGACATAGACATCAGACGGCGACACATATTCAGTGTGCAGTTACTTTGGCATTAGGGCAGTGATATCTAGATACTTCCCAAGGTTTGACATAATGAATTGTGCTACTTTTAAAGCAAGCAACGATGTTTTCAAATCTGTAATCAAAAAGCTCCTCAAAACACTATCGAAGCAGTTCCTGCCGTTGCTACGTTAGTTCAAACAGTAACAACGGACTATTTTTCTTAGCGGATGCATGTCAATTTAAATCAATACAACTATTTTTTAAATCAATAAAATCATTTTCTAAATCCATAAAAGTATTTCAATTAAACTGCAATTACAGTTTCTGTTCCTGAGCAGCCTGTTTAATAAAATCCTGACCTCCAGCACATACATTATAATTTCCCTCATAGAGTTTACCTTACACCTAGGAAGCTTTGTTTAATGAAAATAATTGTTGATCCAAATTGCAATCTGTGACGTAGAGGCTATTGGTACTTATATACATATGTTCTGGGAATGTCCGCCAGTGGCCAGATTCTGGGAGATGGTTGCCTCTAACCTTTCGGCGATATTTGAGACCAACGTGCCTCATTCACCGGTTACACTTATCCTAAACGACCTGTCCAACCTGGGTTTAACCCTGACCAAAAGGCGAGCACTATTAGCCGGGCTTACAGCAGCAAAATAATTGGTTGCAACTCGGTGGAAGCCTCTCCATTCCCTCTCACGTAAGGTCTGGGTTCTAACATATCTAAACATATCATATCTAGAAATATTGACAGCCCGGGTACATGGGGCAAAGGAGTCAACAATAGAGATGTGGACTTCGCTCATTGTGAACCTCAAGAGCATATTAGGATAACTATCTAATGGGGATGGTGATCTGGATGGGTGGGTGGGGAGGGACGTCACTGGGTTTTGTTTCTTTCTTTAGTTGTGTGCTGTTTTTGTAGTGTATTGCATTTTATGTTATTGATTGTACCATTTGTTGAAAAATGTAAAAAAATTGATCACAAAAAAAATGGCATTTAAAATCAGTCATTAAAAAGCAAAGATAATAAAATAAACATTAAAAGAAAAAATACATGGATAAAAGTTACAGTGCAGTTTAAGATATGAATAGTTCAATTAAAAGCAGCGGCAAAAAGATAAGTCTTCAGCCTGGATTTAAAAGTAGTCAGAGTTGCAGCGGACCGGCAGGTTTCTGGGAGTTTGTTCCAGATATTTGGAGCATAATAACTGAACGCTGCTTTACTATAATAATAATAATAATAATAATAATAACTTGAATTGATATAGCGCCTTTCATAACCTCAAGGTCGCTTTACAAAGAAACCTACAAGGACAAGACATAAAACATAACAAAATAAAACATAAACATGAAACGCGGCAGAAATGGAAGTGTAAGTGGGGGGGGAGTGAGTTATTGTTGGAATGCGATGTTGAACAAATGAGTTTTAAGGGTTGATTTGAAGATGTTGAGAGAAGGGGCGTTGCGGATTTCTGCAGGGACGGAGTTCCAGAGGGTGGGGGCAGCGACACTGAAGGCATGGTCCCCGAAGGTGCGGAGGCGTGAATGGGGAATGGGGAACTCTTGGGACAGAAAGCTGACCAGTCCCTGAAGACCTGAGAGTTCTGGATGGTTCATTTAGCAGTAGGTCAGAAATGTATTTTGGGCCAAAACCATTCAAAGCTTTATAAACCAGCAGCAGTATTTTGAAATCTATTCTTTGACACACAGGAAGCCAGTGTAAAGACTTCAGAACAGGAGTGATGTGATCGACTTTCTTAGTGTTAGTGAGGACTCGAGCAGCGGCGTTTTGAATCAGCTGCAGCTTTCTAATAGATTTTTTAGTGAGACCTGTAAAGACACTATTACAGTAGTCCAGTCTACTGAAGATAAAAGCATGGACAAGTTTTTACAAATCCTGCTGTTGTGACAGTTTACTTATTTAGGTTCTTTGGGGTGCCAGTCAGGTCTCTCTCCTGACGTTTCAGATTTGGCTAGTCAGTCAGTTTTAGTAAGTCTGCACAAAGGTGTATACATCTCACTGCAAACACCCAACATTGAATGACATTAGAAAATATAAGAAAGGACACAACTCAAAATCATATTATTTTTGAATACCCCACAAACAATCTAACAATTCGTCTTCCCACAGTTCAATGTTAAATCCAAAATGTTCCACTTCGAGTTTTCTTCAAAATAAATAAAACAGTCAATTTACCACGGGAGAATGTCAGTCATTTTTAGCAATCCAGTCGGTTTTGAAAATCCAGTCCTGGTTTTTAAGGTGGTTGGGTGATGACCGGCTCCTTTCAGTTTTGTAAACAATAATCCGGGAACGTGAAGTGACAGAAGGGTATGATGACGGACGGTGGATCAGACAAACGGTAACACAGACTTTAAACGACCTAACTGCTGGTTTCTAAACAGATGAGCGTGTTGCTCCGCCGATCCCTCTTGCTGCACACACCTTTCCCTTCCTGCTCTGTCTAACTAAATAGGGGGGAAAGGAAATGGAGGCGCCAACCAACAGCGAATCACTGGCTGGGTGGGCGTTACCGTGAGTGACTACCGGTCACATAAACACCGGTTGTTACACTCCTTCCCCCATGAGAGAAGCCTGACATAGGAAGGCTTTTTCATTTTCCTTATCCCTCCTTATTTTATTTCCGATATTGTTGTTCCAACTTTAAGCTGGAAAACCCACAAAATCCTCTTCATCGCTTTCCTCTTCAAAAATCTTGAGGATACACTGATGTTGCTTTCTGTCCATCTCTTCAGCAGTGGGAAAGCATGGTTTGATTTGAGCCACATTAACAACACAAATGTTCTCTCCAGTCTCTTCTAGGACGACCACCTCAAAGTTTAAAGGTAAGACTTGCCTGATGACACGATAGGGACCTTTCCACCTAGGTGCCAATTTGGGCATATAGGATTTATCAGCCCTTGAGTAAGGATGTGCTTTTATCCACACACGATCCTTCTCTGAGAAATCCACATCTCTTCTTCCTTTGTCATAGTTTATTTTTTGTCTCTGCATTGCTTTTTCCATGTTGCCGTTTACCATTTTCTGAAACTCGGCTATCTGTTTAGCTGTAGTGTATGCAGAGGTGTCAGGATCACAGAGATGGAGCTTTAGCTCGACATCCAATGGGCCTTTCAAAGGACGACAAAGGTTTAGCTCTGCAGGGGTGACTCCTGTGGACTCATGCACCGCTGAATTCAGTGCAAAGCGAAATTCTGGTAAGTATTTGTCCCAAGCTTTGTGTTTTTCTTCCACATAGGAAGCTATCATAGCTTTCACATTCCGGTTAACTCTCTCAGTCAGATTGGTTTGAGGGTGGTACGGTGAGGTCCGTTTCTGCTGAAGGTTCCACCACTTGCATGTGTCTCCAAAAACAGCTGAAACATACTGGGGACCTTGGTCCGAGAGGATGAAGGTCAGTGCACCCCAGCGAGTCAGAATCTCCTTTGTTAATATCTGGGATACTGCCTCTGCTGTTGCTTTACGAAGTGGAAACATCTCAACCCATCTGGTGTAGTAGTCCACAAAGACAATGAGATAGAGGTTACCACTAGAGCTTCTTAGGAAGGGTCCCATGAGATCAACTCCTAACATCTCCCAAGGTCCATGTACCACAGTCTGCTGAAGTTTCCCTGGAGGTTTTCAGGTCTGAGGTTTGTAGAGCTGGCAAACCTGACAACAACGTACAGTACATACTCTCTCACATCAATGCTCATTTTACTACACAAGGGCTTGTAGTCTTTTATACGTTTTATATCTTCCGAAATGGCCGGACACAGGATCATTATGATAATGGTGGAGTAGTTGTTGGCGTAGTAAAGATGGAATATAGACCTGGTATAACGTTTTGTGAGGTAAGTGCACCACTCTGTATACCTTGTCCTCCAAAACAGTAAACTTGGTAGTTGCGTTTTCAACGACTTCTCCTTTTTCCATGATTGCATCGTACAGAGTCTGGATGACAGAATCCTCCTGCTGGGCTTTCCAGATGTCCTCATCAGTAATTTGGAGGTTTTTATAGGTGTCCCTCTTGGAGCGCAGCACAGCAGCACAGGTGGCAGGTTGTGTCTGGGCATCATCCACGGGAGCTCTTGACAGCGCATCTGGAACTGTGTTGTATTTTCCTTTACGGTACTCCACAGTGATGGAGAACTCCTGGAGACGAAGAGCCCAACGAATAAGTCGAGTGCTGGTTTTTTGCGTTTTGAAAACCCAGACAAGTGAAGAATGATCGGTCACTACTGTAAAGTGTCTGCCTTCCAAGTAGTACCTCCACTTCTCTAGGGCCCATACGACAGCGAGGCATTCTTGCTCTGTGGTCGAGTAGTTCCGCTCTGCCTGGTTTAAAGTTCGGCTGGCAAAAGCCAGGACCTGCTCTGTACCGAGACCAGTCTGTTGAGCCAAGACTGCCCCCAAACCGACATCACTGGCGTCAGTATAGACAATAAAGGGGAGTTTAAAGTCAGGATGACCCAGGATTGGCGGTGAAACCAGATGTTTTTTTAGAACCTCAAAAGCAGTCTGACATTGAGAAGTCCAGAGGAACTTGGCTCCTTTCCGTTTAAGGGCGTTGAGTGGTTCGGTTAACTGTGAGAATCCAGGCACAAAGCGATGATACCATCCAGCCATCCCAAGAACCCTTTGGAGTTCCTTGATGTTCTGGGGAACAGGGAAGTTCTGTACTGCCTTTGTCTTTTCAGGGTCAACTTTAACACCAACAGAGGAAACAACATGGCCCAGAAAAACTTCAGAGAGGTTCGGAAAAACTGACTTTTTTTCATGTTGACTGTAAGATTAGCCTCACGTAGTTTGTCTAGCACCGATTGTATATCAGATGTGTTTTTCGAAGGTGTCAGAATAGATGATGATGTCATCTAAATATACAAAGCATGTCTTTCCCTGTAGGTCCCGAAGTACTATCTCCATCAGCCGTTGGAAAGTAGCTGGGGCGTTCTTAAGTCCAAATGGCATTACTTTGAACTGATACAGGCCAAAAGGGCATATGAAGGCAGTTTTTTTCTCGGCTATCCTTATCCATTTGAACTTGCCAGTAGCCACTGTTGAGGTCCAAGGAAGTGAATACTACAGATCCAGCCAATGACTCTAGTATTTCCTGGATGTTTGGTAAGGGATAGGCGTCAGTGTGGGTAGCTGTATTCATCTGTTTTTTAGGCACCAGGACAACAGGAGCAGCATATGGAGAGGAAGATGGCTCAATAATGTATTTTTCTAACATTTCTTCTACATGGTCTTTTATGGCCTGAAGTTTGGATGGGGACACACGATAGGCCTTCTGTTTGATGGGCATATTGTGGGTGAGGAACATTTTGTGTGTCAGAATATTCGTGTTTCCAAGTTTTTCTGTACAAACATCAGAGTTTGCTTGTAGTCGACGTAACAGTTTTTTTTTCTCCAAAATCGTCTAGGTGAGAAGTGAGGGTTGCAGCCTGTAGGAGGTCAGGGCATGGTGGTAGATAAACCACGCTACCAGGAGGCACAGCAGAGAAGAAGGCGAGTTGTGGTGAAAACCCTGTACTCTGACTTTCTTTTAAGAACTGATACTGGCGCTTCTTATTGCACTTAAACCAGTAACTGTTCTCTGATACATCAAACTGCATGCCGGAAAAGAAAATGAAGTCAAGCCCGACCACTGGTCGGTCACAAGGTAATGTAACTGTTTGTGTCTTTAATGTGAGGTCCATATCGCTCCATCCTAAAGGCTGTCTCGCTTCGCCATCTGCCAAGTACAAGAATCCCCTTGTCCAGGGTTTGAGCACATCTTGCTGTCCTTTAATTCCTTTCCATATCTTTTCGTTTACCAGGGTGTAAGATGAACCGGTGTCAAGAATTGCAGTTCCCATCCATGGACCAATGTGCAATGGAACCATCAACTGACAGGGAAGAGTGCCCCCTGGTGGTATTGAAGAAGAGTTGGCAGGAGTAGTTGGTCCTAGGAAACCAAGTGTAGCACGGCCATCATGGGGAGTTTTTGGTTGTTGATATGGGGTTTTCTGAGAAGTAGCCCTGTTAGAGTTCCACTGCGGCCAGGAATCTGGGGCATGACTTCCCTTACAGCGCCAACAGAACACGGGGGGGGGGGGGGTCGGTTGTGATTAGGTTGGCTTGGTCGGACAGGCTTTTCTCTGTTAGGAGGCATAGTAGCAGATTTAGAGGCAACATGCTGAGGTGTTTTACTGAGCAAATTCTTTCTTTGTTCATATTGCATCGGTTCTCCCGGTCCTTCTCCAGTTGCTGACCATGGCGGACAAGTCCATCGACAGAGTTGACTCTGCTACTTCTCAGCTGACTGCCAGTTGGGGGTTGATGTTTTTCAAAATCAACTTTATGATCTCCTCTTCATCAATATTTGATTTCCAGCGCTTGCATAATGACTGGTACATGTAGGCAAAGTCTCTGACGCTTTCACCCTCTCCCTGAACTCTATTGCGCACCCTCTCTGCCAGTTCATCCTCATAGTCCTCTGACAGGAAGGCAGCACGGAACTGGTCATGGAATTCTCTCCAAGTGTGAATTTTATGGCGGCCAACATCCCACCAATCTCTTGCAGTCCCCTGAAGCACATTACGCAGGGTGGCAATAAGCTCCTCATCCGTGAGCGGATTTAGAGCCAGGAAATCATCACACCTTTACAGATATTGGAGAGGGTCAGGTGTATCATTCAGTTTCCCAAATGATGGAAATTGAAGTTTAACAGGACTCTTTCCCATGAACCTGCTCTTTACTTCCTCATGAATGGTAGACCCCCAGGTGACCCAAAATTGTTCTCCGACAGTCCAGGCTGTACGGTGGATTGTAATCTGGGGCGGTTTGGAATGGGCAGGGGCTTATCTTCCTGTAAAACCACAGGGTGGGTTTGAACACTCACATGGCCAAAGGTGGTGCTAACTTTGGCTGCCGTCATTTCTTCTGACAATGTATCTATAGTTTTCTTGCATTTGGAAAGCTCCTCATGTAGGTTAGTTATGGTAACAGACATTGGGGTGAGAGCAGAACAAAGATCCTTGAGCAGGTCAGTATGATAGTGATTTAACCGCCAGCCAATGGATGCATTGAGCTGTGTTTGCAGATATTCAAACTGCTTATCCATATGTTTGACAACTTCTTGTTGTTTTTCATGAAATAGGCCTGTCAGGGCTTTTTTTACTTGTTCATTATGAGTTGTGATTTTGTTTGTCATTTGTTCCATGTTATCCTTTAGCTCCTGGCGATGGTGATGTTGGTCCTCAATCATTTTCTGAAGCTGCTGTTGAATCCTACAGCCAGAATTATTTTCCTCTAAGGCAGAAGTTACAGGTTCAGTGGCGGATTTAGGATTGTAGGAGATCCGGGGCTTAGCCCAGGAGACGTTTGGTGGGGTAAAGTGCTATTTTTTACAAGTGGGGGGTGGACCGAACATCCTTTAGGGGGGTCGTCGCCTCCTCTAGGGGGTGGACCGAACATCCTTTAGGGGGGTCGTCGCCTCCTCTAGGGGGGTCCGGGGGCATGCTCTCCCGGGAAGATTTTTTTTTTAAATATTGAAGTTAAAAGCATCAATGCTTTGAGAGCAACATTAACCCTGCCTTAATAATACCTTAAAGCGGACAAAAGGCACTGGAGAACACTTATTCATTAACACCCTTTAATGAAGCAAACTAATGCCTTAACTCACTCAAATACAGTCGTTTACTTATTTCGGTGAAACGAATGTGCGTAGAGTTTTAAAGGATGCGGATAGTCTCACCTTGATTCTGGCGCATTGCTTATCGTTTTATAGATCTATTCTCATCCACCATCTTTGTTTATGACGTAAAGAGTGTAAGAGTCACGTTTCTGAATCGGACACTGAGTGGATGCAGTCACAGCCAATCGGAGTCTGATTCAGAGGGTTGCCTGTCAGTTCCGTTGTTATGTCTACTGAAAGGAGAGCCGGTATAATTCCACGCGCGAAAACAAAATAAAAATTGGAATAAGTTATGTTAGTGTCTTAAAAGTAGACTGAGGTATGAACAGTGGCGACTGGTCACAGCCCCACCTAGTGTCAGCAGAAAGTATTAAAAATAATGATTACAACAAAATGCAAAATGCAAAAAAATAAAATATATTTTAAGATCATGTTTAATCATCTGATCCGTCTGTACATTGCTGTTTTAGTCTGTGTTCTTCTAATTAGTCTCTACAGTGTGCCTATTGAGCTGTTTAAAGTATTTTTCTATTTAATGTGTGTGGCAAAAAAATAATGACCATAGGGGCACTGAGCTGCCATCCCCCCTATACGTCATATCATAATTCAGAGCTGATTGGCTGTAAGTACAGTACGTGTGCCGCGAAAAGTGTGGTGTGTGAAGAGGAGACGAGAGACGCGTCCTAAAACCCGGAAGTAAGCTGCGCATGGGTTCCCTCCACAAAAAAGCAATGAGATTTCTCCATAGGATTTTAGAAAATAGCTCCAAATAAGATCTGTGGGAAACGTACCTGTTAGATAAATGCACGTTTTGTTCAGCCGGATAATATCCACATGTCTACCCTACTTTTATAATCATAAATGTATCGATTAGATTTATGATAGACTTTTGAAACTACAAGCAGATAAGGAGGACTTTTACAAAAAAGTAAGAGAGATTTTTGTCCAGAAGGACAGGCAAATGGACTTCATCTTCAAGTCAAGGTAAGACTGCAATTTGATTGAAAATGGGATCTTACTAAGAGAGAACAATTCAATATTTAAATGATTAAATTACATTTTTTGGGTATCCTTTTGTTGAACTGTCTGTTTAAAATTAAACAGACAAAAAAAGCTTTTGAAAATAATAGAATATTTTAATTTAGGTCAAAATGTAATATTTATAAACCTGAAGAGTCAGAGCCAGTGCCTCAGCAGCCATGAACCTCACTGCAGAAGCTTATATATAGACATCTACGTTTTTTGTGCCCCACCACTTTTGTACATATAAAAACGCCACTGGGTATGAAGGGTTACCGTTACATCTTAGGATAATGTTTAGTCATGTTCTGTATACATACTAACATATAAGGGTATACTTACCCCTCGATTCCACCGGGTCCGTCTGCGGCACGTTACGGCTGCGCCGCGGTTTTGGTCCGGCCTCCTCCGGCGTCATACCCTACCAGGCGCGTTTCAGAAGCATTTCAGAAGCGGAGTGTCTTGCCTGCCGGCTCGCAGTTTTTGTTGATTTGTGCATATTTCCTGGACAGGCTACTTTGTACAGACAAAGTTAATAATAATTGTAATATTCCAGTTATAAACGACATGAATCAAAGATGTGTTGCTGTATTTTAGTGGTACAAAAATGCATTCATCATCATAATTATTCTATATAATTTACACAGTACCTGTAAACCGGAGGAGAACGCTGGCATTTCTCCTCCTACTTGAAAGACTACGGAGGGATAGGGTCTGCAAAATTAGTTTGTGTGTGTGTGTATATATATAGATATACGGTCAGAGCATGGGCGTAGGAAGCATCCTGAATGTGGGGGGGACACTTTTAACGGGGGGTGTGGGGGTCCCCCACCACGAAAAAAAATAGATTTCCTGTATTCTGGTGCATTTTAACAGGTGGTTTGATACTTTTATGTGGCTATACTAGCATGAGGAAAATGATGGGTACATTTTGTAATTTCATCCAGTAGTAAAGAAAGGAAACATATTTGATTATTAATTCAGAGCCGTCTTTGAATGAATAAAAAGCAGTTTAAATGCCCATTTTTTGTACATTTATATACAACAATAAATATTTGTGAGTGCATTGAGAGATATTGTTGTGGAGAGCCATTTATATATAAATCGCAAAATACATTTGTGAATCCTTCTGTGAGCATTTATTAATATTGAGACTGATCTGACTCCATACAGATGTTAAGTTCACCTAGGAATGGTATCATTGACTTAAATGTTGCTCTTCTGTCTATATTGGTCATATGATGCCCCTTGACTGAAATGCTTCCTGTTCAATATCCCCACTGATTTCCTTAACATTCTGGGATGAGAGTCCACATCACAATTTACTCTAAACTGCCATTTCCCTTTCATCACTCACCTCAGCAACGGACCTCTCTCCACTGTCCCTGTGTTCTGCCTCTGACTCACTCTCAAGCACCTAGATGTCAAGAGAGGTGGTGAAGTGATCATTATTTATTGAGCAGTATACTCTTTCACATTGAATCATAACAAGTCATACTGAATGTAAATACAACTGACTCTAAAGTAAGTCCCAGTCTGTGACATTGGACATTTTGAAGACTCAAAGCCCCAAGCAGTAGGTAGAATATTAGCTAGTCTATGTAAAGTGCACAGAAAATAAACATTTAACTGAATACTGGGATGGAAATGCCCTATAAGCACTCAGTAAAACATAAACACACACAAAAAGCTTCTGAATGATAAGAAGTATAATTAAAACATAATGTACATTATCATTTTGAGAGAGCGTACCTAAGAACTCAGAAAATAATCTCTTATCGAACTGAGGCTCCAGTAAAATACACTGACTGCGTCTACATGGACATCATGGTGTTTACATGAGCGCAGAGAGATGGGGTTATTCATGTTCCCAGTTTACATGATTAATACTAGTAACCTGGCATTTCGATGCCTTTTCTCATCTAAACTATTCAGTATTTGTATCTCTCTATCGTGACATAAAGACGAAACTCCTCTCCAGAAGTGAGACGCTTTTGCCGCCGCCGCCATCACTGTTAACTGATTAACTGCTACCAGCTGAAGACTTACTTTCCTCTTCTTTGAAAACAATGTTCTTATGTCCATGTTGTCTGGGGGAGGAAACATATCAAACCAAGAGATCGTCAGCTTTGATTTTCGCTGTATTAACAATTTCCTGAACATTTGGTGTGTGTGCCTTACCTCCGCTACCGGCATTGCTTCATACAACAGATCTGAGCTGTCCAACTATGGCAACACTCCTTGAACATGCGCGCGCTATGTGAGAATCTGCCTTGGTTCAAAGTAGCATGGTACGGAGTTTCATTGATTTGGACATTCACTCAATAAGCAAGTGGAATGGAGTTGATAGTGAAGCACTGACACAGCGCTCTACGTGCGGCGAGTGGAGAGACCGATTCACGGACTTTCCACATGGTAAAAGTGGGGGGGTCTAAACTAATCATTTGAAAAAGTGGGGGGGACTTGTCCCACCCTCATATAATGGCTGCGACGCCCATGGGTCAGAGCATATATATAAATATATATATATATATGCTATATATGCTCTGACCATTCCACTTCCTGCCCGACCTTACGTTACGGCTGCGCTGCATCAAAAATAGGATTCATCCTAATTTTAGAGGAGCCCTGCGCCGAGACGCTTCTGGGACGCTTCTGGGCCGTAACGCGCCTTGTGTGGTGGAATAGCACCCATTGACTAGAGTGGCCGCGATTGCCGTGATCAAATCAAATCAAGTTTTATTTATATAGCACATTTATAAACGATTTTTGGTGGAGCCAAAGTGCTGTACATATAATAAAAATAGCCTACAGTAGAGACACTTTACAGCAAATACAACAGCACAGATTGTTCAGAATATCAGTATGAGAAAAACGACACCCTCTGTCCTTAGACCCTCACATCGTACAAGGAAAAACTTCCAGAGAAAACCCACAGTTTAAAGGGAAACATGGGAGAAACCTCAGGGAGAGCAACAGAGGAGGGATCCCTCTGCAGGACGGACAGACGTGCAATAGATGCCGTGTGTAAATCGAAGAGATAATACATTTTACAGCATATAGACCGAATGTTAGGAAATGCATGTGTCATCTGTAATAAGAAGATGAATCTACGAGGATGTCAGGTACAATGGTATGGGCTCAGAACAGTCTCTAATACACACATGCACAAAGAAGGATTCACACTTGTATTTCATGATCCGCAAAAGGATTCACACTTGTATTTTTCAATGCACACACAAATGTGTTCCGTTTCATATACATGTAAATAAAATCCAAATACAGAAAAATGTTTTACATATGTATTTTTGATCCTCACATATTTGTTTTCCGTTTAAATCCCCTGAACCTGCAAACACAAACCGCTCTCTGTGCACGGATCGCTGTGCACGGATCACTGTGCATTCGTGTGTGGGTTTTTTTAGACTCCCCTGATGGTCAGCCGATTCGTACTTGTAATTTGTTCTATCTATAGCCAATCAGATGTCTCCTACATTCTAAGCCAATCACATGAGCGCGCCCCCACGAGGGTATGATTTATTGCGTTCATGACACTTCATATACGCATTTTGCGCTGTCCGGTCAGCTCGCTAAACAGAGGGCGGAGCTTCAGGTGATCATGCAGAGCTGCGTGTCTCCGTCAGACTCAGCAGCTGATCTGATCTCTCTCTCGCGTCCGGTTATACTTCACTCGCGTTTGTTACCTTTTTACTAACGGTATCTCGGTACCGAAACCGTAGTTTCGGTTACACACCGGTGGTTTCTGACTTGGCTCGTTGTCAGCCGGTAACCAGCTGCCCAGACATTTCGAGGGGAAAAGGGATGCAAACGGGGCGTTCGGGTGCCGTGGGAAGAACCTCCGTTTATTTACGTTCTTCAGACTAATCAGTTACATTGACACTGTATTGCATAGGCCTACATACAGACTAGTTACTTTTCCCGTTCTGACCATTTTCTCTATACTTTCGTCTCTCTTCATAACTCTGCACTTCGCCTTGGCCATCACATTTTACACACACACACACACACTCCAAAAACCCACAACTCCTTGCGGCTGCTACTCTTAAAGTGACAGGCCAAGCCTGTAACACGTTTATGTCCATATCGATCAGATCCAGCTCTCCTGATCGGCCTTTATAGAGAGCACCGATCAAACTATTAAGAGTGAATATCCCCCCCACGTTGACAGTTCACTGTCTAGCACTGGCTTCGTAGTGCACTGATCGATTAGGCTAAGCCAGGCATCCTCAAAGTCCGGACTCCGGTCCGGATCCGGACCGAACCACAACTGTCTCTGGACTCTGAGCAAATTATACTTTTCATATGTATTATCTGTATTATATCTGTGTTATCTGCGAGACATCGCCACAACGCAACGAGTCAAAATGATCCGCTATGTCCATAGACTGCAAACAGCGCTCTGCATGTCCTGTTCCACTGTCTGTGTGTGTCTGTCAACGCATTGGTCCAATCACATTCAGCATCCCGTCAGCGTTTTTCCCCCCCAAACAATCTGCGAATCAGAGGCACAGTAGGGCGGGTCTTCGCGGAATGCGGGTGGGAAAAATGTGTGTCTCGTCTCTTTCAACCTGTCTGAGTCAGAGCGAGAGTTTAAAAAAAAAAAAGTCAGAGCGAGAGTTAACAGCTCATCTAGTTCCATCTGTACTGTAGCTAGTAGCCTAGTTTTACCTACCGGGGTGGCAACTGACACCCTAAAAATAGGCCTTGCCACCCCAGCTGCCACCCCAGTTGGCAGCTTTGTTTTGAAAGAAAAGTTGTGGCTCATCGGACATTTATGAGAGAAAGTCTCTAATGTCCGAGTGCAAGTGAATGCAGCACAAGATGCACGTCATGTAACCCCTCCCCCGGTCCTGGCCGGAGCGTGCATGATTGGCGGCGATTTCATTTGAACGGGACGGTGCAAAACGAGAAGCATTCGGACCCAAGCACTGAAGGAATGAGGTATTTGCGGTCTACAATGACAGAGAAGAGACTGTCAGTTTGGCTGTACTCAGCATTGAATCAAAACGCACTAAAGCTGTTGATCTTAATACGTTTGTGAGGCGTTTTGCTGAACAAAATGGTAATCGCCGCATTCAGCTGTAATAGACATGTCAACTTGATGCTCTGCTCATGGATGAGCATACAACACTATTAAGATGATGACCTTACGTGTGTAAATATATTTTTTTCTTTGAGGGGGTCTGCCCCAAAAAACAGTTTTAAGTCCTGAGAAAGTCAAATAAGACGGTGTGTAAAACTACACTGCCCAGCCAAAAAAAAGTAACCACTTTGATTTAACTAGGCCAGTAGGTAAGGACATTCCACTGGATAATAACTGAAGTATAAAAGAATGCATGACTGAAGTGATGGAGACCATGTTGAAGGCAAACAAAAAGAGGAAATAACAGGTCAAATCAAGCAAATCCCCCTCTCAGATTCCACAGCAACCAGAAGAACATAAATATTGGCTGGTGATTTGATTAATCAGCTTTGTGATGGAATAAAAAATGCACAGTGCATTTCCTTAGCTGTGGGTGAGTCCACTGACACCACTGACAATGCTCAGTTGCTGGTGTTTGAGTTTTTATGATGAGGCAAAGGGGGAGTTTGTTGAAGATGTGTTGGGCCTGACGAACCTCAGTGGACACACAAGGGGGCAAGACATGTATAAAGCAATAATGGGAATGCTGAATGAAAGAGGGTGCAGCTGCCTTTATTCATAACTGCAGCTCTTACACTGCGACTCTGAGGGATCAAGCACAGACACAATAACAATGAAAACTGCTGCATACAGAGACTTTTTGTTTTTGCAACCTCGTGTTAAGAATCTTGTTGCAATTGTTTAAAAGTTTGAATGACCGTAATAAACGGACCTTTGTCTTATTGAAACATTTATTTTGGACCTTTAAGATTTGTATTTGAGTACCCCTGGGCTAAGCTAACCTGTAGCTGCTCCCTCCACACTCACAACAACTTCATCCAGACATAAATAAAGCAGCTGTATTCGCCACACAGGAAACACACATTTAAAACGGTTTTGCCTGCCGTGTTTGTGTACACAAGCATTCATCAATTGGTTCGGAAAGTGGCGCGGTGCCTTAATAATATAAAGGCTTGTATTTGCGTGCATTTCCTGTTCGGAAAGTGGCAATGTACTGAGAGTGGAGGTGTCCTGAGATTAGCGCCTGCAGGCAGGCTCCATGGACCTGTCAGCTCCGGACTGCGCAAAATGCGTACATGAAGCGCTACGTCATCAACGCAAGAAATCTACCCTCGTGGGGGCGCGCTCATGTGATTGGCTTAGACTGGAGGAGACATCTGATTGGCTATAGATAGAAACAATAACAAGTACGAATCGGCTGACCATCAGGGGAGTCTCAAAAAACCCACACACGAATGCACAGCGATCCGTGCACAGAAAGCGGTTTGTGTTTGCAGGTTCAGAGGTTTTAAACGGAAAACAAATATGTGAGGATCAAAAATACATATGTAAAACTTTTTTCTGTATTTGGATTGTATTTACATATATATGAAACGGAACACATTTGTGTGTGCATTGAAAAACACAAGTGTGAATCCTTTTGCGGATCATGAAATACAAGTGTGAATCCTTCTGTGTGCATGTGTGTACACTGAAAAAAACGGGGAGTAACATTTACTTCGGAAAATCGAGGTAACAAAACGCACTTAGAAAACCTAAGTAAATTTAACATCTTATATTTCAAGTAAAATCTACTTACAGTTAAGAAGTGTTTGTTATTAAAGGCACTTGAGTAAACTTTACTGTCACACTCAGTTTTTGTAAGTAGATTTGAATTACTATTGCATAGTACATTTGACTCATTGTACTTACTATTGCATAGTAGATTTTACTTAAGATTACATTTGGATCTTATTACAAATCTCCAGTAAAAACTATTTAGCTTTTCATGTAGTTTTTACTTGCTATTCTTTATTTTTATTGCAAAAATATTTAAGTCATATTTACATATAATTTCTTCTACATTAAACATCAGCTCTATTTCCATTAGTTTTTATACATTCTTATATTAAGGCTACTACAAAACATGAAACAACAAACACTTTAACAAAATCAACTTTATTTTGTCATGTTTTAGACAACAGCTTTCAACACTTTCAATACATATATAACAATGTAAAAGTACAAAATCGTGAATACATTTTTCTAAATATAATGTTTTTATTCACACACACATTTAGAAAAATACTATGTACAATCACAACACAAGTTACAAAAAAACCCACCAACAACAATCAGACTCGAGGACAAAACTAAGGAAAATAAATAAAAATAAACCCTAAAAATCGTATTTTTTATGATTATTTGAATTAGTTAATCCAACATTTTGAAATATGAACTAACTTCAAGAACTGAAGTTAAAATGACAATATTTCCATTTTTAAATGGAGTTACAGTAGAGTAGAAGTACACAGTGCTATGAAGAAGAAAACAAAGGAAAGTACCAACAGTTTGCACCTAACTAAATGTACTTATTACATTCCACTTTCTAGGCTAAAAGTTTGGAGCTCAAGGTCTAGACTTTAGGAGACACCTTTTGCGAATTGAGCTCGAGAAAGGGCTTTTGGAACACTTCAAAAGTGTATTTTACCTTTGGTGGGTAAAACAAGTTCATGGCATAGATTATGCCCATGAGCAGTATGCATGCGTTTGTCACACTTTTGCACCCATCCTGCACCTCAGTTCCCTCTATGACGATCGACACATGACCAGCATTTGCGTCTCCCTGCGCTGCACTGTCGCTGATGACAAAGATCTTCATGAGCTGGCCAGCATAGTCTTCTTTGACGATGTCCTTGCTTACATCCTGTCAAAACATGTTACTGTGTGAGACTCATTACATTAAAGTGGGCATTTCATTCAGTATTTAAGTAGATTATCTAGTGTCCTTCAACTCAAATCGGAGCGCGTTCTCTCCGCCATCTCCTCCGTGTGTGTGTGTTGCTGCATGTAGCAGCCGCGTGTGTGTACTGGCGGGGGAGAGATCTCTCGTCTGGATTCGAAAGATCGAAAATACTAAAAATAATCATAGACGCAGTCTTCTTGCGTATTAGAAACGGAGTTGGCGACACTAAAACTGCAATATAATGTTTGTGTAGCAATAATACATATGACATATTTTTTACATGTCTGCCTACCGATAATGTCGGAGCTTAACGGTACCACAGTCTTTAATAATTCAGCCCTATCCCTACTAAATTGTGATATGTTATTTGTTATGTGGATAGAACATTACACATTAGCTATGGGGTTTTGGTCATATCACATCAGGTCACTGTTAGTATTAAATACTGGATGCACCAGGCAGCGTGGCACACAGTCTAAAGCTATATAGTAGCTGACACAGTATTTTAGTATCATAATGTAGCGCGAACACCGCCTCCCCCCAATAAAAAAACACTTTTTAAATAAGTGAGTCCGCCAATGCCATAGATTTATCTGAAACGGAGAATTACCCCCTAGTCGACGGGTTTGAATCTCTGAATAACCCACTAAAAACTAACCCACACCTTGACATCTGATTTATCCCACGTGCTGAGTTAGCTAGCATGCTAACGAGCTAACCGGCTAAGTAAGTTTTAAATATCTGCATGTTTAGACAAATTGCTCGTGTTACCGCCCTGACATGCTAAACTCTTATTGCACTTTTGGTAACGAGCATTGTCCACATCGAGACGGGTCAAGTGTAACCACACCTCGGAGCGCGTTCTCTCCGCCATCTCCTCCGTGTGTGTGTGTTGCTGCATGTAGCAGTGTGTGTAATGGCGGGGGTGATAACTCGTCTGGATTCGAAAGATCGAAAATAATCATAGACGCATTTTGCAGTCTTCTTGCGTATTAGAAACGGAGTTGGCATAATAAATAACCCACTAAAAACTAACCCACACCTTGATATCTGATTTATCCCACGTGCTGAGTTAGCTAGCATGGTAACGAGCTAACCGGCTAAGCTGACTGACTAGTCAGTCAGCTTAATGTACGTTTTTAATATCTGCATTCAGCTGACAAGATAACATGAATGTAACCAGATAACCAAGCGCATAAATATACTCACATGACTCCAAATCCACGATTATTCAACACATTAGCGGAGGGTCCATCCATGCCATCTTCCACTCAGTAAATGGTCCTCTTCTCCCAAATCTCTGTACCGTGTGCAACTACTCTGACGTCATAGGGCGTAACCCACCTTCACTTAAGTTGCCAAGGTAAACTTTATTAGCTTTTAACCGTTTTACAATCAACACAATACTTTAGGTAATATTTACTTGGTTCTATGGTTAAAATGTACTTAACACAATGATGATACAAAATTACATGCAACATGCAAGTAACACATTAAATAAAAGGAGACATTTTGAGTTAAAGCACAAGTAATATTTACAGGACCTTTTTATCAGTGTATTATGAGACTGTTCTGAGCCCATACACGCCGCCGCAGACGGACCCGGTGGAATCTAGGGGTTAGTGTGGTTACTCCATGTTTACTAGCCTATAACATTAACGTTACATCACTCTTTTTCACTTCTTACTCAGTCAGCCAGAGTGCAGATATCACCATTAGATTCACAAACCTGAAACATCATCCATTTCTTCACTGCTGGTGATGACATTGTTGTCAGCTGCTGATACTGCTGCTGCAGCTTGTGGCGCCTGCTTCAATGACAATAACTTTCTAATATCCATAACTGTATAGGCTATTAGCTTAAAACTCGTCAGGCACTAGGAAGGATCACTTCTTCTTCAGGGCAGGGAAGGCTACGCAGTACGCAGGCTACTGTCCCGCAGCGGCTGCCTCGCTGGTGGACTCCGGTACTGCACATTACTCCCGAGACGTTTTCAACAATTTTTTTTTTTTTAAGTGAAACATCCGGGGCTTTTCAGAAAACATCCGGGGCTTGAGCCCAAGTAGCCACCCCCTAGCGCCGGCACTGTACAGGTTGAGGTCCTCCATTTCCATTGATGTCGTCTTTTACATCAAGGGATTTTTTTAAACCTCCTCGACTCTTTCGGTCTTATTCAGTCTGTGGCTGGCCCAACACACGATAAAGGACACACCTTAGATTTAGTATTATCGTTTGGACTGTCTATCTCTGTGGATGAAATCTGTGCAGGAACGCGTATCTCAGACCATTTACCGGTTCTGTTTACAACCTCGATCCCTTCTGTAGGAGTCGAATCACGTGCTCCTGCGCGTTGTCTGCGTTCAATTAACCCCTTGACTGCCTCACAGTTTTCAGATGCTTTTAATACTTATCCGAATTGTAAATTAGAGGTGAACTGTGCTTTTAGTGCGGATGAGCTTATCTCTTTGTTTCAATCAATGTTTGAATCGAAATGCACACTAATACTGGATTCCGTTGCTCCTTTTACGCTTGCTTTTCCGATTATCAGACGGCAGTCAAAGCAGCCAAAACAGAGTATATTTCTCTGTTAATCTCCAAAAACAGCCATAAACCTCAAGTTCATTTTAATGTCCTTCACTCGATCATTAATCCCTGTGATGCTTCTCCAATTGTGCCATCAACTACTCTCTGCGATACATTTCTTAAATGTATTATCGAAAAAGTATCTGTTCTTAGGCTAGCCTATACTAGTGCTACCCCAGATCCTGCTCCCTTTCTGTGCCCTGCTGTCCTCGACCACTTTGAGCCTGTATCCCTCTCTTCTCTCTCGGATGTAGTCAAGCACCTGCGGCCGACAAACTGCACCTTAGACAGCATTCCCTCTCGCTTCCTTAGAGATGTTTTTGAATCAGTTGGAGCAAGTGTTTTATTGCTTGTAAACACCTCTAGCTCAGGATGTGTCCCAGCTGCCTTCAAACATGCCATGGTCAAGCCACTACTTAAAAAGAAAAATCTCGATCCCTCCATTCTTGCAAATTTCAGGCCCATCTCCCAGCTACCCTTTTTATCTAAAGCCCTGGAGTGAGTAGTCTATGCCCAGCTCCAGTCATTTTTAACCACGCATGGCATCCATGAAAAAATTCCGTCTGGCTTTAAACCTATGCATAGTACTGCAACAGCCCTTAGACAGCTATCATAACTGTGAGGGAATATTTTAATCTGATCACTTTGTGTATTGAGTTTCCCAGCTTTTCCTTAGAACTTGTCTTATTACAAACATATGCTTCTCATTAAGTCGCAATATGCTCTTGCTGCAACTTGAACCGGGACACAGGTCAAAAAGGTCCTCTGCCTTCCTGTGGGGAGAAGTTTGGTTCAGGGTAAGGTTTGCAATACTGAGGGATCTTTGTTCCTGTGTCTGGCAATCATTAGGCAGGCTTTAAGTCCCTCCTATCAGATATACACATCCATGATTTTCCTTTTGTGCTCAGAGTTCCGCGTGGTGGCTCACATTGTAGTAGTGTGATAAACTATGTGAAGCTCTCCGGCGGTTTCTAAAACGCTCAATAAATCTCAGTGTTTGACTACATTGATTCCAGTTTCCATCATTTCTGCATTGCTGCTCCGAAGTTTCCATAACAAATTGGTATCACGAACAGGATACCAAAAGATCTTCAGAACTGGTAAGTGTAATTTCAAATCTATATTTGGACATTGCCTTACCAGAATCTGTGATTGACGGTATCATAAAATTACCTGTGAAACTGAGCGGCTGCATTTTTTTTTTTTGGTTTCTCTACTATTTTACATTTGGGGGTTTAATAATAACCTGAAAAAAAAACGGTGTCTGGGAACTTTTGTTCTGGCCGATTTTCCCTGTGAATGCTGCTGGGGCGTGTGCCTTCAGAGCAAACACAGCTCATGTAAAAACAATAAGGATATTTGGGGGTAATAAATAACCTAGGAATATCGATTTTGACTGATTTCCTCTGTGTGTGCTTTTTGGAATTAAATTACCAGACAATTACACACAGCAAATATTCGGAGAGACCTTAAAAGAGAGCATCACTAAAGTGGACTTCTGCATTAGAAAAATGTCATGCATCTGTATTGAAACAGATCACCAAATTCTGGAGATTTCAGCGGTTAACTGGTTAATTTAACAACAGGCATCTCCTCGGATCTGCCTGCACAGCTGCTAAGGTGTGTGTGTGAGATTTCACCCCCCCCCCCTGCGGCGCAGCAAGCACAGAGAGGGTGAAGCACGAAATGACACAATATTCTCTTCCTCACACCATTTGTCGATTTTTGGAACTAAACAAAAACGATGAGAAAATGGGAAGGGTGGTATGCGGGAATATGTGACATCGAGCTGTGTTTCATAACAGATGAGTTGTTGAATTTGGCTGTTGTTGGAAGACAGGGTAAATTAAAAAAAGCCTCCGCTCTCCGCGGACGGCGAGGGCGGAGCACCGCTAAATTCGCATAGTGGTTGTTGATTGAGAATAAATTAATTATTGCTCTTCAACAGATTCCGTTCTTAGCACTTGTACAAGTATATATGAGTAAGAAGGCACTCATATTAAACAGATATTTCCCTACCCGTTGAGATCTCCATAATTCGGATTAAATTAAGCTGGATGAGTTTTTGCTGTCACGCTGGTGTTTATTGCGAGTTCATGTTTGTTTGTCTAATTGTTTCTATATTGGTTTGTCCCGCCGTCTTGTGTATGCTTTGTAACAACTAATAATGAATCAGTCCATAGCCAGGGTTAAATGAACTATACTTTAGTTATCTCCCCAAAAGTAAATGACTTGAGAAAAATAAATAATGTGAAGATGTAAAGCAAAATGATATATTATGGTATAAAGGTGCTGCAAAATGAAAATAAATAGCAAAAGAGTGTTTTTATGTCCTGCATCTGTCTCACACCATGAGACCCTCAGAGGCATCACTGCTGGTCATAAATACCGGCCTGAGGAGATCAGGGTTTAGAAAAAAAACAAAAAATCTGTCTGCTCAATTGGGTTAATGTTGTATTCTTTGTTTCATTTATTCTTAATCTATGTATTGTATGGTAATAGTGAATAAAAAAATGTAATGTATTGAACACATTCCGAAACAAAGCAGATGAGACAGAACTAGACTCAGACATAATACTAATTGTGGTTGAAACCTTTTTGCGCTGTTGCTGCAAAGTGGAAACTTATTGATTGCCTATTCCAACTGGCCACTGGAATCAGATAATTAATATAAGTTGAAGTTCAATTACAGTTTTTAAATATAGTTTAACATTCTTTATTAAACTGTTTCAAATTATTTCTAGTACAATTGGTCTACAGACATTACTACAATTCTAATAGTTGTTGAACTACTGAGCTTATGAACAATAGAGTAAAGGTCGCTGGTTAAGCCAGGATCAATATATTTGTTGAGGTTTTTATTATGTGCATAATAAATGTGTTAAATGAATTGAGTAATTTTTAAAGGACTATAATGTTGCAATCTCTTTAGGATAAGTAATTGCAGTTCCAAGATAGATGTTGTTTTCCCTGGGCCTCTCCTTCACAGGCCCACAAATCATGAGACTTCCAAATCCGAACTGACGGAGATCAGTATGACAAATCCATGAAGGGGTTCTACTTGGCCCAATTTAAATACCATAAAGAGAGTATTCACCCAGCTGTTTTGATTTCTTAAAAAATTCCAGTCTAGTTTCCTTCGAGTTCAGTCTAAGCTACAATTGTTTCTCATAAACATTCGCACTGCTGGTTTTAAACCTTGACCAGACAAGCTGCACACACACACACACACACACACACACACACACACACACACACACACACACACACACACACACACACACACACACACACACACACACACACACACACACACACACACACACACACACACACACACACACACACACACACACACACACACACACACACACACACACACACACACACACACACACACACACACACACATGCACACACTCCCACCCACCCACACACACACACACACACCCAAGCACACACACACACACGCATGCACACACCCCCACACACACACATACACACACACACACACACACACACACACACACACACACCCAAGCACACACACACACACATGCACACACCCCCACACACACATGCACACACATGCACACACCCCCACCCACCCACCCACCCACCCACACACACACACACACACACACACACACACACACACACACACACACACACACACACACACACACACACACACACACACACACATTTTGGATGAGTATTTGCCTTATCCACTTTTTGCCTCCTTTAGAGTTATTAGTAATTCAGGATTAATTATTGAATTGAATGTGCTACATAAGATAAAATACTGAAGCTTTGACTTGATCATTTTGTTCACAACATTAGACCTTGTCCTCTCATCTCTAATAAAATAAGATACGTGTGCATGTTTGGGTGTTTTAACACTCCTGTAATGTACCTAGTCTTGTCAGGGATGCAGACTCATCAGGTATGAAAAAGGTGACAAGGATCCGAGCCCCCCGACCCCACGGAATATCGGCTTTAAAATGAGGAATAACAGATGATTTTAGCAGTCAGAACAACTAAAGCAGCAGTGGTAATAATAACAGAAACGCTACAGAGTCACATTTAATAGAAATATATAGAACCATTCATTTTTATTGTGTAGCAGTCAGTTTATAATTTTGGCAGCACTGTTGAGCATTTTGAGAAAAAATAAATGTATTTTCATGCCTCTGTGCAAGGCTTAGTCTTTCTATCTGTATAACCAGTGCTGTTAAGTAACTAAGTTCATAAACTCAACTAGTACTATACTTGGGTACAATTTTGAGACGCTTGTACTTTATTTAAGTATTTAAATGTTTTGCTACGTATTCTTCTACTCCACTACAGTTCAGAGGTAGCCTACATGGTGTACTTCTACTCCACTACATGTATTTAATACCTTTAGTTACTTCACAGATGTGGATGAATGATGTGGAATCTAACCAAGTGTTAAATCAGACTTTAGTTCCACCTGGAGTAAATCCACAAGCTACCCTGCAGTCTACAAAGTCATTCAGACTAGCTGCACCTTCACCAGCTTTGAGAACACTTTCATGATCAATCATTATAAAACGTATCTATATATATTATTCTGAAATGAACCAATCTGCACAAAGATTTCTTTTATTGTCGCTATTTCCACTATATTTTGATGGGAATACTTTTATACTTTTACTTGAGTAACATTTTGAATGCAGTACTTTTACTGTAACATAGTATTCCTACGCTCTGGTACTTCTACTTTTACTCAAGTACAAGATCTGAGTACTAAAACTAACGTTAGCAGATAGTGACAATGTATGCTGGTTAGCTAGCTCAACGATTCCTTAAATAATATTGCGACAGAAAAAAACGTTTAAGTTCACATTACGCTCTGCCGCTCCGACAGGGAGCTCTGCTCTGAACACCTGAACGCCTCGTTCTAACAGCTGTTCACCAGCGGTCCAGTCTGTGCCACAGTGACTCCGGACCACACAGCTCATTTTAACGAACGCACCCGTAGATAATGTGGCTGCTGAAGCTAGACCATCTTCGCGATAAAAGCAGAGCCTTATTATACATCCATGAGCAGAGCCGACAGGCAGGAGGACTCGAGCACACAGCTCGCGCTTCATTGTCATATATAAGAAGAGCACCGTGCGTGTCATGATGGCACATAACAGCTCGCGGCTGCAGATTACTCCGGTTCCCAGAACCCCATACCCCAATGATATTTTTATTGCAGATCTACATGAATCACACAAACGACCTATTTTGGATTCAAAACTGCGAATTTCGCAGAAAGGTGACAAGTTTGCACCCCTGCTTGTTATCCTTTTCATTACAGAGCTGGGAAAATGGTGTATTGATTAGATTCTGATCCGTGCAAGTCCAATTTTAACTGACTTTAGTTCTAATGTTAATGTTAATTTGATTTCAACCCATACGTAATTATTTAAATTAACTCAACATTTCACATGATGGATTAGTGTTCCACATTTTTTTTCCCCACTCAATTGTTGTGCAATTAGGCCAATGGTAAAGAGAGACATTGATGGCCCTGTGTCCTTTTTGTTAGTACGTGGTTCCAATTTGTCTGTGGCCTTGGACGGCTTCACTAAGAGTCACCCAGTTCTGCCCTGCTACAGTCCGGCTGAGTGCAGTCACAGAGATGCTATGGCTGCTCTACATGAAATGACATTAATGGTCTGGTCCGAGAATGGACACCATTTCCTGCTCCCAGAGTGAATGACGCTCCTCAAACTGAACATTACAGCGTTGATTGATACTGTCTCACATGGGTCTGCTCCCCCCCATGGAGCCATGAACTGAAAGCTTGACCTCTGCTTTGAACACTTGGAAGCCTCATTGCCACGCCAGCACCAAACCTTGGGTCAGTCAGATGGGACTAACGGCTTCACTTAGGGCATTTGGGTCAGGCACATGACTCTCGTTACCGCAGAGTGGGTTGTTTTAAGGCTATTCATACTGCTATGCAGAGGATGCCTGTAAGTTGGCAAGCTGTTAAAAAAACCCTACTATGTTTAGTATAGGCCTCATGTCTGGGGCCTCTTACTGTCTACTTCTACATATATTCGCATTATATGGACTATGTTTCCACCTGGTGAAACTAGAGGCTGCACGGAACTCAAGCTACAATACAACCATTTTGTTCTGCTCTAACGATTCAATTTATAGATTCTACATCTAAAACAATTCGTTTTTATTGTTTCCAATGATAACGTCAGCCTTAAGTGGAGGAATGCAAACCTGTTTTCAAACGTAAGGTTTTGAATTTGTTTAACATTTCTCAGTAATGACACCCTCGGACGCCCACTATCATTCATGCTATGCCTTCAGTGATAACTCAGATGTTAAGGGGGTTGAAGCTTTTCCTCCCGAATCGGCTATGCTTTGTTTTTTTTTCAACAACGGTGTGCATTTCCTGCATAATATATGCTTCTCACAATTGTTTTTTGTTAGCTGCGCATAGGTGATACTGAGTCTTCTCGAGTAATGGATTATGATCTCTACCATGCTTACATGGACTCGTATGTTTTATTTCATATCTAACAGAAGTGAGAGACGAAAGACGTGGAGAAGATGTAAGAGAGATGTGGTAAGAGAGAATAGAGAGGGATAGGAAAGAGAGAAGAGATATTTGCGAGTTGCATACTGATACTGAGTCTTATCGATTGATAGCTTATAGACAATACCATGTTTGAATAGACTCCTACTTGTTCTTACACATGTGACATATGTAAGAAAAGGGAGGGGAGAGTCAATTATATTGAGTAATTGATTTCATATTGGAACATTTATTTCAAATGTATTTTTGATAAACTAATATTTTATCAAACGGTAAATGGTGAATTAATATAACATTTAGAATCATTGAGAAGGGGTTATATCCACAGGGACTAGCTCACATTTAACTTAAAATAACATTTCTCTGCTATGGACTGATGAGAATATGATTATTGCATGTTAAATGACTAACACAACCTTACATTTATAATGTGCATGTGTCAGGAAGGCTCCCAAATAATTCTGAGGGGCCTATCCTATTTTTGTAATTGAATGATAATGTGCTAATCCATTACCTTGAGTTGTCTTCACTCAGGAAAACATCCCTATCAAGTGTTAATAGTGACCAGAACAGCCCTGAGAGTACAAGGTAGAGCGGAGTGGATTCACGCTTCCAGATGTCGTCTCTCTCCTCTACTGGATGCTGGCGTGTGAAGGCAGTCATCATCATCGTCATTCTGGGTCTACTGTACCTGGCCAAGGACGCCCTGCTAGATGAAGCTGTGAAAATCCCAACGACAGGAGGCGAGGGCTCTCGCCCCTCTGAGGGAGAAAATAAGGTGCTCTTATCTGAGAGCAGCAGACGACTTGACTACTCAGGGTCCAGACCCTGAGGGCAAAACAACACCAACGGGCAAATCAGTGCCTAGCGACAAGGACAGGTTGTATCAGATCACCACACAGACATTCAGTATGGTGCGAGAGACACAAAGAGAGAGAAAAGGAGGAAGAATAAGGAGGATTGTCTCCCTCCCTGAACATAAATCAGAGGACTATTTCTTTCAACTGTCCAACTTCAATATGTAACTCATCTAACTGTATTATTGTGTTTCCTGTGTTTTTAGTTTACTCAACGTGGGAGATGTATCCAAAGAACCAGTACCGTTGGTTCAGGTTCTCGTCAGAGGTGGTAAGAATAGCTCTCAACACAATTGACAATATGCCCCCCAGAACTGTGGTGTAGCACTTTAGAACAGTTACAGACACTGATAAAGGATGAGGTAAAATGTACAATGAGGAAACCAGATTACCAGGTTCCCAATCCAGGTGTCACTGCATGCACATTTACTGGACCAAATAGCGAAACAAATGTTCTATCCACTCCACTTAAACAATCAGGAGGTGATGTAGATTCTTTACAAAAGGCCTTAATCACTCCTTCTAAACGAACCAAATCTAATTCTGCGATAAGTTTAATGTTAGACTACGCACATGAACGCAATGTTAGCAACTGTTGGCTGTGCCAAAATATGCCAGAATCCATGCATTCTCCAATGTTTAGCCCAGTTCCTTTCACGAAAGCTGACTACGGTCTAGTGAGCTGGAATGATATAGCATCCCGAATTAGCGATGAGGCAGATGATTGTTTACACTCCTTCCTAACCCCATAGACTCTGAGCAACATTACAGTACGAGGGCTTAGTCTCTCTTATTGTTGATACAGTAAATAAAGATTACCTGCCAGATGGTTTCAAACGATTAATGATGCTAAGACTTATATATGTCAAGAAATTACATCCACCTAGCTTTTGAATACAGATTCCAATTAGCTCTAGTCCAGACTAATTGCTCAGCTAATTCTACGAGTCCAACATGTACTAATGCGACCACACAACCCCATCTTTGTTGCGTTGAAGCTTTGGTAACCGTTGTGCCCTGGTTTGGCTCCAGAACAGGGACTCCGTTAAAGTTAAAATACATGACTGTACGCAGCCAATACCCTTAGGCAAGCCTCCTACACGTGATTGTCAGTATATGTTCCGCCAGTTGGTGGTGCACGAGTGGAAAAATGTGTCTATCTGTTTCCAGAATGAAGCAGGATCTCACACCTCTCCAGATGTGGGACACAGCGACTGTAATACATAGTGAGGGTAAAATTAGCCAGAATTCCCCTCCCACAGAGAGTGTACTTAGTTTGCGGCGACCGGGCCTATGGCTGTGTGCATATGACATTTTTGATGGCACCTGTTATCTAGCCTACCTAATCCCTTTAATCCGTAAAGTAGAGCCTAATGAGATTGCAGCGATACTTCCTTCTTTACACAGGAACAGCAGGTCCATTACACAAGGACAACAGATAGCTAGCCTATTTTTGCCTTGGTCGGTATTTATGTTACTCAGCAGGAAATAGTGGCACTGTCCAACGTAGTGGAACACCATCTAAATGTATCTAACCACAGCGATGTTAGCTGAACACAAAGAATTGCAGGAAGTAAGGACAGTAGCATTACAGAATCGTATGGCGCTGGATCTTCTCCTAGCTGCTCAGGGGGGCACATGTAAGGTAATTGGGTCTGAGTGTTGTTCTTTTCATCTCTGACGCTACACCGGAAATAATTGGACATGGCGCATGATACTGCTAGGGGAATAACAGAATTGCATGAAACTCATGGATTACATTAGGGGATTTAAGTGGAACCATTGGATCCTGGGGAGCGGGGTGGTAAATTTGTTGTTACTGTTTCAGTGTTTATCTTGGTTGTGCTAATCCTAGTGATCTGTTTGATAACTGTAGTTAAATTAGCCATACGCAGGGTTGCCAAGACCGCCCTCCAAGCCCCACAGAGGCTAGTCGGATATTCAACTGTAGGTGACACAATGTTAATGTACGACGCCGAGCTTCCAGATCCCTGGGTCTCCATTGCGGTTTCTGCCCATGGGTACCCCCATTCAGCGATTGATAAAATGATTACAGTTGACACTCAAAATAAAGAACAGATGTTTTGGATTTTTCTCTTTTCAGGTTGTTATAATAAATGTCTGACTTTTCCTTTTCAGATTTTTGAACAAATGTATTTGAATGAAATATATGTACTCTAAGTGCCTTACTCTTGAATAAAGCGTAATGAAGTAAACGTAAAGTAATGTTAAAGATTGAGGACACTGCAACTTTGCAGGTTACAGATTGATCTATTCATCACTGTGAATTTATACCTTAATGTGAATTTTAGCTGGATCTCTCATGATTCTGATTTTATACCTCAATTGGATTTCTTATAATCCTAAATTCTAATTGTGTTTTAATAAGTAATTGCCTTGAAGTGAATCTTTGAAGATGTAAGCTGATTTAGAATTTGTGTTTGATGAATGAGATTAACTGAGTGATAAATGATAAAAGATCTTATTTTTGAAACATATATTTTGCTATTATATTTTTGTATTTCATGTGTGTTTATTATTGTGCTTTTGACAAATGATGCCAAACACTGAGGAGAGATGATTTTTCTATTATGATTGACTGTGTTCAATCTTTGTGATTGAAATGTTTTCAATCTTGTTCTACTTTTGATGTAATTGATGTAAGTGGGCCCACACAACTCTGAAGACGCTTATTGATTTAAGTAGTGACTGAAATATTCTTAGACTAATGTTAATTGGTTATCAATAGATTGATAAAAAGAATGGAACTGTCAGAGAATATTTTAATCTGATCACTTGGTATATTGAGTTTCTTAGCGTTCCTGGGAACCTGTCTTAATTACAAACATCTGCTTCCCATTAAATCGCAATATCCCCTTGCGGCAACTTGAACTGGGTAACAGGTCAAAGGGTCATCTTCCTTCTGCTGGAGAATAAATATTGTAGACACAGAGGGGCCTTGTTCTGACTATCTGGCATTGATTAGGCAGAGTTGCAATAGGTCCGTCCCTCTCAGATATATAATGGATCTATTCTATTATTCTCTTCAGAGTTTCGCGTGGTGGCCTACACTTAACACTGTGATAAACTATGCGAGGCTCTCCGGCCGTTACTTGTGAACTTTCAATAAATCTCAAGGTGTTTGATTAAACAATGATTCCAGTCTCCATGTTTCCTGCACCGCTCTGAAGTTTCCGTAACAGTTAATAGTGTGAACTTTCGGTTTTTTCAGAATAAAACTGATTTAAATTAAATAGTGTATTTAATTCAAAATTACACCATATCAACATTGATTTTAATTTCTAACAGTATGTATGTACGACATCACTATGTATGTAGTATGTACTGTATAATGTACACATGTAGAGTTGTAGAAAAGACATGGTGTACAGACAGTACAGTACACTCGGAGTGTCCAGTCACTACAGTGTAGCCTATACTGTATAGTAGGTGTATAACAGTGTAATGCGTATAGTCTACTCTACACTCTACCTTTCAGCAACGTTTTAGGGATTTATGCTCAGTCAACTCAGGGACTGTTTGGTTACTTTAGTTTGGTAAATGAAATAAATGTTTGAACTTTGTAGTAGTTCACTGTAGTTGCTGTCATAAGTCATTTGTAGACTAAGTGGCAAAAAGTTTGTTTTTTACATTTGTACTTTGTAGAGAAATGTCGACACACGTTGGAAGGGAGCACAATAAACCTGACGAGTTTGAATTTTAGTTGATTATGAGTTAATTTTCAATTGATAATTAGCTCACAATAAGTTCACTTTAGTTACTCACACAACTTGACACAAGCCATGGGTTCAGGTCCGGACTTATAAGTCCGGACCTGAACCTGAACCTCTGGACTTGAGTCCGGACCTGAACCTGAATGTGAGTCCAGGTACGCAGCACTAATAGCAAGTGTATTTTTGAATACCCCACAAACAATCAAACAATTCGTCTTCCCACAGTTCAATGTTAAATCCAAAACGTTCCACTTCGGGTTTTCTTCAAAATAAATAAAACAGTCAATTTACCACGGGAGAATGTCAGTCATTTTTAGCAATCCAGTCGGTTTTGAAAATCCAGTCCTGGTTTTTAAGGTGGTTGGGAGATGACCGGCTCCTTTCAGTTTTGTAAACAATAATCCGGGAACGTCAAGCGACAGAAGGGTATGATGACGGTGGATCAGACAAACGGTAACACAGACTTTAAACGACCTAACTGCTGGTTTCTAAACAGATGAGCGTGTTGCTCCGCCGATCCCTCTTGCTGCACACACCTTTCCCTTCCTGCTCCGTCTAACTAAATAGGGGGAAAAGGAAATGGAGGCGCCAACCAACAGCGAATCACTGGCTGGGTGGGCGTTACCGTGAGTGACTACCGGTCACATAAACACCGGTTACACTCCTTCCCCCATGAGAGAAGCCTGACATAGGAAGGCTTTTTCATTTTCCTTATCCCTCCTTATTTTATAAGGACTACACCTAGATTTCTGGCTTTATCTGTTGTTTTGAACATTGCAGACTGAAGCTCAGCGCTAACTTTTATACCTTTTTGGAGCCTTGGCTCCAAAAACCATTACCTCAGTTTTATCTTTGTTTAATTGGAGAAAGTTCTGACACATCCAGTCATTGATTTGTTCAATGCACTTACTCAGTGTTTGAATTGGAGCATGTGTGTGTCATCTGCATAGCTATGGTAACTTATTTTGTTGTTTTTCATTATCTGAGCCAGTGGTAGCATGTAGATGTTAAAGAGAAGAGGCCCCAAGATGGAGCCTTGAGGTACCCCACATGTCATATTTGTCAACTCAGATGTGTATTTACTTATAGAAACAAAGTTTGTTATGTCCTTTACAGTTTTTCTCGATTGCTAAAACACTAAAATTATACATAAAGCACAATTATTTTAACCGACCTCAAAGAGCAAAACATCGGCTCAAATCTCCAAAACTCTAAACACGTTTTCAGCTTTTCACACAATTTTCAAATCAACATGGCACTTTTTGCAAACCACTGCACACGTTTGTCCACGTAAGACACAGGAATCTGACATGAAGTCACGTGTTAGCTGTTTTAAAACACTGATATTCAAAATGCCTCACACATGGAACAATGATCAAGAACACGTTCCACCTGACCAAACACCTGATAGCATCATTGTTGGCTCATCAATCAGGATGTTAGCACTATAAAAGACCACAGGTGAGTACTTTCTTACAGCAACAATGGAAGCCAACATGGAAGCAAGAGCAAGAGCAAGAGCTGGGCTGAGAGTGAGAGGAGGAGGAAGAGGTGGGGTGAGAGTGAGAAGAGGAAGAATGAGAGGTAGAGGTAGAGCTGGAGGGAGAGGACGTGGACAAAGAAGAATACTCTCTAATGAAATCCGGGCCACTTTGATTGACCATGTTGTCAACCATGGTTTGACGATGAGAGAGGCTGGACAGAGGGTTCAGCCTAATATTTTTTTAAGTTTTTATTTCTATCTACTGTATTTGACAGAAGCATCATTTTTGTTTTGCGTTACAGAAACAAGTGTAGCTATGTGCTGAGATGCATGTTGCACAATGTTATTTTTGAATAAAATATGATTTTTTTTCAACAACTCATTTGTATTTCTACATTTATTGAATTCATGTCCGGGACTCTCAGTATCTGATGCCCACAGCTGTTTTATAGAAGGAAAACCTCCTTCCCTTCATGAAATGGCTGCAGCATCAGGAGGCAGCGGGACGTGTAACTCCGCCTCTGAGTAGTGCAGCACCAGCGCGTAAAGAGCTGTGCCTTTTTACGCACCGCCTTCACTGTGTTTACCTTCTTAAGAGTGACTGCAGGCTGCTACGTGTTAACCACACACACCTCCACACCTCCACGCACACACACACAACACACACCACACACACACACACACCACACACACACACACACACACACCACACACACAACACACACACACACACACACACACACACACACACACACACACACACACACACACACACACACACACACACACACACACACACACACACACACACACACACCATGTATACATCACTTCAAGGGAAATTACATTGACTTCCATGCATTTCCTGGAGACTTATCCTAACCTTAACCATAACCAACACATGCCTAACCCTAACCCTTACCCTTACCATAACCAAGTCTTCACCCTAAAATTAATGATTCCCCTCATGGGGACCTCCATTTTGTCCCCATAAGGGAGGCGAGTCCCCACACGTGACTGTGTAAACAGATTTAGGTCCCCACAAGTATAGTAATGCTAGGCCACACACACACACAACACACACACCAACACACACACACACACACACACACACACACACGGCACACACACACACACACACACACACAACACACACACACACACACACGTGTATCAGATACATCAACGTTTTGGTTTTGGTTTAAAATGAATAAACGTTGTTAATATGTTTTGGATGCATATTGTTCTAGTATTTGTTCAGGCTATTACATACAATTAGCCTCTGTTGCTACCTGCTGGTTAGTACATATTAAATCAGTTCAAATTGACAACCGGTCCGCAATTTTGTTTTCATGTATCTGCCGGTCCTTGGCACAATAAAGGTTGGGAACCCCTGCTTTAGATTATGCTCAGCAGTGTGTAGCTGGGTGGTCAAACAATCTAGTATTATGAATGAAGTGTGTTATATTTGGTGTTAGCGATCGAGAAAAACTGTAAGTAGGATTCAAACCAATTTAGAACTGTTTCCGAAAGTCCCACCCAGTTTTCTAGTCGGTCTAGTAATATGTTGTGGTCAACAGTGTCAAACGCAGCACTGAGATCTAATACAGTTTTTCTCGATTGCTAACACACTTTTTTTTTGAATTGCTCAGTTTCTCAGAACACTAAACACAATTCACAAAACCACACACCCAAAGTGCTAAACACCTCATTTCTCCTGCTAAATGAAGAACTGCACTCAAAACTACATAAACACTTACCAAATGCAAACTTTAGCACCAAATATAACACACTTCATTCATAATACTAGATTGTTTGACCACCCAGCTACACACTGCTGAGCATAATCTAAAGCACTTTCATCTGTTATGGGCTATGCTCTGTACAGAGAGGGTTTCTGCAGAGAAAGATTGCTTGAGTTTACAGAAATACAGTAAATGAAGAAATACAAATGAGTTGTTGAAAGAAATCATATTTCATTCAAAAATCACATTGTGCAACATGCATCTCAGCACTAGTTACTATGCTTCGGATCTCTCTAAGTGTGATGGCATTGTTTGCCAAGACCAAGTTTGTAACTGCTGCTTCCTGTGCCTCATTGAACATCCTTAGCCTTCCACCTCTTTGTTTCTCAGTCCTTCAGATAAACAACAAAGATATAGTGGTCGGTCAGTGTCTGTGTTGCATAAAAGTAAGTTTACCACAGTACATTGTGCAGGATGTTTGTGCAGTTATAGTATGCAACATGCCAACAATTCAATTACAGTAATGAAGTAAATACGTTTCACACAAACAGATATAAGCACTGATATATCATGGGTTATGCAGAGCTACAAACTGGTGACTAACCTGTTTTCAAGTCCAAGTGTCCGGATTACAGAGGCGACAGTAAATCGGCTTAGATTAGGCTGAACCCTCCGTCCAGCCTCTCTCATCGTCACACCATGGTTGATAACATTTCATTTCATTAGAGAGTATTCTTCTTTGTCCACGTCCTCTCCCTCCAGCTCTACCTCTCATTCTTTCTCCTCTCACTCTCACCCCACCTCTTCCTCATCCTCTCACTCTCAGCCCAGCTCTTGCTCTTCCTCTTGCTCTTCCTCTTCCTCTTGCTTCCATGTTGGCTTCCATTGTTGCTGTAAGAAAGTGCTCAACGGTGGTCTTTTTATAGTGCTAACATCCTGATTGATGAGCCAACAATGATGCTATCAGGTGTTTTGGTCAGGGTGGAACGTGTTCTTGATCATTGGTCCATGTGTGAGGCATTTTGAATATCAGTGTTTTAAAACAGCCAACACGTGACTTCATGTCAGATTCCTGTGTCTTACGTGGAGCAACGTGTGCAGTGGTTTGGAAAAAGTGCCATGTTGATTTGCAAATTGTGTGAAAAGCTGAAAACGTGTTTAGAGTTTTGGAGATTTGAGCCGATGTTTTGCTCTTTGAGTGTCAGTTAAAATAATTGTGCTTTATGTAGAATTTTAGTGTGTTAGCAATCGAGAAAAACTGTAAAGGACAGAACAAACTTTGTTTCTATAGGTAAATAACACATCTGAGTTGACAAATATGACATGTGGGATACCTCAAGGCTCCATTTGGGGCCTCTTCTCTTTAACATCTACATGCTACCACTGGCTCAGATAATGAAAAACAACAAATGAAGCTTAGCGCAAGTTCAAGCAGGAAGACCAAGCTCTTCATTCATATTACACGTCACTTCTTTACCCTCTCCTCCCTCATTAAGTGATCGGGGGCGTCACTCCCCAGCTAACCAATCACTCCTCTCTTCATTCTCACAAGCCTATCGTTGCACCCGCTAATCCCTTTATCTGCTCTTCCCTCTTGTCAGCTGTCATTTCAGGTGACAATACGCAACAGCAGCAGGGCTTCGTCCCAGCTCCAGGCATACATTCATCAGCTCCGCAGTCTCGAGGATTAAGCTACAAGCGGCGTTCCCCAGTCGGCTAGCGGTTCCAGCCGGCAAACCCGGACACGGGAGGAAAAGACAAGGATATCGGGCTCCACGGAAGTTCCTCCGGCTAATGGAAATGGGCTACTTCACGCAAACAATTGACGCACGCCTTCAGTCTCTCGAGAGGGCATCACTGGCATGAGGGCCGCTCAAATGCGGCGCTTCCGGCCTTCACGCGGAACGGGCCCTCATCGCATGCGAAGCTTTACCCATTTCTGGCTTCAACCACAACCCCCCTTGCAGGCAGGCAGGGCTTAAACTACACCCCATTGAAGCTACTTCTCCTCCCGGCTCAGTAGCCAGTACTGGACTCATAGGCGGCTAGCAGGTTCATTGCACAGCCCAGGCTCTCGCCTCTTTTCCCTGCGCCTCACCCCTAAAACAGGCGTCAGGGTAGCGCTGGCAAGAGGCAGTTTGCAACAAATTCACGAGATGTTCGTTATGCATTACTGCTTTAGTTCAGGGTTAAGGTGAGTTCCAGGCAGTGTCGGGTGTAACGTGTTACAGTATGGAGTTTCAGTACACTTATTACTTTGCCGTACGAAGTAACGCAACGCATTACTAATGCAGTTCGGGTAACTACTACCCGTTACAATGCTCAGTAAGTAACGCAGTTTCAAGCTTCAACACAGTCACGGATGCTGCCCCATCCGTCGGTTTTGGGGGGTTTATTTCAGGGAGAAAGAGAAGTTCATGTAAGATGATAGAAGACAGTCTAATCACCCAATCAAGCACATCAGCATCTATGTCTCACGTGGTGTAAATAAACTGCTAATTAAGCTAGTCCTATATCATGGGTCATGTTTCAGCATTTACCTAAGCATACATCATCTTATGCTGCGCATATTGCATTTCATTTATATTTTGGTTTCATGCTCACATGGCTTACGATAAGCCAGGTTATGATATTCATGCATCACTGTACTCATGCTAACAGCTGCATTACATTGTCTACATCTCCCTCTTCGCCCGGACATCGGCTCGCGCCGGCAATCCAAGATCTCTCTAGTTTACCTATGGTAAACATGCATATACCTGGTGGTGGTGTCTTAATAGCATTTCAGGGCTTCGTTCAGGATAGGTGCAGCAACCCTGCCGCCAATCAAGGTATTTCTTCCTCATCCCTACAACAACTTGGACGGTGGTCCTCCTCTGCCTTCACATCCTACATTCGCCCGGACATCAGCGCCGTGCGGCCATCCGAAGATCTCTCTAACCTGGTATTTATGCATTTTAGTGGTAGTGTTCATTGTGTTAATGTTTAACCCTGCATCGCAGGTCATCGACCATCGTGTCGGCAATGTTTATTGGTAGTGTTCACGTAAGCCCGGCACTGATTCCGGCCGTCGACCTCCGGGTCAGCATCTTATGATGCACAGTAAGCCCTGCAGCGATTCCGGCCGTTGTTTAGTGGTAGTACGTAAGCCCGGCACTGATTCCGGCCGTCGGCTCTCGGGTCAAGCATCTTATGATGCACAGTAAGCCCGGCAGTGATTCCGGCCATTGTTTAGTGGTAGTGTTCTCGTAAGTCCGGCACTGATTCCGGCCGTCGACTCTCGGGTCAAGCATCTTATGATGTTCAGTAAGCCCGGCAGTGATTCCGGCCGATTGTTTAATCCACATGATTTCATCCACAGATCACCGCAGTCAGCCCACAAGGTAAGAAACTCATTACAGCTCAGTATTTCATACTTCACTTCTTTGGGGGTTTCTTCGGAGCGGTTCTTCCCCTCCTGAATGATAATCCTGCAAACCGGGGCCTAATCGCCAAACACCATTCCATTCTCCTGTCTCAATTCTGGCAATCATTATTTCATTCATATGACGTGTCCCAGTAATAAATATGTATTTCATATATCAACGTCTCTCCTGATTGAACATAAGTTACCATAGCTATGCGGATGACACACACATTTACATAACCATTTCACAAGGGGACTATGCTCAAATTAAAATAATTGTGCTTTATGTATAATTTTAGTGTTTTAGCAATCGAGAAAAACTGTAATACTAACACTGAAGTTCTGCCACTGTCTGTCTTTAAGTGGATGTCATTGAAGACCTTTTACAAGAGCAGTCTCAGTGCTGTGGTTTGGACGAAAGCCTGACTGGAACACATCCAAACAGTTATTTAAATGCAAGAAATTACTCGACTGTTGAAAAAAAACTTTTTCAATGATTTTACCTAGAAATGGGAGGTTTGATATGGGCCTGAAACATATTTCTGTGAGGGTGAGTGTTTGTGTGGCTGTGTGAGGGTGTGTGTGTATATGGGAGGGTGTGTCTTTGAGTGTGTGCGTGTGTGTGTGTTTAGATTTTCATTTTGTATGTGTGAGAGATAGAGGAAGAGAGTGAGGGAGCTGACAGCAAGGCTGAGAGCAAAAGAGAGAGAGGTGGGGGGACATGTTTGGCTCTCAACCTCTGACTGCAGTCAGATTAATGCTTTAGGACAGGGGTGGCCAACCATGGTCAACCATGGTTGGCCACCCCTGTCCTAAAGCATTAATCTGTTTGCCTTTTAAACGTATTTATCTTAATCGTTATCACTGTGATTAACAGCATTTTGTTTTATTGTACAGCATTTAATTTTACATTCAGTTCTTGTTCATCTTATTCTATTTACATGTAAGTACAATATTTAGACTCCGGCATTTTCTTGGTCACTTACAACATTCTCTGCACTATTTCGCTTATTGTATCTTATAGTCATCTGCATTACATGCATTGATCTTGCAACATAATCTCGCACTATTGTATTTTACTATGTTTCTTCTTGCACTATTTCAATTCGTTTTATTGTCATATATCTTATATATATTATGTTGCATTGTTGGAGGAGCCTGGGACTTAATTTCCATTGACATTTCAACACTGTAGCTACTGTGCATTTGACAATAAAGCCTTTGAAACTTGAATCTTTGAAAACATAAACGTCAAGTAGGATTTTGAGGGCGAAGCAGATTTTTGAAACGGTTATGATGTGGTTAGTGCCCACATGATCTCTGTCACCATGGGCCCCTTTCCTCTGCAGAGTTACAAGAACAGGAAGAGGAACACCAGCTTGTGGTTTCAAAATGAAAATCACACATGTGAATGTGAGTGCGACTCGCTGCTGGCAGAGCTCATTCTGCAAACAGCAGATGCATGAGCAGTTTAACACTCTTGTGTAACAGGGTGGTTGTGTGGCACCCTTCTTTACCACCCTGTTTCGCGCCTAACCAGATCCGATTAAACACACCCAAATGCAATGTACCCACCAAGAGTCTGAAGTGAAAATGTATATAATAATTCCTTTTGTAAGAAAATAAAGTCATTAAAACTCATCGATTTGAAATGATGTCATGATTTGATGATTTGTTTTGGTTGGTTGCTGCTCACACCCGTCACCCCTACCTTTCGGAGCTGTGTGTGTGTGTGTCAAGCAAGACATGTGTCCGAAATTTGAGGGAGGCGGGATTTCCTTTATATTAAGAATGTGTTGAGTCGGAGCGAGCTGCACGGCAGCAGGTAAGTGACAAGAACTCAGCCACCCTCGATTTTATTGTCCTTCTAATCCACCTGCTGATATCTACATTTAATTAAATACTGAATACTGGCTTTGTCCTCAGGGTAAAGGAAACGGTTCAAAAATAAGATCTTACAGGAAATATATTTGAAATAGTATTTTTTTATTTTAATCAGAAATCCTTTTTCTGTCAGTGTTATTTTACAAGATACTTTATCCTCAACCCACACTATGTCTAGTGTTCATAGTTTGAATATCTATCAGAAAGTGACTCATTTATAAACAATACACAGATACATGTTTGTGCTTTGTTTGATTCAGAAATTACTTTTACTTGTTTTTATCATTAACTATCCGTTAACTAACTTTTTTTTTTAATCCCGCAATACTTATGATGAAATCCTGAAAAGCGGACAGAAGCAGAACTCACAGACACAATTGAAGATTTCTTCAAATGTTACGCAAGAGTTGTTCGATCATATTAGAGACAAACTTGATAAGTGCAGGGATGGGAGGGTAACTTAAACAATTGTAACCCTTTATAATTATTAGTCACCTGTAACATGTTAATGCTAATTACTTTCTGTCAGTTTTTGGATTACGTCAACATCAAATGCAATGCAAATAAATCAAATAGAGAGACATATCTATAAGATGTTTTGGCTTGAGTGTATTATGTACGCGAACAGAACAATGTGACCTTAGAAAAGAATAAACCAAGATATTTAGGATAAAAAATGTGTCCTCTTAAATCCAGGCTAGACTTACAAAAAGTGTTTTAGTTTAATATATGAATTTAAAGCAAACAGCATGTTTGTTTTAATAAATCAGTTGTCCACCCAGTCCATAGAAAAAAGTAATAGTAATTAAAAATGTAACAGAAATCTGATTACGTATTTTCTTAATGTAACTGTAAGGGGAATACAGTTACGTCTTTTTTGTATCTTGATTACGTAATCCCGTTACATGTGATCCATTACTCCCAAGCCAGTATAGGGGTTTGTTATGTTTCTGATGCAAACTCACTTGTAATGAACCTCTGAGCCCTCTGACACAAACATATTCAATGTCTCCCACAGTAGGAAATATTTTGTGTTATACATCCTGCCCTCTGCAGATCATGCACTGATGTGAACATATAAAAGCCTTATATACCTCAGATCTACCCTTCCTTCCTTTCTAAGAGTTGCATACCAGTAAACAGTGCCCTTTTGACCTGAAACACGCCCGGCTGGCTGCCATGAAGAGATCTGGATGCCGAGCCCTCCTGGTCCTCAGCTCCCTCTCAGCCCTGCTTTGTTACATCTTCTTGGACCCGACCCGCTACCTGCAGGACTCTCAGACAGCTGTCCCTCAGAGAAACATCAGCATCCTGCTGTGGCGCTGGCCTTTTGGCCGCTCCTACAGGCTTGATGGAGACAAATGCCTCGAGATGTACAACATCCGTCGCTGTTTCCTCACTGATAACACCTCCACCTTCTCCACTGCTGATGTGGTTGTCTTCCATCACCAGGAGCTGAAAGAAGGATTGTCGGCGCTGCCCCTGCACCTGGACCGCCCAGCCTCCCAGCACTGGGTGTGGCTGTCCATGGAGCCCCCTGTCAACAATGCAAACCTCACTCCTCTCTCCGGCATCTTCAACTGGACGATGAGCTACAGACGTGATGCTGACATATACATCCCCTACGGAAAGACCGTGCTTGGGGGGGATGCACAGAGCTTCCAGGCTGCTCCTAATCGCTCCTGCCTCGTCAGCTGGGTGGTCAGCAGTTTCCGGCCTCAGCAGGCTCGGGCTGCTGTTTACCGAAGTCTAAAGAAGTACATCCCCATACAGGTGTACGGCAAGTGGAACAAGAAACCCCTCTCGGATAAGAAGCTGTTGTCCACAATTGCAAAGTGTGCATTTTACCTTTCTTTTGAGAACTCTGAGGCAAAGGACTACATCAGTGAGAAGCTCTGGAGGAACGCTCTCCAAGCAGGGGTGGTGCCTGTCGTTCTCGGCCCCAGCAGGGCCACCTATGAGGCCATGGCCCCCCCTGGTTCCTTTATCCATGTGGCTGATTTCAAGAATACAGCAGATCTGGCTGCCTATCTGAAGCAAGTGGCTGCAGACAGGCAGGCCTACGAGGAGTTCTTCCAGTGGCACCACACTCACAGGATAAAGACCTTCACTGACTGGAGAGAGAGGCTGTGTCAGATCTGTGAGCACTTCCCCCGGCTGGCAGCCAGCAGAGTGTATCAGGACCTGGAGAGCTGGGTTCACAGCTGACATTGCACCTCTTCATGCCTTCAGGTCGCTTTTTTTATTGGGACTGCTTATGATATTTGGTTATCTCATGCAATTGTGGTGTGTGATGAAATGTGTCAGCCATGCAGTTACGGTTAACAGAGAACAGAACACAAATATACAAAAAAGCGGAAGTGGGAACTTGTGGGGAACCATAAATACTTGAGTTAGTTTGTTAAAACCACAGACGCTCAGGCTACTGAGAAATGTAAATGAGGAGCACACATTTCGCCGTCTGTTTGTTGTTTTTCTGCTCAGGGCCGCAGGACAATAGGGTAACACATATCTGATGAATATCTACATGGAATTTTCACAGTGGAATACTTACATTAAGAGTTTTCTGAAATTGTTGGTATAAATATGTAAAATAGGCACAAAATGTACATTTAATTCAATTTGTGTGGAAGAATGAGAGGATTGTGGACCTCGTCTCCGTGTGTCCCTTCATACATTTATATTAAATATTGTTTACAGCAATTACTTTTATATTTGCAATGTTTTAAGGCTTTGATATCAGGCTATGATTTGACCAACCTCAGTAAAAACTTGTTTTCAAGACAGATGAATATGGTAACAACATTTTAACTAATATGAAACTTGCCTAGTTACTTACCCGTTTATGTAATATGTATTTGAGCAATAAAAGAGCAGTACAATAACAAAAACACCTAAATGTGTATTTTGAAAGCTTTGCTTTCCATTGGCCTATAAGAAGACATGTTATGGAAGAAAACAGATTGAGTGATGCGTGAAAAAACGATGTTTTTCCCTGTGGTATTTCACCTTGTGAGGAAGCACAAACTCCTTCACTAACATTTGGACATTTTTGCAAGTCCTTTGTCTGTAAAGAAAGGTAGGCATTCTTCTTAAGAAATTCTTTATCTCATTTAATCCATTTACAAAGGCAAATAAATGAACTATGCATTTCAATAAATGTTGCTTCTTAAAATTATGTTAAAAAGACACACAATCATGATATCAATCACCATAGGGGGGGGGGGGGGGGGGGGGTGTCTTTCTTCCCAAGAGGTAAACTCAATGAAGCTCAACCTACAGGGTGCTGGACAGATCTGGCGTTGAAAAGGACACTAATGGACGGCTCAGTGACTAACCATTATTCTACCATTTTTTGGGCCCCAATAAAATAATTAATGCTAATGTTTATAAATTACATTTAATAAGGCATAAACTGCAACAGCAAACCACAACAGAGACCATGACCACACATCTTAAGTAGTAAATAAATCCTTCATTTATAAGGGAGCTGATTTGTGCTTTTTAAGTATTTACATCTCTGTATAATAACTTCACTTATTACTAACTTCATATATATTTTAAAAACTGCATTTATTAATTATGCTGACATGTCAATTATGTATTTATATAAATAGAGAGTGGTGCCCTGTAAAGGGGTTAGGGTTGAGTCCTATTGTTTAAAGGAAAATGGTAAGTTTGAATAGTTTAAGAAGAGTGCCAAAGTACAATGTTGGTTCATGGAATGGAATTGCTCACATTGCTGGAAAATGATATAAAAAGTATTTTCTTTAAGGAAGACTTGTTCCTGTTTCTCCATGTGACATGCTGTCCATTGTTTTTACTAGTTTCTTTCTAAGGAAAAGTCGCTGCTGGCATGTGTGTGTCAATGAGCACTTAAAACATGTCTTTAAAATGTGAATAAGGAAAAGAGAGTCAAACCATTTTTCACATCAGATTATATAAATATTTATTTCAGCTCTGGTATATCTACATGCAGGCTAAACATGGTGGTAAAGAAGTTCTACGTAGTGTGTAGAACTAATGTAGTCAAAAACAGTCTGTATCGGAGCGAGCATGACCAAAACAAGGCAACCGTTTGGCTCTTTGCACGCAGAGCTATAGAACATGTAGAAAAGGCAAACAGCATGAGAATTGTATAATTTCTCGTCATCCCACATGGCCCTTTGTTTTGTTCCACAAGTTCAGTATGTTTGGATAAAACTGTCTTACAACATAGTTAAATATCTCCCCTGTTAATACTCCCTGGCCTCTGCTGTAGATATTTTTCTTTTGACATATTGTGGATATGTGTCCAGGTCTAATACAGTTCAACCATCTCTTTGAATGTGGTAGAGCTGAGAGGGGCCTAAAGAGTGCAGCTTTCCTGAGTTAGATCAGGGTTCCTTTCACAGTTTCCTGACAAACATCTGTCACTGAGGCCAAATATCAACCTGGAAGTTGAATGTCATCTGGGGCAATATGAGCATACATACAGTACACAGAAAGATAGTTCACATCCAGTCCTAAAAGAATGCATCATGGGAATGTCTAATAATTCAATATAAATATATAGGTTTCCTAACTACAACATGTTCTCAGACAGAAGGGTGTCGCCTTGACCATTGTCAGGCAATTATCATATGGATGTTAGGGTTTGAATTACCACGCTACACTTCCCCTTCTGTCTGCTCCCCGACCTTTCTTAAGGCTGTAATGTAAATGACCTAGCTGAATGAATGCTCTTCCTGTGTCTAAAGTCATTGTTTGTCTGTGTAACAGGGTCAGATTATTATACTACATCAGTGGTAAAGGTTATCTGTCCTTTCCAGCTGGAAATAGATTGATTCTGTTAAATGCTATAACTCTTTATTAAATAACACAACTTTGGTTTAAGCTTGTATATGTGTTCTTTTCTTACCAGAAGGTGATTAAGTCTGGAATTTCCACCACAGAGTGTTTAGGCCAGGTGAGGATAGCAGCTTCAGTAAAGGTAAACGCAGAGAATCCAAGAGGTCATATGAGTAACAGTGCCCGTATACAGTACCATCATTTTAACATTCAGCATTTCTACTATTAATTATCAGGAATGGAAAACTTGGATTAATTTGGGGCCAAAAGTCAACGTGACCTTCTGTCAATCACCAACTGGTTAGTGGATTACAGCTTTGACTTTTGCCAACTGGTTTAAAAAAAAAAAAAAAAAAAAAAACACGATGTGAAAGGATTGAATTTCTAAAGCGAGAACATGGTGTTGGTGATGTTCAATCAGAAAGTTGCCCCCCAAAGCACACCCTGCTTTTTGTCTATGTACTCTGACTGGGGAAAAGATGTATGAAATCAACATCCAGCTGTATTGAAGAAGCATGAAACTGGCGAGTGAAATGTGTACTGAGGTAATAAATCAAGTGAGAAATAGGGTCATTTTCTCATTGAGTTCTTTACAATCCGACCTGTTTTTGCAGCCGCATGAGTCGCCCCCTGCTGGCCATTAGAAATAATGCAAGTTTAAGGCACTTTTGCATTGTACCTACAAAGACCTAGTCCTTTTGTCATGTTTTATCTGGTGAAGGTAGGATTAAATGTGCGGGAGCTATGCTATACAGTGTGCTGATACCTACGCTCTTATCTACAAAACTATTACACTAAAAACTGTAACGCACCACAGATAATAGGTGAATTATTTGTTCAAAACCTTGACATTACTTATTTTCTGAGACATTTGCTGTCCTTTGCACATGTGTAGGAACTCTTCAAACCCTTCAGTTAACAACAAGGAAACAAACAACTGAAGATTTGACACAAACTAGCGGAACACAAGTACTAACACAAGATCTCTGTCCTGTACATGTTGGCAGCTATTTACAGATCACAAAACCATGGAGACACGCCATGTTTGAGAGATACTGTATATACACACTCTGTTTCAGAGTTTTAGGTAAAGAGGTTCCAAATTATTTTGAAATCATTTTATATTATATACTTAAGAAATGTAAATGCATATTGATTTTCAGATTTCATAACACAGCGTCATCAATTCATGCATAGAGGAACTAGATACAACGGTTACATAACTAACATACTGATAAAGATCACGGTGTGTTAATAAAATATTAAAATCACATTTAAAAATGCGTGAATAAAATCAAAGCCTGCAGTGAGAACACATTCAATTAAGGATTATTTAGTTATCAATAAACATGGATATTCATGGGGATCTATCAATCTATGGACTCAGAATTTCTTAGTGGTAGCTCAGTGGTGCAGACACCTGTCTGTTACTGGACTCTGCTTTGTTATTCACTCAGGATATTTGATTCAATGTTTGTGTATGTTACCCCTCGGACGTTATTCAGAATGTTGGAGGCATTGGTCCCTGCTTCAGTCCTGTTTCAAACAGAAACCAGCCCTGTGTCCATGAACGCCTCACTCTTGATCCACCTCCTCTTCTAAGGACCTTCCACTCTCCGTCCTGTCCTGAGCACAGCAGTGTACGAGGATTATGTGTAACTGTGCCTACTATTTATACACACAATGCTGCATTCAGAGTGAAGTGTCTCGAGTCAGGTTTACTTGTGGATCCTTTGAAGGTAAAGGGTGGAGTCGTCAAACAGAGGGTTCTTCACCTCCATTTCTCCAGTCTAAAGGCGGAAACAGAAGAACAGATGCTGCTTTATTAGAAATGTTACTCTGCTATAATCAGTGTCATGTTTGCACAGGAATTAGGTTTTGTGAAAAAAAGGTTTCAATCTTCACGATTTTCAAAATGGATAAAAGAGTAGATGGAGCACATTGTAATTTGGATAATGGCAACACAACTGATTTTGTTGTTTTAATTGCAATACATGAGTGGATGGTTGAAAGCAAAAAATCCAACATATTATCACATTAAAAAAAATCCCAGCCCATTTATCCTTCACAACAGACTTTTTGACTTATAACGGAGAAATAATATCTGAATTCCTTTAAACAAGCATTTAAAAATCTCTTTGGCCAGCAGGGGGCAACAACACATACCTTAGACTAGACTTGAGTAACCATTAGAGCCAGTATTTTGTTTTCATAAGAAAGGCCACCTAATGTAGTCAACACACTATAAAAGACTAGAATTCCCACGGCGCCTCCTCTAAAGTGACAGTGATGGGCAACCTGCTTGAAAGACACCGTCGAGGAACAAGTTATTAAGTTATATAAGCATTGTCAAGAAAGAAAGAATACCTAAGTTGTCTGTTATTTTATTTGAGTTTTGCTTATTTGTTTTGAATATTGTAAAGGCCTCTTTTCTTTGTTGCACATGTAAAAGTTTGTTATTTTATTTTGAGCAAACACATCGCTGAAAGGTGGGGTAGGTAAGCATGGAGAAAGCAGCTCGAGTGCGCTAGAATTTGAAAATACACAACCGAAAAAAATCTGCCCCTTCCTTCAGACTTCCTTACAGAGCCCCTCCTCCAACACACATGAACGTGCACATGACCAATGAGGGCACGAGATAAGTTTGTGCACAGATGGAAGGCTGACAGGCAGGTAGGCCATCCAGTTATCTGCTGCGGGCCGAGGCACATAATTGGTCTTGCTTTTTACAGTGCCACGGCTTCCACAGATGAAATATTTGTATATATTTATTGTCAAAGCATTTCATGTATTCATTGCTATCGGGATGTTAAGAGCATTCCATGGAATATAACAAAACGTGTTTCTGAAGTGAATTACCTACCCTACCTTTAATATCAGAGGTGGGACCAAGTCATTGTTTTGCAAATCCGAGTCAAGTCTCAAGTCTTTGCGCTCAAGTCCAAGTCAAGTCTCAAGTCTTTGCGCTCAAGTCCAAGTCAAGTCTCAAGTCAGGATGGGCAAGTTCAAGTCAAGTCCAAGTCCTAAACTTTGACAAAACGAGTCTTAAACAAGTCATTATGTGTTTTTCATCAAATGTAATGACATCCATCAACAGAATAATACTTAATAATCAAACTGCTCTTTATTAGTCACATTAATAATTTAATAATCAATTTTCTCTCTGCTGGTAAATTAACGTGTGTTTTTCTATTTTAAGAGGGATCAGTAAGGAAAGGCTACCGTGACGGTTTGATTCAGAAGGAGTTTAATGTATAAGATCCCTGATGTTGAGGTGACCAGAATGTTTATTTCCACTGTGTACAACATGTTGTAAGGGACCCACAATCTATCTTTATGCAAGGGATAAAGTGCAGCCAGGCGTCTCTATGGGGAAAAGAACACCTGAGTCTAGATCCCTCTGCAGGTGGTACTTTAACTATAGTTTGATGCTAATACTTTTGTACTTTTACTTGTAACATTTTGAATGCAGGACTTTTTATTGTAACCAAGTATTCCTACACTCTGGTACTTTTGTACTCAAGTACAAGATCTGAACTTCTCCCACCTCTGACAGTAAATCCTGAGTGGTTACCAAAAAGAAAAACCTGCTCTGAAGGTTATTTTCATTTTACAAATCCTGCACTCAGCTTTGCTTTCTCCAATATCAATTTCTTGACTTTTTCCGACGCGCTTGCATTTCAATCCGGCTCCCCGGCTCCCCATCGCTCTGTGCAGATGGCCTGTACCACTACACCTGCTGTGCCCCCCACCCTTCTTTCACATAATGGTATGATCCTAGTGTGTCCTCGCATATGATTGGCCGCATGGTGGCTCAGCTAAATAAAGTCCCGCCCCTGCCTGCATGGATTCACAGCAAGAGTAGGAGCGGCTGGAGATTCTGCTCTCCCTGACGGGAGTCTGCTCTTCTAGCGGCATCTCGCGATCGGCGTGTTGGAGACCTCTGAATTAAATGATCAAGTCACCTCAAGTCAGAAGGCTCAAGTCCAAGTCAAGTCCCGAGTCATTGGTGTTCAAGTCCAAGTCGAGTCGCAGGTGTTTTGTGATTTTGTCAAGTCTAGTCCAAAGTCATTAAATTGGTGACTCGAGTCTGACTCGAGTCCAAGTCATGTGATTCGAGTCCACACCTCTGCTTAATACCATCCAAACCATCGGAGGCCAAGCAAATCTTCAAACTGTAAGTGATACAAAGGAAGAAAAGGAGTTAAAACATGTCTGTTTAAGGCGTCTAGTGGCTTGATAGATAAAAAAGGAAGGAAGCCACGACAATAACCAATCCCTTAATGTCAGGCTGCATTCATGCATTTGCATGAAGGTCTGGAGCTTGGTCCTGATGGGCTGTAGTAGTTTAGCTTCAGCAGACCTGAGGCGGCGGGTGGGCATGTATTGTTGGATGAGGTCACTGAGGTACAGGGGGGCAAGGTTGTTGATGGCTTAGTAGGTGAGAAGTAATCATTTGAAGTCAATCCGGTGTTTGATGGGGAGCCAGTAGAGGTCCTGGAGAATAGGGGTGATGTGGTCGGAGCGTCGGGTGGAGGTGAGCATACGGGCAGCGGAGTTTTGGACATATTGCAGTTTATTGAGGATGTATGCATAGAGGATGCTGTTGCAGTAATCCAGACGGGATGTAATGGAGGCATGAATGAGAGTTTCAGCAGTGGTGGATGAGAGGGGGGGGGGGGGGGGTCTGGTGCGGGCAATGTTCTTTAAGTGGAAGAAGGCGGTTTTTGTGACCTGGTTAACATGAGGGAGGAAAGTGAGGGCGGGGTCGAGGATGATACCAATGAGGGACATCTTTTGCATTACATATGCACATTTTATAATATGACTAGAAATAAATACTTAATATAAGTATTGTTTCCTGAAATATGGTAGTTTTTTTGGATAATTATGATGACCAAATAATACACACAGTATGACTTTTAACATAAAATAACATGTAGAGTTTACTCACAGGGGCCAGTCCAGGACACTCGTACACTGTGAAGTCTCCGTCCTCGTTCTCCTCATCTGTCGATGCTCCTGAGTCGGGAATTTTCGGCTCATCCCTGTGTCTGCAAAGGTCAAACACAACCACACACACGCTTAATAATTAGGGTAACAGATTGGAGGAGGCAGAGGGGGAGGGGGGGCATGTACAGTGCATCCGGAAAGTATTCATACTCCTTCACTTTTTCCACATCCAGGCCTCAGATGATTTGAGGCCAAATATCTCTCTTTTTTTACATATAATTGTAACGCAATACATGATTGTCACTAAAAGGTTGGGAACCCCTGCTCTAGGTGCTCCATGTGGGCTTTCATGTGCCTTTTGCTGAGGAGTGGCTTCCTTCTGGCCACTCTACCATAAAGGCCTGATTGGTGGAGTGCTGCACAGATGGTTGTCCTTCTGGAAGGATCTCCCATCTCCACAGAGGAACACTGGAGCTCTGTCAGACTGACCATCAGGTTCTTGGTCACCTCTCTGACTAAGGCCCATCTCCCACGATGTTCAGTTTGGTTTGGGCGGCCAGCTCTAGGAAGAGCCCTGGTGGTTTCAAACATCTCCATTTGCAAATGATGGAGACCACTGTGCTCGTTGGGACCTTCAATGCTGCAGACATTTTTCTGTACCCTTCCCCAGATCTGTGCCTTGATACAATCCTGTCTCTGAGGTCTACAGTCAATTCCTTGGACCTCATGGTTTGGTTTGTGCTCTGATATGCACTGCCAACTGTGGGACCTTATAGACAGGTGTGTTCCTTTCCAAGTCATGTCCAATCTATTGAATTGACCACAGGTGGACTCCAGTCAAGTTATAGAAACATCTCAAGGATGATCAGTGGAAACGGGATGCACCTGAGCTCAATTTTCAGTGTCATAGCAAAGGGTGTGAATACTTATGTACATGTGATATTTCATTTGATTATTTTTAACACATTTGCAAACAATTCTTTAAAAACGTTTTCTATTTGTCATTATGGGCTATTGTGTGTGTGTGGAATGTTGAGAAACAAAATGAATTTAATCCATTTTGAAATAAGGCTGTATCATAACAAAATGTGAAAAAAGTGAAGGGGTATGAATACTTCCCGGATGCACTGTAACTCACTTCTCCATAGAGAGCATCTTCTGCTTCTGATGCTGGTAGTGGTACATCTGGGCACTGTGGGCCAGCTTCCTGTCCCCAGGCTGCAACACAAAGGTCAGAGATGGTCATCCACTTCCTGTCATATGACCTTCACTTTACATGCTGTGACCGTGTTCTCAAACTGCAGGAAGGGCAGCCATGTTTCCTCTGAGGGTTCTTAATGTATCAAACTGTCAGATAACCTTGTTAAAGGGTAACTTTTCATTAGCTGCTACATAATCTGGACCTAAATCAGAATCACAATCAGAATCCCTTGATTATTCCGGACAACAAATTAACATGAGTGAGAGTTGGAGTGTGGAAATGAGTAAGTGCATTCTAAAAGAAGGTCATTGTCACAGTCAGAGACAATTACAAGCTCTTTATAATGAATAGATGTTGATGTGATAAGTGTGTGCGGGAAAGTGTACAGTGGGTTTCCAAAGCATTTCTTATTGGCATGGTAGTGTGGTGCCTTTCTCAAGGGCACCACGGCAGGGGCCAGGAGGTGAACAGGGACCTCTCCAAGTATAGCCAACACTCCATATGTTAGGTCTGTTCTGGGACTGTTCCAGCGACCCTACGGCTCACAGACCAAGCCCCTACTGACTGAGCCACTGCCGGTCGTTTAACTTCCAAAATAAGTTCAGTAGTTCCACTTTAAGCTAAGTTGACAGTAGTAATATTGATACAAGTAGACAATTGTCTATATAAAGATAGTAGGCAAGGACTGGTCAATATTATATCAATATCAGGATATAAGATGGATATAAAATTTGATTTTGGGTCTTTTGTAATATAGCACATGTTGTCTTTTTCTGGTTCTTAAAGGCTGCATGACTGTAAAATGATATGTTTGAGTCTGTTGTAGCTGTTCTGTCAATGACCTTCCTCCACTTCATATCGATCAAACTATTTAGGTAGAAATACGATATTTCATCTTATCCAAATCGCCATGTAAATGTGCTAATTAGCATTTAGAATAACAACATTGATTTCAAATTTGCCAAACATGTTTTTATTTGGAAATCTAATAAATGCTTTTTCATGTTAGCCCCCACCTTTCCAACAACTCAGTGGAGGTTTCTTCCCGTGTAACACGACCAACTTATACTACTCACCAAATTGTCGAAGGCCTGTGCTCTCATCAGTCTGTATGCAGGGTAGTCCGCCTTCTGAGTCAGACTCACTCCTTTCTGCATTCTGAAAACAAGTTTTTAAAAGTCACTCCCTGGCAGATGTATACGCATTTTTATTTACATTTTGATATCTAATGTTAAAAAACATTTGTAATTGATTTGCATGCGTTTATTTGGATCTGGGATATTTTAACTGGCAGACGGACAGTTTAGATTTGTTCATAATAAAACCTCAATAAACTTAAATAATTATTTCCAAGACATGTTAGGAACAGGACATATGATTCACTAATCATAAGAGTAACAACCACCAACTGAGTTTTGGTTACAGAATGATTATAATATCATTACAAAACCTTTCTTCCCTTTGATCATTTTGATAACTAGGTTAGTTCCATGTGTATGGGATTAGATTTGTCTCATAAATATTTGTGTGAACATAAACATAATTTGTGTGTAAATATGTGATTTGTAAATGTAAACCATCCACATCCACAAATGCATTTAAAAGATTTGCAAACTCACAAATAAATGTTCAAATGTAAAACAGATATGCAAAATATTTTCACAAATAAAAAAAAGATCTGTGAATACTATAATTAATTTACAAATAAACAAAAGGAATTTGTGAATATCTCTTTAACATTGACAACTTTCGATCAGGCATTTGTGAATCCATTTTGTATTTGTTGACCAAAAATGTGCTCGTGGATCTCAAGTCTCTGCTTGTGGATCTCAAGTCTCTGCTCGTGGATCTCAAGTCTCTGCTTGTGGATCTCAAGTCTCTGCTGGTCGATCTCAAATCTCTGCTTGTGGATCTCAAATCTCTGCTCGTGGATCTCAAATCTCTGCTCGTGGATCTCAAATCTCTGCTCGTGGATCTCAAATCTCTGCTCGTGGATCTCAAGTCTCTGCTGGTGGATCTCAAATCTCTGCTGGTGGATCTCAAATCTCTGCTGGTGGATCTCAAGTCTCTGCTGGTGGATCTCAAATCTCTGCTGGTGGATCTCAAGTCTCTGCTGGTCGATCTCAAATCTCTGCTTGTGGATCTCAAATCTCTGCTGGTGGATCTCAAATCTCTGCTCGTGGATCTCAAGTCTCTGCTGGTGGATCTCAAGTCTCTGCTGGTCGATCTCAAATCTCTGCTCGTGGATCTCAAATCTCTGCTTGTGGATCTCAAATCTCTGCTGGTGGATCTCAAATCTCTGCTTGTGGATCTCAAATCTCTGCTGGTGGATCTCAAGTCTCTGCTGGTCGATCTCAAATCTCTGCTCGTGGATCTCAAATCTCTGCTGGTGGATCTCAAGTCTCTGCTGGTCGATCTCAAATCTCTGCTTGTGGATCTCAAATCTCTGCTCGTGGATCTCAAATCTCTGCTCGTGGATCTCAAATCTCTGCTCGTGGATCTCAAATCTCTGCTCGTGGATCTCAAATCTCTGCTGGTGGATCTCAAATCTCTGCTGGTGGATCTCAAATCTCTGCTGGTGGATCTCAAGTCTCTGCTGGTGGATCTCAAATCTCTGCTGGTGGATCTCAAGTCTCTGCTGGTCGATCTCAAATCTCTGCTTGTGGATCTCAAATCTCTGCTGGTGGATCTCAAATCTCTGCTCGTGGATCTCAAGTCTCTGCTGGTGGATCTCAAGTCTCTGCTGGTCGATCTCAAATCTCTGCTCGTGGATCTCAAATCTCTGCTTGTGGATCTCAAATCTCTGCTGGTGGATCTCAAATCTCTGCTTGTGGATCTCAAATCTCTGCTGGTGGATCTCAAGTCTCTGCTGGTCGATCTCAAATCTCTGCTCGTGGATCTCAAATCTCTGCTCGTGGATCTCAAATCTCTGCTGGTGGATCTCAAATCTCTGCTGGTGGATCTCAAATCTCTGCTGGTGGATCTCAAATCTCTGCTGGTGGATCTCAAATCTCTGCTGGTGGATCTCAAATCTCTGCTCGTGGATCTCAAATCTCTGCTGGTGGATCTCAAGTCTCTGCTGGTCGATCTCAAATCTCTGCTTGTGGATCTCAAATCTCTGCTCGTGGATCTCAAATCTCTGCTCGTGGATCTCAAATCTCTGCTCGTGGATCTCAAGTCTCTGCTCGTGGATCTCAAATCTCTGCTGGTGGATCTCAAATCTCTGCTCGTGGATCTCAAATCTCTGCTGGTGGATCTCAAATCTCTGCTGGTGGATCTCAAATCTCTGCTGGTGGATCTCAAATCTCTGCTCGTGGATCTCAAATCTCTGCTCGTGGATCTCAAATCTCTGCTCGTGGATCTCAAATCTCTGCTCGTGGATCTCAAATCTCTGCTCGTGGATCTCAAATCTCTGCTCGTGGATCTCAAGTCTCTGCTCGTGGATCTCAAGTCTCTGCTGGTCGATCTCAAATCTCTGCTCGTGGATCTCAAATCTCTGCTGGTGGATCTCAAATCTCTGCTCGTGGATCTCAAATCTCTGCTCGTGGATCTCAAATCTCTGCTCGTGGATCTCAAATCTCTGCTCGTGGATCTCAAGTCTCTGTTTGTGGATCTCAAATCTCTGCTTGTGGATCTCAAATCTCTGCTCGTGGATCTCAAATCTCTGCTCGTGGATCTCAAGTCTCTGTTTGTGGATCTCAAATCTCTGCTCGTGGATCTCAAATCTCTGCTCGTGGATCTCAAGTCTCTGCTTGTGGATCTCAAATCTCTGCTCGTGGATCTCAAGTCTCTGCTTGTGGATCTCAAATCTCTGCTCGTGGATCTCAAATCTCTGCTCGTGGATCTCAAATCTCTGCTGGTGGATCTCAAATCTCTGCTCGTGGATCTCAAGTCTCTGCTGGTGGATCTCAAATCTCTGCTGGTGGATCTCAAATCTCTGCTTGTGGATCTCAAATCTCTGCTCGTGGATCTCAAATCTCTGCTTGTGGATCTCAAATCTCTGCTCGTGGATCGTCTTTTTACACACAGAGTTTTGAGACAAACTTTCCGCTGGTCTCGACCGAAATCTGCTCGTGTCACTCGGTTATTTTCGGAAACCACGAGATGGCCTGCTGATGACGACATTTCCGCATTTCAAGGTTTCAAAGTAAGAGCATGATGGCTTCCCTCTGGAGTTGACGCTCGCAGCGCCATGTCGAAGTGCGCATATTATTGTAGGTATTTAATCAGATCTTTTCGATTATAAGGAGTACAAATATCATGGAGATCACCACCGAATCGCTGGAACTGTAGCTTTCCAGCGGTACCTATCGTGAGACTTTACCAGACGACTCACAGCAGCCTATAAGGCCGCTCAAAGCAGCTTGACTTTGCGTTCCACTGTGTGGGATTTGGCTGTATCGTATGTCGGTCAAGTAAATCTCGGCCGGGGCAGCTGCAGCTATGTTGGTCTGAAATGACAAATGGACACTCAAGAAATCACTAAGGACCTACCGACCAATCAGTTAACGTATGTGAGAAACAAGAGAGAGACTGAGAAAATGGCTAAAAAAAACATAACAGTTACGGACGCGCTAGAGATTATTTTCGCTAGCACTCGTGAAAATTGTGTTGGTGTGGAAATCACACTATCTGAGGAAATGTCCCTCACCATGATTTGCCTGTATCGACAACCCACCGCTAAGGTGGATTTCTATGACCAGGTAAAACTCCTGCTGAATTCCTGTGACTCCAACAAAGAGCTAATTATTCTAGGAGACTTTAACATCAACTGGAATGACAAACAAAATAGAAAGAGCTTAAAACGGATCATGGATAAACACAACTTAATACAACTAATGGATCAACCGACTAGAATAACCAAAACCTCCAAGACTATGATAGATTTAGTATTTACTAACAAAGCTGACAAAATAGTTAAAACATACAACTTCCTGACTGGTCTTTCTGACCATAATCTTGTTCTTTTTACCAGAAAACTCACCAAAAAAAAGGTTCATGGCCACACCTAAAACCCCTGCCTTGGGTTCTCGCTTCATCCCCAAAAACATGCAACAACGTTTTATGGAGGCAGTGAAAATGATTAATTGGGCGGGACACTCTCTCCTCTGAAGATATTGGTGAAAACAGTGTATTTTTTGTAAAAAATTAACGATACAATGTCTTCCTTCTCAAGGAACATCCCTGCCTTAGGGACAGGAAGGAACATCATTTCCCCTGGCTGAATCTACAGTGCAGGAATCTAATGCAATCTAGAGACCAACTATTAAAGCAGAGCTTGAAATCCGGACTATCCACTGACAGACAGAAGTTCACTCATGCTCGTAACAAGGTAACACAAACAATAAGACAGGCCAAAGCAAACTTTTTTATCAATATAATTGAAGGTGCGAAAGGTAATGGTAAAAACTAGGGCTGTCAAACGATTACAATTTTTAGTCAGATTAATCACAGCTTAAAAATTAATTAATCATGATTAATCACCATTTGAACTATGTCCAAAATATGCCATTTCTTTATGTATATTGTTGTGGGAATGGAAAGATAAATGAAAGAAGGTGGATATATCCATTTAACATACAGCATGTATGTTTATTATAACATTTTTCTGTGTGTCAAAATGAAAGACAGCCCACACACCTATCAATCATCAAACCGTGGGGTCTTAATTCATCAGTGACGAACCGTCAGGGCCTTCAAGGTATTCAGAGAATACCCTGGAACACTCAGATAAAACAAACAAAAAATCGATTTAATTATATAAAAAAAATGTATATAAAATGAATAAATGAGAATCGTATCTGTGTTGATCTGTAATATTACAGTGTTACGTTGATTTGTTTGTCCTTCTCGGACCATGCACTACGCATTTTAGTGGTTTTGTGTTAGAAAAGAAAGCAACCAATCAGATCTTGTTCTGGGTCTCTGGGTAGAATATCCTTCAACCAAGGTATTCTACATCCTTGATCGAATGCCCTGGCCGTTGCACTGAATGAGAGCGTACGTTTGGACTGACAGTTTGATCAACCAATCATATATTGATTTGTAGCCAATGGGCGTATTCTTTCAGAGTTCCCCTCGGTTCCAGGGTACTCTAGAAGGCCCACTAGTTAACTGGCTCGAGACAGAGGATCTAGATGAATGCGACGAAGCAATTCATGCCGTTTTATTGTTTTTAACGTTGAAATGACAAGTGCAACAGGTGAAGATGAAGTTGTTGCGGATTTGTTGTGAGTACCCTTTTCAAGACGACAATTCAGTGAAAAGACGGACATTATAATGCCGCGGAGGGGGGTGTGTGTACTGCCTACAGAAGGTCCAGTTGTGATAGACACGGTTCGCCACTGTAATTCATTACGTGTTGATTTCTATCAACGGGGGAGTACTTCAGGAAAGTCGGGGGGGGGGGCTAGTGGAGTACTTCGTGACCACAGAGTGTGAACGTTGTGATCAGCTGTTTTAGCGCAGTTCTCCAGTGAGGGGGGGGGGGGGGGGGGAGTCTCCCTCCGCAGCCGGTTGGCATAGTTTTGGCACAATACCGTTGTACAGACCGACGTTAACAGCAGCCCTGTCTGTGCACACGGAAACCGACTCTTTAGTCCGGTGATCTAACCGCCTTCTGGAAAAGCTTCACAAGTACGTACGTACGCAAATTCGCTTTGAGACACAAGTGACAGACAGTACTCATTTCAGATTACGCATTTCAGATTACGCACATAACCTGCGTACCAGTTATGTGCACCCCTGTACTACAGCAAAAGTATTCTCCGTCGGGACTTCCTGCAACAACACCACGCCGTTATCTTGATTCTGATTCGCCAGAAGACATTATCAAAGATGTTCTATTGAGAAGACGATCACTACGTGACAAAAGTTTTCAAAACCGTTTCTGGTCTTCGGTATTTCGAGACAAGTGGCTACTGAAATCAATCTTACTAACTGCTGTCTGTGCAATTCTCGGCGCGAGTTGGCGGACTTTATTTTGCTTACTTTAACATCATTTTTCATGGTGGGGCTAAGCCATTTCTTGGTATGGGTGTAGCCTACCCCAGCCATACCCTGGCGCTGCCACTGGTGGCATGTATGGGGCGGGCCATTCTGCACATGCGTTAAATGCGTTAAATATTTTAACGCAATTAATTCAAAAAATTAATTACCGCCGTTAACGGGATAATTTTGACAGCATTAGTAAAAACGTTTGGCAAATCCTAAATAAACTATTAGGTAAACATAAGAAACAGGAACATAATGCTCTAGAATTAAAAATCAATGATGCCCTGATAAAAGACCCTGCAGTGTTGGCCAGCTCTCTAAATGAGTATTTCATAAATAGTGCTCTGGACATCACAAAGCTCTTCCCGCCATCTAAGGTCTCACCTAGCCCGACTGTGGATACACATCCAGTTTTTGACCTGGAGGAAATCACAGAGGTGGAGGTAAAACATATAATCTCAGGGTTAAGTAGGGTTGGGTACCGAGAACCGGTTCCGGTTCGGAACCGGTTCCAACATTTCGATTCCAACGGCATCATTTAGAAATGTGAATTTCGGTTCCGCTTTTCGATGCCTGAGGAAATGTTTCTCGCCGCTCTCCGTAGCCTACTGTATGACTGCGGCGGGGCGGGAAATGTAGCGTTGTACCTACACTTCCTACAGCGTAACCTGAGACCAGGGCCGGCCCGTTGCACTGGCGTTATAGATGTTCGCCTAGGGCGCCAGATCTGTGGAGGCGCTGCGCTGACAGCTCTGGGAGGGAAAACAAATGTTTTGACCGTTGGTGCTCATCCTAATTTTCGGCCTTGATGTAACAACATTCATAATTAAGTAAATGTAACACCCTTTTCACCCCGGTTACACGTTTCATTCGCCCTGTACGATGGGCGATGCAAGTGATGAAAATGGGGGATGTTGGCTTATCTGGCGCCCGCAGCTCACAGCCAAAGTGCGAGTGAGCGAGGGAGAAAGGGAGGGTGCACTGGAACCGGCGCTGTTGTTATTAGCATCTGGTGCTAGCTGCTCTAACGGAAGAAGAAGATGTTTCTACAATGATGTGGAGGGAGAGTCCTCTCCAGTCCAGTCAGACTGAGAGGCTGATAGCTCAGTGAGGTAAAGGACTCTGAGTGTTTAGATAGTTCACTTTGGTCTAAGTTATCTCAGTGGGTCTCAAACGTTTTGATCACAATTTATGTAAACACATATTTCCAAGGCACTCCTTTATAATTATTGGGATAAAACAAGTTTGAAATCATTCCAATGTATACTATAGGACAGTAAACCAGACATATCGTTTTAAACTGGAGAGATAAAAAAATATGCATAAATAAAATAGTAAAATAAGATATGAATGAACAACAAAAATAAAATACGTTACATGTATTTGTTATTGGCTATGGGTTATTGGTTATGCTCACATACTTATTTAATTATTCAAATGTAAACCGATTTTTTTCATATGGGTGTTTAGAGTTGTACCCCCTAGATCTAGTCTCTAGTCATTCTGCTTAAAGTGCACCAGATTGAAGCATTTTGCTTTAAAATGTTCAAACATTTCTTCCTGGTATGCCTGAGAAGGCAGATATGCTTGTTTTTCTCAACAAGAACGTAATCTTTTTTTTTACCCTGCCCCTCAAAGAATCGGAATTGAGAACCGTTAAGAACCGGAATCGAAAAGGAGAATCGGAATCGGAATCAGAATCGTGGAAATTCAAACGATACCCAACCCTAGGGTTAAGAGGTTCTAAGGCTAGGGATGCATATGATTTAGACACCAACTTTATAAAAACACATATCGACGGTCTAATAAAACCAATTAGTATGCTAGTAAATCAATCTATCAGCACGAGGGAAGTCCCATCATCCTGGAAGGTGGCCACGGTGACACCGGCCTTTAAATCTGGGGATAAGGCAATTATGTCCAACTACAGACCAATCAGCACTTTCCCCTATGTCTCTAAGATAGCTGTGAAATGGGTGTCAAAACTAATCACCAAACATTTAGATAAAGGTTTCGCTCCACTCCACCCAATGCAGTTTGGTTTTCGTGCTCACCACTCCACTGAGACAGCTAACTGTGTCTTTGTGGAAAAGCTTAAATGTATGTTGGACACGAGCCCATATGTAGTGGGGCAAAAAAGTATTTAGTCAGCCACCAATTGTGCAAGTTCTCCCACTTAAAAAGATGAGGCCTGTAATTTTCATCCTAGGTACACTTCAACTATGAGAGACAGAATGGGGGGAAAGAATCCAGGACATCACATTGTAGGACAAGATGGCGGCGCGCATGGTTGCAGCGGCTCACGGCTCTCCCTTCTTGTGCTATTTACTATATGTTTGTATATGTTGTATGACTGCGTTCGCTCATGCGAACATACGCTACAATCGTCAGGAACTACTGGATATTGGTTTCCAACACAAGCTTCCCGTTCTTAGGGAATTCCAACGCGATCACAACATCCCAGACGAGGTAGCGAGATCGCCGGGATCCCCGTGGATTGTTGTCGGGCCAGGCAGGCGGCGTAGACGGCGGAGAGAGAGGAAGCAAAAGCGGGGCTGCCGGTCCGGTCTCCTGTTGAGGCTAAGGAATCAGCCACACAAGCCTCCCCTGCCGAGTTTGTACCTCACCAATGCCAGGTCCATAGTGCACAAAACGGACGATCTGGAATTACAACTCGCCGGAAACACCTACGTTCGTGACTGTTGTTTACTTGTGATCACGGAGACCTGGCTTCATCCACAAATCCCCGATGCTAGCGTGCAGCTAGCAGGCCACACACTACTCCGCTGGGACAGAAACAAGGACTCTGGTAAGAGCCGAGGGGGGGGGTCTCTGTATGTACGTACATAACAACTGGTGTAATAAAGGCATCATCATTGACCATCACTGCTCTCCTGACCTGGAGTTCATGTTGGTTAAATGCCGCCCGTTCTTTCTACCTAGAGAGCTAACTGTGGTGATTGTCACGGCTGTGTATATACCACCACAAGCTAACGTCAACACTGCACTCTCCCTCCTGCTAAACACCATCAACCACCAACAGCAAGCTCACCCCAATGGCGTTCACATTGTTGCAGGAGATTTCAATAAGGCCAACCTAAAATCTGTCCTGCCTAAATTCTACCAGCATGTCAAGTGTCCGACCAGAGGGAAAAACACTCTTGATCATGTGTACTCTAACATCAAGCATGCATACAGAGCCATACCTCTCCCCCACCTAGGCCTGTCAGATCATATCTCCCTGCTACTGACCCCTGCATACACCCCCCTTAGACGGAGAACAAGTCCAACTAGAAAGTATGTTACAAGCTGGTCTGAGGATGCACTTGCTCAGCTTCAGGACTGCTTTGAACACACCCAGTGGGATGTATTTGAACACCAACACCAGGACCTGGCAGCCTACACAGAGACGATACTGTCCTACATTAAATACTGTATCGACAACGTCACTGTGGTAAAAAGCATCAGGGTTTTTCCAAACCAGAAACCCTGGATGACTGGCCGGGTCCGCATGCTGCTCAAGGCCCGTGACTCAGCCTACAGGTCAGGGGACAGAGCTCTCTACAGTGCTGCTCGAGCCGACCTGAAGAGAGGAATTACAAAAGCCAAGACAGACTACAAAACAAGGATTGAGGACCACCTCACAAGCAACAACCCTAGGCAGGTGTGGCAGGGCATTAAGAACATTACCAACTACAGGGGGTGTGACACAGCAACTGGGGACTCGAGTGTGTCGCTAGCAGAGGAACTGAACTGCTTCTTTGCTCGCTTCGAGACACCACAGCAGCAATCAGCAACTCCACCCCAGCCCCCAACCGCCTCCAGCACCCCCCCACTTACTGTGGAGGAGCATGATGTGAGACGGGTGCTCAAAGCAGTGAACCCCAGGAAGGCTGCTGGTCCAGATGGAGTACCTGGGAAGGTGCTCAGAGCGTGTGCCAACCAGCTCTCACAGGTCTTCACCAGCATTTTTAATCTCTCCCTGAAACTCGCTGTTATCCCACCTTGCCTTAAAACTGCCACTATCATCCCTGTTCCAAAGAAAGCAACCACAGACAGCCTTAATGACTACCGCCCCATTGCACTTACAACTGTGATCATGAAGTGTTTTGAGAGGCTGGTGTTACATCACATAAAGGCCTGCCTTCCCCCCACCCTCGGCCCACACCAGTTTGCCTACAGAGCAAATAGATCCACTGAAGACGCCATAGCCATAGCTCTCCACTCTGCACTGAGCCACCTGGAGCATCGTGGGAGCTATGTCAGATTGCTCTTTATTGACTACAGCTCAGCGTTCAACACAATCATCCCGGATATTCTAGTTTGCAAACTGTCAAACCTAGGCTTTCCCCCGCCAACCTGTTCCTGGATCAAAGATTTCCTCACTAACCGCCCCCAGCGTGTGCGACTTGGCCCCCATCACTCCTCCACCCGCACTCTCAGCACCGGCTCTCCTCAGGGCTGTGTGCTGAGCCCTCATGTACTCGCTCTACACCCACGACTGCAGTCCAGCCCACCCAGAGAACATAATCGTCAAGTTTGCTGACGACACCACTGTGGTGGGGCTCATCTCAGGAGGAGACGAGTCGGCCTACAGGAGTGAGGTACTGAAGCTCTCAGCGTGGTGTTCAGTGAACAACCTGGCACTGAACCCCACAAAAACCAAAGAAATCATCGTAGACTTCAGGAGGAATACTACCGACCTCGCTCCCCTCGACATTAACGGCGAGTGTGTGGAGAGGGTCCACACCTTCAAGTTCCTCGGCGTCCTCATTACCAACAACCTTTCCTGGAAGGACAACACCACAGCTGTCATCAAGAAGGCCCAGCAGCGTCTGCACTTCCTGAGGGTGCTCAGGAAGAACAACTTGGCCACTAAGCTGCTGGTGACCTTCTACCGCTCTATCATCGAGAGCCTATTGACATACTGCATCACAGTGTGGTACGCCAGCTGCACTGAGGCCGACAGGATGAGGCTCCAGAGAGTCGTAAAAGCAGCACAGAGGATCATCGGCTGCCCTCTCCCCTCCCTGATGGACATCTACACCTCCCGTTGCCTCAGTAGAGCCAAAAACATTATCAAGGACAGTTCACACCCCGGCTTTCACCTGTTCAACCTGCTGCCCTCCGGCAGGCGCTACAGGTGTATCACATCCAAAACAAACAGACTCAAAGACAGTTTTTTCCCAAGAGCCATCATTGCTCTTAACACCTGACATGTGAATCAATGTGACTCTGTACATACATATACATATTATATATCATTACTATTATTATTATAAAAATACACACTATTATTAATTACAGATTTTATTTTTATACTCCTGGAAATAATTACTGCACTTTACTCTTTATTCCTTATTCCTAAGTATGCGTGTATTTTGTCGTCTTATGTTGTGATGTTTTGTTTTTGTTTTGATGGCACCCTTGAAAGGGAGAAGCATTTATCTCATTGTACATGTATAATGACATTAAACTATTCTATTCTAGGATTTTTAATGAATTAATTGGTAAATTCCTCGGTAAAATAAGTATTTGGTCACCTACAAACAAACAAGATTTCTGGCTCTCACAGACCTGTAACTTCTTCTGTAAGAGCCTCCTCTGTCCTCCACTCGTTATCAGTATAAAAGACACCTGTCCACAACCTCAAACAGTCACACTCCAAACTCCACTATGGCCAAGACCAAAGAGCTGTCAAAGGACACCAGAAACAAAATTGTAGACCTGCACCAGGCTGGGAAGACTGAATCTGCAATAGGTAAGCAGCTTGGTGTGAAGAAATCAACTGTGGGAGCAATTATTAGAAAATGGAAGACATACAAGACCACTGATAATCTCCCTCGATCTGGGGCTCCATGCAAGATCTCACCCCGTGGGGTCAAAATGATCACAAGAACGGTGAGCAAAAATCCCAGAACCACACAGGGGGACCTAGTCAATGACCTGCAGAGAGCTGGGACCAAAGTAACAAAGGCTACAATCAGTAACACACTACGCCACCAGGGACTCAAATCCTACAGTGCCAGACGTGTCCCCCTGCTTAAGCCAGTACATGTCCAGGCCCGTCTGAAGTTTGCTAGAGAGCATTTAGATGATCCAGAAGTGGATTGGGAGAATGACATATGGTCAGATGAAACCAAAATAGAACTTTTTGGTAAAAACTCAACTAGACGTGTTTGGAGGAGAAAGAATGCTGAGTTGCATCCAAAGAACACCATACCTACTGTGAAACATGGGGGTGGAAACATCATGCTTTGGGGCTGTTTTTCTGCAAAGGGACCAGGACGACTGCTCCGTGTAAAGGACAGAATGAATGGGGCCATGCATCGTGAGATTTTGAGTGACAACCTCCTTCCATCAGCAAGGGCATTGAAGATGAAACGTGGCTGGGTCTTTCAGCATGACAATGATCCCAAACACACCGCCCGGGCAACGAAGGAGTGGCTTCGTAAGAAGCATTTCAAGGTCCTGGAGTGGCCAGATCTCAACCCCATAGAAAATCTTTGGAGGGAGTTGAAAGTCCGTGTTGCCCAGCGACAGCCCCAAAACATCACTGCTCTAGAGGAGATCTGCATGGAGGAATGGGCCAAAATACCAGCAACAGTGTGTGAAAACCTTGTGAAGACTTACAGAAAACGTTTGACCTCTGTCATTTCCAACAAAGGGTATATAACAAAGTATTGAGATGAACTTTTGTTATTGACCAAATACTTATTTTCCACCATAATTTGCAAATAAATTCTTTAAAAATCAGACAGTGATTTTCTGGATTTCTTTTTCTCATTTTGTCTCTCATATGCCCCTTTCACACCAACGCGTTTTCAGCTCCGGCTCGGAGCTGGAGCCTGAAAAGTGCCGGTTTTTCCTGTTTACACTGCAGCGGCGCCGCCTCTTAGCTCCGGAATCCGGTTCACTTCCAGCTCCAAAAAATTGTCGGTCTAGAGGCAAGAGCTTCGGAGCTAAGAGGTGGCGTCGCTTACGTCTCTCTTACGCCGAGGCGTGCAGGAAACTAAACCCACCTCCCCTGAACATGGGTCGACTGTCATGCCTGCCTACAAGCAGTAGTGCTTATAAACACACTTTATAAGGTCAAGGTGTTTGACAGAAAGCCACATTCATACCACCTCTGTACCATCCTTGAGAAACACAATTTCTTGAGTTTTGACAATTTGAAGTCTTTTAAAGGTCCCATGTCATGGCCATTTCTACTGATCATAATTCCATTGTTGAGGTCTACTAAAATAGATTTACATTGTTCAATGTTCCAAACTCACATTAGTTTCTCATACAGCATCTCTGTAAAGTATGTGTATTCACTCTCTGTCCTACACGGCTTGTTGGAGCTCCTATGTGGTATGTGCTTTTTTTATAAATGTTTACATGGACTGCCCCCCCCCCCCCTTAGGGGAATTCATCCACAGAAAACACACTGGACGCTGCACTAGGTCAGAAACCAGAGGAGACTGTGAAGTCCACCGTAGACGGACCACTTTTGGACAAAATGTCCTCTCCATTAAAGGCAGCTCTTTGTGGAATAGCCTCCCAACTGAGATACGGGATTGTCCCACTCTCAATAGCTTTAAAGGTCAACTCAAAGAATGGTTGAGAAACAGATGATAACCGTTAAATGCACTTTAACACAGGGGTATCTCCTCTTGCACTTTATGTATCCATGCTGCTATATTGTATTGCCATGTCATACATACTTGTGTATTCTGCTCTTGCTCTTTTGTACTTTTCTTGCATTTCATGCATTTGTATTTGCTATGTTTTTAAATTTCTTTTTCTTAAATGTTTTATGTGAGGGACTGCGGATGGAAAGTAGCTCAAAGCTAAATCCGGCATATTTACGCTTGGCACATTTATTGTTTTAAGTGTTCATTAATGTGCATTGTCCCTACCAAATAAACGATTAAAATAAATAAATAATCAGAATAGAAAATATTGTTAGCTGCAATGTATTGCCTCAATCATAATATGACTATCTTTGAATATAATCAAATTAGATGTAAAAAATCTAATACTAAAAGCGAGTGACATGATATTTGAAGCGTCTGAAGCCGTAGATTTGAAAGGCAGGAATATATATATATATATATATATATATATCTTACCTGAGCCAACAGGCGCCTGCTGTGATGAGAGCCATCGAAGCCACCACCATGAAGACACTGCAGAGGACTGAGAGGACATACAGACACAGTGTGAGGGGAAATCTGTAGGCGTCAGAAGGAGACATGATTCTGACCCAAAGCCCTGGAACTGTCTTAGAAGCAGACTATAGAGCATGGGAGAGCTTCTGAAAAAAAAGGAGTCATTGTGTCTGATATGGCCCAGCAGGGACAGAGAAACAGCATTGAGAGGAGAAATGGAGCGAGGCACAACTAAAGGACAGAAACACACCTCTTCTGTTCTGTAGCTCCATAGTGAATTTGAGGTCAGTCCCGAGATATCACAGCATGGAGTGCTAACATTTTGCCAGACAAAGGAGGTATTTGACTAAGTCTGAGGACTTTAAGGCGCGCGGCTGTTCCCATGAAGATAGATGACGTATTTTTTTCTATTTAAAAACGAAAAAAGTTTCACTCAAACTGACTTCAGATTGGTCAACGACCTAAGCTTCATGTTCCTCAGTGCAGGTGCCTTTTCTGCTATTTGACTTGCTTCTATTGCTGTTTGCTGATTTGCTGGTTTTGAGATTAAAATGCCAACCTACGCTGCTGCTGACTGGCCATCACAGAAATTGATGAAAGTGTGATTATTATTATTATTATTAGAGTAAGAACTAAAAGTATATGTATGGTAAATAAACGTAAGCAAACAAACATACCAACTATCAGCATGTGAAGAGGCTCCTGTGTTTTTAGGCATTATGTAGTTTACTTTTAAAGTATGGCTTACAATTTATCCAACACAGATGTTCATTACATAAATATATACCTTTAATCACACCATGTCTTAATAGAGAATAACATCTGTGATATGGCCTGTCGTTTTATTTTCTTAATCAACCAACTTAATATACCTGGTAAAGTGCATTCCCTTCTGTGCTCACTGATGTTTGGGCTGAGTTAGTTAGGAACTCTCTGAGAGTATTCCCACAGTATCTGTGAATACAGGCCCTGGGCTTTGTTCCTATACATTTGCATTGAGATTGCATCGACTCAATGCAAATGCATAGTAGAGGGTGGTGTACCCGAATAAAAAAAAAAGTGTTTTTACAACCTCAAAGATACAGTGCAGTGAAGTTCAACTTGTTGTCACAGTTAAGATGGATGTACACCACTGGGTTATGTGTGTTTTACTCTACCTTGTAACAACAACAGATGCCTTTTTGTTTTCTTTGTTACATCTTGTGGCTATTAGTAGTCCATGTGTTGTTGTCTCAGTGTGCAGACACTGAGTCAGTGTGAAAGGACACCAAGATTAAAGCTGAAGCCACCTGCAGACAATCAAGACCTGAATATTGCTCATTTTATAATCTAATATGTCTTTATTTTCTCAATAATTAATTGATAAAGGAATTTAGATGTGTGAAACAGAAATTAACTAGATTGTGATGAAGTAACATCACTGTTTAGCGGCAGCCATATTTTAAATGTTACGCATAGAAAATATAGAGCAGCCTGTCTTTAAGAATCCTCCTCCGCTCTGATCAGAAATAAAGATTTCTGAAGGCTCATGTTTTTCTTCATCCTACAAGGAATAAGAGCTCTGTGTCTAATGGAGCAGAACGGCCTCTTGGTTCCTGCACAGTTTAGCACTGCGTTTAGTTCTGAGGAGCGACGTGTCTGTATGCCAGAAAGGATTCTGAAAGTTTATGAAATTTGATTGAAAATTACGTCTGACTATAAATAGCTGGCTGCAAAATGTCGGTGCAGTGGGAGAAACACTATAATTAGAATTATTAGTATGAATTATTCTTTAAAGCATTTGAAATAACATTTCAGATGTTTTAACACCTGGATGAATGAGGTCCTTATCAATTGTCAATGAGCCACCTACAGTGTGTTGCCCCCCTTCAACAGCAGTACATTGCTTGCTTCAGTACTCGTATTCCTGTCCCCTTCCAATAGTTGGTCATATCAATTATGATATTTTTGCTCTTTAAGACCTCAGCTGCTGTTATTTTTACTGTCTTACAATGTCTTATCATTAGAGTGTGTTTAGATTCAATGCTAACTTGCTGCAAAAATAATTTCAAACTTAAATGAAGCAGCCTCCAGGGCTGCAGCACTTATCCATAACGGGAACTTCCAAAACATCTTTGTGATAAGGCAGCAACCATTGACTAATCAATATTAGAAGATCAACAGAAAAATAAAACGGCAAAAAAATGTATAGGCCATTTACTGTTTATTTAAAGTTAGTTAAAGTACATTTAAAGCAAAAATGACAAAAATGCTATTTCCAGCCTTGGAAATCTGGAGATTTTCCTGCTTTTCTATCTTTGGTATCATAATCGCTTGAGCACCAGGAAAAGCGCTATAAAAAAAATAACATGTATTATTATTATTATATTAAAGTAAATCTTTAGATTTTGGAAGAAGAAATCTATTTCATTGGACTCACACAGGCTCCGCCCTCTACTGGACTCTATGGGTACTACCTCTCAACCATACTATGCAAGCATTCATCAACTGAGATATCTATAACTCCCAGCAGGCAGCAGGCAGCAGGTTGGGCAGAGAGCTGAAAAGGGCTCTGCCCCGCTGCCGCGTGACAGGGCAGCTGCAAATAAACACGGGTATGTTGGGCATCTCGCTCATTGCTAGAGATGCCCCCACCTCACCAGATCAGAGTGATTATTTGGCCGCAAGGCCGAATTAGTAGCTTGGTCTACTGTGTGGCCGCCGCCGCCGCCGCCTGCCGTGTGATGTCCCTGGGGGATCACGCCAGGGAGCCCCCATGTTTACGGAAGGGCTCTTTGGATCGATCTCCTTGGTCACGTGGGTGAGGAGTAGTCGCAGCGTGGCTGCTTCTTGCTCATCCCCAGAGGAAAGAGCAGGGGTGGCGCCAGGGGGGAGTTAGGGGGTGCTTCAGCACCCCCTAAGCATCCCAAGTGTTTTTTTTGGAAAATTATTATTATTTTTATTAAATTAGAACAATTATTGATTCCATCAATGCAAATGTGAAACAAACAAATGTTTGACCAAAAACATAAAGCCAACACAGGTGATATGATTAGGCCAATGGTCAGCACCCATTAGATTTTTGACCTACCCATAGGCTAAATTACTTTGTGACACTTGAGTGACTTCCTGTTAGCTAGAGCGCCAAATGATTTGCTAACAGCAAAGTGAAAAAAATTATCGTTTTTTAGTCCTTAAACGTCCACGTGTGGACACTCAATCAAAACCACCTGAAAGGGAGAGGGATTCTGCACATAATAGGCCTCGTGAGTACAAGTAGCTTACTTCTGGGTCTCTGCGTTTCATTCAAGCTCTGCTCTGTGTGTGTGTGGCACGAGCCATTTTGTGTGTGTGTGTGTGTGCGCGAGCGAGAGAGCTCGCGCACCGGTGGGTATCTACCGGAGATCGTTGTGGTTAGCATCTGGTGCTAGCTAGCCAAGCTAACGGGTAAAAGGAGCTTTTTCAACAACAAGGTGGAGGGAGAACTCTCTCCTGTCAGACTGAGAGTCTCAGATAACCTCAGCTCAGGTGAAGTAAAGGACTCTCAGTGTTTAGATAGTTAACTTTAGTCTCGTTATCTCAGTGGGTCTCAAACGGTTTGTTTTAAAAGGGGAGTGATTTGTAAAATGTCTATGAAGAAATAGAAAATCTGTTTACAGCTCTGTTTCATATGGGTGTTGAGAGATGTATCCATAGATCTCTTAATTTTGCTCTCAAAGTGCAGCAGATTGATGCTTTCAACTTCAATATTTAAAAAAAAATCTTCCCGGGGGAGCATGCCCCCGGACCCCACTAGAGGAGGTGAGGACCCTCCTAGAGGACGTGAGGTCCACCCCCCACTTGTAAAAATAGCACTTTACTCCTGCTTACACCTATATGCCGTGAGCTGATTATCGAGCCTTCATTGCTACAGTCGCAGGGTGCACTGTGTGTGTGTGTGTGTGTGTGTGTGTGTGTGTGTGTGTGTGTGTGTGTGTGTGTGTGTGTGTGTGTGTGTGTGTGGGAAGTGTTGCAGTAGAACATTCAACTGTAGCGCTGTTGCATTAATGGGAAACCCTTAATGTTTGAGCACCCTCTATGAAACGTCAAGCGACCCCACAGCACCCCCTAGAGAAAATCTCTGGCGCCGCCACTGGGAAAGAGCACTGTCCCACACTCCCCACACCGCTGTAAACTCCAGTATAGGAGCCAGCAGGTGGGCGAGCGCACATGCTGTCAAAGCACTGTGCGGGTTCAAGAAAGAGTGATGTGTGTGTGAGAAATGCATTCAGTGAAAACGATTGCATTTATCCCAGAGTAAGAGTCACCTCTCTCCACAATTCCACTTTTCACTATAACGTCCGTTTCAAAGAGACGGCATTAGGACAGAGCCGCGGCCCCACGGGAGCAAGCCGCGGTGCGTTCAAGGACCTCAGTAGAAAATCGGCCCTTTTCTGTGTCAGCCCCCATGCCGAACTTCCTTTTATGGAAGGTTTGGAAGCGGAGTAGGCCACCAGAGAATACTACAGCTTCTTAGCTTTGGCTCCACAGCTGCTGGCATGTCCCCTGAACACAGTTGTGTGGGGAATGGAAGCCCAGCTGTGTACTGACAGAGTAGAGGGGCAGGACACTGAGACTGGGTTACTCACTCCAGCTTTGCAGCATCCCTCCTCCATTCAGGGGCAATAGAGAGGCAAATCCATCATCCTCGGCAGAGATTCAGGCCCTGTTGCAAAAACAGGCGGTGTCTGTGTGCCAGGCGATTGGTTCACAACCATCGACCTGAAAGACGCTTACTTTCATGTCAAAATTGCTCCAAAGCATAGAAAGTATTTGCGTTTTGCCTTCCAGGGAATAGCCTACGAGTGCAACAGACTGGCGTTCGGCTACTCCCTATCCCCACACACGTTCAGCAAATGTGTGGCCACAGCGCTTCAGCCGCTTCGCGGACATGGCATGAGGGTGTTCTTTTATCTGGACGACCTCATAGTCATGGCCAGGTCCAGGGAATGGGCAATGTTTCACACAGCCCAATTGATCCTACACCTAACCAAGTTGGGTTTTGCGGTCAATTGGAAGAAGAGCTCCCCCATACCTCACCAGCAGGTGCAGTATCTGGGGATGTTGGTCGATGCAGGCAGGCTACGCGCCACCCTGTCAGAGAGCAGACAGGCATCCTTGCTTCGGGCAGTTTGCAGACTGCGACAGGGGGCAACGGTGACAGCACTGACCATTATGCAGACTCTGGGTCTCATGGCAGCTGCTCGTGGTACCGCTGGGGTTGCTGCACATGCGCCGCCTGCAGAGGTGGTTTTCCGGCCTTCGTTTAGATCCCAAGAGGCACAAACAACGTCTGGTGACCATCCCCCCCCCCCCTCCCTCAGTGGAGGGCAACCTCCGATACTGGGGGTCCCCAAGCATCGGCGGAGGGGGAACTCCGCTGGGGTGGGTGACCTCCTACGTCACGGGATACATCCGTGACAGGATGGGGGGGACCTGCCTAGAGAGAGCTATAGGTGGTGGCTGGCCTCTGGCAAAAACTCGGCACATCTACCTTCTAGATCAGGGGTCGGCAACAGGCGGGCTGCGGTCCGGATCCGGACCCAGACCTATACGGACCCGGAGCTATAATCAATACATTAATAGGGGATTTCAATTTTGACGGGGCAATTCTATTTTAACCGCTGCCGACAGGGGGCGAAAGAGATGAGTGAGCGATACAGGGAGAGAAACACAGAAGAAGAGACGAGAGCGCGGCAGAGAGAAGCGGAGAGGAAAGTGAGTGAATAGAATAATTAGCGATACAGGGAGAGGAGAGTGAACAGGCGTGTTAGCGGCAGACAGGGAGAGACACATTACACATGGCGCTCTCCAAGAAGAGGAAAGTGGACAGTGAGAACAGAGCTTTTAACCCTGAGTGGACTCATTCATGTTCATCCTGCCACTGGGAGCACAGAGCCAGTGTGTCTCATTTGTTCAGAGACCGTGGCGCTCATTAAAAGTGCCAAAACGCCACTATGAGACAAAACACAAAGTGTTTGACCAAACATTCCCTCTGCCATGAGGGATTTGGCGGCAGGTCAGCCTTCAGTCAGCCGCTTATGTCGCTGTGTTTGCAGGGGGTCAGGAGGCAGCGCCCAGTGGTGCACGCCTCCGCCCCGCAGTGGGACCTGCCGTTGGTGCTTGAGGCTCTGCTCACAGAACCATTTGAGCCCCTGGAGCTCTCCTCCCTCAAAGCACCTTAACTTCGGCCAAGAGAGTGTCAGAGCTGACCGCTCTGTCGGTGCACCCAAGTTGCTTGTTGATCCGGGGTGACCGTAGTGGGGCGACACTCAGACCGAACCCCTCCTTTGTTCCCAAGAGTCTAGATAGCTCGTTCAGGTAAAGTGCTATTCAGTTAGGGGGCTTTAATCTTCCACCCCATAGTGGGGCCAGGGAGACTAAATTGCACCTCCTCTGCCCGGTGCGTGTGCTAGCATGTTTTGTGGAGCGCATGGCTGCCACTAGGCACACTGAACAACTGTTTGTGTGCTTTGGGGGCGGCGTGGCCGGTAAAGCTCTGTCCAAGAAGCGCCTGGCAGGATGGCTCTGCGAGTGCATCTCACATGCCTACGGACAGGCGGGGAGAGCCTTCCCCACGGGGGTCCGTGCACACTCTACACGGGCTGTGGCTGTGTCAACAGCCTTATTTAACGGAGTGAGTGTGGAGGACATATGTACGGCGGCGTCTTGGTCCACGCCAGGCCCCTTCATAAGGTTTTATCTCTTGGACATGTCTGGCTCCTTTTCATCATCTGTGCTTGATGAGTGTCACGGAGGTGATCTCTGGGCCCATGGATCTCGGCCTCCGTTACGGGTTGTGTAGCTTCATTGTTGTTGATTGTGTTCACCTGGTGCCCTGTGTTGTCTCCTCCCCCCTCACCTGTGTCTTGTTGGGTTAATTAGTGTGGGTATTTAGGCTCTGTGTTTCCTGTTTGTTTGGTGTGTGAGATCCTTGTGGCTGGTGACTGTGCTCACGTGAACAGCGAGATTGAGGCTGTGTCATGTGCCCGTGAGTAATAAATGCCCACACGGGGTTGTATTTTGGACGTTCTGCCTCTGCCTCCTTGCTTGGTCGGGCCGCTCAACGGTCAGCTTCACACTGAGGCAGCACATGACTGGTGAGGGGGGGCTGTGGGTCAGCAGGTATCTGACCCCCCCTGGACATAGTGCCAAAAGCCGGTCAGGGGGAGTGTGGTGACTCGATGTTGTTGGACGACAGGGCGTTTAGGCATCAGGGCTTCACCCACTGTACCCATAGAGTCCAGTAGAGGGCGGAGCCTGTGCGAGATATAACGGTGGGTTACGTATTGTAACCCTTGTTATATAAGCACAGACGGAGCCCTCTACTCGGGGCCCTGTCTGTCTTATGCTGCTCGCTGAAGAGAAGTGTAGGATGACGGGAACAGGAGGCGTGGCCACCTTATATACGGTGGGCTTGTGCACACATTCAGATAGGCCCGCCCCGGGGGCCGGCTACGGTTATAGATATCTCAGTTGATGAATACTCGCATTGTATGGTTGAGAGGTAGTACCCATAGAGTCCAGTAGAGGGCGGAGCCTGTGTGCGATATAACATACGTAACCCACCGTTTTAACCTGAGAATATATAGTCATTAAACCAAATCTCACAGCACTCAGGTCACAATTACAGTTTCTACATCAAGCTCAAGAGGTAGAACTCCAAAAGAAAGCTTTGTCATGGCTAAAGTACAGAAAAGACTTACTGATGAAGACCTGGTCATGGGGGGGGTACGGGAGGATGATGGGATCGCTGAGCAGAGCAGTGGTGTGGTTTGTGCTGGAGGTGGTTTTGGAGATAGAGAAGGTTGGCGCCGCACTGGTGGGCAGGACACTCTGGCTCCTGGGCTGCTCTGTGGTGGATGCTGTGAGGGGGGGGGCACCGGGTGATGGTTCAGAGGCAATTTGGGAGGTTGGAGCTGAGATAAGGAATGAAGGGTTTGGATAAGGAATGAAGGGTTTGGAGTCTTTATGTCAGCATGGATGTACTGTAGAGCTGAATATGAACAGGGGGCTTCAGTACCTGGCAGCCTGGACAGAGTTCTCTGTTCACTGATGATGGCAGACAGGAAGTTGATCTCCTCATCCAGCTCAGGATAGGTGCTCACCTTACCTGGAGGAACAGAAAACTACAATTAGACGCCATGAACAATTATATATTTGGATTTTCAATACAACAATAAGAGAAATAACAAACACGTTTCATCTGTATAATACTAGGTAATCATTTGCAAACATTATGCAGAAAAGTGAAGACACACAATGAAACCGGCACATTTTCTTGACCATTAGATACATTCAGATCCTTGACATAATCAATGAACGGCCTCCATACGTTCTCGAACGCTGTCTTTATGGCTCTTAATATATACAGTAGGATATCTCCTCCAACGCCTGACAGCATTGGTCGCAACCAATGAGTGATGTTTGAGCTGTGAGCCTTGTTCCAAAACAATGCTATACAGGTTTTGGCGTAGAGCAGGCTGAGGTCTACAAATGTTAGCTCATGTTCATTACCGGACCCATCAGAAAATACTGGGTCCAGTAAAATCTCTCGTACCTCTTCCCAGAACACTTCTGCACTAATCTTTCTGCACTGCAAAATACAGTGAAACCATGTTCCCCGTGATTATGTGCATACATCTGGTATATTTTTTGTTGTATCGGTTTGAATCAACCGGGGTCACATACGTTCGCATCCACCATTTATACTGTATTGGTTTCAGTCGTGTATTAATATTAGTATGAGCAGCAACTCAAGCATTTTTCCAATCTTCCTCTGAGACTTCAGCCTGCAGGCTGTCCTTCCATGCATTTAACCTACAATGTGAATCTCAAATGAGAAGGATGAGAGCATACTGTACTCTGAAGACAACACACTTTAGGTTTTCTACTGCAGATAGAACCCCCTTTAAACCTAAACCAGGCTGGGTCCAAGTGAAGTACCAGGCAGGGTTGGGAGGGATTCTTCGAAAAGGTAACCACATCTGAGTATCACAATATTAAAGCAATGTAACCTGATACGTTACTTTTGAATAACCTTAATATCAAATGCAATTAAACTAAATACAATCTTTAATCTCTAAATATGTTTTGATTAGAGGACATTAGAAAACTGGTTTACACAGGCTGTCTTCTCCTACCTCTTTTTTTGTTTTGATACAAATATAGAGAATAATATTTTGTATGTAGGTTGTTTGTGTTGAACCCAGTGACGATTAAACTGAACATCACATGTAAAATAATTTAACCTCAGAGCAACAGCTTCTTCTTTCTGAAAACATCATGAGCTCATCAAGAAACACAGCTGATCGAACAAAGCCCATGCATGTGAATAGCTTTTTAACCACCTTGACCAGCAGGACTGTGACTGTATAACATCATCGAGGACCAGTGGTAACTATTCTTTTTGCTCTCTTCATAAGCATCCTGCAAGTCAAGACACAGGTTTACAGGTCTGTGAACGCAGACAATTAATATAGCACATCAATTCAACACTTTACGGTCAAAACTGTCAAAGAGTATCTCAAAATAAATGGTGTGCGGCTATGCAAGGCCTGCCTGAATCGGTCTACTTTTATTGGTCTATTAAATCAGAGCACACCTTGGCACCAGTCAGTTTTAGGGGCATGCACGTGGCCTATGTGCCGGATTGGAAAAATAATAATAATAATAAAGTTATAACATTATAAGATAAAAGGAATATGTCCTCAATAAAGCCATCATTCTAAAGTCAAGTCGTAGTTCAGTTTGTTGCTATGTGCATCCTTACTGCTAGAGGCCTCTCAATCCAACACACTGGACCTGGAATACACACTCTGATCACTGGAGTGTTATATGGTTAAAATGTCAAATTGGCAATACAAATGCTGTATGTTGCTAATAAACATCCTCTGAGTCACACAGATAAACTGAAGCCCTTACATTCACCTGTCCTAATCCTTCAGGACTGCTGAAGGTCAAGTCATGGCTTGAAAAGGAAAGATGACAACACCCTCGTGTGGCATTAGAAGCAACTGCTGACGTGATGTTTTTTAATGAGTGGATCAGTGTTTATGTCCCCTCTATTTCCTGTTTCAGATTATCATCTGTATCATAACACTTACGGCCCGTCCACACAGCGGGGTGCGTTGAATCTTGCCGGCGGGCGTGTCTGAAACTCGAGCAACAACCAATCACATGAATCTCCCGCCCCTGACAAACAAGCAGCGGTTTGATTGGCTAGAGCTTGTACTGGCATATGATTCGATTGGCTGACGCTTCTGCCAAGGCTTCAAAAGTTGAACATTGCTCAACTTTTGCAGCGAGCCACGCCAGCAACGCTCCGCGTCGCTTCCCACAATGCAGTTCGGCGAAAAGTGACGTCACCCCATTCAAAGTGAATGGTGAAGCGTCAACGCACGCCGCTGTGTGGACGGGCCGTTATGTTTGGGAAGAAGTCCCATAGGCACGAAGGCTTAGTTTGTCATATGTGTGTCCTGGAAGAATAGAGCAAGGATATAGTACAGCATGGTCTGCAGGTGAAGCTGGGGGAAGTATGTGAGGGGCTGGAGGCTGAAGGGTTAGTTGTGAGTAGAGGGCTGGATGATGGGCAAAATGTGTCAAATCCTTTACATCAATGCATTTTATAATTATAGTTCTATTTGGTGTGAGTGGGTAAATAGGTGTGTTGTGTTCTGTGTTTGTATGTTATGTGTGCATGTGGAGGGCTCTGTGTTCTACTCTGTGTGGGTGGAAGCAGCTCAGAATCATGAAGGAAAAGCATGGGCCCAGCTACAGGGGGGAGAGGGGGAGGAGGAACCAGATTATCTCTTAGATTTCTGCCTCCACCTTCAAACAACAGATTGAAGAGCAACATCTCTTTCAGGAAACAGCTTCCGTGTTACCCATGGTTACCCAGGGAACACTAGGTCTATGTGCTTCATCTTTCAGCTCTGCAGGCACTTCCTTTGACATCCTGCCTTGAGTTTTGCTTTAATATGTATGGGTAGCTGGGAGACCTACAGGTGTGTGTCTTCCCAAATGATGTCAAATCAATCAAATCAAGGTGTAAAGCATCTTTTTGAGGATCAATATAAATAAAATGGTAGAAGTTATTGTATCATAATGATTTTGATTTGAGCATATGGCTGCAACATATGACACAAAGTGAAGGGGTATGAATACTTTGTGAATATCCTAGTTCCTTATCTGTGATTTAGAAAACATTTCAAACCTGACCCTTCGAGAGGAGTGAAAAGAATACAATGAAGGACGAACAGCTAGAGAGGGCTGGCAGAGTGGAGTAGGAACAAAGAGCATGGCTGTGCATGTTTACTGTGCACGTTTACAGTCCCCTGTACAGTGTGGTCAGGGGTCCAACAGCCTTTCTGTTCTAGTGCTAGTGAATGAAGCTGTCCCTAGCGGTGTTCCAAAATAAAATACTGCCTTTTAACATTTTTATTACCAACAATGGATCATGTTCATCTGTTTGATGTCTGTTGCATTGATAAACCACAGCGCCTCTCAGCTCTCTTATTCTCTTTTAGCTCATCGTTTTGATTTTACTTTGAGTCGCACACTCATCGGCATCGTTCCCAGTGGCAGCAGTTTAATCAAGTAGCTCTGATAAACCCTGAGCACACCACCTGCTCACAATCACACAGCAGGCAGACACAGGTTGAGGTCGAATTGTCAGCTTATCTTAGGAAGGTTCCTAACGGAGTGAAACGACCCGGATGTACCTCAGTAGCAGCCATGATAAGAGCTGTTGGAATGCTCTAGAGATGATAGGAAAGGAGCTTCAATACTTCCTCTATAACCTCCTTTAGCTTAGGAAACACTGGACCTTCATTGAGGGAAGGAAAGGAGAAAATGCTGTCCCACAATGCCTTGCTGCAACATTTACCATGGCACAACATTCAGTCATTCACGGAAACAACCGATCGTGACCGAGAAATGCGTATCATGAAAGTTAAGGTGCTTATTCAGCATTTTACAACTTATGTGGACACTTGCTAAAGTGCTTTGTTTTTAACGTTGATCACTATAATAATCAAAAGAAGAAATATGAACGTTACCTTTTTACTGAAATGATCAAATAAAGTCTCACAGTGTGATGCATCCTCACAGTCCCCATCATCACCGTTCCCATCAACATCCTTTAACACCTGCCTTGAGGAGATAAAGGCTTAGATGCAACAGAACTTCCTGCAGCTAAATAGCACCAAAACCGAGGCTATTTTAGTTGTCACACCAAACCAGGTCCAGTCTCCCCCATAACCCACCTTTTCTGGCCAAAACATACCCCTCTCCGCATCAGTTACCAACCTGGGTGTAAGATTTGACAGACATCTAACCTTTGACACCCACATCAAACACCTGTGCAGAACCTCCTTCTACCACCTCAGGAACAATGCAAAACTCCGTCCCACACTCTCCCTGTCAGATGCTGAACAACTGGTCCATGCATTTGTCTCCTCAAGGCTCGACTACTGCAACGCTCTCCTCATCGGGACTCCTAGCGTGAACCTTCAGAAGCTCCAATACATACAGAACAGTGGGGTGATACTTTGTCAGTGTTGTTTGTCAGCTTGGCTCACTGATGGTCCACAAATAAGTATTCATCAGTGTTAATGGAACTGTGCTTTTTAGCAAGGGTTATGTATCTTTCGAAAATATGTAATCCTCATGCCAATATGATATGCGTTTTATTACTAATACCAACTGCAATGCAATACTTCGAGAAAAAGCTGCAGTTCCAATACAAGGCTATCCAAAATGTCAGTTCATCATTTATCCAATTAAACATTTCTGTGAAATTGAAGATTAACATATTGCATATGTATACGAGTTGCGTAAGGTCACAGTGAACTTGATCTTTGACCTCATCTATTGAGTTCATCCTTGAGTCAAAGTGAACCCTTATGCTAAATTTAAAGAAATTCCATCAAGGCATTACAGAGATATCACATGAATGGGCAGACATTAGCTCACCGTGATATTTCAACCTCAAAATCCAATCAGTTCATGCTAAAGTATAAGTGGACCACCCCCTTAAGGTGTTGCCAAGATATCCTGTTCATGAGAATGGGACGATTTGCTCTTAGCTCTTAGGTTTACATCCTACCTTACAGACAGAAAACAGTATACAACTCAATAACCACAAGTCCAGCTGCTCCACTGTTTCACATGGTGTCCCCCAGGGGTCAGTTTTGGGTCCACTCCTCTTCATCATTTACCTCCTCCCCCTTGACACCATCCTCCATCACCATGAGGTCTAATTTAACTGTTATGCTGACGACACACAGGTCTACACATCCACCAAACCCAACACTGCCCTCCCCCCACCTCTCTCAGCACCTGCCTCCAGGACATCAGGAGCTGGATGAGCCGTAACTTCCTCAAGCTCAACGGGAGCAAAACGGAGGCCCTGTTCGTTGGCTCCAAATCCACCCTCTCCAAAGCTCCACCCCCCTCTGCCCCAGACCTAATCATAGATGGTTTCCCTGTTCCATATTCTACCCAGGTCAAGAGCCTTGGTGTCATTCTGGACAGCTCCCTCTCATTTGCACCCCACATAAAAAACATCACCCGGACTGCATTCTTTCATATCCGAAACATCTCCAGACTCCGCCCATTCCTGTCTCAACCCAGCACTGAAGTCCTGGTTCATGCATTCGGCACATCCCGTATTGACTATTGTAATACCATGCTCTCAGGTCTTCCCATCAAACTCCTCAATAAACTTCAAATCATTCAGAACTCTGCTGCCCGGATCATCACCCACACCAAATCCTCTGTCCACATCACCCCCCATCCTCATCCATCTGCATTGGCTACCAGTAAAATACCGGATAGACTTCAAAAACCTCCTGCTCACATTCAAAGCCCTCCACAACCTGGCCCCCACCTATCTGGCTGACCTCCTACACCCCCCCTCGCTCCCTCCGCTGGCCTGCTAACCGTCCCCACCCCACGCCTAGTCACGATGGGGGCTCAGGCTTTTAGCTGCACTGCTCCCAAACTATGGAATTCTCTCCCCCCACTCAGACAGTCTGACACAATCGCTACATTCACGTCCCTCCTCAAAACCATGCTAAAAACCCACCTGTTCAGATCAGCCTACTCACTGTAGTGCTCCCGATCATCGTTTCCCCTGAATACCTATTCCCAATCATGTGTGTCCACATTGTCTTCTCCATGATGGTTTGTTTGTGTTTTTATCATGTTCTGTTGCTTGTACCTTTTTGAATATTTAACAAATTGTATGGTGTCCTTGGGTGTCCTGAAAGGCGCCTTAAATAAAATGTATTATTATTATTTTACCATGTGATCAAATAATAAAAAAAGATTATGAATCTGACAATATATCTGATTCATCTGAGTGTTTATGCTTTGTTCAGTACAAATACATAAGATACAACAAAACGTTTTGAGGTTTGACATCAAGCCATAGCTATTGAATTATGTTTGGATTATTTTCATGTTGTCTTATTTGAATCAGTTCAGGTCATAGACAAAGGGTGTATCATCATGTATCATCTACCAAATAGGGATATGCCGACTGGTTGTACTGTTTCCAACTTTATCTCATCAGTCATTTTGTCTCCAAAGACTCACTCTTGTGCTCTGGAGAAAGCAGCTATATATATATATATATGACTGACCCCATTAATGTTTTCTACTCACATACATACTTGTTCTCTTTATCTCCATGGTGCTGTTGCTTAATATGATACACTTGTACTAATATAACAGGAGCTCCACTGATCTTACACATTGACAGCCAAAAGATCCAATCCAATTCAACTTCCTGTACTGTTCATGTTCACAATGGCTGCGGCTCAGTGGGTTAGTGCGCTTGTTTTAAAATGCAATGATGTAAACCAGGCAGGAGGCTCTAATCTTCTAAGTAAGAGATAGAGACAGGGTACAATGACTTTTTCCTGATGCAGTGCTTACATTTGATGTTAAATATGTTTGCACTTTGTTGTTCAGGAATTGACACTATGCTGAGTAAGTAAGGGTTTTTGTGCTCCCACATACCTTTAGTGGTATGAGCAGCGTGCCTCCTCTGGACCACACAGCGGCCGTGGGCGTTCTCCAGTAGGGGGCTCAGGCAGGGCCCGCAGTGGGAGCCGCCCGGGGGGCAGAAGCCACGTCCTGCCCGGGCACAGTCTAAACTCCGAGGGCACAGGTGAGATCCTGTGGAGAAATCCACAATGACTTTTCAAGAAACTGAACCTTAGCACTGGGAGAATGACATCACAGAAACAGCACAAGGCAAGTTTATATTAAAGCACCTTTCAACACAAGGCAATTCAAAGTGCTTTACAAAAATGAAAGACATTAAGAGCATTAAGAAACATATTATAAAATGATATCTAGAAACACTCATTTAAAAGCAATGATATAAAATGACATTTAAAAACACTCATTTAAGGCAAAGATAAAAAGCAAAGATAATAAAATGTACAGTGCAGTTTAAGATATGAATATATCAATTAAAAGCAGCGGTAAAAATAAAAGTCTTCCGCCTGGATTTAAAAGTAGTCAGAGTTGCAGCGGACCTGCAGATTTCTGGAAGTTTGTTCCAGATATTTGGAGCATAATAACTGAACGCTGCTTTACCATGCACAGCCAGAAGCAACACGTCTGAGCCTCCTGACACCCCCCTTCACACTGTACTTCAGACAGCAGTGAGCTACACATGGCTTAGCAGCTGGGCTGCAGCCAACATGTCAAATTATCCTTGGCTAAGATACTTAGCCCCAAATGACTACTGATGTATTGAGAGAACTCTTACCTGTGCTGCCTGTCTCTGCTTAAACACATGAACTTCCCGACAGGAAGGTTTCTCTTATCTTATGTATTTGTTTTAGTGTTCAAGTTTTTAAATGATCACTATTAGTATGAACTTGCATTATATACATATTTCTACACAAACTTGATACTTTTTTTAATGATGAAAATCTTTTTTAATTTTAACATTACCTTCAATCAGCAATCTTCAGAGTGAGAAAAACCCAAAATATCATAATTATTTCACCTCTTTAACGCAGCGTCCACACGGCGGCGTGCGTTGAAGCTTGCCGGCGGGCGTGTCTGAAGCTCGACCAACAACCAATCACATGAATCTCCCGTCCCGGACACACAAGCAGCGGTTTGATTGGCTAGAGCTTACTGGCATAATATTTGATTGGCTGACGCTTCCGTCGAAGCTTGAAAAGTTGAACATTGCTCAATTTTTGAAGCGAGCAATGCGATCAAAGCAAAGCGACGCTCCCACAATGCAGTTCGGCAAAGTGTGACGTCACCCCATTCAAAGTGAATGGGCAGAAGCGTTGAAGCTTCAACGCACGCCGCCGTGTGGACGGGCCGTTACTCATTTCACTACAATATTTGGATGTATACAATTATGTAATACTATAGTGTTCATCTCGGTTTCAAAAGGTGAGTGAAATTAGATCAGTTGGGTTTATTACACACCTTCAATATTTCACTGATTATCTATTGCACTTATTGTTTTGGAATGACATCCAGTCAATTTAATGGACTTTTCATCCATTTATTTTAAGTGGAACGGGACATTGCATTTCAGGAACTGGCCTTAATGATCTCCATTAAATAATGTCATCCCTGTTTCAGTGGAGAAAAGTACGGAAGTGTGACATGATGGTCTGGATTCTGTTCTGATCACGGTCATGTGTTGTAAAACAGTTTGCATCACAGTGTCCTGATGTCAAGCACTATCAAGATGGGAATGTGAGCCTCAGAATAAACTGTGTGACATCACATGATCACCCGGTCAGTAAGAGCTCTTCAGCTCTGGCAGCAGGAATGTGTTTCTGAGGACAACCAGAGCACAGCACCCACGTCTCTATGGTTACTGAGGCTCTGACACCTCAGCATGCCCACCGTCACACCCTAAGACTTCTGCTTTCATCCCCCAAATCATTTCAACTGTCTTATGACGTACTCTCTTTCATATTAGCCTTGGTCCTTCAGCAAACACAGCGTCAAACCACACAAGCCGCTTGAATATATCACTTTGGGCTTTTTGAAGTTCCATTTGACATTTCTTACTATATTCTGACATTTTCTGAATTTATCAAGAAACAAGCCTTATATCAATCACACAACATCATTTTCATCATCAAATATAAATATGGCAAAAAAGGGTACTTTTTACCAAAATGTTCAACAATTATAATATTCATAACAAAAGAGTTAAACAAATGTTTGTGCAGATACACTGCAGACCCCCTGAGAACATATAGACAACAGGCTAGAGACCCCAGACCAGGGGTCGGCAACAGGCGGACCCATTTGTTCAGAGACCGTGGCGCACATTAAAAGTGCCAAAACGCCACTATGAGACAAAACACAAAGTGTTTGACCAAACATTCCCTCTCAAGTCAGAACTGAGGTCACAAAAAATAAGCAGTCTCAGAGCCCAATATGATCAGTCCACCAGGATCAACATTACAACTAAATATCGTTCCAGGGCAGGCTAACCGAGGCTAACCAATGAGCACCTGCATGTGTGTGAGAATAGCCCTGACTCCATGTCAGCCCAGATCTAAACTCCTGGCAGGACAACAAGCTCGAGCTCAATTCTCACACTGAACAGAACAAAGTGAGAGAGGGACTGCAATATAAGAGGGAAAGAAAGAGAAACTTTAAAACTGTTCAATTGTTATGATGTGTAAAGACTGATATTGTTCTATAATCGGCTGAAACTGTTAAGTCATGATGTGAAACGGTTAACAAAGAAAAAGGGAAACTCAAGCTGCTGCTACACTTTATTGTATTTATCTAAAATTAAGCACTTTTAAGATGCACATATTTTCAAAAGCTATTTTATTTATTTTTCTCCATTTCATTTTTAAATGCAGCCCGAGAGGAACATTACACATATCCACAGTATTTACTATATATCTGTATAGTTCAATGTTCATTGACGATAAATATTGTTGTTTTTGAATTGTACTTTCTTTATTTGATTGGCAGTCAGTTGTTGATTACATGCAGACGTTGATAAAGCTACAGCTACTTCAATATATATATCACACTAATTCATAAAGCAACTTAGACATTTTGATGTTCCTTTGCATGGGGAGATTTTCTCTAACTGGACCTCGTTGAATTTGAGTTGAATACCCCTGGCCTAGAGTGTGAGTGAACTGCTGAAGGTGTCCACAGCAACAATATCAGATGTCATGTGAGCAAGGGTCTCCGAGCACAGAGAGTGCGGTTCGGCAGTGCTGAGGCCCACTGCAGCTAAAATTACCTGTCAGACAGGAACTGAGCGCCAGCAGGGCCGCGAGCACCGCAGCGCGGGGGAGCAGGGTCCTCATCCCGGGCAGAGCTCCGGGGCCTGAGCCGGGACACGGAGCTACCGAGGAGGCGGAGGAGGACGGTCTGCGTGGATCATTCCCCATACATCCCCTAGCGAGGCAGGAGAAGACTCGAAAAAACGAAAAAATACCAACAACTGTTAAAGCAAAACTATTCAGGAGCCAGGGCCAGCAGCACGAGTCCTCCGGGGCCTCGAGAGTGTTCACCGCGGGGTCTGTGCTCCCCGCCGTGGACTGCCGACATAGATGCACCGATGACTGGAGTACTGATGGAGGCTGGTGGTGTCTTCTGCTGAGCTGTAGCAGGGACACGTAGGTATGACGTCAGCACGCTGCGCTCCCTCGAGCTGCCTTCAGGTGCTGTTTATGATCATAGACTGTAGTCAGTGTCGGCCTATATAAAGTGTAGGATCCAATTAAAAGATCATCTTCAGCACACCAGGCAAAACAGTAAAACTAATGATTAAGCGATTGCTATAATGGCTATATATTCCCATAAAATAATCCTACCATTTTTTATTATTTTCATAGTTACGTTTGTCTGTAGTAGGCTATTGGTGTTTAAATAACATATTTATTTTAAATTGAAGACCATTTTTTTTTGTTTACGCAAATATTGTCAGGGTATTTAAAATGCTTAACAATTTACATAAATGTGTAAACATAATTACTGGTTATAGTATAAACTATGCACTAGTAGTTACTGTACAACCTATAGGAATGCAAAACGGCGTAGACGTAATTATTCCGTTTACCACATCATTTAAAGGTAGGGTAGGTAATAATCCGTGTATCCTACCTGCCTGCTATATGGAAAGCCCAAAGTGCCACTATTCGCCCGTTTAAAACGCCCGTTTAAAATGCCCGTTTTTTGTAAAAACGGGCGTTTTTGTCTGCCTTCCATCTCGTGCACAAACTTATGTCGTGCCCTCATCATTGGTCATGTGGGCGTTCGTGTGTGTTGGAGGAGGGGCTCTGTAAGGAAGTCTGAAGGAAGGGGCAGATTTTTTTCGGCTGCCTTTCAAATTCTAGCCCACTCGAGCTGGTTTCTCCGTTCTTCTTACCAACCCTACCTTTAAGAGAATAAATGTCATAACATGTAAGAGAACATATTCGAGGGGTGATCAATAACATATAGTTAATTACTTTTCCATGTTATGTTGTTTGTGTGCACTCAGGATTATCAAACGGGCTTTGTTTAATCATTTTAAGATCGGCTTTTAACCATTTTTGCAAATTAACTCTTCATATATGATACATGAGGTAATATTTTTGATTTATGGTATGGTGTTCACATATTTCTCTCCATTCTTCTTTCTGCTAACGGTGTCTCAGTTTCTCGTCTCTCCCGTTGTTGTGCTTAGTGCGTAAGCATGGGTTAGAGTTTGTGTGGAGGACCGCACGTTTTCCCGTCAAGTTAGTATTTTATAAATCGCAAACATTGCGTAGAAACTGGCGTATGCCATTTTTTGAGCATATATCCCTTTATAAATGAGGCCCCTGGACTCGACTGGTGGGGCAATGAAATCCTTGAGTATACAAGCATAAAGTATAATGTTCGTCCGAGTGAAAACTTATATTCATTTACTTTCCTCCCTAATGAGATTACTTTTTTGTATGTCACCGATTATAATGCCATTTTTGAAAAATAAATAAATATATTAAAAAAAACAAGACTACTGATTATAATAAATTGATAATGATTTATTATTATCATCATTGAAAGTAATTTGAATCACACAAGAGTAAACAAATCTAAAAGTACATTGGTAAAAAAAAGGGATGCATAAATAAATGGAGAGATCTGATAAGGCACTAACTTGGTTGGTCCCGGGTCCATAATATTTATACATAATATACAAAAGCTAGATTTGTCTTTTGTGTTTTTGCCACCAACACAAAAGTAATGATCCTGTCTTTAGATGCCAGTAAGTACTTTGACACAATTAAGGAATTAATGTTCCACATTCAAGAAAAGGATTTTTTTTTTTTTATTAACTCAAGAACTATATCAATTAACATATTTCACCGAAGGCACCTAAACTGGGGTGTCCCTGCAGCCTGTCACTCAACACAACACACCATCATACCAGGTAAAGAGAAAGTAAAGTGAGGAATTTATGTTGACCGAAAGCTCAGAATCTGCTGAGGATTTTCTGTCAGCTGGACAGTTGTGAAAAAAAAGTTCTGAAAAAGTGTGTTTAATAATATGACGATAAAAACTGAGCCCTGCTTGGTGAAAAGGATGTGCCGATCTGTGATTACTGTGCCTGGAGTTAAAACCAAAAGAAGTATCATTTAATATTTGTCAAATAAAATCTAAAAACCGAACATAGCAGTATCCAGTTCAAATGGAGCTCATTCATCACTGGTCTCTGTTTCTGCGGCAACACTCATTGCTCGCCCCCCCCCCTCCTCAGGTTCCTCCTCCTCCTGTCCCTCTGCCTCCTCACTGGTGGGAGACTGGAAGCCACTGTTGTGGTGTGGAGGCAGGGGGAGGTCTGCTGGCTCCGGGGGGCCCTCTTGGTCCGTGTCCATAGCTCCAGGTAGGCTTTCCTCAGGTGATGGGGGCGGGGGTAACGCCTCCTCCGACGCATCCTTTGGCGCCTCCCCTGGCGCCTCCTCTGGCGAGGCCTCCCCTGGCGCCTCCTCTGGCGCCTCCTCTGGCGCTTCCTTTGATGCCTCCTCTGATGCCTCCTCTGATGCCTCCTCTGATGCCTCCTTTGATGCCTGCCCTGGCGCCTCCTCCTGGTTGCATGGCAGTTGTGGCTCCCCCATGGGTCGGCTGTTCTCCTCTCCAGCTGATTGGAGCTTCAGTGGGACTTCTTCTCTGCCCTGCTCCTCTGGTTTAGCTTTCTCTTCATCCACAGATTTAACGTTCTCTGAAGCGCTGGGAATTGCTGATCTATCCTGGTCGTGCTCATCGGAGTTCTCCTCGAAAACTCTATCCTTCTCCTTCTCCTCCGGGATGTCGTCGACACTGGGCACCTCCATGCAGGACTCGTTGGGCAGCACTGGGGAGCCCTCCACCTGGATCATGGAGACCACCTGCTTCATCCTCCTCCTCCTCCTCTGAGACTCCCCCCCCTCCTCCTCCTCAATGGCCTGGCCTGCTGGCTCCGCCTCTTCCTGGGCTCCTCCGTACTCCTCGGCCCAGTCGATGGAGGGGTTTTCTCCGAGCAGGTGCAGGCTGGGGTCGCTGTTGCCGAGGACGATGCTGTCCCTGTAGAGATTGTGTCTCCTCTGGACCGCCACCTCCTTCACAGCTGCAGACACAAGAGGTCAAAATGTGTGTCATTGTGATCATTGGTGGTCTCAAAAACATATATACAAATACTTCTTTCCTGAAAACACAACATTGAATAATTCTGCAATCCCCCACCTCAGGTCTTTTGGGGCGAGGAGACAATTCCTCTTATATTTTCACATCTGCGATTTTGAGTGTTCGACAGTATTGCAATAGTACATGTGTAATACAGGGTTTGTCCAGTGTTGACCAACTGAAAGTCTGCCCAAAGATTGTAGGTCAACCCTTTGAAGCACTCATCAGACAGGAAGGAGGAGGAGGAGGACACTGACCCATCATGATGTTCTTCATGACCGAATGCAGCACCACCTCTTCAAAGATGTTCTCCACCAGAATGAAACGAGAGAAGTCCTCGAAGATCAGCTCTCGGAAACGCGGCAGCTCCTGGTGTTCACAACAAGAATCAAAACCTTTCAACATCTTACTCTATATGAACATCCTCCATTACCCCATGACTTTTAAAGATGTATAGAAGGATAGATACACTTTATATTATCCCAAATTGGGAATTGATTGTGTAAGAGCAGCAGCAGGTTATCAAGCATAGAGTATCTGTATGATACTCAATTTAAAGAAATAAACTAGACTTCATTATATACAAAACTACTACAACTATGGGAAGCGTATATTAGTGTTTTATATTTACACTCTTACCTTATTTCTTTTTACGTTTAATGTTGTTCTCCCCCCAGTCTTAAAATGTTATTCAGGATTGTATGTACACACATACCAAGTGACGGCATTCATGTCTCATTAATCCTGCAGGTTGGGACTCACCGAGCCGCAGGCCGGGCTGAGCTGCTTCAGCATATAGGGGATGAAGATCTGCAGCAGAGCCTCGCGGAAGAATCGCTTCCTCACTGTGCTGCTGTCATAGTCAAATTTCTGAACCCAAAATAATTGAACAAAACACTAAAGCATTACTAACACCAAAGGAGTTTTTTTAAGAAGAAATATTTTATGAGTCAACTGCTTTGTTCCCAAACTAAATGTGATCAGGAAAAGAGGCTGCAGACGATCAAATTCTGACCTGGGTTACACACCGACTCTGGATAAATACCTCATACACCCCCACTTCAAAACATCAATTCTTCCTTTAGGTTATTAGTAAACTGTGAGTGTGTGTGTGTGTGTGTGTGTGTGTGTGTGTGTGTGTGTGTGTGTGTGTGTGTGTGTGTGTGTGTGTGTGTGTACCTTAATGACTCTGTCCTGGCAGCGCTGGATGGCCTTACAGAGCTCCTCTGTACCCTGAGACTCCAGACTCTGGTGGAGAATCTGCTCAAATGTATACACTGCATGGTCCATTTGCTGGGGACACACAAAGAGAGAGAAAGAGACCAATAAATTACATTAAATAACTTGTGTGAAAATAAATCAGAACATTTGCGAAATTTGAAAAAATGTGCTGCTCTAAGATGACAGTTTGGGGAAACTAGATTTCTTCAGAAGAATGAGTGAGTGAAAGTGTCAGCGTTTGTGTTGGGTCATGGAGATGCTGGATTACAATATGGATCCTTTATAATTATTGGGATAAACAGGTTTGAAATCATTTCAACATACTATAGGACAGTATTCAAATTTGAAAGTATTTAATTTTGGTATTTTCAGTTTATGCTACTCTATACTTCTACTCCACTACATAAATCCTCTTAAGCCCCACGGACCCTTCGGTGGGTCCGAAACCACAATATCTGCAAGCAACAGTGTCTGAGGGCTTCTTAAGATTTAATAAACTATGAATGTTTCATATCCATGTAACGGGAAGAAACTCAGCTAACTGCCGATTAATTTTTTTTAGCAAAAAAAAAAAACAAGGCTAACGCTGAGCCTCTGAATTAGCCCTGGGCTAAACAATCTTAATGCCGTTAGCACAGAACTCTAGCTATACCGATCAATATACTTATTGGATCTGCACAAACAAGCTTAGCTAACATCCTGAGAGTCCACAGATTATAGAAATATAAGTATCATCACTGAGCGATCAGAACTCGTGACAGGGGAAGCAAATACAGACAACACACAACGTAGCTTTAGGTAGCAAAACACGGAGATATGCTCACCTTAGCTGTTATTCTGATCAAAAGTAGTGTTCAATTGCATTAAAACGAGAAAAAAGGCGGCTGAAGGTTAATCCATAGGTTAATCTAATGTGTCTGTCACTTTGAAAAAATTATTGATAGTCCATAATTCAATTTTTATGCAAAAATCAGAGAATAAAGATTAGCTGCTAATGGTAGCCACCAGAGTGTGTCGCAGATCCGTTTTTGGCTATGCGTCACTCTCACTCCTTATTTGGTAACCTGTGTGTGTATGTGGAACTTTCCCTCGATTCCATTGGCTCTAGCGGTTAAAAAGAGATGTCAATCATCAAAATCGACCCATAGGAAATAGGTCAAATCTACCCAAATGACCCCAGAAGTGTTTTTTGCTAAACCTCTCTAAAAAGGTCAAATTTCACTTGTTTTGCATCAATCTTGATACAGGGTACTTATTATATGTTGTACTTTGGATTCCTGAAGCTTTTAGTCTACTAACCCATCATCCAAGGGTAGCTTTCACTATAGGTAAAAAAGAATTTTTGGACGAACACAATAATTTACAGTTTTTTTACTATGTTCAATCTGAATTTACTTTAAAATAAATCAATATTGATTCTGACTCTTCTACATCCAACTCACAGGTTTATCATTACTTTGAGAAAAAAGATTATTAATTTTCCCCTTTTAGAAGTGTAGTTATGGTCATTTGTTCTGGAAATGTCATTTTCGAGCCCGATACCTGAAAAACAGGCTTGGGGCTTAACAGGTTAAAACTGGAGATAAAAAAATATGCATTCATTAATGTTAACTAGCCTATGTAAAATAAGATATGAATGAACAACAAAAATAAAATAGGCCTAAGTTAGGCCTACATTTATTTGTTATTGGCTATTAAGAGTGTAACGGTATATCCGTATTCGTCCCGTACCGTCACGGTTCGGACGTCACGGTTCGGATATCACGGTTCGGCACATGCAGTCACACGACGAATACGCCTTTTTTTTTACGAGTGGGAAAAAGGTCTGTCATTCAGGGCAGTATCCATTACACTATTTATAATCCAGGGGGCGGTATTGCGCCTAAAAGCTGTTTGCCAGCCGCCCTTAAACAACAAATGAAGAACAAGAAGAAACACAACAAAACGAACAAAATACAAGAAGAAGAAAACTTAGTATGGCGATTTCAGATAACACACAGGAGCTAGAACCCACCTGCTTCTTTTAAATCAGCTGTGTGGGAACATTTCGGGTTCCCTGTGGACTACAATAACGATTAAGTGCAAGTGGTGGATCGGACGAGGACGGTGTGTCGGCGTTGTTAGACAGCGGTGCGGTATGCTAATGGTGACACACGCCAAACATGCTAAATCATATCAGAAGGCATCACCCAGATTTGCCACTCACCGGAGCCCGGCAAAAGACAACAGCAGTTCAACAGCTTATCCCCGCTGTTTTTAAGAAGCCAATAGACATGAGAGCCGTGAGACCAAAATAAATAACGGAAGCTATTGGCATATATATATTTCAACGGCTATGCGCTCTTGAAACACTTTCTTATTATTTATGATGTAATATTTTCAAGACATTCTTTTTAGTTGTACAGCTTATTGAACCTTTTTGTTTGACATCAGCCATTATAGATAATCTGGGCATCTGAGTGTGTGTGGTACTGTTTGTAGTTTGTTTTTAACAGTGTAATACAATTAATTATTCAACATGTTAGAGTTCCTTACTTTTAAACTGAAACTTGCACTACTGTTCAAAAATAAATAACAACAAACCTGGAATTGTGCATTTGGGACTTTTTTTGTGCTTTTTCTTGTTGTACCGAACCCGTACCGAACAGTGACCCCCAAACCGAGGTACGAACCGTGAATTCTGTGAACCGTTACACCCCTATTGGCTATGGTAGGTTATTGGTTATGTTCACACACTTATTTGATTATTAAAATGTAAACCGATATTTTTCATATGGTGTTTTAGAGTTGTACCCCATAGATCTAGTCTCAAGTAATTGTGTGCTCAAAGTGCACCAGATTGAAGCATTTTACTTTAAAATGTTCCAAAAAAAATCCAGCTAAAATCTCGCCTAGGGCATCAAATTGGCTAGAACCGGCCCTGATCTCTATGTTGTAACAATGCAATAAATCCGGTCCACATATGAATCCCAATACGTATGATTGTATGAAAATATTTTAAAATAAAATACAATTGTGTATTTTCAAACATGCTTAAAAGGTTTAAGAAGCCCCACATAGCTCAGTAAACACTATGAAATGTTGACCTTATTTGATCGTTTGAGTAAAAAACTAACGTTCATATTTCCTATAACTTTCCTAAGCTAAACTGACAATTCGAACCCAACCATAGCCTCGGTCGTCCCACAAACATGGAGCTGAAGAACGCTTCAGTGAATCGGTCCTCTGTTTCTTTGAGGTAAACTGACTGGAATAAAATGTCACACGACAAGGAATTCTTCGGTTCAGCTTTTAGGATAAAATCACTCATCTGCATGTTCAACAAAATAAACTAATAAACTAGAGAGACTCAGCGCAGCTTCAAAATATCTACATCACACAGTGGGTATAATATCTGTTAGCATCAGAATACGAGCAAGGGAATTTAAATAACTCTTCTGCGCACTGAGGCAGTGTGTGATTCTTCAAGAATAACTACGACTTTCTTTGGCAAGACATATCAACATGGACCTCTTTATTGCAACATACAGTCTGCTGCCGCTTTAAGATCTTTCTGTAGACCCTCAACCTGAAAACTCAGTATGGTTTGGGGGCTAACTTAAAGGTTGACTGCAGTTTTAAACAACACTTGAACTATGAATGACCCTGAGTGAGTGTAGATCCCCTGCCTCTGCACCTCTTCCTTGAGACTGAGGCCCCTTTCAGAGCCTGTTCTATATAAAGGGTCAGAGACAGAATGGGGGGTTAGACGCTTTTATCCAAAGTGACTTACATACACTCAATACTGTGGCACTAAACAATAAGACAATATCCTTCCCTAACACTAACACATATGCACACATGCACACACACACACAGCACTGCTCCGTTTGCTTCAGAGTAAAATTGGTAGATTTGCTGTTTTGTTGAAGCTGTGTTTCAATACACATACAAACTACCTTTTCAGAGTTCTTCAAGAGATATGCAAGACCAAGGTCATTCCGCTTTGTTCCGAGGTGGAAAACCTCATGTATTGAGGAATCAAGTGATCTTTTTGATATGTCATCCTATTCACTCAGCACCCTGATTTTATTTGTATCTTCACGAGGAACAAAAGACAAAGGGTTGGATCCCCTTAATTACACTGCTCAAAAACATTTAAGGAACACTTTGAAAACACATCAGATCTCAATAGGAAAATAAATCATGGTGGATATCTATACTGATGTGGCCTGGGAAATGTGTAAGAAATGAAAGTATGCCACATCGTTTGATGGAAATGAAAGTGATCAACCTAGAGAGGGCTGAATTCAAAGACACCCCGCAAATCTAAGTGGACAAATTATGCTGCAGGCTGGTCTATTTTCCTGAAATTGCAGCAACTCAAAATGGTACTCAGTACTGTGTATTGCCCCCACGTGCTTGTATGCGTGCCTGACAACATGCTCCTAATGAGCCGACGGATGGTGTCCTGAGGGATCTCCTCCCAGATCTGGACCAGGGCATCACTGAGCTCCTGGACAGTCTGAGCTGCAACCTGGCGGCGTCGGATGGACCGAAACATAATGTCCCAGAGGTTTCTATGGGATTTAGGTCAGGCGAGCGTGGGGGCCAGTCAATGGTGTCAATTCCTTCATCTTCCAGAAACTTCCTGCATACTCTCGCAACATGAGGCCGGGCACTGTCGTGCACCAGGAGGAACCCTGGACTCACAGGGCACCAGTGGCCGACCTGACAATTCTGGTGTTCTATGGCAAATACCAATCGAGCTCCATAGTGCCGGGCAGTGAGTACAGGGACCACTAGAGGACGTCGGGCCCCATGAAGTGTGTTTGATGGTTTGGTTAGAGACATTCACACCAGTGGCCTGCTGGAGGTCATTTTGTAGGGCTCTGGCAGTGCTCATCCTGTTCCTCCTTGCACAAAGGAGCAGATACTGGTCCTGCTGATGGTTTAAGGACCTTCTACGGCCCTGTCCAGCTCTCCTAGAGTACCTGCCTGTCTCCTGGAATCTCCTCCATGCTCTTGAGACTGTGCTGGGAGAAACAGCAAACCTTCTGGCAATGGCACGTATTGATGTTCCATCCTGGAGGAGTTGACTGCCTGTGCAACCTCTGGAGGGTCCAGGTATCGCCTCATGCTAGCAGCAGTGACACTGACCCTAGCCAAATGCAAAAATAGTGAAACAGTCAGAAAAGATGAGGGAAAGATGTCAGTGGCCTCCACCTGGAAAAGCATTCCTGTTTTAGGGGTCGTATCATTGTTGCCCCTCACCAAAGCAGCTGAAATGGATTAACAACCCCTCTGCTACTTAACTGACCAGATCAAAATCCCAGAAGTTTAATTGACTTAATGCTATACTCTGAAAAAGTGTTCCTTTATTTCAATTATAGAAATAACAACTGTCGTCGCCTCAAACTGTAACTTAACCAAAAACTGTCACAACATCTATTTGCAATATATGTACATTTCCCTGCTGTGGGGCGAATTAAGGATTCATGAATTTTGAATGTAAGAAATGTTAGTAAATAAATAAGGGCCGTTGTCTGGTCGAACTTGCTTTGTCCATATATAAAAAGTGCAGTTTTCTAAACAACTAATGTTCTTGTGACATCCCTGAAAGCAACATGGGTAAGTGCAGTGCCAGGGTGTCACCTCTCTCATGAGGATCTGGGCCCTCTGGACAAACACTGAGGGGCTGGACACGTCAAACCTCTGCTGCAGACCCTCCAGACTCAGCGGCTCCACCTTCTCATAGCAGCTCTGCATCTTCACCGGGTGGAAGGCCAGCATGGAGATCTTCTCCATGTGCTTAAGCAGAAGAAGGGGGGGCAGAGTATTATTTTACATTTGAATTCATTAACACATCTGTTTCACAAACCATAATGGACATACATCGTTTGTATTTCAGAGTTTGATGCTTTAATAAACCCGTTTCTCTCTCTCCTCACCTGTGCCACGGCCTCCTTGGTGCCGTTGTTCAGAGAGTTCTTGCTCATGTCCACCAGCTCTCTGAAGAACACGTCGCGGACCTCAGAGAAACCTCGGCTGGTGGGCTCCATCAGGGCGTCCAGGATGGAGCTGATGTAGGGCTGGATGCTCACCTTCAGCAGCTTCTCAGCCTTTGGGAGGACCACCTCTGTGGGGGGATGAGGAATGTGAGAGGAAGAGAGATCTGGTCCGTGTTTCTCTATTTATTTTTGAAGGACTCTGAACCCCACACAGTCAGTCGGACATTTGAAAGTCCAAAGATTATTTCCGTTTGTCATTCACTGGCTGGGATAAATGGGATCGTTGTGTTGACTTTTGAGCAAAAACATGCCACTCAAACCAACGGCAGATGAAATGGCTTAAAGCAGGCTAGTGGAGCACGCTCAGGTACTGTGGAGCACGCTCAGGTACTGCGGAGCACGCTCAGGTACTGCGGAGCACGCTCAGGTACTGCGGAGCACGCTCAGGTACTGCGGAGCACGCTCAGGTACTGCGGAGCGCATACAGCTTAGCAGACTCTTCACGCTAACGAAGGATCACTTCTAGGCTACTGTCCAGAGCTCCTGCCTCTCTGTTGGACTCTGTCGAAGCGGGGCGGCTCTTCACAAACGAAGGATCACTTCTTCTTCAAGGCAGGGAAGGCTACGCAGTACGCAGTCTACTGTCCCGCAGCTGCTGCCTCTCTGTTGGACTCCGGTACTGCACATTACTCACGAGACGTTGTAAAAAAATAAATAAGTTGATGGTCACTGCTCTAGGGGGGTAAGACTACATTCATTTCATTTATCAGTCAGAGCATCACAAACAGGCCTTGGAATGCATAAAAACAGGGATTAAAGAAGAGAAGTCTGAAAAGGATTTCATGGAGAGAAGGCTGACCTCTGATCTTGTTGCTGACGTGCTCCTTGGAGGAGATGATCTGGTCCATGTCGCACCGTATGGACGCCTCCAGAGAGGAGCAGGCTGCCTCACACTTCTGCACCACCGCCTGATACTGGGCCTGGCACTGCCCCTGCACCAGGCTGTACACTGCATCACTGATCTACACACATACAGGAACCACATGTTGGGAACAGAACATCCTGGTCCTTCAGTCGCTCAGTCTGTGTGAATCACTGTTACGTGCCGTGTTGTGTTTGTGTGTGTCTCGCTCCCCCTCTCCCCCTGATTGTCTCCCTCCAGTGTATCTTTGTGTATTGTTGTACTTTAGTCACTTTCTTTTATAAGAAAGTTGTTCTCAATTTACCTTAAGTTTACTTTGCAAATTGGCTGGTGAGCCCTCTTACTTGTTGCTTATTGAACATCACCTTGTGGCTTCAGCAATCAGTTTTCCTCTCTCCCGGTTATTTTATATTTTGTTACTTCCCTTTGGTACCACTAGTCCAGCAGGGAACGTAACAATCACACATGCTCTTCTGCACTACTTGTTTTTTCTGATATGAGCTGGACATTATCATACAGGCATAGACTGGCTGTTTCCATCACTGGTGGGTAAGACCCATGATGTTTCCTATGATCCATTTGCTCAAAATGTCAGCGATTTATACAACTGCGTACAACTAGACATGTTTTCTCCACACAATGTGTATGTAGTAGTCTCTCACCAGCATCCAGTTTCTCTGCCTCTCGTGTAGCTTGCCTTTGAGGCGGGGGGAGATGAGCTCCCTCAACTCCGGGAGGAGGCCCTCCATCACCAGGTTAGCCAGGATCTACAAGACACACAATCACAGTCACCTCACTAACCACATACACATGTTGGACTGGATAAAGTGTCAAATGTAAGGATATAGAAAATGGTTATCAGGACTCAATAGGGGCCCACAACTCTTCAGGTGAACCGGGCCTTGCGTAACCCCACAGTATTCTGACAGAAGCCTCTGTGTGGACCTGGTGGGGGTTGGTTGACTCACACCTTGTTTAACAGAGCTGTTAAAGTCAGGTCTCACAGAGAACATATGAAGTCATTCAGCTATACTCAGACTCAGCTAGAGCGTCATGGGTCATTGAAGTTATCTCTGGTTGTTTCCGGGCCTTAGTCCTATCTCACTCATCACAGAGATAATGCTTCTCTGCACATTGAGATTTAGCTTTAAAATCTCAGATTTGTTGTGTTTACAGGACAACAAATACTTTTGTTTCTGTGCTTAGGACCATGTCCAGCCCCATTAAAATGTGCTTCAAATCATTGTCATCAAAAAACATAACCTAATGTTTCAAAATAACTAAATGCATGGAATAAGATTTAAGTATTACAAAAGGATGGACAAATGCTGCCACAACTAAATGAGTTTGGATCGCATGTCATTGGTCAGAATTTGGCACCTCATTAAACTTGGACCTGATGTTCCTTGTTCCTTATGTTTTTATGATGTTCATGTTATATGTGAGTTTGTGCTGTCATGGATGGTAGTGTCATTAATGTTGTTATGTGATATTCCATGCATTGCGTTTCCTTGTCAAACAAATACATTACCCACGATGCAACTGCAAACAGTGCTTTATCCTCCCGTTGGCTAATTAAATCCTAATCTGCTCTCCTTGAGATTATCAGCGGGCTCCAGAAGTTTGCTGAGCTCACTTCTCAGACTCCTCTTCATTTACAACTTCTGGATGCAAAGAGAGTCCAGATGATATTTAAAGGGGACCCATCATGCAAAATGCACTTTTTGATGTCCTGTATACATAAAGACGTGTCCCTGGTGTCCCCAGGGAACTCACAAAGTGTCAGAAAATAAAACCCTCTCTTTTTCTCCGTGCGCAAATCTCTAAAAACGGGGGTACAACGGAGCTGATCCAGATTTGCCATCCGATATGACGTGGACCCACGTCACTATCAGAAACGTCGCTATCAGAATCAATGCCCGACGTGTTTTGGATGTAATATGGTCTCTGTTACATTAGCAAGCATCGCTAACAGCAAGAGCTAACCTGTACTGGAGAGAGTACATGGGTGTTTCTCAATGTCGAGGAGGCTTGCTTGGTAGCACATGTACCTCCGAGTGAGTTCCTTAAGAAGCGAGGCAAGAATACCTCCTAGCCTCGGAAAACCAAGAATGGAACAGGCTAGCAAGTGTGCAGGTGTGCGTCATAAGAGATGGCAGTTCTTTTGATTTTTGTGTGTGGTTGAAACTGACATCTTTCAAATCACACTGATGTCAAAGTAGACACTCGAAATAATAATGTGCTGGTAAAAATAAATAAATGCTTAACCAATATCATACATCGGGCATTAAAGTAAGACATGTTCTTATGTCTATAACTCCTATAAATCATGTCACATGATCACGTGATGTGATTGTGGATTTGAGGCAGAGGAATAGAAGCAGAGGCCTGGATGACCTTTCAGGGGTCCCAAAGCACCAGATGCTCTTGAACACAGGAAACCAGGTTAGCGGGACACATTAAAAAAAAAAAAAAAAGGATTGTAGATATTGAATAGTTAACTTTTATAGATTGTATATTTTACCCTTATTTTGTACATATTTGTTTTAGTACTTTTTTCTTAAAGTATATTTTTTACATTTGTATTGTTATAGTTATATATTTATATTTCTTGAAATTGCTGTACTTTTAGCCCCCCTTTAAGATGAAATCCTACATGGCAATCAGGCAGGATTAATGGAAGACCCAGGTTTACATTTAACGTGTTTTTTTTTTACCACCCACTAATAAAAAAGAGGAACCAGGCCGGGTATATTTTGGAACTGTATTGGGTCATTCCGACTTAAAAGTTCAGGGCAGATCCAGAGACAGAGGACAGTGTAGATGATGTACTGCCATGCTTACCTGTGATGGTACACCACACATCATCTCCCAAGTGCCATAGTGCCCTTGAGCTTGGCGATAGAGTCGTACTGCATCAGTGAAGGCTGGAGTTTGTACTTTATTGTCCTCTGTCAAACCTGCCATGGGAATACGAGTAGCGGTTAGCATTTGAGCACACAATCCATTTGGACATGTGGAGGAACGTTTCTTGCTTAAATTAAGAAACTTCTGAATATGAAAATCAATGACTTGTTGGCACAAGCCGATAACATGCTGATGTGTCAATTAGGAAAAGCATAAGTTACAATTTTAAATACTATAAAGCTGCTTCACTGAATCATGGTTAATTTGAGATAAAACTGAGCCGTTGTTAAAGAGGCCCCGTTATTGAAATGTTCAGCTTCATATTAACGTCTCTCCTGGGACATGTCTCCATACTCTAATGTTCAAAAAGCTCTATTTTTCTGCTATGATGGGTCAACCGCTTAGAGATGTCCCGCCCCTTAGCCTATGTAGTATGTACAATGTGTTGGAGCAGTAGCCAGTAGGAGCGCGAGTGTTACATAGTGATGTCACTATGTTCTCGAAATTAACAAAGGACTGCAATCAAAGCGAAAGGCAGGAGGGGGGGCGGGGGGCACAGGGATTTAAGTCTTTGCAGACCACAAAAACCTATAGAACACACTACAGGAAAGCAGAATGGGGCCTCAAGATTATTGATAACACATTTTTCAGCTATAAGAATTCCGTATTTAGGTTGTGAAAAAGCCTATTGCTTCGATGATACAAAGGGGGTTCAAGTTTAACTTTGCCAGATTCTAAAGGTTTTGTGGCAAACAAAGAATAATACAAATCAGGAAAAAGCATGTTAACAATGAGTACTTTGGGAAAGAATACATGCTAAAGCTGAAATTGTTTTCAGCCAGATTGGACAGTGTGTGAGAACTCCAGACTATGACAAAGCCAAGAAGTATGTGCGGGGGCGGGACTGGGGGGGGCCAGATTTCCTAGTAGATGCAGAGACAGAAATTGTGAGGACTCTCTCGAAAAGCGGGTTAGTATTTAGATGTAGCCTTAAATGGTATGAGCCGCTTTCAAACAAACCAGAAGTAGCTAGTTTCTTCTTTTATCTTACAACCCAGAGGACAATATTCAGAATTGTGGGACTAGTGGACCTGGTGTGAGGTTGGTTGACTCACACCTTGTTTAACGGAGCTGTTAAAGTCAGGTCTCACGGAGAACATATGAAGTCATTTAGCTGTGTCTCCTTTCCAAGTGCCAGAGCACTAAACTGGTTAAAGGGGGACTGTGATGGCGCTCAGTTTCAGTGAGCAGGGGGGGGTGCAGTAACACAACCTGAAGGAACACATGTTCATGTTCCACAGCAGGCTAACCATGCTGCCCCTTATGGTCTGGTTTCGAAGGATGATAGATACACTTGTTACTTCTGTTGAGCTAACAACTAATTCATATTTTTAACAATGTGTTTCTTAACTAGTGTCACATGACTGTTAATATCGACTGATGTGAAAACCAAGATGAACATCCAAATCAAACATATAGTCTCAATGTTCAGTTTAAGAATTAATGAAGGGGAAGTCAGCTCAATTGAAATTACAAAATGCATCATTTCCTTTAGTCATTGCTTTGCTATATTTTAAAAGGGGTCCTCTTCAGACTGATTTCACTATCTCACTCCAAACTAAACAAAAACAAATATGGCATCTGCCGGAGGCCATGGGAGCAGAGAAGGAAAAAAAAAGACAATCGAAACAAATGTTTCAGTTAAAAGGTCCTGGTGAAGGAAAAAAAATGTTGGTAAATGCATTTCTTAAAAGTGCACATGCTGTTTGTTAGAGCCTCCTTTGAGCTGGCAGCCCTGCAGCTGCAGACGAGATCACAGAACTCCGTTCACATGTATCCTCCTTCTAGCCCTGCTGATGTGTCAGGGTGCATCCAAGATGAAGACTAATTTGGAGCATTTGTAAAGATACTAAAAGGGTAATACGTTTTTGTTTCCCAAACGTATTCATAACCATGTGTGTCTGCAGGAATGCGTGTTGATGTTTAGCCGGCAGGACTCACCATCATTAGTGTGTCTGACGCAGTCCTGGAGCACGGCTTGCCACTTCCTCTGCTCTGCCTCCGTCACCACACAGAAGGACTGGCTCCGGGCGTACGGGTGCCAGAGGATCAGAGGGAACTGGGTGGCACACTTCAGGAAGGGGGAGCTTCCCACCTTGGCTTCCATACCTGCAGACATGTACACAACATAATCTCACCGAGGGGGGGGCATACTGAAGCTGGCTCGGCCCCTGCTAAGATCTTTTATTTGTCAATCTGCAATGTACTCTCTTTCACCTCGATTTATTTGAGTTGTACCAAGCACAAATTAACCATCACCCATGAAAGAACAACAATTATGAGGGAAATCAAGTTAAATATAGATTTTGTGGCCCTCACCCCTTGTTCCCCAGGTTTGAAAAATATGAAACCAAGCACAGAGGCCTTTTGGATGCCCTTATAGTAGATTCAACATTACAAAGTACTCTTCAGAGCAACCTAAAAGTTTAGCCTCAAGGGGACATTTCTCTCTCATTGAGTAAAGTGACGAAGCCAGGTTAGCCTTAAGCATTCATTATCTTCAATGAATAACAATAACAGTTATAAGCTTATTGGTTTTTTTACCTGCATGTTTCCTTAAGGTAGGATGAGGGAAGGTTCTGTGAAAATAAGGTCTTACCTTGCCCTTATGTTGTGAGGGGAGTGACCGCCACCAGAAGAGATGTTTGTATTTTCAAAATGCTAATAAAAGGAGCTTCAATAGTTGCATAAAGACACATCCATGAGAGCTTTATGATTCTATAAGCACTGCAGCCTAGCTTCCTAGCTGCTTATTCATTTTCCTTTCACATATTGTTTTGACCTCATTATGTTTACAAACAATATTAATGAAAGTGCTTAGCCCTCCGGTATCATTCGATTGGACTACCCTAATTAGTCATTCGGGACAAAAATGTCCACTGGCAAAAACGTTGATAAAAACATTATATTAAAATGTTTTTTCACCGCTTTTTTGGGTTCAATCTTTAAAGCAACTTCAGCTCTAATAAAAAATGTAATAATTTTCAGGATTTTAACCCTTTAAATGCCCTTTAGAATAATTAAATCGCTGTTGTTTTTCATGATAAAAACAGTGAAAATGAGTTATTAGTATAGTTCTTCGAATCTTTAAAGGTCCCATGTCATGCTTTTCCGGTTATTACCCGTCCCCTTGTGTGTTATGAAGGTTTTTATGCATGTAAACGGTCTGCAGAGTCACAAACCCTCAAAGTACACCCTGTAGAGAGTAAAACTCTAACACAGAAAAGACCTCCCCAAAACGCCTCGTTGGAGATTTCTCATTTTCCAATGATTTTTTCCCGGGTATCGCGACGTAGGGATACCCAGTAGCCACGCCCAGAGCTATGGCCGCACCCTCTGCCAGCCGAACATACTGTTGGAAGCTCAAGTTCAGTTCAAAACTGTATCCAGTCATGCCAACGAGGGTCTGTTTCCTGTCTTGTGAGGGGAAATCTTCAATGTATGCCTTACCGAGGGCAGAACCACGACGAAGTCAGCGGTTGACATTTCTTGTTAACACTGTTCCTTCAGATGTTCGAGCCTGTATTGTACGGTGTGCGCGGCATTTCACGGACCAAAGCTTCGCAAACATTGCAGCGATTCATACCGACCGCGGTGAATTTAGTTTTAGGTTGGATATTCGACGGACATTCGCGGACCCGCCAGCAGCGTCAGTTTCCCCTGCTGCTGGCTGTATTACGATGGGGAGGTCTTCTCCGCGAAACAAGGCTTTCACTTAGGGACCATCAACAAATGACTTTTCAATTACACAAGAACATTTTTCTTTTTAATAAATCGACAGCTTCCCGATCGAGTGAATGTGAAGCAAATCCACTCTAGAGCATACATTTGTTGAACAGACCTCTTTTTATTGCATTTTAATACTTTAAATATTTTATATTAATATTTTGATGGAAAAATGAGCCTATTTCTTCAATACCTTCCAGGTCATGTGACCTAATGACTCAAAATCAATGTTGGGTCAAATAACTACACTGGCTGCATAGGACACCTCTTTTTATTGCATTTTAATACTTTAAATATGTTATATTAATATTTTGATGGAAAAAATGAGCCTATTTCTTCAATACCTTCCAGGTCATGTGACCTAATGACTCAAAATGAATGCTGGGTCAAATAACTACACTGGCTGCATAGGACACACCTCTTTTTATTGCATTTTAATAATTTTAATATTTTATATTAATATTTTGATGGAAAAATGAGCCTATTTCTTCAATACCTTCCAGGTCATGTGACCGATTCGCTCAAAATCAATGTTGGGTTAGGGTTAGGAAAATACACAAGAAGAGGAACAATTTCCAAAGCCTTAACCAGTGGTGTCAGCAATTATTATTACACTATGTTAAGACAGACACCAGTAGAGGAAATAATGGCTGGTAACATAAGCAGAAGCCTCACCAAAGACGTGTTAAAGAAAATATCCTCTGAAGTGAAGAAAAGTGCAACGCTCCACGATGACATGATGCTTGAACTCATGTTGACTCAAAAAATAATCAAAGAGAGCAGCAGTCATGCATCATCAAAAGGCTATCTTCAGCACCTACAAATTGATCCGTTTGCTGTACATTTATACACAGATGCTGGAATAAAGATATTGACTGAGCACTTGAAAAAGCCAACACCTACGACTCTCTACCTTGATGCCACAGGCAGAGTGATACAGAAAATTCCTGATCAAAATAAGCGGGTCTTGTATTATGCTTTGGTTTTGCCCGGAATGGGTAAGGATAAGCCTCCCTTGCCTGTCACAGAACTGATCACCAACAGCCATTCCATTCCATCTATTTCCCATTGGCTCATGGAATTTAAAAGAAATTTGTCTTACATAACAAAAAGAAAGATAGCACAGGTTGAGACAGATTATAGTTGGGCTCTGATAAACAGTGTGCTTCTGTCTTTTAACAGGGAAAATATGTCAGTGTACCTTGACAGAGCATTTGAGATAGTGTCTGGACAAACTGAACTGATTACTAACTTCACTGTGCTGCATCTGTGCTCTGCTCATATCATGAAGGCTGTCTCACAAGCATTTGGAAAAAAACTGTAGACAGAGGCACACAGGAATATGCAACATTCTGTTTTGCGTACATCCTGAACTGCACAAGTATGCAGGAAGCCCTTGATGTTTTTTATCATATGTGTGTGCTTTTTGATGCAGAGGAGTACACTAATTCGGTGAAACAGAGCAAAATGTACCTCGACGAGTGCATTTTGCAAACTCGGGACTTGAAACTGGAGGAAAGTGGACATGTAATGGGAGAGGAGGAAAGCAAAATGGAAACAAATGCTCATAGCATTATTGGAAGGTCCCCTTTTACACAAGCTTTTCAAGTCAGACGGGACCAAGCAGAGTGTGACATTCTCTCTGACGATGCTTTTCATGTAAAAATCCACTACCTCTGTCCTGGTGTCATTGATGCACTGTTAAGAAACTACATGGGGATCTTCCCATTGTGGAGTGGTTTGTTGCTTGGGGATCTGTCGCGACATAGAAAAGGTACCTCTAAAAAAGATGGAAGTCGTAAACCCAGGGATACCAACTGCCATGTTGAGCTCTGGTTTGGGTTGGTCAAACACTCCATCCTTTTAAAAAAAAAGTACCTGAGACTAGCTGAGTTCGTCTCCAAAATGTATGCCTCAATACAAGGAAGATATATAGAGCACATTGAGCAACACAATCTGCCAATGCATATTCTGGACAAAAACTTTGGACATCCTAGCAGGCCAGATGATGACCACGAGGAACAGTGGAACAAGCGGGAAAGTTCTGCTGGTCACACCAAGTCCAAGTCCTTCAATCCACCAAAAACACTACCCAACCCCAAGAGCCCACCTGCCACAAAGGTGAAGAAAAGAAAAGTGGGCCAACAGGAAAAAGACGCACAGGGAAATGTGAGTTTCTCTAAGACTTACTATTCAAAGTGTGCAAATTGTTCTCCAGCATTTTAATTGTAACAATGGAATAAGTAAATATTGTCAGAAAGTAAAGCATGGACTAAATTGGTAAAGAGTGAGGTGAAGGACAAAGGACATGAAGTATTATAACCCAAGATGATTAGGTGCATGTTGTAGGGGGAGAATATGAAGATGAAAAATGTAAATACAGCTTACAAACTTATAACAGAAACTAGATTTCCAAATCAGACTTTAAACTGCAATTACAGTTTCTGTTCCTGAGCAGCCTGTTTAATGTCATTTAGTGAAAACTCTAAAAGGGACCGAGGTTAAATGCATAAGTGTGTAAATATTTAGAGTGTTCAAATGCAATAAAAAGAGGTGTGTCCTATTCAGCCAGTGTAGTTCTTTGACCCAGCATTGATGTTGAGTCATTAGGGCACATGACCTGGAAGGTATTGAAGAAATAAGCAAATGTTTCCATCAAAAATATTAATAAAACGTATTTAAAGTGTTAAAATGCAATAAAAAGAGGTGTGTTCAATAAATGTATACTCTAGAGTGAATTTGCTTCACATTCACACGATCGAGAAGCTGTCGATTTATTAAAAAGAACATTTTTCTTGTCTAATTGTAAAAGTCATTTGTTGATGGTCCCTAAGTGAAAGCCTCGTTTCGCGGAGAAGATCTCCCCGTTAAACTGACGCTGCTGGCGGGTCACGGAGCGTCCACACAGCAGCGTGCGTTGACGCTTGGAGGTGGGCGTATCTGAAGCTTGGGGATTTTTTGCGAGCAACGCGACCAACAACCAATCACATGAATCTCCCGCCCCCGACATACAAAGCAATAGCAATGTTAAAACGAAGTAAACTGGATATAAAATCCCCAAACAGGCGAAAACCTACCAGTTTCATCCACTGTCTCTGCCACCTCCCTCCAAGCCTCGCTCCTCCGGTTTGTATCCCGGTAGATGAACAGAGACTGATCATTCAGCACCGGGTGATTCACTACCGCTATAATGAATTTTCCCTCCATTTTTTGGAATATGAGGAAATGACCTGCGTAGTCTCTCCCAGCATACACGCGGTTTGATTGGCTAGCGTTTGTACTGGCAGATTTGCATAAACGGGATTTCATTGGCTGACGCTTCTGCCGAGGCGTCAAAAGTTGAACATTGCTCAACTTTTGAAGCCAGCAACGCCAGCAACGCTCCAGGTCGCTTCCCCAAATGCAGTTCGGCTAAAAGTGACGTCACCCCATTCAAAGTGAATGGGCAGAAGCGTTGGAAGCTTCAACGCACGCCGCTGTGTGGACGGGCCGTTAGTGAATGTCCGTCGAATATCCAACCTAAAACTAAATTCACCGCGGTTTCATGTCGGATATGCACAGCGTAGGACACTGAAAGACGATGCTATTCCTACTTTGTTTGGACCAGCGGGAGATTCAGTACACAACCTGTAAGTATCCATTGTTGTTTGTGTATTTATGATGTTTAAAACAAACAAGGTATCTACCACTGTTTAAATGGGTAAACGTTTTTCGGGCTGCTAAGCCATTGACACAGTGCTAACTGGGCTAACTAAGTTGCTAGCGTTTCCATATATCAACTCCAATGTCAGCAGATGGCCTTACATGTATCTCATAGCAGGAGAATGTCTGCATTCACACAGGAAATACTCATAGACAGTATACTCCGGGTGATTTACCGTACTGTCAGTCTCGAAACTTAATTACATTATAGTTGGCGTTCCTAGCGTCTATGCTACCGAGCTAAACAAGAAGGCTACCAAGAGCTAGACATGCTAGGGGAAAACATTGTTTTTATGCCAGCTACAATGAATGACCGAACGTAGCAGACTACCCGTATAAGATTGCAATTGTAAACATGTTCTTGCTAGCCTAGACTAGCTGTTGTTCATAGTAGGTTGGCATACTACACTGAACAACTAGCAAACTTAGGTTAGCATATTAATCTAGCTGGCAAGCTAACGAACCTAAAAAAACTAAGTTTCTCTAATATTTTGTGATTTGCATTTGATTTCATCCAGCCAGATCAGGAAACTCCTGGCGTATCCGGCGGACAACACATGACGGGATGACCACTCTGATGCCTCGTCCTAAAAACAGTGGCGCCAGCAGGGGGGGGGCAGGGGGGGCCATGGCCACCCTGATATATTTGTTGGCCAACCCACTGGCCCCCCCCAACCACACACACCGCCTCGCCAGTCACGTATGCGTAGTAGTTCATCTGATATTTAACAACAAATACACAGCCAGCGAGTAGCTTGATTTGAGCTTCCAACGCTCATACTGCAGCCCCTCCCTCTCCCTCTGCTACCATGGTAACACTCTGATACTCGGCGCACCACTCTGATACTCGCACGCACCACTCTGATACTCGCACGCACCACTCTGATACTCGCACGCACCACTCTGATACTCGCACACACCACTCTGATACTTGTACGCACCACTCTGAGATTCGCACAGACATGCAGCAGGTTACAGCAAAACGTTTCTTTCTACTTACTGGACTGGAGTTGACAAAAATCCACCAGACTTCTAGAAGGTAAGTCGTATACGTTCGTTGCCTGTTAAGCCCCACAACACTTTAGGCTTTAGTGTGTTAGCTTTAGGTAGCAAAAAACGGAGATATGCTTACCTTTAGCTGTTATTCTGATCAAAATGTGTGTTCAATGGCATTAAAACGAGAAAAACGCTGGAAGACCTGGAAAACAGGCTCGGGACTCAGTAAAGGCTGGCTTGACTTCAGGTATAATTCGTCTGTAAACACACTTTGGCAGCTATCCTAGTTAGCGTTAGTTTAGCTTGCTAAGCTAACATGTCAGTATGCTGAGCTGGTGTAATGCGTAGGCTACTATTAATCACTGCTGTGTGTAATGTCAATTTGCAGAAAATGAAGAGAAAGTCAACAGACATCTCTTCTTATTTTAAGAAGAAGATGAGTAAAGGAGAGACAGAGCTGGCAGGGGAGCAGCAGCATAGGGCTAGTGAGGAGATGGCCATGCATGCTAGAAAGTACATGTGGAACTCTGTTTTGTAAAAGTGAAACTAAAACCTAAGTACAGTTGTATTAATGTGATTGTGACCTTTGTAATCATTTAAGTCTTCTACACACTTTAGGTCTGCAGCTCCTTCAAAATGAGAAACGAGAATCTATGCAGTTTTTCCTCTTCTGTGTTCTGAGGTTATGAGCCGACCATTAGTCAAGTTTGTTTTCATAATGTTCTGTATGCTAATTAAAAAAAGGGTAACCAGTTTGTTTATAAAGTATACATATTTTTTTTTTAAACAAATTGAATACAAGCCATATGTATTACTCTCACCACAGTGGACTAAACTAAAAAAATAGAAATATGTCTCGTCACCTATTTTCTGTCTAATACTAAAAGGTGGTGTTTTGTATCATTTATAATGTTTTGAATTTGCTATAAAGGTAAATAATAGATGGTGTTTTTGTGTTCAATCACAGTATGTATTTACCATTTTATACCCCTTGTATTTTTGGGTCCTGTTGAAATAAAATAGTCATATTTTAAAACTTGATTTAATAAAGTCATGTCAATCATCTTTGATCCCAGTGTGACACAAACAGCTTTGTCTAAAACTATTTATAACCTAGAGACATAATATAACTGAAGAACATGTTGTGTTGCGTATTGTATGTGTTGAGAATGCTGAACATTTTGTGCCCTTACAATAAAGGAACTTATTTAAATTAAGCTGTATTTGTCTTTTTAAAAAGTAAAGAACATCTAGCCTATGTAAAAAACAAAACAATAAATCACTAACACATGTATACATAACACAAAACAAGGTTCTTTTAAATGTTGTTTGAAGTAAAATGTTAACTATCCGTATTATATTCACTTCAGATGAATAGTATCAGAAAATGTAAAATAAGAAACCAAAGTATATCAGTAGGTGATTCTCTTTGCCATTGTTTTCAGTCTATACTTTTACAACAATTAAATGCTTGGTTTTAGTGGGCCACCCCAAGATTTTCAGTGGCCCCATTTGGCCACCCCTATGAACAATCTCTGGAGGCGCCACTGCCTAAAAAGCCCCGGCACCAGCTTACAAAGCTGCGATAGGCAAGATGCCGAAAACGTCTATAAGGGGAGGAATGGATGATATACAGTGTATATATGTATATTTATTTACACATGTTCATTTTGTAGATTTCTAAAAATAAAGTTTGATGGAAATACTTAGTGGCCTTTCTTCCCTGAATGATTTGCTCCTATAACATATCATTCATATATAGCAAACCATGATTTGATTTGTCATCAAACACAGTAGTAGTTTAGTACAGGTAAAAATAACTTCCTCTTCTTCCGTTCTACGCCTCAAAGGTCCATAATCTGTACATGTTATGGAGGTTATGCAGGGTGTGGGCTATGTATGGTGTATATCTTGGCATATAATGTTGTGTGCAACTGTTGGTGTTTTCAGCTAGCTGGCTCCATAATGTTGTAACTGTCAGCTAGGCTATCTTTCTAATTTCTTTGCAACAGACGTTTTCCACTTCGGTAGGCATCATGGCGCAGTTTCCACAAGTGCACCTAAATAACAACAGTTGTAGGTACAGTTTGGTTGGTTAGCATATAACATATACATACGGCTGGACCGACGCCATTGTAAAACTGATGTTCCGATCAGAGCCGAAAAAAGCACTGTGTTAGACATGGGCGGAGCCTCTCTGGTGGTTGACTAATCAGAACAGAGTGGCCGAGCTGACCAATCAGAGCACAGTGGGCTCATAGGGAGGGGGGGGGGGCAAGAGCTGCAACAAGCCGTTTAGGACAGAGTGAATACACATACTATACAGAGATGCTGTATGAGAAACCAATGTGAGTTTGGAACAATGCACAATATAAATCTATTTTAGTAGACCTCAACAATGGAATTATGATCAGTAGAAATGGCCATGACATGGGACCTTTAATCAGTGTGAATAGCATTCTACTATAGTTCTTCAAATCTTTAATCTTCTTATTAGTGCGAATGCTGTTTACAGCATTCCACTATAGTTCTTCGAATCTTTAATTAGTGTGAATGCTGTTTAGAAGATCAGATTTGATATCTTTTACACTTTCTGAGATATTTAACTTAGTTTGGAGCTTGGTAAAGAGGCCTTCAGATTTTAACATTAGTGTCACAGTGTGTATTGCGCAGCTCGTTATTTCAACCAATATTTTGCCGTCGATTAACTTCAGCCTACTTTCAGCTACAGAAACCATTCAAATATCAAAATGTTCAGCCTTTTCAGCACATGATGGGAAACTTTCAACTTTTTCAAAATATTTTATACTTTTTGAAATATTCAGCTTTTTTAACTCTTTAACATGTAACTCATTAGGCTTTTACCCGTACTTTTCCCGTTTAGTGCATGGAATTTTGCGTTCACACCAAAAAGAGAACTTAGTTCAGAGAACTTTTACCCCCATTTTTAGTGCCTGCTAGAGAGGTGGTACTATCCTGGGGAGAAAAAAGTACCAATTTCTGATTGGCTGGGCGAATTGCAAACCACGCCCCGTAAAACTCAGAAACGTTTTTTGAAGCCGCCATTGTATTTGCTGGCATTAGCATTATTAGCATTAGCCCCGCGCACCAACGCAGAGAGACTAACTTATGGCAACACAGAAAAAAGCATGGGAGCGGTGGAGATGAGGTGTCGGCGTTCTGGCGATTTACTCGGAAGGCTTCAGTAGAAGCTGCTGGGAGTCCCAGCAGCTTCTACTGAAGCCAGTCCCCAACTCCGGGGACTTCCGGCCGGGGACTTCGGGTGGCAGTATACGCCGTGAAGTTGTTTGCGGCCTGCCAGTAAACCCAAAGCAGAAGAAGAGACGTCAGCGGCTTCATTTGCATAATCTCCCCTCAGGGAACTTTTCCGGTGTGAACGCCATCTGTACTTAGTTCCATGGGGTACTACTGTAAGTGCAGGGCACTAAGTGCTGGGCACTAAGTACGGCAAAGTACTTGGTGTGAAAGCGGCTAATGGGCGGAACCTTCAAATCCTCTTTTACCTACAGCTTAGCCGATCTCCATTTAGAAAACACGCATTTTAAAAGGTTTTTCACCTGCCGTCTGTCTGTAGACTTGTCAAAGCATTAATTCATGGTTTTTACAAACCGGTATCAGTATGTTGTTACTTCGGCATCATTTTGGAACGTGTATTACAATTAAATCACGGTCAAATATGTTCATTTTGTTGTAACCCCCTTGCCAGCGATTCTCTCTCTAGTTTAGCATACTCAGCCCGACTCAGCCTGGTTGTTGGCCCGGAAAGAACCTCGATTTTATGGGGCCAGAAAAACTGTGAAATAGTACCCGCTAGCCGGAACTACGCCTAGTGGAAACGCAACCAAAAACGGGCCGGGCACGGCACGCTTAGAGCGAGCTCCACGCTGTAGTGGAAATGCGCCATTAGAGTGTAGAGCAGGGGTACTCAAATACAAATGTTAAAGGTCCAAAAAAATAGTTTCAATAAGACAAAGGTCCGTTTATTATGGTAATTTAACCCTTTAAAGAATTGCAACAAGATTCTTAACACGAGGTTGCAAAAACAAAAAGTCTCTGTATGCAGCAGTTTTCATTGTTATTGTGTCTGTGCTTGACCCCTCAGAGTCGCAGTGTAAGAGCTGCAGTTATGAATAAAGGCAGCTGCACCCTCTTTCATTCAGCATTCCCATTATTGCTTTATAAATGTCTTGCCCCCTTGTGTGTCCACTGAGGTTCGTCAGGCCCAACACATCTTCAACAAACTCCCCCTTTGCCTCATCATAAAAACTCACAAACACCAGCAACTGAGCATTGTCAGTGGTGTCAGTGGACTCACCCACAGCTAAGGAAATGCACTGTGCATTTTCTATTCCATCACAAAGCTGATTAATCAAATCACCAGCCAGTATTTATGTTATTCTGGTTGCTGTGGAATCTGAGAGGGGGCTTTGCTTGATTTGACCTGTTATTTCCTCTTTTTGTTTGCCTTCAACATGGTCTCCATCACTTCAGTCATGCATTCTTTATACTTCAGTTATTATCCAGTGGAATGTCCTTACCTACTGGCCTAGTTAAATCAAAGTGGTTACTTTTTTGTGGTTGGGCAGTGTAGTTTTACATACCGTCTTATTTGACTTTCTCAGGAATTAAAACTGTTTTTTGGGGCAGACCCCCTCAAAGAAAAATGTGTATTTACACACGTAAGTTCATCATTTTAACAGTTTGTTATGCAGCTCATCCGTGAGCAGAGCATCAAGTTGACATGTCTATTACAGCTGAATGCAGCGATTACCATTTGTTTGATTCAATGCTGAGTACAGCCAAACTGACAGTCTCTTCTCTGTCATTGTAGACCGCAAATACCTCATTCCTTCAGTGCTTGGGTCTGAATGCTTCTCGTTTTGCACCGTCCCGTTCAAATGAAATCGCCGTCAATCATATTTCCATGCACGCGCCAGGGCCGGGGGAGGGGTTACAAGCACAAGACGTGCGTATTGTGCTGCATTCACTTGCACTCGGACATTAGAGACTTTCTCTCATAAATGTCCGATGAGCCACAACTTTTCTTTCAAACAAAGCTGCCAACTGGGGTGGCAAGGCCTATTTTTAGGGTGGCAGTTGCCACCCCGGTAGGTGAAACTATAGGCTACTAGGTACAGTACAGATGCAACTAGATGAGCTGTTAACTCTCGCTCTGACTTTTTTTTTTAAAAACTCTCGCTCTAAATCAGACTGGTTGAAAGAGACGACACACGCATTTTTCCCACCGGCATTCCGCGAAGACTCGCCCTACTGTGCCTCTGATTCGCAGGCTGTTGGTGGTGGGAAAAAACGCTGACGGGATGCTGAATGTGATTGGACCAATGCGTTGACAGACACACACAGACAGTGGAACAGTCGGACATGCAGAGCGCTGTTTGCAGTGGACATAGCGGAGAATTTTGACTCGTTGTTTTGTGTTGATGTCTCGCAGATAACACAGATAATACAGATAATATATATGAAAAGTATAATTTGCTCAGAGTCCGGAGACAGTTGTGGTTCGGTCCGGACCCGGACCGGAGTCCGGACTTTGAGGATGCCTGGTGTAGAGGGTCTTAAAAATCTTCGGAAAAAATATTTAAAACTGCTCTGAGCCAAAATATACACTCTTCAAATAATTTCAAAAGATTTCAGGGGCATAATTAGTCTGGCCTGCTCAATTGCCTTCATCATATCAAACGGACCCACCGTTCTGGCCCAATAGTGATCTGAGTGACGAAAGGTCCACCTTGGTCCCATTAGACTCCCATGTTAAAACATTTCGGATCTTTCTTCAGAACAGAGAGAAGTAAACTTTAGACAAACTGCTCCCATCTTCACATTTTACAAACAAAACCCAAAATAAAAAACATATAGCAGTTCATTGGGGTTCCCTGATGCTCACGGTCTGGTAATTATTTTGATAGGAGCCATAGTTTTTGAACAGGTGGCAAAATTGTCAGATATAATTCTGGACTCAGTGCTGCAGTTGGTTACCATGGTGTTGCTGGGCAGATTGGACACACACACACCTTTTTCCCTTCAAAATAAACCCCTGACATTACAAAATGCATGATTATATACCGGTATGGCTGAGAGATCAAAATATGTGGTTATAATGGGAGTGAATGGGACATTTTTGTCCGTGAGGGGCTAATTAGGGATTTTTTTTGAAGATCCGATTCTGTGCAAAAACTAATAATGCACCAAAATCAATGTAGCTAATCTTTGAAATATCCAAGACTGTGATAAAAAAAAAAAATACGACCCCTCCAACATTTATTATATGGAAAATAACTCCCTTTTTGTGCACATTTTTCTTAGAAAACACGACATGTTTTCAAACTGGCAGTTAAAGGGTTAAAATCCTGAAAATAATAAAAATGTTGGTATTTTTTACTAGGGCTGAAGTTGCTTTAAAGATTGAACCCAAAAAAGTTGAGAAAAAAACATTTTAATATAATGTTTTTATCAAAGTTTTTGGCAGTGGACATTTTGATCCCGAATGGTCGATTAGGGTAGTCGATTTTTTTACACAGTAAATAATAGACCCATTTAAAAAATTGAAAATTCCAAAATATATCGAGAAAATAGCCTTGTTACAAAAAAATCATGCCAAAAAATTGTGATACCGGAGGATTAGGAAATATACAGGCAATCACTTTTTTGTTGGCAGCCCTAGTATCATCAAATCCAAGTTATGAAGAATTAACACCTAGCAAATGCATAAACAAACACAAGGTGATAATGCGTCTGTTGAATACATATGAAAACTGTTTGTTTATTCTAACCTGAAATAGAAAAACATCTCAATAAAATGATCATCATAACATGTCTCCTCTGTCCCCCGACCCCTCACCCTCCTCTCACCAGGCAGGCTGCTGCTGAACAGATCCAGGTACTGCTCCATGGAGGTCAGCACTTTGTAGCCGGCACAGTTGATGGTTCCTTTGGGGTGGAGGTGTCTGTCGTGGGCCTGGGCAGAATAGTTAACATGTTAGAAAGTGAGTCAAAGCAGAATAATGTAAACCAGATTTGAGAGACTCACTGCTTTGCTGTCGTAATAGTTGAGGTTGTAGGAGTCTGGAACAAAGACGAAGCGGTTCCTCCATTTCTTGTTCTCCTCCAGATAGTGAAAGAGCGAGCCAGAGAAAATTGATTTGTTTTCCAAAGGAATCTGTGAATGACCACAAACCTTATAGAAGCAAACATATTTTCATGACAGTTAACTGCACAGGAGGAGGCCTTAGGAGCTTTTGTTATTGCCAGAGAAGCAGGAAAAAGACAGTTTATATTTTATAGAAATACACATCGAAAATGTGCCATTAGAAGTGGTTTCTTAATCCCCAAACACCAGACTAACAATGTTTTCCTCAAGCAAGATGACTGCATTTCTCACTACACTCGTAAACAAGGACATAATCAGTCTCCAGACAGTAAAAAGCAGACAAAGATATAAAGGGGACCCATCATGCAAAATGCACTTTTTGATGTATTATATACATAAGGATGTGTCCCCGGTGTGTCAGGGAACTCACGCAGCGTCAGAAAATAAAACCCTCTCTCTTTTCCTCCGTACCCAAATCTCTAAAAACGGGGCTACAACGGAGCTGATCCAGATTTGCGGCCGATATGACGTAATATCGGCGGCGGACCCACGGCACTATCAGAAACGTTGCTATCAGAAACAATGCCCGACTGTTTTGGACGTAATATGGTCGGTGTTTACATTAGCATGCTAACACTCAGAGCTAACCTGTACTGGAGAGCATGTGTGTGAAGAAGCAGGAAATACAAAGGAACTCACCTTGTGGTATAACCGGCAAGAGAGAAAGCCTTTGAGCTCCATACTGTTTCAGAAAGAATCCTTGATCTAATAATCCTTGTGTTTCATCGCCGCAGCATTTTAGACAGTATCTACCTGGTCCAGCATAAGCTCCGCCCCCACTTATTTTTTTCAGTTAACAAGAAAAAATAAGCTTTTTAAAAAATATATTGTATTTAGCCTTTATTTATACAGGTGACAATCTCATTGAGACACAGGATCTCATTCTCAAGATAAACCTGTTTATACCCAGAATCAGCACTTTTGTAACAGGAAGAGAAATAGAGGGATATGAGGCTAGAATGGGTGATCCGTTTGGTTCATAGATATGTTTTTTATATATATTGACTAGCACGATAGGTGATCTTTAACATTGTATGTCATTTTTTTTCAATAAAATATTAAAGTCTCCCAGTCCGTGACTTTTCCTGAAAGTGTGTTATGTAGCACCCTCTGTTGTTAACAATTGTCAATATGAAGTCAGATTGAAAAAAATCACCAAAAAAAATTCCATTTATACCTATATCGGCCAGCGGGTAATATTTACCTCATAGAAAATGCAGCGTAAACATGACATGTTGCTATAGCAACGCCTTTTGTCTACTGCGGTTCCTAATAGATAGAGAGATAGATTGAGAGAGAGAGAGAGAGATAGATAGATATATTGATAGATGGATAGAGAGAGAGAGATAGACAGATAGATAGATAGATAGTGTAACATCTTGGAGAATACAAGATCTTGGATGACTGAGCTCACGTTGAGGACGTAATACATGTGTGCAGGTTACGTGCCAGTTGAATAAAGATGGACACTCGGAATGAGAGAAGTAGTCCGCGTCGTCTGTTTGTGTAGACAATTATATGTCCATAGAACAGAACATTACAGATGGATCGATATAGTTATAGATAGAGAGAGATGGAGAGATTTGTACCTAAACAAAACACAAGTCTAACACCAAGCGTTTAAATCAGCACTGGTAGTGATATTTTATACTTCATGCTATCTGCACAAACTATATCACATGAAAAGCTGAGAGTCCACAGATTCTATTGGTATACGTTTCATCCCTGTGCGATCAAAACTCACTGTTCTGTATGATAAATAAAAGAACATTGTACCTTGAAAATCAATAGCGGGTACATTTTACCCGTTGGCGGTTTTAGGTATACAGCGACCTCTGGCGGTTCTAGTGTTGAGTTAAACTAAATGTTGAAACATGACTAAAACGCAAAAAGCCCTACATGCAATTTCCCTTAAAAAAAATGCCAAAATTATTCAAGTGTTATCCTCTCTGCAGGCATCACTGGCCTCACCACACCTACAGTGATGGCTTCCACAAGTTCACCTGGAACTCCAAAACAGCAAGTATAGGAAGTCTGTTTGTCTCTCAAAGACCTGGGCTGGTTAAAGTTAGAAATTAACGGACGGTCTGGCAGCGTGCGGGATCTGGCACTGATGTAACTCAACTAGCCAATGTGACCAACACTGACAGAATGAGTTGTGTTTTAATGAATTGCTGATGAACTTGTAAAGCTGTTGATGTGCTTTGGATGAAAAGTTAGGGAATATAAACATATGTAATACTATAGCGAGTGTGTGCAGTGTGTGGAGGACATGGTCTTGCAGAGAGGTGGAAGAGCTCTTACTTTGCGGTGTAGCAGCTGAGGTTGTGGGCCAGCTCCTCCTTCTATGTCAAAGCGAACTTTGTTGAAGAGAGCCACGGCATACTGCTGCTCATACAGACGGCCAAACTCCCCCATCACCTCCCTGGTCTGAGCTGAAACACACACGCACAGATTGTTATCAGTGTTCTAGAAAGGTTAGACATTTAGAGTACAAATTATTATTTTATAATTAACACAATAATTGTGGAAGTGTTTGCACTCGGTAATATCCATTGGCTTGACATTGTGTCTCAAAGAATGAGCATTACAGTTTCAGGGTTTGCTTACATGGCTAAATGGTAAACTTTGTCAACACTCATCTTAAAAGGTTTTTGTTATCAATGGTATAAGATCAACAAAGCTAATACAAAAAGTTTGAAAAGAACAAACACTCACACAGTGCAGGTCAAATGTCCATCATCTGTGTACTTGTGTGATAATTATGTGGAATTGTTTTAAAGGTCATCTGTTATGCAAAATCTTCTTTTCCATGTATTTTATACAAAAATGTGTTCCCTCTGTTTTCAGAGATTGGGAAAGTTTCAGGAACAAACGTGTTTGTCCTGATCAATCTATATAAAAACCTGTCTGAGAATGAGCTGAGATGTCGGACACTTTTTGATGTCACAAGCCTCATCCCAATACCCCTCCTCGACTCCTCCTTTCCCTCACTCGCGTCCCTTCCTTGCGTCTTAGCTCCGCCTCCGTAAGATGCGAGCGAGAGACACGAGGAGGTGACGCGAGGACAGAGGAGTCCTCAGGTATTAATTGGGATGTCCTCGTTCACTCAAACGTCAATCTTAAACGACGTCTGTTAATGATGACATGTGCACAGCTGTATCCCCTCTCATCGGGCTTAACTGAAGAACCCCTTAGAACCGGCCCATTTGTTGTTAAATATTTATTTAAATGAATGAATCTTTCTCTTGTTAGTCAAGGAATTCAATGTATGATGGTTGGTGCTGCTTTTGTGTTCCGTTTTGGTGTAAAATGTAGCCTACATTGTACATTTTGTATAATGATAGTAATGTGAAAGCCTTTACACTGAAAATGTGTGTCCTGTAGATCTCCACATTCACCACAAACCCACATTCAGGACTGTGCATTTTAAATAATTTACCTCCTGAATATCTTAACACAAAACAATACAAATAATTGTTATTTATCAAGATCTAGCCATTTATGAAATAGCTTTCTTAATAGCTATGTTTTAGTGACGTTCAAGTCCATTAAACATGACTTAAATTCTGCAATTCATTTCTTAAGGTTATATATAACCTTAAGAAATGAATTGCACATAATAATTCCCACGGAGCTGTGAGCACTTATACATTTATGTGACGCTTTTCCACTCATCTTCCAGTTGTCGGTTTTCCTCTGTTGAAATCGACCAGCTGTGAAGGTGGGGGCGGGGCTTTTATACGCGAGTAGTGAAAACACTTCCGCATAGTCTGCTCGCGTGTATCCTCCCTTTCGTCTCCTCCCGCACCCCTCCTCCCTCACCCCTCCTCGACTCCTCCGTGTGCATCTCAGCTATTGGGACGTCCTTCAAAATGGCGTGTCCTGATCGATTTCCGGGTCAAGTCCCGGAGGAGGGGACGAGAGGAGTCGAGGAGGGGTATTGGGATGAGGCTACTATGTTTTTTGGGTTGGGCAACCATTAGCCAATCACCAACCAAGGTAACACCCGCCCACCTTATCACCTATAATCTCCTCCTAGAACAGAGGTTCTCAAACTTTTTTCAATAATGTACCCAGTTTGAAAAACAATGTCAGCCAAGATCAGCGCAAAAATTATTTGTTCGGGACAAAATGCCTATAGGTACAGTACAGAGCTGCACCATCAGAGTCTGATTTATTAAAACAACAACCTTGTAACTGAGAAACACTTAAATGCTACATTTCAAATGTTTACAATCCATCACTAAATTCATGGCAAACCCATTTGAACATCATGCAATAACACTAAGACGACATTAGTTGCATTGAACTGATCTTTTTAATAAGTTTTACAATGTAGTGAGAAACATGGGCTTGTGCTTCACTGAGGACCTTTGTCATTCTGACAGGGAGGCACCCGCAGTTATTACACTTCGCGTTTGGAAATATGTACAACTCAAATTAAATAAATCAAAACAACTGTACATTAAATACATTTGACATTTAGCTTGAGCTGGCTTTAATACTTTCTTCATGGTATTCAAATTGGGCTCAAGTAGAACCTTTACCCATGTATTTAGCTAGTTCTGAAAGAATAATCAACATTGTGCATAACAAGATAAAAGCACCATAACACCTCTATCAGCTGACGCCAACAGGCAGGAGCAGGGAGACAAAACACTGAGAGCACAGCAGCCCAAGGTTGCAGGCTACTCTGAAAAATATAAATCATATACTGGTTTGTTTAACACCTTTGTGTTTTTTCATAGTTTTGATGTATTCGGTATTAATCTACAATGTAAAAAATAATCTAAATAAATCAAAACCTTCGAATGAGAAGGTGTGTCCAAACTGTTGACTGGTACTGTGTGTGATCAAAGGTTTTCAAATGATGCAGCAACTGTCATGGGGGGGCAGTGTGTGCGTGTTGTACATTCCTGCTTTTTTTTTTACTTCTTGCACCACAATTCTTTCTCAATGTTCTTCCAATGAAATTGTCCCCCTGTCAGGGTGTGTGACTTCCACAGAACTGATAAAAACACTCACACCCATAAACACACATGATGTGTGCACTCATTTGGCTTTGGTGATTGTTTTTGCATGAATTCAGTATCATTTTCCTTGGAATATGACTCCTCCCAGGTAATGATTGCACAATGACCCACAGCATCTTTGTTCTCTATAAGCAGCAGTTTTTTTTTTTTTTAAACCAATCATCTCTCAGAGAGGCGTGGCCAGCAGCAGCTCATTAGCATTTAAAGCTACAGACACAGAATCAGCACTTTTGGAACAGGGCTGAAACAGAGGGGTTTATAGGATGCTGCAATAATCGGTTTGGTGTTTCAGCCAAACACTTCAGAGACATTTTCTGTATATATCTGAGACCTATGATATATTGTTAAAAAAAAAAAGAGTATAATAGGGGACCTTTCAGGTTAAAGTCCAATAGAAAGTTGAGGAAGATTAAAGAATGGTATCATACACTGCGCTCTTTTTCTTTATCAGTAAGAGCTCTGGGCAGCCTTCACATATCTAGCAGCTAACATATTACACTTCTAAAAAGGAGAGATTTGCATTGCCTTTTTGCCCAAAGTTATTCCTGGAAATGCAAGTTAACTGATCCCAATGAAATCATTATCTATGATCCAGATCTAGCAAGTCTGTTTATATGAACAATGAACCACTACACTCTGGAAAAGAGTATAACGTTGGAGAAGTGGTTCTTTAATTTAATCTGGCTTCTTACCTGGAGATCGCTGAACACACGAAGGAGATACAGAGGGTTGGCACCGATTCCTTCCTGGAGTTCAAAGACCAAACTAAGGCGATACGCAGGGTTGGCAGCATGTCCTTTACCCCCGCTCCTCAACGACGCCCACCAAAATCACCGCAGAGAAGCGCACCATCTCCCCCGTCTTCATCACCGTGCCTACGTCAACCACCTCCCCCCCCTGGCAGCATGTCCTCTACCCCCGCACCATCTCCCCCGTCTCCATCACCATGCCTACGTCAACCACCTCCCCTCCCTGGCAGCATGTCCTTTACCCCCGCCCTTCAACAATGCCCACCAAAATCACCGAAGCAGAGACGCGCACCATCTCCCCCGTCTCCATCACCGTGCCTACGTCAACCACCTCCCCTCCCTTCAAGAAAGCATCTGCAGTCTTCAAAGCCTGATAAGGATGTGTGTGTACACAACGCAACAAACTCTTACTGATATGTGCTGGGTCCCAGGCTCAAGGGCGTATGGCACTCTCAACTCTTTCCAGGACATGCCGGGGCCCTGCCTGCCAGTAGCTTTGCCGATATCTGTGTTGATAGGTAATAGATTAAGAGCGGTGAATCAGCTTAGAAACAGGAAGCGCTCAAACGTTTGTGTGAATTTATCAAATTTAGCAGTGATTCCATGTCAGCCACAGCTAGTCACAAAAAATCTTACTGATAGTGTGTTTAACGAACTTAAACTAGCTTTATTAAATGTCAGGTCTTTGGCAGGAAAAACATTTTTAATCAATGATTTTATCACTGAGCACAATCTCGATTTTATGTTTTTAACGGAAACTTGGATTGTACAAAATAACAGTGCAGCTGTTCTTATCGAATCAACCCCTCCCAACTTTAGTTTTATGAGTCAGGAAAGAATGCATAAGAAAGGAGGTGGAGTTGCTATTCTGTTCAATGATTTCCCTTCAATGCAGGAAGACATCTTATGGGAACTTTGCTTCTTTGAATATGTGGCCCTTCAGCTGAAATGCTCCTCTCGAGCTCTGTTCCTAAATATCTATAGACCACCCAAATACTGTGCAAGCTTTTTTGATGACTTTACTGAACTGCTGTCTGTAGTGTGTATTGACTTTGACCGTCTAGTCATTGTTGGTGATTTTAACATCCATGTTGACAACCCCCAGGACAGAGGGGCAAAATAACTGTTTTGTGTTCTTGATAGCTATGGACTGACTCAGCATGTGACGGAGCCCACACACAATAAGGGGCACACTCTGGACTTAATTATCTCAAAGGGTCTGAATATATCCAAGGTTGTGGTGACTGATGTTGCAATCTCTGATCATTCCTGTGTTTTCCTTGAGAGCTCTATTTCTGTTCACAAAAATGTTCAAAAAGAGGTAACCACAAAGCGATATTTAACTGAAGATACTAGGGAAATGTTTACTGAGAATTTTTCATCCACACTTGCCCCTGGTAAGATCTCAGTAAATGAGCTAGTAGATCATTTTAATTCAAAAATGAAAAATGTTATAGATGCCATTGCTCCAACTAAGGTAAAGGAAGTTACTGGGAAGAAAATATCTCCATGGAGAAAGGCCATGACCGTGAGAGCAGAAAAAAGAGAGTGTCGAAAAGCTGAACGTAGGTGGCGAAAAACAAATCTCCAGGTCCACTTTGAAATCTATAAAGAGAGACTTGGCCTTTATAATTTGGAATTGAAAAACGCACGACAGTCTTTCTTCTCCGACATCATTACCAAAAACAAAAACAATGCACGTGCCTTGTTTGCTACCGTCGACAGACTAACAAACCCCCCAGTGTCAGTAACCTCTGAATTTCTATCCACCAGGGCGTGCAATGATTTTGCCTCCTTCTTCACTGACAAAAATTCAGAAAATCAGACAAGCAGTCAGTGCCTCTGCATCAGGTACAGCAAATGTGTTGTCCCTATGTTCACCTAATATAAATTCAAACACCATGACACAATTCCATCAGATTAATGATAAAAACCTAGAGGACATTATTCAACTTCTGAAATCCTCCTCCTGCTGCCTTGATATTATTCCAACAGGATTTTTCAAAGATGTTTTTCGTTGCATGGCCTCAGATCTACTTCATATAGTAAACAAATCTCTTCAATCAGGTATTTTTCCACAGGCCCTGAAAACTGCAGTCATTAAACCGCTCTTAAAAAAGAATAATCTAGATGCTTCAGTAATGAACAATTACAGGCCCATATCAAACCTGCCATTTCTAGGTAAAAAATTGAAAAAGTTGTTTTTCAACAGTCGAGTAATTTCTTGCATTTAAATAACTGTTTCGATGTGTTCCAGTCAGGCTTCAATGACATCCACTTAAACACAGACAGTGGCAGAACTTCAGTGATAGTATTATTAGATCTCAGTGCTGCGTTTGACACTGTTGACCACAACATTTTACTCGACCGACTAGAAAACTGGGTGGGACTTTCGGAAACAGTTCTAAATTGGTTTGAATCCTACTTAAAGGACCTATAGAAACAAACAAACGTTGTTTCTATCGGTAAATACCATAGACTGTATATATAAATGGACGTAGTGTCCGTGACGTCACCCATAGGATTCTGCAGAGTTGCCGTGAAGCCCTTAGTAGGCGGAGTCGGCCACTAACGGCTCGACTGTGACGTCAGAGTCTAATCCCGCCTGCTCCAAATAAGGGCAAAGAGGCGGAGCCGAGGCGGGACCTGCTGCCTCCGAACTGGAAGTAAACAGAGCTAGCTCAGGCTAAGAAGCTAAGCTAACATGAAATACATGCATACCAAGTTACTGCTAACAGTGTAGTTCCCCTATATAAACGTTACATTCATAATCAAATGAGACAATCTGCAAGAGAATTAGCTATATTTTGTTATTCTTAATGCTTGTCATTCACACGTTGAGAAAAGACGGACTCCACCGCCCGGACCTAACGGAGCCGCAGTGGCTAGCTCCGGGACGCTGGCTGGAGCTAGCCCCCTGCGGCTCCGTTAGCTCCGGCGGCCACCACTGGGATAATTGGGTCCCCTATTAACATTTGCTCCCGTTTAGCATTATGGGCGTCATAGCCATAGACTATAAAAGTCTTACCCAAGGCTGAATAATAAACTAAAATGTATATGTATGCATAAAAGGGTTACGTCCTTAGCTGGCTAATAAGTAGCAAGCTAAGCTACCAAGCACACAAACACCTGCGAACGGGGTTAACATGTATAATATTATCATTTTAGACTTCTTGGAAGTTCTGTTAGTACATTCAAGCGCACAGCACGACATTTTAATTGTCTGGTATTTGTAACAATATTCCCTAAAAGGCACAATCACCACGAACACGGCTAAAGCTAAAGGGTCAAGTACAGTACTATGACTAACTAACGTTGTAGCCTCTATGGTTGTAGCCTAGCAGAGTGGACAAGTTGTTGTTAGCTGACAGTGAGGCATGTACGTGTCCATCAACGTGACCACGCCCTAATTTATGCAAAAACTTTAAGACCTAATATAAATAAAAGGGTCGTGTTAGAAAACAATTCACTCACAGATTCATAATCATGAAGGTGGAATCTAACTATATCGATAATAATATTTATTGCATCCATGGGTAGAAACATGTTTTTTTCTGCTGTAAAGTTGGGCATTTTAACATGGGGGTCTATGGAAATTGCTCCTTTCTGCAGCCAGTCCCTAGCGGCCCATGTATGAACTGCAGTGTGTGGCACTTCCGTATTGGCTTCCCGGCTGTTCCCCAGAGTTTGCCGCTTGGTAAATACACATCTGAGTTGACAAATATGACATGTGGGGTACCTCAAGGCTCCATCTTGGGGCCTCTTCTCTTTAACATCTACATGCTACCACTGGCTCAGATAATGAAAAACAACAAAATAAGTTACCATAATGCAGATGACACACAAATGTACGTAACAATTTCACCAGGAGACTATTCTCCAATTCAAACACTGAGTAAGTGCATTGAACAAATCAATGACTGGATGTGTCAGAACTTTCTCCAATTAAACAAAGATAAAACTGAGGTAATGGTTTTTGGAGCCAAGGCAGAACGTATAAAAGTTAGCGCTGAGCTTCATTCTACAATGTTCAAAACAACAGATAAAGCCAGAAATCTAGGTGTAGTCATGGACTCTGACCTGAGTTTCAACAGTCACATTAAAACAGTTACTAAATCAGGCTACTATCACCTAAAGAATATATCTAGGATTAAAAGACTAATGTCACAGCAGGATTTGGAAAAACTTGTCCATGCTTTTATCTTCAGTAGACTGGACTACTGTAATGGTGTATTTACAGGTCTCACTAAAAAATCTATTAGAAAGCTGCAGCTGATTCAGAACGCCGCTGCTCGAGTCCTCACCAACACTAAGAAAGTGGATCACATCACTCTTGTTCTGAAGTCTTTACACTGGCTTCCTGTGTGTCAAAGAATAGATTTCAAAATACTGCTGCTGGTTTATAAAGCACTGAATGGTTTAGGCCCAAAATAAATTTCTGACCTACTGCTAAATTATGAACCATCCAGATCTCTCAGGTCTTCAGGGACTGGTCAGCTTTCTGTCCCCAGAGTCAGAACTAAACATGGAGAAGCAGCATCAGTTATTATGCTCCAAATATCTGGAACAAACTCCCAGAAAACTGCAGGTCTGCTGCAACTCTGACTACTTTTAAATCCAGGCTGAAAACTTTTCTTTTTGCCGCTGCTTTTAATTGAACTATTCACATCTTAAACTGCACTGTAACTTTTAACTTGTATTTTTTCTTTTAATGTTTCTTTTATTATCTTTTCTTTTTAATGACTGATTTTAAATGCCATTTTCTTAATGTCTTTCGTTTTTTGTAAAGCACTTTGAATTGCCTTGTGTTGAAAAGTGCTATATAAATAAACTCTCCTTGCCTTGCTACGAGTAAAAGCAAAATGAGAATTATCCCGACGCAGCCTGCCATTGTTGCTGTTGTGTGCGACTCCCCAGATGAGCTGAACTCTTTTTAAACACTCCACCATCGTTCCTGTCCCCAAAAAGACAAAACCCACCATCCTCAACGACTACCGCCCAGTAGCACTCACCTCCATCATCATGAAGTGCTTTGAGAGGTTAGTCAAAACCTTCATCACCTCCTCCCTCCCTGACTCTCTGGACCCCCTGCAGTTTGCCTACAGAGCAAACAGGTCCACAGACGACGCCATAGCCCTCACCATTCACACTGCCCTCTCACACCTGGACCAGAGGAACACATATGTGAGAATGCTGTTCATTGATTACAGTTCAGCTTTCAATACCATTGTGCCCTCAATACCATTGTGCCCTCCAAGCTGGTCATCAAGCTCAGAGACCTCGGGCTCAACAGCGCCCTCTGTGACTGGATCCTGAACTTCCTGACGGGCAGACCCCAGGCAGTGCGGGTGGGGAAATATCACATCCTCCACCCTGATCCTCAACACCGGAGCCCCTCAAGGCTGCGTGCTCAGCCCTCTCCTCTACTCCCGGTTCAAACTGTCTGACAGCTTTGGACATAGTGTTTTCACGTCAAGCCCCTACAATGTATAGCAATAGACAAGCATGCTGCATGATTATTGGCTCAGGAACACTGATGAGATTTTCGCCTCACGTATTGAAAGTTGGTATTGAATGACCAGGTGTTTTTACTCAATAGTTCAGTAGCCAGCCCTACTCACACCGTCTGCTAGCGGGTTCCATCCATTGAAATATAAATCAGCACTTATTTGTGAAATTAGTCATCATCTGGTTTTTGCTGAAACAGCATGAGTGATAAGCTTCTTTTATAAATTCACGATCACATGACCTAGACTGCAACGCACAACTGAGGGGAAATCAAAGACCTTATATATTTAAAACAATTGAAGACGACAGGAGAAACATTTAAAGCTGATATTCACCTTAGTTGAGCGTGCTAGCTACATTAGAACAGTTCAGCAAACGTTTTAATATATTTAAACTAACCATCGACTTCCCTACTGAGCATATCCCTGATCATGCAGATTTCAAGGCCTGCCAGTAAACCCAAAGCAGAAGAAGAAGTGACGTCAGCGGCTCCCTCAGAGACTTATTCCGGTGTGAACGCGATCTACTAGATAGTTCCGGAACTAAACATTTCTGGGGAACTAAGATACGGGAACTATTCCTGGGAAAAGTACTTGGTGTGAAAGCGCCTATTCTCACGTTCACTATGCTTTAAGATTTTGACCTCTGAAATAGAGGGGCAATCGCTTTGTTTTCTGACATAGGACAACGAGCCACACTGGGAATAACATTACATAAACTTTGAAGTAGACGCCCATAGCTAACAAACGTTCACATCTTAACCATAAACTGTATACCAGTCCATTATTTCAACCCACATTTAATAATCATTCAAAACACTTTTACTGGTATTGTGCTAAAGAGAGAGTGTTAACCTTGAGCATGTGTGTTCACAAAATCCCAATATCCATGTGTTGGCAGGATGTGAAACTGCTGACTGATCAAACCAGTACCGCCGCCCCTACTCCACTCACAACAACATTTTGAGAACTCTTTCTCTAAATGTAAATGCAAAGAGAAGGACAGAGAGAGAAAGAGCCAGATGGATTCTGTTAGTTAACAAAGCATGGACCATCAGTTCTGTCATGTTATTATATCCTGTCCATAATCATTGATTTTGTGGACACTGTTGTACTTAGTATTATCACTACCTTGTGAATAAAAAGAAGACTAATAAGTACACTTTCTGCAAGACATACACAGCAGCACCTACAATGGTTGAGACAATATCTGACAAGGGGAACGATTGTTCTGTTACACTGCTTCATTTAATTCAACACGTACTGCTGAATCTACAAATGCAATGGGAGGCATCTTAGATGGCTGAGCGGCACTGAGCAGCTCCGGTTGGGGGTCCAGAGGTTATGTCCTGCACAGATCTGTGTGAGGATGGACATGAAACTGTTCAGGCTGAATCATCAGTACAAAATATGAGCAACTGTGTTACACCAGATTTAATTATTTGGCAAAAGTTAAAGCTAAAAGCCTTTTAACAAAAAAATGTAAAAAGGAGAAAAGTAAAGCAAAGTTCCCAGAGAACAATCATGCTTACCCTTGTTAGGGGTGGAAGTATTAATGGTAATTTAAATAAAGTACCATCAAATCCGTCATATAAATAAAGTGGAGTAAAAAGTATGTTATTTCTCCCAAACATTTACTTAAAGAGCCTGTGACACGAGTTTCCCCCATCATCCAAACCCATCAATTTGAGTAAATATTGTCCCCTTGAAAACCGTTACTGAACTGATTTTGGATATTTGTACTTTGATAACCATTAATCTGCCCTTCAATGTTGACAATTTTCTGGATCTTCTCTGGGATTCTTCAAGTCCCGCCAAATTATGGGTGACGTCATTGCGGGCACAGCGCTCCAGCTGCACCGTTCAGGATCCCAGCATCTGCATGTAAACGCACGATGGCGCACACAGCAGCAAGCTCAGACAGCGATGACAGTTTAATTTTGAACGTGTCTGAGAGCTCATATGAGGCTGAAGGATCGGTTTATGTTGTATCTGTTAGAAGTTTAGGAATTAGGTGCGTCAATATGGGCGATCATACGGTCATGTAACCAGTGGTGGACTGGGACTAAAAATCATCCCGGGACTCTCGACCGGCCCACTTCGGTACCGCTAGTAAATTGTCAACGGGGGGAGTGGGGGATGTCGGGGGCGGCGGGTGCTGTAGGCTGGGGAAGGCTAAGCCTTCCCAAATATTTGTGTCACTGCATCCTGGTAAAATACAAATATAATGTATAATGTCTGTGTCTTTGACATTAGCGCTGCTAGGCACCTGTGCCCTGTACTACGAAGCCAGTTCAACATACCCTGGATATGTTTGAGTAACAAACAAACTAACAACAACAAACTAACAAACGAGATCTCGCTAAGCGGTCCTACGACGCTGGTTATTAACTCGGTAAATCAAGCCAGGGTTTCTCTCACCAGCTGAGAGCGCGTTCACGTCTAAGACACGAGTGGATCTGACTTTAATTACATTTGACTTGAGTGTTTCGTCAACATAATGTGTTGCTTAAAATAATACTTCTGCATACAGTATGTGACACTGTAAGTGTTGCACGGCCAGATACGGCTGGTGAAGCAGACTCGGATAAGGAAATATATGATATTATATGATCGATGATCTGATTGATGATGTAATATGAATGATAAGTGCGACACGTCGGCGTCTTCTCTGCATACGGCAGTTTAAACTGTATTTCCTTTATCCTGTAATATAACTTGAGAGATTTAAACTCCGCACACTGAGTTGATCTCTTTTCTATAGACGCCGGAGGCGGGCAGCGTCAGGTAAAAAAAGTTATTTAGCCTTCCCAAACCTGAGCCTCACGCGCCGCCTATGGGGATGTACTAGTGACTTATCCGACCGGCCCACTTCGGTACCGGCCCATCGGGATTCGTCCCGATGGCCAGTCCGCCACTGCACCCAGCCCACGTAAACTGTCAACGGGGGGAGCCTCGCTGCGGGGAAACGGTGGACCTAGTGTCCCGATCGGAGTGGGAATAATAATAATAATAATAATCCGTGCATTTTATCCATTAATTTCCCCAACATTGTGGTAAAAAAAAACACACGTTTAATCCATGTTGGTGTACTACAACTACAAAAAGCATCGGTTTGTTTTCTCATCAGGAAATGCAGACCGGCTCAAACAAACGATTTTTAATCATCATTCTCACGATCATTTAATGTATCATATGTTCGCCGAATTGACATGAAAGCACTAATAAATGTAGTTTAATCCACTTGAGTTTACAACTACAAAAATAATCGATTTGTTTTTATATCACATCCTACGGGAGGAAATTCAGCAGCTCTCACTACCGATTTGTAATCCTAATTTAATCATCATCTTCACCACGATCATTTATGTTTATGTTCGCCGAATTGACATGAAAGCACTGACAAATATGAATATACTGTAGTCAACTTCATTAAAACGTTATTAACGTGCCTAAACTCAGTAATTCACAATTTCTACGCATGACAACACACTTTGTCCGTGTTTCGCTCTCACCGCACAGTGAAGCGTTCCCGCATTGACGTCACTTCCGGCTTCCCCCAAAACTTCAAAATGACTCAAGGAATTTCCCCGCGATGTTCGAAATTATTGATATTTATCGGAACGGTATCGCATCTTCTTTTTTAAACTGACGGTTCGAGATGACTAGTAGCCCAATATTTCATTGCACAACAGTTGTTGGGATGCTGTCACAGGCTCTTTAAAGTGGACATATTATGCTATATTTGAAACATATATTGTAGCGCCATACCTATATAAATATATATATTTTTTCAAAATACCAAACAGATCCTGCATTTTAGGCATGCCTAATTTCGTTCCATTTGCTCTTTCCAGCCCTGTTTTTGCAGGGGGCTGATTCTGTGAGCTGCAGCTGACCACGCCCCCCTGCAGGAGAGGAGAGTTGCCAGTTACTTTGGCATTAGGGCAGGGATATCTAGATACTTTCCAAGGTTTGACACAATGAATTGTGCTACTTTTAAAGCAAGCAACGATGTTTTCAAATCTGTAATCAAAAAGCTCCTCAAAAACACTATCGAAGCAGTTCCTGCCGTTGCTACGTTAGTTCAAACAGTAACAATGGACTATTTTTCTTAGCGCATGCATGTCAATTTAAATCAATACAACTATTTTTTAAATCAATAAAATCCTTTTTTAAATCCATAAAACCATTTCAATTAATATTGGGAGTCACGTCGTTACTTTGTTGAGAATGTGGCCATGTAATAAGCGGGATAATGTGCAGCGACGCGGTCATTATGGGGAAAAGAACACCAACAGGCTGATCAGGAGCCCGACGCGAAGCGGAGGGATCTAGATCGGCATGATTATAGAGTCATTATTCATTTGTTTTAAAGCAGGAGGCGCAAAAACTTGCCTCGGGGAGGGATAAAAAAGAGCCACAGCGAAGAATAAACAGAAGGGCAACCATGCAAGGGAAGTCTTCTTTGCTGCTTTTGTGGCAGACTACAGCGCCACTTACAGGCCTGGCATATGTACTACAGCGTCTCCAGCGCTTTCGAGCAGCAATGGCCGGCCGTGGCCCAACCTCTCATTCCCCTGATAGGTGGAGAATTGACCAATAGCGTCACCGTCCTGACAGTGCTCAAATCTGGATCAGTCTGTATCAGATCCGTTAAAGCCCCGTTTTTAGAGATTTGGGTATGGAGAAAAATAGAGAGGGTTGTGTTTTCTGACACTTGGTGAGTTCCCTGAAACACCGGGGACACATATTCATGTATAAAAGACGTACAAAAGTACATTTTGCATGATAGGTCCCCTTTAAGTACAGTCAAGTAGTAAATCTACTTTTACCTTCCATCAGTGTTAATGAAATATTTAGAGCTAACTATCAAACCAAACTGCAGAAGAAAAAAAAACATGATCTTCAGGGCTCAACGCTAACTTTTTTAAGTGGTTGCCAACCAGGCATCAGCTTTTGGTTGCCAAAACTGAAAATACGGTTGCCATTTTTAGTCACCTTATATTTTAAATAATTAAGATACTATACAGTTATACATCAACTTAATAATGAACATGTGACACAAAAGAATGTTCAAATGCTTTACAATAAGTAATTAACAATTATTTGAAACTTAAGTGGTAGTAAACTTGTCCACACTCAATTGCTGGTATACTAAATACCAGGAGTGCAGCTGCTGTCATGTTCTTCACAGATCCACAAATGAATTGAGCAAGTCACTAGTTTCTTGGTCATCCGTTGTCTCCCTTTCAAATGTGGGTTTTCTTGACCTTTGTGCTGACCACCATAGATCCACTGGCCCTTCAGCATTGAAGTCTTGACCTTTGTGCTGACCCCCACCATAGATCCACTGGCCCTTCAGCATTGAAGTCTTGACCTTTGTGCTGACCCCCACCATAGATCCATTGGACCTTCACTATTGAAGTCTTGACCTTTGTGCTGACCCCCACCATAGATCCATTGGCCCTTCTGCATTGAAGTCTTGACCTTTGTGCTGACCCCCACCATAGATCCACTGGCCCTTCAGCATTGAAGTCTTGGATTGGCCAGACTAATACATTTCTAATGTTAAATAAATGAAACCATTCACAGTTAAGAATTAGATATTCATTATTAATGCTGTAAATTAATATGTCTAACTGTATTTAAAATGTGTTACCTTTTTATAGAAGTGATTATATTTGTATGCCAATATTTTCCTATGGTAAAGTTTCGTTTAGCACTTTTATTTTAGTAGTAATAAGATCGGGACTCTTATTTTGAAGGAACTTTTACCGGAAGTGAATGGACAACGGAGCAGAATGTACATATATATTTCGCCTCCCAATCAATCAATGTTTATTTATATAGCCCAATATCACAAATGTTACATTTGTCACAGTGGACTCCCAAGACTTTACACATTTCCCCTTTGCTTTTCGTTCGGGTTCACCTTGCGCTTTATCAGTTGAATCACTTTGAACATTCATTTGATAAGTTGAGGTGTGGGCCGAACTTTTTACCCCACAGTTAAACAACTTAATTTGCTTCGCCATTTTTTGTAAAACAAACACACGGCGCACCGCGCACGCGAGTAAACGTGCATCGCTTTCTGGCTCCGTAATCACACCAATGCACGTTCAATTTAAAGTGGACCTATCATGATATATTTGAATAATATATTGTAGGGCCATACCTATATAAAACATGTCTTCGAAGTTTTTTTCTTCAAAATACCAAACAGATCATGCATTTTAGCCATGCCTCATTTCGCTCTATTTGCTCTTTTTTAGCCCCGTTTTTGCAAGGGCTGATTCTGAGAAGCCTTCTTCGCTGCTTTTGTGGCAGACTACAGCGCCACCTACAGGCCTGGCATATGTACTACATCGTCTCCAGCCCTTTCGAAAGGCAACTGCCGTGGCTGTCTCCTCCTGATAGGTGGAGAGTTGCCCATATAGGCGGAGCTCCTCGTTCCTGACGTCAGAGATAATTAAAATCTGTATCAGTCTGTATCAGATCCGTTGTAGCCCCGTTTTTAGAGATTTGGGTATGGAGGAAAAGAGAGAGGGTTGTGTTTTCTGACACTTGGTGAGTTCCCCGACACACCGGGGACACATCTTCATGTATAAAAAACGTACAAAGGTGCATTTTGCATGATAGGTCCACTTTAAGTATCAGGTTCCGACTCGTCACAACAATAATTAAATATCACTCTTAATACAACAAACAATGAACATTTATCTCTTTTGGGATGCACATTTTGCTGTCCTTATTTCTTCATGTTAAAAAGTGGTTGCCACTGATGGCAACCAAAGGCCAAGAAGTGGTTGACATTTTTTCTGAATGGTTGCCAATGGCAACCGTTACTGTCGAGCCCTGCTCTTTCAGAAACAATGGAATATTAAAACTGAATAACATTAACCAGTTGTGTGGTTAAATCAAAGTTCCTTTAGTAAACAGTGTTTCTCTGTGAGGGCATTAACACTCTGGAACACAATACCAATACAGATAAGGAATAACACCTCCTATCATACATTTAACCACTATCATAAGAACTGGCTTTTCAGCAATGTGAACACTTAACTGTATGATAGTATTTCATCTGTTTGCATGTTTGTCTGTTCCTATTTATTGTTGTCCTGCTGTTGTCTGTATTCTATTTAATTATGTTTTTATTTCTCTAGTCTGGTTGTAGTTATTTAACATCTTGCCAAGGACAACAGCTGAAAATGTGCCTGTTGGCTAATACTGGCTCATTTACAGCAATGTGGATTAATGTGCACTGTCCTTTAAATAAATAAACAAATTATCTAGGACATTGAGAATTTAAATGTAACCCATTAATGAATGAAACTTAAAAACAGTAACTGAAATAAAATTGTATCTGGGCCAACGTCTCCCAATCACAGTTTAATGTTTTCCCCGCGTCACATTGCAGAAGGTTTCTTTACAAAGTACATGAAAGCGTGAGAGGTAAGAAGATATCGGAGGCCCTGTGAGCTGCTGCTGCTTTGTGTGGCTCTGTTGTTCTGCAGCTGGCTACCACACTAACTACAGCTTTCTGCTCTGATAATGCCACCATGTGCCCTTCATCACTGTGGCAACGTCATCTAATCAAAGCTGCAGCCTACGGATCATCCTATCACTGACGGCAGGTCTACTGCTTGAGCCCGTGTTGATCAGGCATGAAAACGGGTCAGGGGTGAAAAAGGTGAGAAGGATATTATCCCTCGAGGGGGGTCCGGGGGCATGCTCCCCGGGAAGAACATTTTGAATAGGGTTAGCATTTCTTTTAATTGTGTAGCAGTCAATTTATAATTTTGGCAGCACTGTTGAGCATTTTGAAAATCTATTGTCATGCCTCTGTGCAAGGCTTAGTCTTTCTATCTTTATGGCATCTGGTGTAAAGTAACTAAATTCATAAACTCAAGTACTATACTTGGGTACAATTTTGAGATACTTGTACTTTATTTAAGTATTTCAATGTTTTGCTACTTTGTTCTTCTTCTCCTCTACAGTTCAGAGGTACATGGTGTACTTTGACTCCACTACATGTATGAATACCTTTAGTTACTTCACAGATGTGGATGAATGATGTGAAATCTAATCAAGTGTTAAATCAGACTTTAGTTCCACCTGGAGTAAATCCACAAGCTACCCTGCAGTATACAAAGTCATTCAAAGTAGCTGCACCTTCACCAGCTTTGAGAACACTTTCATGATCAATCATTATAAAACATATCATATATATTATTCTGAAATGGACAAATCTGCACAACGACTATTTTACTGGCGCTACTTTCACTATATTTTGATGAGAATACTTTTCTACTTTTACTTGAGGAACATTTTGAATGCAGTACTTTTACTAACAGAGTATTCCTACACTCGGGTACTTCTACTTTTACTCAAGTACAACATCTGAGTATTTCTGCTTTTAATCAAGTACAAGATCTGAGTACTTCTACTTTTACTCAAGTACAAGATCTGAGTACTTCTACTTTTACTCAAGTACAAGATCTGAGTATTTCTGCTTTTAATCAAGTACAAGATCTGAGTACTTCTGCTTTTACTCAAGTACAAGATCTGAGTACTTCTACTTTTACTCAAGTACAAGATCTGAGTACTTCTACTTTTAATCAAATACAAGATCGGAGTACTTCTACTTTTAATCAAGTACAAGATCGGAGTACTTCTACTTTTACTCTAGTACAAGATCTGAGTGCTTCTACTTTTACTCAAGTACAAGATCTATACTTATACTACCTCCGTTTATAGCCTATGAAAAAAAAACTATTAGAAAACGAAGGCTAAAGCTAACGTTAGCTGATAGTGACAATGTATGCTAGTTAGCCAGCTCAACGATAATATTGCGACAGAAAAACGTTTCAGTTCACATCACGCTCTGCAGCTCCGACAGGGAGCTCTGCTCTGAACACCTGAACGGCCCGTTCTAACAGCTGTTCACCAGCGGTCCAGTCTGTGCCACAGTGACTCCGGACCGCACAGTTAATATTAACGAACGCACCCGTAGGTAATGTGGCTGCTGAAGCTAGACCATCATCGCGGAGCAGCAGAGCCGACAGGCAGGAAGACTCGAGCACACAGCTCGCGCTGCATTATAATATATAAAAAAAGAACACCATGCGTGTCATGATGGCACATAACAGCTCGCGGCCGCAGATTACTCCGGGTCCCAGACCCCCCCATACCCCAAAAATATTTGTATTGCATGAATCACACAAACGACCTATTTTGGATTCAAAACGGCGAATTTCGCCGAAAGGTGAGTGATTTTCATGCCTGGTTGATCATAGAGATCTGAGTTGAGACCAGACTGCTATTTAATAGACTCACAAGACAGCCCCCCCGCCCCCCAGTCCTTAACAAAAACATTCCACTGAGATAGACCCATAGGCTGACTCATAAATTCAGACTGTGTTCCCATTAGAGCTGAAAGAAGACGGCTGTGCTTGTGAAAGGATGTAGTGGAGCACCAAGTGAGTTCACATGTAGGCATGTTTACCAGGGGAATGAGATGGCAGCTTTAATTCAAACATTTCCCTGCAGCAGCTCTTCAAAGTGCAAGGCGCTGATCCAGGATTTACCTGCAGATTATGGTGCAGATATGACTGTTTCTTGATTTTACAGGTTTAGAAAAATGGCTGACTAAACTTGATGCTTATAATCTGGATTCATTCATTTAAACTTAAAGGTGTGTTTACCTGTCTCCCTTTGTCTGGGAGTCCCTGTGTAATAACCTGAGCAGAAACATTCTGTGGCTGTTTGGTAAAGTTGACCTCATGAGATCATTCCGGACCTGCTCTGTCTCAATCAGAGCAGTGTGTGTTCTGTGGGGTCCCAGGTACTTCCTCTATCTGAGCCCGTTCAACACACACCCGGCTCCGCACAGAGAGGCTTGTTTTAAGGTGAGGGCTACACCTCTCAGGCTACAGAGCCGGCCTGTTGGGCCCCGAACACTCCCTCCAGAACTTTAGGGTTTAACAGGGGCAGAAAACACACACCACATTAGGATTTCCTGTTTCCTGGCCCCTCACCCACTACTCTATGCATTACATGAAGTTTGGGATCCCTGCTTTCATTTGACAAAAATAGTTGTGTATTTTTTTTAATGTTTTTGTTGTGATGTCATTCTAGATTTTGTAATTTTGTTTGTTATCTTCCAGGCAATGATTCCCATAATTAGGAAACACATGTTTCTTTTTACAACAACCATAATGAAGCTGCTCAGAGCAGTGGGTCCCAATCCATGGGTCAGGACCCTCAAATAAAAATCTGAGGAGTCACAAGATCATTAAAAGAGAACATCAACGTAATTTACTCGTGTAAAAATCTAAATAAATATGAGTGTAAAGTAGTGTCCAGTAAACGGGTTAGCATCGAGAGCAGGACGGCTGATAGATAATGTTGATATGTTGTTGTTGGTTTATGTCTTGTTTTATGCATCTGATAAAAGACAATAATAAGAATAGACATGTATTCAACACAAATATTGTCAGTACTATCTCCGATTGCTTTAGTAGAAATAAAAACAGTTTCAGTGCACAGCATTTATCAGAGAACAAAAACATACAAAATGGAAATACACAAATACGTAAATAAGAGAAAGAGTGTCTTTTTGCGTTCATGTGCATTTGTTGGAGTGTATTGGTTTTCAACAAACAATAATACATCTGCTTTCCATGTAACTGTGTGTACGTGCATACGCCTGACTAGAGTACAACACATGTGAGCTCATGCCATATTCAAGAGAGGAAATGAGAAGTTAGCCATGTGATCTGTGATCCGCGCTACCCTTCCCCCCCAACTCCCTCCCACGCTCAATTGACTTTGAGTGAAAGTGTGAATGTGTGTGTGTCAATGATAAATCCAGGCACTTCCCCTAAACGCCAGCCAGACCCTGTCCTTGTCTCGGCAGCAGAGACTGTGTGGCTGCAGCTCAAGGACTGGAGGACACACACAGAATCACGCACGCTTTTTCATGCATACCTCAGATTCCGAATCTGACGCGCGCACGTGCGTGTGTACTCAGTTGGCTTGTAACATTACTTTTTTTCTCTTTCTCCTGAGGAGGTAGTTCGCTGCATGTGTTCTAAAGTTGAATGCAGAAATGAAGAATGGAAACTTAATGCAACACAGAAAGGTCATTGGAGGAGGTGAACATATCCTCAGATGATAAGAAAAGGAAAGGTAAAATACAGACATGTACAGAAAGTAGACGAGAGTTGAGCTTTGTTCCAGTCGTCACTTTGAAGAGATATTCCAGTTAGTGGCCAGCTTTAACCATTGCATAGAAATGGACAAACATTTACATAGTTTCCTTTTTTGGAGTTTAATTTGTGTAAAGTAACGGAAAGTAATCAGTTACTTTTATACAGTGGTGTAAAGTTACTAAGAACATTAACTTAAGTAGTACTATACTTGAGGGACATTTGTTGCTACTGTGTACTTCTACTCCACTTTAGAGGTAAATGGTGTACTTTTACTACACTACATTTATTTAATACCTTTAGTTACTTAGTTAGATTTTGACTAATAATGTGAAATATAAACGACACATAAAAGGATACCTGGACGATATTCACATTCTACCCTGCAGTATACAAAGTAATTAGTAATTAGTAGCCTATTAGTAATATAATATTCTGGAATGGGCCATTCTGCATAACGACTACTTTTACTTTATATAATAAGTATATGTTGATGATACAACTTTTGTACTTTTACATGATTAACATTTTGAATGCAGGACTTTTACTTGTAACAGAGTATTCCTACACTCTGGTACTTCTACTTTTACTCAAGCACAAGATCTGAGTACTTCCTCCACCTCTGCTTTTATAGTATGATACTTTGATGACCCCCCCCAGTTCTGCTGTGAGTCAGATATGACCCGGTGTTACCGTGATGTCCACTCCTCGCGATATCTCGCGTTAACTGACGCTATCACAGCGATTAGAAGACAAAAAGTAAGCAAACAGTCAAGAGAACCAGTCACACACACATCCTGCTCAGATTACAGTCTTTTCATTTTTCCTAGCTTCAGTAGAAACGTGTCAAACCGCCACCACATCCGAGCCAGGGCTCCAGAATCCGCGCAGACTCACCTGAGATCAGCTCGCGCCTGCCCTCATCCAGGTGACTGGAGATCACGTCCCCCATGCTGGAGGGAACTCAGAACCCCAGGTGGACTCCTGGTCTGTGCAGTGTTTAAAGAAGGGAACCGAGCCGGAAAAACTGAGCTGTCACCGGCTGACCAACATCACCGGGGCCTGCAGTCAGCGGGTCGGGAACGACTGAAGCAGACGGTGAGGGAGGACACAGTGAGCGGAGGGACACACTGGCGGAGCTGTGGGAGAGGGACACACCCTCCTTTAAACCACCCCCCCCCCCCCTTCCCAGCGGCGCTGCGTTCAAGTCATGTGGGGGAATTTAACTCTCCCCTTCAATCTCTCAGGATAAAATATGTTAGAACTATTAGGATTTCACCGCACTGTGAACGCTGAACGTTCAACAGTGTGTTCAAACCTTCTACGCACTGCCAGGAGAAATACGTCTGTGTGAGGAGCACTGAACAAGAGCCTGAAACAGAAGCACCTGAATGTGTCGAACATTCTGGACATAATCAGCCTGCGTATTTCAAACATAGGCCTATCGTAAAACGTAGGGGTTGGCACAAAACAGCTCTGAGAGGACAATGTGCAAAAAGTTTGGGATGACATAATTCCCCACCACTTGATATGCTGTTCCTCTGCTGCCCTCTCGTGGATTTAGCATTCGGTGCCATTACTATGGGATTAGTTTTGTATCATAAAGATAAAGCAACACTTTCTCAGAATAAAGCAAAACTATAAGTTTAAAAGAAAAAACAACTGAGTCAAGCAACATAAAATAAATTTCAAAAATAAAACTAAACGTTGCAAACAAATCATTTGTGTAATCATGTAAACTATAAGTATTTTTTCTTTGTTTTAACATAGGTTTTTGTTTGCAGTTCTTGTTGCTACTTTCTGAATGATCAGACTTTTGCTCTCGCTGCAGCTCTCTCGTTTGCGCTCCTTCACTTCTATATCGTATAAGGCTTCGCCCTCTAAGGCTATCGCTATTGGGTTAATCCCACTGCACGTGTGCAGCACTGACAGACTTATTCCACGCCCACCTATGACGTGGGCCCCACCTCCAGGCTCACTTCCGTATAAATAGGAAGTAGGCCCTACAATCCACTCCTACTTTTCTTCAGCACTCCGTTGCAGAAGCATTGACAGGCAAAACAAGTTCTTTTAAGAGCTACTTGCTAAAAGAAAGCATTCCTGGTTCCCCTGGGCCCATCCTCCCTCTCCTCCGGACGGGGGAAACAGGATGGGGGCCCAGGGTCAACCCGACATATGAGTTGCGATCGGAGCTCACGGTGTGAGTTTTGCCGGGGATTAGAGCACGCAAACGTGGCTCTCACTCCCCAGGTGTCGTGCACTCATTGTGTCCGTCTCCCTCTGGCCCACAGGCAGTGGAGAGCGGACGCTCTCGCTGCTGCGGCCGAGGATGATTGGCTGGCCCAGGAGTTTTACTCTGTGGACCAAGCCCTTTATTTATTGGATCCGAGTGGTGGGCAGCAGTCAGGCGACTCTTTCCCCTCCATTCACGGATCACCATGTGGTTCCCCCGCCCTGTTTCCCTCTCCTCCGGCGGGGGAGACGGGGCGGGGGCCCGGGGTCAGCCCGGTAGCCGAGCCTAGGTTCGGCTGCCGGGCTGACGACGGGTCCCTCTATCCGCCATCACGGCTCTGCCGTCGATAGGCGGTATTCTCCAGGAACTCCCGGAGATCATCGGAAAGGCAGCCGCCTAAATGAGATCTCCCCGTTCCCCCGGTTCAGGAGAGCTCTCCGCCGGATGACATAAAGCGGCATAAGCGGCTGCCTCACAGCCTGTCGGTTGTTAGGCAGCAAAGCTTATGGCTCAAACCAGCTGTCTTTAAAACCTGTCGGTTAATTAGACAGCCCGGGTTTGTTTCCTATGTCACAAATGTGCATCCACACACACCTCCGCTCATTCCTCAAGCAGGTTTGAGCGTGAACCTCAATGTCCGTGTTACGAATTTCCCCTAAACGGCGATATGAGGAGAGCCGCTGTGTAATACAGCATGTGGAGGTGCATAAGCCAGCTGTTTGTTAAACTGTACGGTTAAACAGACAGCGGGGCTCGCCGTTTGAGCCGGCTGTAACCTGTTGGTTAGCGTGGCAGCGGGGCTCGCGGCACAAGGCAGCCGTAATTAACCAGTAGGTTATTAAACAGCAGGGCTTGACGGTTAAACCTGATGCTCCTAACCAGTCGGTTATAGGCAGCACGGTTTTTCCTCTGTCCCAGATGTGCCTACTACACACGGTCGTAATGAGCCCAGAGCTGTTATTACGCACTGTGTGAATAGCACTGCACACACCTCCGCTCATTCCCTCAGCGGGTTTTGAGCGTGAACGCGCCTCAAGGTCCAGTTTACGAGCCTTCTCCTAAACAGAGACAGGATGAGAGCCGGTGTGAGATGCAGTGTGTGGAGGCCCCCTCGCAGCCTTTTCGGACCGGGCCCCTCTTGGGTTGCTTCACGGGCAACGGCGGCGAGGGCTCTGACGTGGCTCGTCACCATGACAACCACAACACATCCAGAGCAGGTCGCGCGCTCTCAGAGTATTACTCAGAGTGGCGACGCGCGTGTTCGATGGACAGATGGATAATAATAAGCAGCAAGGCTCACCGGTTAAGCCGGCTGCCCCTGACCTGTCGGTTATAGGCAGCATGGCTCGCTGCATAAACCGGCTGTCTTTAAAAACCCATTGGTTTTTAAGCAGCTCGGACAGCTCTCCTCCGGCGCGTCACACCCCGCGGGGCGGTGACAGCCCTCTCCGTGATGCAGCTGTTAAGGATGATATCAGCTGGTCACGTGGTGATCCCCCTGGGTCTCCTTCACAGTGAGGAGACTCCAGAGGTGGTTTATTTGCCTGCGTATCGACCCCGTGCATCAGAGGAGACGCATGGTGTACATTCCTCCTTCCGTGGATTTGGATTGAACCCACTGGAAAAATCACCACGTCACTGGGGGTGCCCCTGAGCAGAGTGACGTCACACACCACAGTGTTCACAGACGCATCTCTCGCAGGCTGAGGAACGTGCATGTCGCAGGCAGTGGGGGGACAGTGGCCGGGTCACATGTCTCTCCATATAAACGTGCTGGAATTACTATATGGAAAGTAATCCAGCACTTCGCCCTGTTGCTGTACAATCAACATGTGTTGATTCGAACAGATAACAAAGCAGCGGCGGCCTACATAAATCGCCAGGGAGGTGTTCGATCAGCGCAGCTGCTGAACACTGTTGAAGCAAACACAATAGTGGTGGCTTAAAGCCCACCTCTGCTCCGCGCCGTTCGTTAGATGAGCCTGGTCAGATTAATAAGAGAAGGAGTTCAAAACACCGGCATAAAAGTTATAACAATAATCTGATTTTAATGGTAAAAAACACCAATACAAATTACAGAGTACTCTGGACTCCCAGCTCTACTGCTGTGCGATACAGGTATCGGGACCAGCCAGTCAGAAACAAGGGGGGCATTTTGCATGAATAAACAACAGTATATATGGACATTTTTGGGGCGGAGATGTGGGTCGGCTCTTCCATCCCATTTTACTCCTAAGTGAAGCGTGAGAGCCTCGGAACTAGTCAAGGTCAGAATCACTTTTTATCTTCCACCTAACTTCACTCCTTTACTTTCCCAGGGAAGATTTCACACAAACTATTCTTTCCCAAAACAATCAAACATTGTACACAGATATATTGGTGCTTGAGATTATACTGGCCCCAGGAAGAACCTTGAATAAGAACATGTGCATGTGCTGGTGGGGGGGAAAGTGTATGTGTGTGTGTGTGCTGATATCTGGGTCAGTGAGTGTAAGTGTGTGTGCTGGAGACAGGAGGTGTAAGTGTGTGTGTCAGGGTATCTGGGTCATTGAGTGTAAGTAAAAAAGGGTTATATATATAGGATTACTTTAAAAACAGTCCCAAATAATACATGTTCACTTCAATACAGTTCAAGATAATACCTGTTTACTTTAATACAGTTTAGAACAATATCTGTTTGCTTTAACCCCTCTTTTGATCTCACCCTCAGAGATCAACTTATACACAGCATTTGAAACATAACCACCGTCATTCTTGTCTACTGTCTGTTCCCCAACATTTATATAAATCCATCAGAAGCTGGGATTTAAACCTTTAGGAACAGTCCACCATAACAACTTCTTATGACAGTGGAGGGAGACCAAAATATGTTAAAAAATTGTCCTTGTCGGCTGAGTCATCGTGCTCGTCCTCCTCCGACGCGTAAGCCAACAAGGGCATTTGGTACGAAGGGGAAGGGGCAGCTTCTCCCTCAGAAAATGGATATTAAAACAAAGTTCCTCAAAAAATGGGATATTAAAACAAAGTTCCTCAAAAAATGGGAAAAACAAAGTTCCTCAAAAAATGGGAAAAAACAAAGTTCCTCAAAAATGAGATATTGAAACAAAGTTCCTCAAAAAATGGGAAAAACAAAGTTCCTCAAAAATGGGATATTAAAGTTCCTCAAAAATGGGATATTAAAGTTCCTCAAAAATGGGATATTAAAACAAACTCCACACCGGCTATATCAACCTGTTTCAGCGGAGAGTGTAGTCCCCTGTGCCGTCCTGGCTAGCCGTGTCTTTGTCCCCCCGATCCGCTGACGGCGGCTTCTGGGCTGCCTGCTAGAGAGATGTCTTCTGGATCCTCCTCCTCCGGCCCGCTGATGGCGGCTTCCGGGTCGATGCTGGAGAGATGTCTTCCCGATCCTCCGTCTCCGGTCCGCTGATGACGCCTCCCGGGTCGACTGCTGGAGAGATGTCCTCCCGATCCTGCTCCTCCAGTCCGCTGTTGGCTGCTTCCGAGTCGACCTCCTCGTCGAGGGCCACGTCCGTCCTGATGTCGTCCACGGTCCTAGCAGGTGGTTTCCCCGCCCGCACACTGGCTCCAGCTGTCCCCCTTTCCTCCTAGACGAACGGCATGAGAGATCCGCTGGGTCACTCGGTCGGGGCCGGAGAGCCTGGGGTTGAGCCACTTTGTCCTGATGACCTTCAGCCAGACGAACTCCGCTGTGTCGGCCTCCTGGGTCCCTCTTTGGCGTCACCAACCTGTGTGGAGAAATCTGATACAAATCCCTCAAGCCTACGCTCAGGGCTCCTGGGCCCTCCGCTGTTTGACCCACCACTGCGTAGGCCGCTTGGAGCCTGTGTGGTGGGGTGTCTTAAAACAACAGCCGTCTGTGAACAGGTTTTCTAAATTGATTGTAGACCTCCTGTCTGCCAGTGCAGCTTCAGAATCTTAATACTTGGACTGTGGCAACAAAACAAAACTCCAACATCTCTAGGTGAACCAAATAACATATTTCAATAGCTCTGAATTTCTGACAAGCATCTGTGTTTATTTTTAAATGAAATCCTTGAGATCCCATTTAAAATCTAAATATAATATGAACTGCTAATGTTTCTGGTAAAGAAACACACTAATGTTATGGATTCAAAAACAACCAAAATCATGATGCTGACAAAATGAATGATTTCCTGGTGATACTGCTTTTACCTGTCAGTGCTGAGATATTATCAAGATCTCTCACAGTAGCCCCTTGGCCACTGATGATACCTGTTATAACTCAATCAATATTAGAAACATGTCAACATTCATCAAACAGTATCTTATCCCCAGATATGGAGCAGGTCAATTCTAAAACTGTCAATCAATGGTCAGATTGAACATCCAAGTTGGGGCAGCAGGTTCCTTTCAGTCCCTAAATGAAAAATGTACATTGTGAATTTTACACTCCCCCTTTTTACACATGAACCTCATGTGTAACCATGGATTATAAGAAAATACCAAACATTTTCCCAAATGTACATCCATCATTTCCACAGTAAACACTTCAGTAAGATGAAGTGTTTCTCTCCATCCTTCAGTCCTAAAAGAAACAGAATCTTCATGTTTTAGTTTCACATTCTGCAAACTGCCACCTCCTGTGGGAGTGAAATATCATCAAGTAGATTAGAAACGGGTAATAATATGTTAGTCCAAAAACATGCTTGGTTAGTTATTGTTTTAGAATCATGCAGTTACACTGATCACATGCAGACATACACTCACATTCACACTCACACTGTCAGGTTGTAAAGTCAAGTTTGGTCAGGTTCGCCCCAGAGTCAGTCATTGACAGTGCCTTCTCAAGTTACACTGTCGGTCAGGGTCAAAGGTCAGTTGGTCTCAGTCTTTTTGGCCATGTGTGTGCTCTGCAGAGACTTCAATATTTCAGCATAGGCCAGTATCCTTTGTCTACAAAAATCTGTCATATATGGAGCGCCATCATTAATTAATTCCCGATTACAACTATAATTTTCCAGATATCTCTAACTTTTCATCGGAACAGCTGTTTCCCACATTTCCTGAAATGTGTTAGCCAAAAATGTCACTTCCTTATAGTACTACTACTGCAGTTTATTAACACCTAATCTATATTAAAATGTCTAATAGATCTATTTCAGAAACTTGTGCATATAATTATTATCTTGAGTCAAAACATTATTAGGATCTGTAAAGTTCTGCCATGTATTTCATAACTCATATTAATTTATCTTCAATACTGGTCCACTTAAAGAACAATGTTAACCTCTTTAACAGTGAGTGGAACCTTGGGTGTACGAACATGTAACAATCACTCCTTCCTTTATTAAGGATTTAAAAACAGAAGTAATTTCATCAATGGTTTGTAGTTGAATTTAGGAATTATCACTTATGGTAGGTATGTTTTTACTTTTTAACATCTCTAAATGTCAGCCAATTACCAATTAAATGGATGTCCATTAGGAGGTGGTGACGCTTGTCTTTTAAACTCATAATCTGGTGCCGTGCGCTCCCTGTGAAGCTGCAACTAAGATTTTAAAACCACTGCAGGGTGGGTCGAGTGACCCATTCTCCCTATTGGTCGTCAATAATATGCACCTTTACAATGGGTGATCCAAGGCCCCACATTTGTTTACTCCCAATTATATTGCTTTTTCAAAATTAAATTAGCTGTTTTTAATTTTAATTTAATTTTAAACTCTACATTTTGGACGACAAACAACAGTTATTTCCCCAGAAAAAGTTCTCCTGTAGTAATATATGCCACAATGGTGAAACCAATACCTCAAATTGAAATACTATATTTTGTTTAGAACTAACTTTCCCTTCAACATGGCCTATATAAATAAATATTTGTCTGATCTTATAGAGATGTTACTAAAACTCTCCCTTTGAACTGATCAATACTGTAACAAATTAAAACACTACCAAATTCACACAATAAAAACTCTTAAAGAATAATTTGTAAACATGATAAAAATATTGAAGAATATGGTTCTACACTGTACTCCTAACTCCCAAACACCCACTACTTAAAGTCTAGTGCATACTTCCATCACGCCTCCCCCTTTTCCATCAGTGTGTTTTAGGATGGTTCTCATTTCACCTTCACAACTTTTTATCTTTACTTATTTATCAAGTCAATTCAATTTCTTTAAATTTGGTTCTTTAAAATACATTAGTAGATACCTTGTGGAGTATTCACAATAACTAATCCTCTCTAGGATATGAAATCCGTTCATCTTTAAGCAGTTACTATTTCCTTATTTATCTTTTGTTCATGATACCAATGGTATAACAACCACACGTTTTACCCATAGCTAGTTTCTATGTCAAGATTATTATGTGTGACATAATAATCAGATGTCTTGTTTGCTAAACAAGAATAATAAACTTTATTCTTTTCAGTATTCCAGACCATCATTTAAACAAGCAGCCTCTTATCTAAACACTAAGCATTAAGGTTTCTACACCACCCCCTGGGAAACTCTTGCACAATTATGCTGTAAAATCATTGCATCGTTCCTTCAGAGTCTGAACAATCTGAGACAAGCATGTCTCAAGATCTTGTCATAATGAGCACAGTCAGTGATGCAGCTGTAGTCAGTGGCAGGGTCCCCCAAAAAGCTAGGACCGGCCCTGGTCAGTGGCCTTCAAGGAAACTCCCTGGCATTGGGATGAGGGAAGGAATCACTTGGTAGACACACGTTGTCCTCTGTCCAGCAGAAATCCCCCAAAACCGCAGTACCTCTTCACACCACTGTTGCCTTGACAACGAGGCACAAGCATAATGTCAATATCTCCTCAGAGATGCGTTCTTTGCACACTTCTTCTGTTTGCAGTGAGCAACTCTTCACCAACACACTGATTCAGAGAACCCAAAAGGTGGTGCACAGCTATCCAATGCTGCTGTAATCACAGCCATTCAGCTACTGAGAAAAACTCAATTTAAAATCTCTCTCCCAACGGGTTACAAAATAAAACGGCTGAGGTCAGGAATGCTGAAACAGGTGAATGTTAAAACAAACTAATGATAGTAGTCTGCCTATTCTTTATTACTTCAGTTCTAAGTTAATAGGCAAAACAAGGAAACTTTCCCTAACCACAGATTAATCTTTTATCTACTTGGTTATTCTATTCATTTTCAAATTGTTTATCTAAGTTGTGTTACAAGCATGGTGAGGTTGTAACAGAATACACAAATAACTGTATTCAATCCGCGCCGTATTTGAAAACTGTAATGAATTAAAATCAATGTTTAACGACGTAATATAAGTTAAATATATTGTTAAGCTAATTACTGTTTTATTGTGAAGGCATCTCTGGTGAACAGCGGCCTGTGGCTTTTATTTTGAAAGGCCGTTCCGGAAATATACTCCGTAATGTGAACAGTGAGTTTGACTTCTAGAAACACGGAAAGTTACGATAACAATCGTTCTAATGCATTAAATAAAGTCATGAAAGAGACAAGGAGGGGAAAAGGCGTGTGGAAGTAAGCAATGAACTGAAAATGCCACCAATCCTCCGTTTTAACCATGGTTTTAACGTGATGGCGGACATTGAAAACCGAAGCGGGCATAAGCACCCCGTCATACACACACAAGATTCCTTCTGACCGACAAGAGCTCAAAAACCCTTCTGCTTATCACTTACTACTCTTTGTTTTATTCATAACCTAAAAATACAATTGTGGTGAATAGCTTGCGTCTTCCTACTCTCAAAACTTCTCATAAAACCACAAAGTGACGTAACTGTGTCCCACAAAACGGCTAAAAACACAAATTATAGTTTCTTATTTATTTCAATATCTACCACCTCAAATCACACATTGATCAATTAATTTTCAATGTATTCACTCCAACTTCAGATCACTCGATCTTTCTCTTCTTCCATGATTGACTTCGTATCTATTATCTGACTAGGTTGATATGTGTTCATTTGTATTTATTAATACACTGGACAAATCTTGTCGTTACTTAATGTCCTTATTCTATTTATTTGAATGTTCTTAATTCAGACGTGCACACAGCATATGGTTGTACACCCTGTTCGCCTCCAGAGGGCAGCAGCTGACCACGAATGAACTTCCCAGCTTCTGCAAACCTTGTCTCCTGTTCTGCACTAAACTATACTTCTGCCCTTACCTCTCAATTATTACACAGATTTGACGTAAAAAATAACACAATTTATTACAGAATTTCCCCAGCGAGTCAGCCGTGCAGGACTAGACTACCTCACGGAGACCTCACTGGTTCACTTTGCTAGGTCAAGAATGCTCTACTTGACTCTACACAAATATAACTCGATGCCCGGTCCGGAATGCCCTACCGAACTCTGAGCACCGACTTTGCTATTAGTGAGCTAAGGACTGGAATATACACCAGACTCTTACACACCCTTAGTGTCCTATAGGCCAGGAATATACACCTGACTCTTATACACACTTAGTGTCCTATAGGCCAGGAATATACACCTGACTCTTATACAAACACTTTCTTAAGTATTGTATTTTTTACCGTGACTAAGAACACTGAGAACGACGATGACAACTCTAAAATTTTGTAGCAAAGCCAAATCACAGATTTTGGTAATCAACAGGTATCTGTTTTACCTTTGTATTATGTAGGACGTCCTGGTTTAGTTGTCAACGGTGTCCCGGGTGTCCTCCCCTGGACAGAAATGCGTCCGCTGGCTGTCGGTGGTCCTTCTAGAGACCAGCACTCATCACGTCGGGAGGTCACCAGATTGTTGAAGCAAACACAATAGTGGTGGCTTAAAGCCCACCTCTGCTCCGCGCCGTTCGTTAGATGAGCCTGGTCAGATTAATAAGAGAAGGAGTTCAAAACACCGGCATAAAAGTTATAACAATAATCTGATTTTAATGGTAAAAAACACCAATACAAATTACAGAGTACTCTGGACTCCCAGCTCTACTGCTGTGCGATACAGGTATCGGGACCAGCCAGTCAGAAACAAGGGGGGCCTTTTGCATGAATAAACAACAGTATATATGGACATTTTTGGGGCGGAGATGTGGGTCGGCTCTTCCATCCCATTTTACTCCTAAGTGAAGCGTGAGAGCCTCGGAACTAGTCAAGGTCAGAATCACTTTTTATCTTCCACCTAACTTCACTCCTTTACTTTCCCAGGGAAGATTTCACACAAACTATTCTTTCCCAAAACAATCAAACATTGTACACAGATATATTGGTGCTTGAGATTATACTGGCCCCAGGAAGAACCTTGAATAAGAACATGTGCATGTGCTGGTGGGGGGAAAGTGTATGTGTGTGTGTGTGCTGATATCTGGGTCAGTGAGTGTAAGTGTGTGTGCTGGAGACAGGAGGTGTAAGTGTGTGTGTCAGGGTATCTGGGTCATTGAGTGTAAGTAAAAAAGGGTTATATATATAGGATTACTTTAAAACAGTCCCAAATAATACATGTTCACTTCAATACAGTTCAAGATAATACCTGTTTACTTTAATACAGTTTAGAACAATATCTGTTTGCTTTAAACACACATCCTACACAGCCAAATGGACAATGTTCCGTTTGGTGTGTGGGGAAAATCCTGGACCCCGTGGGGCCCCCTGCCTCGTGCTGTCGTTCCTCCAGCTGTTGCTGGACAGGAATTTGACCTACAGTATAGCACGGTCGAAACATATGCTGCTGCCATTTCATCTTGCCACGTAGATGGGTGTCAGCACGGTGTGTAGTCACCCTCTGACAAAACGTTTTCTACGGGGAGCACAGAGACTCAGACCTGGGTCACGCGCTTTGGCGCCTCAATGGGTTTTCGGCTTTAGTGTTACGCGCACTGAGTAAAGCTCCATTTGAACCTTTAGATCAGGTTCCCCTGAAGTTCTTGTCATTCAAAGTAGCTCTGCTCTTGGCTCTGACATCAGCTAAAAGGGTGAGTGATTGGTCTGCTCTCTCTGTGGCTCCGTCATGTCTCCGGATCCAAGGAGATGGCAGCTTAGCTGTTTTGCGCCCTAACCCGGTTTTTATGCCAAAGGTTATCACAAGCTCGTTTTAGATCGAGAGTGATAACTTTGGATGGCTTCTTTTCTCCTCCTCACCTCCTTTACGGCGTTGCACGGAGGAATGACAGTGAAAGACATTTGCACTGCGGCATCTTGGTCTTCCCCCTGTTCTTTTATTCATTGATCGTTTTTAAACAAGTGAGACTCTATCTCTACTTTTTAAACGACAGGTAGCCCGAGTAAGCCTACCTTCGTTCCCTGATGGAGAATATTCATTTTTTAATGCTATATTCCCGGGGAATGTGATGCTCCATTTACGCATGGCGAGATGGACATGGGTTATTAACTGAGTAGGTGTGTTTGGTGCTTCTGGTAACGGACGGAACCAGTGGGGCGTAGACTACATCCTGCTTCGCCCTTAACCCAATAGCGATAGCCTTAGAGGGCGAAGCCTTATACGATATAGAACTGGGGTTACGTAATGTAACCCAGCTTCTATGAGTATAGGCACAGCCCTCTAAGGTTCGGGCCCCACTGGTTCCGCGAATAGCTGAAGAAAAGCTGTTTGAGTGGATTGTAGGGCCTACTTCCTATTTATACGGAAGTGAGCCCGGAGGTGGGGCCCACGTCATAGGTGGGCGTGGAATAAGTCTGTCAGTGCTGCACACGTGCAGTGGGATTAACCCAATAGCGATAGCCTTAGAGGGCTGCGCCTATACTCATAGAAGCTGGGTTACATTACGTAACTCCAGTTTTTGTTTGAGATTCTTACACAAACCTCCCAGGTGGGCGGGACTGTCAGGGGTGCGTCCCCATTGGCTACTCAGTTTTTGAGTGACAGCCCAGTAGCTGAGCGTGGATAGAACACCCACAGAAGAACCAGCATTTCAATTATTATAATACTACAAGTGAAAATATATGTAAGTATTGATCATTTGTGTTGTTTGTGCTGTACTATACGGTCTGTTTCTTTATTGTGTTAAGTGAGAAGTAAAGAAAAGCTGTGCTATGAAAGTTAGATAAATATATTAACCAGATATTTAATTTAAAAATAACAGGGTGGACACGGTATGCTTTACCAAAATAGTCAAGCTCTTTAAAAATAATTTAAAAACCTGTAAATTCAGAGGATCAATAAAGTACTTATCTACTATCTTTCTATCTAAATTAAGAGTGATTCTAACTCTGCTCCTCGAATAAGATTATCCTGCTCAAAATGAATTCTTCTTCCTGAGTCATACAAATAATAGAATATTAAATGGCCAGGGGATTTAAATCAGAGTAACATTGGACACACTCAAACATTGGACACACACTTTTGAATACACTTTAAATCAGTGGTCACCAACCTTTTTAAGCCCAAGATCACCGACCTCGGCCTAGGTGTAAGGCGAGATCTACCTATTGCAGAATTGAGTGAAAAAGACGGCCCAGACAGTGCTTCCAATTTGAGGCCTTTTATAAAGGCTAATTGCATCTGAATTACTGTTACAATGAAGGCTCCATAATCAGCTCACTGCATATAGGCAGGGGTAAAGTGCTATTTTGTATGAGTGGAGGGTGGACCTCACCTCCTCTAGGGGGGTCCTCACCTCCTCTAGTAGGGTCTGGGGGCTTGCTCCCCCGGGAAGATTTTTTTTAAATATTGAAGTTGAAAGCATCAATCTGGTGCACTTTGAGAGCAACATTAAGAGATCTATGGATACCTCTCTCAACACCCATATAAAACAGAACTGTAAACAGATTTACTTTTTCTTTATGGATATTTTACAAATCACTCTCCTTTTAAACTGTATTCTTGTTTTACTGCCATATAGTATTTCATACCTGTTTTTCCTTTATTCTCTTATTGTTTGTATAACTATAATGATCATATGAAGGTGTGCCTCGGAAATAATCTTTTGAATAATTTGTGACAAAACCGTTCTAAACACTCAGAGAGTCCTTTAGCTCACCTGAGCCCCTCAGTCTGACAGGGGAGGACTCTCCTCCAGCTTGTTGTGGAAACAGCTCCTTATGTCCGTTAGTGCAGCTAGCTAACCAGATGCGACCACTGCTTTAAACAATACAAATGAATAAATAAAACAGAATTTGTTTGATTGCTTTTTTTATATCTGTTATGGAAGTTGAGCAAACATGACTTGGGACACGGCACTTTGACCTATTTGTGCTAAAAGACTCATTATTTAGAATTTTGAATATCCTGAGAATACAACATAGGGGATTACACAAATGTAAATGTTATCAACAGGCTTCAAGAAACAGAACAAACAGTAGAATAGTAGGCTACACTTAGCCGAGTATTTTTCCTATGATTGCCTGATTTCATGTCAATCATGTTTTCAGTATTTCTTCAAAAGTTGTATATTATAAAATTAGTACAACTATACAAATTATGTTTTTAAACTTAAGACTACAAGTACAAAATGATATTAGCTTGTGTTCACCTCGTCAGATTGGCACGTGTGGTTGTGTGTGTCTGTGTTGTAGCAGTTTCATGATCTCAAACAGCCAGCTAAGCATCCCGGAATTGTGCTGAAGATCCTACATGTACATTACATGTTTTAGGTTATAAATAATATCACATCAATGGTGCATCAAATCAGCCTTCAAAGGACAACCGAAAAGAGGAACATTGGAAAGTGTCAAAACACTCTTAAATTCTTTATTTGTGGTTTGTGAAGCAACAACAGGCTGCTGAGATGTTTCCAGCTGTCAGCCTCTGCCCTCTGGTCAGCTGATGTGGACAGGGAGGAGGGACTTCAGAGGATTCAACATCAGGTGCATCTTTATCATCGTCTTATATTAAGTGTATAGTTAGTCTTCAAATAAAGATTGTTCCTAGCATCTGTGTTGCAGTTTCTCCGAAGCTCTTCTGTTGATTGTCATCCTGTAGCCTACTTGAAGCTCATGTTGTCTGTTTCTGTCTCGGGGCCTGGCTCTGGATGTCTGCTACAGTATGTGCCAACTTTTCAGAGGCGAAGGTCTGAACTTTTGCAGGATATTGTTTTTTAAAGTTATGTTGTGTTCGGGTCTCCCGTGACCCGTTTCACGTTAAAATTATATAATAACTACGCTATAGTTTTTTTTAACGGAACAATGCTTCATTATATCCTCCACTACAGCTATATAAACACTACAAAACAGATTTTGACAATTTTAGCCAAGTCTGAAGGTCTCTAAAACATTTGTTGGCCCAATCAAGATTCATCTTTGACTTTAGACACCACACCCCTTCATCCACTGTAACAATAATTTAAAACTTTTTTGGGGGAGATTGTATTCTAATATTAGTCTATTAGTCAGATAACGTAATGATCCACTGTCTTCACTATAGGAAATATAATGAGTGAATTGAATCACATGTTTTACTTAAATATGTGGTGTAATGTTTTTTGGGGCCATAAAATAAAATTACAACAGCATTGTACGGTTGTGAATGCTTAATAAGTTAGTTATGATGTAGATAAAACAATATTGGATGATAGTCATTATTTTTGAGTGTTTTGGACTGAGAAAAATCATGGGTCAAAATTGACCCGCCAACACCATGAACGGTAACAGCTTTTGAACACAACACAACGGTTAAGAATAAGATATTGCTAATATTGTAAGATACAGCACCAGGGCCGTCCCTCCCTACTGGAAGATTAGAGGCTCCACTAGCACCCCCCAACCCCCCCCTCCGCCAACCCCCCCCCCCCCCCCAACGCTCGCGAAACAGAGGGTATTTCACAATGTCGAGGACGCTTGCTTGGTAGCACATGTCTTCCCGAGTCACTTGCTTCAGAAGCGAGGCAAGAAACCTTCCTAGCCTCGGAAAACGAAGAATTGTGGAATAGGCTAACACAGGGGACTGCAACCTTTTTTACCAAAAGAGCCATTTTGCCCCCTTTTTCACCAATTTTTTTTGTCCGGAGCCGCAAAACATATTTGATGGCTTGATAGCTTATAAAGTTGTATATATTGTTATATCATAGACAAAAACTGCAGTTTTTTTGCATTTATTATTTATTACATAATAGAAAACTGTTAACCTCTAATAAATAACTCTTATAAGGAGAATTAAAAAAAAATACACAGGCCTCGCCTACTTTAAAATAAATCAACACAGCATGTTCTGCCCTTACGCGCGTATCCCTATGCGTAGCTAGACAGTTAGCTAACATTTAAAAGTCCTCCAATAAACACAGGTGGAAGGCTGAGGTTGCTGCAGCAGGCCAGGATCAGAATCAGAGAGTGAACCTCCCAGCTGGGCAAGCCTTTATGCCTTCTTGTATCAGTCCAGATTTGATGAGTCTAGGTCTAGTGGTTTTAGATCAGGACCTGGTCTAATGTGGTCTACATGTAAAAAAAGCACTGAAATCTCCCTTTTTTGTATTTTCACAAATAGAATTAAGGTTTCACAAATCTGCAACGTGTTATAAAGAATCTTTAGACTCTCTGGGATAATCCAGTCCAGATTTGATGAGTTTTAGATCAGGACCTGGTCTAATGTGGTCAGGATGCGAAAAAAGCACTGAAATCTCCCTTTTTTTAATTTTCACAAATAGAATAAAGGTTTCACAAATCTAAAACCGTGTTATAAAGAATCTTTAGACTCTCTGGGATGATCCAGTCCAGATAAATCGGCTATGCAGCGATTTAAGAGGTTCAAAAACGGAGGATTGTTCGCTCAGTGCTGTAAATTAAATGTCCCTTAACTTTCCCCTTAACTGCCGAATCGGATGCTCTAAATCGGAAGCGAACTTCAGCGTCGTCTACACCACTGTGTGTGCGTGCGTGCGCGCGCGCGTGTGACACGAGAGCGGAGGGTATGATAACGTGTGACGTTTAATCAGCGTTAATAACATGAATATGGGCAACACACCCGAAAGATCATAAAGTCAGGGTAACGATAAACCCGCTCTGAAATGTAGGCTACTTATATGAACTTCCCCGCCATAGTTTCTGCACACTTATGTTTACGGAAGTAAATATATCACAGGGCTTTTATTTTGGAATGATTGGACCGGAAGTGCGGTGCTCATCGCACGGAGCCTGACAGCAGGTGGCCCGTCAGTCAGTGAGGAGGAGAACACGCAGCATCATGGCACCACTTGGTCTGAAAGCCATTGTCGGAGAAAGTGAGTTTATTATATTTAAGTATATTTGTACTTTCATACTGACATGTTGACATGTAATCCATCCTTGATTTGTTGTTAATTAGTTCAAAAGCATGTAAAGTAGGCCTAGTGAATGGCGGGTTGTCCCTTCACAACAGATGAGGACTTGAGGAATAAGGCGGCTTGCATTATGTCTCTTTCTCTATGTTGATGGTAATGAATGCCGATGAAGATGTGTTCAACTTTATGTTGGGTAGTGCAATGCGCATGGACGCACAGACCATGCGGCTTGCCTCTCAAATGTAAGTCAAATGGATTGACACACAAATATTTTCGGTGGTGTTTTGGCAAACTGGAGTGAAGTTTACATGGCTTTGTGAGCCATTATTGATGTATAAAGACGGTTATCGAGCACAGTCCTGGTTTGGTGTAAATCCGGCCTCACTAATCTTTGGCTGCGGATTAAGGGTTGTGACATCATTCAGAGCAGAGGAGAGGTTTCTGCTACTCCACCATCACTATGCGGGAGACATTACACACCATGGAGTCATTATTATTACACACCATGGAGTCATTAGGATGACGCAGAGCGACAGGTCTGTCTGGTCTCGGGACTAAAGATGTGTTGGATGAAATGGCTTTAAATACATGAGTATTTAAAGAAGGCTTACTCCAGGTTTCTCTCTGTTTTACACAGTTTCAGCCAGAGGTGGAAGAAGTATTCAGATGTTGTTCTTAAAGGGGACCTATTATGCAAAATCTACCTTTTCATGTCTCTTCTACATCAACATGTGTCCCCTCTTCTCCATGTCTCTTCTACATCAACATGTGTCCCCTCTTCTTCATGTCTCTTCTACATCAACATGTGTCCCCTCTTCTTCATGTCTCTTCTACATCAACATGTGTCCCCTCTTCGTCATGTCTCTTCTACATCAACATGTGTCCCCTCTTCTTCATGTCTCTTCTACATCAACATGTGTCCCCTCTTCGTCATGTCTCTTCTACATCAACATGTGTCCCCTCTTCTTCATGTCTCTTCTACATCAACATGTGTCCCCTCTTCTTCATGTCTCTTCTACATCAACATGTGTCCCCTCTTCTTCATGTCTCTTCTACATCAACATGTGTCCCCTCTTCTTCATGTCTCTTCTACATCAACATGTGTCCCCTCTTCTTCATGTCTCTTCTACATCAACATGTGTCCCCTCTTCTTCATGTCTCTTCTACATCAACATGTGTCCCCTCTTCTCCATGTCTCTTCTTTATCAACATGTGTCCCCTCTTCTTCATGTCTCTTCTACATCAACATGTGTCCCCTCTTCTTCATGTCTCTTCTACATCAACATGTGTCCCCTCTTCTTCATGTCTCTTCTACATCAACATGTGTCCCCTCTTCTTCATGTCTCTTCTACATCAACATGTGTCCCCTCTTCTTCATGTCTCTTCTACATCAACATGTGTCCCCTCTGTGGAAAGAGACTCTGAACGTTTCAGGAACAAAGATTCTCTCTCTTTTTGATCCATTTCTATAAAAACCTGTCTGAAAATGAGCTGATCAGATTTTGGCCACTTTATGATGTCATAACGATGTTTTGTTTTGTGTAACCATTAGCCAATCAGCAACCAAGGTAACCCCCCCCCCCCCCCCCCCCCCTATCACCTGAATCTCCTCTAGAGCACCATTGTGTTCTTTGTAACCAAATCTCTCTCAGAGGGGCGTGGGGAGGGGCTCCTTATTTTCATCTAAAGTAACAGAGAATCAGCACTTTGGAAACAGGGCTGAAACAGAGGCGATTATGGGTAATGCTGCAATGATCTGTTTGGTGTTTGGAGCCAAACACTTCAGAGACATGTTTGTATATATCTGAGACCTATAATATATTGATGAAAAACAGTATAATAGGTGACCTTTAAGTCAAATGTATAATACCACAGTGTAGTAATACTCTGTTACAGGTAAAAGTCCTGAATTCACAATGTTACTTAAGTAAGACTACAAAAGTAACATAATATACCTAAGTATCAAATTACCATTATTAGAATAATGTACTGTATATTATATCATAATTAGCTATGCATGGCTGTATTGATTATTTTAATTTAGCCATTTTTAAATAATTACTTTTTTACTCAAGTACAGTACTTGAGTGCATTTTACTTCGTTTTTTTCCATCACTGGTTACAGCTCAAACACACACATGCAAACAGGATAAACAAATTAGGCCAAAAATACACACATGCAAAAAAAACATGTATTGATGGAGAGGTGAGGGTGAAGGGGCTTCCATAGCTTCGCACAATGGAGCAGTTGGGGGTCTGGTGCCTTGCTCAGGGACCCCTAGGCAGTACCAGGAGGTGAACTGTCACTTCACCAAGTACCAGTCAAAGTCTTAATTTAACTTAATTGTCAATCTTTCAGTTTGTGTGTACAGACAGAGAGATCGAAGCACCGTTTCCCACAATCCTGAATACAAAAACAACTATATATACAAATATGTATGCAAATATGTATAAACCTATATATACACAATCAAAGACACATGTATACATATGCACACATTAAGACCTAAATAAAAGCACAACAATCAATATATACAAAAATAACAGCCACTTCAACATCTTTGAGAATGTACATTAGTGCAAGACTGTTCATAGCAGCGTAAAAAGTGTCCGGTGCTGGATTTGAGTGTCTGTGTGTGCGGGGTGTTAAAGTCCAGTGGGGGCAGGGGGGAGGGAGAGGAGGGAGGGGAGGGAGGCGAGAGAGTTCAGCCTCCTGACAGCCTGGTGGAAAAAACTGTTTTTTTAGTCGGGTGGTGCTCGACCTCAGGATGCGGAACCTTCTCCCTGAAGGCAGGAGGGTGAACAGGCAGGTGGAGGGATGGGCGGGGTCACCCACAATGCTGAGTGCATTGTGAGGCGGGTGTTGTAGAGGTCCAGGAGTGATGGGAGTGAGGCACCGATGATCCTCTCTTCCTCACTATGCGCTGCAGGGTCTTGCGGTTGGATGCTGTGCAGCTTCCGAACCACAGCGTGATGCAGCTGCTGAGGATGCTCTCGATGGCGCCTCGGTAGAAGGAGAGCATGATGGGGGGGGCACTTGGTGATTGACATGGTGTTGTTGGTCCAGGAGAGGTCCCCGGTGATGTGCACCCCCAGGAATTTGGTGCTGCTCACCTGCTCTACAGCAGCACCACCGATGGTCAGTGGGTGGGGGTGTTGGGTGTAGGTTCTCCTGAAGTCGACAACAATCCCTTCTGTTTTCTCCACATTGAGAAAGAGATTGTTATCTTTGCACCACCTGGCCAACTGGTTCACCTCCTTTCTGTAGTGGGTCTCATCGTTGTTGCTGATGAGACCCACCACGGTTGTGTCATCCGCAAACTTGATGAAGTGGTTGGAGCTGTGGGTGGGTGTGCAGTTGTGGGTCAGCAGGGTGAAGAGCAGGGCGCTGAGCACACATCCTTGGGGGGCCCCCGTACTCAGTGTGATGGTGCCTGATGTGTTGTTGCCGACCCGTACAGATTGGGGTTTGGCAGTGAGGAAGTCCAGCAGCCAGTTGCAGAGGAAGGGGTTGAGGCCCAGTTTCGTTGGTTTACAAACCAGCTGCTGTCCACACAACATATATATTATTTTGGTCTCCATGGATTTCGAAACCATTGAGCATCTGCAGACACTCTAGTTACCAAACTGAGCCCTCACTGAGCTACTGAGTATTCTACTTTATGATACAGCCTGCAATTTCTGTCACATTCCCTGACATTTACCATGTATTTCAATTTCCATTATGGTGTTGTATAAATCAAGACATACAATCAAAAAACGAACCAGTTGCTAACGTACAGTGGACAAAGGAGCAGGCTAGCAATTGGGACATTTACAGAATTATTTAGGCCATAAGTATTTTTGTAAGTAACCTACTGGTTATCTTTTGGGTAGTTTAGAGGAAAGGAAAAACTATTGATACTCAAAGTGTTTTTGAGTTACTGCAGCGACTAATCGCATGAGCTATCACCACTCTTCAGCTCACTGAGCACTCTGAAGCGTCTTCCTGCTCAGAGCCTCGGTGTGGTTTCCAGGGATGAGAGAGAAGTCTCTGGCTCTGGTTGGTTGAGAGGCAGTCCAGGTACCAGGATGTCATCGAACAATCACAAGTGAGTTTCTTGTGATGTGTCCTCTTTAAAGTGTATGGACTAGGGATGTAACGATATACCGAATATCGCGGTATCGCGGTAAATAAACGTCCCAATACCGTCGTGAGACTGACAAAATCTACCGCGATAAAAAAAAAAAAGTTTAAAAAATAATAATATTTTTTTTAAACACTTTTTTTTTTTTAAACCTTTATTTAACCAGATGGTCCCATTGAGATCATCGATCTCTTTTTCAAGAGAGACCTGTCCAACATGGCAGCAAGTAGGTTACAACATGAACATAAAACAACAGAACACAAAAGGACATCGTATTTATATGGGGGTTATTCCCTATCTTTATTCAAGAGCGTGGTATTTAAATTTGAGAGCATACTTTATGTATTTATTTCCCTCAAACCCTGTCCTCGCACTCAAACAGTGCCTGCTTGCACTTTGCTCTGCTTCTGCTCAAACTGTACGCTTGCACTCAGATATATTGCTGCTTACAGATTTTTTCTGCTCTCAGATTTATTCTGTGCGAAACTTTTGTGCAACAATCCTGTCAAAATCCCTCAACCAATAGGAGGCCAGGTGTCCTTGCGGGTGCGTTCGCTTTACTTATTACAGCGTCCCGTAAGGGCGGTTACTCTTTGGTTTATAAACTCCCGCCCTCCACGGCTTTATAACATAGCATGTACTGTTCACGAGAGAGCACGCTCGTGAACTGTCAACGGGGGGGGGGGCGGTGTTATGCCGTGTGTGCATGATGCACCTCGCGGGAGCGCGCACAGCGTAAAGCAAAACCTCCCAGACATGTATGGATCTGTACGGCAAAGTACGGTTTGGAAACTATATCATTTCCTTTTGGAGGGCATGCATAACACGGCATAACACCAGAGCCTCGCTGCGGGGAAACGTTGGTGCTGTTCCGAGTTTGTTCTAATCTGTCAAAATGACACTGCTTTCAGATTTTTCCGTCATTGTTAAATAAAATATTCGGTTAACGCGACCACTGCTGTCCCAGCAACATCAGTACCAAGCGGGAGAGTTTTTTTTCCAGAGCAGGGGATATTGTAAATGCCCAAACATCCCAGCTTATAAATACCTGGAAATGTGGACATTCTCATATTCCTAAAAACCTGTCTGATGATGCTGAGTGAGTGACTCGTGAGTTTGAGTTGAGTTACTTGAAAAACTAAAGTGAAACTTGATTTATTTTATTGCAGGGTCTGATTATTAAATGTCCTTGTTTATTTGTGAGATGCAGCGGCACAAAGAAAATGCCTACTTTGTTTGGTAGTACTATAGGTACAAAAACACTGGTTTTCTTGTTCCAGTCTGTTACTGTCACTTTGTTTTTGACAATACTGCTATCCTACTAAAATGCTGTACAAATCAGACTTATTATTTAATAAAGAAACATTTTCCGAGTAAAAAAAATGTGTATTGAATTTATTTATTTTGTTCTCCCTTTATTATTCAATATCGCGATAAATACCGTACCGTGGACTTGTTATCGCGATATTATCGTACCGTGAGTTTTTGGTATCGTTACATCCTAGTATGGACACACCAATATTGGAAGACAGACATCCCAACCTGTGAGTTAGGACCGTCCGAGGCACACATCATCTTGAGATCCATTTGGGATTGTTTTCTGAGAGACATTACATAAGGTTTATGAATACTAACTTGTTTCACCCCTCTGAATCTCCCTATGATTACATCTGTTGAAATGAATTAGTTATTTTCAAAATGTCTAAATCAAACTTTGCATCTGGATTGGGATCATTCTGCACATCAGCAGCCGCCTGTTGTTGTGTGTCCCGCCGTAAAGCTTCAGGTCAGGTGGCGTCCCTTTCTTTCCCACACACTTCCTCCTAATCCTGTTTACCAGCTGCTTCACCTGGCCTCTCCCTCCTTGTCTCCAGCCTCCCTCCAACACAAACATCTGATGCACCCCAATGGAAATGTTTGTTGGTAAATTAAGTAATCTATGTTTAGATGTGCAAATGAGGCCTTTTCTAATACTAACCTTTATTGAATTTATACGAAAAACTGAGAAATAAACACCTACATGTGTATTTTAGGTACACGTGTAGATGTATTCTTACTTGTTCTTACTACTACAACATGTTATGTAAGCAATATAGCCCAAACTCTCAACCATGAGAAGGGTAAGATACATTCTGCTCCATCTGTCATTATGTCTTTCACAAGTACCGTCCTCAGCCCCACAGTGAGCTCACTTTCATCATGTGATCCAAATGTGTGGCCACCTGAGTGTCTCTGTGGAACCAGGACATGTTGACGGGGGAGGATATTTTGGAGGAGGAGTGCAGTGTAATAATCTGTGTGTGTGTGTGTGTGTGTGTCCGCTGACACAGAAACAGGAATAGCTGGGTGGGAGGCAGTAAGAGGATTGTAAGGATTGGCAGATTAGAGCAGTGATTGCCGCGTCCCTTCATGTCAGTCTGACAGAGGACAGATGCTCTCCCCCCACACACAGTTATTAGAGCACCAGTGGAGGAAATCATAATACATGTTGTAGGAGCCATTTTATGGGTGTTGTTGGTGTCTCAGTTTATTTAATTTATATGTGTAGTGCAATATTATTTGGAACACTTGGTGGCGGGGTTTAGCTGCACCAGGTGTATAAAAGGGGTCATAGGTGACAGGAGAGGACGAGGACACAGGAGGAAGAGCATACCGATTCTACCACAGCCCAGAGATGCTCATACCACAACTATTGACACAGTCTAGTTAAACCTTGGTATGTAAAGCAATAAAACATCATAGAACTTCATCTGTTTGTGTCTGCGTCAGGATCACTCTAAACCCTCCTGTGAAGTAATGGCAAAGGATATAGGACATTGGTACAGTTACAATTGCCATTACACATGTGTAACATAGACCAGTGGTTCTCAAACCTTTTTCAATAATGTACCCCCTTTGAAGAGAAAATTCTGCCAAGTACAGTACGGCGCTGCACCATCAGTGTCTGATTTATTAAAACATTAACCTTGTAACTGAGAAACACTTAAATGCTACTTTACCAGCAAACTGTACAGATATTTCTGAGATGTGCTTTTTAAAATGTGGTATTACTGTTAATACTAAGCTAAACACCAGCTCCCTTTGCAGTGTGCCGTCATAAAGTGTAACCTTTGACAGCAAGCTTCTCTTTTATAAGGGAGACCGCAGCATAAGAAGATACAGACAACAACAACAACAACAACAACAACAACCAAAGAACAAAGAATAATTGATATACATGAGCACAGTGACATACCAACTGATCGGTTTGCCCTCATAACAGTTCTGAGTTCAAGCAGAGACCAACTTCACTGAGTTCCAAGTCTTTCTGCAGGCTAGTGAGGGGAGCAGAGTGTTATTCCTAGTCCTGCAGCCATCAGATCTGGGCAGAACGAGGCAGGTTGACACATGTCATATCTGCAGCAGGAAATCTGATAAATCAACATGTTGACATTTCTCCTGGACATAACTACTGAAGATTCTTAAGAGTGAATTAAAGTCAGTCTCCATAGTTATACTTCGCTTTATCAAAGCCAGCTCACCACAAGACTGATATCCAATTAGAATGCTTACTCAATCCCGGGTCTAATTAAACTGAGAGTTGAATGGTTGTGTTATGTGCAGTCCAGGTTTTTTTGTTGATGTCTTGACTATAATGACCTTTTCCTTCTTTACAGAGATAATGAATGATGTCATCAAAAAGGCACGAGAAAAAGGAAAATGGAAGGTAACGCTCCTGTTACAGTGATTACATATGGCGTCATTCCCCTATGATCTTGACACTGGATAATAAGATGTAAAAGAGAATGATGATTAAGCCCCCTGCTGTGTCACCGTGCTGCAGGTGCTGGTGGTGGACAGACTGAGTATGAGGATGATTTCCTCGTGCTGTAAGATGACAGACATCATGTCCGAGGGAATCACAAGTAAGTTCCAGCTGGTCCCTCACCTCACTACAGCTGCGGCTTTGAAATAACTTTATGCAGGATATATGAATTCAGTTCAGCTGGAAGGGTCTGTTTAAACCCACTATAAGGTGGATGATTCATTTCTAGATTGTGTAATTTAAGTATTTATGGATGGAGGAACTTGAATTGCTCACATTGGCTTTCCAAACACCTTTCATGTGTTTTATTAAAGGTCCCATGTCATGGCCATTTCCACTGATCATAATTCCATTGTTGAGGTCTACTAGAATAGATTTATATTGTGCAATTTTCCAAACTCACATTGGTTTCTCAAACAGCATCTCTGTAAACTACGTGTATTCACTGAATTTCACTCTCTGCCTTTAACGGCTCGTTGTAGCTCCAATAGCTCCAGCCCCCACCCTCCCTGTGAGCACAGTGTGCTCTGATTGGTCGGGACGTTGTGAATCGCGCTAAGCTCCGTGGAGGTGTTGTTTCCTTGTTTAGCGATACACAGCGAAACACAGCCAAACTCACCCTGAGCACACACAAAGTTACAGCCGAAGTAAAAACAATAAGTGTGGCTTGATATTGAGTAAGAAAAAGGTTGATAAACGCTGTGAGAATGGGTCTGCAGAGAGAATTTCACCGCGATCCCAACTGTCTGTTATCAGCCTGCAGCCAGGGAGGAGAAATCAGCAGAGCTGCCTGCACTGAGTGTGTGAGGAAGTCCGTGGATTGGTTAATTTGGACCAATCAGCCTGGTCATAGCTCTGGGCGTGGCTACTGGGTGTTCAGACGTCACAATGTCCAGGAAGAACATGAGAAATCTCCAACGAGGCGTTTTGGGGAGGTCTTTTCTGTGTTAGAGTTTTACTCCCTACAGGGTGCACTTTGAGGGTTTTTGACTCTGCAGACCGTTTACATGCATAGAAACCTTCACAACACACAAGGGGACGGGTAATAATCGGAAAAGCATGACATGGGCCCTTTAAGCGTTGATATAAAGGAATCGCCTTTTTGCTTTAATCGCAGAGGGTGAGATTGATATCTCATCTCATGTGCATTTAGGAAACTACAGAGCTAGCTCATCAGGATGTTGTTAGCATTGCTTAGCTCAAAGACAACACACAACCTGTCTGAGTGTGCAGAAACACACCCACCAATAATGGTAAGGTTTAATGGTTATAATGTTTTGGATGAAATGGCTATCACAATGTCACAATTGTGATTAGTAATATGTGAGGTGTACCCACAATGAGTGCAAGTATTAAGCCTATGCCCTTTTTATTATGCGCGCACTAAAAGTTTATCTCAACAATCTTAGTTATTATATATGTTTTGCAAACCAAAATGACTTGTAGGTTGACAACATAAATATGTGTCCTGATTTGCATGTGTTATAATGTCACGTATTAAAATAAATGTCTATCAGAAATAGTCCCATGCAGCCACAGCGATGAGTTCATGTACTCTAAGCTCTTGGTGCTGTCCATCACTCACATGACATGGATGATGTTACATTTTAAGATCTTGTAATAATTGGTAAATGTTTGCTGTAATTCAACAGAACTTCTGTTCCTTTGAGCAGGAACAGAAGTTCCTGCAGGCAGGGTCGTTTATTTTAAGTCCTTGTTTGAAGGCATAGTTCCGTAGCGCTGATGATGAATATTGATTATTGTTTTCCCCTGATCTCCAGTTGTAGAAGATATAAGCAAGCGGCGTGAGCCTCTCCCCAGCATGGAGGCCATCTACCTGATCACCCCCTCAGACGAGGTACCGGTCACAGCCCCTCACCCTGGCTCTTCATGAGTTAACCGTACAAATGATTTCAGCATCTCGTTCATCCTTCAGTATTTTGTTATTTTGTCAGCAACTGACAACAGAATAGTTCAACATGAAGTTCCAGTGGGTCTTATGGTTAGTGTGGTTTATGAAGATTTACATTTTTGTTCTTTTAAAACTCATGCAATGATAAAGTCAGACAAGATGTAGGGTTTTTGAAAAACTAATACATATCTGCATACACCGTAGAATACCGTTTTTTAGAACCAACATAGATCTTAGCCAGTCGAATCACTACTATAAAGCGGAACACGCATAACATATATAAACACAAACATGTTGATTGATTGATGTAGTGAATAAAACCTGTTTAACATTGATCTCCATATCTCTAGTTCATGTTCATAGAGTCATGCTTTGTGTATCGGATATCATCAGTGTCATCTAGCTCTGCTCTGATTGGTTGAATTTAAGAGTAATATATACTGTATCCTATACATATATATACAATATGTATATATAAATATATTGCTAGTTCTGCTTGAAGATAAAGTAAGAAGCACACTGGGCTATTTCATTTCACTATCTTTTGAACAGAATTAATAACAGTTCTAGACTAAAGCCCTGTTCTGCTGTGTCAGTCTGTCGAGGGTCTGATCGATGACTTCAGAGACCCCCAGTCTCCAAGGTACCGAGGGGCTCACGTCTTCTTCACCGACAGTGAGTACATCCATTCCTCACCAACAACACACACATAGAGATATATTTGATGTAGTCAAGTTGACTCCTTGAACATTTATATTTTCTTTGTTGAAATACCCTAATCCAGTGTCATGTCAGAAGTGGTTTATGGCTGATCCAATCTTAAAGTAGAGACCGTCCAATAGCCCCGCCCCCCCCCCAAGCTTGGTACATGCCCATCTTACAACTCAACCTTTGTTTTGATGCTAACCACACATCCATACAGTTTCATGATAGCATGTTGCAGGGTGAGGCCATTGTGGCGGTTACATATTCTATGCACAGACACACATGCAGACAACAACTTGTTTCTATAGGTAGAATACTTAATCATCATGATATTCTTGGCAGTTATGTTCCTTTCTATGTCGACTACTTATCACAGTTTGAGCGTGTGGCTGCACGTCATTGGATGAGACGTCTTCACAAGTCTACAATATTGCACGCTATCTGAAAATGCCCTTTGGAAAACCTTCCTTAATCCAACATACTACAAAAGATTTCACAAAACATCAGATCTCTTCAGAAGGGCCAGTCACAACTTATGTGAACTAACACAGGAATCTGCCCACCATAATCACTACCAGTTAGCAGGCAGCCTTGGTGAGAAAGAAATGCATTAAGTAGGGATGCACCGATAACGATACCAGTATTGGTCCAATACTGTGCTCATGTACTTGTAATCGCAAATCTACTCTGATCCAACCGCACCCGACACCGCTTTACAGCAACGTGACGTTAACCTCTCCTCAGTTTAGCAGGTAGCTGGAGGAGGAGCAATGTCTGCAGTTTGGAAATATTTTAGGATAAGCGATGATGACAAAAGTAGAGCAGGCTACAAACTAAAGGGATTAATGTGCAGTGAGGCGTCATTACCAAGAAAGAACACCCAACTCATTATCCCGCTTAATACATGGTCACATACTAAAGAAACTAACCACTTTACTATTTTATTGACTAATTAATTTAACAGCACTGATCGATGTTCACAGTTCCTGTTCCACTAACAAGTCCTTAATCAATGCCAAAGCCCATACCGTGTTCCTGTGAGTGTTTTCTTCCTGTCTACCTTCTTTAGCCCTTTTTTAATTTTCCCCTCCTTGACTCCTTTCCTCGACTCCTATCCTCGCCGCATCAGAGCCGGTGACACCAGCAAACTCAATAAACTGATTGAGAAGGCTAGCTCGGTCATTGGCGTCAAACTGGACACTTTTGTAGCTGTGGTGGAGAGGAGGACACTGAAAAGGCTGTTGTCCATCATGGATAACCCCACCCACCTCTCCACCTGCACATACAGATAACCCCACCCCCCTCTCCACCTGCACATACAGATAACCCCACCCCCCTCTCCACCTGCACATACAGATAACCCCACCCCCCTCTCCACCTGCAGCTGGACAGACAGATAACCTATGAAGGGCCGTGTAGGCCAAAATTCAAACTCACCTCGCACACACACTACTGAAAATTAACCTCACACACACACTATTGAAATCCTCTCATATTCACTACTGAACACCTCAAACACACACTACTGAAAAGTAACCTCACACACACACTATTGAAATACTTGTAATTGAGAAGACTTCTAGACAAACATGAATAACTGCCGCCAAAACTGAAAACGTGACGTGGATCATAAATATATCAGCCATTAAACAACATCTTACATTTCTTTTCACACAATACGTCTCCTTGCAGTATCAACACTAATTCGGCTGACTTTTATATTTGATCCAATTGGTAGATAGGCTGTATTTACACCATAATGGTGCACAGCTGATATAAAGGGACACCTAGTGGTTAAAGCATGTTATTGAATTTCATTATTTGTATTATTAGATATTAATAGGATCCCTATAAAGTATATTCATTACTCGTTATTCTCTACTAATAGTTCATTAAAGACTGTATATAATGACTATTTTGCACATCCCTTTCAAGATTTCAAGATCTTCTAAGGTTTATTGACATATCATATAGGCCTACACAACTATGGTGTAGTTATGCATTGAATGAAAAACTTGGGTCGCAGGTTCCTCAATAGTGCATTACAAGACATCTATCAATATGTGTGCATACCTCCAGCAATGTTAACTATGTTGAAGCACTTATTTTAACTGATATTATACATAATGTATTATACTCTTATAAGATGTATGTAGATATTTCATCTCCGGCCTTTTCAGGTATTGAACAATCAATAAATAAAGAACACAGAATTATTAAATATAAAACACAGAATTTGTGTGATTATACTAAATGATTTACAAATAAACACCACTGCATATTTACAACTGTTACACATGCTGATGTAACGCAAATGTTCCAACTTGGGATCAATAAAGTATATCTTATCTTAAGATGATCGATGGCTACTGCCATATTTGCAAAATGTCCCTCAGAACCTTGACAAGTGTATGTTTCAGGCTTATCAATGAACAACAGGAGGGGTCACAGACATAAGACCAGCTGTTAAATAAAGCTCTTCTGACCTTAGCTGGCATGTGGGTATATATATTAATGCTGCCCATTATGGGCACAAGCAATTTTCACCCATTTATTAATTATATGTTTTAAATGTGAGTGTTTCCTATCCCCTAAACCTCCAGGGATGTACACAGTTTAATACTGGCAACTTCTTATTATGGGAAATATGAAAACGTCTTTTAAAACTACAACTCCCAGTAGAGACGAGCCATAGATAGAGAACATGTTGCGAAACACACAATAGCCAGCATGTGTAGTTCTGGGGACGGGGTGGGGGAGGGGGGGACGGGGTGGACCCGTTCAAATCCAGTTTTGGACAGTCTGCCGTGGTTCCATCCCATTTCAAGTGCTGTTCGACGCTCGGCGTAACCCTCGGCGCACACTCAAACATCCAATCACAGAGCTTGAGGACTATCACGGGGTTTGTCAAGCGAAGCGGAGAGAATACTTACTTCCTGGTGTAATATTCTGTAAAGCAAATGAGCTGCTCCGACCCTCGGTCCTGACGGACTCCAACTTGTGTTTATTAATCAAACAAATAAATAAACACAAGGATAATTATGTGTAATTGTTGAGTAAATGGAGAATTGCACAGGGGAAAATAACGTATCTATGCCACAATTTTAGATGCGGATTTTGTTCAACTAATACATTTGCGCTGTGGACCAACACTATACATTGACGGGGAAGGGGGTAGCAATAGAGATAACACCATTAAACAATTGTTATGTTCATATAATAGTGATTTCAATGCCACCCCAAAATGATCACTGGTTCCATCCTGGCCACCCCACTGAAAATGTCCTGGCTCCGCCACTGATGAAACACTAGCTTGCTTGTATCAAATCAATACATCCCATACATCATTGGAACGGGAAGAATCTCAGCTACAACACTATCATTTCCATCTCCAGTAAACACAGCCTACATGGTAAGCATTTTTATAATATACAGTAATGTAAAATAAGCACTATGTTTGAACTTACTGCCAAAAATAATATGAAATCCACCCCTGGTGTCATTCTGTCTGTCATCCCTTGATTCTACTTGCTTTGACTGTTCAAATGAGATGTCAACCATAACAATTGGATAAGGGGTTCCAGAGATATCACTGTGCAAAACACACCGGTACATTTTGACCGAAAATAGCATGGGAAGGGGGGTATGACCTAGTGCAAGAGAACTGTTAAGGATGCACACCAAGCAACATCTCCAGGTGCTCCTTTGAGAACCAGGGCAAAAAAGTTATGTGCACCCCTGGTTATAGCTCCTCCAGAGAGACTCCTCTCTCCTCTACATCAGTGTATCCTGGGTTATAGCTCCTCCAGAGAGACTCCTCTCTCCTCTACATCAGTGTATCCTGGGTTATAGTTCCTCCAGCGAGACTCCTCTCTCCTCTCTCCTCTACATCAGTGTATCCTGGGTTATAGTTCCTCCAGAGAGACTCCTCTCTCCTCTACATCAGTGTATCCTGGGTTATAGCTCCTCCAGAGAGACTCCTCTCTCCTCTACATCAGTGTATCCTGGGTTATAGTTCCTCCAGCGAGACTCCTCTCTCCTCTCTCCTCTACATCAGTGTATCCTGGGTTATAGCTCCTCCAGAGAGACTCCTCTCTCCTCTCTCCTCTACATCAGTGTATCCTCGGTTATAGCTCCTCCAGACAGCCTCCTCTCTCCTCTACATCAGTGTATCCTTATAGCTCCACCGGAGAGCCTGCTCCATCATCGGTCCTCGATGGGCATTTAGAGAAATTAGATGTCCTTCAAAATGGCGCTCTGACATCGATTTCTGGTTCACTACAGAGGAGTCGAGGAGGAGAACATTTGAGAAATTAGAAATGGCTTTGGTGATCCAGCATGAAAAAATGTTTCAACTTTAACAGCAAAGCAATAGTAGGGCGACAGGACGCAATAGTAGGGCGACAGCAGTGTTGTAGTCAAGTCACCAATTCACGAGTCCAAGTCACTCTCGAGTCACCACTCTTCGAGTCCGAGTCCAAGTCCGAGTCACCAAGGGAGAGCCGTAGTCGAGTCCAAGTACGAGTCACCCAAGGAGTGTCCGAGTCGAGTCCGAGTCATCATTACCTGTGTTCGAGTCCGAGTCCAAGTCCAAGTCACCTAAGAAGAGTCCAAGTCAAGTCCGAGTCCCAAGTCTTCATGTATTAATCTTGGTGGATATATGTGTTGAAATGTAGCTGCTCCTCTACATTGCTTTTATCCTGTCATGTTATACTAATCTGTCTATTGAACTGCTGTGAAGCGAGTTTGGCTACAATTCTTGTAATTGGTACTATACAAATATAAAGCTTATTACTAATATTAATATGATTATATATAAATAAACTATATTTCAAATGAGTTACCTTTTAGAGAAGTGATTATATTTGTATGCCAATATTTAAGTTTTCGTTTTGCACTTTTATTTTGATAGTAATAAGATCAGGACTCTTATTTTGAAGGAACTTTTACGGTTAAATCGGTTTACTGATAAAGATTTTGCCCCAGAAAGCACATGGCTACTTTGCATGCAAAATGAGCGCTTTCGTGTTATCGGCTGAATCTTTATTTATTGATTAGATCACGTTACTCTGATGATTGTGTTCAAGACAGCCTATATGTCTGAACTCGATCCTTAGAGTAATGTGTTACGGAGCCTTCTCTTCAATATTGTTTCCACATAACGAGCATTTTGCGCTGCTCTTTTCCAATGTGGAAGCAAAATGTGTGAAAGCATACAGCACGATGCTGGGTGTGTCTCTAGACATCTTTAGACTGGAATAGCGGGACCCAGTGAACTCGCCTCGCAGGTGCACACGCCAGGATAGAGGACATCAGACTCCAGAGAAAATTTGCTCGAGTCCGAGTCCAAGTCGGAGCGTCAATGTACAAGTCGAGTCCGAGTCATCGAAAATTCACGAGTCCGAGTCCAAGTCAGCGTATGTTATAATTCACGAGTCCGAGTCCAAGTCATCGTGCGCGAGCAGGGCCGTTTCTAGCTTTTTGGGGGCCCAATGCAAGATGCTGTTTGGGGGTCCTAGTTTTGACAGTTTTTTAACTACAATGGGGGGGATTCCGAAGCCTTTAAGATGATCTGTGGAGATGCATCAATCTGTTACACTTTAATAGGAAAACAGGCTAATTTCATGAAAACCGAGCAAAAAATGATATTAAAAAGGTAAACAATAAGGCTCCTCTATGTCAATAAATGCAAGAGATGCAGCATTTTCTCAACAATGTTTAATTTACATTTTTCATCTTCCTCAGACGTCACTCATTGGCTGACAGCCCAACGATGATTTGGACTTTATTACCCCAAAAGCACAAGCCACAGCTTTGCTATCATTGCAGTTTAGTCGTGTTTATATCCTACATTGGATTTGTAAGCATATAATGCTTCACCGAACAACACAGGAGGGGGCTTGGCTGTCTACAAATAAAGATGGCTCATTTTAATACTCCCCAAATATATTGAGGCTGAACCTGAACTTTGAATTCTCTGCTCCCATCATAATCTTGGCGATCTTGTTAAAATTGTGAATGCAGAATTAAAAATACTATGTAACTGGTTTGCAGTTAATAAATGATCCCTTAATGTGGCCAAAACAAATTACATGTTATTCAATACAAAGTCTGAGAGTAGAAATGACTGCATTATACGGATTTGCAATACAGAGATAGAAAAAGTTGGTGCATGTACAGGACTGCTTGTTGACGAAAAACTCAATTGGAAGCACCATATAAATTATGTACAGACTAAACTGTCAAAAACAATAGGCATTTTGTATCATACTAAGAACATTCTTTGAGAAAATATACTCTTTATAACAGTCTATTTCTCCCTTACCTTTACTACTGCTCCGAAATATGGGGAAACACGTACTCAACAAATCTACAAAGAATAATAACATCCCAAAAAAAAAGTATTACGAATAGTCTGTGGTGTTGGTAAATATGAACACACAACTCCCATATTTAAAAAAACTCATCATCAACTATTAAAATGTGTTGAGATAGTACAGCTTAAAACGGTACTGATTATGCACAACATTTTCCATAAGAAAATGCCTAATAACATTCAAAAGCAGTTCCAAACCACAGCGTGAACATATGAATGTAAAAAAAGTCACTTGAAAATAAGTGTTCACAATGTTTACATGCAATTATGCATATATTATTATTATTATTAATTTAGTACATGTGTACCTATGTATATATTTATATATAGTATTTTAATTTCCAAAAAAAGATAGTAAATGACCCTATATCTAGTTCTCGTATATATATATATATATATGCATTTATTGTTTTCCTGCCCTAACTTTTATTTAATTTTTTCTCCTGTTTTCTTTATTTCTTTGTACTCCTTCATTTCTATACGTTTTTGACGCAATAATGCCGCTGTATTAGGATGATGCACGGGAGGGCTACTTTCCACAAGCTATGCTTCAGCCCTCCCGCTTCTACTAATTTAGTTCATCTTTGTGTGTATGAATTAAACTTTTTTTGTTTTTCGGATGAATAAAAATAAATAAATAATACTTTCAGCTTGGGGGCCCCCTAGTGGCTGCGGGGGCCCTATGCCCCCGCATAGTCCGCCTATAGGAAGAAACGGCCCTGTGCGCGAGAATTCACGAGTCCAAGTCCGAGTCGCGTCAATCAGTGCGCGAGTCCGAGTCGAGTCACGAGTCCCGAAAATCGGCACTCGAGTACTCCATCTCTGGGCGACAGGACGCTCATCGACGGCCAGACATCTATCGAGGGCCGAAATCGGCTTGGTGTGTCCGGGCATCACTTAAACACTTCTACTTAACATGTTCTTATCAAGCTCCATTTCCCACTTTGAAGAGCAGGCCTAAACCACTGCCTGTGAGCCCAAATGAAAATAACTAACATTTGGCATCATAAGGTTTTTTCAAGTGAACTGAAGACCTTAAAAATATTTGTACAAGTTGTGTGGTACTCAAACTTACTTTTATATGTGAACAACTGCATTTCATCTATCAATAAACTGTATATATTTTTAATTTAATAAAGTTGAAATATTCATGATTGATATAACATTTTCCAACTTCTTATTATCTCAGTAAGTCAGTGTGTTTCTCTGCCTTGCTCTCCAGCGATCCCAGACTCTCTGTTTGGACTGCTGACCAAATCCCGCGCCTCCAAAGCCATGAAGGCGTTGACTGAGATCCACGTGGCCTTTCTCCCCTACGAGTCTCAGGTACACATCGTCTACACTTTTGGATTAGGCTACATATGTTCATCTGATTAATCATCATGTTTGATTATAGCCATTTAAAAAACATGTGAAATTGTAAGTGTAGCTTGACAACTTTGCATCAAAGACTAGATTGAAATATAAAGGTGCGGACAGATTTACAATAGGGGGGGGGTGGCAGTACTGAAGAGGATCAGAGCAGCAGCTTTAGCTTCAATTATCTGTCGTCCTGTACTTTTAATCCGGAGAGGGAGGCCCTGCCCTCATTGGATGACAGAACCATTGCTCATACTCTGCAGCCAATGGGAGCTCAGATAAGATGTGTGACAAGAGATAGCACAGAGATTGCTGTCATGTGATGCAGTCAGCAGCAGATGGGTGCAAACCATAGGTGCAAACATGTATTTGAGTGAGTTTGTGAGTGTCTCATTGTGTCAGCGTTTGAATGCCAGTTTGAAGGATAAACGTCTCTGGTGGTCAATATTTATACTTAATATTTTTAGCTTAACCAATTTCAAGCCCAAATATTATTATTTTTAATTACGATCTTTCTGTCATAGCGGAACATTTTTTAACACTCCATTAAGATCCTTATAAATCACAAAAACTCTTGATTAAATAAGTTTATAAAATAGACAATCCTTGCTTTAGATTAATTTAGTTTTATTTGTTATCTTTTATTTTATTGAGTGATCAAAAAAGGCTGGGCGGTATGACAAAGAACTAATAACATCCAGTTATTCCCTAGTTTAATCAGGGAAGGGCCCTGAGTTCGTTAACTCAATACATCTAATTTACAATGAAGAATACATAAGGTAATGTTGTCTTATTTCTCTTAAATTATCCTGTTTATATTTGACCAATGTCCCTTTGTGTTATCTTGAGTCCCTTTAAGCACCTTTAAGTACTGTAACTTCGCTAGTATTAGATTAGTCTACTCTACTATAACATATACACACACTGAACAATTTAGAGTGACATATAATAGAGTGACATATAATAGAAAAGTATATTTAAATGTGTTGAGCACAATGACACTTACCTTAAACACATTAGTTTAAATACCTATTAATATAAATCACCAAATATCACACTGGAATCAGTTTTAGAAATAGAGATCTCAATTATTTTTACTGTATACTTGTGAACAAACAACAGGAAATACACAGTCAGAATGTACCTTCAATAATGTCTGATTAATAATCCCTTTAACTGGAAATTATTAATCATATCAAAATATTATAAGGTCACCTTTGAATACAATTTCACACTTAACTCAGTGGGCCCACACTCACTCAGCACACAAACACACAAGCCGGCAAATCAAATGAAATAAAACCCCTCACGTTGCAGGCCTGATGTGATGCTTGATAGCGTTGAAAGTCAAAACTATTTGTCTTCTTCACTCAAATGAGCAATAAAACCAGAGCGATACCTTACATCTTCAACTCCAAACTGCAGCTGTACCGATCCCTCAGTCTCAGATGGCGATCAATGGTGGCGGGAAGGTGTCCAGCGACGGCGTGCTCTCTCGTATTGTCCAAAACTCCTCACTGTCACCAATTTGCAGCAAAACTGATAAAGATCTTTAGGGTTTTCATGCCGAAAAACCCCGAACTGAAGCCAATAAGGTCAGCTGAGTTAGCTATAACGTGGTCCATTCACTGTATTAATGAATGCAAACACTCAGTTGCTAACAAGCTAATACACACACGTGGATAACTGGGACAAACTTGGAGTAGAAAGGTAATCGGTTCCTTGCAGACAGCGTGTAGAAAAAATCCATATGAAGACTGTCGAGTTGATAATCTTGAGATACTAACTACATACTTATTTGCTATAAACTGTCAACTTGTATTCACTCTCTGTGCCGCGACTTTGTCAGTCAAGCCACCACTCTGACGTACACTCTCCTGTATGACTTTTACTCACACGGTGAAGAAGTCCATTTCTCATGACCAACTTTCCGACTTCTTTTTTTATTAGCATCATCTCCGGGTTAGACTGGATATCATCCGGCTATTTGCCACACTTCATGGCACTGATTGTAGCTCCTATCACATGATCTCGACCTTGAGCTGTCATCAACTCCTGCCGGGACATTTGTCCTAGTGTGTTAAGCTGTAGGCGAGTAGGAAAGGCATATATATCAGGTATACAGTCAGGTGGAGCTCCAAGCTGTTCCACGTACCTAGGAGAGTCTCCAGCGGAGCCCATGATACCGATTTGCTGGCATATGGACTTAACTCCAGCTTGAGAGATGTTATGCCACTCAGTCTCTCCTTCTCTTGGTTCCATTCTTGATAACAGATCAGCGTCAATGTTGTTCCTGTCAGGTCTGTAGATAATGTCAAAATCATACACTGACAAATCCGACAGCCAACGATGTCCCGTAGCGTTGAGCTTCGCTAGCTTCGCAAGTCCGGCTAGGCTGGCTTCCACATGCAACACATATGGTTTGTTTGGGTCAGCAAAAGCAAGAACCGGGGTTGTCGTGAGGCAGAGTTTTATTTCCTCAAATGCTTCAGAGCATGAGTCATTCCACCTCGCTCCAAATGGATCCCGTTCATTCAGATAGACATCTTGGCATATCCCTTAGTGAGGTCAGTCAAGGGACAGACAATGGAAGAGTATTTGTGGATTAATCCACAAAATCCTAAAAATGATCGTAGGGTCTTCAAGTTGGTAGGCTTTGGCCAGGTGGTGACAGCCTCAATCTTTGCTGGGTCTGCTGCTACACCCTCAGCTGAGACTATATGACCCACATACTTGACTCTCGTTTGACAGAATCGACATTTGTCAATGGAGATCTTGAGCCCTACTTCTTGGAGTCTGTCCAAAACCTTTAGGAGTCGTTCTTCATGTTCTTCCAGTGTCTTCCCAAACACAATCAGATCGTCCAGATACACCAGTACTTGGAGTAGGTTCATGTCTCCGACTGCCTTTTCCATCAGTCGTTGAAAAGTCGCAGGGGCTCCTGTGATGCCTTGTGGCATCCTCTCGAACTGGTAAAAGCCTAGAGGACAGATGAAAGCTGTTTTTTCCTTATCCTTCATAGCTATTTGATAATAGCCACTCCTTAAATCCAAGACAGAAAACCACTGACTACCGGATAGGCAGTCCAGAGCCTCATCGATGCGTGGTGTAGTGTATTGGTCAGGCACAGTACGGCTGTTGAGAGTATGGTAGTCGATGCACATCCTTACGTCTCCGTTCTTCTTCCTGACAATCACTATTGGTGACACATATGGACTTTTAGACTCTTTGATTATGCCTGCTGCCAACAACTTCTGGATATGACGGCGCACATCATCAATATAAGCTGGAGCGATGCTCCTGGAACGTTCACGAAATGGTCGTGGATCTGACAGACGAATAGTGTGCTCCACTTCCTTGGCGAGTCCCACATCCAGTTCATCCAGAGAGAAGACATTTGCTCTCTTAGACAACTTCTGACGTAGCCTTGTTTTCCATACTTCCGGAATAGGTGACTCTCCAAAGTCGATGGAACTGGCATTAAAATCTTCAATCACTGGCTGTTGTTTTGATGCTGTTGTAACAACATCAGTAACACAGAGATGACCTAACACAGTGCCAACTGGTATAGTTGCATCTTTCAGCGACTCGTTCTGGACTAGGACTATGAACTGATTAACATCCACAGCAATGCTTGGTATCACCATGGGCTGCAACAGTACACCTGCCGGCAGAGGGTTTGTGAGAGAGGCTTCGACCATCAATATTTCATTGGGTAAGGGCTGCTTTATCTCGACCTTGCAGATGACTTTACCACTGCTTCCTGCAGGTAATGTCAGGGGTCCAGGGCCTTCCCACTTCACACATCCGACTTCATCATCCTCTTCTCCTTTCAGCTCTGTAGTCCTGATCTCTTTCTCTTTCTCAGTGCAAGTGTTGCGTATCCCGAAAGTGAGGGCCACAAACACTCCAGTTGTATCTTCACACAGCTGAGCTAACCGCTTAGCAAGGCTTGCTTTGGTGTTGGTCCCTATGAGCACAGGTGTTTGATCTGGACCTGGTGGGTCAGGACAAATTAATGCCAGGGCGGACATAACGGTTGGCGTTCCTGCCACTTTCTTCGGAAACTCTAGGTCTACCACTACGTAGCCAAGGTACGGATAACTAGAGTCACCAAAACCCCAGATGTCAAGTTTCTTCACTGGGTGAATCTGAGTGTCTGACAGATATCTCCTGTACCAGGATTCAAAGATAATGCTAACCCGAGATCCAATGTCTAGTAGTGCATCACATAGGTGACCGTTCACTTTCACTGGCTCTAAGGATGGCGGCCCTATTAAACCTTCTGTTATGCCACAGGAGTCGAGCATGTCCACTGCACTCTTCCTTACTGTACAGGATGTATTGTCCTTGGGTGCAGCTTCACCTGTAGTGTTGGTCTTGGCCTTTTTGAGAGCTTGAATAAGTCTCTGAATCACTTTGTTTTGATTTTCAGGGTTTCTGCATTTTCCTGCCATGTGTCCGTTTTCCCCACAGCGGTAACAGAAGCGTTCCTCTGAATCAGTTAAGGGTCGGTTTGGAATATTAACAGTCATTGCAGTAGCTGTAGTTCCAGCCTGAAGGGACATTTTTGAGTTCACTTTTTGTTGTAGCTGTTGCACTTGTTTTATCAGAGCTACTACTTCTGGATCCAAATTAGTCTCTGTAGCTGGTTCTACGCTAACTGGCAGTTTTTCATTTCTCTCATCTTTGTCTTGATGGGAATGTGTGGAGAGTGCTGCAAACATTGATTTTACTTCCTTAATTTCAGCTCTCAAACTTTGTATTTCTGACTGTTTGTTTTCCACTGTCATGTCCTGTGTCAGGTCTTCTCTCTGGACAAAACTGATGCCTTTCAGGACTTCTACAGCCCCTTCAAGGCTGACGTGAAGAACAACATGCTGGAGCGCTGTGCTGAGCAGATGGCCACCCTGTGTGTCACGCTCAAAGAGTACCCTGGAGTCCGCTACAGAGGGTGAGCCCAGCAACACTCTTGCATTGTCTTGTTTTTTTTGCCATTATGTTACAAATGTTAATGCACTTTTATATATAGCATTAGTGCATTTGGTGTCTCTTGCCTCATTTTTTTAATGAGTGGATATCTATAAGGATGTCCAGCCTACTTTCCTTTCTTTGAAGTAACTCACATGCAAAGCCAATTCTGTGTGGCTTATTTACCTTAAACTGCAGAGTGAACCAGTATTTTGAATTTGCCTATTCTTAATTTCATAATTATCTAACAAGTTGTATACTGTGGTACTGTCACAAAACCTGCTTGTCTGAAGCACTGCAGCAGTAAATGAAGCAGTTTTTGTGTGATGCTGTGTGTCGGTTTAGGGATTACAAAGACTGTGCAGTCCTGGCTCAGATGCTTCAGGAGAAGCTCGACGGCTACAAGGCTGATGACCCTACCATGGGAGAGGTAGGGAAGTGGAGATAAATGACTTAGTTATTAATGGTGAACAATGTGTATATGTGTACATTTATATGTGTTCATAATGTCCTATAAGACAAACATCATTCCACAATAATCCGGCACAGAAGTATGTGACATGAATCCTCCCCAAATGGGGATATTTCAAACATATAATATCAATTCCTTGATATGATCAAGTTGCACAGAGTAGAAATGGTATGTTGCATCACATGATTGACTGGCCGTTATTAGAGGCCATCAGTATCATAGGTATGGTGTTTATAGTTATGATATTTGATTTATTTATTTAATAGGGACACTTCACATCAATAAACGTTATTTTGCATCATTTTTATCCTGTGTTAAATCTTAAGTTAACTGTGAGTTGCCTGCCTAAGCAGAGTGTGTGTCACTTGGTAATTACATTTTTTAAATAAAACACTTAGGGATACGTATTTTAATCACAACCATGATCTTTTTCATAAGTCTAACAACATAGGTTTGACGCCTAAACCTAATAAAATAATGAATTATTATTAAATAAAGTTGCTTATGCACATTTCGTCCTACCGGAGTAGTTAACATGCTGTATTAAAGGCAACCTCCTGGGACCCGAGAAAAAAGGTGTCTTCCAATTTCCTTTTTTTTGTGATTTCCTACCTATTTAAGGTTAAAAAAACATCTTGCAATTTAGACTTTTTTTATTTTATTTTTAAATGTTACAGTATGTCCACTGTAGAGGACGTCGGGACCATATTAGTTTGAAAAGACAGCCAAAATGAACAGATAGACTATGTAACGTATTATGGTTATAGAGTGATATTAATACAATAATACATTCACCTTTATTTAAAACATAAATAAGTAATTGATCTGAACATTGCTGTTTATTTGGTCACTAAAAAACTAGTTTGGTTTTTGGTGAATCTTTCCAGATCTTCAAAGACTTTGTAGTCAATGTAGTGGGAAAGTACCTCATTGGACTCCAGTCGGCACGGGCTGTAGGGTCATCTTGACTAGTTTTATGGATGTGGTCTCCATTTGACCTGCTCACAGAAACAAAGCTTGCATTCCTGAGGCAATTCTCATTTTTCATGGCTCCACTTAAAATAAAACAACAATAAGACATACGTGCTACTCTTGGCCCACAGAGGGCTCGTCCCTATCTGTCTCTATGTATCTGTATCTGTGCGCTCATGGAGCCTCCTGCATCTCCCCCCCCTTCTTCTTGACCCTCTTCTATCCCAGGTGTGAAATCCTCATCTCTCTCATCATCTGAGAGCTCAACATCTGAATCTCCCTTAACTATCTGGTACAGAAAATGTCTGCTTCAGTTCCGTCTCCTGCAACAATATTGAGTCATTAAGTCCTGACGTCCACTAGGATGGACATTTATAAAAGAGCTGTTATTTGAAAACTTGAATTATTTAATTGCTTTCAGAACTAATTATATAGTTCCTCACATGTTAATAAACAAGAACATATATGATTTTCATGGTAAAAATTACAATTATTCAACAATATTTGACTTCTCCTCCTGCTTCTATAACATGTTGTTTTTGGTATGCCAGCCATTTTGGATGAAAAGAAAGAGGAACTTCCGAGCATGCAATTTTAACCCACTACAGTGGACATTTTCAATGGGCTGGGTCCCAGGAGGTTAAACGGCCATTCAATGGGCTGCTAACATGGGAAATGTGAACATGGGAAATGTAGCAATATGAGTCAAGTACAATGTGTGTCATACCTCCACAGTGTGTGTAGTGTTTCTTTTCTGCTCTGATGCCTTCAGGGTCCAGACAAGTCTCGTACTCAGCTGCTCATTTTGGACCGTAGCTTTGATCCCGTGACACCCATCCTGCATGAGCTCACCCTTCAGGCCATGTCCTACGACCTGCTGGGCATCGAGAACGACGTGTACAGGTCAGACTCTACACAGGAACAGCTGGGAGTCATAGCATTGTCCATATCTGTATTTGAATGTATTCATTGTTGTGAACGTCACTTAGTTTGGGTATACTCAGTGGTGGGAAGTAACTAAGCACATTAATTTTAGTACTGTACTTGAGTAAAATGTTGAGGTACTTGCACTTTACTTGAGTATTTCCATGATATGTTACTTTGAATTTCAATTCAATTCAGAGGTAAATAGTGTACTTTTATTCCACTACATTTATGTAGTACCTTAAGTTACTTTGCTAATACAGATTAATGATCAAGCAGTATACAAAGTCATTAAAACTAGCCGCACCTTCACCAGCTTTGAGAACACTTTAATGATCAATCATTATAAAACATATCATATATATTATTCTGAAATGGACCTGGATGGAATGGATCTGCACAATGACTACTTTGACTTTTGGTACTTTAAGTATATGTTGATGCTAAAACCTTTGTACTTTAATGGAGTAACATTTTGAATGCAGGACTCTTACTTGTAACTCTGGTACTTTTACTTAAGTACAAGATCTGAGTACCAAAAACAACAAAACAATAGTGTACTGCACAACATAAAGAGAACATGTTCTTCAGTGTTTATGTGGTTAGACTCTCTTTCAGATGCACTCATACTGTTTGTTCAATTCAATTCAAAACCTTTATTTATCCAGGTAAAATCCCATTGAGATCAATGATCTCTTTTTCAAGGGAGACCTGCAGTTTGTAAACCTCTCTCGCCCTCTCTGTCAGTTTTGAGACCAGTGGGATGGGAGAGACGAGGACAAAGGAGGTCTTGCTAGATGAGGATGATGACCTGTGGCTGACTCTGAGACACAAACACATCGCAGAAGTGTCAACGTGAGGGCTTTTGACTTTCTCCTCACACATGCACACCCCCACAGCTCCGTCACAAAGCCTCCTCCCTTATTTTCCTCGTCCATTTCTGTCTTGTGTGTCTGCACAGGGCTGTGACTCGCTCTCTGAAAGAATTCTCTGCCAGCAAGAAGATGAACACTGGAGAAAAGGTAGAGGACACACACACACGCACGCACACACACACACACACACACACACACACATACCACGTATACATCACTTCAGGGGTCATTACATTGACTTACATGCATTTCCTGGAGATTTATCCTAACCTTAACCATAACCAACACATGCCTAACCCTAACCCTTACCCTAAACCTAATCCTAATCAAGTCTTCACCCTAAAATTAATGATTCCCCTTATGGGGACCTCCAATTTGTCCCCATAAGGGAGGCGAGTCCCCACACGTGACTATGTAAACAGATTTAGGTCCTCACAAGTATAGTAATGCTAGGCCACACACACACACACACACACACACACACACACACACACACACACACACACACACACACACACACACACACACACACACACACACACACCCACACACACAGGTGACTGAAGAGCCCAAGTATCAGACCCTGTAGGTGGCACTAGAACAGAGCATTTCAGATTGAGGCCAACACACTTAGACCTGGATATCACTCCCACCATCACTAAAGTGTATCACTCCTCTGCGTCTTTCAGACCACCATGAAGGAACTGGCTCAGATGCTGAAGAAGATGCCTCAGTATCAGAAAGAGCTCAGCAAGGTAAGTGCTGGCGTGTTTGTGAGCATATATACAGTTACAGCATGTCATGTATACACTATATATATATATATATATATATTAAACACACATTTTGTATATCCAAGACTTGGAAGCGGTCAACTTTATTGTGCAGATTTCCAAAAGTGTATTTATGAACCCTGAAACAAAGCCTGTTTTTTGTGTTTGTGCTGAGTTTGCTCTGTGTCACTAACATCAGCTCTCTTCTCTGGCCTATTCAGTATTCAACCCATCTGCATTTGGCTGAAGACTGTATGAACCGCTACCAGGGCACTGTGGACAAACTCTGTCGTATAGAGCAGGTAAATCAGACAGACGTTTTGAATTAGATCTGTTTCCAGAGTAATAGTGTGGAAATGAAGGAATTTAGCTCTGAACGGCATTCCACAATATGAACAGATATGAACAGATACAGTCTGAAAGTAGAAGGCACCCGGAGGGTGCAGATCATGATGCACTAACATGCTGATTGGATCATTTCATGATTTGGAGAGTCATTCTTCCAAATGTGGTGTGTTCATGCACTACATTATAATTTGGAAACAAAATGGACTCCAAAAAGATGTGTTGTATTTACTGCTCACAGCTGTTTCTGATAGTTGTTGTTCAGACTTGAGGGGGTGTCCACATGAATTTCACCAGTTGTGATCATCCCACCTAATGGAACTTATCCCTGGCAGACAGTTGTATTCATCATCTTGCATGTCTGAATAGCATTATTAACTACTCAGAGGAGCAGTGTGCAGGATTAAACGGGGCAAAAATAAAATGTATTATTCATTGTTATACTTTGAACTCGTTCTTCTTACCAAAAGAATGAGATTGCGAATGGCCGGCATCTCCCTTACGGTACGTCCACACAGCAGCTTTAAACAAATCTTCCAACGCTTCCAACGCTTCTCTGCCCATTGACTTTGAATGGGGATGACGTCACTTTGCCTCGCTTTTCGCCGAACTGCATTGTGGGGGAGCGAAGCCAAGATTTCCAGGATTTCCAGGATTCAAAAGTTGAGCAATGTTCAACTTTTGAAGCTGAGCTGGAAGCGTCAGCCAATCAAATCCCGTTTATGCAAATCTGACAGTACAAGCGCTAGCCAATCAAACCGCGTGTATGCTGGGAGAGCCAGACCGCAGTTCATTTCCTCATATTCCAAACGAGAAATTACGGTAGCAAATCACCCGGTTCTTTACGACCAGATTTATTTACCGGGATACAAACCGGAGGAACCAGGCATGGAGGGAGGTGGCAGAGACAGTGGGTGAAACTGGTAGGTTTTCGGCTGTTTGGGGAGTTTATATATATATTAATGCTGTCAAAATTATCGCGTTAACGGCGGTGATTAATTTTTTTAATTAATTGCGTTAAAATATTTAACGCATTTAACGCATGTGCAGAATGGCCCGCCCCATACATCCCACCAGTGGCAGCGCCAGGGTATGGCTGGGGTAGGCTACATCCATACCAAGAAATGGCTTAGCCCCACCATGAAAAATGATGTTAAAGTAAGCAAAATAAAGTCTGCCAACTCGCCGAGAATTGCACAGACAGCAGTTAGTAAGATTGATTTCAGCAGCCACTTGTCTGGAAATACCGAAGACCAGAAACGGTTTTGAAAACTTTTGTCACGTAGTGATCGTCTTCTCAATAGAACATCTTTGATAATGTCTTCTGGCCAATCAGAATCAAGATAACGGCGTGGTGTTGTTGCAGGAAGTCCCGACGGAGAATACTTTTGCTGTAGTACAGGGGTGCACTAACTGATACGCAGGTTATGTGCGTAATCTGAAATGCGTACCGTCACTTGTGTCACAAAACGCTTTTGCGTACCGACGTAGGCCTACTTGTGAAGCTTTTCCAGAAGGCGGTAAGATCACCGGACGACAGAGTCGGTCTCCGTGTGCCCGCAGCCGGTTGGCGTAGTTTTGGCACAATTCCGTTGTACAGAGTAGACCGACGTTAACAGCAGCCCTGTCTGGAGGGAGACTCCCCCCCCCTTCACTGGAGAACTGCGCTAAAACAGCTGATCACAACGATCACGCTCTGTGGTCACGAAGTACTCCACTAGCCCCCCCCCCCTGTCGACTTTCCTGAAGTACTCCCCCGTTGATAGAAATCAACACGTAATGAATTAAGACCCCTTGGTTTGATGATTGATAGGTGTGAGGGCTGTCTTTCATTTTGACACGCAGAAAAATGTTATAATAAACATAGATACTGTATGTTAAATGGATATATCCGCCTTCTTTCATTTATCTTTCCATTTCCACAACAATATACATAAAGAAATGGCATATTTTGGACATAGTTCGAATGGTGATTAATCATGATTAATACATTTTTAAGCTGTGATTAATCTGATTAAAAATTGTAATCGTTTGACAGCCCTAATATATATATATATTGCTCGCATAAAATCCCCGGGGTTTTTTGCTTTGTATGTCGGGGGCGGGAGATTCATGTGATTGGTTGTTGGTCGCGTTGCTCGCAAAAAATCCCCAAGCTTTCAGACACGCCCAGCTCCAAGATTTTCAAGATTTGTTTAAAGCTGCTGTGTGGACGTACCGTTAGTGTTGAGGTGAGCAGCTCAGTACTCTGGGAGGGGCTCGGAGTAGAGCCGCTGCTTCTTCACGTACAAAGGAGGCTCCACAGTGCCGGCCTGCCCCATGGATGTATACAGAGAACTGGATTGGTGTTGGAGGTGGGACACAGACATGGCTGCCTCTAGAGAGAGAGAAAGAGAGAGTCTCCATTCTGCAGAGTCACTTCCCCTCTCGGATCAGTCATATGAGTTTTACAACTGTTAGACCCTAATGATTTAAATGATGGCTTACATAGTGTTCGTACTGGGTAGTCCTTATAGGTCATCTTTTTACAGTCGTCTCTTGGCCGATATAAGTCAAACCCCATAGAGAACCGCAGTGACGCGTCCTAAAACCCGGAAGTACCACGTCCGGTTCCTTCGATAAAAAGCAATGCAATTTCTCCATAGGATTTTGGAAAATAGCTCCAAATAAAGTCTGTGTTTGACACAAATTGAAGAGACAGATCACGTTTTGTTCTACGACATTAAATACATCAGCAGTGACCCCGCTGGTGATTTCTGAAGAGTTTACGTGTCTGAAAAACGATGGTTGAGGCCGTTTTACGTCATTACACATTAAACACTCCCGCTAAGTTTGTTTGCCCTGTTCTGCTTGAAAGCAAGTACCTGCCTCCTGCAAACTGTTCAAACAAACACTTCAACTTGTTCCATTTACAATCTGTATGTTTGAATATGGATCTTAAGTCGGCGTGACGTTGAAGCAGCGACCCTGCTGTAGTTCCTTTATAGCATAACGTTAGCATTTTGCTTCTTGCGACTAGATTTATGATTCGGAAATTATAAAAGTAGGATAGACATGTGGATATTATCCAGCTGAACAAAACGTGATCCGTCTCTTAAATGTGTGTCAACCACAGACCGTATTTCAAGCTATTTTCCAAAATCCTATGGAGAAATTGCATTGCTTTTTGACGAAGGAACCGGAAGGAGTTTCCATCCGGGTTTTAGGACTGCGGTTCTCTATTGGAAACATGACATGCTGCCCCCTTTGTCTTTGGAGCATGTGGCCAGACAGCACACATTGCACCTTTTTAAAGCGTGCAGATGAATCTGATTTAGACTCGTGCTGAGTGTTCTCCTCGTTTGTTGATAGGATGAGACCGCTCCCTGATGACTCCACATACTCTCTAACTTCTAAGCTACATTTCTGCACAGAACTTCTTATCAGTATTGTTCAAACGGAACTTAAGTTAAGCTTTGCTTTCTTCTGACTGTTTTCAAGGATCTGGCGATGGGCATAGATGCAGAGGGGGAGAAGATCAAGGATCCCATGAGGCTCATTGTACCCATTCTACTGGATGCCAACGTCACTGTGTCGGACAAAATACGCATTATCCTGCTCTACATTTTCCTTAAGAATGGTCAGATATTCACTGTCCCAATGTTTTTCACATCAAATCCTTCCGAGGTTTATTTCTCCTTTATAATGACAAAAGCAGAAAGGAACAGTGAGAGTGCTAAATGTGTATGCAATCACATTTTTTTTGTTTCTCCACCGTTGTTCACTTTTAGTTTTCCTCCTTGGTGCATGCTGCATGTGTTAATGTCTGTATGTGTGCCAGGTGTGACTGAGGAGAACCTGTGTAAACTCCTTCAGCATGCTAACATCCCACCAGAGGACAGTGACATCATTTCCAACATGGCCCACATGGGCATTCCCATTGTCTCTGAGGTGAGCCGAGTGTCTCATCATGAACCGAATGAAGCTTTGTCTCAAGCCGGATCCTGTCTTGACATGTCATCAAATCCCTCATACTTCTTATATTGCATAATATAGAAAAGCTTGTCTTATTCTCAACATTTTTGAAATGGAATTGTGTGAATAACAATGTGAGACCCCAACACAAAAGCACATTACATATTGTTAACTTATTTAACAGTCATTATCAGAGTCTCTTCTTGTCCTTGCTGCTGGTGTTCTGTATTCTGTCTGTGGCATTTAGCCCCAAAAGTAATAACCTCCACCAGCGTGATCAGCTCTGTTTCTTCAAAGGTGATCGTGAAGAAAGCCAAGAAGCCGGATCGTAAGGAGCGAGTCAGTGAGCAGACCTACCAGCTGTCCCGCTGGACGCCTCTGGTCAAGGACCTCATTGAGGTACTTCTCACGCTATTATCAGACATTATGCAGTAACTTCACGCTTCAATAACAGTTATTAATGTTATACAAAGTTCTGATTTCACATTAGTTTCTCAAACTAAGTAATGTGGCCTTCAATTGGGTAGTGTGTCAAATAAGACAATTAGAGCATAGTCTTTTCATATTAGTGATATACCGTATTATGCTTGACTTGGTCATCTTGAAAACGTTCTGACAGTTTGAGCTCACACGCCTACTTCTGTTTGATGAGGCTTAGCCCCATATGGACTGCATATATGTCTCTGGTTGGGTGATTTTAACATGAACTGTTCTGGTCAGTAACTTTTGACATGTGATGATTAACAATAATAACAGCCATAATTACATACAGAGAGCCAGAGCTTTGGATAATATCAGCTGAGTTGCTCCACTCGATGACCGTTGTTTACTGTTTGGTTTGCAGACCTCTTAGTTGTTGTTTGGTGATTAACATAAGCTATTTTTTAGCCATTAGCCTCTACGCTATTGCCTAGCAAGTGTTGACAGACACTTTGGAACATTAGATCAATGGTAAGAGACACTGAATCAAGAACAACATGTTTGGATAGTGAGTGCCTGACTGTAGAGTAGCTGAGATGAACCTTACTTTTCCCTGGTGCATTCAGACAGCACAGCTACAGTACAGTGGGAAATTGAAACTAGTTTCCATATGGTATCGTTTAGGGATGGAATATTTTACTAACCATCCTCCCTGTGATGTTAATCCTGTCTGAATGTGGCTTTATTTTGGGAAAGATGTATAACATGCTTGAGTCGGTCTTTGGTGCAAACTGAATTGAAATGTGTTCCCACAGGATGCCATTGAGGAAAAACTTGACCCGAAGCAGTACCCGTACATCTCCCAGCGACAAGCATCTTCCAAAACCAGCGCTCCATCAAGGTGTGTGTTCTTCAATACCTGGAGCTTACACTTTGTGTAACGCTTTAAAATACAATGAATTGCTTAACTTTATAATTAACTTAGTAGATGTGAACCATGCAGTTATTTTGCAGTTAATGCTTCTGTATGCTTGTTTTACATCTTCCAGTGCTCGCTATGGTAACTGGCATAAGAACAGGGGCCCCACAGAGATGAAGACAGGGCCCAGGATCATCGTTTTTATTATTGGAGGGATGACGTACAGTGAGATGCGCTGTGTGTATGAGGTCACACAGGCCAATGGGAAGTGGGAGGCTGTGATCGGTGAGTTCACTGGACAGAAGTCCGTACACTCTACTGAAGAGTACACAACATGTTTGGAATAACCCTTTGTATATGACATTACATTGTTAAATCTAGAAAGTTATTCCTATCAAGGTGTCTAAAACTCCATTTCAACATTACTGCCACATTTTGTTGCATACATCGACTAAATACAGTTCAAATGCTATAATTATAATGTGTATACTGTACATTCAGAAAAGGTTTCAGCGAGTGAAGTATAGATGCTTAGTTTAATTCGAAAAGATTATTTACAATGACAATATCCTCATAGTTCTCTGGGTTGTATTATTCATTATTGTTCTTAATGTGGTTTGACATGTTGGCTCCAGCCTTGGCTGACATGCTCTTGGATAAATCAGTGTTTGGACCTTTATAAGGGTCTTTGTGGATATGGAAGAGTTTCCTGTGAAGCTTGACTTCAATGTTACACTGACTCCTGAGACAGTCCTATTTATTAGTAACCTGGAACTTTTAATACCCACTGTGAATTTAATATTGTTGTTGTCATGATCAGTTTAATATATTATGTTTATTACGTAATAAACCAAGATTCAGGATTGAGTCCTTGCTAAGCTTTCAGGCTATTCTCCCCATAGGTTCCACCCATATTCTGACCCCCCCGAAGTACCTAAAGGAACTACAGCACCCAGACTTCCTGGACCCCAACGCCCCTCCAGAGGGCACAGAGGGCCCAGAGGGTCCAGAGGAGCCGCCTGCAGAATGAAAACACATTTGGAAGTAAATACACAAATCATGCTGTGGTCTGTAAATCCCTGTTTGCCAACCCCCACCCAGTGAGCCATTGATCCCTGCTCCAGCTGAGCCTGGTCCTCCTGCTCCATATCTATATCTTGAAGCAATATGACAGCATTTTGGGCTTACCTCTCAGAGAGTATATTCTCTAATAACGTGCATGTCTTTATAGTGGATCACTGTCTCTACTGCTCCCTGCTAACTCTGCATATACTGTACATGCTGTTGGCAAGATGAGAACTTGGAGCACATACAGCTGACTACATTTATATAGTGATGATCGAATCGTAAAGACCACTCAAAGGGCCTTTCCACTCATTCATCATTCACTGGAGGCCGAGGCTGCCACAAGGTGCCGTGTGATCAGGAGAGAGGACTAATCACAATCATCAGCCATCAGGAGCACTGTACAGTTCATTACCCTGTCAAAGGACACTTTAACATGTTGACTGCATTGGCTGGGGATTGAAAGTAGTCCATGTTTCAGTTTTTACAAAGATAGTTTTATGACAAGGGACCAGTGAAAGTATTTGTTTGATTTCCGAGTTAAGCAGTAAAGTAGAATTACATGTGTTCACTTAGTGGTAAAGTGTGGCTCTGTGTTCCCTCCCCAGTCAGTAGAAAGACTGAGCAGCAAACAGACAGTGTGTGCAGAGTGACTCCATGCCTACACAGTTGTATATATTTTGGCATTATGCTCCTGTTCCAGGGGCTTTAGTCAAGCAGTACACACTCTTTATGCTCTCATTGAACAGTATGTCCCTTATTGCCCACTGGACGAGAGAAGGCAAATGTTTCTGAGATGCATATTTCCCCTTCCCTTATCTGCTCAGACACCATGTGATTCCAGCATTAGTGTCTGAACACAAGTAAATCAACAGTTGAACAGCCATAATATACCTAAGGATAAATATACACAAGCACTCAGATAATAATGCTTCTACCATAGCTTGTGCTATCCTCTACATGAGTAACCAACATCTTGCATGTTAAGCTTAAAACGTAGACTCATTTGCACAAAACGTCAACAAAACTAATGATCATGGCACATGCAGGTAGACCAGCCAGGAGGGAGTTGCAGTAGTCTAGGCGTGAGATGACGAGAGCCTGGACCAGAACATCGGACGGGTTGAGAGTGGGTTTCTTTAGGAGAGGGTTTACTCTTGCCTCCTTGAGACTGTTTGGAAAGTGACCAGAAGTTAGAGAAGTGTTGATGAAATGGGTGAGAAACGGTAGAATATCAGGAGCGATAGTCTGAAGGAGGTTTGAAGGGATAGGGTCCAGAGGACAGGTGGTAGGGCGGGCAGAGGTAATGAGGGTAAGAACCTCACTTGGAGAGAGAGGGGAGAAGGAGGTCAGTGTGTGGGTGAAAGGAGGGTCTGGTGACCCAGTGGTGAGTAAAGGTGAGTCAGAAAAAGAAGAGCGAATATCATCAACCTTTTTTGAGTGGTTAACAAAGTCGCTTGACAGAAGGGAGGAGGGGGGAGGGGCTTTGGGGGGGTCCAAGAGGGTGGAGAAGATGGAAAATAGTTTTTTGGGATTGGAATAGGAAGATTGGATCTTATCTTGAAAGAAAGTGCTTTTTGCCTGAGAGATGGAAGCAGAGAAAGAGGAGAGGAGAGCCTGATAGGTTAGGAGGTCGTCACGGTGTTTGGATTTCCACCGTTTCCGCACAGTTGCCCGAAGGACGGTTCTATTAGCACGCAGTGGGTCATTTAGCCAGGGAGCAGGAGGGGACTGACGAGCCTGCCGAGATGTGAGAGGACAGAGAGAGTCCGGAGAGGATGAGAGAGTAGAGAGGAGAGTTTCTGCAGCAGAGTTTGGAGGCAGGAGTTGGAACGAGTCAGAGGAAGGGAGGGCTGAGAGCACCGATGAGGCAAAGGTAGAGGGGGAGAGGGAACGAAGGTTACGGCGGACAGGTGCAGGATGAGAAGAGATTAGTTTGTTATGTTTGGAAAGGGGTAGAGAGAATGAAATGAAGAAGTGATCGGATGTGTGGAGCGGGTTTACAGAGAGGTTAGAAGTAGTGGAGTTCCTTGAGAATATGAGATCAAGGACATTGCCAGCTTTATGAGTTGGTGGGGATGGAGACAGTGAGAAAGCAAAGGCGGTTAACAGAGATGTTAGTTCAGATATCTTCCCTGTCTGGAGGTTGAAGTCTCCGAGAAGTACAGCGGGAGGGCCAGTTTCAGGGATGTGTGAGAGGAGATTATCTAATTCCTCCAAGAAGTCCCCCAAGGCGCCTGGTGGACGGTAGAGAACAACAATGGTTAATTGTATAGGATGGGTTACTGTGACGGCATGGAATTCAAAGGTGGAAGGAGTGAAGTTAGGTAGCTTGAAGAGGGAACAGCTCCATTTGGGAGAGAGCAGGAGACCAGTGCCACCTCCTCTGCCAGTGGGTCTGGGTGTATGGGAGAAGGAATATGCTGTGGAGAGAGCTGCTGGGGTGGATGTGTTGGATGGAGTAATCCACGTCTCAGTGAGAGCAAGGAAATCCAGAGACTGCAGGGAAGAGATTAAGTCAGCCTTAGGAACAGCTGACTGGCAGTTCCACAGGCCACCTGAAACTAGATGTTGGATCTCAGTGGAGCATGTGGGATAGACGAGAGCAGGCTGGTTACAACTATTACGAGATGCACAGGGCCAGTGATAATTGCGAGAGGACACATGAACAGGAATGGAGAATATACACATGATTATTACATGAGGGGCTAAATCAATCAGAATCAGAATACCTTCATTAGTCCCACAGAGGGGAAATGTACGTTGTTATAGCAGAAAAAGAGCCACAGACAGTTTAATGTTACATAATTATGTTACATGTGTCACCTGCTTTAAAAAGTATTAAAGTTAAAAAAAAGAAGTTATGATATGATAGAAAATATAATTTAAAAAAAGGTTACACAATTTACAAAATACACATCCTGTAACAGTTCTTAGGAATTAGCAGCCAGGTTATTGCACAGTTATTAACGGCATATATATATTGCACATATAGCACATATTGCACATAGTTGGTTGGTATTTAACAGCAAGGGGTGTTGTTGTGTGTGTGTGTGTGTGTGTGTGTGTGTGTGTGTGTGTGTGTGTGTGTGTGTGTGTGTGTGTGTGTGTGTGTGTGTGTGTGTGTGTGTGTGTGTGTGTGTGTGTGTGTGTGTGTGTGTGTGTGTGTGTGTGTGTGTGTGTGTGTCGGGGGGGGGGGTCTACTAGGGGCTGTGCTGGTTGTATAGTCTGACCTCTGCAGGAAGGAAGTACCTGCGGTATCTCTCCGTAAAACAGCGGGGGTGCAGCAGCCTGTCACAGGAGGAGCTGCACAGTGAGGACCGGGTGTCCTGGAGGGGGTGGGACACATTGTCCAGCAGGGAGGACAGCTTGGCTGCCATTCTCCTGTCTCCCACCACCTCCACAGTGTCCAGAGGACTCCTGTCTCCCACCACCTCCACAGTGTCCAGAGGACTCCTGTCTCCCACCACCTCCACAGTGTCCAGAGGACTCCTGTCTCCCACCACCTCCACAGTGTCCAGAGGACTCCTGTCTCCCACCACCTCCACAGTGTCCAGAGGACTCCTGTCTCCCACCACCTCCACAGTGTCCAGAGGACTCCTATCTCCCACCACCTCCACAGTGTCCAGAGGACTCCTGTCTCCCACCACCTCCACAGTGTCCAGAGGACTCCTATCTCCCACCACCTCCACAGTGTCCAGAGGACTCCTGTCTCCCACCACCTCCACAGTGTCCAGAGGACTCCTGTCTCCCACCACCTCCACAGTGTCCAGAGGACTCCCCAGGACAGAGCTGGCCTTCCTTACCAGTCTGTCCAGTCTCTTCCTGTCAGCAGCCGAGATGCTGCTGCCCCAGCAGGCGACACCATAGAAGATGGCTGATGCCACAACAGAGTCATAAAAAGTCTGAAGGAGTGCCTGAAATATGATGAAAATAATGAGTGCCTGTGCTGTAGTGGTTTGCTAAGTAGTTCTGAAATGAATCAGGGTTCATTAGTTTTACATTGCCTAATGATTTATACATTACAACAATGATAAATCAGACGAGCCATACGCACAACAGCTGTTTATATTTGGTCTCATTTTCATTGTTTTGTTCAACATTTCTATCAGTCAAACGCATGTGTTCTTACACAGTGACATTAATGCCACCAAGTTAACATACTAATATTAAACAATACAATCATTAATAAACAGTCACACTTTATTTTGTGTTAAAACTGACAGGGAGTGCACCTGAAATGTCACTAAGAATTCACGGTTGCATCAGGAAACTGTGTACACTAGCATGGTAGCAAGCAGTTATGCTATATGGGCCCCAAAGACATGAAATGATGTGCCCATTGAACATCTATAGTTATCTATATAAGTTACAAGTTACTCTTCTTTACAATATCCATAGTAAACTAACATGGATATTTAAACTTACAGTACAGAATAATATAACTGGCTGTTTAACCTGGGTTTAAATCAAGAATATATTGTTGTTGAATTTTATTCGATGATTTTAAAAAACACCTGATTATTTTTTGCCAATGCTTTTGAAGTTCTCAGTTACTGTGATGTGTTAGCAATTGTCCATGATGGATGTCATTCCTGGAGTTACCGGGCAGTTCAGGTGCTCGCCCAGTCACTCTATGGTTCATAAACCATAATAAACTGAAATGATCCTTTAATCAAAAAAGAAAAACCCATGTATGATTTTGTTTATTATAGTGTTCTGAGTTGACAAACAGATATTAAAAAGGGGCTTTCCTTTAATGATGTCTACGTTATTATCATTACAATACTTCTCTAAGGTAATTCGACTAAAAAGTGATCATCCCACGTGTTCTGTCTTCCAGGGTCGCTGCATCTTCACCCCTTCTCGCCTTCTGAAAGCCCTCAAAGACTTGGAGCAGTGGTCCGTCATCAGCCCTCAGCAGAAACAACAGACCCCCCAGCATGATGCATCACATACATGTTGTTTAAGGTTCAGTTGTTGTTTACTCATAAAACCCAATTGTTTTTAAGATTTATGACTGTGTTGATGTTGATCACATTTTGTCCGACAATATTTAAATTCTTTGTAATGTTCTCTACTGTCTATTGTGGGAAGTTATTGTTTGGAAAATAGATGTATCTGAATTAGGTTAGATGATCAGATGAGATTCAGGGAGTATGGCTGTAAATGAAAGCTGCTTACAGAGTATACTGGGACACAGATATAAAACATGCTTTGACCTTGTCTGTGGATATTCCATAAGCTGTCCTCTACCAATCATCTCTTTTCCTTTGTTGGACAACGACTGTTTCAAGTAGTGCTTTCCTTACTGTAGCAACCATGCCATTCAGTACAATCATATTTTCATTGATGTTTCGGAAGACTTGGAAATGCCAACATAGAGCCCCTGAGTATATATGTAGCTGTAGATCGAGCATTGGAGAGATGCATACAGTGTCGTTGGATTGTCTCATGCATGTGTCAGTTAACATACGTGTGTTGTTCCTGTAGAGATTCAGTTTGCTTTTGGCTTCCTGTGTTTGACCATTATGATGTGATTGATTATTGTTGTGTAGTGATTCTCTTTAACTAGTAATCCACTGTGTATGAAGAGAGATGTCAGTATTATGACGAGTATGTTCTTGTACGTTCAAATGGATGAACAAAACTCACAGGATGTGAGTTAGCTAATAAACTGCTTCCATAGAGCTCTTCCCTTGGTTGTTTTTAATGTCTCTCCTGTGTGGTCTGAATGAATAGGAAACGCTCATTAGCTCTCCAAAGTACAATGTGAGAGTGTATTCAAGTAGAAGTCGAGTCACAAATGTGTCTTTATCTTTGCGTATAACACCCTCTATCCTTTTACAGAGATTTAAAGCAAATTGATTTAGTTTACAGAGTTCAGGTCAGTGTTTTTATTCTGCATATAAAGTCATGCAACATTAACCTGGCACTCTCGTGATATACTATAACCAATCATGACAACCATAAAAATGGAAATGTTTAAGTGTTCAAGTACCTCGACAATGAACTCAACATTTCATTTGGTATAAACTCATGAATATTAGTCATAATTCTGTGATCAGTCATGGTACATTGAGTATTTAGGAGATTAGCCTTATTAAATAATACTCTCCGAAAGGGAAGCTGTTATTCATCATGTAGCCACTGGAGGGAGCCTTTGCCAAACTAAAGCTAAAGAAAGCTGTTAAAGCTCGACAGCTGAGGCCTTCTTTCTGAGAGCATGTGATGTCAGCAGCTGTGATTAAAGGCAATTTTTAGAGTTATTTACTAGTTATTTCTCTGTGGGCAACCGACCAGTGAACCAGCAGTGGGAAGCCGTGGAACACCAGAAATAATGCTCTGCTATCTATCTGGTTAAGGATCTTGTCAGAGATATTTTAATCTGATCACTTTGTGTATTGAGTTTCTCAGCGTTCCTGCGAACTTGTCAAATTACAAACATATGCTTCTCGTTAAAGTCGCATTATGCTCTCGCTGCAACTTGAACCAAGGACACAGGTCAAAGGGTCCTCTTTCTTCCTGTGGGGAAAAGTTTGGCAGGATAAGGATTGCAGACACTGAGGGGCCTTTGTTCCTGTGTCTGGCATTCATTAGGCAGGCTTGCCAAGTCCCTCCTCTCAGATATAACAGATTCATGATTTTCCTTTGTCTTCAGAGTTCCGCGTGGTTTGCCCACATGTAGAGTGTGATGGACTATGTGGAGCTCTCCGGCCGTTTTTATAACTTTCAATAAACCTCAATGTTTGACAACAAGAATTCCAGTTTCCATCTTTTCTGCATTGCTGCTCCGAAGTTTCCGTAACAAATTGGCGTCACGAAACAGGATACCAAAAGATCTTCAGAACTGGTAAGTGTAATTTCAAATCTATATTTGGACATTGCCTTACCAGAATCTGTGATTGACGGTATCATAAAATTACCTGTGAAACTGAGCGGCTGCAATTTTTTTTTGGTTTCTCTACTATTTTACATTTGAGGGATAATAAATAACCTGAAAAAAAACGGTGTCTGGGAACTTTTGTTCTGGCCGATTTTCCCTGTGAATGCTGCTGGGGCGTGTGCCTTCAGAGCAAACACAGCTCATGTAAAAACAATAAGGATATTTGGGGGTAATAAATAACCTAGGAATATCGATTTTGACTGATTTCCTCTGTGTGTGCTTTTTTGGAATTAAATCACCAGACAATTACACACAGCAAATATTCGGAGAGACCTTAAAAGAGAGCATCACTAAAGTGGACTTCTGCATTAGAAAATGTCATGCATCTGTATTGAAACAGATCGCCAAATTCTGGAGATTTCAGCGGTTAACTGGTTAATTTAACAGCAGGCATCTCCTCGAATCTGCACAGCTGCTAAAGTGTGTGTGTGAGATTTCACCCCCCTGCGGGGCTTAAAGCACAGAGAGGGTGTAGCACGGAATGACACAATATTCTCTTCCTCACACCATTTGTCGATTTTGGAACTAAACAAAAACGATGAGAAATGGGAAGGGTGACATACTGTGTTTCATAACAGATGAGTTGTTGAATTTGGCTGTTGTTGGAAGACAGGGTAAATAAAATAAAAAAAGCCTCCGCTCTCCGGACGGAGAGAGCGTAGCACCGCTAAATTCGCATAGTGGTTGTTGATTGAGAATAAATTAGTTATTGCTCTTCAACAGATTCCGTTCTTAGCACTTGTACAAGTATATATGAGTAAGAAGGCACTCATATTAAACAGATATTTCCCTACCCGCTGAGATCTCCATAATTCGGATTAAATTAAGCTGGATGAGTTTTTGCTGTCACGCTGGTGTTTATTGCGAGTTCATGTTTGTTTGTCTAATTGTTTCTATATTGGTTTGTCCCGCCGTCTTGTGTATGCTTTGTAACAACTAATGATGAATCAGTCCATAGCCAGGGTTAAATGAACTAAACTTTAGTTATCTCACCAAAAGTAAATGACTTGAGAAAAATAAATAATGTGAAGATGTAAAGCAAAATTATATATTATGGTATAAAGGTGCTGCAAAATGAAAATAAATAGCAAAAGACTGTTTTTATGTCCTGCATCTGTCTCACACCATGAGACCCTCAGAGGCATCACTGCTGGTCATTAATACCGGCCTGAGGAGATCAGGGTTAAAAAAAAAAAATCTGTCTGCTCAATTGGGTTAATGTTGTATTATTTGTTTCATTTATTCTTAATCTATGTATTGTATGGTAATAGTGAATAAAAAATGTAATGTATTGAACACATTCCGAAACAAAGCAGATGAGACAGAACTAGACTCAGACATAATACTAATTGTGGTTGAAACCTTTTTGCGCTGTTGCTGCAAAATGGAAACTTATTGATTGCCTATTCCAACTGGCCACTGGAGTCAGATAATTAATATAAGTTGAAGTTCAATTACAGTTTTAAATATAGTTTAACATTCTTTATTAAACTGTTTCAAATTATTTCTAGTACAATTGGTCTACAGACATTACTACAATTCTAATAGTTGTTAAACTACTGAGCTTATGAACAATAGAGTAAAGGTCGCTGGTTAAGCCAGGATCAATATATTTGTTGAGGTTTTTATTATGTGCATAATAAATGTGTTAAATGAATTGAGCAATTTTTAAAGGAGTATAATGTTGCAATCTCTTTGGGATAAGTAATTGCAGTTCCAAGATAGATGTTGTTTTCCCTGGGCCTCTCCTTCACAGGCCCATAAATCATGAGACTTCCAAATCCGAACAGACAGAGATCAGTATCACAAATCCATGAAGGGGTTCTACTTGGCCCAATTTAAATACCATAAAGAGAGTATTCACCCAGCTGTTTTGATTTCTTAAAAAATTCCAGTCTAGTTTCCTTCGAGTTCAGTCTAAGCTACGAATTGTTTCTCATAAACATTCGCACTGTTGGTTTTAAACCTTGACCAGACAAGCTACACACACACACACACACACACACACACACACACACACACACACACACACACACACACACACACACACACACACACACACACACACACACACACACACACACACACACACACACACACACACACACACACACACACACACACACACACACACACACACACACACACACACACACACACACACACACACACACACACACACACACACACACACACACACACACACACACACACACACACACACACACACACACACACACACACACACACACACACACACACACACACACACACACACACACACACACACACACACACACACACACACACACACACACACACACACACACACACACACACACACACACACACACACACACACACACACACACACACACACACACACACACACACACACACACACACACACACACACACACACACACACACACACACACACACACACACACACACTTTGGATGAGTATTTGCCTTATCCACTTTTTGCCTTCTTTAGAGTTATTAGTAATTCAGGATTAATTATTGAATTGAATGTGCTACATAAGATAAAATACTGAAGCTTTGACTTGATCATTTCATTTACAACATTAGACCTTGTCCTCTCATCTCTACTAAAATAAGATACGTGTGCATGTTTGGGTGTTTTAACACTCCTGTAATGTACCTAGTCTTGTCAGGGATGCAGACTCATCAGGTATGAAAAAGGTGACAAGGATCCGAGCCCCCCGACCCCACGGAATATCGGTTTTAAAATGAGGAATAACAGATGATTTTAGCAGTCAGAACAACTAAAGCAGCAGTGGTAATAATAACAGAAACGCTACAGAGTCACATTTAATAGAAATATATAAAACCATTCATTTTAATTGTGTAGCAGTCAGTTTATAATTTTGGCAGCACTGTTGAGCATTTTGAGAAAAAAAATGTATTTTCATGCCTCTGTGCAAGGCTTAGTCTTTCTATCTGTATAACCAGTGCTGTTAAGTAACTAAGTTCATAAACTCAACTAGTACTATACTTGGGTACAATTTTGAGATACTTGTACTTTATTTAAGTATTTAAATGTTTTGCTACGTATTCTTCTACTCCACTACAGTTCAGAGGTAGCCTACATGGTGTACTTCTACTCCACTACATGTATTTAATACCTTTAGTTACTTTACAGATGTGGATGAATGATGTGGAATCTAATCAAGTGTTAAATCAGACTTTAGTTCCACCTGGAGTAAATCCACAAGCTACCCTGCAGTCTACAAAGTCATTCAGACTAGCTGCACCTTCACCAGCTTTGAGAACACTTTCATGATCAATCATTTTAAAACGTATCTATATATATTATTCTGAAATGAACCAATCTGCACAATGATTTCTTTTATTGTCGCTATTTCCACTATATTTTGATGAGAATACTTTTATACTTTTACTTGAGTAACATTTTGAATGCAGTACTTTTACTGTAACATAGTATTCCTACGCTCTGGTACTTCTACTTTTACTCAAGTACAAGATCTGAGTACTAAAGCTAACGTTAGCAGATAGTGACAATGTATGCTAGTTAGCTAGCTCAACGATTCCTTAAATAATATTGCGACAGAAAAACTTTTAAGTTCACATTACGCTCTGCCGCTCCGACAGGGAGCTCTGCTCTGAACACCTGAACGCCCCGTTCTAACAGCTGTTCACCAGCGGTCCAGTCTGTGCCACAGTGACTCCGGACCACACAGCTAATATTAACGAACGCACCCGTAAGTAATGTGGCTGCTGAAGCTAGACCATCTTCGCGATAAAAGCAGAGCCTTATTATACATCCATGAGCAGAGCCGACAGGCAGGAGGACTCGAGCACACAGCTCGCGCTTCATTGTCATATATAAAAAGAGCACCGTGCGTGTCATGATGGCACATAACAGCTCGCGGCTGCAGATTACTCCGGTTCCCAGACCCCCCATACCCCAATAATATTTTTTATTGCAGATCTACATGAATCACACAAACGACCTATTTTGGATTCAAAACGGCGAATTTCGCAGAAAGGTGACAAGTTTGCATCCCTGCTTGTTATCCTTTTTATTACAGAGCTGGGTGTTATGAACTTGGTTACACAAGGATAAGGACTCAAATGCACGACCCGGGAGCCAAAGGTAAAGTATAATTAATATACTTTATTTGTACAAAAAAAGGTAACAAAAGAAAATCACTCTTACGAGATGACAAAAAGGGCTTGAACAAGGTACAACAGAAAATCGCTCACAACGTGAGGAACTAAACTTATAATAAGTTTCAGGAGCAAAGATAGGCTTGAATCAAAAAGTGCAAACGCTGAAGAGCAGAACTCTGGCATGAGGACAGGACAAAAACGAACTGACACTGAATGCTGGGAGACTGGGGACTTTAAACACTCAACAACCATACACAGGTGAACACAATCAGGGGCGGGGCTGATACTGATGAGGGAAGTGAGTCAAGGGACCTGAAATGAGGCGTGAAACAAACAAAACAGGAAGTGAGCAATAATAACACATAAATATGAAACATGATTATTAACACTTTTGACGGTGCACAACAGTACCCCCCCCTCTAGGGCCGACTCCTGACGGCCCAGGCCGATCATAAAAATCCTGAATCAGGGTTTTGTCCACAATGAATCTCGCAGGAACCCAGCACCTTTCCTCGAGACCATAACCCACCCAATCCACCAGGAATTGCTTGCCTCGACCCCTATTGCGGACCTCCAGCAACTTGCGGACCTTGTACGTTAGGCCACCTTCGAAGAACTGGGGTGGTGGAGGGGGCTTGGAGGCGGGAATCAGCGTGCTCTCATGAACTGGCTTAATCTTGCTGACGTGGAATGTAGGGTGTACCCCCATGGTTCTGGGAAGTCTTAGGCGCACAGATACCGGATTGATGACTTTTGACACCGGAAAAGGCCCCACAAACCTTGGAGTCAACTTCTTGGACGCCACCTGAAGTGGTAGGTCCTTGGTGGAAAGCCACACCTTTTGACCCGGTTTGTAGCTGGGAGCGGCCCTGCGGTGGATGTCTGCTACATCCTTCATCCGAGCCGAACTTCGTAGCAGAGATTGGCGAGCTCCAGCCCAAACTCGGCGACAGCGTCTAATCAAGGCGTGAGCTGATGGTACCTTAACTTCCCCTTCGTCGGTTGAGAACAGCGGCGGTTGATAACCATTGGCACAATGGAAAGGCGAGAGACCTGTGGCCGCCGTGGGAAGAGTATTGTGTGCAAACTCCACCCAAGTGAGGTGGTCGCTCCAGTTGGTCTGGTTCTGGAACACGAGACAGCGTAGTGTAGTCTCCAGTTCTTGATTCAGACGCTCCGATTGTCCATTTGATTGAGGGTGGTAACCTGAAGACAAGCTGACAGTAGCGCCTATGAGTCTGCAAAACTCCTTCCAGAAAGCTGAAATGAATTGTGGACCTCTGTCGGAAACAATGTCATTTGGAAATCCGTGGATCCTGAATATTTGGTTCATCATGACCTCTGCGGTACTCTTGGCAGAGGGGATCTTGGTTAGAGGAATGAAATGAACCATCTTGGAGAACCGGTCCACCACTGTCAGAACCGTAGTTTTGCCTCTGGACGAGGGAAGACCTGTCACAAAGTCCATAGATATATGTGACCAGGGACGTTGAGGAATCGGCAGTGGTTGGAGCAAACCCATCTTGACCTGGGACGAGGTCTTATTGCAGGCACACACCGGACAAGCCGCCACGTACTCCTGCACATCCTTCTTCATGGCTGGCCACCAGAAACGCTGCTTAATCCTGTACATAGTCCTTTTAACTCCAGGGTGGCACGAGATCACCGACGTGTGGGCCCAGTGGATGACCTTAGAGTGGAGAGACACAGGAACAAAGAGCAGGTGGTTTGGACCTTTGCTAGGTGCTGGGTTTAATGCGTTAGCCTGTTTAACGTCCAATTCTAATTGCCAGGAAAAGGCTCCGACCATACGGTTTAATGGAAGGATGGTCTTGGGCTCTACCGAAAAAGGTTCTGGATCGAAAAGGCGAGACAAGGCATCAGGCTTCTGATTCTGAGATCCGGGACGGAAAGAGAGAGTGAAGTTGAACCTACTGAAAAATAGAGTCCACCTGGCCTGCCGAGAGTTGAGGCGTTTAGCCTTTCTGATATACTCCAGGTTCTTATGGTCTGTCCAAACTAAGAACGGCTGTTCTGCCCCCTCCAACCAGTGTCTCCATTCCTCCAGAGCAGCTTTTACAGCTAACAGTTCCTTATTTCCCACATCGTAGTTCTTCTCTGCCGCCGTCAGCTTCCGCGACAGGAAGGCACATGGGTGTATCCTGTTGTCTTTCAAGGATTTTTGGGACAAAATGCCTCCAATTCCCTCATTGGAAGCATCGACCTCGACCACAAACTGGCGCTGGGGATCCGGAATGGTGAGAATCGGCGCTGTGGTGAACCTCTCCCTGAGGAGCTGGAAAGCGCAGTCAGCCTGGGGAGTCCACTTGAAGGGAACTTTGGAAGAAGTCAGAACATGCAGAGGAGCAGCTACAGAACTGAAGTTTCTTATAAACTTTCTGTAGAAGTTTGCAAACCCTAAGAACTGCTGAACCTTCTTCCTGGAGTCTGGTGTTGGCCACTTGGAAACTGCACTGACTTTAGCAGGTTCCATCTGCATCTGGTTTGGTGAGATTATATATCCTAGAAAGGCCACCTTTTCTACGTGAAACTCACACTTCTCTGCCTTGACATATAATTGATTCTCGAGTAGTTTCTGCAGAACCTGACGGACATGGTGAACATGGGACTTAGAGTCTGGTGAGAAAATCAAAATGTCATCAAGGTACACAAACACAGAAACATTCAAAAATTCCCGCAAAACCTCATTCACAAAACCCTGAAACACAGCCGGTGCATTACACAGTCCAAAAGGCATAACAAGGTACTCATAGTGACCGCTCTGAGTATTAAATCCTGTCTTCCACTCATCCCCTTCCCTTATTCTAACCAAGTGATAAGCATTTCTTAAGTCCAGCTTGGTAAAAATCTTGGCAGTCTGAAGTAGCTCGAAAGCAGAGGACATGAGTGGCAGAGGATAGCGGTTTTTTACCGTAATGTCATTAAGAGGGCTGTAGTCTATGCAAGGTCTCAGAGAACCGTCCTTTTTTCCCACGAAGAAAAACCCCGCTCCAGCTGGGGAAGATGAAGGACGGATAATCCCTGATTTGAGAGAAGCGGAAATGTAGTCGTCCATTGCCGCTCTCTCTGGCCTTGAGATCGAATACAGTTTTCCCTTGGGAATGGGAGCCCCCGGTAAGAGATTAATGGGGCAATCAAAAGGTCGGTGAGGAGGTAACGACATGGCTTTTGATTTGTTAAATGCTTCCTTAAGATCATGATAACATGACGGTACCTTCTGTAGGTCAGGATAGTCTGGGTGATCAATGACGATCCTACTAGGGTCTGTTGGTGCTTTAACAGAGCGTGAATGTTTACACCTGTTAATGCAATCCTCTCCCCACTCCTTAACCCTTCCTGAGCGCCAGTCAATGTGTGGGTTGTGGATTTTTAGCCACGGAAAACCCAAAATAACCGGATGCTGAGCAGATTCAAAAATGTGAAACTGCATAACTTCAGTGTGGTCATTATTTACAGTGATCTGGATAGGTTCTGTGCAGTGGGTGACTGTAAACAACAAACGTCCGTCTAAAGCACTGGCGGTAATGGGAGAAGATAGAGGGACAGTTTTTATACCAAGCTGTTTGACTATGCCCCAATCCATAAGACTTTCGTCCGCTCCTGAGTCTATTAGCACTCCTTGGGAAATGACCTGATCATTAATAAAAATGTTTACCTTGGTAACTGGACGAGAAGGAAAGTCTGTGGAAAACTTGCTCACCAGCGCCCTCCTCTTGGCTGGTAAGCTTGCTGAAAAACCTCCTCTGGTGGAACGGCTCGTGGGAAAAAGCCCTGGAAACTGGGATGTCCGTCACGGCTGTGTCGACGTTCTCTCTCTCTTTCCCGAAGTCGGTTGTCGATCCGGATGGAAACGGCGATGAGAGATTCCAGGTCCCGGGGTACCTCCAGGGGAGCCAGCTGGTCCTTGATTGAATCTGCTAATCCAGTCCGAAAAGCGTCGCGAAGAGCCGGAATATTCCACCCGCTGTCCGCTGCTGCCGTGCGAAACTCGATAGCATAATCCACCACCTGGCGCTTATGCTGCCGCATCTGAAGTAGTCTTCGGCTGGCTTCTGTTGCAGGTGATGAGTGGTCAAAAATACGACTCATAGTGTCTGTGAAGTCGGGTAATGAGTAACATAGTTCCGTGTCTCTGGACCATTCTGCAGTAGCCCAGGCTGCAGCTCTTCCCGTTAAATGGGACACGATGAACGCCACTTTACCATGGTCTGATGAGAAAGCGCCTGGGTTGTGTTGGAAATGCAGGTCGCACTGCACCAGGAAGGCTCTGCAATTTATGGAATCTCCGGAAAACCTCTCCGGGAGAGCCAGCCGTAGTGAGGAGGAAACAGCCTGGCTCGGATTGACAGCGTCAACAGGATCCGCGACATGCAGGCGGTCAGCTGTGACTGACGTCATCGGCGGAGCAGTCTGAAGGTGAGTGATGAACTGCTGCATCTGATCCGTCAGCTGTTGTATCTGTGCAGAGAAGGAAACTTGGAGCTCGGCCTGGTTTCCTACCAGTGCCTGCACTCCTTGGCTGATTAATCCCAGCTGTTCCTCGTGACGAAAAATCCTCACGCCTTGGGCTGACAGGGCGGCGTGAAGAGCTTTTGGGTCGGCTGAGTCCATTGTGGTCAGTTCGTTCTGTTATGAACTTGGTTACACAAGGATAAGGACTCAAATGCACGACCCGGGAGCCAAAGGTAAAGTATAATTAATATACTTTATTTGTACAAAAAAAGGTAACAAAAGAAAATCACTCTTACGAGATGACAAAAAGGGCTTGAACAAGGTACAACAGAAAATCGCTCACAACGTGAGGAACTAAACTTATAATAAGTTTCAGGAGCAAAGATAGGCTTGAATCAAAAAGTGCAAACGCTGAAGAGCAGAACTCTGGCATGAGGACAGGACAAAAACGAACTGACACTGAATGCTGGGAGACTGGGGACTTTAAACACTCAACAACCATACACAGGTGAACACAATCAGGGGCGGGGCTGATACTGATGAGGGAAGTGAGTCAAGGGACCTGAAATGAGGCGTGAAACAAACAAAACAGGAAGTGAGCAATAATAACACATAAATATGAAACATGATTATTAACACTTTTGACGGTGCACAACACTGGGAAAATGGTGTATTGATTATATTCTGATCCGTGCAAGTCCAATTTTAACTGACTTTAGTTCTAATGTTAATGTTAATTTGATTTCAACCCATACGTAATTATTTTAATTAACTCAACATTTCACATGATGGATTAGTGTTCCACATTTTTCCCACTGATTTGTTTTATGATTAGGCCAATGGTAAAGAGAGACATTGATGGCCCTGTGTCCTTTTTGTTAGTACGTGGTTCCATTTTGTCTGTGGCCTTGGACGGCTTCACTAAGAGTCACCCAGTTCTGCCCTGCTACAGTCCGGCTGAGTGCAGTCACAGAGATGCTATGGCTGCTCTACATGACATTAATGGTCTGGTCCGAGAATGGACACCATTTCCTGCTCCCAGAGAGAATGACGCTCCTCAAACTGAACATTACAGCCGTTGATTGATACTGTCTCACATGGGTCTGCTCCCCCCCATGGAGCCATGAACTGAAAGCTTGAACTCTGCTTTGAACACTTGGAAGCCTCATTGCCACGCCAGCACCAAACCTTGGGTCAGTCAGATGGGACTAACGGCTTCACTTAGGGCATTTGGGTCAGACACATGACTCTCGTTACCGCAGAGTGGGTTGTTTTAAGGCTATTCATACTGCTATGCAGAGGATGCCTGTAAGTTGGCAAGCTGTTAGAAACCCCTACTATGTTTAGTATAGGCCTCATGTCAGGGGCCTCTTACTGTCTACTTCTACATATATTCACATTATATGTACAGTGTTTCCACCTGGTGAAACTAGAGGCTGCACGGAACTCAGGCTACAATACGACCATTCTGTTCTGCTCTAACGATTCAATTGATAGATTCTACATCAAAACAATTAGTTTTTATTGTTTCCAATGATAACGTCACCTTAAGTGGAGGAATGCAAACCTGTTTTCAAACGTAAGGTTTTGAATTTGTTTGACATTTCTCAGTAATGACACCCTCGGACGCCCACTATCATTCATGCTATGCCTTCGGTGATAACTCAGATGTTAAGGGGGTTGAAGCTTTTCCTCCCGAATAGGCTATGCTTTGTTTTTTCAACAACGGTGTGCATTTCCTGCATAATATATGCTTCTCACAATTGTTTGTTGTTAGCTGCGCACAGGTGATACTGAGTCTTCTCGAGTAATGGATTATGATCTCTACCATGCTTACATGGACTCGTATGTTTTATTTCATATCTAACAGAAGTGAGAGACGAAAGACATGGAGAAGATGTAAGAGAGATGTGGAAGAGAGAATAGAGAGAAGAGGGAAGAGAGGGATAGGAAAGAGAGAAGAGATATTTGCGAGTTGCATACTGATACTGAGTCTTATCGATTGATAGCTTATAGACAATACCATGTTTAAATAGACTCCTACTTGTTCTTACACATGTGACATATGTAAGAAAAGGGAGGGGAGAGTCAATTATATTGAGTAATTGATTTCATATTGGAACATTTATTTCAAATGTATTTTTGATAATCTAATATTTTATCAAACGGTAAATGGTGAATTAATATAACATTTAGAATCATTGAGAAGGGGTTATATCCACAGGGACTAGCTCACATTTAACTTAAAATAACATTTCTCTGCTATGGACTGATGAGAATATGATTATTGCATGTTAAATGACTAACACAAACCTTACATTTATGCATGTGCATGTGTCAGGAAGGCTCCCAAATAATTCTGAGGGGCCTATCCTATTTTTGTAATTGAATGATAATGTGCTAATCCATTACCTTGAGTTGTCTTCACTCAGGAAAACATCCCTATCAAGTGTTAATAGTGACCAGAACAGCCCTGAGAGTACAAGGTAGAGCGGAGTGGATTCACGCTTCCAGATGTCGTCTCTCTCCTCTACTGGATGCTGGCGTGTGAAGGCAGTCATCATCATCGTCATTCTGGGTCTACTGTACCTGGCCAAGGACGCCCTGCTAGATGAAGCTGTGAAAATCCCAACGACAGGAGGCGAGGGCTCTCGCCCCTCTGAGGGAGAAAATAAGGTGCTCTTATCTAAGAGCGCAGACGACTTGACTACTCAGGGTCCAGACCCTGAGGGCAAAACAACACCAACGGGCAAATCAGTGCCTAGCGACAAGGACAGGTTGTATCAGATCACCACACAGACATTCAGTATGGTGCGAGAGACACAAAGAGAGAGAAAAGGAGGAAGAATAAGGAGGATTGTCTCCCTCCCTGGACATAAATCAGAGACTATTTCTTTTAACTGTCCAATTTCAATATGTGACTCATCTAACTGTATTATTGTGTTTCCTGTGTTTTTAGTTTACTCAACGTGGGAGATGTATCCAAAGAACCAGTACCATTGGTTCAGTTCTCGTCAGAGGTGGTAAGAATAGCTCTCAACACAATTGAGAATATGCCCCCAGAACTGTGGTGTAGCACTATAGAACAGTTACAGACACTGATAAGGGATGAGGTAAAATGTACAATGAGGAAACCAGATTACCAGGTTCCCAATCCAGGTGTCACTGCATGCACATTTACTGGACCAAATAGCGAAACAAATGTTCTATCCACTCCACTTAAACAATCAGGAGGTGATGTAGATTCTTTAAAAAAGGCCTTAATCACTCCTTCTAAACAAACTAAATCTAATTCTGCAATAAGTTTAATGTTAGACTACGCACATGAACGCAATGTTAGCAGCTGTTGGCTGTGCCAAAATATGCCAGAATCCATGCATTCTCCAATGTTTAGCCCAATTCCTTTCACGAAAGCTGACTACGGTCTAGTGAGCTGGAATGATATAGCATCCCGAATTAGCTATGAGGCAGATGATTGTTACACTCCTTCCTACCCCATAGACTCTGAGCAACATTTACAGTACGAGGGCTTAGTCTCTCTTATTGTTGATACAGTAAATAAAGATTACCTGCCAGATGGTTTCAAACGATTAATGATGCTAAGACTTATATATGTCAAGAAATACATCCACCTAGCTTTTGAATACAGATTCCAATTAGCTCTAGTCCAGACTAATTGCTCAGCTAATTCTACGAGTCCAACATGTACAATGCAACCCCACACACCATCTTTGTTGGTTGAAGCTTTGGTAACTGTTGTGCCCTGGTTTGGCTCCAGAACAGTGGACTCCGTTAAAGTTAAAATACATGACTGTACGCAGCCAATACCCTTAGGCAAGCCTCCTACATGTGATTGTTCAGTATATGTTCCCCCAGTTGTAGTGCATGAGTGGAAAAATGTGTCAATCTGTTTCCAGAATGAAGCAGGATCTCACACCTCTCCAAATGTGGGACACAGCGACTGTAATACCATAGTGAGGGTAAAATTAGCCAGAATTCCCCTCCCACAGAGAGTGTACTTAGTTTGCGGCGACCGGGCATATGGCTGTGTGCCATATGACATTTTTGATGGCACCTGTTATCTAGCCTACCTAATCCCTTTAATCCGTAAAGTAGAGCCTAATGAGATTGCAGCGATACTTCCCTCTCTACACAGGAACAGCAGGTCCATTACACAAGGACAACAGATAGCTAGCCTATTTTTGCCTTGGTACGGTATTTATGTTACTCAGCAGGAAATAGTGGCACTGTCCAAAGTATTGGAACACCATCTAAATGTATCTAACACAGCGATGTTAGCTGAACACAAAGAATTGCAGGAAGTTAGGACAGTAGCATTACAGAATCGTATGGCGCTGGATCTTCTCCTAGCTGCTCAGGGGGGCACATGTAAGGTAATTGGGTCTGAGTGTTGTTCTTTCATCTCTGACGCTACACCGGAAGTAATGGACATGGCGCATGATACTGCTAGGGGAATAAAATAATTGCATGAAACTCATGGATTTACATTTAGGGGATTTAAGTGGAACCATTGGATCCTGGGGAGCGGGGTTGGTTAAATTTGTTGTTACTGTTTCAGTGTTTATCTTGGTTGTGCTAATCCTAGTGATCTGTTTGATAACTGTAGTTAAATTAGCCATACGCAGGGTTGCCAAGACCACCCTCCAAGCCCCACAGAGGCTAGTGGGGTATTCAACTGTAGATGACACAATGTTAATGTACGACGCCGAGCTTCCAGATCCATGGGTCTCCATTGCGGTTTCTGCTCCATGGGTACCCCCATTCAGCGATTGATAAAATGATTACAGTTGACACTCAAAATAAAGAACAGATGTTTTGATTTCTCTTTTTCAGGTTGTTATATAATAAATGTCTGACTTTTCCTTTTCAGATTTTGAACAAATGTATTTGAATGAAATATATGTACTACTAAGTGCCTTACTCTTGAATAAAGCGTAATGAAGTAAACGTAAAGTAATGTTAAAGATTGAGGACACTGCAACTTTGCAGGTTACAGATTGATCTATTCATCACTGTGAATTTATACCTTAATTGTGAATTTTAGCTGGATCTCTCATGATTCTGATTTTATACCTCAATTGGATTTCTTATAATCCTAAATTCTAATTGTGTTTTAATAAGTAATTGCCTTGAAGTAAATCTTTGAGATGTAAGCTGATTTAGAATTTGTGTTTGATGAATGAGATTAACTGAGTGATAAATCATAAAAGATCTTATTTTTGAAACATATATTTTGCTATTATATTTTTGTATTTCATGTGTGTTTATTATTGTGCTTTTCACAAATGATGCCAAACACTGAGGAGAGATGATTTTTCTATTATGATTGACTGTGTTCAATCATTGTGATTGAAATGTTTTCAATCTTGTTCTATTTTTTGATGTAATTGATGTATGTGGGCCCACACAACTCTGAAGACGCTTATTGATTTAAGTAGCGACTGAAATATTCTTAGACTAATGTTAATTGGTTATCAATAGATTGATAAAAAGAATGGAACTGTCAGAGAATATTTTAATCTGATCACTTTGTGTATTGAGTTTCTCAGCGTTCCTGGAACCTGTCAAATTACAAACATATGCTTCTCGTTAAAGTCGCATTATGCTCTCGCTGCAACTTGAACCAAGGACACAGGTCAAAGGGTCCTCTTTCTTCCTGTGGGGAAAAGTTTGGCAGGATAAGGATTGCAGACACTGAGGGTTCTTTGTTCCTGTGTCTGGCATTCATTAGGCAGGCTTGCCAAGTCCCTCCTCTCAGATATAACAGATTCATGATTTTCCTTTGTCTTCAGAGTTCCGCGTGGTTTGCCCACATGTAGAGTGTGATGGACTATGTGGAGCTCTCCGGCCGTTTTTATAACTTTCAATAAACCTCAATGTTTGACAACAAGAATTCCAGTTTCCATCTTTTCTGTATTGCTGCTCCGAAGTTTCCGGAACAGATCTGTTTATGTAACACTGTAGTCTACGATAGGCCCAAGGCAAAAAGGCAGTATGATACTTTATGAATCATTTTAACTCTATGGAAACCAGTATCCTGAAGAGCTGGAGAAACCAACAATTCATAGAAGTCAAAGTCCAAAGGTTAATTCTCAAAGCCAGCCATTGATAAATCAAGGAAGTCAGTCAGGAAAAGGCCAAACTCATGCAGGGAGCAGCCACACCCCGACTTCATGTCCAAGCCTATAGCACATAACTAAAGATAATGTCTTGTAACACGTTTAGTGTCTACATTCTGCTTCACCTTACCCTCAGATGTTACAGAGGGCAATCCAATCTTTACTGCTCTTGTGAAACTTATCTACAAATAATTGTACTGCTTGGTTCATAGAGCCAACAAATGTTTTATAATTAGTTGGTAGAACCTTAGTCTGCGGTCGAATTGTCAGTTTAGCTTAGGAACCTTCCTAACGGAGTACCTCAGTGGCAGCGATGATAAGAGCTGTTCGAATTCTCTAGATCAGCGGTTCCCAACCTTTTTCAACTCAGGGCCCACTTAAAAATCTAAAAATAATTCGCTGCCCACATTCAACCATAAACAATACGGAGGCTAAATAAAGTTCTGATTGGTCAATTCAGAACATGTGACATGTTGTTAATCCAGTAGAACAAACCGCTGTCAAGGACTGTAATGACCGTTGCTAAGGAGGATCAAGAAAGAAGGAAAAGAGGTTCAAATACAAAATAAATCTTAACAATGAAAATGTTTCCACACAAATCATAATGTTTTGCAAATTATTTAGTGGCAAATATTGAATTTACATTTATTCAATTCATTTATTATTATTATTGCCACAAAAAATTAAAGGGTGGCCAACACGCCATGAAATGGGAAATAATTAGCTCTAACGAAGAGTGGGATTAAAGGAACAATAAATATGCTTGCCATGTTGTGTTTTTGGTGGTATTTTTGTTTGTGAAATGTTGAAGTGATCCTACTGACTGTATCTTTATTTCTCCTGTTTTTTTGTTTTTTTTGTCTGAGATGGGAATGTCATCTCCTATATGTTATTGTTATGTCCATGTTTGTGTCTTTAGCCTGTACACAATTAGTTAACCTGCTGCTCTAGATCAGGGATGGGCAACTTTGATGGTGGTGGGGGCCACATAATTGATGTACTGGCCACCAGGGGGCCGCAGATTCACTTGGGACACACGCACACAAATTCCATGTATTGTATGTAATTATTAACAAATATACTAAGTCTGACATCTTCATTGACATAATAATAATAATAGATTTATTTTGTTAGCGCTTTTACAGGTGCTCAAAGACGCTTTACAGATGTAACAATCTTTCAGGGATCATCCTCTAATAAGCTCACTAAACAAATATCAGTTCACAGAAATGTTATTTAATTTTTACAAGTGGCATGTTTGTATTGAACAGGTTATTTAACAGTGGAATAAAACTATTTTAAACTATTGGAAAGCACGGAAAATGTGTGTGTATTGAGATTAACCATTAAGATGACATAAACATGAAGTCATGAACACTAACCTAGACATTATTTGTCTAACTTGAACCTAGCTAAGACACTTGTAGCCTCTGCTGAAGCACAATAAGGGGAATGTCAACACAGACACCTGTCAACCAGCACTCTGCTGTTCCTCAGCGCCGCTCCCCCTCCCTCCCGCTGACATTATGAATGAAAAGCGTATAGTAATCATAGATAACACGGCAGGGTCTGTGACAGTTTGTTTTCATCTGATTTCAAATAAACAAAGTCTTGGTTTTTAGAATATTAAACTTGTTTCGCCAAATTCAGATGATAAATACAACTTTTAAGCTTGTAAAGGCATAATTACAAGCGGTAACTTAAAGGTCCCATGTCATGGCCATTTCCACTGATCATAATTCCATTGTTGAGGTCTACTAGAATAGATTTATACTGTGCAATTTTCCAAACTCACATTGGTTTCGCATACAGCATCTCTGTAAAGTATGTGTATTCAGCAGTATTCACTCTCTCCACTAAACGGCTCGTTGCAGCTCTTGCCCCTCCCTGTGAGCCCAGTGTGCTCCGATTGGTCGGGACCAGTCGGGACGTTTTGAATCGCGCTGAGCTCCGTGGAGGTGTGATTTCCTTGTTTAGCGATACACAGCGAAACACAGCCAAACTCACCCTGAGCACACACAAAGTCACAGCCGAAGTAAAAACAATAAGTGTGGCTTGATATTGAGTAAGAAAAAGGTTGATAAACGCTGTGAGAATGGGTCTGCAGAGAGAATTTGCCTGCAGCCAGGGAGGAGAAATCAGCAGAGCTGCCTGCACTGAGTGTGTGAGGAAGTCCGTGGATTGGTCAATTTGGACCAATCAGCGGGGGCTTAACGTAACGGCTCCGCGGACGTAACGTAACGGCTCCACGGATTGGTCCATTTCGTTCCGGGGACGACATGATGTACCCGGAAGAATCAAATGGACAGTGACGTATCTCCAACGAGGCGTTTTGGGGAGGTATTTTCTGTGTTAGAGTTTTACTCCCTACATGGTGTACTTTGAGGGCTTTTGACTCTGCAGACCATTTACATGCATGACAACCTTCATAACACACAAGGGGACGGGTAATAACCGGAAAAGCATGACATGTCACCTTTAACGTCACAGCAGCCGGTCTTTCTTGTCAGTGTTTCCCCGGGAAACAAACACAATACACACAAACGCGTCACAGATTTTATCTTGGTATTTGGCTGCCGAACAAAATCATGTACGCAGCTCGCGACGTAACTAGGAGTCTAGTGGATGGTATCAGTACTACAAGTAAACATTTACTACAAGTAAACATTTACTACGGCCGCATTTGTCGTCACACAACATTCGGCCGTTCACGGAAACAACCGATTATGACTGAGAAATGATATCATGAAAGTTACGGTGCTTATTAAGCATTTTAAAACGTATGTGGTAAGTTGCCAAAGTGCTTTGTTTTGAACGTTCATTAGTATTATAATCAAAAAGAGAAATATGAACGTTAGTTTTTACTGAAATGATCAAATAAAGTCAACATTTCACAGTCTTTACTGAGCTGTGTGGAGTTTGTTCAACTTTTAAAAGATGTTTGAATGCTGATATACACAGTGATAGATGTTAAGGACTAACGTTTATAATAAATACATTTGTATTTTTTAGATCTTTTAGAGTCTGCAAGGCAGTCACAATTTTTACAGGCTCCCACTACCTGTTAGCATCTGGCATCTGTTAGCATCTAGCTCTCCTCTTACAAACATTTAGCCATCCCTTCTTATACAACATCTTGACGCAGTTTGGCATTGGTGCATGGGGCAGTAATTACCCTAAACCTTTCACACTAAAGAATGCCATCAAAACACCCTGAGGATGATGTGCTACTTCAAAGAGCTAATAAACAGATAACAGACCTTAAAGGTGGGGTAGGTAAGTTTGAGAAACCGGCTCGAGATACACTTTTTGTTATATTCCATGGAATGCTCTTAACATCCCGATAGCAATGAATATCTTAAGTGCTTTGACAAAAAATCCATAAAGAAATGTCATCTGTGGAAGCCGTGGCGCTGTAAAAAGCACGACCAATTGGATTGCCGCCCTGTCTGTCAGCCTTCCATCTCGTGCACGCACAAATGTATCTCGTGCCCTCATTGGGCGTGCCGTAATTGGGCGTGCATTGCGCGTTCATGTGTGTTGGAGGAGGTGGTCTGTAAGGAAGTCTTCTTTTCGGCTGTGTACTTTCAAATGTTAGTGCACTCGAGCCGGTTTCTGAAACTTACCTACCCCACCTTTAAGGAGGATATCCGACGGCTTTCTGACGAACTGAAAGAAAAAGAGTCTCTCGTGTCCGGTCTCATGGAGGTAGCATCGGTGCAGTCCAAACAGCTGGCCTCATTCAGTGCAACTATCCATGACACAGTTCTGTGGGATCCTTCCACCTGTCCACGGCCTTCCGACTGCTCGACACCTGGCCACCAGCAGTCGTGGTCTGAAGTGGTGTGCAAGAGCTTTTTGAATGGGGTAACTTCACCGCCTCGCCTGCAGAGTGTAGTCCCACTCTGTGCCCCATGGATGTGATGTGCCCCCCAAGGTATTTAAAGGAAGGGACCACCTTAACAGCTGCTCCTTGGATATAAAGGGTAGTGGGTGTAGTGCTTGACTTTCTTAAGTCCACTATCACCTTTGTTTTGTAAGTGTTGAGGGACAGGTTATTTGTTTTGAACCAGACCTCAAGGATATGTAAAGTTGTTTTATTTAATGTAATAATGATGTACTGCTAAAAAAAATAACTATGTACATTTCACCTTTATTTTTTATTTCATGTTTCTGGGGGGAAAAAATCAGGACATACATATTAATTATTATGACTTGGAGAAATGACTTGGTCAGCATGCAAATACATCCTCAGGATAGAAAGTCTGCTCTGCCGGATATGGAAGCCCCTCTTTAGTTTTGTACCTGCTAGGCCCAGAGTAAAATGCTTTTGTGAGCACAAACTAGAGGGGAACAGCAACACCAGTGTGATTTTGGTGACGGTGTGACTATACTGGACAAAGTTGTAGGGGGGTGCCATATCTGGCAGGAGAAATACCTGCTCTGCTGAACATGTTATGTAGAGAACAGTGCAGATCTTCCCTATTGACACCATGATGAACCTAGTCTAAAATAAGGAACATTAATAGTGTGATATAGGCACATATATAAGATCAATAATACACTTTATTTTAGGGCACCTTTCAAAATATTCAATGTCACCTTAAAATAAAATATAAAATAAAATATGAGTGGCATTACAATACAAAAATGTGTTGAGTAGGAAACCACAGAGGAAAATTACATTCAAAGGAGCAATTAAAGCGAGTGAAGCCAGTTTGAACACATTAACTTTAAGGCTTGATTGAAAATAACACATTGTCTGACATCATATGTTATATCATTACTGTTATATCATTGCTTACTATGGTTATCCAGTATCAAACACAGTGCATTCACACCAGCCTCTATAGGAACAACCAACAACCCTGCATTCTTGGAACGCAATGCCCTAGTAGGACAGTAGGGTATAATGAGGAGAACAGAAAAAAAACAAAAAAAACAAAACAGTTATAAACAGTTAAAAAATATTTTTTTAAATAAATACATTTTTTTTTTATTATTACTTTTAAGTTTTTTAAACTTATGACAAACTGTTATATATTTTTTTATATTTATATTTTTTTCACTGAGACTTCACTTGTTAAGGTCTTAAATGACATCCATTTGAACTTCAGTGTTAGTATTATTAGATCTCAGCGCTGCCTTTGATACTGTTGACCACAACATATTGCTAGACCGACTAGAAAACTGGGTGGGAGTTTCAGCAACAGCTCTAAACTGGTTTGGCTCCTACTTAAAGGACAGAACAAACTTTGTCTCAATAGGCAATTACAAATCAACCCTGATAAATATGTCATGCAGGGTTCCTCAAGGCTCCATCCTTTGCTTTTTAATATTTATATGCTACCTCTGGCTGAAATGATTAAAAACAGCGATCTAAGCTATCACACCTATGCAGACGACACCCAGATTTATTTTAAAATTACACCGGGAGACTATTCTCCGATTAGAACACTGAGCAAGTGCATTGAGCACATCACTGACTGGATGACTCAGAACTTTCTCCAATTGAACAAACAAAAAACTGAGATCATTGTTGTTTGGAGCAAAGAAGGACCGATTAAAAGTAATCACAGAGCTTCAGTCGGCAGACTACAAAGTAACTCACAAAGCAAGACATCTGGGTAAAGTGATGGACTCTGACCTGAATTTTAACAGTCACATTACAACAGTCTGCATACTATCACCTGAAGAATATATCAAGGATTAAAAAAATAATGTCGCAACAGGATTTAGAAAAACTTGTCCATGCTTTTATTTTCAGTAGACTCGACCACTGCAATAGTGTATTCACAGGGCTCACTAAAAAAATCTATCAGAAAGCTGCAGCTGATTCAGAACGCTGCTGCTCGACGAGTACTCACTGACACTAGAAAGGTGGATCACATCACTCCGGTTCTGAGATCATTACACTGGCTTCCAGTCGGCCAAAGAATTGATTTTAAATTACTACTGCTAGTTTTTAAATCACTAAATGGCTTAGGACCGAGGTATATAGACGACCTACTCCATCACTATGAAGCATCCAGGAGTCTCAGGTCTTCTGGGTCGGGTCTGCTCTCTGTTCCGAGAATAACCACTAAACATGGAAAAGCAGCTTTTAGACATTATGCCCCAACAATCTGGAACAAACTGCCCGAATCATGCACGTCCGCTGAAACACTTTTGTGTTTATTTATTTATTTTATTTCATTATCTTTGCTTTTTATGCCTGTTTTTAAATGCCATTTAATAATGTATTTATGTTGTATTTTTTTTTTTATTTAACCAGATAAAATACGTATTGTGATCATTTGTATTAACAACACACTCTCACTCCCTAAGCGTCCAGGAGCGACGCTTGGTCAGGGTCCCGTGGCGTCCAGTTGTGACGCGCCGAGGCTCCTTCAGCTTAATAGAGTGGCGAAGTCACGCCCATCTACTTCCGCCCCATGGGACCTTATTTCTGAAAAATTATGTATTGAAGTCAATGGGGAGAGAAAGATTATTTTTCGATCCCGTTTGAATTGTGCCACGAATTACACATATGATGTTTGTGTCACAGTCTGCTTTCTCACTCATCTATTTTCTGCATTAACATTCCTTAGTCACCTGGTAGTCACACCCTGTCTCTCTCTCACTCTGTTACACCCATCAGCTCCATTAGTATTTAGGCCCACTTCACTTTCACCTCAGTGCCAGATCATACTTTGAAGCATGCCAGTCTTTCCCGCATTACCCTCCAGATTGCTCTCCCGGTTTCGACCCTGCCTGTCCCTGACCAGCCTGCCTCGCCTGCTCCCTGACCCGTTCTGTACCTGTGACTCCCGTCCTGCTTTCTCCTGGAACCCTCGCCTGTCCCCGACTAGCCCTTTGCCTACTATCTGCCGTTTTGTCTCCTACCAGCCTATTGCCTTCAATAAAGCTGGTTACCGACTATCCCTGGTTTCCCGTGTGTTGCATTTTGGTCCTCAGCTCGTTTGTGACAGAACGATCTGGCCAGAAATGGACCAAGCAAACACCGGGTCTCCTAGAGACCGCTTTGAGAGGGTTGAGGATGCCATCCAAAGACAGGAGGTCATGATAGCTACCTTAGCTACCGAGACCCACCAGGCAACCTCAACCCAGGGACAAACGCTGGCTTACCGTACCTCCCAGATGCAGCAGATGGCCGCCACCGTACAACAGCTAGCCGCTACCATGGCTGCTACCGTCCCTCCGCCCGCAGCTCCGATGTTCGCTCCAGCCCCTGGCCCGACTGGATACGCTCCGGAGCCTCGTGTGGGAACGCTGGAACGCTACGCTGGTGAGCTTGAGGGATGCAGTCCTTTTCTCACAAACTGTTCCATATTGTTTTCACTGCAGCCACATTCCCCTTCGGGTGGAGTCTAAGAAGTTAGCGCCCAGGTTTATTGGACCCTTCGAGATTGTCAAGGTCATTAACCCTGCAGCTGTTCGACTGAGTTTGCCCCGGAACATGAAGATCCATCCCACCTTCCACGTTTCTAGGATTAAACCTGTCCGGGAGAGTCCTATGATTCCCGCCGCTCCTCCACCACCACCCCCTAGGATGATCGTTGGGGGTCCTACCTACACCCTTCGTCGTCTACTCCGTTCCCGTCGCAGAGGAAGAGGGGTTCAATATTTGGTGGACTGGGAGGGCTATGGTCCTGAGGAAAGGCAGTGGATTCCTGCTCGTCATATCCTCAACCCTCAACTCATCCGAGACTTCCACCTGCGTTACCCGGAGCAGCCTTCTAGGACCCACGCTCAACCAGGCGTTAAGCCAGGGGGCACTCGTCCGCTACAGACCAGAGGCTTCGTCGAGGAGGAGGGGGAAGCATCATCAGTCGAGGAGGACGAGGATTTCTAGGAGGGAGAGGCCGAGAGAGCATTCTCAGATGAGTACTAACCTTTCCCATACCCCCACCTTCCACCCTGTGTCTGTAGGGTTTTTGTTGATTCTTCTTTAATTATTTTTTTCTTTTTTCTCCTAGAATTTTCTTAGACGTCAATAGACTTTAATACTTTTCGCTTCATTCTGAAAGAAAGAGGTGAAATGTGCTAACATGACGGCCATCTTGGTGTTGGTGACGTATGCAAGACCAGAGTTGTAGTTCATTGAGCGCTTCACACAAAAAAATGTGTTACTTCACAGTTTTACGGCACATTTTAATTTTTTTGACTTGCAAAATTATCTTTTAAATTGACAAACATCATATGTGTAATTCCTTGCACAATTCAAACGGGATCAAAAGATAATCTTTCTCTCTCCATTGACTTCAATACATACTTTTTCCGAAATAAGGTCCCATGGAGGTCCCCCGGAAGGGGAGGGACTTCGCCTCTATATAAACGGACGCAAAGAGCTTTCAACTGATTGCAATGTATTCCCATCGGTGGCGGTATTTGACGCTCAGGGAAGCACCGCATCCATTTATGTCGGCAGCTCTTAAAGGCAATGTGAGCGTCCATTCCCATTGGATAACGGAGAATTGTACACCCGGAAGTAAGTATTCTCCTTACTGTCGATTGATTTGACAGTGACATTGATAGGTTTAAATTGTGTACAATGCTTTTGTGTTTTTCCCCTTCAATTCTGAGAAACAACTTGTTTTCTCTGAAATGTGGAGCGCCAAAGAGACTACACTACCCACAATCCCCAGCTATTGTTGTGACGACGCCTGTCCGCTTTGCGACAAACCCCGTGATTAATCTTCAAGCTCTGGGATTGGATGTTGGAGTGGCAGTGCGCCAAGGTTACGCCGAGCGTCAAGCTCTTTGAAATGGAACGAAACCACGGCAGACTATTCAAAACTGGACTCGAACGCCCCCCCCCCAGAACTACACATGCTGGCTATTGTGTTTCGCAACATGCTCTCTATGGCACGTCTCTACTGGGAATTGTAGTTTTAAAAGACCTTTTCGTTTTTCCCAAAATTAGAAGTTGACAGTATTAAACTGTGTACAGCCCTGGAGGTTTAGGCGATAGGAAACACATTGGTGTGTACAAATTCCTGGCACATCAACGCTCACAAACACACACACAGACAGACACACAAACAACAAACACAAACAGCTCCTCAAGCATATAATAAATATTACGCTACAGCCCTTGTATTTATTATGTGAAGCACCATATGGTTTCATGAAAAATATCTACTGATTATTACAGCCGGAGACTCGCAACGGCGGTGGACTTTCACAGCACCGCTGCACCGGAGCCACCAGAGCCTCGCAACGGCAGGTGTTTGCCGCGGCGGATGCGGTACCGGCGCAGCGGCGCTGTGAAAGTCTGCGGGAGCGGCCCAACGGGAAAAGTCCCGAATCTCCTGATGGCCAATCCGAGCCTGCTCAGACTCACACAACTGAAACCAAAGTCATTTGCAGACATATGTAAAAATCTCTCATAGGCCTACACACATGTGAAACGCTCTCACACACAGACACAGCAGCGCTGCATTCAGGAAGAAAAGCAATGTGGAGCGGCACCTCACCACTTCATAAGGAGTTTAACCGTGACACTTTTCGAAATCCCGTTTGTGTCCCCCCATTTTACAAATAGGCCTATGTTTATTATTATCTTTTTTTATTCAACAAACGACACCTGGTTGATGCAGGAAAAATGGTACCAACACAACTGGCGCACATGCCTAAGATTTCCTGGTCAGAAACAAAGGAACACAAAGTCAGGTAAACTATTTAGAGGGATGACAAATGGCTCATTTCGGAGGACTGTGGGGGGGGACCAGCAACCCTCCCCGACAGGTGCACAGACGCGAGGGCCCGCTCATCACTGCGCGCACAAGTGCGACCGCAGTTTTAATTATTATTATTTTTATTAAATTAAATTAGAAAAATTATTGATTACATCAATGCAAATGTGAAACAAACACATTTTTGATCAAAAACATAAAGCCAACACAGGTGATATGATTAGGCCAATGGCCAGCACCCATTCGATTTTTTACCTACCCATAGGCTAAATTACTTTGTGACACTTGAGTGACTACCTGTTAGCTAGAGTGCCAAATGATTTGCTAACAGCAAAGTGAAAAATGTATCATTTTTTAGTCCTTAAACGTCCACGTGTGGACACTCAATCAAAACCACCTGAAAGCGAGAGAGATACTGCACATAATAGCATAGCCTCGTGAATACAAGTAGCTTACTTCTGGGTCTCTGTGTTTCATTCAATCTCTGCTCTGTGTGTGTGTGTGTGGCACGAGCCATTTTGTGTGCGTGTGCGAGCGAGCGAGAGAGAGAGAGAGCTCGCTCACCGGTGGGTATCTACCAGGTATCTACTGGAGATCGTTGTGGTTAGCATCTGGTGCTAGCTAGCCAAGCTAACAGATATAAGGAGCTTTTTCAACAACAAGGTGGAGGGAGAACTATCTCCTGTCAGACTGAGAGTCTCAGATAACCTCAGCTCAGGTGAAGTAAAGGACTCTCAGTGTTTAGATTAACTTTAGTCTAGTTATCTCAGTGGGTCTCAAACGGTTTGTTTTTAAAAGGGGAGTGATTTGTAAAATATCTATAAAGAAATAGAAAATCTGTTTACAGTTCTGTTTTATATGGGTGATGAGATATGTATCCATAGATCTCTTAATTTTGCTCTCAAAGTGCACCAGATTGATGCTTTTAACTTCAATATTTAAAAAAAATCTTCCCGGGGAAGCATGCCCCCGGACCCCCCTAGAGGAGGTGAGGTCCCTCCTAGAGGAGGTGAGGTCCACCCCCCACTTGTAAAAATAGCACTTTACCCCTGCTTACACCTATATGCCGTGAGCTGATTATCGAGCCTTCATTGTAACAGTCGCGGGTGCACTGTGTGTGTGGGGAGTGTTGCAGTAGAAAATTCAACTGTAGCGCTGGTGCATTAATGGGAAACCCTTAATGTTTGAGCACCTTCTATGAAACGTCAAGCTACCTCACAGCACACCCTAGAGAAAATCTCTGGGGCCGCCACTGGGCAGACCACGCTTGAAAGTTTGCCGGGGAGACGCCTGGACACGGCGTCTACGAGCAGCAAGCTTTCAACAGCAATAGCTAAATGGGTGGCGGCGGCTACAGCTTGCAGGACAATTAACATTGTGGAGGACGAGGGACTGTGTGATAAAATAAAGCTCCTGCAGCAGAAACCTATCTGTTAGTGCTATAGCCAAATTTAAGGAAGAGATTCCACCAATACTTAACTCGATAGCATGTCTGCATGTAGGGGAGGAAACCTATACAAAATGTACACCACCCCAAATTGATCATGTTGTTGATAGTGCTACAGATGCGCTGCGAATAAAATTAGACTCTGTTGCTCCTTTGAAAAAGAAGAAAATAAAACAACATAGATTAGCTCCATGGCATAATGCCGAAACCCGCAAAATAAAGCAAAAGTCGAGACAACTTGAAAGGATATGGCGTTCCACTAAACTTGAAGAATCTCGTTTAATTTGGCATATTACTCTCAATGAATATAAGAAAGCACTGCGTAAAGCGAGAGCAGCCTACTACTCTTCATTAATAGATGAGAATAAGAATAATGCAAGATTTCTTTTCAGCACTGTAGCCAGGCTGACAGAGAGCCACAGCTCGATTGAGCCTTCTATTCCCATAGCACTCAGTAGTAATGATTTTATGTGCTTTTTTAACGATAAAATTGTTACTCTTAGAAACAAAATGAATGACCTCTTGCCTTTGACCAGTATAGTGTTATCAACAGCTCCCGGAAACGTAAGTTCTAATATTACACTAGATAGTAAACTAGAATGCTTTTCAGCCATTAACCTTGAACAATTAAATTCAATTATTCTCTCTTCTAAACCATCAACGTGCATGTTAGACCCAATTCCAACTAAGCTGTTGAAGGAAGTTTTTCCATTAATTAGCACTTTTTTATTAAATATTATGAATATGTCTTTATTATCAGGCTATGTTCCACAATCATTCAAAGTAGCAGTGATAAAACCGCTTCTTAAAAAGCACAACCTCGATCCAGAGGTTTTAGCCAACTATAGACCTATTTCTAATCTTCCGTTCCTCTCAAAAATTCTTGAGAAAGCAGTCGCAAAACAGCTGTGTGATTACTTAAAAAACAATGATTTATTTGAAGATTTTCAGTCTGGCTTTAGAACACATCATAGCACAGAGACAGCTCTGGTTAAAGTCACAAATGACATTCTAATAGCCTCTGACATGGGACTTGTCTCTATTCTTGTCTTGCTCGATCTCAGTGCTGCATTTGATACTATCGATCATGATATCTTATTGCAAAGACTAGAGCACTTAGTTGGCATACAGGGAACTGCTTTAGGCTGGTTTAGGTCCTATCTATCTGAACGCAGTTTGTACTTGTTAACGATGAATCTTCCACGCAAACCAAAGTTAGCCATGGAGTGCCACAGGGCTCAGTGCTCGGACCTATTTTGTTCACATTATATATGCTTCCGTTAGGCAATATTATAAGGAATCATTCTGTAAACTTTCATTGTTATGCAGATGATACTCAACTATATTTATCAATCAAGCCTGATGAAATTAATCATCTAAATAAAATTCAAGACTGCCTTAAGGACTTAAAAACGTGGATGAACTTACATTTTTTGATGTTAAACACGACCAAAAGTTATTGTACTTGGCCCGAAGAATCTACGAAACAAATTATCTAAAAGATATACTAACTATGGATGGCATTAATTTGGCCTCCAGTGAGACTGTAAGGAATCTTGGTGTTATATTTGATCAGGATTTATCCTTTAACGCCCACATAAAATCAATTTCAAGGACCGCCTACTTCCATCTACGTAACATTGCAAAAATCAGGCATATCTTGCCTCAAAACGATGCAGAGAAACTAGTCCATGCATTTGTTACTTCTAGGTTGGATTATTGTAACTCTTTATTATCAGGGTGTACCAAGAAGTCAGTCAAGTCGCTTCAGCTGATTCAAAATGCTGCAGCACGTGTACTAACTAGAGTTAGGAAAAGGGACCACATTACTCCTGTTCTGGCTGCCTTACACTGGCTCCCTATAGAACACAGGATAGAATTTAAAATTCTTCTTCTCGCCTACAAAGCCCTTAATGGGCAGGCGCCATCTTACCTTAAAGAACTCATTATACCCTACTGTCCTATTAGGGCATTGCGTTCCAAGAATGCAGGGTTGTTGGTTGTTCCTAGAGTCTCTAAAAGTACAATGGGAGCCAGAGCCTTTTCTTATCAAGCTCCACATTTGTGGAATCAGCTTCCAGTTTGTGTTCGGGCGGCAGACACCCTATCCGTTTTTAAGAGTACGCTTAAGACCTTCCTTTTTGATAAAGCTTATAGTTAGGGCTGATTAGATTCAGCCCCTAGTTTTGCTGATATAGGCTTAGTTTGTCGGGGGACACCTTACTTCTTCCTTTTCTCTGTCTGTACCTGTGTACTCTCATGTTCCGATTAACCCAGCTTCCCCAAATTTCTTTCTTTTTGGTGTCTATATACGCTGGGATCCGGAGTCATGGATGATCCTGTTGCTGTGGTCCTGTGTCCTGCATCGCGAGCCCTGGATCTTGAGTCGTGGCTGTGGTCCTGGATCATAGGTCCTGGATGGATATCCTCGTGGATTCATCTTCTTATTATAGACACGTGGGAAGGTTGCTTACGTAGTATAAATCCAAAAAATAGATACAGAAATGTTCCGACATTTTCCGATTCACCAAAAGTGCGTACAGCACTTCCTACGCCGGTTTCCCTTTATAAATCACAACCGTCTCGAAATGCGGTGCAGCTTTTGCGGGCTTCACGTAACGCCCATATTTGCCTAAAAATAGTCAAAGAAACGCCCATTCATTCATTTTGACTGACTTTATGAGGAAGATCGCAGGAAATGACGACAGAACAGCTAAAAAAGACATCTCACACCGTGTCAGATTTTGGTTATTTGGGGGAGGTGGAGATAAATCATATTGTTTGGTGGATGCAGTTTGAACCAGAGTAACAGCATGGAGGTCGGATCGTCACCAAAATAAATAAATAAGTGGTCCGAAAAAGGTTCATGACAAAAAAAATACACATAGCCTTCCTCAGGCAGTGTGTTTGTACCGGGGACAGGAGACACCTCCTTGATGAGAGACTGTAAGAAATGATCGGGGAATCCCTCCGGAGTGGAGTCATGACGACTGGATCTGAATTATGTTTTCGTATTTGGTGGTTTGTGTCCCAGCTATCGATCATCTGTGCGCAGCGTCTCCACTGCAGCAACTCTATATCCACCAGTTAAAGGAAATACAACTAATGTGTTGTGTTATATTAGCTGTACAATTTACCACATATGGTGTTCTTAGTTTCCATACCTCCTGTGTTTTATGAGCGACTTATCAAGTCTTAGCAAACGGCATAAAACATGATTAAACATGGTAGTATATAAAACCATGCTCGTACAACCTAGAAATGCAAAACCGCATAATTTATGAGAAAACATTTCATAACATTAACACAACATATTCGAGGTGGTTTTAAATAACATATCCGTATTTATTTATTTCTCCAAGTTATGTTTTTGTGTGCACTGAGGAGTCTCAAACAGGCGTTTGTTTAATCATTTTAAGATTGGCTTTAATCAATGTTTGAAAATGAATTCTTCATATATGATAAATGAGAGGTAACATTTTGTTTATGGTATTATTTCCACATATTTCTCTCCATTCTTCCTTCTGCCAACGGTGTCGCAGTTTCTCGTCTCTCCCGTTTTTGTGCTTAGTGCGTACGCATGGGTTAGAGTTTGCGTGGAGGACCGCACGTTTTCCCGTCAAGTTAGTATTTTATAAATCGCAAACATTGCGTAAAACTGGCATACGCCATTTTTTTTTGCGTATATCCCTTTATAAATGAGGCCCCTGGAGCCAATCCTGCAATTTCCCCACAGGTGAAAGAGTTGACATGCTGAAAACCCAACCCCTGCAGGGGGGTCTGGGGGGATTCTCCCCCAGGAGATTTTTTGAAATACTAACATAAAATACACATTCTGATACTCTCTTGAGAAGAAAAATAAATCTATTACTACACGACATATTTAAAAAAATGAATGCGATTTTAGTTTGTTGTTACTTTGTTCTGAAAGCTGAACCTGCTGCTCCTCACAGAGAGAAGAGAGAAGAGGCTGTGAATTACTTTACATTGTGGATAAGGGTGGATAGCCCCCATTGTTCTGTGTGTCAAAATGAAAGACAGCCCACACACCTATCAATCATCAAACCGTGGGGTCTTATTTCAGTACGTGTTGATTTCTATCAACACGTAATGTTGTTTCGATGTAGCCTATATAGAGATGTACTACAGCAAAAGTATTCTCCGTCGGGACTTCCTGCAACAACACCACGCCGTTATCTTGATTCTGATTGGCCAGAAGACATTATCAAAGATGTTCTATTTAGAAGACAATCACTACCTGACAAAAGTTTTCAAAACAGTTTCTAGTCTTCGGTATTCTTGTTTTTGGCGTGAGAATAGTTTGGGCAGCGTGAGAGCGTGAGATTGAGAGTGAAAGCGTGTGTCACACGCCAGATGCGTGAGAGTTGGCAACCCTGCTGTACACACTGTGAAGACCACTGAGACAAATGTAACATTTGTGATATTGGGCTATATAAATAAACATTGATTGATTGATAATTCGGATCGCATCCAACGTGTCGACTGCACGTCACAGCGCATTATTTTGACCCACAGTGGGAACTTCAGTCTCATGCTTTGACTGGTATGAAATAGAGGAGCGGCATTTCGCCGACAACTGTAAACAGGCTTGTCTGTTTGAGCAACTGGCTCAGTGCAGAGAAGTACACAGGGTTGGGAGAGAGAGAGAGAGAGAGGGAGAGAGAGAGAGAGAGAGAGAGAGAGAGAGAGAGAGAGAGAGAGAGAGAGAGAGAGAGGTTGTTGTGTTGAGAATATTCAGGAGAATATTTGTCATTGTTCAAATGATAATAAACAAACATTTGCATGAAGCATATTTGTACACTCATATGTTGATAAGAGTATTACAAACTTGAAAAATATTCCTCTGAGGAACATTTAGAACAGATCACAAATGTGCGAACAGTTTGACAATTTGTTTGCCCCATGTCTTAAATAAATCAATAACCATTACCATTTATAGAATAAAAAACTCCTTGACCAAACAAATCCTTGACCATCGTATTGTGTCAAATATGCAACCAAACGTTTATGCATTGGTACTAATCACACCTTTTGTATTGTCTTTAGGAAATCTAATTGGGGAATGTTTGATAATATAATTTTTGGGGGCAATTTCACAAATAAGAGCAGGTGACTTGTTCAGGAGGATATTATTGTGGTAACAGTTGCAGAAGGATATGAGAAGGAGACCAACTAGAGAGGCAGACCGTCAGCCACAGAGAGGTTACATAAACAAAAAGTCTCCCCATTTACAGTACAGTAAAACTCTATAAATATATGTGCAGCTTTTTTTGTAAGAGATCAATCCTTTTTGAGCAAAACAGTCTCATTACACATTATTCAATAGCACTATATTCTCCCCAACACTTCATCGTTGAATCCAGAGCCTTTAATGTTGCATTACTCATACATGATATCACTTAACTCCTAACTATCTCACTGAGTGGGATTATGACATTGGATTACAAAAATATAATGTAACCATTGTAAATAGAATCTTCTCAAAATACATTTGTGATTTACTTCTACCGGCTCAATTCGGATGAATGGTTTTACCATATACATTTGGAACATATTGCAGGGTGGATGCGGTTATAAATCAAACATATTCCAAAACACTTTTCAGCTCTATTAAACAAATACACACTTTTTATGAGCAGCTCAAATAAAAGTCACATTTCTGACTGTTGTGTTCATCAGCTGCAGGCGTTCATTTGGGTGTCCTTAGTTACAAATGTATCATGGAATAAATAAACTTTTGCTTGAAATTGTAGTGTACGAGCTATCCTGAGTGTTGGTCCAAAAACACAAGATTCTTTATTTCCCATAACGCTAGCGATAGCATCTTTTAGTTGGAAGTAATCATTTTCCATGTAATCTTCACCTATGCAGTTTATAACACCGTTTTGTAGTCATGGATGTGAGGTCTCCAATTCCACACTGAGATAACCCTGATGACATCACTATGACAGCAGGGTTATCTTTAGAATATGTTTTTGGGACAGCACTAAACGATTTCTCTTTCAAAAGGTCAATTATTATTTTTTCAATTCTGTCAGTTTCATTTTTCAGCACTGGAGGTCGGCTATTGTGAACAAAACAGGCCAACATCGCTCCCTCAGGCAGACAGTGGGACCGCGGCCTGATGCACTGCCACGTCAGGGTCATTTTTATGACTGTATTTCATCTTTTTACCAGAACTGCTCGGACAGAGGATTTTACGGCTTTATGAGTTGGTCATGCTTTCTGTACAAGGCAGAAAAAGCACCTGACATTATGCTCTGTTCCTCATGAGGCGCTTTCACACCAAGTACTTTTCCCTGGAATAGTTCCCGGAACTTAGTTCCCCTGGAAATCTTCAGTTCCCCTGGAAATCTTCAGTTCCGGAACTATCTAGCAGATCGCGTTCACACCGGAATAAGTTCCCTGAGGGGAGATTACGCAAATGAAGCCGCTGACGTCACTTCTTCTTCTTCTGCTTTGGGTTTACTGGCAGGCCGCAACCAACTTCACGGCGTATACTGCCACCCGAAGTCCCCGGCCGGAAGTCCCCAGAGTTGGGGACTGGCTTCAGTAGAAGCTGCTGGGACTCCCAGCAGCTTCTACTGAAGCCTTCTGAGTAAATTGCAAGAAGCACCGACACCTCCTCATCACTCCACCATGATTTCTTTTGTGTTTGTGTCTCCGTTGGTGCTGAGCTAATGCTAATAATGCTAATAATAAATAAATAAATATAATAATAATAATAATAAAAAATAAATAATAATGCTAATGCGAGCAAATAAAATGGCGGCTTCACAAAAACTTTTCTGCGTTTTACGGGGCGTGGTTTGCAATTCGCCCAGCCAATCAGAAATAGGAACCTTTTCCTCCCCAGGAAAGTACCACCTCTCTAGCAGGGACTGAAAAGGGGTTAAAAGGTTCCCGAGAACTAAGTTCTAGTTCCAGATCTTTTTGGTGTGAACGCAAAATCCCAGGAACTATCGGAACTATTCCTGGGTAAAGTACTCCGGTGTGAAAGCTATGGTGTGTATACACCTAAGTGATTCTGATAGAAGACCCAGGCTGAGTTTGCTGTACAGTGCTTTAGCAAAGTCTCAGTCCCCGTCCCCATCATTCACATGTGACCTTCATTGACCTCCACTGTGTAGGTGGATGTGGTTTCATTTAAAACATGGAACATCCTGCACTGCAAGCTATTTGTAGTATACATAAAATAAATTAGGAGTAATGTAGTATAGAATATTGGGAAATATGAAATGATCTTCTATCGTAAACTATTTTATATTATAAAAAGTTGTATAGAGTATGTTCATTCTACACTATATACAAACTAACATACCATTGAGCATTAGCATCCACCTTATTTGGAGATAAAACAGCCCTGCAATGTCATTACTACAGCAACTGTTGTCCAGTGGAAGGATGTTTGGTCGTTGGTTCTGGTTGTACCTCCAAATAAAGTAGTGCTTTTCTGACTTTTCTGTTTACTTTCAACATGTTCAACATGTCTGGGAGAGTTTGTTTCTGTTCAAAGGTCATAGTATTCATTGTGGGAGTTTCAGTATAGCAGTAGAGTTTAGTGACATTGATGTGTTTTAAAGTATGTGTACTTAGTGAGTACAAATGTTATTGTTGCTAATAGAAATGAAAAAGATAACTATGTCAGCCAGAGCAGCTCAGCCTCCCCATATACAATAATATAATATAATATATAATATCATATAATATAATATCACAAAACATTATATAAAATAACATATAATAACTGCATGATATAATAACTGTTTTCAATATTAGTTGCTGTGGCAACCACACTATCAAGTCTAATTCAGTCCTTCTGGTGAAACAAACAATACAACTTAGTGTTTGAAAACGATGACTTATGACATATGATATTCGCCAATATTAATGTAATATCATTTTCCATAATGAAATTGTGCAAATTGCTGTAGCGTGCAATAAACTAAAAGCTTTCCACAAAACCTTTTCCCTGAAATAAAACTGATAACATCATGTTGAAACTCAAAGCAGTAAAACGGTGTCTTTCTAAAGTGCAAAGTCCTCATACTAGAGTCCTGGATCCACTACCAGGACGTCGATGTGGTCCTTCTCTTTGGTCTTGAAGGCCTCAGTGATGATCTGAGCAGCATCTTTGTGCTCCCGCCCTCTCAGGGACACGCCGTCCACCTCCAGGATGACTTGACCCTCCTTCAGCTGCGCACAGTTATCAGCTGAGCCTCCTTTCTGTTAACAGAGATATTAAGGGGAGGGGGGGGGGGGGGGAAGGCAACAATCATTTGATATAATTACATCAATATCTGCATTTAATGACAGTTGAGTGTTTTTGTTGATGTTATACTAACTGTTGTAGCGACTATCAAATAAAAAAGGATTTAGCTGCTGGATAATGAAGGGAGATCTGTCTGACCAGCTGTATTCATACTGAACAGATATAGTCTGGAGTTGCATATCCACAGAGGTGGGAGTAAGTCCTACATGTGCAAGTAATGAGCAAGTCTCAAGTCTTGACCTACAAGTATCAAGCAAGTTCCAAGTCACTGTGGTGAGAGTCAAGCAAGTTAAGTCATTGCTCAGGTCAAGCAAGTCAAGTCATACGAAATTCTGATGAATAAGCCCAGTTTAAATCAGTTAAAAGACAGTGGTTATGAAAATGGATTCAACCCACACTATGATCTTCATTACATACACAGTTAATCATTTGAAATCAAATTTAGACCGATGACAATCATATTAGATTCATATTAACCCTAGAACTGCAGACGATATAGCTAGGACTCAAAAAGTCTGTTCAAAAAGGCAGAATTCCAGGTAAGAAAATCATATATTTGCCATTACACATATTTCATTTAAAGGTGGGGTAGGTAAGTTTGAGAAACCGGCTCGAGATACACTTTTTGTTATATTCCATGGAATGCTCTTAACATCCCGATAGCAATGAATCTCTTAAGTGCTTTGACAAAACATCCATACAAAAATGTCATCTGTGGAAGCCGTGGCGCTGTAAAAAGCACGACCAATCATCTGAGCCGGCCCGGCTAAAATAACTGGATGGCCTACCTGCCTGTCAGCCTTCCATCTGTGCACAAACTTATCTCGTGCCCTCATTGGTCATGTGCGCGTTTGTGTGTGTTGGAGGAGGGGCTCTGTAAGGAAGTGGCAGATTTCTTCCGGCTGTGTATTTTCAAATTCTAGCACACTCCAGCTGGTTTCTCCAAAATGACCTACCCCACCAAATTCAGTTCCTGACGGACGCCAAAAAAGCCCGAGATTATGGAATTAAACCAATAAATAAAAACAAGGATAATTGTGTGTTATTGGTGAGTAAATAACAGTGTGTTATTTTGAAAAGAATAACAAATTAGAAGGAAAAAAATATTTTAAAAATACAGATTTCAGTATTCTGAGGCTCTGAGCCCCATTTATTTTCCTCACAGACGGCAACAAAAGTCCGAAATTATACGATTTAAAATAAAAGCAATAATTGTGGCTTGATATTGAGTAAGAAGATGTTTTTATTAACCACACAGCTTCCGGTCTTCCACGACCCGACCGGAGAAAAAGACGTGCTGCAGGCACGAAACACATTACCAGTAGAAATACATTACTTTTAAAATCGTGCTGTGCAACACGAAAAAAAGGGGAAATTCGTGTTGGTGAACACGAATCAATAGATTAAAAATCGTGTTGGTGAACACGAAATGCCATGAGACTGGGTTGAATCTCTCCAGTACAGGTTAGCTCTGAGTGTTAGCGATGCTTGCTAATGTAAACAGACAATATTACTTCCAAAACACGTTGCGTATTGTTTATGATAGGGGACGATAGGTTGGGACGTGGGTCTGTATTAGCAAGTCTAAGGTATTTCAGTTAAAAAAGCCGGCAAGATATTATTGTGATGCTTTGAACTATTTATAGTTTAAATTGGAATTATCCACATCTGTGCTCCCGGGTGAATTTGTGTGTTTTCTTCTTGTATGTTCCTGCCTGTGTACATGACATAAACTGCTGCTCATAACCAATTGCCACTTGCGGGATTAATAAAGTTGTTGATTGATTGATTGATTGAAGATATATGTATGAAGTCCTGCAGTCAGAAGTGCAAATCAGGGAGGGCAGCTAGGTAAGGTTTCTATGGGTTCCCGCTCATTGATGGGGAATGAGAGGGCAGTTGGACTGGCAAGAAGGGGAGGATAGAAATGCAAATATGTTAAGGCAAAGGTTACATGTGAAATCTGGAAGAAAGATAGGAGGGACAGAGAGGGGAAAGGGAGGCATCTTCATCACATTCAAACGAGTGTCAAGGTTATGAGGGTATGTAGTGGATATAGGAGACAAGAAACAGTGTTGACTAGGTTGAAAACATTAGAACTGATAGGAAAACATCAGACCAGTTTTTGTGAGGAATGTCAGGAGGAGGAATCAGTAGGACATGTAGTACTGAGATGTAGGAAATATGTCACACAGAGAGAGATATTGAGGAATCATTTTAAGGAGTTAGGCATAAAGGATCTCAATTTAAAAGGAGTACTGGGCGAGGGAGCACAGGGTAAGGCCCAGACACACCAAGCTGACACCAAAGAACACGTCCTGACGGAACACAACTGTTGTTCACGTCTCCTGCGTCTTGGCCAACAGTCGCACTGGAACACACCGCAAAGACTTTAGCCGACGGCCAAGCAGCACGTACGAATGCGCATACGTGAGTGGCAATAACTCTCCTTACCAGCAGGCGGCGGTAGTGTGTATTCGTCATTCAAAAGAGGCAACAACCGGAAGACAGACTGCGTGATACAAACTTCAACTCTCTGGCCGTTTCTCAATCTCGAGGATACTGGCTTCCAAGCCAATATTTCAAGTCATCTACGTCATCGAGTGTCGCCGAAGTACTGTTCCAATGTCCAGCATACTTGGAATTCCACCGAGGCCGCGTCCTTGGTTTGGGGGAAATTTCGAGGCTGCACATGGGTAGACTTCGCGTCCTTAAAATCCCCACAATGCTTTGCGCACGGACCAATTTCAAAAACCCTTGCGGAGAATGGCTGACCCGACGCAGCACACATTTAAATGTAAGTATGTAGTGGCGAAGAACATGTGTTGGTAAATATGTGACTTTGTTACATTTGTTATCACCAAAAATGTGTTCCGTGAAAGTAAAGCAAGTTCATAATTAGATAGACATCGTGAGGTATTTATTTTCGGTACAGTTTATGTTGAAACCGTTAGAGAGAGTGGCACACTTGTTAATCTGTTCCATTCTTCTTCGTTTTCCGAAGCCGTGGCTTGGAATCATACTTGCTTCGTTTCTGAAGGAAGTGACTTGGAAGTACGCGACTACCAAGCCAGCATCCGCGCGATTGAGAAACGGCCTCTGAAGCAGAAAGAAACTATTTAAGCATTGTGGCTGGCAACCTTAAAGTACTGCTGCTACCACATTCCATGCATCAGTAATTATAATCCAAGATTATATTAATATACAACATCATAACACTGACTGAAATGATGTATCATCTGTATCTTCTGACTTTTATTGAAGTATAGCTAATTCAGTGGCGAACCGTCAGGGCCTTCAAGGTATTCAGAGAATACCCTGGAACACTCAGATAAAACAAACAAAAAAATCGATTTAATTATATAAATAAAAAGTAATAGACACGGTTCACCACTGAGCTAATTGTATCCTCATTCTAATGTTGTGTTATCTAATGGCTGTAGTATGAAGGGACGAAATAAAGTTTTGTATTTTGCAGTAGCGGTAAAAAGTGGTTTATTATCAAATGTAGAACTGTACAATGTAAACAATCGACTAAAATAAGATAAAAAATAGTAAGTATAAGATAATCTCCTCTCACACATCCCTGAAACTGGCCCTCCCGCTGTACTTCTCGGAGACTTCAACCTCCAGACAGGGAAGATAGACGAACTAACATCTCTTTTAACTGCCTTTGCTTTCTCACTGTCTCCATCCCCACCAACTCATAAAGCTGGCAATGTCCTTGATCTCATATTCTCAAGGAACTGCACTACTTCTAACCTCTCTGTAAACCCGCTCCACACATCCGATCACTTCTTAATTTCATTCTCTCTACCCCTTTCCAAACATAACAAACTAATCTCTTCTCATCCTGCACCTGTCCGCCGTAACCTTCGTTCCCTCTCCCCCTCTACCTTTGCCTCATCGGTGCTCTCAGCCCTCCCTTCCTCTGACTCGTTCCAACTCCTGCCTCCAAACTCTGCTGCAGAAACTCTCCTCTCTACTCTCTCATCCTCTCTGGACTCTCTCTGTCCTCTCACATCTCGGCAGGCTCGTCAGTCCCCTCCTGCTCCCTGGCTAAATGACGCACTGCGTGCTAATAGAACCGTCCTTCGGGCAGCAGAGCGGAAATGGTGGAAATCCAAACACCGTGACGACCTCCTAACCTATCAGGCTCTCCTCTCCTCTTTCTCTGCTTCCATCTCTCAGGCAAAAAGCACTTTCTTTCAAGATAAGATCCAATCTTCCTATTCCAATCCCAAAAAACTATTTTCCATCTTCTCCTCCCTCCTGGACCCCCCAAAAGCCCCTTCCCCCTCCTCCCTTCTGTCAAGCGACTTTGTTAACCACTTTGAAAAAAAGGTTGATGATATTCGCTCTTCTTTTTCTGACTCACCTCTACTCACCGCTGGGTCACCAGACCCTCCTTTCACCCACACACTGACCTCCTTTTCCCCTCTCTCTCCAAGTGAGGTTCTTACCCTCATTACCTCTGCCCGCCCTACCACCTGTCCTCTGGACCCTATCCCTTCAAACCTCCTTCAGACTATCGCTCCTGATATTCTACCGTTTCTCACCCATTTCATCAACACTTCTCTAACTTCTAGTCACTTTCCAAACAGTCTCAAGGAGGCAAGAGTAAACCCTCTCCTAAAGAAACCCACTCTCAACCCGTCTGATGTTATAAACTACAGGCCTGTCTCTCTCCTCCCGTTCCTGTCTAAAACACTTGAACGCGCTGTCTTTAAACAACTCTCCTGTTATCTCCATCTGAACAACCTTCTGGATCCGCACCAGTCTGGTTTCAAGGCAGGTCACTCCACAGAAACTGCCCTCCTTGCTGTCACTGAGGAACTGCACACTGCTAAAGCAGCATCCCTCTCCTCTGTCATCATCCTGCTGGACCTGTCTGCTGCATTTGACACGGTGAATCATCAGATCCTCCTCTCCAAGAACTTGGAGTTTCAGGCTCTGCACTTTCCCTCCTCACCTCATACCTCAAAGACCGCCCCTACAGGGTTACTTGGAGAGGGTCCGAGTCCGACCCTTGTCAATTAACTACAGGGGTCCCTCAGGGCTCTGTTCTTGGTCCCCTCCTCTTCTCCTTGTACACAAACTCGCTCGGATCAGTCATTAGCCCGCATGGTTTTTCATACCACTGCTACGCTGACGACACCCAATTAATTCTGTCCTTTCCCCGCTCAGAGACCCAGGTCGTCGCACGCATCTCTGTTTGTCTAGCTGACATCTCTCAGTGGATGTCTGCTCATCAACTCAAGCTCAACCTTGACAAGACTGAACTGCTTTTCCTTCCGGGAAAAGATTGTCCCACTCTTGACCTAACAATCAACATCGGCACCTCTGTTGTTTCCCCGACTCAGACTGCAAGGAATCTGGGTGTGACCCTAGATAACAACCTGTCCTTCACTGCAAACATCGCTGCTACAACCCGCTGCTGCAGATACACGCTTTACAACATCAGGAGGATGCGTCCCCAGCTGACCCAGAAAGCCACGCAGGTTCTGGTCCAGGCTCTCGTCATCTCACGCCTAGACTACTGCAACTCCCTCCTGGCTGGTCTACCTGCATGTGCCATCCGACCTCTGCAGCTCATCCAGAATGCAGCGGCTCGTCTGGTCTTCAACCTTCCTAAATTCTCCCACACCACGCCGCTCCTCCGCTCCCTCCACTGGCTTCCGGTAACTGCTAGAATCCACTTCAAGACAATGGTACTTGCGTACCATGCTGCGAATGGATCTGGCCCTTCCTACATCCAGGACATGGTTAAACCGTACACCCCAGCACGTGCACTCCGCTCTGCATCAACCAAACGGCTCGCTGCACCCTCGCTGCGAAGGGGACCCAAGTTCCCATCAGCAAAAACACGTGGGTTTGCTATCCTGGCTCCAAAATGGTGGAATGAGCTCCCCATTGACATCAGGACAGCAGATAGCTTACACACCTTCCGGCGCAGACTGAAAACTCATCTCTTTCGACTCCACTTCGAGCGATAGAACTATTAACAAAGCACTTATATACTAATAAAGGGCTGGCTTATCTAAAGCCAGTTGAGTAGCACTTGAAATGTTTTTGCTCTATGAAACCTGATGTACTTATATGATTCTGTTTTCTTCAAGTTTCTATTTTGTTGGTCGAACGCACTTATTGTAAGTCTCTTTGGATAAAAGCGTCAGCTAAATGCAATGTAATGTAATGTAAAGTAATAGCCCTACAATGAAAAAAAAAATAGCCACATCGTCCAGGGTCATGTCCGTTAAATACTTGAAGAAGCTATTGTCCACCTCATGCAGGCAACTGAGTTGGTGTTCGGTTTCTTCATTCCAGATCGCCATGATGTAAAATAAATTCTTGCGTCCAGGTGAGATGAAAATGAAAAATAATAGCCGTCTGTGTGTGCCTTCTTCACATCCGCTTCGCTTCTCATGCACTGAGTCGCTAAGCTGAACAGCCAATCAGAGTGATTTCTTTTGCCGACAGGCACGGCCGAAAAGACACGACGGTGCGGGACACACATGTCGTAGGGCGACAGGACGCTCATCGACTGCCAGACATCTATCTATCGACAGCCGAATTTGGCTTGGTGTGTCAGGGCCTTTAGGGCACTGCTATATTACTTGCGGAGTATGGGGGTTTTCAAAGGATCTGAGGTGTTATTTATTTATGTTATTATCATTGTGAAGGGATTTAGATTGTAAACCAATGTGTATTGTCTGATCCACTCCGGAACTGAAAGGTGGCGGTAATGTACCATTATGCTGGATGCCAACCGCCGTAAAACTCCAATAAGAAGAGGAAGAAGAAGAGAGCTGCCATTAGAGCCGCTACACGAGCAGCAACAGGTTTCTCCTGTTTTAGAGGTATATTATTTAAATGCTCCCCTGCATAGCGGGGCCTGTTACAGTTAAAAATAAAGAGGATTCCTCCACAACCACCCAGTTAATAAATATTTCCTTTCTTGAGATGTTTTTTTTGCTGTAAACATGTTTGGTGCATAGCCACTACATCCATCAAGAAGGTGGGATTTTTCGGGGTGGGATCGTAAAACACACCTCAATGGTCAGAGAAACTAAATCAAAGGGCATGCGGAAAAAAAGACAACCAACCAACAGTTGTCTGATTAGACCTTAAAACAGCTTATTGATCTGTTCCACATGACCTTAATCCAAGAAGGACTGGACCACTTATTACAGATCATTGGCTATTACAGACATGATCACCAGCTTCTGTTCCTAGGAGGTTTCAAACTCAGCAAATGTCACAACCAACTGGAAGGACCTTCAGAATTCTGACTTGAAGTACCATTTAGCCCATATTGCTTTTCAAAGGTAGAAACCTCCTAAATGTAGCAGCAGAAGAAAGTGGCCCAGGGTGGGAGAAGGGCATCGTCCAGCCTGCGCTGTGAGGGTTCATGGATGAAAGCCTCAGCCAAATGTAATGTAATGAATGTGCTTGGGAGGCGGGTTTCATGTATCACTGAAAGATGGAGCCAATGTTAGATATGATCTGAAGCAGCCTAAAAAATGGCTGAAGAAGACCTGGTTTAAATTCAAGACCTGGCTCTTCTGGCAGGCCTTTTGTATTGTCTCTTTATAGATTAAGAGTTCCTAATGACTACTGTTGAGGGGTACGAGAGGAAAACCAACAAGCACCTGTGCAAATAACTCATTCAGTGATTGTGGCTGATTCACCTCAGCTCATGTAAAGGACTGCTGTTTGTAGAGTGTTGTATTTAACAAAGCAGGAATGCTATCAGAGAGAAATATCAAAAGAAGGGTTTTATTGCTTTTCAATGCTATCTGTGAAGAAAATGCAAGCTATTAATCAGATGCTTATGGAACCTATTTAAAAAAAAGGAAATAGCAGTATTCTAATGCTCCGAAATCAAGTTTTTCATTCAAATACGGTAGTTTTCAAAGACAATACTGTAAATAAAACAATGGATTTGAACCCTAAGTCATTGTATAGCTGTCTCACCTGAATTGTGACTATGCGCGGCAAAGGTTGTCGTGTGTTGGCTCCTCCCTCTATAGCCATGCCAAGGGTGTTTGAATTCTTCACCACTCGTACCAAGGTAGCGTTCGGCACTGGTGAGCCACACTGCTGGGACACATAGGGAACACAGGTCACAAGCGACAGCAATTAAGAGCAGGGTCCAACTTCATTTGTCAAATGTGTAAAACCCTTCACCTTTATGCAACATTCAAACGTTTGTATTATGGATGTGCCTTTTTTTTTGGTACCTTTCAGGAACCAACAATTTTGAAATGCACCACCCAGCTAACTGATGGATGAGCAAAGTGTTTGGACGTCATCCAATCATTCAAAATTACCTTCTCTACCTTTTATTTGTGCAACTGAGTGCTGCAGTGTAAATTGATTTTATCTCAAAATGTGTGCCATTATCCCTATTTGTACCATTTATGCACCTCACCCCTCATAGCCGTTTTTTTCGGGTTTGATGCTTTTCATACCTGGCTAAAAAAAACGAATTTGCACCTACCCTGAACTTAAATTACCCACTAAACTAATGTAAGCATTTTTTCCTCAGATGCTTTGACTTGAAATGATGCTGCTTAAAAAACCCACAATATCAGTGTCTTATCAGGAAATAGGGAGCAGGTATACGTGTGTTGATGGTCAGGATGCTGAAGGCAGAGAAACTGTGAGGACATCTGGTGGGCAGGTGGGATATGACGGTCCATGGGTATCTATAGAACAACAAGATACGCTAGATTTGGGTCTAGGTTCGTTTTTTTCAGCACAGGTTGAACTACTGCGTGTTTGTAGTGAGCTGGGACACAACCACATTTCAGGGAACTGTTTATAATGATGACCAGGCATTGAGGCAAACGGTGAACTTCGAGCTTAGTGGATTTCCACAGTCGCTCTGTCCTACGACTGTTAAGCTCCTCGTAAAGAGACACAAAACTTGAACCCGCTATGCAAGAACACTGGGACGGAGACTTAGCTAGGGGCGGCGGGTACTGTAGAACAGGGAAGGCTAAGCCTTCCCAAATATGTGTGTCACTACATCCTGGTAAAATAAAAATATAATGCATAATGTCTGTGTCTTTGACATTAGCGCTGCCATGCAGCCACCTGTGCCCTGTACTACGAAGCCAGTTCAATAGACCCTGGATACGTTCGAGTTATCTTAACTAACCCTAACAAACGAGATCTCGCTAAGCGGTCCTACGACGCTGGTTATCAACTCCGTAAATCTGGGGTTACGTAATGTAACCCAGCTTCTATGAGTATAGGCGCAGCCCTCTAAGGCTATCGCTATTGGGTTAATCCCACTGCACGTGTGCAGCACTGACAGACTTATTCCACGCCCACCTACGACGTGGGCCCCACCTCCGGGCTCACTTCCGTATAAATAGGAAGTAGGCCCTACAATCCACTCCAACAGCTTTTCTTCAGCTATTCGCGGAACCAGTGGGGCCCGAACCTTAGAGGGCTGCGCCTAAACTCATAGAAGCTGGGTTACATTACGTAACCCCAGTTCTATATCGTATAAGGCTTCGCCCTCTAAGGCTATCGCTATTGGGTTAAGGGCGAAGCAGGATGTAGTCTACGCCCCACTGGTTCCGTCCGTTACCAGAAGCACCAAACACACCTACTCAGTTAATAACCCATGTCCATCTCGCCATGCGTAAATGGAGCAACACATTCCCCGGGAATATAGCATTAAAAAATGAATATTCTCCATCAGGGAACGAAGGTAGGCTTACTCGGGCTACCTGTCGTTTAAAAAGTAGAGATCGAGTCTCACTTGTTTAAAAACGATCAATGAATAAAAGAACAGGGGGAAGACCAAGATGCCGCAGTGCAAATGTCTTTCACTGTCATTCCTCCGTGCAACGCCGTAAAGGAGGTGAGGAGGAGAAAAGAAGCCATCCAAAGTTATCACTCTCGATCTAAAACGAGCTTGTGATAACCTTTGGCATAAAAACCGGGTTAGGGCGCAAAACAGCTAAGCTGCCATCTCCTTGGATCCGGAGACATGACGGAGCCACAGAGAGAGCAGACCAATCACTCACCCTTTTAGCTGATGTCAGAGCCAAGAGCAGAGCTACTTTGAATGACAAAAACTTCAGGGGAACCTGATCTAAAGGTTCAAATGGAGCTTTACTCAGTGCGCGTAACACTAAAGCTGAAAACCCATTGAGGCGCCAAAGCGCGTGACCCAGGTCTGAGTCTCTTTGCTCCCCGTAGAAAACGTTTTGTCAGAGGGTGACTACACACCGTGCTGACACCCATCTACGTGGCAAGATGAAATGGCAGCAGCATATGTTTCGACCGTGCTATAGGTCAAATTCCTGTCCAGCAACAGCTGGAGGAACGACAGCACGAGGCAGGGGGCCCCACGGGGTCCAGGATTTTCCCCACACACCAAACAGAACATTGTCCATTTGGCTGTGTAGGATGTGTGTTCAGCAGCTGCGCTGATCGAACACCTCCCTGGCGATTTATGTAGGCCGCCGCTGCTTTGTTATCTGTTCGAATCAACACATGTTGATTGTACAGCAACAGGGCGAAGTGCTGGATTACTTTCCATATAGTAATTCCAGCACGTTTATATGGAGAGACATGTGACCCGGCCACTGTCCCCCCACTGCCTGCGACATGCACGTTCCTCAGCCTGCGAGAGATGCGTCTGTGAACACTGTGGTGTGTGACGTCACTCTGCTCAGGGGCACCCCCACTGACGTGGCGATTTTTCCAGTGGGTTCAATCCAAACCCACGGAAGGAGGAATGTACACCATGCATCTCCTCTGACGCACGGGGTCGATACGCAGGCAAATAAACCACCTCTGGAGTCTCCTCACTGTGAAGGAGACCCAGGGGGATCACCACGTGACCAGCTGATATCATCCTTAACAGCTGCATCACGGAGAGGGCTGTCACCGCCCCGCGGGGTGTGACGCGCCGGAGGAGAGCTGTCCGAGCTGCTTAAAAACCAATGGGTTTTTAAAGACAGCCGGTTTATGCAGCGAGCCATGCTGCCTATAACCGACAGGTTAGGGGCCGCCGGCTTAACCGGTGAGCCTTGCTGCTTATTATTATCCATCTGTCGCCACTCTGAGTAATACTCTGAGAGCGCGCGACCTGCTCTGGATGTGTTGTGGTTGTCATGGTGACGAGCCACGTCAGAGCCCTCGCCGCCGTTGCCCGTGAAGCAACCCAAGAGGGGCCCGGTCCGAAAAGGCTGCGAGGGGGCCTCCACACACTGCATCTCACACCGGCTCTCATCCTGTCTCTGTTTAGGAGAAGGCTCGTAAACTGGACCTTGAGGCGCGTTCACGCTCAAACCTGCTGAGGAATGAGCGGAGGTGTGTGCAGTGCTATTCACACAGTGCGTAATAACAGCCCTGGGCTCATTACGACCGTGTGTATTAGGCACATCTGGGACAGAGGAAAAACCGTGCTGCCTGCTAACCGACAGGTTAACAGCTGCACTGGAGTAGAGCTGTCACTTTCTCCATTCTCTGCTGTGAGAGTCGCGCTCTCATGCGGGCTGAGTTCAATTCCACTCCCAGTTAAATGTCTGGGAGGGAAGAGGACAGCTCTTCTTCCAGTTGATAATGAAACCTAGGTTTTGACAGATGAGATACGAACTGTATCTTCTGAAAAAAAACCTCCTCCCTGGAGCGAGCCAGCCACAGCCGGTCGTCCAGGTAAAATAACCCTCATCCCCATTCTGCTCCAACCGTCTCCACCCACTTTGAAAAAAGTGTGTGGAGCCAGGAATGAGAAACGCAGGAATTTGCTGTGTTTCGGGATGATGGTTACGTGGAGGTAAGCATCCTTCAGGACTATGGATGTGCACCTCCCTGGTGAACACCCTCCAGCACCTGTTTGATCGTCAGCATGGGAAAAGGCCATTCCCTTGTTGGACACTGACAGATCGAGGATGGGTCTCATTCCCCCCGCCCCGTCTCCTTCGGGACCAGAAAATATCGGGAGTAACAACCCCTGATTTTCTTCCCTTTGAGGAACCCCGGGAAAAGGCTTTCTTTAACCAGAGTTCCTGCCGCTCTGCACGGAGCGCGAGACACTGTTCCTGGGATGACAGGACTTCCTGTATCCCGAAGAACTGCGGGGGGAGAGGCGAATTGCTGAGACTACCTTCTGCCCATCCGCCTGCTCATCCATCTGTCCATCAGACACACTCGCCGCCACCCTTAGTACCATACGGTATTCTGATAGCGCCGAGTGTACTTTCTCTGGCTGTGCTGTGGTTGGTGACAAACCATGCCAGAGCCCTCCACACGCTGCATTTCACACAGGCTCTCAATATGTCGTTTAGGAGAATACTCGTAAACTGCGCGTTCACGCTCAACACCACTAAGGGATGAGCGGAGGTGTGTGCAGTGCTGTCCACACGAGTCGTAATAATGGCCCTCCGTGGGCTCATTACGACCGTGGGTAGGAGGTGTCTGAGACAGAGGAAAAATCCATGCTGCCTAAACCCAAAAAGTTTACGGTAGACGGATTTGAAATAGCAAGCCCAGCTGTTTTATTAACCGATAAGTTAAAAAACCCAGCCGGCTTTAGGCAGCGAGCCATGCTGCCAAGTAACCAATAGGCTATTGGCAGCTGGCTTAACCGGGGAGCCTTGCTGCATATTAACTTCCCTCTGTCCATCTAACCCACGCGCCGTCACTCAAGGCGCGAACCTGCTCTGGATGTGCTGTGGTTGTCATGGTGACGAGCCACGCCAGAGCCCTCCAGACGTTGCATTTCACACAGGCTCTCCTTATGTCGCGTTTAGGAGAAGGCTCGTAAACCGGACATTTAAGGTGTGTTCACGCTCAACACCCCTAAGGGATGAGCGGAGGTGTGTGCAGTGTTGTCCACACTGTAATAATGGCACTCGTGGCTCATTACGACCGTGTGTAGGAGGTAGGTTTGGGACAGAGGAAAAAAATCCGAGCTTCCTAAAACCGACGGTTTTAAAGACAGCCGGTTATGCAGCGAGCCATGCTGCCCATAACCTACAGTTTAGGGTCAGTCGGCTCACCCGGTGGGCCTTGCTGCTTATTATTTTATCAATCTGTCCATGGAATACACGCGTCGCCACTCTGAGTGATACTCTGAGAGCGCACGCCTGTTTTTGGATGTGCTGTGGTTGTCATGGTGACGAGCCACGTCAGAGCCCTTGCCGTCGTTGCCCGTGAAGCAGCCCAAGAGGGGCCCGGACCGAAAAGGCTGCGAGGGGCCCTCCACACGCTGCATCTCACACCGGCTCTCATCCTGTCTCTGTTTCGGAGAAGGCTCGTAAACTGGACATTGAGGCGCGTTCACGCTCAAAACCCGCTGAGGGAATGAGCGGAGGTGTGTGCAGTGCTATTCACACAGTGCGTAATAACAGCTCTAGGCTCATTCCGCCCGTGTGTAGTATAGGCACATCTGAGACAGAGAAAAACCGAGCTGCCTATAACCGACTGGTTAGGAGCATCAGGTTTAACCGTCAAGCCCTGCTGTTTAATAACCTACTGGTTAATTACGGCTGGCTTGTGCCGCGAGCCCCGCTGCCGCGCTAACCAACAGGTTACAGCCGGCTCAAACGACGAGCCCCGCTGTCTGTTAACCGTACAGTTTAACAAACAGCTGGCTTATGCACCTCCACACGCTGTATTACACAGCGGCTCTCCTCATATCGCCGTTTAGGGGAAATTCGTAAAACGCACATTGAGGTTCACGCTCAAACCTGCTTGAGGAATGAGCGGAAGTGTGTGTGGATGCACATTTGTGACATAGGAAACAAACCCGGGCTGTCTAATTAACCGACAGGTTTTAAAGACAGCTGGTTTGAGCCGTAAGCTTTGCTGCCTAACAACCGACAGGCTGTGAGGCGGCCGCTTATGCCGCTTTATGTCATCCGGTGGAGAGCTCTCCTGAACCGGGGGAACGGGGAGATCTCATTTAGGCGGCTGCCTTCCCGATGATCTCCGGGAGTTCCTGGAGAATACCGCCTATCGACAGCAGAGCCGTGATGGCGGATAGAGGGACCCGTCGTCAGCCCGACAGCCGAACCTAGGCTCGGCTACCGGGCTGACCCGGGCCCCGTCTCCCCCGCCGGAGGAGAGGGAAACAGGGCGGGGGAACCACATGGTGATCCGTGAATGGAGGGGAAGGAGTCGCCTGACTGCTGCCCGCCACTCGGATCCAATAAATAAAGGGCTTGGTCCACAGAGTAAAACTCCTGGGCCAGCCAATCATCCTCGGCCGCAGCAGCGAGAGCGTCCGCTCTCCACTGCCTGTGGGCCAGAGGGAGACGGACACAATGAGTGCACGACACCTGGGGAGTGAGAGCCGCGTTTGCGTGCTCTAATCCCCGGCAAAACTCACACCGTGAGCTCCGGTCGCAACTCATATGTCGGGTTGAGGGGAACCAGGAATGCTTTCTTTTAGCAAGTAGCTCTTAAAAGAACTTGTTTTGCCTGTCAATGCTTCTGCAACGGAGTGCTGAAGAAAAGTAGGAGTGGATTGTAGGGCCTACTTCCTATTTATACGGAAGTGAGCCCGGAGGTGGGGCCCACGTCATAGGTGGGCGTGGAATAAGTCTGTCAGTGCTGCACACGTGCAGTGGGATTAACCCAATAGCGATAGCCTTAGAGGGCGAAGCCTTATACGATATAGAACAAGCCAGGGATTCTCTCTCCAGCTGAGAGCGCGTTCACGTGAAAGGGGCGGGGTTAGCAACATTTGACCAATCACAAACAGGGACAAGTGTACTGACAGCGCAGCGTCATACTTCATTAATGAAAAGTAAACTAATATTAGACAAATATGAACTTTAAACATCCATGACTTAAACATATAATCCAGGATACAAGCCACAGAGTTGCACCTGCAAGGTGAATACAGAACAACTGGTTAAAAAATAAATAAACTACCGAGTGTTTGAAAGCGTACAACAGGTTTATGATACTGCCCCGTCTAAGACACGAGTGGATCTGACTTTAATTACATTTGAGTGTTTCTTCAACTTAATGTGTTGCTTAAAATAATACTTCTGCATACAGTATGTGACAATGTAGGTGACAGGGACGTGCACAGGTACGGGCTATTGTTGTCCGGGCAACGGCCCGTGTCCCCTTTTTGGCTGACCTGCCCCTCTGGAGAGAGCGGGCGTTTTTTTTCTTTTTTCTGTTGTGGTCGAATCAACATGATAAGCCCCCACAATTAGTATTGTAGTGTCTCGCTGCGGGAAACACACCAGCTTCATTTTTCTACTTCTCCTTCTTCTTACATGTAATTGCCCGCATGGTAAACTCCCTCGACGGGGCCGCTCGCTCTCTTCTCTTGATCGCCCTCTCTCAGAGAACACTTCATTGCCCGCTTCATTGTAGGATTTCTGCCATGTCTCTACTTTAGTTTGACCATCTCTGTTATTAAGTTATGGAATACTAAATAATTAATTAGATACCTTACACATTACTGCGCTCATAAAGAATTATAAGAATAAGAATAATGCGTATTGAACTGGTTTAATTAATTAGTGAGTTTATTTAAGGTAATTATAGAAGCCCTATTTTGTCAGTATGTCTGCAATGGTCAAACTACATTGAATTGTCCCCAATTTTTCTTTAGTAGTTTCTAACATTAGATATTTTTATGAGATATGGACCACAAAACATGTCCCTGGTTTTCATTTAAAAAATCAAGTCACTGAATGCAAGTAGTTGCCTTAGCTTATTTTGTTATGAGATGATGATGTGAATTACTGTTCAAATTAGTTAATGTAATAATCGTTTTGGTCTTATATTTTTTTTCGGGGGGGAGGCTCTTTTTCCAGTTTAGAGCAATAGCCCCTCCAAGTGTCTGTGCACGTCCCTGGTAGGTGATGCACGGCCAGATACGGCTCGAGAAGCTGACTCAGAAAAGGAAATATTGTGATATTATATGATCGATGTTCTGATTGATGATGTGATATGAATGATAAGTGCGACACGTCGGCGTCTCCCCTGCATACGGCAGTTTAAACTGTATTTCCTTTATCCTGTAATATGACTTGAGAGATTTAAACCCCACACACTGAGCTCTGATTGGTCAGCAGGCGGTGCTTTCACTGAGTTGATCTCTTTTCTATAGACGCCGGAGGCGGGCAGCGTCAGGAAAAAAAGTGATTTAGCCTTCCCAAACCTGAGCCTCACGTGCCGCCTATGGACTTAGGTGAAGTGTCAAAAAGACTGGATTTAATAAGTCCACAAAAAACCAGGCAGGGGACAAAGCAAAGAGTGGGGAGAACGTGGAGCTGGGCTGAGACGGAGGTTGGGCTGGACGTTAGCAGGCAGGACGGAATGGAATGTGGAGTTTCTGGAACAGGCAAAAAACAAAACAGGATTAGCATACGAAAAAATCCAACAGGAAGAGTATACAAAAGAACTAGAAAATCTAGTCAGCCGGAACTGGAGTTTACCACTGTGAGTATACGAAGAACTGGCGAAGTCTGATGATCGAACCGGAGTTTTAAGCAGCAGCAGGTGAGTGGTGGTAATCAGTGATGATGAGAAACAGGAGCGGAGGTGAGTTGGCGGAAAACGGAAAGTAGGTCAACCACGCCCAGCCAGGAAGACAGACAAACAGATAGACAAACAAACAGAAAAAAGGAGAAGGAGATAACGCAATTCCTCACAGTACCCCCCCCCCCCTCAATGGGAGCCACCTGGCGACCACCAGGCTTGTTTGGATGAGCCCTGTGAAAGGCCCTCACCATGATTGGGTCCAGGACACGGGAACGAGGAACCCAGCATCGCTCCTCGAGGCCATAACCCTCCCAGTCCACCAGATACTGGAAACCCCTGCCCCGACGTCTGATGTCCAAAAGACGGTGCGCCTGATAAGCAGGGTGATTGTCGATAATACGGGCGGGAGGAGGGGGTAAGGCCGGAGGGCTCAATTCACTGGTGTGAACCGGCTTAATCTGAGACACGTGGAAAGTGGGGTTAATTCTCAGAGCTCTGGGAAGCTTCAACCGGACTGCGGAAGGGTTAATGATCCTTAGGATGGGAAAAGTACCAATGAAGCGTGGGGAAAGCTTCTTGGACTCAGAGATGAGAGGAATGTTGCGGGAGGACAACCAGACTGACTGGCCTGGGACGTATGGAGGAGCTGCCTTTCTGTGACGGTTGGCTGATCGCTGGTTCCGTGCAGAAGTCTGGAGAAGGGCAGATCGTGTATCTCTCCAGATTTTCTGACAGCGACGCACATGCTGCTGGACTGAGGGAACTGCTAAGTCTTGCTCCTCTTCGGGAACAGGGGCGGCTGGTACCCTAATGAAGCCTCAAAGGGGGAGAGACCAGTAGCGGAGCAGGTGAGTGCGTTGTGGGAGTACTCAACCCAGGAGAGATGAGAGCTCCAAGTAAAGGGGTTTCGGTCGGTGATGCAGCGGAGAGCTGACTCCAGGTCCTGATTTGTTCGTTCTGTTTGGCCGTTTGATTGGGGGTGATATCCAGAAGTCAGGCTAACTGAGGCTCCCAGGGATTGACAAAACTCCTTCCAAACTCGAGAGGTGAACGGTCTGAGACAATGTCGGAAGGGATACCATGTAACCGGAAAACATGTTCTGTGAGGAGTTGGGAGGTCTCCAGGGCTGACGGGAGTTTTGGAAGAGCAACGAAGTGAGCCGACTTGGAAAACCGGTCTACTACAGTGAGGATAGTGGTGTTGCCCTGGGAGGGGGGCAGGCCGGTAACAAAATCCAGTGCGATGTGCGACCAGGGACGACTAGGGATAGGTAGGGGCTGGAGCAACCCTGCAGGAGACTGGTGGGAAGACTTACTCCTAGCACACGTGGGACAGGCAGAAACGTACTCCAGAGTGTCCCTGTTGATCGTTGGCCACCAGAAATGTCTCTTCAGGAAAGAAAGAGTGCGGTTTACTCCGGGATGGATTGAGAACCGGGAATTGTGGACCCACTTTAGAACCTTGGAGCGGACAGCATCAGGAACAAACCGACGGTTCGGAGGACCATTGCCTGGGTCTGGTTGCTCTCTCAATGCCTCCAGGATGGTGTTATTAATCTCCCAAGAGAGGGCGCCTACTACACAACTCTTGGGAAGGATTGAAGCATCTGGAGGCTCGGGAGAGTCAGGAGAGTATAGCCTAGACAGAGCATCGGGCTTTACATTCCTGGAGCCAGGGTGGAAGGTGAGGCAAAAGTCGAAGCGACAGAAGAACAGAGCCCACCTGGCCTGTCGGGAGTTCAGTCGCTTCGCCGACTGGATGTAGGAGAGATTCTTGTGGTCCGTCCAGACCAGGAAAGGCTGCTTGCTGCCTTCGAGCCAGTGTCTCCACTCCTCTAGTGCCAACTTAACAGCCAGAAGCTCCCTGTTACCAACATCATAATTGCGCTCCGCAGGAGAGAGGCGACGTGAAAAAAAAGCACAGGGATGGAGGATGTTATCTGAGACAAAACTGCTCCTACTCCAGTGTCAGACGCGTCCACCTCCACAACAAACTGCTTCTCTGTGTCTGGCTGAATAAGGATGGGAGCTGAGGTGAACAAGGACTTGAGTTTGATGAAAGCTCTGTTAGCCTCTGGAGTCCAACAGAATGTGATGTTGACAGAGGTGAGTCTGGAGAGAGGTGCAGCTACCTTACTGAAGTTCCGGATGAAACAACGGTAAAAGTTGGCAAATCCCAGAAACCTCTGGAGCTCCCTCCTTGTAGTTGGGACTGGCCACTCCACCACTGCCTTGATCTTTCCAGGGTCTGCCTCCACCTTGCCCTGGCTGATGATATAGCACAGGAAGCTGATCCGGTTCTGGTGGAACTCACACTTCTCCGCCTTAACATAGAGCTTGTTCTCCAGCAGTCTCTGTAGGACCCTGCGGACATGGTTCTCGTGTTCCTCCTGATTCCTGGAGAAAATCAGGATGTCGTCTAAGTAGACAAAGACAAAGCGGTTAAGGAAGTCACGCAAGACATCATTGACCATAGCCTGGAAAACTGCTGGGGCGTTAGTGAGACCAAAAGGCATGACCAGATATTCAAAATGGCCCAATGGAGTGTTAAACGCTGTCTTCCATTCATCCCCCTGGCGGATGCGGATCAGATGATAGGCGTTTCGAAGGTCAAGCTTGGTGAACAGGGTTGCCTCTTGGAGAGGTTCAAAAGCTGAGGTGAGAAGGGGTAATGGGTACTTGTTCTTGACCGTGATATTGTTTAACCCCCGAAAGTCTATGCAAGGTCGTAGCGACTTATCCTTCTTGCCTACAAAGAAGAACCCGGCACTCACAGGAGAAGAGGAGGGATGAATAATACCAGCAGCCACAGAGTCCGTGATATAACGCTCCATAGCCTCCCTCTCAGGACGGGACAGATTGTAGAGGCGGCTGGAGGGTAGAGGAGCTCCAGGGAGCAGATCAATTGGGCAGTCGTAGGGTCGGTGGGGAGGAACAGAGAGAGCCCTCTCTTTGCTGAAGACCCAAAGCAGGTCGTGGTAAGTAGCAGGAACACCAGTCAAATCTACAGATGCATCAGAGCAGACAACAGGATTTGGGGAAACAGAAGTTGAAGGTATGGCAGAACACAGGCAGTTAGCGAGACAGTGCTGATCCCATTCAATAATCCTTCCCTTAGCCCAATCAATGTGTGGGTTGTGAGTACGTAGCCGTGACATTAAGAAAATCAGCAGCAAAGCCACAAGAGGTATCATCCACATGAATATTAAAATCACCAACCATAATAACCCTGTCCAACCTTATGATGGAGGATACAAAATCGCTGCATTCAGATATAAAAGAGCTGTTGAAACCAGGTGGTCTGTAAATTCAAATACTATAAAACGGGTTAGAATGACCAACTTTGGTTGACTTCAGTTCAAAAGAGGAGAAGACTGCAGTGGTCAACAGCCGACTCTGAAAACAGTTCCTGAAAACCACAGCGAGACCCCCACCCCGGCCTGAGGATCTCGGGGTGCAGATTAAAGTGCAACCAGGGGGGCACAGTTCGATAAAAAGTGTGTAATCCATACATTTCTGCCATGTCTCGATCAGAAACAGAAAATCCAAGCCCTTAGAAGTGAAAAAATCATTCAATAAGAAGGATTTATTTAAAATGGATCAAGCATTCAACAGCGCCATACTGAGGGGCACAGTCATTGTTTATGTCATATGATGCTCTGCTATGCGTTGCATCAGTCTTTGCACACTAAGAAGATAGAGTTTCACTGATGTTCAGCAGAGAGAGGAAAAGAAGACAGTTGCTAAGCAAGAAATACATTATATACTCCAATTTGAAACTGTTGAATGTTGTTTGCATATGTTTTTTTCTCTTTCTTCACCTGCATCAGAATGTTTACTTTAAATCTTTGAATGATAAAACTCTTCTCTAGGTTTTTCCCCTCCCATATGTCTTCAGGCCTGCTAGTTGAAATAGCACATGTAAATAGTTCTTATGAGTTTATTTAAACCTACTTAAAGACCCAAATGTAGTTTGAAAGTAATTTTCACAAATATTCTGCTGTTTTAGTCATTCAACTTCTCATGATACATAAAATACTTCCAATCATCAGAAAATCCTTGACATGCCTAAAACTATTTTAAGATGAATGATAATGTAGCAGTTATAGAGTGCGAACAAAAAGTGCTGTGTTTTTCAGGACAAGGTCAACCTTGACAGATGAAATGATGCACTCACATTTCCTCAGTCTGCCCTGCCCAGACTTTGAACTGGGACGGAGAGAAAGGACTGCGCCGCCCAGAGATCGATGCTAAGGCTTCTAATGAAGTCAGCTCCAAAATATTACTGTGCAATTGTTTGTGATTGGAAAGTGGAGTTCAAACATTAGTACCAGACATCTCTTTTATGATCTGCTTATTGTTTTTGATTGAGTATTTATTTTTTAATCTGTACTTGCATGCCCCAACTGGAATGAGATAAAACTGTATGATTTTTTCAGTTACATTTTTGTATACATTTAAATTCAAATGTTTCCACATGTCGCACTATAAATGTTATAACTCTTGCTTTGGTGGCCAACAAGACAATCTAAGTCTGTGAATAGTGGTCAGAACCTGCTCTTTTGAGAACTTCATATCTTGTTAAAATGTTACAATGAAAAGATTTTTTTTTTGAACAAACATTACTCAAACAATACATTATTGAAAGCTTGTCTAACGCTGACATTAGTGATTTACCTCTCCTTGTATGCAGATGGCTTCAGATTTGTGTTTGTTTGAGTCGATTGAATCAAGGCAACAGGAGTAGTGTTGAACAGAGCTGAAGTCACACATTCTTAACAAATTGAGTTTAACAGGACAATCTGGATAAGAACAAACTAAACATGGTGCATCCAGCAACTTCTTGAAGGGATTATTTACCTGTCTGGTTCCTGGAGGGGGGGCATGGGCCCCTGGCTTTTCTAGATGGCCCTGCGGGTTCTTGCTGGGCCGAGGGCTGCCGTCCTTACTGAGGCCCCCTGCCTCGGCTATATCCACCCCACTGTCCTCACTCAGAGTCTGGCCACTGTCTGACAGCTGGGAGAGAGTGGCCCCTGGATGAGGTCCCACAGAGTTAGTCAGTCCACACATGCCGCGGTTCTGCGGTTACCTCAGAACCACACAGAACCATTATTCAACAAAGACATGCTATCTATCTCATATATAAATATTATATATAAATATGTATTTCCAACATTTCAATATGATTTGATGACACTTGTATTAGTAGAGTATAGTATAGTATTTTTTCCATAACGGATTGTATATACTGTATAGCAAATATTCAAAAAATATATATACATAACAAAATCACAAAGGCAATGTTGTTTATAGGTATTTGTAACAAATAAGAATTTCTCGCCCATGTAGAGATGGTCTCTGCAAAGGGAAACCAAACACTCATACATGTACCTCTTTGCTGTGTTCGGCAGTCTGCAGACAGCCAGTTCATGTCGGTCAGGATGACTTTGTGGTTGAGGGCAGGGGAGCAGGGCCGGTCAGGACTACAGGTTGGAGCAGCAGGTGTGATGAGGGAGGGGCAGGGGGAGGGACATGGGGAGGGGCGAGGTGATAGATGAGGGGATTGCATGGGAGATGCAGCTTTTGAAGAATTAGCTGACTTTGCAAAGTAGGAGGACTTCTCATAGGAGCTAGATCTGCAAGCCATCCTGACAGATGTCTCTGAGGGCTGCCGGGGGGGCAGGAGGCCGGGGCAGGTGTGGGGTCCTGAGCTGTGCCAGCTGCTGGCCCCATGCTGGTGGAAGGGATGAGTGAAGTTGGAGTGGTTGTATTGTTCAGGGTCAGATATTTGAAGGGAACTCTGGCATGTGTGATTAAGTGCATTGAGGGAAGCGTGGTGGCTGGCAGCAGCACAGGTGTGTTGGGCAGAGGGGGGCAAAGACTGCTGGGTGCTGGGGAGGGATTTGAGGGACTTGTGGAGGCAGTCCTGGAGCAGCCGTATTGGGCCAGTGAGAAGGGGGCTGGAGCTGAGCTGCCCCCGGCGGGCTGGAGGCTTCCTGCTGGGCTCCTTGTCCCTGGACAGCCTGCTGTGAGCCTGGGGGGGGGCATCTCTTGATAATGTGGGAGATTCTGAAGCACGCATTTCAGCCTGTCAATGAAAAAAGCTCCTCTATATGAGTTTAAAAGCTAACAAAATGAACAAGGCTTATACAGATTACTGGTTCATTTAGTGACAGCTGTGGTTGCAGACTTTTCCTCTCAAAATGAAATGAGAGGATTAATAGACTGGAAGCTAGGAAACCGCTGGCCTGGCTCTGTCCAAAGTTGAAAAACTCCAAATGCTCACAACTCTAAAGCATTCAAGAAGACACATTCTGCTGATGTTCAGGTTCATATCAGTATGTAGTGTCTCTACTGGGACATGTCTCCATGCTTTAATGTTCAAAAAGCTCTTTATCTTTCTCTTACTGCCTGTGCTGCAGCACCTCTTTTCACCCTCCGTCTGAAACCAGAGCCCACTCAGCTCTGATTCGTTAGTGGACTGCTCTGTTGTGATACAATACATCCTTAATGGACCACCTCCTGGGCCTTCCTTAATCTTGTTGCATTGATCTATCATGTCCTCTGAAAATATAGTCATACTGTGGTGTGAGGCATTATATGTTGATTTGTAATCTTTGTCTTTATTAGGATCCCCATTAGCACTAGCATGAGCATTGGCTATTCTTCCTGGGGTCCTCACACACACAAAACATACATACACATACATACAACAAAATTAAAACAAAACAGCTCATAATTTCATGCAATTTACAGTGCTGTATGAAATGAAAACTAAAATGGTCATCCAATTTTCGCCATCCTAAGGCCACACAAAAAAATACAAATAAGTGTACATAATAATATAGACATACCCACAGGCACAGTTAAATGTTACTTTATAATACTGAGATAATTTTTTAGCAACCGTTTGAATTGTACTTGAGAATTTTCCTGAATGATGTGAACCGGTAAAGAGTTCCAGCTGATCATGGCTCTGGACTGTTTTCTGTCCCATATTTGATTTAGATTTGGGTAATACAAACCTTCCTTCTATTGTATGTCGTGTTTGATAATTATGTTAAGCATATTGCGCTATAAACCTTTGTGATAATCTGGTGAGTGAGTCACTGTAATATTTCTGACCAAATGTAACAAAATATAAGCTGACCTCTGTCTGACAGTTAACCATTTCAGTGTCTCCAGCATTCCAGTGGCTCTGGTTCTGTAGGAGCATTGCAGTGCACATCGTGCAGCCTTATTTTGTGCTACTTTTAGTTTGTTTAAGTATTTTTCTGCAGCACTAGACCAAATAACCAAACAATAATCAAGCTGCGACAGAACCAAAGCATCCAGAACTTGTCTACTGACATCTATTGGCCAATATTTTACAATTATTTTTACAAGTGACACACCCCTTCCCATTTTACAAACAACATTATCAATTTGTTTAGAGTAGACCGAGATCATTTATGATCCAGGGTCATACCTAGCAATTTTGTCTCCTTGACCTGTTCAATTTCAATATGGTTTAAATGTAATTGCAATTTTGGTTCACCTTTTAACTGATGATTTTATCCTATTAATAAAGATTTTGTTTTTCCAGCATTGAGTACTAACTTATTATTTATGACCCACTCTGATATCAATTGTAGATCTTTATTCATAAAATTAGTCAACTGTCTTGTATTCGATGCTGCATCATGTATTGGTGAGTCATCTGCATACATTACAATTTTGGCTTTTTGTAACACTAATGGTAGGTCATTTGTTAAAATAGAAAATAAAAGTGGTCCAAAACAATTACCGTGGGGTACTCCACAAGTGACTGTCTTAATCTTTGAAAGACTGCCATTAAGACAAATGACTTTGATTTGTCAGGTAACTTTCTAACTACCTCAGTGTATCAAAATTAAAACCATATTGTTCCAGGGTGTAACAGCAAAGAATAGTCAATGACATCAAAAGCAGAACTAAAATCAAGTAGTACTGCACCCACTAACTTCCTATTATCTAGTTCGCCCTTCCAGTCATCTGTCATTAGTCACAGCGGTGCAAGTCGAATGGCCAAGGTTGTGGTCGAATAGTCCAAAAATCAGCTCCTATCGTCTATTCCTTGACCTCTGAGTGAAACGTCACGGGGTTAAGGGATAGTGGATAGGAGAATTCAAAAGGACTTTAGAGAATCGACTGCACTTTCACTATCCGACGTGTTTATGATGCGCCAGCGGACGTCATGAATGTGCGTCTGCTGCTGTGGGGAAACTATGGAAACTACAGTTTTCTATACAGCGGACTACAACATGGATGTTTAATAAGAACGAGGGACTACTGTAAACTCATCTAGAGACTCTGCACCGTGCTCTGATGCTGTTGCTTTGCTTTATGAACGTGGACAACAGAGAAACATATTCTTCATGACCAAAGTTGGAATTGAACTAAAAAAGGAAAGTGAAACTTATGCTCGTCACCCTCTCCCTCCGGTCCACATTAATACAAATGATCACAATACGTATGATTGTATGAACTGTGAAAATATCTTAAAATCAATAAATGTATTTATTATAAACGTTAGTCCTTAACATCTATCATGTCAGGACCTCAACACAAACTGATGAACCCAAATGTACGACCCAGAGACAAAGTCTTGAATATATAAAAAATGTATATTTATTTATACAGTTCAGGTAATCCCTCTTAACAGAGTAGGTGGTGGAAATAACAAAAGGCGCTCACAAGGAGGAAAAAACAAGCGTAACAAAAAGATAATTAAATCATTTATTAGACATGTGGAGTTACTTTTAATAGTTTGATTCATATTTCTCCTCAAATGATTCACTTTATCAAGAAAATAATCATTCAAATAATTAGCAATTTGGACTGGTTTAGTCAATGTCCCTTCCACCTCAAGATATGTTGAGGTGGAAGTTGACTTACGGCCCATCATGCCATTTACTAAACTCCACAGTTTTTTCTTGTCATCCTTTATATCTTTAATTTTATTTTCGATAATACAATTTTTTATTTTTTTATTTAATGCTGTAACATAATTCCTTAACCTTCTATACATGTCCATCTGACTCATAACTTGATGAGAGCTACATGTTTTGCATCATCTCTTTGTTTCATTAGATCCCTTAATTCCTCATCTAACCAGGGTGCTCTAAAGTCCCTTAAGTCTAAGTGGTGCCTGTTTATCAATCACCTGCATGAATAACAAATTAAACACATCAAGAGCATCATCTGGATCGACTTTCTCAAAAACATGTTTCCAACATATCTTTTGAACATCCTGTATAAATGACTCTTCACTAAAATATTTCATTGATCTCCTCACAATTACTTTTGGTCCTGCTTTTGGCACCTTTGTCTTTCTCACGATAATGATTACATTATGATCAGTACACCAACATTTTGTAAATATATGATCAATACAAGTTGCACTTTCTTTATGCATATCCTGTAGGTTTAGTCACCATTTGTACCAAGTTACATGCAGTTATTGGCTGCAGCTTGTTTTTAAGGGCACAGTGCAACATATTCCAGTCAATGTTTAAATCTCAGATAAAATAAATCTCTCTGTCAAGATCGCAAACTTTATCTAACATTTCACATAATTTGTCTAAATAAGTTAGGTTTGCATTTGGAGGTCTGTCACAACATCCTACCAACAAAGGTTTCAAGTGAGGTAAATGCATTTGCAACCAAAGTACTTCAATATCAGCAGACATCAAATCATATCTCACTTTAGCTGGTATTTGCTTTTGAATGTATACTGCCACCCCACCTCCATATGCATCCCTGTCCTTTCTAAATATACTGTATCCATCAATGTCCACTGCAGCGTCATTAAAGATGTCATCGAAGTGAGTTTCAGATATTGCTAACAAATGAATACCACATGATAATATTTCCTCTATCTCAGACACTTTATTTCTTAGACTACATATATTTATGAGCCAATTTGAACCCTTTACTTAACTTATTTGACATTAAGATGGCAATTTAAATGTTATCTCTTTTTCACTTCCTTTCAAATTGAGAGCTGAACTAAAACATACATGTAACACAATTTCAACCACACACACCATCACATACACAACCCAACATTTAACTGCACATAGATTGGTATACATGTGCATACTCACTCGCTCAATTAGACGAGCCTCCCGGTAGCTCCCAAACATTTTTAGATAATAGTCATTGTATGAAATAGATTCATGGTAATGCCTCGCAACACCAGATCTAATTAATAAATCAAAATTAAATTTGAGCAGGAATTAACAACAATAGAGACAGTTAAAATTGGTCTATATTCAAAATCTAATAAACCTAATCTCATAATCGCAGTTGATGAAGTAAGTAACATTCATCTCATGTCTGAGGTCTTGGTTGCTAAAGATTGACAAACATAGAAACACATTCATGAACAACACTGTGATCCCTGCGTGTGCATCTTATTTTGAATGCAGAATAAAATAAATGACACATACCATTGTCATGTTTTGTAAGGCATTAGTGTTCTCCTCCTGGTTATTTTCTGTCAAGCCAGCAACAGAGCCGTCAGTCTGGAAGAAACAGCATGTAGTCATGTAATACTGCAGGCATGAGTCTGTAACAAACACTTAAAGTATACTTTACTGTAGCATACTTAATCATGCCAGATGGAAGGATTCTCCCCACGGGGCAACATAACGAGAGCACGGAAGTTTAGAGAGTTAGAACAAAGTGTTTGAGAAACAGTTTTAATTTGTTCTGTAAAATCTGAATAAGGTGGTGGAACTACAGGCTGGAGTCTATCATTTCAATGAACTTCAGGGGGGCCCAAATGGTCCTCAAGCAACATGAGGTACAACTAAAATATCCATATCTTGTTTCTCTTGGGTTTTTTCCTGCTTATTTTTTGTTACCACAAGCTATATGCTGTTGTTATGTGCTAGCATGTTTACTTGTTTTTGTACTTGTTTGCATTGATTCTGTTTTTATTTTGTTATCATAAATTGTGAAGATGATCAGAAGAAGAGGAATAGAGTCAGTAGAGGAAGAGCTGTTGATGGCGTACAGCAGAGATGGGGACTCGAGTTTGTGACTCGGACTCGAGTCGCACTTAAGTCGCACACACAGAGACTTCAGACTTGACTTGGACTCCTGCTCAAAAGACTTCGGACTCGACTTGGACTCGTGTTTTGGGACTCGTGAACAATCATTGTGTTTTCTATTTTTGGCGTATTAAAGGTGGGGTAGGTAAGTTTGAGAAACCGGCTCGAGATCGCTAGAATTTGAAAATACACAACCGGAGAAAATCTGCCACTTCCTCACAGAGCCCCTCCTCCAACACACACGAACGCGCACATGACCAATGAGGGCACGAGATAAGTTTGTGCCCCGATGGGAGGCTGACAGGCAGGTAGGCCATCCAGTTATTTTAGCCGGGCCGGCTATCGGGATGTTAAGAGCATTCCATGGAATATAACAAAAAGTGTATCTCGAGCCGGTTTCTCAAACTTACCTACCCCACCTTTAACATTAACATCATGGTAACACCATGGCGACCGGCGGCACACCTGCAGCTGTACCGCTTGTAATTAGGTTCAACTATAAAAACTTCGAACAAAACGCCGGCGGCACCAACAAAAGGAGCGCACACTGCAAAGTCTGCAATATTAAAATCAAGAATGCTGGTGCAACAACGTCAAATTTCATCAGGCACTTGAAAACTCACCCGGAGAGGTCAGTCACATTAACGCATATGGACGGTTAGCAAACATGTTTAGCTCAGCATCAGCTATGTAATGTTAACTTAGCTTGCTACTAGCTTTGTAACTGAATATTTCAAAAGATGGGTGAATGTTTGCTGTCACACTTGTTTGCGCTGAGTGGCGTTGACATCCAACTCTTGACATGACATAAAAAAGGTCGGTAACGTTAATCATTACGTTCCGCTGCCACCATCTACTGGCTAACGTTAAACGTAGAAAAATACATAGTTACATACATAAATACATCTGTCGGTTTATAGGCAGGTTACAGGTTTATTGTTGACCACGTAACGTTAATGTTACAGGTTTATCAGGTTACCGTTACACTGGGTTTGAGTGAGAGGATAGAGGAATATGTTTATTTATAGTAGACTTAAAAGATGTCATTAGAGACCCAGTGTAATTAAACAATACGGTTGCAGAGGTCACATTTTAACATTTTTGTCCACTGGCCAAATGGCTAGCCTAGTGAATGTTGACATTTTACCAGCCACTCAATAGATTGCCATTGTTATTTTTGGCTGGTGCGTGCAACATACAGTACCAGCCACTTGATGATTTACCAGCATTTGGCTGGTAAATGGTGTTAATGGTAGATATCTCTTTTGGAACAGGTCATGTTTTAATATCACCAGTTCAGTATATGTGATGCCCCTGTGGGTTCATCAGTAGAGAGGAGGTGGCTGCCCTGTCTGTGCTGTGGTGATTGGTGATTGCAGTAACTCAGGGCACCTGGGTCTGGTGTCCTGCAGCTATTTAACGCCTCTCTGCTCCTCTTTGTGCTCTCTCTGCTTCTCCCTGCAGGCACACCGGTTTTGTTGAGTATATTAGGAGTTTCTTCAGTTGCTTTACTTTGTGCACTTCAACACTCTCACACACATACATGTCCATACAATCCTCACCCTGCATTTACATTACTGATACCACTGACATCCACACCTCATACTTTACTGGTTTTGATTTGATTTGTTTGTCCTAAATAAACACCTTTACCTACCCGTTGACATGTTGTGTCTCCTTTTTGTTGTGGCCTTTTGAGCCAGGTCGCAACAAATGGGGGCTCGTCCGACGGGTTATTTGTTTAAAAAGTTTGTGTAGTGCTCCGAGCACATGGTGTCATTGAGCAGCTGATTCATTGTTGTGGTCCAGCTGTGTGCTGGCTTGTCGCTGCTATTTGGGGGACACATCATGTCTTTTGGGTTTCAGGAAGCTGTAGTGTTTGACATGTCGTCAGGTTTTGTGTGCCAATCAGAAGGTAAGATGTTGCTGTTTGTTACGCTTTTGTAAAAGAGATTTTCCCCGGTAGGCTTAAGTGGCGTTTCCCCTTGGGTTGCGTCTGTTTTTTTGTTTTTTTCATAGTGTTGTGGCGACGTGGTTAGTGTCAGCTGTTTTCGGACAGCTGTCTCGGGGGCACGTCCGCGTGAGTTCTTGGTGTTACCTGCGTGCAGGTCGCTCCATAACTCCGCCGGGTTCCAGTGCGTAATTACCCACCGCAAGCCACATGAAGACTAGGTGAGATTAGGAAGATTTTGTTTAGGCAGTTAGGGGGAAATTCTCTGTTGGGTTCATTTTATGCCCATGCGTGTTGGCAGTTTAATACTTTGCTTTCTGATTGGTTATTATGACTTCTTTGTCAGCGTTTGTGGATGCGCCCTCAGTGTCTTTCTTAGATGATTGCCAGAAGGCGCAGTTGGTCGAAATAGCAGAGCACTATGACATTGCTGTTGTGGGGAGCAAGCGGAAACATGACATTAAAACTGTCATCGTGTCATCTTTGTTTGAGCAGGGGGTGTTGCAGAAGAGTGAGTCTGGTGCGGCAGGGTTCGTGCCGGTAGTGGTTCAGACAGCTGGTTTGACGTTCGAGCAGCAAAAGGAGCTATTGGCCATGCAGTTTGAACAGGAGAAGTTGAGGTTGGAGCAGGAGAAGTTGCAGTTGGAGTTGAGGTTGGAGCAGGAGAGATTGCAGTTGGAGTTGAAGTTGGAGCAGGAGAAGTTGCAGTTGGAGTTGAGGTTGGAGCAGGAGAAGTTGCAGTTGGAGATGAGGGGTCAGCAGCAGGAGGTAGAGAAGCGTTTAGAGGTGGAGAAGGTGCTGGAGGTGGAAAAGATTAAATGTGAGGTGGAACATGCTAGATTACGGCTGATTGGAGAGGGCAAGCTTTCTCTGGTGGAGGATGGTTCTGATAGGTCGGCATCAGGTAGTGGCGATATTATTTCTTACTTGCGGTTAGTGCCAAAGTTCAATGAGCGTGACCCTGACATTTTTTTTACTCTATTTGAACGCATAGCAGAGGCAAGAAACTGGTCAGATTCGGACAAAGTGCTGTTACTTCAGTGTGTACTCACTGGGCGAGCACAGGAGGCCTATTCAGCTGTTTGTGGCGAAAATGCTTTGGACTATGCCAGAGTAAAATCAGCAGGGTTAAAATCATACGAACTGGTTCCTGAAGCGTATCGTCAAAAGTTCCGAAGTTGGGTCAAGGGGGATAAGCAGACACATGTGGAGTTTATCCGTGATTTGACTTCTCATTTTCAGCGCTGGTGTGCGGCAGCAAAGGTTGCCAGTTTTGACGGTCTTTGTGAGCTCATTGTCTTGGAACAATTTAAAGATGTTATCCCTCAGCGTGTGGCCACTTATGTAAATAAGCAGAAACCGTCCACCGCGCTCAGAGCTGCTGAATTAGCAGATGATTTTGTGTTGACACATAAGGACAGTTTTACAGAGAAGTGGTCTAGGGGTGATTGGAGACGTGGAGAAGATGGTGGCTATTCCCGCGGTGGTGCAAAGTTCTCACCAGGCTCCTCCCGTAGATTTGCAGGTCCAGGGCGATCCGAGGGCGCCAGAGTGGGCCAATGTCATTATTGCCGAGAAGAGGGTCATTGGAAGGAGCGGTGTCCGTTGCTGGAACCTGAGGGGAAGCCTCGTTCTTCATCACATGCTCCAGCCATGTGGTGTTCTGCCGTTTTGGTTAAAAAGCCGCAGGGTGTAAGATCGGGCATGGTGCCTGTTAAGAAGCTGGTTTGTGCCGACTTGGAGGTGGGTTCTGTTTTTGAGCCGTTCATAACGGAAGCCGTTGTATCGATGGTCGGTAGTGACAAGTATGTTCCGATTAAGGTGTTGCGTGACACAGCCGCTAGATACTCATTTATTGTTGAGTCAGTGTTGCCTTTTTCGTCAGAGACAGAAACAGGGGATTTTGTGCTGATGAGGGGCATGGAGATGGGCTTGATTCCTGTGCAACGTCATACAGTAGTGCTGGATTGTGAGCTGGTACGGGGAGTTGTGTCTATCGGCGTGCGTCCCGCGTTGCCACTTGATGGGGTACAGATTATTTTGGGCAACGATCTAGCTGGTGGTGCTGTGCCGCCTGTGGTGGTTTCCAGGCCGTTGGCATCTGTAGAGCCAGATGAGAGCGGTTTGCAATTTCCAAGTGTGTCTCCAGTTTATACTGTTACGCGTGCGCAGAGCCGTAGGATGTCGACGGACCTACCTGTTTCGGAGTCTGGAAAATGTGGTCCAGCACGGTCCTTTGACTTTGAGATCGAGACAAAGAAGGAGAAGAAAGAGAGGAAACCCTGCAAAGCGAACAAGAGGAGGCCGAACAAGAGGAGGCCGAACAAGAGGAGGCCGAAGGAGGTCGGCGCGCCCAAGAGGCCGATGAGCGCCTACATGCTGTGGCTCAACGCCAGCCAACCCAAGGAGGAGTGGGACAGCGGCGGAGGAGGAGCGTCCTCCAGTCCTAAGAAGGAAAGTAAAAAAGCTGGAGTTAAGAAGGAGGATATTGGGTTGTCGTGGATCCCTTTGGGGCCCCGTCTTAAGGGGGGGGCTGTGATGCCCCTGTGGGTTCATCAGTAGAGAGGAGGTGGCTGCCCTGTCTGTGCTGTGGTGATTGGTGATTGCAGTAACTCAGGGCACCTGGGTCTGGTGTCCTGCAGCTATTTAACGCCAGTTGCGACCTGGCTCAAAAGGCCACAACAAAAAGGAGACACAACATGTCAACGGGTAGGTAAAGGTGTTTATTTAGGACAAACAAATCAAATCAAAACCAGTAAAGTATGAGGTGTGGATGTCAGTGGTATCAGTAATGTAAATGCAGGGTGAGGATTGTATGGACATGTATGTGTGTGAGAGTGTTGAAGTTCACAAAGTAAAGCAACTGAAGAAACTCCTAATATACTCAACAAAACCGGTGTGCCTGCAGGGAGAAGCAGAGAGAGCACAGAGAGGAGCAGAGAGGCGTTCAATAGCTGCAGGACACCAGACCCAGGTGCCCTGAGTTACTGCAATCACCAATCACCACAGCACAGACAGGACAGCCACCTCCTCTCTACTGATGAACCCACAGGGGCATCACAGGGGCACCACAGCCCCCCCCTTTCAGATAATATTGCAGCAATAGTTTTTTAGTTGCAAATGGCACAGAACAAATGTTTACGTTTAAGTACTTTTAACACAGTTTCCCTGCGGGGGATTAATAAAGTATTTGTGATACTGATTTCTGATTCTGAAGTGTTTTGCTTATAAGTTGTTTGCATTTAGCTAAAGTGTGATGTTTTTCCTCATATTGCATTGCAATAGCCTGTTTAAAGTGATCATATAACAAACAACTAATCAGTACTGATACTGTATGCTAATAGATATAGGAGTGATAATAATACAGTAAATGCTTTGAATTTCTTAGATATAGCTGTGCAGTATTCTTAACAGACTGGATAGCAGCAGACAATAGAAGGCTTATTACAACCAGAAGAGACATGAGACTTTTATTTTTTAGAGACTTGAGACTTGACTTGGACTCGTGACCAAAGACTTGATCAAGTCTCACCCCACAAAGACTTGAGACTTGACTTGGACTCGTGACCAAAGACTTGAGACTTGACTTGCAAAAAAAGACTTGGGAACATCTCTGGCGTACAGTCTTTGTTGTCTTCTGTCCAGATGTCCAGTTTCACTGATAAAGAGAGCTAACCACTCCCATCTTTGAATTTTGTTTGGTTTTTGAAAGGATAAGACTAAATCATTTTATGTAAGATGAAGAACAGTACCAAACTAATTAATTGAATACAACAATGAAGGGAACATTCACACAGCAGCATAGATACCAGTCAATCACATTCAGTGCATACGTCCAATCCAACTTTATTTATATAGCACTTTAAAACCTTCAGACCAAAGTGCTGTACAGAGAGATAAGCTCACAAAACATCAAATAAATACATTTAAAATAAAAGATACAAACACAAAACAAACCAGAATAAACGTAATAATGAAAAAATTAAAAACATCCATATAATAAAACAATAGATCACTGAAAGCAACAATCTACTTGTTTACGAATGTTAAGGAGAAGAGGTGATACGAGGAGTGAAGCCGGTAGGACCCAAACGCAGATAATACTGATGATACCTTTATTTCAAGGGCTAATATATCACATGGACAAACAAAACACTCCACGGTGAACTCCGTCACCAACAAAAGACGAACCAACACTGAACACAGGAAGAGACGAGACTAAATACAGGGAGGGGTAATCACAAGACGAGAAACAGCCGGGCAGGGGAGGAGAAACACAAGGGCCACAGGGGAACACAATCAGACAACTAGACACACCAGGGAAACTAACGACAGGGAGGAAAAACACAGGTAGAGGGACCAGACAATACACAAGGAGGAAAACATGACATGGAGAACCGAACAGCAAAATAAACCCAAACCTAGACATACAAAACTAAAAACGTGACATAACATAAGATTCGTAACAAGAGGTGGGTTTTAAGACGGGATTTAAAAACAGACAGTGTGGGAGCCTGTCTGATTAGCAAGGGCAGGTCGCTCCACAGTTTAGGGGCGGCAGCAGAGAAAACACGGTCCCCTCTGCGCTTAGACTTTGTTGTTGGCACCCTCAGGAGCAACTGATCAGCTGACCTGAGAGTGCGAGTTGGCGTGTAGCTGTGTAACAGCTCAGAGAGGTAGGGCGGGGCCAGGCCATTGAGGGCTTTAAAAGTAAATAAAATAGTTTTAAAATGAATCCTCGAATGAACGGGCAGCCAGTGAAGTGAAGATAAAATGGGGGAAATGTGCTCGTGTTTGCGTGTGCCAGTTAGTAGCCGTGCTGCTGCATTTTGCACCATCTGCTGGCGAGCAAGGGAGGACGCACTTATCCCCATATATAGTGCATTACAATAATCCAAGCGGGAGGTGACGAAGGCATGGATTACCGTTTCAAAGAGGTCACTATTTAAAAAAGGCCACTATTTAAAAAAGGCTTTATTTTGGCTAGCTGCCTGAGGTGGAAGAAGCTGTTTTTAACAACTGCCTTGATCTGGCTGTCCAGCTTAAGTTCAGGGTCCATCTTTATCCCAAGATTTGTGATGGTAAGCCTGGTGGAGTGGCCCAAGGATCCTAGGTCTATAGGAGTGTTCCGAGGGGCACCAAAAACCATCACTTCGGTTTTGTCATCATTTAATTTAAAAAAGTTGCATGACATCCAGGATTGAATGTCTTCAAGGCAGTTTAACAGTGGTTTAACTGAATATGAGTCGTTCTTTTTAAGTGGCACTTATATTTGGCAATCGTTTGCATAGCAATGGAAAGCGATACCGTGCTTCCTAAGAATGGACCCAAGAGGGAGCAAATACAGGGAGAATAACAGGGGGCCTAACACTGAGCCCTGTGGAACCCCACAAAGGAGAGGAGCAGACGAGGACTCAGAGTCCCCAAGGCTGACGCAGAAAGTCCTACCAGTCAGATACGACCTAAACCATTCGAGGGCTTTGCCCCTAATGCCCACCCACTGCTCCAAACGAGCTATCAGGATCTCATGGTCCACTGTATCAAATGCGGCCGTTAGATCAAGGAGTAAAAGGATAATGCATTCACCTGAGTCTGTTGCTAAAAGGATATCATTAAAAACTCTTAAAAGAGCTGATTCCGTGCTGTGCAAGGTTTTAAAACCAGATTGGAAGACCTCGAGTACCTTGTGCTCTTCCAGAAAAGCGAGAAGTTGACTGTATACAATCTTCTCTAGGATTTAGGACATAAAAGGCAATTTGGAAATGGGCCTAAAGTTTGCAAGAACTGTGGGATCCAGACTAGGTTTCTTAATAAGTGGTTGTACAACTGCATGTTTCCAATTTTCCGGAATAACCCCTGTGAGCAGACTGCTGTTAACACTAGAACCGCCAATCGGATCAATTTGACCCAGAGCTGTTTTTTTATTGTATGTAACTTTTTTTCAATAACATATTAAAGTCTCCCAGTCCGTGACTTTTCCTGAAAGTGTGTTATGTAGCACCCTATGTTGTTAAAATGTGTCAATATGAAGTCAGATTGAAGAAATCGCCCAAAAAATTGCCATTTATACCTATTTCCGCCAAGCGGGTCATATTTACCCCACCCCTTTTCGCGCTATTGATTTTGCGTGTAAACAAACATGACGTGTTGCTATAGCAACACCTTTTGTCTACTGCGGTTCCTTATAGATTGAGAGAGAGAGATAGATAGATAGATTGATAGCGACAGTCTGTAGTGAAGGAGCGCGCTCCTGCTCACGGGAGAATGCTCGCACTGCGCTCCGCAGCAAACAGCTGTTTGCTTTTCACCCAACAACGACAACTGCCTCACGAAACGCTATGTTGTACCGTTAATAAACAAAACAATTTAACAAAATTGCTTGTCAAAATACCAATACCACAGGACCATTTTTCTTTTTAAAGCAATACTTTTACCTTGAAAATCAATGCATTCTAATGCTGGGTCAATTTGACCCCGGTGGCGGTTTTAGGTATAAAAAATCTCTGGCGGTTCTAGTGTTAAAGATGTCAAGAACAAGAGGTCCTATAGTGGGGAATACCTCTTTAAAAAATCGAGGAGGGACAGGGTCGATTGGAGAACCAGAGGGCTTTATTTTGGAGATAATCTCCTGCACAGAGGACAGAGTCATAGGCTCAAAACGGTCAAAAACAGCAAAGCAGGGGGCAGAGACAGAGGTGTCCTAGTTGAAGTGACTTTATTAATAAAAAATTGAAGAAAATGTTCACAGACTGCAGGGGAGGTCTCCACACAGGTAGTCTGAGGGGCATTAAGAATTGAATCTATCGTCTGAAACAGTACACAAGGTTTGTGACAGTTTAAAAGAATGATGTCAGAGAAATGTAGGCCTACAGGCAAGTGTAACATCAAATAAAACAGGCATATGATCTGAGAAAACAGCGTCACATATCTCCAAGTTAAGAACAGGCAAATCATATGATAAAACAATATCAAGTGTGTGTCCGCGTTCTTGCATGGGGCCAGACACATACTGAGCAAGACTAAAAGAGTCAACAAGGTTTAAAAAATCCTTTGCCATAGGTTTCTCAGGACAACACACTTGAATATTAAAATCCTCAACAATAAGGACACGGTCATATTTTGGCATAATTTCAGCCAGAAAGTCAGAGAAATCATTTAGGAAGTCCTTATTGTATTTGGGAGGTCTATAGACCACTGCACACAGCACTGTGTGAGAGCGGCCGAGCTCGAACACGCTCAGTTCAAAGCTGCAAGGAGAGAATGACAGCGATAGTTGCTGACATTTAAAATCACTCCTGAAAACTGTAGCTACTCCTCGGCCCGAAGTCCGTGAAGAGTTAAAATAGCAGCAATCTGGAGGTAAAAGTTCGGTAAAGGCGCTGGACTCACCAGTACTGAGCCATTTCTCAGTCACGAAGAGGAAATCCAGTCCTTTTGAAGTGAAGAACTCCTTAATGACAAAAGTCTTGTTTGTCAATGATCTGGCGTCTATGAGGCCAAACCTGGCTGGAGCCAGTGGGTCCGCGGCGTTTGAGGTCCAGGGAGCCCGACAAATAGACAGCAGGTTATTCAGATTCACCCCACGCCTGCGGGGACGAGGGGAGCAGGACCCACGGCCGGGCTGGAAAGCTTCGTCCGGGCCGATGACAGGTACCAACCAGGCATCGACAGGGTCCAGATAGCGACGAGGAAGAGACAGGCGAGGCACGGCGAAGTATTCAGTCCTTGAGATAGGACAAGCTGAAAATTCCTTCATCCTCACCAGTCGACCACTGCGTTTTCCGCGGTGGTGTTTACGGCGGGGAGTTGGAGCCGGGGTGCGGCACAGGTAAGCTGGTACTCCCAATAAGAACGGGGGGAGTGTTTTATGTCCACGATCCGAATTCACAGGATTTAATGCCGAAAAACGAAGATCCAGAAGTGTTTGGCAATCGTATACTAGTAGAGAGTTGACATTTAGAGCAAAAAGTGACAAAAACAGCACAAACACACACAACGCTCGCAGATACGGACGGCAGGGCACACACACTGGCGCCATCTTGCGCACACACACTTCCACAACCTGATACGTCTATGCATAAGTATACCTCCTCTCACAGTAAACAAGTAATATACTTAACATCAATGCAGGTAAGAATATATCTCTTTCGAGTACATGTGGAGGAGGACAAAGGAGAATGAGGGAGGAAGGAGGGGGGTGACATCTTCAAGTCAGCATCCTGTCTTGTTTCAAACTCCAGATGTTTAACAAATGAAATTACACAATTTCTATTATTAAAACAGGTTGGTTTTGCATTGCACATTAATTGGTGCTCATTTTATTTGCGTTCAAACTCAGGTTCAATAAGGTTGATAAGGTTTATAGTTTGAAGTGCCTCTGGTTTCTGCAACCTCCCATCAGCTTCATTGTACTCAATTGACCCGAGAAGAGGGGTGAAATCTTTTTAGCTTTTTATATGTATTATTATTTTTTGTTTTCTTTCCTAGTTTTGATAAAAACATTTAGCTTATTTTTAGATATTTATATTTGTATACACATTTTTTTTATTGAAGGTGTAATATGTATAAAATACGATTCAACATGTGATGTTATATCTTGCTATTATATGACATATGGTTAAAAAATATCTAATATATAGGAGATGCTCCATGTATTTCGGACTGCACTCTAAGTAGAATGGTTAGACCGTTCACTGTATGGGTTACACAGAAGACTAAACCCAGGACTGTGGCTTGTCTATCTCGGCTGGAATCAACTTCTCTGCTGCTGTGACCATCACAATCATGCTTTCTTTATACAAAATTATCTTCAGTTCAACACATTGCTCTGGAAATCTGTTTAGACTTCTACTGCTTTTCATTTCAACTTTTGTCAGAACAACTACTGACCCGATTTCCATGAGGCTTGGTTAAAGGCTGAGGAATGGGCCAAGGAAGAACCCACTCGATTACAGGGAATCGGAATTTCTTCTCACTATTTCACTGGAACTGGCCTTGGTGTATTATTGTGACACCTACAGTATGTTTTTCCTACTTTGAAAAGAAGAATGTCTGCTGTGAAAGACCTGTATTGAATGTGAAATAAACTCAGCCTTATTTTAGTATTTAGCCGAATATGAGCAGTCCGCATCATGCAACAAATAAATACTGTTACGTCTGAATTGTGTACTGATCATGTCGCAATTCAAATGAAATTATATAATGTTCTTTTACGTTATCTTTTCCATTAACGGTTCTCTTAGACTTCTTCTTCTACATGGGCCAAGTCAACAATCACAAACATTTGGCAACCCCACAGTGCCATGATGTCTGGGAAGGTTTCCTTGTGTACCCGATAAAAGCAATTCACCCAAAATGTAAATTAATTGATTTAATCATTTGACATAACACCCCTGAGGCCTGTACTACGAAGCAGGATTTTCGCTTAGCCGGCTAACTTCAGGGAAAACTCGGGGTTTCCGGTCCTACGAAGCTGGTTCTCTTTTTAGCAGGCTAGATCTCCATGGTAACTTATGCTGTGCGGCTAACCTGGTCGGGACCAGGGGCCTATACTACGAATCTAGTTCAACATATCCTGGATATGTTTTGAGTTATCCGGTTGACTTAATCCAAAACAAAGCCGCTCTGGCTAAACTGTCCTACAACGCTGGCGTTGCTCAAGCCAGCCGTGTCCTATCTAGTTAGGTGCGCGTTCACATGAAAGGGGTGGTATCTGGAGCATTCGACCAATCACAAACATGGAGAAGCATACTGACAGTGCAGCATCATACTTCCTGAATGAAAAGTCAACTATAATATTAGACATATGAAGAAGTTAAACTTTAAACATCCATGACTTAAACACTTTATCCAGGATCAAAGCCACATAGCTGCACCTGCAAGGTGAATACAGCTGGTAACAGAACAAGTGTTTGAATGCGTGCATTAACAGGTTTATGATATCACTGCCCCGTCCAAGACACGATCTGACTTTAATTACATTTGTCTCGAGTGTTTCGTCAACTTAATGTGTTGCTTAAAATAATACTTCTGCATACAGTATGTGACACTGTGAGTGTTGCACGGCTCAGCTGACTCAGATAAGGAAATATATGATACATTATGATATGCTGCGGACTGTAATGTTACCCTGATCCGGTTACTTATGTTGTGGCAGATATTTAAGTAAGCTAATGTTATAACAGTCAGATTGCTCTGAAGATGGGAGGTGATATTCTATTCATTTTCACGTTCACATAGTCGGTGATTTGAACTGCAACGGCAGTTTAAACTGTATTTCCTTTATCCTGTAATATGACTTGATCGCTTTAAAATCTGCACACTGTTGTTATCAGCTGTTCCACTATGGTTTCTACCTCAACCTGTAATATATTTATCCTTATTGAAACGGTTACATTCAATGAAAAATAAAATCAATGTGCAGGCTTACGTGAACACTGTTCTCCATGAACAATATGGGCAGTTTATACATTAAATAAATCAACAGTATAGTGGTGATATGCTCCAAGTGGAAGCGATTCGCCATTAAAGCAAAGAAGAAGAAGAACTCCGCGCAGGCTAGCCGTTCAGAATAAGTTATCTAGCCCGCTAAAAAGTGAACCAGCTTCGTAGGACCGGAAATCCCTGAAGTTAGCTTGCTAAACGAAAATCCTGATTCGTAGTATAGGCCCCAGGTTAAGTTGCAGGCTAAGAGCTCAACTCAGTGAAAGCACTGCCTGCTGACCAATCAGAGCTCAGTGTGCGGAGTTTAAAGCGATCAAGTCATATTACAGGAGAAAGGAAATACAGAAAAGCTGCCGTTGCAGGAAAGACGGCCGGCAAAAATCACCGACTGTGTGAACGTGAACATTAATAGAATATCACCTCCATCTTCAGAGCAATCTGACTATTATAACATTAGCGTTAAGAAAGCTTACTTAAATATCTGCCACAACATAAGTAACCGGATCAGAGTAACATTAAGTACAGTCCGCGGCATATCACTTCATAATGTATCATATATCTCCTTATCTGAGTCAGCTGAGCCGTATCTGGCCGTGCAACACTCACAGTGTCACATACTGTATGCAGAAGTATTATTTTAAGCGACACATTAAGTTGACGAAACACTCGAGACAAATGTAATGAAAGTCAGATCGTGTCTTAGACGGGGCAGTGATATCATAAACCTGTTAATGCACGCATTCAAACACTTTTTCTTTTACCAGCTGTATTCACCTTGTGGGTGCAGCTATGTGGCTTTGATCCTGGATAAAGTGTTTAAGTCATGGATGTTTAATGTTTAACTTCTTCATATTTGATGAAGAGTTTATCGCCGGCCACTAGAGGGCAGCGTCACTGCTGTCGCTGTCAGGATATGCCGTGCTCTGACCAAGCGGCAAACTCTGGGGAAGAGCCGGGACGCCAATACGGAAGTGCCACACACTGCAGTTCATGCATGGGCCGCTAGGGACTGGCTGCAGAAAGGAGCAATTTCCATAGACCCCCATGTTAAAATGCCCAACTTTACAGCAGAAAAAAAAATGTTTCTACCCATGGATGCAATAAATATTATTATCGATATAGCTAGATTCCACCTTCATGATTATGAATCTGTGAGTGAATTGTTTTCTAACACGACCCTTTTATTTATATTAGGTCTTAAAGTTTTTGCATAAATTAGGGCGTGGTCACTTTGATGGACACGTACATGCCTCACTGTCAGCTAACAGCAACTTGTCCACTCTGCTAGGCTACAACCATAGAGGCTACAACGTTAGTTAGTCATAGTACTGTACTTGACCCTTTAGCTTTAGCCGTGTTCGTGGTGATTGTGCCTTTTAGGGAATATTGTTACAAATACCAGACAATTAAAATGTCGTGCTGTGCGCTTGAATGTACTAACAGAACTTCCAAGAAGTCTAAAATGATAATATTATACATGTTAACCCCGTTCGCAGGTGTTTGTGTGCTTGGTAGCTTAGCTTGTTACTTATTAGCCAGCTAAGGACGTAACCCTTTATGCATACATATACATTTTAGTTTATGATTCAGCCTTGGGTAAGACTTTTATAGTCTATGGCTATGACGCCCATAATGCTAAACGGGAGCAAATGTTAATAGGGGACCCAATTATCCCAGTGGTGGCCGCCGGAGATAACGGAGCCGCAGGGGGTTAGCTCCAGCCGGCGTCCCGGAGCTAGCCCACTGCGGCTCCGTTAGGTCCGGGCGGTGGAGTCCGTCTTTTCTCAACGTGTGAATGACAAGCATTAAGAATAACAAAATATAGCTAATTCTCTTGCAGATTGTCTCATTTGATTATGAATGTAACGTTTATATAGGGGAACTACACTGTTAGCAGTAACTTGGTATGCATGTATTTCATGTTAGCTTAGCTTCTTAGCCTGAGCTAGCTCTGTTTACTTCCAGTTCGGAGGCAGCAGGTCCCGCCTCGGCTCCGCCTCTTTGCCCTTATTTGGAGCAGGCGGGATTAGACTCTGACGTCACAGTCGAGCCGTTAGTGGCCGACTCCGCCTACTAAGGGCTTCACGGCAACTCTGCAGAATCCTATGGGTGACGTCACGGACACTACGTCCATTTATATATACAGTCTATGGCTCTGACCCGGTAGTGCCGAGCGGCCATTTTAGTTCAAATATTGGTCATTCACTCCGCCTCGAGTTGAGACGTTCATCCACTCATTCATGTAAGACTGTTTCCACTATTGTTTGGTGTGTCTTTACTCTATGTAATTGAATATATGTGTATTGGTCATGACATGCATGTATGTAGTACTTTGTCAGCTTATCTTATCTAGTATCTATCTAGTACTTTGTCAGCTTATCTTGCTGCATTGCTCTGTTTCAGGGTGTCGTCATCCTTGTCATTAAAGTACCGAAACTGACATTGAGGAGTGTGTTTCTTCATGACGACACCATGGTCGTTGTTGGATGCCCTGTCCCCGGCTGCGAGTTCGAATCCGAAGACTTGTCTGAAGCACTCGTCATTGCTATATTGACGATTCATGGATTTAGCCACCTACACGCATCGCCTGTCATGGCCGCGCCAGCCCAGGCCCCAGCCCCTCACGGCCCGTGACTCGATCGGCCCAAAGTTGATGTGGGCCTGTCGATAGAGGAATGGAACGTGTTCATCCGCCGTTGGGACGTATTCCGCGCCGGCTCAGGCATAGTGGATGCCCAGGCCCCTTTCCAGCTGTTTCAGTGCGCTGGGCCTGTACTTGGAGACAGCCTGTTGAAAGCCGTCCCCGTCGCCGCTTCCGGACCCTTGCCAGACCTAATCACCGTCATGCGTTCCCTAGCTGTCATCCCAGTCGCTACATGCGTCCTGCGCACCGAGCTACTTCAGTTCCACCAGGAACGCGATGAGACATTCCGTGCATTCGCTGCCAGAGTGCGGGGTAAAGCAGAGACATGCGCATATAATGCGGTATGCGAGTGTGTTAAGGACGTGGACTATACCGACCACATCATCCGTGATGTTCTGCTCAATGGCATTTATGACTCGGACATACGCCGCGAGACGCTGGGGACACCTGACGTCCTGGTTAAGCCAGTTAATGACGTAATTGCACTCGTCGAGAACAGAGAGATGGCCTGTAACGCTCTCCCGTCGTCCTCCCTATCAGCCATGTCGTCATTCCGGCGCCTGAAGACGACTCCACAGACGAGCCCCGCCCCGAGCCCTGCGGACGGGGCTAAACGTGCCTCGTGCCAGGAATGTAAGAGCATCTTTAACGTCTTCACGGAGGGGCCTCGCGGGTGGAATCCTAAGCCTCACCAGGTGTGCATCGGCTGCTACAGGGCCCGCCGACGACAGAGGCGTCAACAGCCGTTGTCCGACAGTCAACAGGCCGCCATGGGGTCGGAGTCGGTCTCCCAGGTCTCATCGGTGCAAGCTGGGGCCCGCCCTGGCCGACGTCACATGAGCCATCGCCGACGCCGCGCCCCTACGTCGCACGGATGTGTCAACAGGCAAGCACCTATCAGACTCGAGCACCACATCTTCTCCAAGGGCGAATGGAGACGGGCCAGGCTGAGAGACCACCCCCGAGCATTAATCACCATCTCGATGGACACCGGGGCTCGGCCGACGGAGCTCGGATATCCGCCGTCGCGGACACTGGCGCACAGTCGGACCTTTGGTCGCTGGAGGAGTTCCTGGCCTGCGGTTTCTCGCGGGACGACCTGCGACCCGTCAGCCTCAGCCTGTCGGCCGCCAACCGCTCCCCTATAACCATCGAGGGAGAGTTCTTCGCTAGGCTCTCGACGACCTGCAGCGGGGGGCGTGTTACATCCTGCCGTTCCATGGTATATGTGAGCAGCTCGGTCCGGGCCATGTACCTCTCCTACGAGTCGTTGCTCAACCTCGACCTCTTGCCCGTGAACTTCCCATCGGACGACGTTGCAGGGGGGCCCAAGGACAGGCGTAGCCCTGACACGGCTGACACGCCAGACCAGCCCTTGTCCGGCAATGCTACGAGGTCAGCCAACGCCGGCTGCGTGGGGCCAGGTGACCCCCGGGACGCCCAGTGCTCATGTCCTCAGCGCACGGTCCCCCCGGCGCGCCCCGCAGCACTACCGTTCCCTTGTACGCCAGAGAACAACAACCGGATGAAAGGTTGGCTACTCGGGAGATATGCCTCGTCGACGTTCAATACTTGCCCCCATCGAGCACTACCATGCATGGAGGGGCCACCTATCGAGATGCACGTGGACCCCGCAGCTACGCCTAGGGCATGTCACACCGCGGCTACAGTGCCTCTACACTGGCAGCGGAGGGTCCACGATGACCTCCTGCGGGACGAAGCCCTTGGGGTCATTGAACGTGTGCCATACGGCGAGCCAGTGGCGTGGTGCCATCGTATAGTAGTCACTCGGAAGCACGACGGTTCCCCACGCAGGAACGTGGACCTCTCCCCCCTCAACAAGTTCTGCCAACGTGAGACCTTCGCCACTGAGTCCCCGTTCCACCTTGCACGCCGCGTCCCGAAGGGTACCTGGAAGACCGTCACGGACGCCTGGAACGGCTACCACAGTGTCCCCCTGCGTGAGTCGGATCGCCACCTCACTACCTTCATCACACCCTTCGGCCATTGGCGCTACACCAGGGCACCACAGGGTTTCCTGTCATCAGGGGATGGCTACAACCGTCGGTTTGATGCCGTCCTCTCGGACTATGAACGCAAGGAACGTTGTGTGGATGACACCATCCACTATGACACCGACCTGGAGCAACACTGGTGGAGGACCATCGACTTCCTGACGCGTGTCGGCCGATTGGGCATCGTGTTGAACCCAGACAAGTTTCAGTTCGCGGAGAGGTGCGTCGATTTCGCTGGCTTCAGGGTGTCGGAATCTACCATCGAACCGCTCCCGAAATACTTGGACGCCATCCGGGACTTCCCCACCCCAGGCTCCACGACGGACATCAGGAGTTGGTTCGGCCTTGTCAACCAGGTGGCCAACTACGCCCAGTTGCGTGACACGATGGCTCCATTTAAACCGTTCCTCAGCCCACGCTGTGTGTTCCTATGGTCCCCCGTTCTGGAGGAGGCTTTCCAGGCGTCCAAGCAAGCCATAATGGAGGCCATCCGCGTGGAGATCTACGACATGCAGAAGCGTACCTGCCTCCGCCCTGATTGGTCCATGCATGGCATTGGCTACTTCCTGCTCCAGCAACATTGTCACTGTGCCTCGGGCATACCGGACTGCTGTCCAGGTGGATGGAGGATCATCATCATCATCTGTACCCTGCGGAGCAGCGCTATGCGGCCGTCGAGGGAGAGGCCCTAGCTGTGGCCTGGGGTCTGGAACAGACGCGGTACTTCATGCAGGGGTCCGACAACCTCGTCGTGGTCACCGACCATAAGCCGTTGGTGAAGATCTTTGGCGACCGTACGCTGGATGAGATAACAAACTCGCGTCTGTTTAGACTCAAGCAGCGCACCCTCCCATGGCGCTTTGACATTGTGCATCTGCCTGGCAAGAGCAACTATGCCGCTGATGCCACGTCGAGGCATCTTTCCCCCTCGGGCTCAGCGAACGGCCTCTCATTGGGACTGCCGAGCGGGCCTGACGCCGTGGAGTCAGCATTCATGGCCTCCATCTGCGACGACGCACGGGAGCTCGGAGCCGTCTCTTGGCCCCTCCTCGCACAGGAGACAGCGGCTGACGGATGCCTCGGCCACCTCCTCCAACTCATCGAGCAGGAGGGTGGGATTGACGTAAATGACCCTGCCCTGGCGAGTCTGTCATCGGTCTGTGAGTCCGTCTACGTAAAGGACGGCGTCCTGCTCTATCGGGACCGCGTCGTGGTCCCCCCATCCCTCCGTGGGAGAGTCCTTCGGCATCTCCATGCCGCTCACCAGGGGACCTCAGCGATGGGGCAGCATGCCCGAGCCATAGTTTACTGGCCCGGGATGTCCGGGGACATTCAGGCCACCAGGGACGGGTGTGCAGACTGCAACGGCAATGCTCCGTCACAGGCGGCTACACCCCCCCTGCCGTCCTCACCCCCGTCCACGCCATTCGAGGCGGTGTTTGCTGACTTCTTCGACTATGGGGGCCGCCACTACCTAGTTGTCGGGGACCGTCTCTCGGGCTGGGTAGAGGTCTTGAGCTCTACGGCGGGTACTGCCCTGGCGGGCTCAGCTGGCCTGGTCCAACACCTCCGTTCGTTCTTCGCCAGAGGAGCTCTCGAGCGACGGTGGTCCGGAATTCAAGGCGAGCCACACTGAGGACTTCCTCCGCTTATGGCACGTCAAACACCGTGTGTCTTCCGTTAGCTTTCCGCAGTCGAATGGGAGGGCGGAAGTTGCGGTTAAGACTGCTAAGCGCCTCCTGATGTCCAACACCGGCCCGTCGGGCGGCCTTGATCAGGACCGCTTCCTGCGTGCTATGCTGCTATGCTGCAGTTGCGAAACACGCCTGACCCCGACTGCAACCTCTCGCCAGCGCAGATCATCTTCGGCCGCCCCCTTCGTGGCTCGCTCTCCTTCGTGGCTCGCTCTCCTTCGTGAACCGCCTCGAGAAGTTCTCAAACCCGCATATCCGCCTGCTATGGCGCGAGGCATGGGCGGCGAAGGAGGACGCCCTTCGGACCCGTATGTCCCGTACCACCGAGTCTCTGGGGACTCACTCGAGACCGCTCCGCCCATTGGCACTCGGCGAAAGGGTATTCCTCCAGAACCAGCAAGGCCCGAGCCACCACAAATGGGACAGGTCAGGGGTCGTGGTGGAGTCGCCGGGCCACGACCAGTATCGGGTCAGGGTTGACGGTTCGGGACGTTTGACACTGCGCAACCGGCGTTTCCTCCGTGCCTACATGCCGGCCACACCCTGCGCCCGTGAGCAGTCGGCTGCGCCGTTGCTGCCGCCCGCTGCCGCCCGCTGCCGCCCGCTGCCGCCCGCTGCCGCCCGCTGCTCTGGGCCATCAGCCCCCACCTATCCACCCGGGCTGGGCGACGCCCCAGGGGATTGCTCAGCGGCTGGCTGTTGGACCCCGCGACTCGGCTATGGGCGCTTCCCCACCGGCACCTGCTGGTGAGGCGTCCTCTGACCTCACCGTTCCTACGGGTGCCTTCCTGGGCGCACCGCTCCCGGTGCCGCAGTCGCCGCCGACGCTGCCCCAGCCTACTCGGCCAGGCCGCGTGAGGAGGCCGCCTGCACGTTACGAGCCCGAGTCCGGCAGCTGGATTTAGACCGTTAATCTATTCCGGCCCATAGTTTTCCGGTCTGGGGGGGATGAAGAGTTTATCGCCGGCCACTAGAGGGCAGCGTCACTGCTGTCGCTGACAGGATATGCCGTGCTCTGACCCGGTAGTGCCGAGCGGGCATTTTAGTTCAAATATTGTTCATTCACTCCGCCTCGAGTTGAGACGTTCATCCACTCATTCATGTAAGACTGTTTCCACTATTGTTTGGTGTGTCTTTACTCTATGTAATTGAATATATGTGTATTGGTCATGACATGCATGTATGTAGTACTTTGTCAGCTTATCTTATCTAGTATCTATCTAGTACTTTGTCAGCTTATCTTGCTGCATTGCTCTGTTTCAGGGTGTCGTCATCCTTGTCATTAAAGTACCGAAACTGACATTGAGGAGTGTGTTTCTTCATTTGACTAATATTATAGTTCACTTTTCATTCAGGAAGTATGACGCTGCGCTGTCAGTATGCTTCTCCATGTTTGTGATTGGTCGAATGCTCCAAATACCACCCCTTTCATGTGAACGCGCACCTAACTAGATAGGGCACGGCTGGCTTGAGCGATCCACTTGATAACCCGCGTCGTAGGACCGTTTAGCGAGAGCGCGTATGTTTTGGATTAGGCCAACCGACTAACTCAAACATATCCAGGTTAGGTTGAACCAGCTTCGTAGTACAGGCCTCAGGACTAAGGTTTTTCTTTAGTCTTCTGTTTATTTATTAGTCACTGATGGAATTAACTTTAAAGCTTCAGTTTATAGATTTTTTTAATGCACATCTCCAAATACCTCTTGTTCTCAGAAGCTATTTAATAATAATAATAGTAATAATAATAATGATAATAATCAATTTGATTTATAAGTGCACAAAACTCAAAGTGCTACAGAGTCAAATGTTAGCAACAAAATAAAAAAGAATATAAAACATTAAAAGCATTAGGCAGTCAAGGCAACAAATGGGTGGTTAAAGTTCTAGTAAACGGCTCTGTTCAAAAGATGGGTTTTTAGGCCTTTTTTTTTGGGTCTGTGGTGTTTCTATGAAGCCAAACTGCAAAGAAATATCAATCTATGAAAATGAAATATAACATAACAATAAAACGTAATGTTTGTTGCTGAATAACTAAGTGTCTGTCAATTAAATCCAATTAGCCTTATATTAGGAGTTGTAATAGAATAACCACACATATTATGATGACAGCACACATGTATTAACGGTCCTCACATTTCAGAAAAGTGACCATTCATTTTGTAAAAATTAAGTAATGAATAAGTATGCTTGTATAAATATGAGTATTATTTGGGGACACTGTAACAGCTGAAGGTTGAAAATTATAATATACTGTATAAATGCTACTTGCAAAATGCATGATGGGATACTACCCCCACCTCACAAACAGGTGAGCAAGAACACTTCCAAGCATCTGGACTGCATGGGGACTCGTGTGGAAAATATTGAGAAAGGCCTCACTTGTTTAACAACTTTTTTAAGTTTTTATTCTGTATTCAATGAGGTATCTTCACATCATTTTCACTAGTATTTTTATCAGAAGATTTGGTTAGCAGCGATGTAAGATAAACATGTAAGCAGGTTGTGATTTTTATGCTCAAATGTTAACATGCCACAGTATTTTTGTAATGTGATGTGGGATAATGGACCTACCATAGCAGGGTGGCCGTGTCCTGCATTCTGGTTGCAGTAGCCCTGAGGATGCAGGACCCCCGGACCTCCATGCCAGGCCTGGTGGGCTTCTCTCTCACGATGCAACACCAGCCTGTCGTACAGCTCCAGGTCCAGGGGGGCCACCAGACTTCTCACGTCTGCCAGCATGGACAGCTGGAGCAGAGAAGAAGAGAAGCGAAGCTGAGATAAGAGCATGCTATGTGTGCTTTAATATGGATTACAGCATGTTATCGAATAATTCAAAGAGCAGAGAATATCAACTTCTTGGGCATTTAAAGAAAAACATATTCCCAATGTAACATGACCATATACATGAATGAAATTGCCGCCTACTTTAGACAATCTAAAATGAATGGATCTATATATGAATTTAGTACCTTTGCATGTGTGTTAAAAAGCTCACAGAGAGCCATGGTCAGCGGCTCCACTCCTATGTGTCCCTCCTGGTACTCCTGCAGGTAGTAGACCATGGTCTGCCTCTCTGGCTCCGTCAGCAGCATGTAGGCCTGCTGCTCCAGAGACACCTGAGCACCTGGGGGGCCCACGCCTCTGTATACTGCAGGCTGACAAGAGAGACAGGTTGAGAGATTGAACAAATGTGAGTGAGTGAAACAGAGGTCACAAAGAACAGTTATCTACATCCCAAATCATGCATCTGGAAAGTCTTCAGATGTGACCTTCCAGCCCCCCTCCTCATCCTGCGACCCTCTGCTGTGACTGAGCTCAGGGAGATTCAAGATTCAAGGCATTTATTGTGTAATTTGTACATAGCTTCAGTGTAGATATGTCAATGAAAAACTGAGGTCACAGGCTCCTCCAACAGTGCAACATAATAAACAGATAAAATAGTGCAAGTAAATACAAATAAAATAGAAATAGTGCAAGAAGAGTTAAGTACAAGTAATTTGAATGTGATATATTAGATAAATAATTTGTAAGTTGCAAACAGATGAATGTTATGGATGAAGGCACCGCTTGGAGGCTGCCATCAGAACTTGAATGCTTTTAGAACTATAGTGCTGTTATCTTTTTTAAGCATCCCACTTGAGAACTAACATTTTCACTGTTGGTAGATTCACTGTCCCAATGCTTTGCATCAGCTGTGAAAACCTTCATATAAAGTAAAAGAATAAATAGGTCATTTGGTTACTGTTCAAGAAATGTGTTCAGTTTGACCTGACACACTACTATAAGGACTTGTTGTACTCATTAAAACAGACTATAATTTATCATGAGTTTTTATGTTTTAATTGGCTAAAATATGTTTAGCTGCTTCCCCTGTATACACGATAACATTTAAAGACTTCTCTGCATGTTCAGGGGCTTGAATGGTTAGCCTAATAAGATGGGAGATGCTTTATGTGGTATTCATTTATTAGACATGAAGGAATATATGATTTGTACCTGTCTTGGTTTGATATTTTAAGTTGCAGATACTGCATTTGGGTGAATGGAGGTACAAACTAAGACAACTGTGCAGACATGTCTGCTCCTGTGATAGATATAAATGTGTAGCATCCACTCTGTTGCCCTGATTTCACATGATTATGTTTGATGTCTGCAATACTGTATGAGATTTTTATTTTAATGTTACTTTTAATTGTGTCCATGTCCTTGCATGCATGCTGCACTGAGAAGTGTTTTTTACTAAAGATATAATCAGTAAGTACGTTTATTTTATTTGTATCAAAGTGAAGATTTACCGGAGATACTAGAAGTTTTTCACTCAAAGACTGTTTAGTAGGTTATTTTCTCTTTATGCTTTCATGCTTTCTTCCATGCTTCTGGCACTACTGAGCATGAAGCAGCCGTTGGGTCAGTCAGTGCTACTGAATGGTTCAAGAAATGATAGGTTCAAACTCCCTAGACTCAATACACATTTTTTTCCATGTTCGCTATAGATTAGAATACGTTTTAATACAAAAAAACAAGGCAGCCATACCAGAAGGCAGGCAAAGGGATCATACAATTCTCCTGGGAAGAGCTGACTTAAAAAGTAAGGGTTACATTTATCCTGACACAATGTGGATACAAAACCTTTACCTTTAAGTGGCAATAGGCTTTTAAAGACAATTAACCATTGAAATATATTGTTTAACCTTCCATCTTTAAGAACAAACAGCAGGCAGAAAGTCATTTCTGTGTTTACTTTGAGCCAGCCACTTGCTATACTAGCTAACCAAATAGCCCTGCATGTGGTAATGATAGAACAAAGCCTCTAGAAATACATATTTTGTGAGGTTGTGAGAATAAACTTAAATGTGGTAGTGTGTTTACTGTGTGTGTGTGTGTGCGTGTGCGTGCATGCGTGAGAGAGAAAGAGAAAGAGAGAGAGAGAGAGAGAGTAGCAGAGAGAATTTTGCAACCTAAATAAAAATTAACCCCCCCATCAAGTCATTATGATACAACTACTTAATGCTAGTCGGCCTTAGCAGGTTTTTGACTTTGCTTAATATCGGCTGCATACTCAGCATATAGCACTGCTCCTAGTACTCAGGCCACATCAGTAAACTGATTCTCCTAGACTCTCTGCACCCTTCGACATCATGTGTCATGATATCCTCCTCACCCTCCTGTCTGGACATCTTGGCCTTACCGACTCCGCCCTCTCCTTCTTCCACTCATACCTCTCTCACCGGACACAATTTGTGACCTACGCTGGCTGTAGCTCCTCCTACCTCTCTGTTAACCATGGTGTCCCCCAAGGCTCGGTGCTCGGTCCCCTCATCTTTACAGTCAACCCTGTCTCCTCAAAATTACGTTCCCACGCATTCTCAATTATGTTAAGCTAGAAACGTATTTTCTACCACATTACGTTTGTTTTGGACGTAACTCAAATATGTTTATTTTCTACATATATTTGCCATTTATTGTCTTGCTTTCCTATAATGCGCCCCACCATGCACAGGGCTGCTATTAATTCGAATAGAAAAGAATGTTACGATCTCACGTTTTCTGGCCACAGTAGTTGTTTTTGAGAATTTTACATCCGGAAGTAAGTATTCTCTCTACTGTCGATTGATTTTACAGTGATATCTGCATTTCTCATCAACTCAAAAACACCAGATTATACCTTTTAATTACACAACATTGATTGGTTTGAATTGTGTACAATATTTCTATGTTTTTTTTTTATATGAGAAACAAATAGTTTTTTCGGAGTTTAGGATCGCCGAAGACACTACACTACCCATAATCCTGAGCTATCGTTTGGGACTACACCAGTCCGCTTTGCTTGACAAACCCGGTGATTAGTCCTCAAGCTCTGTGATTGGATTTGGAGTGGCAGTGCACCATGGTTACACCGAGCGTCAAACAGCACTTTGAAATGGAATGAAGCCCATCGACAGCACACTATCCAAAACAGGATTCGAACAAGTCCAACATAGTTAACATTTGTTGAGATCTCCATATTAGGATGAATACTTAAAACGAAAGTTAGTTATAATCAAATATAATCAATCATATTCTTGTATAAACCCATAATGAAAATGCTTTGTGAGGGTTTTTGAATATGTATGTATGTTTACAATTTTATTTGTTGCTGTTTTGATAACTTTGCGTTTTAAAAAGAGGGTGTTGAGATCTCCATATTAGGATGAATACTTAAAACGAAAGTTAGTTATAATCATATATAATCAATTATATTCTTGTATAACCCACAATGAAAATGCTTCATATTTTAGGTTTTTCTATATTTACAGTATAAACAAAGTGGTTTGTTAAGTTGAGTGTAAGACCTATAATGGTTATGGGTGTCACTGATAAGGGAGAAGGCAGTTTCTTCCCTCTCCCCTCACAGCAGTACTCAGGGAGGGGGGCTCCTGACTTAATGAGAAAAAGACAGAGGCCCCAAAAAGGTGGTTATGTCATAGCCGAGAATAATATTTTGCAAGTCCTGCACACTCGAGGTCATGAACTTTTGTTACATAAGCCTGGGAAGGTGTGTCTTATGACATAGCCATAGAATATGTCTGGTCATGTCCAGTCCTGTACATCAGAGTAGTGTTAATTTCGTCAGCTATTTTTTTATTTAGTTTTAGTCTTAGTCCTGTGTTAAATTTTCTTTTTAGTTTTAGTCATATTTAGTCACCTTCATCCTGTTTTTATTTAGTCAAGTTTTAGTCGACTAAAAGTCTGAGCATTATAGTTTTATTTTAGTCAAAGAAAACTAATTATTTTAGTCTACTTTTTGTCAATGAAAACTGTTGAGTGTTTTTTAGTCATCAGATTATATAGAACATTTCAGTCAAACTAGTCTAGCCAAAACCAATCATTTGTCATTTTAGTATATATAAATAAATAAGATTATATCTTGTCCTTATTTGATGAAAAACACAGGTTGAATGATTAAGAATGCAGCTTTGCAGAGAGTATCTGGTCAGGTTTGTGGTGTTTTTACCTGTGTTATGGCCACATTGCTTCCCTTCTGATAAAACAATGCATTCGCTTTTTTTCTCCGCCTCATTGTAGCGAAAATGGGCCCAAATATCACATCGTTTCTTTCTCCCAAGCAGTGGTGGCTTTAGACTTTTTCGTTGTCAGTCATTTTGACGGACAGGATCGTAACATTTCCTTCATAATCCATTATTATCCGTCGAGTGCACAATTTATCACTCACTCGCGCTGACGGGGGGGTATTCGGTTAACGCAAGTGCGACCACTGCTCCCAAGCCCCGTTGTTGCCATTTTATTTTCTGTTAAATAAGGTTAGTTAGACCATGAGTTAGACCCGAGTCTTCCTGACAGTTCACAGTGTGCCGCTGCCCGGTGTAATTCAAATGTACCGCCGCGCGCAGCACAGACACACACAGCTGCTGCCCTGCCGCAGCACCGGAAATGGAACTGCTGGGAGAAAAACTGACTATCAGAGATGTAACGTTATCTTTGATAATATTTCGTCTCCTCATTTTTCGTCAACGAAAGTAAAGAGAGATTTCGGCATAGTTCTTATTTAGTAAACTACATTTTCGTCTCGTCACTTTTCGTCAACGATATTGCATGATGATTTCGTTACAGTTATTGTTTACTGCCGTCGGTGCCGTCTCGTCATCGTCTCGTTTTCGTCATTGAAAAAAAGGTCGTTGACGAACATATTTCGTCATAGTTTTAGTCAACGAAATTAACACTACATCAGAGGCCATGCCAAGTTATTATATTCCACAAATATGGGTATGGAGGAGGTGTCTTTAGGTTTTCTATCCTGTTTTTTTAGCATAAAGACACTGGCGGAGAGGGAGCAAGCTGAGAGAGGGGGGGGGGGGGTTGGTTCCCCTGGTATACTCTCTCCCGGTAAAAGCTCTGTCCCTCAGAGCTGGGTTTTTGCTCTCGGTAAGGTTCTCTCAAACTTGGTAAATATCTCTCGAATTTCTTTGTTGAAAGATGAGTGAATTTCTTTGTGAAATGAGTGGAATGAATTGATGTTTGTTGAAAGTTAGTACCCTGCCACCTGTGAGGAAAGGTCCTCCGAATTCATGTGGGACTAGTTGAAGTATACGAATGTCGAAATGAGAAAATGAACTGTTTTGGTGAATGTAAGTTTGAATGTGCTTTTTATTAACACCGGTCTTTTATGAGGTAAGACCTCTAAAATTCAATAAAAATCACAACTGAATTGGGCAGTTGAAATTACAATTTATGGTAATAAATGTAAAACTGTGAATTAAAGTTTCATATTAGAACATGATCACAGCATGATAGGTTTAGTATGATTATAATGTTGTAAAGAGAGAAGGTAAAAACCCTGTATTAGTTTGGACCTATTTTTCTTCAAATAAACTGATCCCACCTTTTGGATTGGGACAACTTAAAAGACATCTGTGCTCTCCTCTCCTGCTTCAAATGTAAGATTGCACCCTGCCTCACTCACACTTAGGTAGGGCCACACCTCATTTACTGATACCAAAATCCTTCGGGATCGCTTAAACAGATTTAAGAGAGTTGTCTGAATTGAAACAGCAGTTAATTGAACCTGGTTCTTCAGGGAGTTAATAGAGGTGAGTTCTTGCTGACGTTGGTGGATCTGAGCCAAGCAGCAAACTTACATAGACTCAATAACTTCGGTTAGGTCAATTAGTAGGTCTGAGTAATTTCCCGGAATAAATTATCAGCTCCTCCCGACTCTAACACATTGCAGGAGAGTTGATTGTCAAGTCCCAAAACAAACTATGCAATATATTAGACAAAGTAATTTGTCAGGCTTAATATGTATCTCTAGATACCCCCAAAGCTTTTTTCTTATTTAAAAGAAGACCTTAACTTAAAGTATTATTTAATGTTTTAATAAAGCCTAATTAGTTTGTCTGTTTTGCACATCCTCATATTAATATCTTTGGACGTCCTGCACTAAACTGTTTTATTGTAGAGATCACTTAAAGGGAGGCAATGCTCATGACACGCATTTTTAAATAATCATCATCCGATAAAACAGACCAGTCTCTGCCAGTCTTTTTTTTTTTCTTTTTAATCCGATGACGTTATCAGTGATTTTAAGCTGATTAATTCCCGAAATAACATCAACCCTGTGGGCGGAGCCATTTTGACGAGTCACATGACTTATTTTACCGGAAGTGACGTGAACTATGCGTTTGGTGTCGAGGACAAATTGACGTATGTGCTTTGTTCATGTTGTTTACTCTAGTTACTCTCTCAATTCTATAGAAATATGCCTCATTGTATCGCGAAACATTGCCACAATTCGGATAGGAACAATCCACGGAATGCACGGTTCCATCTATTGCCAACGGGTAAGCGTAGGAAGTACGTTCGGAGGTAGTGGCTAGCGAAATGTGTTCGGCCCGAACCGAAAGATCCACAGGCGCATGTATGCAGCGAACATTTCAAGTTTCCGGACGACTACTCTGAGAGTATGATGAAACATAAAATGGGATTTATTAATCAACCATTAATTAATGGGGATGCAGTGCACTGCCAATGCCAGCCAGCGTAAGCACCTTACGCAGCAGACTTTACTTATTGTTTACTACGTAAGGAAGTAGGAATTGCAGGACCCAGAGCGCACGGAGCACAGAGCGGACAGCAGATAACGGAATTGCAGTTTTATTGCTTGATTATCAGAATATTTCAAAGGGGACACAGCCACATTGGATATTAACCTATGGATTAACTACATCATCATTTTTATCGTTTTAATGCCATTGAAGGCCAGTTTAAACCAGACAAAGAGGAAGGAAAGCCATGTTAGCCTCGCGCATGTTAGTACCTAGCGCCACTTGTTTTGATGTACGTTTTTGTTGATAACGTCGCAAGTTTGTATCTTTCAGTGTTGAGATGGGCACCGTTAGATTCTGTGTCTTTACGATCATAAACTATGTGTTGGATGTGTAGCTAGGATAAGTAATAAGGGAGCTAGGAGTGATTTTCGGTGCAGTAATAGGTTAGCATTTTTCGCTCGGGGCTAATTCAGAGGCTCACTGTTAGCATTGTGTGGTTTTTTTTAATACAAAAATGAAAAAGATCAGTTAAATTAGTTTTTTCCCCGTGATATGGATATAAAATATTCATAGTTTATTAAATATTAAGGTTCCTTAGACGTTGTTTCCTGCAAATGACGCGATTTCGGCCCGGGAACCGGGTCCGTGGGGCCTAAGAGGATAACAGAGTATGCTTTTTATTTTTTTTACAGTTGTATTTGGATGGAATTAATACCTATAGTGATAATTCAAAGTAAGTCCGCCTGGACTTTATTTTTCTAAACTTCTTCCTCGGCTGACGAGTCCGAACTCAAATACTCCGCCATGTTTTCTTCATGTGTTTACAAAGTGAACGCATAGATGACGTCACGACCTAGTTTTTCGGATCATGTGACTACTGAAAATGGCCAAAATGGCAGCTGCCTGACGGAATATACAGGTTTTGATAAAAAAGAGCTATAAAATCATTATTTACGGGGGAATATCGCTGATTTCTTCAGGGTATGGTTTAAACATAATGTTTTACTAAATACTGAAGTTTTGATTAACTATCTAATGACTGGAGCCTTCCTTTAAAGTATCTTCTTGATATTTTCTATTCTATATTTCTATCATTGACCTTCTACTTTCCCCCTATTATGTATGTACTCTTAATATATAAGATCCAATCTCTCAGCAGAACTAAGGCAGATGTGTAATATTTAATGCAGCTGAACCATTTATTATAATGCATTTATGTGATGACTTTCAAAGAGTAAAGCAAGCACTAGCAGAATAAAGTATGATTTTATCTTTCACGAAACATTTTTTTCAGAATAAATAGAATAACCTAGGTCCAACATCCAATCACAGAGCTTGAGGGCTAATCACGGGGTTTGTCGAGCAAAGCGGACTGGTGTTGTCCCAAACGATAGCTGAGGATTATGGGTAGTGTAGTGTCTTCGGCCATCCTAAACTCAGAAAAAACTATTTGTTTCTCCGAATCGAAGGGGAAAAACACAAAAGCATTGCAAAAAAATTAAACCAATCAATGTTGTGTCATTAACAAGTATAATCTGGTGTTTTTGAGTTGATGAGTACTGCAGATATCACTGTAAAATCAATCGACATTAGAGAGAATACTTACTTCCGGATGTAAAATTATCTAAATCAACTACTGTGGCCAGAAAACATGAGATCGTGACATTCTTTTCTCTTTGTATAAACGTATAGTATCCTAATAATAATAATAATAATATAGGCCAGCAAGATTGTTCGAATTAATAGCAGCCCCGTGCATGGTCGGGCGCATTGTAGGAAAGCAAGACAATAAATGGCAAATATATGTCGAAAATAAACGTATTTGAGTTACGTCCAAAACAAACGTAACGTGGGAGAAAATACATTTCTAGCTAAACGTAATTGAGAATGCACTTTAGTTCTGTGGGAACGTAATTTGGAGGAGACAGGGTTGTTACAGTATACATACTTCCAATTGGTGAAATCATCCTCCGCCATGGTCTCCAGTTCCACTCATATGCCAATGACACCCAACTCTACGTCAGCACAAAACCTTCTGCCCAGCCCCTCCCCCCCACCCTCAGTCACTAGTCAACTGCCTCCTTGATATAAAAACCTGGATGACGGCAAATATACTCAAACTCAACAGCAATACAACTGAGCTCCTGGTTGTGGCCCCCAAGGAACTGCTTGGGAACGTTAGGGATCTCCTCCTCCCTAATGATTGCTCCACCATCTCATCATCCTCTGAGCTCCGCAACCTGGGCATGATCTTAGACTCCCCCCTTTCATTCCAGAACCATGTTAAATCAGTTACAAAATCAGCTTTCTTACACCTCAAAAACCTCTCTCAACTCCGGCCATCTGTCTCCGACTCTGTGGCAGAACAACTCATACACGCCTTCATCACCTCACGCCTGGACTACTGCAACAGAGTCCTGTCCAGGGCTCCCATCAAAACCCTGGACAGGCTCCAGTATATCCAGAGCTCTGCTGCTAGGGTCCTCACCCACACAAAGCCTGGCAGAACTTCACCCCTACCCTCTGTCACTTTCACTGGCTTCCAGTCCCGCATCACATATAAACTCCTCCTCATCACCTACAAGTCCCTCCATGCCCTTTCCCCTCAGTACCTCATATATCTCCTCCAACCATACATCCTGTCCTGTATGTTGTCCTAATCAATGACTGTCATTACATCTGTCTGTCACAGGACTACCTTTTGTCACCACATTCGCTTTATAACGGTTCAAGATGCAGTCAAGCTACCATTTTGTAAGATAAGATATCATAGAGCAAAACATTTCTTTGAAAAAAATATATTTTTTATTAGTTTTACCAAAGTAACTTGATTTAATTGTATTTAAAATAACATTTCCAAAGAAATAAATCCTTCGAATCTGCCTGTTCAGTTTCTGTTGGAATGTGAGGGGTTAAATGCCGTCTCTGCGAGTTATGTGAAGACGGAAAAGCTTGTTGGTCCCTCTGTACATTCATAGAGGGCCAGCTATAGTAACTCAATGAGAGAGTAATGTCAAATGACAGTACAATTGACCAATCATATCTTCCCTCTGGGTGGGCTTTATTTTCGCGGACTTTATGACAAGTTCCGCCCGCTGTGAGGTTTATACATGATTGTGTATAAAGGGGTGCAGTGACGCGTCCTAAAACCCGGAAGTAAGCTGCGCTCGGGTTCCCTCGACAAAAAAGCAACGGGATTTCTCCATATGATTTTGGAAAATAGCTCGAAATAAGGTCTGTGGAACGAACCTGTTAGATAAATGCACGTTTTGTTCATCCGGATAATATCCACATGTCTACCCTACTTTTATAATTTTCGAATCATAAATCTAATTGATAGATTTATGATCGATAGATTTATGATTAGCATAAGTTCGTTCATGATTGCTCACTTCAGTGATAGTGAGGACATCGTTCCGAAATTATTAACCGAGTCATTTTCAAGATTGAGTTACAATGATAAACTGGAGTGGCAAAGGATCAGCTGAATGACCCGCCATCAAGTGCTTCATCCAAAAGGACAGGAGGATGGACTTTGTGTTTCAGTGATTTATCATCAAAGGTAGGCCTAAGTCATTTTCAATGTGGGCCGCCGTGCCGACTTAATTCATTTGTAATTGTTACTTGGCTGTGGGTGCCCTGTCATGATAGGTGTTTATAAAATGGTGTTGTTTTGTGTGGTAGAGGGTCGCTGTCATTGATGCGTTTTGCACCCCAGGCCGTTGTTTCGAAATTCCGCTGAGACGTAATAACTCTCCTTTTTTTTCGACGGAAGGGTCAGAGAGCCTAGGTATAAAATTCACGGCTCACCACTGTCATAGAGTAATGGCATCCTGACATGAAATGGAGTCACACTCCTCTGTGTTGTAATCGGAGCTACAGTCCTCCAGTTCCCCCTCAAGTTCCCCCTCCGCTCCCCCTTAGGTTCCCTCTCCACTCCCCCTCAGGTTCCCCCTCCGCTCCCTCCCAGGTTCGGGTCCGGGAGGATATCAAGAGATCACAAGTTTAAAAACGCTAAAGTCTAAGTGAAGTCACAAGTTATTAATGTGAAAGTCAAAGTCTATTTTGATGCTGTCAAACTAAGTCTAAAGAAATGAAAATAATGTCCAGATTCTGATTGTAGATCAACATGTTGTAGTGAAGAATCTGTCATGTCAGTACTATAACATGCACTTTGAAGAGGCATAATGTATACGGAGGGCAGTAGTGCATGGCTGCCTTTCTTACCTTTCCCAATACAAGTGTAGCTTTGGCAGAGGATGGCCTGCAACAAAGAAGAAAATAATGCAGAGCATATTTAAGAAAACCATCATCGTTCACTCCCCCGCTGTGAGACAAATAAGGAATTTTGATTCTGAATCATTATATTCATCTTATAAACAAGTTGAACTGAGAATAACACATAAAGAAAACTCATCAACATGAATACCTGTACGCCCCGCCAATTCTTATGCATTTAGGAAATTATATAACAACCAACATCACAGCCTAGCAGGCAACGTGAGTTTAGTGAAGTGTGGAGCAGAGAGCTGTCTTGTAGAGAAATACCTCCCCAAATTCTCAATCAGAGCCAGCTCCATCAGGGCTGGGGGACAGATGGATGAGCCGGAGAGTCTCTACACAAATCTGCTGTCAAAAAAACGGTCTAACACAATCCTCCACTGCAGGGAAAGATGTCCATGTCCCGGATCCCCGAGGGATAGTAGATAACATTTGTATAGCGCCTTTCAAGGGGCCCAAGGTCGCTTTAAATGGTGAACAAACAAACAAACAAACACAGAAAAGGGCAAATAATAAAGTAAAAAATTAAATAAATAGCAGAAGGAGTGGAAGCAGGAGGACTGTGATGGGGATCAAAGGCCATGGTGAACAGGTGAGTTTTTAATGATGACTTCAAGATCAATCAATCAATCAATGTTTATTTATATAGCCCAATATCACAAATGTTACATTTGTCTCAGTGGACTTCACAGTTTGTACAAAATATCAGTATGACAATACGACACCCTCTGTCCTTAGACCCTCACATCGTACAAGGAAAAACTTCCGAAGAAAACCCACAGTTTTAAAGGGAAAAATGGGAGAAACCTTAGGGAGAGCAACAGAGGAGGGATCCCTCTCCCAGGACGGACAGACGTGCAATAGATGCCGTGTGTAAATTGAAAAGATAATACATTTGCAACATAGGTAGTCCAAATGTTTGGAAATGCATGTGTGTATAATAGGAAGATAAATCCACAAGGATATCAATCCAGGACCTATGATCCAGGACCACAGCCACGACTCAAGATCCAGGGCTCGCGATGCAGGACACAGGGCCGCAGGATCATCCATGACTCCGGATCCCAGCGTATATAGACACCAAAAAAGAAAGACATTTGGGGAAGCTGGGTTAATCGGAACATGAGAGTACACAGATATAGACAGAGAGAAGGAAGAAGTAAGATGTCCCCCGACAAACTAAGCCTATATGTGACCCGCTCTATCGAAATCAGTCGGAAGTCGCAATGGCTCATTTCAAAATAAACGTGGATTTACGTAAAAAACTATTTTTTCAGGGTTCGGGTGTTTTGTTTGATTTTAAACAAACAAAGTCTTGGCTTTCAGAATATGAAACTTTTATTTCCAAAAACACGATAAATACATTTTTGAAGCTTGTAAAGGGACGAAGACAGGCACCTCTCACTCGCAATCTGCTCTTCCGCAATCTGCCCCCCCTCCCTCCGGCTGAAATTATGAATGTAAGAGTATAGTAATCATAGATAACACGGCAGGGTCCGTTACAGTTTGTTTTCATCTGATTTCAATTAAACAAAGTCTTGCCTTTCAGAATATTAAACTTGTTTCGGCAAATTCAGATGATAAATACAACTTTGAAGCTTGTAACGGCATAATTACAAGCGGAGAACGGAGTAACTTTACGTCACTGCAGGCATAACAACAGCCGGTGTTTCTCGTGAGTGTTTTCCCCGGGAAACAAACACAATACACACAAACGCAAAATTACACAAACACACACACACACACACACGTATACACACACTCGCGAGCTTCCCCTCCAAACGAAAATATCTTCCCTCTGTAGTATTTTGATCATTTGCTCCGCTAATAATCAATCAGATCGATGGATTCCAGAGAAGAGGAAACTTTAAAGGCCTTTTTCTCAAAATGATGACTCGGTGACAGTCATTATATAATGTGACATATTTCGCTTAATATTTGGAGTACAAAAACAATCCTGATATCATTAGAAAGCTAGGAATCTCCTCTTTCCAACAGTGTATACAACTCAAAATGTGTCTTCGGGTCAATGCGACTGATTTCGATGGAGCAGGTCACATATCAGCAAAACTAGGGGCTGAATCTAATCAGCCCTAACTATAAGCTTTATCAAAAAGGAAGGTCTTAAGCGCACTCTTAAAAACGGATAGGGTGTCTGCCGCCCGAACACAAACTGGAAGCTGATTCCACAAATGTGGAGCTTGATAAGAAAAGGCTCTGGCTCCCATTGTACTTTTAGAGACTCTAGGAACAACCAACAACCCTGCATTCTTGGAACGCAATGCCCTAGTAGGACAGTAGGGTATAATGAGTTCTTTAAGGTAAGATGGCGCCTGCCCATTAAGGGCTTTGTAGGCGAGAAGAAGAATTTTAAATTCTATCCTGTGTTCTATAGGGAGCCAGTGTAAGGCAGCCAGAACAGGAGTAATGTGGTCCCTTTTCCTAACTCTGGTTAGTACACGAGCTGCAGCATTTTGAATCAGCTGAAGCGACTTGACTGACTTCTTGGTACAACCCTGATAATAAAGAGTTACCAATAATCCAGCCTTGAAGTAACAAATGCATGGACTAGTTTCTCTGCATCGTTTTGAGGCAAGATATGCCTGATTTTTGCAATGTTACGTAGATGGAAGTAGGCGGTCCTTGAAATTGATTTTATGTGGGCGTTAAAGGATAAATCCTGATCAAATATAACACCAAGATTCCTTACAGTCTCACTGGAGGCCAAATTAATGCCATCCATAGTTAGTATATCTTTAGATAATTTGTTTCGTAGATTCCTCGGGCCAAGTACAATAACTTCTGTTTTGGTCGTGTTTAACATCAAAAAGTTTAAGGTCATCCACGTTTTTAAGTCCTTGAGGCAGTCTTGAATTTTAGTTAGATGATTAATTTCATCAGGCTTGATTGATAGATATAGTTGAGTATCATCCGCATAACAATGAAAGTTTACAGAATGATTTCTTATAATATTGCCTAACGGAAGCATATATAATGTGAACAAAATAGGTCCGAGCACTGAGCCCTGTGGCACTCCATGGCTAACTTTGGTTTGCGTGGAAGATTCATCATTGACACGTACAAACTGAGAGCGTTCAGATACATAGGACCTAAACCAGCCTAAAGCAGTTCCCTGTATGCCAACTAAGTGCTCTAGTCTTTGCAATAAGATATCCATATAATAAGATGTCCAGGGAAGCAGCATTGCCGATCTCTGCAGGAAGTGCATTCCAGATGGTGGGGGCCGCAACACTGAACGCCCGGTCACCAACAGTTCGGAGGCAAGAGCGGGGAATGGAGAGCAGGCCCGTGTCTGAGGACCGCAGACTCCGAGAATGGGTGTAGGGATAGAGGAGGTCCGATAAGTACTGGGGGACGAGGGCATGGAGAGACTTGTAAGTGAGGAGGAGTGTTTTGTACTGAATCCGGGACCGGCAGCCAGTGAAGATGGATGAGGATGTGGGTGATTAGTTGCCAGGGCTTGGTGCGGATGAGAAGCCTGGCGGCAGAGTTCTGGATGTATTGGAGCCTCTCCAGGGCTTTGCTGGGAACAGGACTCCATTGCAATAGTCGAGGCGGGAGGTGATGAAAGCGTGTATTAGCGTTTCTGCCAAAGAGTCAGAGAGTGAAGGCCGGAGTCTGGAAATGTTTTTGAGATGGTAGAAAGCAGATTTGGTGACAGATTTTATGTGCACCTGTCCAGGATGACTCCCAGTTTGTGGACTTCAGTGGACGGAGAGATGGAGCATCCATCAATGGAGAGGAGCAGGTATCCAACCTGAGCTCGGTTTTATTGTTGTTTAGTTTGAGCAGGTTTGATGACATCCAGTTTTTTATGTCCTGTAGGCAGTTGACAAGGGATTGAGGGGGGAGCTGAGTTGACGGTTTGGTGCAGAAATAGAGCTGTGTGTCATCAGTGTATGAATGAAAGCTGAGACTATGTTGGCGGATAATTTGACCGCGTAAATGGTGAAGAGGAGGGGTCCAAGCACAGAGCCTTGAGGTACACCTTGGTTGACTGGGGCCGATGGGGAACTGCAGTCACTGATGGATGGACCGTTAGTTAATTCACATGACTTTACTTTGATTAATTACGGATTTAGGGGGGGAGAGAGCCATTGATGTAAAGGAAGAAGAGGAGAAAGAAATCAGCCTTGAGGGGAACCAGTACGGATGATGATTATTTTGATGAGACAAGTTTCCAGCTGTATGTGCTGCTTCCTGTTGGACAGGAATTCAGTCTGGAAGGTGCAGCTGGGAGAGTTTGTCCTGCAGCAGAGCCGGGACTATTGTATGAAGGCAGTGTTCCCGCCCACAAACAGGATCCTGGCGAGGGTTCCTACTGATTCCAGCTGCTGCAGGAGGAAGTGGAGGGCCATGTTGACTGCATCTTCTACAGACCTGTTGAGGGTTTTGAGGTGTGAAAGGACAAGGCGCTCAAAAGACATAATTACAAAGAGGTAATCCGGGTCCAATGTCATTAAGTCCTGTGATCCTGGTTTATTTTTAGACGGGTATGATGGTGGACGAATTGAGCCAACTGGTAAATTGCAAGTCTTCCCTACGTTTTGAAAATGTCTGTAAACACTGGGGGCTGGGGTCCAGTTTGTTTGCATGGAGACAGTTGTCTTTGGGACGGGGCTTTAACCATCTGGCTGAGGTTCCTCCAGACAGAGGCAGTCACTTGATAAGAAATGTTGTAATTTAGCATCTCTCAAAGATTTGTTTATTTTGTACTTTGCCTCTTAAAATCTGGCCTTTGTCACTCCTTAACCTGCTAAGCCCGGAGTCTGTTTTTCAGGCCTCAGGCTCGAACATGACAAGCCCAGAACAATCTTCACTTCTAAAAGGGGCAAATGAATAATCTTTTTTCTCAAAGCAATGATACACCTGTGGGTTGGCTGTGGAAGTGTCAGAATCAATATAGATGTTTTTATTTTAAAGTAAATTCAGATTGAACATAGTAAAGAAATGTAAATGATAGATTCCGTCTAAAGAAAAACCATTACTTATAGTGAAAACCACCCTTGAATGATGGGATAGTAGCCAAAAACCTTTAGGAATCCAAACTTTAACATATAATAAGTACCATGTATCAAAATTGATGCAAAAAAAAGCTAAATTTGACCTTTTTAGAGAGGTTTAGAAAAAAAAGTAGGTACATTTGGGTGCAGTTGCCGTATCTCTGGAACCCATTGGTCGATTTCGGTGATTGACACCTCTTTGTAACCGTTAGAGCCAAAAGAATCGAGGGGACGTTCTTAAATCCATCTAAACATTACCATTAAGGGGTTAGGATGATGTGCACGCAGTTTGCCCAAAACCGAAAGCTCCGTTACACTCTATATGAAAAATACGTTTATTGCCATAAATGTTATGATGGATTATCAGTAATCATTTCAAAGTGACAGAGACATTGGATTAACCTTCAGCAGAGTTTATATGCGTTTTAATGCCATTGAACACAACTTTTGATCAGAAAACAGTGATGATACCACTGGAATCTGTGGAATCTCAGCTTTCATATGATATCTAGTTTGTGCAGATAGCATGAAGTATAACATATCGCTACCGTGAGTTATGTGCTAAGTGCTAATTCAGACGCTTGGTGTTACCCTTGTGTTTTGGTTAGCTAAAAATTGTTAATATTGTCTGATAGCTGAGTTTCTTCCCATTAAGTGGGTATGACACATTAATAGGTTATTAAATGTTAAGAAGCCCTGAGACACAGTTTCGTGCAATATTGTTGCGGGGGCAATCGGGCTTAAGACGTTAATGTGGGGACAAAACCCATGGAGTGATCACACATGGCCTTGAATGTTTTATTGGACCTTCAAGCTGGTCTGTCTAAAATAAAGGCACTTTCTGCCTGTAACTGGTGAGCTTACCAACACACTTTGAGAAGGAAGTAAAACATCTTCAAAATTGTAACTTCTTCTTAACTTTAAGCCATGCCATTTGTTTGTTTCCAAGGAGACCATGACAGGACAGCTGCTTCACTTTAATGATAAGTTCTGCTTCAGTTGTCCAGGCAGATCAGGGGAAAACCAGAACACTTTTTCCCATAAAATGGCGGTGTGTGACCTGGTGCCGTAAAGCCTCCTGCATTACACGTGCAAGGCATTTGGGGAGCAGAGTGGGACTGACAGTGTTTTGCCTATTACGTTATGTGAGGCTGACAAGTGAGCGGTCCGACCAAGTAAGGAGACAGAGGCAGAACGTCTTGATACAACCCGGTGTGGGTATTTATTCATCTTTTGTACATGGTTGACCACATCAATATCCCCCAATGACTGTCTCCCACACTATTCTTTCTCAAATGAGCCCAACATGCCACCCTTTATAGCCCCACCCATTGGACCGTACCATCCAAAAGGGGTGGCATGTGCAGAGATGGTCAGCTCAGATAAGGACCGTAGTTATTCACAATAAACATTTAGTGGAGAATGACAAACATCCTTTACTTACATTATATTTAATTACTGTATGAAAAGAAAAACCGTTATAAACTAACAAGCCACATGTACATGATAGCAAATCACCCCTGCCTCCAATCTGCTCCTTTAACCCCATCCGGAACGATAAAAAGGATCCGCTGTTTCCCCGGGGACCCTTTACGATGACGGACCTTGGGACCGGAGACGGGAGAGCAGGCGGAGGTGAGTGTTATGATGTTGACTGTTATAGGAGTAACTTGTACAATTAATGCACCTTATATCATGACCTTTACACGCTAAACATATCCTTTGCACATAATCTCAACCGCTGTCAATCTACACAAACCAACACTTTTTAGGCGCTCTCGCGGTAACTCCCCTTTCCTTTCCAGGTGGAGCCGAGAGCCCGACCAGCGTCTGCCAGACGACATCACAATTTAATACGGTTGAATAATTTAATACACATTACATCAATAAATAGTATAAAATGTGCAAATAGGCAATGTTTAACTGTACTGTGCAAATCCCGCTAATAAAGTGCAAACTGTTCACTAAAGTGCTGAGTGACATTTGTCCTGTGCAAATCCACATTTGCAAGATTACCCGGCCCGAAGCCGTCAGTCCATAGTGACGAAGTTACCTTCGTCACATTTCCTTCCCCCTCTCCCCAGGAAGCACAGTGTCCTAACCGTTTTGGCTTCGGGACAACCAGTCAGCTACCAGGTTTGACTTCCCCGGCCGGTACCTGACCGTAAAGTTATACGGCTGCAAGGCAAGGTACCACCCCGCGATACGCATGTTTGCGTCCTTCATCTTGTGAAGCCATTGAAGTGCACGATGGTCTGTCTCCAGTATGAACTGCCGTCCGAGAAGGTAGTACCTCAGGGAGTCGATGGCCCACTTCATCGCCAGGCACTCCTTTTCAATGGTCGAGTACCTTGTCTCCCTGTCCAACAGCTTCCGACTGAGGAAAACCACCGATTTCAGCTCCCCATCCACTTCCTGCAGCAATACCGCTCCAAGGCCTTCCCCTGAGGCATCTGTCTGAACGGTGAATAGCTGATTAAAGTCTGGTGAGTGAAGGACTGACTCAGTGGTAATGGCTTGCTTCAGGTCCTTGAAAGCTCTGTCACAGTCCTCGTTCCAGCGGACTTTGGCTGGCATCGAGGCCTTGGTGAGGTTGGTCAACACACACTGCTCTTTCTGACAGCTGAGGGATGAACTTCCGATACCAATTGACTAACCCAAGAAGGACTTTACCTTCTTCTTTGTGGTTGGCACGGGGTAGGAGGTAATCGCTTCGATCTTACTCAGCTGTGGGCGGATGACACCTCCCCCAATGACGTAGCCCAGGTACTCCGCCTCTTCCTTGGCAAAGCGCATTTACGGGGGTTGATGGTCAGTCCAGCAGCTTGGATCGCATGGAGGACCTGTTGTAGGTGATCCCTGTGTTCTTCCCATGTTTGGCTGAAGATCACAACATCGTCCAAGTAAGCTGCAGAAAATGTTGCAAACTCCCGCAGTACTTGGTCCATGAGCCTCTGGAAGGTCGCAGGGGCACCATGCAGTCCAAAGGGAATTATCCGGAACTGGAACAGTCCAAACGGGGTAGTAAAGGCCGTCAGCAGCTTGGCCTCAGGTGCCAGTGCCACCTGCCAGTACCCCTTGGTGAGGTCCAATATGGTGATGAAATTTGCTCGTCCCACCCTCTCTAACAACTCGTCGATTCTTGGCATGGGGTATGGGTCAAACTTTGAGATGCTGTTAAGATATCTGAAGTCAATGCGAAATCGTAAGGAGCCATCTTTCTTTGGTACAAGCACCACTGGACTGCACCACTCACTGGTTGACACTTCGATGATCCCCAGCTCTAACATCAGCTTTATCTCCTTCTTCAGGGCCAGCACCAACCACTCAGGGATACGGTAGCTTTCTTTCGGCTGGGAGCAGTCCCTCCTTGAGGTAGATGTTGTGCTGGACCAGATTGGTGAAACCAGGCTGCTCTGTGAAAAGCTCTGATCCAATAGCTCGTTGATTTCCTCTTGCTGGACCGATGGGAGATGTGTTACATGCAATAGACCTGTTCCGGTAGGTCCGTGGGGAAAAACTGCTCCCTCCACCTCCTCTTCCTCCACTGGCTGTATGAAAAAGTGTTGCGACACGGTGTCTGGTGGATCTTGGAATCCTTTTAACAGGTTGATATGAAACGTCCTGGTGCTTCTTGGTTCTGTACGGCATATGGATTTCATAGTTGACTGTTCCGACCTGTCTGGTGACCTCATATGGGCCCTGCCATCTAGCCAGCAGCTTGCTCTCACTGGAAGGTAACAGCAACAGCACCTTCTGACCAGGTTGAAACACTCTTTCTCTGGCCTTCTGGTCATACCATGTTTTTCTGAGTCTTTTGGCGCATTCATCAGGTTCCCCTTGGCCAGGGCTGCCATTTTCTCCAACCGCTCCCTCATCTTGACCACGTAGGATACAATGTTTTCACCAGCAGGCTTCGTATTCTCTCAGTGGTCTTTAAGCAGATCCAGGGGACCTCTCACCTCACGTCCATACAACAGTTCAAAAGGTGAGAACCCGGTTGAGGATTGTGGCACCTCCCGGTAGGTGAAGAGGAGGTATGGCAACCACTGGTCCCAGTCGGAACCTGTCTCTGAAACAAACTTGCGTAGGCATGCTCTTCAAGGTCTGGTTGTATCGCTCGACAAGCCCGTCCGTTGGGGATGATAAGGGGTGGTTCTTAATGCCCTTTACTCCTAGCAGCTGATACACCTGCTTCAGTAACTTGGAGAGGAAGTTTGTGCCGCAGTCAGTAAGTATCTCTCTGGCTATGCCTACCCTAGAGAACAACTGTAGTAGGCAATTCGCCACATACCTGGCTTTAATAGATCTCAAGGGAAACACTTCGGGGTAGCGGGTAGCATAGTCACAAATTACCAGTATGTAGCAGTTACCCGATGCACTTCTCTCTAAAGGCCCAACTACATCCATCCCTATTCTTTCAAACGGGGTTTCAATGAGGGGCAAGGGCTGTAACGGGGCTTTAGCTACCCTTTGCCTAGATGTAATCTGGCAGGTCTCACAGGCCTGGCAAAACTGGGACAGCTGGGTGTACAGGCCTGGCCAGGCAAAACGACGACCCACTCTACGCAGTGTTTTATTAAATGCCATGTGCCCTGCCCAAGGAACTGAGTGGCCGAGTTTCATTACCGTGTTTCTGAGTAACTGGGGTAAAGCTAATGCTTCAATCTCACCCTGACGACGGTACATAATACCCTGTTTAATGAGGTAAGTAGCATCCTCCTTAAATCCTGCATCTGCTGTTTTTACACCATCAACCTCTGACACTTTCTCAAACCACTGTATAAGGGAAGGGTCCTTCCTCTGCAGCTCACCTACATCGGGGGAAATCCGAATGTCTAGCGGGTGACTAGGTACAGGGAGCTCAATGCTTTCCTTAGGGGCAGCCAAAAATGTGTCCCTGCGTTTCGGACAGGCGCTGCTTGTTTGTACCTGCCTTTAGCTCACAATTATAAAATGGTAGCTCACCAAGGGTCGCCTTTGCCGTCTGCGCCCTTGTAGCGACATTACACATCCTAATCTGGGTGTCTGAGTTTACCTTGAACTCCCCATCGAAGGGATCGGGCTTCCCGGGCACTTCTACACTCTGGGGATCTAAGGGAATGACTGGTGGAGGAACTGATAGGGCACTTGGTGATGGCTGTTCTTGCACAAGATCTAGCAACGTTGGAACATCCAGGCCTAAAATGACTGAATAAGGCAGCTTGGGTGCTAGTGCCACAGGAAGAAGGAAAGTCTGCCCCCCGACACTCAAAAAGACCTCGGCGGTGGGGTAAGGCTTTTCATCTACGTGGATGCAACTGATGGTAGCTTTATCAGGGGCCCACTGATCCTTGCCAACAAGACTTGACCTCACAACTGTCTGGAAACTGCCACTATCCACCAGTGCTTCCTCACGCTGACCATTGATGAGTACCGGAACTATACGTGCTTTTTCCTGCCTAACTACTGGTTGCCTGGCGGGTCTGGGAACAGTGCAAAGAAGAGAGGGCTTACTCTGCCTAGCCACTGGGCATGTGGGTTGTGTGTGGCCGAACTCATTACAATGGTAGCACCTTACTTCTGGCTGAACTTGCCTCTTAGCATAGGTCATTCGACTTGGCGTGGTTTGCTTGCCGCTGCTATTGCTACCATAGGTGTAACCACTACCCTTTTCACCCCCATAAGCATTACTTTTGCCCGACGGGTATCGGTTCTGGCAGTTCGCAAAGCTTTTGCTTTCTTTCCTTGCTGAATGAAATACTTCAGTGAGGCGGGACGCTTCCTCCGCAGACTTAGGATCATGTTCCCGGATCCAAACTTCCATCTCTGGGTTTACCATGCGGAGGAACTGTTCAAGGATGAGTATCTCACAAATGTCTTTGATGCTGGACGTCTCAAACCTAACCCACTTGCAGAAGAGGTCCTTCAGTCGGACGTACAGCTCACGTGGGGTCTCGTCCTGTTGGATGTCGAGGGCACGAAACCTCCGTCTATAGGTGTCAGCAGTGATCTCGTATTTGGCCAGGATTGCTGCTTTGACTTGCTCGTAGTCCTCAGAGTCTCTAATGTCCATTAGCACGTACGCACTGCGTGCTTTACCAGTCAGCAGGGGAACCAATCGGACAGCTCACTCTTCTTGGTCCCAACGACAGACCTGGGCCATGCGTTCGAAGGTGGTGAGGAACTGTGTCGTCATCTGGCCCCAGTGGCCACAACTTTGGCTCGCGGTGAAGCGGTTGTTCTCTCTGACGTCTTGGCGACCTTCACCTGGATGAAGACGTCTGCTCCAGATCATCACCGAAGTCTCCTCTTCTTCTGGGCCGCTCCTCATCACTGCCTTGCTCTGTTGGCGGCCCCGCTCTCATCTCAGATACCTGGGCTTGAAGCCTTTGCCAGTTTGTCTCCTGCTGCTTCTGAGACTGCATGAGTGCTTTCATCATCTCAGACAGTTCCTCAAATCTGTCCCTTGGTTCACCAGCCGTGACCCCCTGGTCAACTCCATGCCTAGCCACCACGTCATCGGGCACCTCCATTTGGTCGTTTTTTTTTCCTCTCGGCATTTCCAACTCCTTACTTGGTAAATCCCACTTCTGACACCACTTGTGAGGCTGACAAGTCAGCGGTCCGACCAAGTAAGGAGACAGAGGCAGAACGTCTTGATACAACCCGGTGTGGGTATTTATTCATCTTTTGTACATGGTTGACCACATCAATATCCCCCAATGACTATCTCCCACACTATTCTTTCTCAAATGAGCCCAACATGCCACCCTTTATAGCCCCACCCATTGGACCGTACCATCCAAAAGGGGTGGCATGTGCAGAGATGGTCAGCTCAGATAAGGACCGTAGTTATTCACATTAAACATTTAGTGGAGAATGATAAACATCCTTTACTTACATTATATGTAATTACTGTATGAAAAGAAAAACCGTTATAAACTAACAAGCTACATGTACATGATAGCAAATCACCCCTGCCTCCAATCTGCTCCTTTAACCCCATCCGGAACGATAAAAAGGATCCGCTGTTTCCCCGGGGACCCTTTACGATGACGGACCTTGGGACCGGAGACGGGAGAGCAGGCGGAGGTGAGTGTTATGATGTTGAATGTTATAGGAGTAACTTGTACCATTAATGCACCTTATATCATGACCTTTACACGCTAAACATATCCTTTGCACATAATCTCAACCGCTGTCAATCTACACAAACCAACACTTTTGGCGCTCTCGCTGTAACTCCCCTTTCTTTCCAGGTGGAGCCGAGAGCCCGACCAGCGTCTGCCAGACGACATCACAATTTAATACGGTTGAATAATTTAATACACATTACATCAATAAATAGTATAAAATGTGCAAATAGGCAATGTTTAACTGTACTGTGCAAATCCCGCTAATAAAGTGCAAACTGTTCACTAAAGTGCTGAGTGACATTTGTCCTGTGCAAACCCACATGTGCAAGATGTAACATCCCGTCATGTCTGCTAAAATGTCATGTTAATCAGGTTCATGTTATTGTTTCACGTTTAGTTCATAGCCCAGGTTAGATTTATGTTTAGTCAAGTCTTTTTGTTCACCTGTCTAGTCCTGTCATTGCACTTCCTGTTTTATTTTGTACTTACCTCTTGTCTCTCATTTCAGGTCCCCTTACTTCCTCCCTTTGTGTGTTTTCCCGCCATCGTCAGCGTCTGCCCCGCCCCTGATTGTTTCCACCTGTTCCCCATTACCTCATGTATAAATAGTCCTGTCTCCCTTTGTCCTGTGCCAGTTCGTCTTGTGCCTTGTGCCATTTAGAGAGCCAGCTTGTCTCGCCAAGAGATTAATGTACTTTGTGACCATAGTCAAGTTTATTTAGTTTGTAAATTGTTTTACTACGTTTTGCCTCTCAGGAGTGATTTTTTGTTTGAACTTTATACTTTTACAAAGTAAAGACTTTTTTTCGAACAAACTCTCTTTTGAGTCGCGCGTTTGAGTCCAAGTGTCTGTATGGTTCCTAACAGAACGAACTGGCCAGAAAATGGACTCAGCCGACACCGGTTCCTTCAAGGCCGATGTGTTAGCGCAGGAAGCTAAGCTAACCCTCCATGCTGAACAGCTGTCTTCCATCAACCAAGGAATGATTGGTCTCAAGGATCGTCAGGTTGAATTCCAATCAGCTGTAACCAACCAAGTAAATCACCTGGCACTTCAAATGCAGCAAGTTCTCTCACACCTCAAAGCCGGTTCCTCTGCACCTACTCCAGCAATGCCAGGTCCACCGTCTCTTGCTGTTGTTTCAGATCACACCACCCCACCTGGATCGACGCTTCGTGTGGCTCCTCCGGAGAGGTTTTCTGGGGACTCTGGGAACTGTCGACCCTTTCTGGTACAGTGTGAACTACATTTTGCTCAGAACCCTGCTGCCTTTGTTTCGGACCAAGCTAAGGTAGCTTTCATGTTGTCCCACATGTCTGGTAGAGCCGCTGCTTGGGCTACAGCCGAATGGTCAAGAAACTCGCCCATATGTCAGTCACTGAACATGTTTACCCAGACCATAAGCCGTGTGTTTGATCACTCATCACCTTCCAGAGAAGCCTCACGAGTCATTATGCAGATCAAACAGGGACAACAGAGAGTGACAGACTATGCAATAGATTTTCGTACCCTAGCAGCAGACAGTGGGTGGAACACCCCTGCTTTAATTGCAAGCCTGTCTCCTAAAAAAATTACGTTCCGACAGAACTAAACTGCATTCTCAATTACGTTTAGCTAGAAACGTATTTTCTCCCACGTTACGTTCGTTATGAACGTGTCTCAAATACGTTTATTTTCTACATATCTTCTAGAAACATATTTTCTCCCACGTTACGTTTCTTATGAACGTATCTTAAATACGTTTATTTTCTACATATCTTTGCCATTTATTGTCTTGCTTATAATAATGATAATAGTCATTTATAAATATCATTTTAGAGCACACATTTGAAATAAGTAGGCGAGGCTGTAATTTTGCCAGCTGTTACTCTCATGAGCGAGGCAGAAAATAATAGTTTTCACATGCCAAAAAGCTGCTGTGTCTTTTATTGCACCTCAAACATTAAAACAAATCCAGAGTTACGTGTTTCTGTACTTCCTCTAAGAAGAAAGGACAGTAACAGAAGATCTCTGTGGCTTCAGGCTTGATCGCAGTTCAAATGACAGCGATGGTTTCCCCAAAAGTGGGCGGGGCTGTAAAGTGACGTAGATTTGACTCTCCTATTATTCAAAACCATTCTATTTATTCTAACGTAAATTACATGCCAGTGTTTTATCTTTTTATTTATTTGTTTTTATTTAAAATCGTATAATGTCGGACTTTTTTTTCCGTCTGTGAGGAAAAGAAATGGGGCTCAGAGCCTCAAAATACTGAAATCTGTATTTTTTTTAATCTTTTTTTCCTTCGAATTTGTTATTATTTTCTAAATAACACACTGTTATTTACTCAACAATAACACACAATTATCCTTGTTTTTATTTATTCGTTTAATTCTATAATCTTGGGCTTTTTAGCCGTAAATAAAGTCACCGGAAACAGACGTAGGCCTATAAGCGACATTTCGAGCGATACACACCACAAACCCACTGAACAGATTACCCAAGATCCTCAGCTTGAAGCTCGTTGATTGGATGTTTTAGCCGCAATGCATGTTGGGATATGATGTTAATGGGATATGATATCCGAAAAACATTTAAAAAATATATAATAATACTTTATTCCGAGTGTTCTTGCTTTTCTCTTTGGAAGTAATCACATAACGGCATTGTAATACACGGTTCGGCTGCATTAGATATTACACATCTGCCATAGTTCTTTATTTATAGAGCCCTGATGAGAAGACTTCTGGACAAACTGGAAGAACTGCATCTTGCATTTCTTTTCACAAAATACGTCTCCTTGCAATATCAATAGTAATTCGGCTGACTTTTATATTTGATCCAATTGGTTATATTTACACCATAACGGTGCACAGCTGATAGAAAAGGACTTGTAGTTTTTAAAGATATTACTGATTTTCTTTGAATTAAAGAATGTAAATACTGAGTTGAGAGAATAGTCAGGGGATTTGGGTGATGGGAGACACATCTATGGAATCACAATTTCAATAGCTACCATTAAATGACGGATATGCCTTTCTGTCTGTGATTTCCAAATCAGATATTAATGTGTAGAAGTAAAACATGAGAAATAGTATAGCAATATCCTGTAAAATTATGTAAAAACATGAATAAAACTACACATCCAGATGTTATACATGCATAAGTGTCCTACACTAATAATACAAAGTTATTATTAGTGTGCTGTGTGTACCTTGTGTGTTCCGCCTAGTGGTTAAAGCACGTTATTGAATTATTTTTGTTGAATAATGTTATTTTTGTTGAATAATGTTATTTGATGAACAAAATATTAAGAGTACATACTTTCATAGGGGGAAAGTAGAAGGTCAATGATAGAAATATAGAATATAAAAAATCGAGAAGATACTGTAAGTGAACTGTAAGTCTACAATAAAACACTTTAGTGCTGGATGTAGCCTACAAAGATATTAATAGGAGGATGTGCAAAACAGACAAACTAATTAACCTTTATTAACAATAATTAACAATTAATACTTTAGGTTAAGGTCTTCTTTTAAATAAGAACAAAACTTTGGGGGTATCTATCTACAGATAAATATTAAGCCTGACAAAGTACTTAACGTCTAATGTATTGCTTTCCTGCAATGTTAACTATGTTGAAGCACTTATTTTAACTGATATTATACACATTAATTATACTCTTATGTATGTAGATAGAATAATAAATGTGCAGAATTTGACAGTTTAATGGTGGAGATATACACACATATTGATAGATGTCTTGTAATGCACTGTTGAGGAACCTGTGTTTTTCATTAATTGCATAACTACACCGTAGTTGTGTATATGATATGTCAATAGAAAATCTTGAAATCTTGAAAGAGATGTGCAAAATAGCAATTATATACAGTTTTTAAATTAACTATTAGTAGAGAATAAAGATCAATGAATATACTTTATAGAGATCTGCAGATAAATGTTTAGTCTTCTCAAGCACCAACTATCAAATATCTCCTGATTTTTGGCACTTGACAATCACCTTTCCTGAATTTTACTCAGGTGTAACTAAAGTCTGCTTTAAGGGTTGTTTATATTTCACATCATTAATCAGAATCTGCAAAGTAACTAAAATAAATGTAGTGGAGTAAAAATACCAGGTTAACCTCTGAATTGTAGTGGAGTAGAATTACAAAGTAACAATGAGCTGTCATGTGGGTATATATTAATGCTGCCCATTATGGATACAAGCGATTTTCACCCATTTAGTAATTACTAGTGTTGTCAAAATTATCGCGTTAACGGCGGTAATTAATTTTTTGAATTAATTGCGTTAAAATATTTAACACATTTAACGCATGTGCAGAATGGCCCGCCCCATACTTGCCACCAGTGGCAGCGCCAGGGTATGGCTGGGGTAGGCTACACCCATACCAAGAAATGGCTTAGCCCCACCATGAAAAATGATGTTAAAGTAAGCAAAATAAAGTCCGCCAACTCGCACGGAGTAAATTGCACAGACAGTAGTTAGTAAGATTGATTTCAGTAGCCACTTGTCTGGAAATACCGAAGACCAGAAACGGTTTTGAAAACTTTTGTCACGTAGTGATCGTCTTCTCAATAGAACATCTTTGATAATGTCGGTGTTGTTGCAGGAAGTCCCGACGGAGAATACTTTTGCTGTAGTACAGGGGTGCACATAACTGGTACGCAGGTTATGTGCGTAATCTGAAACTTGTGTCACAAAGCGCATTTGCGTACCGACGTACTTGTGAAGCTTTTCCAGAAGGCGGTTAGATCACCGGACGACAGAGTCGGTCTCCGTGTGCACAGACAGGGCTGCTGTTAACGTCGGTCTGTACAACGGAATTGTGCCAAAACTACGCCAACCGGCTGCAGAGGGAGACTCTCTTCCCCCCTCTCACTGGAGAACTGCGCTAAAACAGCTGATCACAACGTTCGCACTCTGTGGTCACGAAGTACTCCACTAGCCGCCTCTGTCGACTTTCCTGAAGTACTCCCCCGTTGATAGAAATCAACACGTAATGAATTAAGACCCCACGGTTTGATGATTGATAGGTGTGTGGGTTGTCTTTCATTTTGACACGCAGAAAATGTTATAATAAACATAGATACTGTATGTTAGATGGATATATCCGCCTTCTTTCATTTATCTTTCCATTCCCACAACAATATACATAAAGAAATGGCATATTTTGGACATAGTTCCAATGGTGATTAATCATGATTAATTAATTTTTAAGCTGTGATTAATCTGATTAAAAATTTTAATCGTTTGACAGCCCTAGTAATTACATGTTTTACATTTGTACACACCAATGTGTTTCCTAGCGCCTAAACCTCCAGGGCTGTACACAGTTTAATACTGTCAACTTCTAATTTGGGAAAAAACGTCTTTTAAAACTACAATTCCCAGTAGAGACGAGAACATGTTGCGAAACACAATAGCCAGCATGTGTAGTTCTCGGGGGGCGTTCGAGTCCAGTTTTGAATAGTCTGCCGTGGTTTCGTTCCATTTCAAAGAGCTTGACACTCGGCGTAACCTTGGCGCACTGCCACTCCAACATCCAATCCCAGAGCTTGAAGATTAATAACGGGGTTTGTCAACGGGACTGTAGTCTCAAACGATAGCTGGGGATTATGGGTAGTGTAGTGTCTTCGGCCATCCTAAACAGAATTTTTTTTCCGGATATCATTGCATTAGCAATACCACATCTGGCATCACAGAGATCTTCTGTTACTGTCCTTTCTGCTTAGAGGAAGTACAGAAACACGTAACTGGATTTGTTTTAATGTTTGAGGTGCAATAAACGACACAGCAGCTTTTTGGCATGTTAAAACTATTATTTTCTGCCTCGCTCATGAGAGTAACAGCTGGCGAAATTACAGCCTCGCCTACTGATTTCAAATATGTGCTCTAAAATGATATTTATAAATGACTATTATCATTATTATAAGCAAGACAATAAATGGCAAAGATATGTAGAAAATAAACGTATTTAAGATACGTTCATAAGAAACGTAACGTGGGAGAAAATATGTTTCTAGAAGATATGTAGAAAATAAACGTATTTGAGATACGTTCATAACGAACGTAACGTGGGAGAAAATACGTTTCTGGCTAAACGTAATTGAGAATGCAGTTTAGTTCTGTGGGAACGTAATTTTTAGGAGACAGGGTTGTTTAATTGATGCCTTCATGAATGGTCTACAAGACTCTATAAAGGACCAGTTGGCACCCCATGAACTACCCACAGATCTTGATTCCATCATTGCCATGTCAATTCGCATTGATAACAGGCTTCATGAAAGGCAGAAGGAGAGAATCAGAACCAGTGCACGACCTCCGAGCCACATGGGGCGCTCACCTGCCTTTTGACACCCATGGAGCTCCAGTCCACCTTCCTCAGCCTCGCCCAAGGAACCAGCGCCCTCGGCTGCACCGGAGGAACCCATGCAGCTGGGCAGAGCCAAGGTCTCTCCAGAAGAAAGACAGCGCTGAGTCCAACAAGGAAGCTGTTACTACTGTGGGCATCAGGGTCACGTGGTGTCTTCTTGCCCAGTAAAAGGAGAGGCTCATCGGCACGACGGAGGGCGCTGGTGAGCCAATTCTCTGCAACTGATTTCCCTCCACGTTCATTGACCATGGTAAATATTCAAGTGCGTGACCAAGACATTACTGTGGGGACATTAATCGATTCAGGTGCCGACGAAAGTCTGATGGACTGGAGTTTGGCAAAGAGACTATGCATCAAGACTGTTCCGTTGACTTCCCCTGTTACTGCCAGTGCCTTAGATGGCAAGTTATTATTTAAAATAACCCATGTATCTGAACCTGTCCAAATAACCATTGACAATACACACCTAGAGGAAATGAAATTCCATTTATTTGACTCTGCACTACACCCCATGATTTTGGGTTATCCATGGCTGATCAAACATAATCCGATCATTGACTGGCGATCAGGGAGGGTTAAGGACTGGGGCCCAGGCTGTAGGCTGACCTGTTCAGACCTTCCTAGGTTCGCCACATAACCTGAAAAGGAACAAGACAAACACACTCATAAGCCTGACTCCATTTCAGAGTATCCCGACCTGACTAAAGTGCCCTTGTGTTACCAGGACTTAAAGGAAGCATTTAACAAAACTAGGGCCATGTCCCTACCTCCCCACCGACCGTATGACTGTCCCATTAACCTGTTGCCTGGTTCTCAGATCCCTAAAAGGAGACTTTACTCTCTCTCTGCACCGGAAAGGGAGGCTATGAAGGCCTATATTGACTCCTCTCTAAAGACTGGACTCATCAGACCATCCTCGTCCCCAGCGGCCGCTGGGGAGGATAAGAAAGATGGTACCCTCCGTCCATGCATTGACTATAGTCCCCTTAATGAAATAACAGTTAAAAATAGATACCCACTCCCTCTCATGTCTTCAGCCTTTGAACTTTTGCAGGATGCAAGACTATTCACCAAACTGGACTTGAGAAACGCTTACCATCTCATTAGGATACGAGAGGGGGATGAGTGGAAGACCGGTTTTAACACTCCCAGTGGTCACTACGAGTACCTAGTCATGCCATTTGGATTATGCAATGCTCCGGCAGTTTTTCAGTCATTTCTCAACGATGTGCTGAGAGATTATCTCAATAAGTTTGTATTCGTTTATCTCGATGAGATCTTGATCTTCTCACCCGATGAGGAGACCCACACCCATCATGTCCGCCAGGTACTGCAAAGTCTGATGGAGAATCAACTCTACTGCAAGGCTGAAAAGTGTGAGTTTCACGTCAAGACTGTCTCCTTCCTGGGGTACATCATCTCGGCCAACCAAATCCAGATGGATCTAGGGAAGGTCAGTGCAGTGGCCAATTGGCCATCTCCCACCAACAGGAAAAAGGTGCAACCATTTTTAGGCTTTGCAAACTTCTACAGGAGGTTTATAAGAAACTTTAGTGGCATTGCAGCACCTTTACATGCTTTAACCTCTCCCCATGTCATGTTCAAGTGGAATATACAGGCGGATGAAGCTTTCCAGAAGCTCAAGAAACTGTTCACGACTGCCCCAATCCTCACAGTGGCCGACCCACAGAGACAATTCATCGTGGAGGTGGATGCCTCCAACGATGGAATTGGGGCGGTGCTGTCCCAAAGATCTGTCCAGGACAACAAGCTACACCCATGTGCGTTCCTTTCACGTAAGTTGACACCTGCAGAAAGGAACTATGATGTGGGGAATAAGGAGCTTTTAGCAGTTAAAACAGCTTTGGAGGAATGGCGTCATTGGTTGGAGGGGGCTGAGCAACCATTTCTAGTTTGAACTGACCATAAAAACCTGGAATACATTAAGAACTCCAAAAGACTGAACTCACGCCAGGCTAGATGGTCATTGGTTTTTAATCGGTTTCATTTTGTATTGTCATACAGACCAGGCACACAGAATGTTAAACCTGATGTATTGTCACGTTTGTATGATCCTGAACCTGTTGCCAAAGAGCACGAGAGCATCCTTCCACCTAACCGTGTGGTTGGAGCAGTTTCATGGCCAATAGAATCAGTGGTGAAGCAGGCAAATGGTAAGACCCCGGCACCTAGGGATTGCCCACGAAATAGGTTGTTTGTCCCTGTTTCCGTTCGATCACAGGTAATACACTGGGCTCACACGTCTATGCTCACCTGTCATCCGGGAGTGAAACGCACAACCTTCATGATCAAGCAACGTTTCTGGTGGCCGGCTATGAGGAAGCAGGTGACAGAATATGTTGAGGCCTGCACTGTCTGTGCCAGGAACAAGACCTCCACTGAAGCACAGATGGGGTTGCTGCAGCCACTTCCTGTTCCTCATCGGCCATGGTCCCACATCTCGATGGACTTTGTCACCGGACTACCGATATCAGAAGGTAACACCACCGTCTTGACGGTGGTGGACAGATTTCGTAAAATGGCACATTTTATTGCACTATCCAAGCTTCCCTCTGCCAAGGAAACGGCAGAGGTCATGTTACGTCATGTCTTTCGCATTCATGGTTTTTCCAGGGACATTGTGTCAGACCGGGGCCCACAGTTCATTTCCCGTTTCTGGAAGGAGTTCTGCCATCTCCTTGGAGCCACAGTGAGCCTTTCCTCAGGATATCACCCCCAGTCGAATGGCCAGTCAGAGCGCATTAACCAGGAACTAGAGACCTGTTTGCGCTGCCTGGTCTCCCAGAACCAGGCATCCTGGAGCAAGCACCTGATGTGGGTGGAGTACGCCCACAACACGCTGCCCACTTATGCAACAGGACTCACACCGTTCCAGTGTGTGCACGGCTACCAACCACCTCTGTTCCCTGCTAATGAGGCCGAGGTCACGGTCCCATCAGCTCACGCTATGTTCCGTCGGTTCCGCCGGATCTGGGCCGGTGCTCGTCGTGCTCTCTTGCGCAGTGCCAGCCGGATGAAGGATGTGGTGGATCGACGCCGGAGACCTGCTCCACCGTATCGACCTGGACAAAGAGTTTGGCTAGCTACCAAGAACTTACCTCTCCACGTCATGTCGAGAAAGCTAGCACCAAGGTTTGTTGGTCCATTCCCGATATCGAAGATGATAAACCCGGTGTCTGTTCAGTTACGTCTACCCAGGTCATTAAAGGTCCATCCAACGTTTCACGTCGGCAAGATCAAGCCGGTCAGGGAGAGCTCAATGGTACCCGCCTCTAAACCCCCTCCACCCCCCCAGATGGTAGAAGGAGGCCCCGTCTACGCTGTAAAGAAACTGCTGGCAGTTCGTAAGCGAGGGCGAGGAAGACAGTTCCTTGTGGACTGGGATGGGTACGGTCCAGAAGAGAGAGCATGGATCCCAGCGAGTTTCATTGTTGATCCGGCCATGATTAAGGATTTTGATCGGGATCACCCAGAAGTTCCTGGGACGTCAGGAGCCGTCCCTAGAGGGGGGGGTACTGTAACATCCCGTCATGTCTGCTAAATTGTTTATGTCATGTTAATCAGGTTCATGTTATTGTTTCACGTTTAGTTCATAGCCCAGGTTAGATTTATGTTTAGTCAAGTCTTTTTGTTCACCTGTCTAGTCCTGTCATTGCACTTCCTGTTTTATTTTGTACTTACCTCTTGTCTCTCATTTCAGGTCCCCTTACTTCCTCCCTTTGTGTGTTTTCCCGCCATCGTCAGCGTCTGCCCCGCCCCTGATTGTTTCCACCTGTTCCCCATTACCTCATGTATAAATAGTCCTGTCTCCCTTTGTCCTGTGCCAGTTCGTCTTGTGCCTTGTGCCATTTAGAGAGCCAGCTTGTCTCGCCAAGAGATTAATGTACTTTGTGACCATAGTCAAGTTTATTTAGTTTGTAAATTGTTTTACTACGTTTTGCCTCTCAGGAGTGATTTTGTTTGAACTTTATACTTTTACAAAGTAAAGACTTTTTTTTGAACAAACTCTCTTTTGAGTCGCGCGTTTGAGTCCAAGTGTCTGTATGGTTCCTAACACAAGATTACCCGGCCCGAAGCCGTCAGTCCATAGTGACGAAGTTACCTTCGTCACACGTTATATAAATCCGCTTGTAAGATAGTTGCTATATGTTGCCTTTAAAGTTAACAATTTAAAGATACCATATTTTATTTCTCTAATCCTCAATTACAATGATGTCTCTAGTTCCCTCCACTGAGAGTATTGTATTATATGTGGGGAAAAGTCATTGTATCTAAGTATAATGCACTCACCTTGAACTGCAGGCACTGACGTTGACGTGGATGCCGGCATTGACATGGGAGTTGGTGAGATAACTTGGGTTAGCTGTAGCATTGGTCTCAGCTATGGCCTGACTGCAGATCCATTTGGTCTCGTCCACCACTGTGCGTGCATGAGGCAGACGCCCTACATCCCTAACTTTCATTAGAAGTTGGCGTCCTGTCTTGAGGATGTGAACTGCCTCATCGTGGGAGATGGTTACAAAGCTCTGTCCGTTGACATCCAGGATCTGGTCACCCACCTGCAACAGATCAGTTTCATCACAACATAAAACAACGCAGAGTTTTTGTGGCGTCAGAACAGACTGCCTAAATATACGGTTTATATATACGTACATATATACAGTGGCAAGAAAACGCAGTGAACCCTTTGGAATAACCTGCATTTATGTATAAATTTGTACAAAGAAAAAGGTATGATATCCAACCCTGTCTCCTCAAAATTAAGTTCCCACAGAACTAAACTGTATTCTCAATTACGTTTAGCTAGAAACATATTGTCTTTACATCCGGAAGTAAGTATTCTCTCTAATGTCGATTGATTTTAAAGTGATATCTGCATTACTCATGAACTCAAAAACACCAGATTATACCTGTTAATTACACAACATTGGTTTAATTTGTTTGCAATGCTTTTGTGTTTTTCCCCTTCGATTCGGAGAAATAAATAGTTTTTTCTGAGTTTATGATGGCCGAAGACACTACACTACCCATAATCCTCAGCTATCGTTTGGGACGACACCAGTCCGCTTTGATCGACAAACCCCGTGATTAGTCCTCAAGCTCTGTGATTGAATGTTGGAGTGGCAGTGCACCTAGGTTATTCTATATGAATTTCTTTCCCCGTAAAAGATAAAACCATACTTTATTCCGCTAGTACTTGCTTTACTCTTTGAAAGTCATCATATAAATGCATTATAATAAATGGTTCAGCTGCATTAAATATTACACATCTGCCGTAGTTCTTTATTTATTAGAAAGATTGGGCCTTGTGAGGCTCAATAATGCTCATAAGGCCTTATTGGGCCTCACAAGGCTCGTAAGGCTCCTCATTGGGCCTTACCGTTCTGTTTTAATTTCACAATAAAGTTAATAGTAATATGTTTGATATTATTGTTTTATGAACTAGACCACTGGGTCAAGTTAGGACCATCTGTCGGTTTGGTGTTACAAATATCAAAACAATATATATGTGGATAACAATAAACAGTTTTGGGCAAGTTACTTTAAAAAAGTAACTACACTATTTTGGCAGTGTAACAATCAAACAAGAACTACACTCTTTTGGCAGTAACAATTCAATAAATAATAAACTGTCAGACTGACACTGAAGACAAACAAACTATTTTCAGCCTCACAAAAACAACTAACAGTGAAATAATTTACCTCACATCTGGCCATTTAGCATAAACAAAATCAATAATGGTGGATACACTTAAGAAGAGGTGCTTTCAGCCTTATAAGTAATACATTGAGATGCTTTTCAGTAAGGTACAATGTCTGTGCAATGCATAACAAGAGGTATTCAAAAAATAAATAATTCATCCATTCATGTCTTCCTTCCTAGCCCTCAAACCAATGGTTGTACCTCAAGAGGAGAAGCCTCTCAAACTTTTGATCTGATAGCCTGTTCCTCTTTGGACACAGAATCAGGCTCCCTAGGCTAAAGAGTCTTTCTACTGGGGCACTGGATGGAGTGGTGGCATTATATCTAAGAGATATTTTCTTTATCAAAGGAAATTGATTAAGAGTGTCTATCCCTGTTGCTCCTGATTTGAGGTAATCAGCTACTTCATCTTCAGCACGGGCATAGGTATTCTCATCCTCTGGAGAGGAAAATAACTCATCCTCTTTGGTAGACCCTGTGCTGTGGTGTTCAATCAATCAATCTATCAATCAATCAATGTTTATTTATATAGCTCAATATCACAAATGTTACATTTGTCTCAGTGGACTTCACAGTTTGTACAAAATATCAGTATGACAATACGACACCCTCTGTCCTTAGACCCTCACATCGTACAAGGAAAAACTTCCGAAGAAAACCCACAGTTTTAAAGGGAAAAATGGGAGAAACCTCAGGGAGAGCAACAGAGGAGGGATCCCTCTCCCAGGACGGACAGACGTGCAATAGATGCCGTGTGTAAATCGAAGAGATAATACATTTGCAACATAGGTAGTCCAAATGTTTGGAAATGCATGTGTGTATAATAGGAAGATGAATCCACGAGGATATCCATCCAGGACCTATGATCCATGACCACAGCCACGACTCAAGATCCAAGGCTCGCGATGCAGGACACAGGACCGCAGGATCATCCATGACTCCAGATCCCGGCGTATATAGACACCAAAAAGAAAGACATTTGGGGAAGCTGGGTTAATCGGAACATGAGAGTACACAGGTATAGACAGAGAGAAGGAAGAAGTAAGATGTCCCCCGACAAACTAAGCCTATATCAGCAAAACTAGGGGCTGAATCTAATCAGCCCTAACTATAAGCTTTATCAAAAAGGAAGGTCTTAAGCGCACTCTTAAAAACGGATAGGATGTCTGCCGCCCGAACACAAACTGGAAGCTGATTCCACAAATGTGGAGCTTGATAAGAAAAGGCTCTGGCTCCCATTGTACTTTTAGAGACTCTAGGAACAACCAACAACCCTGCATTCTTGGAACGCAATGCCCTAGTAGGACAGTAGGGTATAATGAGTTCTTTAAGGTAAGATGGCGCCTGCCCATTAAGGGCTTTGTAGGCGAGAAGAAGAATTTTAAATTCTATCCTGTGTTCTATAGGGAGCCAGTGTAAGGCAGCCAGAACAGGAGTAATGTGGTCCCTTTTCCTAACTCTGGTTAGTACACGAGCTGCAGCATTTTGAATCAGCTGAAGCGACTTGACTGACTTCTTGGTACACCCTGATAATAAAGAGTTACAATAATCCAGCCTTGAAGTAACAAATGCATGGACTAGTTTCTCTGCATCGTTTTGAGGCAAGATATGCCTGATTTTTGCAATGTTACGTAGATGGAAGTAGGCGGTCCTTGAAATTGATTTTATGTGGGCGTTAAAGGATAAATCCTGATCAAATATAACACCAAGATTCCTTACAGTCTCACTGGAGGCTAAATTAATGCCATCCATAGTTAGTATATCTTTAGATAATTTGTTTCTTAGATTCTTCGGGCCAAGTACAATAACTTCGGTTTTGGTCGTGTTTAACATCAAAAAGTTTAAGGTCATCCACGTTTTTAAGTCCTTGAGACAGTCTTGAATTTTATTTAGATGATTAATTTCATCAGGCTTGATTGATAAATATAGTTGAGTATCATCTGTATAACAATGAAAATGTACAGAATGATTCCTTATAATATTGCCTAACGGAAGCATATATAATGTGAACAAAATAGGTCCGAGCACTGAGCCCTGTGGCACTCCATGGCTAACTTTGGTTTGCGTGGAAGATTCATCATTGACACGTACAAACTGAGAGCGTTCAGATAGATAGGACCTAAACCAGCCTAAAGCAGTTCCCTGTATGCCAACTAAGTGCTCTAGTCTTTGCAATAAGATATCATGATCGATAGTATCAAATGCAGCACTGAGATCGAGCAAAACAAGAATAGAGACAAGTCCCTTGTCAGAGGCTATTAGAATGTCATTTGTGACTTTAACCAGAGCTGTCTCTGTGCTATGATGTGTTCTAAAGCCAGACTGAAAATCTTCAAATAAATCATTGTTTTTTAAGTAATCACACAACTGTTTTGCGACTGCTTTCTCAAGAATTTTTGAGAGGAACGGAAGATTAGAAATAGGTCTATAATTGGCTAAAACCTCTGGATCGAGGTTGTGCTTTTTAAGAAGAGGTTTTATCACTGCTACTTTGAATGATTGTGGAACATAGCCTGATAATAAAGACATATTCATAATATTTAATAAAGAAGTGCTAATTAATGGAAAAACTTCCTTCAACAGCTTAGTTGGAATTGGGTCTAACATACACGTTGATGGTTTAGAAGAGAGAATCATTTAATTTAATTGTTCAAGGTTAATGGCTGAAAAGCATTCTAGTTTACTATCTAGTGTAATATTAGAACTTACGTTTCCGGGAGCTGTTGCTAACACTATACTGGTCAAAGGCAAGAGGTCATTCATTTTGTTTCTAAGAGTAACAATTTTATCGTTAAAAAAGCACATAAAATCATTACTACTGAGTGCTATGGGAATAGAAGGCTCAATCGAGCTGTGGCTCTCTGTCAGCCTGGCTACAGTGCTGAAAAGAAATCTTGCATTATTCTTATTCTCATCTATTAATGAAGAGTAGTAGGCTGCTCTCGCTTTACGCAGTGCTTTCTTATATTCATTGAGAGTAATATGCCAAATTAAACGAGATTCTTCAAGTTTAGTGGAACGCCATATCCTTTCAAGTTGTCTCGACTTTTGCTTTATTTTGCGGGTTTCGGCATTATGCCATGGAGCTAATCTATGTTGTTTTATTTTCTTCTTTTTCAAAGGAGCAACAGAGTCTAATTTTATTCGCAGCGCATCTGTAGCACTATCAACAACATGATCAATTTGGGGTGGTGTACATTTTGTATAAGTTTCCTCCCCTACATGCAGACATGCTATCGAGTTAAGTATTGGTGGAATCTCTTCCTTAAATTTGGCTACAGCACTAACAGATAGGTTTCTGCTGCAGGAGCTTTTGACTAATGCTTTGTAGTCTAGTAACAGTACTTCAAAAGTTACTAAGAAATGGTCGGATAAAGCAGGATTATGCGGTTCGACTAATAGTTGCTCAATTTCAATACCATAAGTCAGAACAAGGTCGAGAGTGTGATTATAGCAGTGGGTTGGTTTGGTTGTACCTGGTTGCTGCTCCTGCTCAAGGGCCTGTTTTCGGGACTCTGCTTGCAGACTTGCCTTCGATTGGTCTTTCCTCTCCTGGTCACGCAACCAACGCAGCTTGAACTTTGGTACAGTGTGTGTGCTCTGAATAAATGCTCTGTAGTTGATCTGATTGAAATTGTGATTGTAATCTCAAAACCACTACGGTATTTTCAGGCAGAAATTTGGGACAATTATTTCGACAGAAACCTTAAAACTGAACTAACTGGCTGCTAGGGTTAACTTTGATTTAAACATTTGTAGAATACTAAGAGCTTTATTGAGTAGGGGTAATTGTATTAAGGGTTACACTCATAACTTTATAACTTAGGGTTTAATGTAATTGTAAACTATTGTGCCACTAAAAAGTTTCATTAACAACTCAGGAGTGAGCCAGTTTCGATTTTCTATTGAGGCCCATCAGCTGCAGAGAGTTAACTAATTAAAGGGGCGTGGCCCCACAGCTGTGACAACGCAGCACTCAGGTGTCCATTTTAGGTAGCACTTTGCTGGAGCGTCAGCTTCAGACTGACAAAGACAATAGAGTCCTGTTGGAGTAAGACTGACAAAGACAATAAAGTCCTGTGTGAGTCACGAGGGAGGCAAAGAGGAGGTAAATCCTACTTTAAATGAGCTAAGTATCGCTGGTGTTTTTATCCACTCTTGCTAAAAACATGTGTATATTCTCCATTCCTGTTCATGTGTCTTCTCGCATTTATCACTGGCCCCGTGCATCTCGTAATACACTGAACACAAATATAAATGCAACACTTTTTTTCAGCTTCCCTGAGACGGTTTCTGACAGTTTGTGCAGAAATTCTTTGGTTATGCAAACAGATTGTTGCAGCAGCTGTCCAAGTGGCTGGTCTCAGACGATCTTGGAGGTGAACATGCTGGATATGGAGGTCCTGGGCTGGTGTGGTTACACGTGGTCTGCGGTTGTGAGGCCGGTTGGATGTACTGCCAAATTCTCTGAAACGCCTTTGGAGACGGCTTATGGTAGAGAAATTAACATTCAATTCATGGGCAACAGCTCTGGTGGACATTCCTGCTGTCAGCATGCCAATTGCACGCTCCCTCAAAACTTGCGACATCTGTGGCATTGTGCTGTGTGATAAAACTGAACATTTTAGAGTGGCCTTTTATTGTGGCCAGCCTAAGGCACACCTGTGCAATAATCCTGCTGTCTAATCAGCATCTTGATATGAGGTGGGATGGATTATCTCGGCAAAGGAGAAGTGCTCACTATCACAGATTATTTCAGATTTGTGAACAATATTTGAGAGAAATGGTTATTTTGTGTATCGATTTTTATTTTTATTTTTGAGTTCATCTCATGAAAAATTGGAGCAAAAACAAAAGTGTTGCATTTATATTTTTGTTCAGTGTAGTTGTAACCAGCCTGCTCTCGTCTATTCCACATGCTCCACTGAGATCCAACATCTAGTTTCAGGCGGCCTGTGGAACTGCCAGTCAGCTGTTCCTAAGGCTGACTTCATCTCTGGCTACGCTTCCCTGCAGTCTCTGGATTTCCTTGCTCTCACTGAGACCTGAATTACTCCATCCAACACATCCACCCCAGCAGCTCTCTCCACAGCATATTACTTCTCCCATACACCCAGACCCACTGGCAGAGGAGGTGGCACTGGTCTCCTGCTCTCTCCCAAATGGAGCTTTTCCCTCTTCAAGCTACCTAACTTCACTCCTTCCACCTTTGAATTCCATGCCGTCACAGTAACCCATCCTATACAATTAACCATTGTTGTTCTCTACCGTCCACCAGGCGCCTTGGGGGACTTCTTGGAGGAATTAGATCATCTCCTCTCACACATCCCTGAAACTGGCCCTCCCGCTGTACTTCTCGGAGACTTCAACCTCCAGACAGGGAAGATATCTGAACTAACATCTCTTTTAACTGCCTTTGCTTTCTCACTGTCTCCATCCCCACCAACTCATAAAGCTGGCAATGTCCTTGATCTCATATTCTCAAGGAACTGCTCTACTTCTAATCTCTCTGTAAACCCGCTCCACACCTCGGATCACTTCTTCATTTCATTCTCTCTACCCCTTTCCAAACATAACAAACTAATCTCTTCTAATTCTGCACCTGTCCGCCGTAACCTTCGTTCCCTCTCCCCCTCTACTCTTACCTCATCCGTGCTCTCAGCCCTCCCTTCCTCTGACTCGTTCCAACTCCTGCCTCCAAACTCTGCTGCAGAAACTCTCCTCTGTACTCTCTCATCCTCTCTGGACTCTCTCTGTCCTCTCACATCTCGGCAGGCTCATCAGTCCCCTCCTGCTCCCTGGCTAAATGACGCACTGTGTGCTAATAGAACCATCCTTAGGGCAGCAGAGCGGAAATGGTGAAATCCAAAAAGGTTGATGATATTCGCTCTTCTTTTTCCGACTCACCTTTACTCACCGCTGGGTCACCTGACCTCCCGTTCACCCACACACTAACCTCCTTTTCCCCTCTCTCTCCAAGTGAGGTTTTTACCCTCATTACCTCTGCCCGCCCTACCACCTGTCCTCTGGACCCTATCCCTTCAAACCTCCTTCAGACTATCGCTCCTGATATTCTACCGTTTCGCTCCCATTTAATCAACACTTCTCTAACTTCTGGTCACTTTCCAAATAGTCTTAAGGAGGCAAGAGTAAACCCTCTCCTAAAGAAACCCACTCTCAACCCGTCTGATGTTCTAAACAACAGGCCTGTCTCTCTCCTCCCGTTCCTGTCTAAAACACTTGAACGCGCTGTCTTTAAACAACTCTCCTGTTATCTCCATCAGAACAACCTTCTGGATCCGCACCAGTCTGGTTTCAAGGCAGGTCACTCAACAGAAACTGCTCTCCTCGCTGTCTCTGAGGAACTGCACACTGCTAAAGCAGCCTCCCTCTCCTCTGTCATCATCCTTCTGGACCTGTCTGCTGCATTCGACACGGTGAACCATCAGATCCTCCTTCGCACTCACCAAGAACTTGGGAGTTTCAGGCTCTGCACTTTCCCTCCTCACCTCATACCTCGAAGACCGCACCTACAGGGTAACTTTGAGAGGGTCAGAGTCCGACCCTTGTCAATTAACTACAGGGGTCCCACAGGGCTCTGTACTTGGTCCCCTCCTCTTCTCTCTGTACACAAACTCGCTCAGATCAGTCATTAGCCCGCATGGTTTTTCATACCATTACTACGCTGACGACACCCAATTAATTCTGTCCTTTCCCCGCTCAGAGACCCAGGTCGTCGCACGTATCTCTGCTTGTCTAGCAGACATCTCTCAGTGGATGTCTGCTCACCACCTCAAGCTCAACCTTGACAAGACTGAACTGCTTTTTCTTCCGGGAAAAGATTGTCCCACTCTTGACGAAGATAAAGAGTCCTTGACAGCTGAGGGGGGTCTGTAGCAGCCCACCACCATGACCTGTTGACCCTTTGCTACTTCGATAATTAAGGCTAAACATTCTAGTTGTTTACTAATAGATTTGGAAACCATCTTGGTTACACAAAACTTATTTTTCACATAAATGGCAACGCCACCACCTTTTTTAGGACGGTCGGTACGATATACACTATAACCATTTAAGTAGATGTCAGAGGCCAAAATAGATTTATCTAGCCACGTTTCTGATAAGACAATGACATCAGCATCAGTCGAGCTCGCCCAAATGCGGACAAAATCTAGTTTAGGTAACAGACTGCGCACATTTAAGTGAATGAATCCCAACCCAGATCTAGAATTAAAATCAGCAGGAGTAGCTATCTGACTACTACTGCTACTGGGCGGTCCAGGATTTAGTTGTACATTCCCTGATAGTAATAATAGCAACAAAAAAAAACACCTTTTCCTCTTAACCGACACACATACATTGTCCTCTGCTTTAAAGTCACCAGTAAACACCAGTAAAGAGAACCATCATAGCAGGCAAGTGAGAAAGACAAACATTTGTCAAACTGAATGTCTGTGACAAGGCAACCAGTAATTGTTTGTGTAACACATCCAAACCTTTACAGGGGATGTCCACTGCGGGCGGTAGAACAGACCTGAATCCAGTCGACTTCTCAGGATGACGAGAGAACTTCTCATTGTCCACAATAGCTAACAGGCATAGCAGAATCATGATAGGGGCCATTTTCCCAGACCAGCACAGCATCCGGATAGGCGCGTAAGCAGGCCCGAAACGTGGAGGCGCTCCGGTCTCTTCACGATATCCCCGGTGCAGAACCTCCTCAGTACAGCAGGATAGGCGAAGCAGGCCCAGCTCGAGGCGTAGAGGCGCTCCGGTCTCTCCGCGATGTCCCCGGTGAAGATCCTCCTCAGCACAGCAGTACAGGATAGGCGAAGCAGGTCCAGCCCGAAACGTAGAGGCGCTCCGGTCTCTCCGCGATATCCCCGTGGTAAAACCTAAAACGTAGAGCGCGACAGGTGGAGCAGGTGGATACAGGCCTCCGCTACAGCAGGTGTAAAGCAGGCCGCAGCCCGAACGCGAAGCCGCTCCGGTCTCTCCGTTACGTCCCCGTCCCGGGGCAAAATCTCGCCAGGACAGCAGCACACGACAAGTGGAAGCAGGTCCCCGCCACAGCACAACTGGACAGGTGGAAAAGGAGGCCCCAGCCCGAGCAACAACGTGCAGGTAAACCTCCTCTCCACCCCTCACTTTCCACGCTCCGTGAGGCGGATGAGAAAATGCGACGAGTGTTGAGTGGGAATGCTGTGTGGTACACAATGCTGTGTGCAATTCAGTTTGCCCTCATATTAGTTATCAGTGTCAGCCACTCTCTAACCCGGGGTCATGCCTGGCAAAAAAGAGGCTGACACTCATTAAAGTGTCTCAGCTTATCGCATGAGAGACTGGGACACACACGAAAGCAACCAACCACACACACACACACACACACACACACACACACACACACACACACACACACACACACACACACACACACACACACACACACACACACACACACACACACACACAAGGAGAGTCAGAATTCAAACAATATGGTCGAGTCTCAATCTCAAAATGCACCAGCCGCCACTGATTTCTATCATAAAACTTTGGGGTACTCATCATTTCCATGTTCACAATAGGATGCGCAAGAGGATAATATGATAATGTATACTATGGTATAACTACCTTATGGTTAAAGAGGTTCCACTGTGTCTGTGAGTTTCTACTTGTTCAGTTGTACAAAATACATTCTAAGAAGTCGGCTGTTCAATATTTCCTTTAAAGCTTGAGGTGATCACCTGCTGCACTGTTTAACCAAACCATCATACTGCCACAACACAGACAAGGAGACAATGTTGGTTTTCCAAGAATGGCAGGGTGACTCTGATAAACCCTGATAAACACACCCATGCGCACACACATGCACACATACACATATGTGAAATATCTCAACTTTGGATGTATCACCATACATTTGGTACAAAAATGTTCCCCTGAGCACCATCATCACCAAAGATTTTAATTTGTTTATGCTATATACCCCCTGTCTGTTCTTTCTCTCTTTCCTGCTCTCACACTTTGTAGAATGTCAAAAGCTTCCGGTTCTGCAGCATGACCGGTCAATACTCTGTGGTAAAAAAAAATACCTCTTCATCTCTCTCTGAGACATGTCATACTTTCAAGCGACAACATTTTGAAGAAAGCATTTAAACCTCTGTTCTTTTAAACTCATTTTTTCTGAGTAAGGCTATTTTTCCCAGGTGTCCCAATTTGTTCAGAATACTAAGAAATCAAACCATGAGTTTGATGATTTATTTGTATCCAGAAGTAGGACACCGGGGTATTATCATGAAAGCCATATTAAGGTTTCATCCACATTGTTTATAGGTAGGAAACACTGGCTTTTGTTGTTGTTGCCTGAGGCAGGTTGAAAAATAGTACAGAGAGTGGCCTGCTTGTTGAGGCAGAAAGCTGACCTGAAAGCACACAGCAGAGATTTAGCATGATAATGCATTTTGTAGACCTGTCATGGCAGTGAACTCAACTCCCTGGCTGAGGCTGTAAGGCAGGTAGCAGATGTTACTTACAGGTTCAACAGTGTAATGGAAGCAGGTGGTTACACAGAATGAGGCACCAGATGTTAGGGGTGACAGCTGGAACGGTGGCAGACATATACACATCAATAACTCATTAAATCCATTAATAAGATTTAAAGCACCATTTGAGTGTTTGTTAAAGTTTCAGGGTGTTCTGATACAAAACCAATATGTTTTCACATTGCTGTTGAACTGTAATATAGCATTTTACATTTGGGTGGCGTGTGGTACAGTGGGTTGAGCGTTGGTGTTCGGATCAGGGAGTCACAGGTTCAATCCCCACTGCAGTCAGCATGTCGTTGTGTTCACCCCAAATTGCTCCTGTGGGGATTGCCCACAGTACTGAGTATGTAAGTCGCTTTGGATAAAAATGTCTAACAAGTGACATGTAATACATGTAATATACTATTTCTTGAGTCATCTATCTCACATGACAATCAAGTCTTATTTTAGTTTGATCAAATTGTGTGTAATGTAGCGGTGTAGTGCATGGTTTCCAAATGAGTCTGTACCAACAACTACATTACAACACAGCAGTACTACACTGTGTGCACAATTATTAGGCAAGTTGCATTTTTTGAGGATTATTTTAATTATTGAACAACTACTGTGTTCTCGGTCAATCCAAAATGTTAATGAACCTCAAACCTGAATATTTAAGAAAGTAAAAGTGATGTTCTGGCTTCTTAGGAGAAAATCTATGTGTGCACAATTATTATGCAACTAAAGGAAAACAAACATCTTCCCACAAAAAAACACTATGAGCACCTCCGCTCACACACAGTTTAAAAAGGACGGAAGGAGAAAAAATACCAGGCAATTGATGGAGTCTGTCAGTTTCTTGATCTATTGACGATCAACCACAGCCTCCCAGACTCTGTTCAGAGAGCTGTACTGATTCCTCCACCGGAAATCTCCCTTTAAGAAGAGCCCACTAGTTCTCTATAGGGTTAAGGTCTGGTGAGGAAGGGTTTAGGTCAGATGAGGAAGGGTTTAGGTCAGATGAGGAAGGGTTAAGGTCAGATGAGGAAGGGTTTAGGTCAGATGAGGAAGGGTTAAGGTCAGATGAGGAAGGGTTTAGGTCAGATGAGGAAGGGTTAAGGTCAGGTGAGGAAAGGTTAAGGTCAGATGAGGAAGGGTTTAGGTCAGGTGAGGAAGGGTTTAGGTCAGATGAGGAAGGGTTTAGGTCAGGTGAGGAAGGGTTAAGGTCAGGTGAGGAAGGGTTTAGGTCAGGTGAGGAAGGGTTTAGGTCAGGTGAGGAAGGGTTTAGGTCAGGTGAGGAAGGGTTTAGGTCAGGTGAGGAAGGGTTTAGGTCAGGTGAGGTAGGGTTTAGGTCAGGTGAGGAAGGAGGCCATGTCATTATTCGTTCCTCTTTAAGGCCTTTACTCGTTTACCACACAGTGGAGTACTTTGATGCATGCGATGGAGCAGTGTCCTCCATAAAATCATGGTCTTCCTGAAAGATGCAGACGTTTTCCTGTTCCACTGATGGAAGAAAGTGTCTTCTAAAAACTGGGAGTAGGTTTGGGAGTTGATAATGAGTCCATCTTAAACCTGAAAAGGTCCAACTAGCTCCTCCTTAATAATACCAGCTCATACCAGAACCCACCTTCACCTTGCTGTCACTGAGTGGAAGTGGAGCTCTGTGCTTGTTACGGCCCGTCCACACAGCGGCGTTGGAAGCTTCTTCCGACGCTTCTGCCCATTCACTTTGAATGGGGTGATGTCACTTTTCGCCGAACTGCATTGTGGGAAGCAGAGCGGAGCTTTCCTGGCGTTTCAGGCTGCAAAAGTTGAGCAATGTTCAACTTTTGAAGCTTCTGAAGCTTTCGGTGGAATCGTCAACCAATCAAATCATATGCCAGTACAAGCTCTAGCCAATCAAACCGCTGCTTGTGTGTCAGAGGCGGGAGATTCATGTGATTGGTTGTTGGTCGAGCTTCAGACACGCCTGCCGGCAAGCTTTTTCCAAGGCCGCTGTGTGGACGGGCCGTTACTGAACCAGCCACGGGCCCATCCATCTGGTCCGTCAAGAGTCACCCTCATCTCATCAGTCCAGAAAACCTTTCTTGGCCCAGTCTTGACATTTTAACTCATGTGTCTTGTTCAGTGGTGGTTTCAGCCTTCCATGTCTCTGAACACCTGAAACTTCTGGGCCTCCAGGTAGGTCACAGTTCTGGAATATGACAGCACTGGAGGATAATGGCTTCCTGGTGGCTTCACATTTGATTCTTCTCAGATCTTTGGCAGTTCATTTGCGTCTTATTTTCTCAACACATTTCTTGCCACCCTGTTGACTATTAACAACAAAACCTTTGTTGGTTCTGTGATCATGCCCCAATATCTTAGCAATTTCAAGAGTGCTGCATCCCTCTGAAAGACTTTTAAAATGTTTGACTTTAAAAAAAAAGCTGCCTAATAAATCTGCACACCTTGATATAGGGTGTTGATCTCCTTCCCTCCCTCATTACACAAATACCGATCACCTGATATCCTTAAATCTAATACGCATTCAAGTTCTAAAAAGTCTAAATACTCACTTGCCTAATAATTGTGCACACAGTGAATAGCTTTGACGCAATGTTGAATGGGATGGATAATCATATATGAAGTACATTTTCAATTAGAAGTAATTTCTAATTTTAAAAAATGCCAAACATTTGGTACAAATCTTGTTAATACCCGAATGCCTGATATTAAATATGTCACTAAGATGGCAGCCAATGTTTTGCTCTCTGGTGCTTTTTCTCTTTTTGTTTATTTATTTCGTTTTCAGGTGTTCCTTTCCAATTAAACCAGGGAGGAACATCTGACAAACGACATAGTCTATACAGTTTTCTGCACGACGGGTCAGTTTTGGTGGTATTTGAGATCCCGCAACATGTGCGCATGTTGCGGGATCCCTGTACAGCTCTCCTGTACACTGTATGGTTTATCTTCTGTACACATATTTATGTATAAAAGACATAAAAAAGTGCATTTTGCATGATAGGAGACCTTTTAAAGTTGGTTTTCTTGTTGTAGCTGTATATCCTCCTGTATACTGTGAGTAAGTACACTGAGAGCAACTGAAAAACAGATTTCCCTCTATGAGAATATATAGAAGGAAGCACATGCCACTTCAAAACATTGTATTGTGTTTAAAACGTACAAATACGTTTTTTGCAAGCATCTCAAAGATCATGAATTCTCATTTGAGGGACAGGTTTAACGTTGGAATATAGCAATGCTATCAAGAAGGGTTTAGTTAGGGTACCTTTAGGGCACAGGCATCTGCAGCAGATCCAGGGTCCACTCCAGTGATGTAGATCCCCAGTCCATACTCTGCTCCACCTCTGACCATTAGGCCCAGAGAGCGACCATCGTCCATATTTAGGTTACACTGAAGAGGAGACAGGACAATTACCAAATGTACATTTATTTGCTCGAGAAATTCATGAAAATTCCAACAGGTGGCATGAGTAGTATTAATGATACCCCTTTCGTCTCATTAGTATGCATAAAAAGTGACAGGTGGATACGCCCCTAATTATGCAAATGAGCTAAGTCCCGCCTCCCATTGTTCGAGATCCTTTGATGTGATTGGGTACAATCATGTTAATGAGCTAAGTCCCGCCCCCCTTTGTAGTCTAATCCTTTGATATGAGTCGTTATAACAGGTAGGTGTGAAAAGCCCCCCTGTGTAGTGCCTTTGTTGTCTAATTCTTTGATGTGTTGATTAAGGTAGTCTCTTTGAAGTTATGTTGTCTGGCCCCTGTCCCCTCACACCCCTTGGTAGTCTAAGCCTTTGATGTGAGTTGTTATAACAGGTAGGTGTGAAAAGCCCCCCTGTGTAGGGCCTTTGTTGTCTAATTCTTTGATGTGTTGATTAAGGTAGTCTCTTTGAAGTTATGCTGTCTGGTCCCCTCAGGGTTGTCTAATCTAATTAGCCTTTGATGTTTTGCCCTTTGATGTGAGGTGTTATAACAGGCAGGTGTGATTTCACACTGGTGTGTTATAAGCCTTTGATGTTAATCTAGGTGTCTCCTTTGAAGTTATGCGTGAGACGGTCCAGCCCCCTCCCAGCCCAGGCCTCTCCCCCCTTTCTCCACCCCCTTCCTTTTGGCTATGAGGCCAGCAGATAGTGGGGGGTGGAATTAGGTGAAAATAGAAATATGCTCAAAACTAAATAAAAGACAGTAATTTCCACTTACCAAGTCACCTTGCAAAAAAGAAAAATGGCCAAGAGACGCCTGTGACAACTTACCGCCATCCGTCCGGGGCGCCAGTCAAGAAACGAATGCCGCAGCTGTGCGGGAGTCAGACACCTACAGCCAGAGATCTGTGCACAAACTTATCTCGTGCCCTCTTTTGGTCATGTGAGCGCGTTCATGTGTGCTGGAGGAGGGGCTCTGTGAGGAAGTGGCAGATTTTCCCCCCGGTTGTGTACTTTCAAATTCTAGCTCACTCGAGCTGGTTTCTCCAAAATGACCTACCCCTACCTTCAAGAACAATTAACACACACACACACACACACACACGCACACGCACATGCACACGCACACACGTTGGAGTTGGCCTTTGATGTGACGGTTGAGATAAGCCTGGGATGTTAATCTATATGTTGATTAAGACACTCTCTGTGAGGTGAGAAGCGAGGGGATGGAGTTAGTTTAAAAAAAAAAAATACGCACAAACTAAATAAAACGGCCATTAATTTTCACTCACTAAGACACCTAAAAACGTTATTGTCCTCTCTAGATTTGATTCAGGGGTTGTTTTTAAATGATTTGTGCTTGCTAAGGATGTTTCTTTTCAAGTTTTTGTGAAACTGTTAACTACAAGGAAGTATCTGGTTGCAAAAAGGGTATTCATATTAATTTTAAAAATATCTTATTTAGGTTTTAATAGTGATAACTAAGTTTCACTCTGTGGGAGGCAAAAGACGCATCGTTAATCACCTGGATAAAGGACTCTTTAAAGCAGAGACATGGTGACCCGCATACCTGACTATCAGCAGGAGAGGACTCTTTAAAGTAAATACATTATAGGGTTAAAATAAGATATATATATGTGGTGGAATTAGTTTAAAACAGTCACCTTACACTTTTTAGTTGTCCTCTCTAAATTAGATGTAAGTTTTTTTTTTTTAAATGATTAGTGTTAATTAAGGGCTATTGTTATTTTGGTTTATAAGGGGATAGGAGTTCAACTTTTAAAAATTGCACAGGATCATTATAAGAAGAGTGAGAGGGCTAATGAGCCAGCACCATACCTCCTCTATGCATTTTCTTGACCTGTATCTGATCTTGAAAAACTCTGGTAAGTACTTTTTATTTTATTTTATAATATCATGTAATTATTAAATGTTGTTTTTTTGGTAGGGGTTAAACTAGTATATTATGTGGATAGTATATTATTAGATACTTAAAAATGTTAGGTTTTTTCTGTTTACAGTAGATACCCTGTGTGCTGAAATCTACTCAAACAGAGTACTTCATGGTAGTGGTCAGCTTTTAAACACAAAAGTGTATCTTTCGGTAACTTTCTCAGAGAATTAAGCATAAATCTGGCAAATGTTCAAAACAGCGTTGTTTCACTGAAATAGCCTCAAAATCACAAACTGCCATTAAGAGTCAGAATCTTAATTAAATCTACTAAAACAAAGTACTTCATTATCTACTTTTTCAGCTTTTATACACAAAGTGTATCTTTCAGTAACTTTCTCAGAGAATTTAAACATAAATCAGTCAAATGTTCAAAACAGCCTTCACTGAAATAGCCTCAAAATCACAAACTGCCATTAAGAGTCAGATGCTTGACGAAATCTACTAAAACAAAGTACTTCATTATCTACTTGTTCAGCTTTTATACACAAAAGTGTATCTTTCAGTAACTTTCTCAGAGAATTTAAGCATAAATCTGTCAAATGTTCAAAACAGCCTTCTTTCACTGAAATAGCCTCAAAATGACAAAACTGCCATTAAGAGTCAGAATTCTAACGAAATCTACTCAAACAGAGTACTTCATGGTCGTGGTCAGCTTTTAAACACAAAAGTGTATCTTTCAGTAACTTTCTCAGAGAATTTAAGCATAAATCTGTCAAATGTTCAAAACAGCCTTCACTGAAATAGCCTCAAAATCACAAACTGCCATTAAGAGTCAGAATCTTAATTAAATCTACTAAAACAAAGTACTTCATTATCTACTTTTTCAGCTTTTATACACAAAGTGTATCTTTCAGTAACTTTCTCAGAGAATTTAAACATAAATCAGTCAAATGTTCAAAACAGCCTTCACTGAAATAGCCTCAAAATCACAAACTGCCATTAAGAGTCAGATGCTTGACGAAATCTACTAAAACAAAGTACTTCATTATCTACTTGTTCAGCTTTTATACACAAAAGTGTATCTTTCAGTAACTTTCTGAGAGAATTTAAGCATAAATCTGTCAAATGTTCAAAACAGCCTTCACTGAAATAGCCTCAAAATCACAAACTTCCATTAAGAGTCAGATTCTTAACGAAATCTACTGACACAAAGTACTTCATTATCTACTTTTCAGCTTTTATACACAAAAGTGTATCTTTCAGTAACTTTCTCAGAGAATTTAAGCATAAATCAGTCAAATGTTCAAAACAGCCTTGTTTCACTGAAATAGCCTCAAAATCACAAACTGCCTTTAAGAGTCAGATTGTTAATGAAATCTACTGACACAAAGTACTTCATTATCTACTTTTCAGCTTTTATACACAAAAGTGTATCTTTCAGTAACTTTTCTCAGAGAATTTAAGCATAAATCTGTCAAATGTTCAAAACAGCCTTGTTTCACTGAAATAGCGTCAAAATCACAAACTGGCTGAAACTATACAGTGAATTGGAGAAATTACAGCACAGAGTTTTCTACTACGACACAGATAGTATAATCTATGTGACAAGACAGGGGCAGTCTCCAGTACTTTCATGGTAGTGGTCAGCTTTTTTTTAAATACAAAAGTGTATCTTTCAGTAACTTTCTGAGAGAATTAAGCATAAATCTGTCAAATGTTCAAAACAGCCTTCACTGAAATAGCCTCAAAATCACAAACTGCTGTTTTCGTTAAGAATCTGACTCTTAATGGCAGTTTCTGATTTTGAGGCTATTTCAGTGAAACAAGGCTGTTTTGAACATTTGACAGATTTATGCTTAAATTCTCTCAGAAAGTTACTGAAAGATACACTTTGTGTATAAAAGCTGAAAAAGTAGATAATGAAGTACTTTGTTTTAGTAGATTTAATTAGGATTCTGACTCTTAATGGCAGTTTGTGATTTTGAGGCTATTTCAGTGAAATAAGGCTGTTTTGAACATTTGACAGATTTATGCTCAAATTCTCTGAGAAAGTTACTGAAAGATACACTTTTGTGTATAAAAGCTGAAAAATAGATAATGAAGTACTTTGTGTCAGTAGATTTCGTTAAGAATCTGACTCTTAATGGCAGTTTGTGATTTTGAGGCTATTTCAGTGAAGGCTGTTTTGAACATTTGACAGATTTATGCTTAATTCTCTCAGAAAGTTACTGAAAGATACACTTTTGTGTTTAAAAGCTGACCACTACCATGAAGTACTCTGTTTGAGTAGATTTCGTTAGGATTTTGACTCTTTATTGCAGTTTTGTCATTTTGAGGCTATTTCAGTGAAGGCTGTTTTGACCATTTGACAAATGTATGCTTAATTCTCTGAGAAAGTTACTGAAAGATACACTTTTCTTTTTTAAAAGCAGACCACTACCATGAAAGTACTCTGTTTTATTAGATTTCGTAAAGCATCTGACTCTTAATGGCAGTGTGTGATTTTGAGGCTATTTCAGTGAAGGCTGTTTTGAACATTTGACAGATTTATGCTTAATTCTCTCAGAAAGTTACCCAAAGATACACTTTTGTGTTTAAAAGCTGACCACTACCATGAAAGTACTCTGTGTCAGGAGATTTCGTCAAGCATCTGACTCTTAATGGCAGTTTGTCATTTTGAGGCTATTTCATTGAAACAAGGCAGTTTTGAACATTTGACAGATTTATGCTTAATTCTCTCAAAATGTTACCGAAAGATACACTTTTCTTTTTAAAAGCAGACCACTACCATGAAAGTACTCTGTTTGATTAGATTTCGTAAAGCATCTGACTCTTAATGGCAGTTTGTGATTTTGAGGCTATTTCAGTGAAGGCTGTTTTGAACATTTGACAGATTTATGCTTAAATTCTGTCAGAAAGTTACTGAAAGATACACTTTTGTGTTTAAAAGCTGACCACTACCATGAAGTACTCTGTTTGAGTAGACTTCGTTAGGATTCTGACTCTTAATGGCAGTTTTGTCATTTTGAGGCTATTTCAGTGAAGGCTGTTTTGACCATTTGACAAATGTATGCTTAATTCTCTCAGAAAGTTACTGAAAGATACACTTTTGTGTTTAAAAGCTGATCACTACCATGAAGTACTCTGTTTGAGTAGATTTCGTTAGGATTCTGACTCTTAATGGCAGTTTGTGATTTTGAGGCTATTTCTGTGAAACAAGGCTGTTTTGCACATTTGACAGATTTATGCTTAAATTCTCTGAGAAAGTTACTGAAAGATACACTTTTGTGTTTAAAAGCTGACCACTACCATGAAGTACTCTGTTTGAGTAGACTTCGTTAGGATTCTGACTCTTAATGGCAGTTTTGTCATTTTGAGGCTATTTCAGTGAAGGCTGTTTTGACCATTTGACAAATGTATGCTTAATTCTCTGAGAAAGTTACTGAAAGATACACTTTTCTTTTTAAAAAAGCTGACCACTACCATTAAAGTACTGGAGACTGCCCCTGTCTTGTCACATAGATTATACTATCTGTGTCGTAGTAGAAAACTCTGTGCTGTAATTTCTCCAATTCACTGTATAGTTTCAGCCAGTTTGTGATTTTGACGCTATTTCAGTGAAACAAGGCTGTTTTGAACATTTGACAGATTTATGCTTAAATTCTCTTAGAAAGTTACTGAAAGATACACTTTTGTGTTTAAAAGCTGACCACTACCATGAAGTACTCTGTTTGAGTAGATTTCGTTAGGATTCTGACTCTTAATGGCAGTTTGTGCTTTTGAGGCTATTTCAGTGAAACAAGGCTGTTTTGAACATTTGACAGATTTATGCTTAAATTCTCTCAGAAAGTTACTGAAAGATACACTTTTGTGTTTAAAAGCTGACCACTACCATGAAGTACTCTGTTTGAGTAGATTTCGTTAGGATTCTGACTCTTAATGGCAGTTTTGTCATTTTGAGGCTATTTCAGTGAAACAAGGCTGTTTTGAACATTTGACAGATTTTTGCTTAAATTCTCTGAGAAAGTTACTGAAAGATACACTTTTGTGTATAAAAGCTGAAAAGTAGATAATGAAGTACTTTGTGTCAGTAGATTTCGTTAAGAATCTGACTCTTAATGGCAGTTTGTGATTTTGAGGCTATTTCAGTGAAACAAGGCTGTTTTGAACATTTGACAGATTTATGCTTAAATTCTCTCAGAAAGTTACTGAAAGATACACTTTTGTGTTTAAAAGCTGACCACTACCATGAAAGTACTCTGTTTTATTAGATTTCGTCAAGCAGATGCTTGCAGTTTGTGATTTTGAGGCTATTTCAGTGAAACAAGGATGTTTTTAACATTTGAAAGATTTATGCTTAAATTCTCTCAAGATACACTTTTGTGTTTAAAAGCTGACCACTACCATGAAAGTACTCTGTTTTATTAGATTTCGTCAAGCAGATGCTTGCAGTTTGTGATTTTGAGGCTATTTCAGTGAAACAAGGCTGTTTTGAACATTTGACAGATTTATGCTTCAATTCTCTCAGAAAGTTACTGAAAGATACACTTTTGTGTTTAAAACTGACCACTACCATGAAAGTACTCTGTTTTATTAGATTTCGTCAAGCAGATGCTCTTAATGGCAGTTTGTGATTTTGCGGCTATTTCAGTGAAACAAGGCTGTTTTGAACATTTTCCAGATTTATGCTTAATTCTCTGAGAAAGTTACCGAAAGATACCCTTTCGTGTTTAAAAGCTGACCACTACCATGAAGTACTCTGTTTTAGTAGATTTCAACACACAGGGTCTCTACTGTAAACAGAAAAAACATAACAATTTTAAGTATCTAATAATATACTATCCACATAATATACTAGTTTAACCCCTACCAAAAAAACAACATTTAATAATTACATGATATTATAAAATAAAATAAAAAGTACTTACCAGAGTTTTTCAAGATCAGATACAGGTCAAGAAAATGCATAGAGGAGGTATGGTGCTGGCTCATTAGCCCTCTCACTCTTCTTAGAATGATCCTGTGCAATTTTTAAAAGTTGAACTCCTATCCCCTTATAAACCAAAATAACAATAGCCCTTAATTAACACTAATCATTTAAAAAAAAAAACTTACATCTAATTTAGAGAGGACAACTAAAAAGTGTAAGGTGACTGTTTTAAACTAATTCCACCACATATATATCTTATTTTAACCCTATAATGTATTTACTTTAAAGAGTCCTCTCCTGCTGATAGTCAGGTATGCTGGTCACCATGTTTCTGCTTTAAAGAGTCCTTTATCCAGGTGATTAACGATGCGTCTTTTGCCCCCCACAGAGTGAAACTTAGTTATCACTATTAAAACCTAAATAAGATCTTTTTTAAATTAATATGAATACCCTCTTTGCAACCAGATACTTCCTTGTAGTTAACAGTTTCACAAAAACTTGAAAAGAAACATCCTTAGCAAGCACAAATCATTTAAAAACAACCCCTGAATCAAATCTAGAGAGGACAATAATGTTTTTAGGTGTCTTAGTGAGTGAAAATTAATGGCTGTCTTATTTAGTTTGTGCGTATTTCTTTTTTAAAAACTAACTTCATCCCCTCGCTTCTCACCTCACAGAGAGTGTCTTAATCAACATATAGATTAACATCCCAGGCTTATCTCAACCCTCACATCAAAGGCCAACTCCAACGCGTGCGTGTGCGTGTGTGTGCGTGTGCGTGTGCGTGTGCGTGTGCGTGCGTGCGTGCGTGCGTGCGTGCGTGCGTGCGTGTGTGTGTGTGTGTGTGTGTGTGTGTGTGTGTGTGTGTGTGTGTGTGTGTGTGTGTGTGTGTGTGTGTGTGTGTGTGTGTGTGTGTGTGTGTGTGTGTGTGTGTGTGTGTGTGTGTGTGTGTGTCTCTTGAAGGTAGGGGTAGGTCATTTTGGAGAAACCAGCTCGAGTGAGCTAGAATTTGAAAGTACACAACCGGGTGGAATATCTGCCACTTCCTCACAGAGCCCCTCCTCCAGCACACATGAACGCGCTCACATGACCAAAAGTGGGCACGAGATAAGTTTGTGCACAGATCTCTGACTGTAGGCGTCTGACTCCCGCACAGATGCTGCATTCGTTTCTTGACTGGCGCCCCGGACGGATGGCGGTAAGTTGTCACAGGCGTCTCTTGGCCATTTTTCTTTTTTGCAAGGTGACTTGGTAAGTGGAAATTACTGTCTTTTATTTAGTTTTGAGCATATTTCTATTTTCACCTAATTCCACCCCCCACTATCTGCCGGCCTCATAGCCAAAAGGAAGGGGGTGGAGAAAGGGGGGAGAGGCCTGGGCTGGACCGTCTCACGCATAACTTCAAAGAGACACCTAGATTAACATCAAAGGCTTATAACACACCAGTGTGAAATCACACCTGCCTGTTATAACACCTCACATCAAAGGGCAAAACATCTAAGGCTAATTAGATTAGACAACCCTGAGGGGACCAGACAGCATAACTTCAAAGAGACTACCTTAATCAACACATCAAAGAATTAGACAACAAAGGCACTACACAGGGGGGCTTTTCACACCTACCAGTTATAACAACTCATATCAAAGGATTAGACTACAAAGGGGTGTGAGGGGGCAGGGGGCCAGACAACATAACTTCAAAGAGACTGCCTTAATCAATACATCAAAGAATTAGACAACAAAGGCACTACACAGGGGGGCTTTTCACACCTACCTGTTTTAACACCCATCAAAAGATCTCGAGCCATGGGAGGCGGCACTTAGTCCATTTGCATAATTGGGGGCGTGTCCATCTGTCTTTTTATGCATACTAATGAGACGAAAGGGGTATCATTAATACTACTGGCATGTCTCTCCTACAGGTCACATAAGCTTATCTGAAAATATGAAAATATAAGCAGTTTGCGTAAATATCCTCCTGCTAGCCTGCTGTACCAACATTTAATACATCAGTTGTAAATCAGCTCCTGAGCTTTTTCAATCACACATAACTGAGCACATTCAAAATCTGCAGAGCTCTGCAGAGCCGCATTGGCAGGCAGCAGCTCCTCTGCATGGAGCTTTTTATGCATCAGGAAAGCTGTGGGGCTGCAGTAGGATGTTTGGATGCATCCTACCCTCGTGATGGGACACCATCAGTTACACCTTAAGCTTTAATAGCCAATAAATAGGCCTAATTCAGAGGGCCATTGATCCTGAGTGGAGAGTAGATTTAAGGATATAGTTTATAAGTGTTGATGGGATTACCACAAAGTGTTCACTGAAATCAATCTCTGTTGGACTGATTCAGTTTTCCCTGATCCAGTTCATGGGTCGAGCTCTGTAAAAAATGCTGAACCTTACTTATATGAGTTATCTTTAAGAACTCAAACCCCCACTGCTGAGTTTAAAATGGTTTAACTGAAAGTCAGTACTTTCACTCTCTACTTTTAGAAACTAAGTTATAATTAAAATTAAAGGTCCCTACAAACATTCTATTAATTAAACCAATCAACTTAACACCTCATTGGTTCATATTACAGATCTGTATCTAAGTGCTTTTTTGGCAAACATTAATATGTTCTACAAAGAGATCAATGTGTGATGATAAATCACATGATGATAAATGCAGAAAGCATGGTAAAACATGTATTTCAGTTGATTCAGCTTGAGTGAGTCTTTTGTTGGGGAGCAGCCAGAGAACGAGGTCTGTGCTGGGTGACTGATATAGGATGACTCGGTCTTCCATAAATGTCACAACATCAAATGTCACAATGAGAATATTACTACAGTACTGAACTGACTTCTGACAGACATCAGCGGGAAGAAAATTACCAATAATATCATCCTAAATGATAATATGTTTGTAATATTACAGATGTAACAAAATGCCAAGCAAATTGGTTGTAGTTTATGGGTTGGTCTGTTTCCTGTTATATTTTTAAAAGTATTCTCACCCTGTGTCATGTCTGTTGTTAGCGCTTTGTATGTTTTTCAGTTGGTGTTCCCATGTTGCCTTTTTTCATAAACACACCTCCTCTCCATTAGAATTGTTAGTCTGTCCCTACTCCCAGTGCACGTACACACCTCCTCTGAATGAGCCTTGACGGTAGTTCCAGCTAATCAGTTTTTCTGTTCTCCTGCCAGTTTCTATTGTCTGTCCCGGTCTTTTTAGTTGTATCCGTCCCCAACTAGTCTGCATCACTCCTGTCCTGAGATGACTCTGGCCCTGAAGCATTCCTGTGAACTCACTTGGCCTTAGTAGGCCTTCGATTGCTCCTGCAAGACTCTCAGGCTTCATGGCAACACATCCTTGCCAGCCATGAGAACTGTTCCATTGTATGTCGTATTGTCATACTGATATTCTGTACAAACTGTGAAGTCCACTGAGACAAATGTAACATTTGTGATATTTGGCTATATAAATAAACATTGATTGATGATTGATTGATTCCCTTCTGTCAACTACGTTCCGGGTAATTATTGTTCCCTTGTCCAGTCGTCGATTTGTCGACACTCCCCCCTGCTTGGCTGAGGCAGAGTTCTGTTCCCCCTGCTCAGATGCGACTGACCCTGCATGATCCAGTGTCTGTTGGTGGTCCCGCCACGGCATTCAGCCACCAGAGAGCATGTCCAGTCAGCTGAGTGTGGCTGAGATCCTCCTCCCTCATCCAGAGCAGCTCTGCCAGTCTCCTTCTCCTCTCCTGTGAAGCTACACTTTCCAATTGTAGCTCTCTGTCCTAGTCATTGTTGGATCATTGTGCTTGAAAGGATAATCACCATTGTTAGCAAGCTGGCTAATTAGAAATGTAATCATGGGGCGACTGTGGCATTGGGGTAGTGCGGTCCTCTTTAAATCAGAAGGTGTTGGGTTCAGTCCCAGCCCCTGCAGTCAACATTTCGATGTGTCCTTGGGCAAGATAACTAACCCCGAGTTGCTTCTGATGGATTGGCCAACGGTGTGTGAATGTTAGCTTCCTCGAGATGTGGCAAACTGCCCTGTATGAATGAGGTTTGAATGATGGCTTGTAATCATAAAGCACTTTGAGGGGTCGTTAAAGCGCTATATAAATGAGTCTGGATAAAGTGCTATATAAATAAACAGTCATTAACCATTTAGCATTTGCTGTACCAAATAATAACAGACTCTTCAATTCACCAAACATGCAGGCTGATGGCTTATATCCAACAACAGAATATCATTGATGGTGAGAAGTGTCCTGTGTTTCCCACTCAACTTTCTGATTTTGGTTATGATTGCACTATCTTGTTACTCAATGCTTACTGCATTTTGCTATACTTCTTAATGTTAGCGCATTAATGCTAAGGGCACGGATTATGCATCCTTGACTTACCACTGCAGTTTAATTCAATTGAGTGTTTAAATATTATATTCTTCGATTTTTTTTCATTTTAAGTTTTACCCATTTTGCTGCTGCATTAAAAGTGTGAATTGTACAAACCGTAATTCCAATGAGGTTGGGAGGTTGTGAAAAACGTAAATAAAAACAGAATACAATGATTTAAAAATCCTTTCTGACCTATATTCAATTGATCTTATGATCTCAATGGGACCAATCTGGATAAATAAAGGTTTGAAATGAAATGAGTACACTACAAAGACAAGATATGTAATGTTCAAACTGATTAACTGCTTTTTGCAAATGTTCACTCATTTTGAATTTGACGCCTGCAACACGTTCCAAAAAAGGTGGGACAGGGTCAACAAAAGACTAGGAAAGTTGACGAATGCTCAGAAAACACTGTCACAAACTGGCTCAGGGAATGCTAAACCTAACCCTAACCACTTACCTGTTATAAAGTGACAACATAATATCAAGGTAAGGACGAGTGTAAGGTGTGTGTGTGTGTGTGTGTGTTACCTAGCATTCCTATCCTTGTGGGGACCTACATCTGTTTACACATAGTCGAGTGTGGGGACTCGCATCCCTTATGGGGACATAAGGGAAGTCCCCATGAGGGGAATCTTTAATTTTAGGGTGAAGACTTGGTTAGGGTTAGGGTTTTGGGGAAGCGTGGTGCACGGGCTCTCGGGTCAATATTTTGTGTTTAAAAACCTTTTTAAAAACTCCTGTAGTAAAACCAATAAAAGTTTATAAAAGCCCTGTTTGGTCTGTGTTCAAAATGTATAAGAAAGTGCAATAAAAGGGATAAAAGAGAGCAGCGGCTGCAGCACAGAGCCTATGCGGCGGGGTTAAAACCTGTACTCCTGCCCCCCCCCCGAGGGGGTCACCCCCGATGGAGTGTCCGAGAATAAAATAAAGTCAACCAAGTGTCCCTAAAAGCGTTTAAAACCCAGGCCGAGGTCTAGAGAGGTGGTGCAGGTGAGACATGGGACACGCCTCGGATGATGTTTAAAAATAAAAGACCTGGTAAGTGGGCTGGCTGATTTCAGGGTGTTTCCCTGCGGGAGGCTCCAATATCCACTTAACATAAAATGGAAAGTAATAACTAAAATATAAATAAAATAATATAAACAATGTTTAAATAGGAAACGGGGGATTAATAACATATAAAAAAATAATAAAATATATAATCTCCTCATTTGGAACCTAATGAAATAGGAAAACATGCAATACAGTGCAAACATAAAATAAACTGTGACATGTAAAATTTAAATAATAATATATAACATATAAGAAACATATATAAAATGGTAGTAATAACAATAAACAAAGAAACCCATGCATTTAAAAATCATAAAGGAGTCCAGATGAGGAGGATTTATAAAATAAGGATAGGAAATATGTATAAAGAATAAATAATACACAGATAAATACTACAATATAAATAAATAATACATTGATCAATAAATAATTAGATAGTTGATTTAAAAAACAATCCCCTTAGGTAATGTATATATATAAAATAGGGTGGAACTTCTGGTTTGCCATCACCGCAGAGGGGGTCTAAAAACATCCGGAGGGGAGAAGCACACGTCGGGAGGACAGGAGGGACCTGTGAAGTGACGTACGTGTGTGTGTGTGTGTGTGTGTGTGTGTGTGTGTGTGTGTGTGTGTGTGTGTGTGTGTGTGTGTGTGTGTGTGTGTGTGTGTGTGTGTGTGTGTGTGTGTGTGTGTGTGTGTGTGTGTGTGTGTGTGTTTGTGTTTGTGTGTGTGTGGCAGGCGAGTGACGAACCAAACTGGGTCTGGATGGCTCCTGGAACAGAGAGAGAGACAATGAGGGTTGAGGCCTGTATTTCAATCAAATCAAATCAAGTTTTATTTATATAGCACATTTATAAACGATTTTTGGTCGAGCCAAAGTGCTGTACATATAATAAAAATAGCCTACAGTAGAGACAATTTACAGCAAATACAACAGCACAGATTGTTCAGAATATCAGTATGAGAAAAAAAAAATGTGTAGCCTCTGTTGAGACACTCACAGGTGTCCCCACTTTTGACTAACGACCCTCCCTGACTGCTGCTGGCAGAGAGCAGCAGACCCACAGAGCAGAGAACAACACCTGTTTGGAACATTCAGAAGGTGAACAGGTTAATTGACAACAGGTGAGTGTCATATTTGGGTCAAAAAGGAGCATCCCGAAAGGCTCAGTCGTTCACAAGCAAGGGTGGGCGAGGTTCACCACTTTGTGAACAACTGCGTGAGCAAATAGTCCAACAGTTTATTACCAACGTTTAATCAACATACAATTGCCAGGGATTTCATCATCTACAGTCCATAATGTCCTCAAAAGATTCAGAGAATTTGGAGAAATCCCTGCACTTAAGGCCGGATAGCAACATTGAATGCCCATGACCTTCGACCCCTCAGGCAGCACTGCATTAAAACCTGACCTCATTCTGTAAAGGATATTACCACGTGGGCTCAGGAACACTTCAGAAAACCATTGTCAGTGAACACAGTTCGTCAGGTTCACACTCTACCAAAGCCATATATCAACAACACCCAGAAACTCCTCTGGCTCCTCTGGGCTGAGCTCATCGGAGATGGACTGACACAGAGTGGAGAAGTGTGCTGTGGTCTGATGAGTCCACATTCCTAATTGTTTTTCATGGACGTCGTGTCCTCCGGGGTAAAGAGGAAAAGGACCATCCAGATTGTTATCATTACATTACATTGCATTTAGCTGACGCTTTTATCCAAAGTGACTTACAATAACTGCGTTCGACCAACAAGATACAAACTTGAAGAAAACAGAATCATATAAGTACATCAGGTTTCATAGAGCAAAAACATTTCAAGTGCTACTCAACTGGCTTTAGGTAAGCCAGTCCTTTATTAGTATATAAGTGCTTTGTTAATAATTCTATCGCTCGAGGTAGAGTCGAAAGAGATGAGTTTTCAGTCTGCGCCGGAAGGTGTGTAAGCTATCTGCTGTCCTGATGTCAATGGGGAGCTCATTCCACCATTTTGGAGCCAGGATAGCAAACCCACGTGTTTTTGCTGATGGGAACTTGGGTCCCCCTCGCAGTGAGGGTGCAGCGAGCTGTTTGGCTGATGCAGAGCGGAGTGCACGTGCTGGGGTGTACGGTTTAACCATGTCCTGGATGTAGGAAGGGCCAGATCCATTCACAGCATGGTACGCAAGTACCATTGTCTTGAAGTGGATTCTAGCAGTTACCGGAAGCCAGTGAAGGGAGCGGAGGAGCGGCGTGGTGTGGGAACATTTAGGAAGGTTGAAGACCAGACGAGCCGCTGCATTCTGGATGAGCTGCAGAGGTCGGATGGCACATGCAGGTAGACCAGCCAGGAGGGAGTTGCAGTAGTCTAGGCGTGAGATGACGAGAGCCTGGACCAGAACCTGCGTGGCTTTCTGGGTCAGCTGGGGACGTATCCTCCTGATGTTATCAGCGCAAAGTTCAGAAGCCAGCATCTGTGATGGTATGGGGGGGTGTTAGTAGGGATGGGTATCGTTAAGGTTATAACGGTACTACTACTTTTATCGATACCGCTTATCGATCCGGTCTTTTAACGGTACTTTTATCGGTTCTTTTGGAGAAAAAAATAAGGTAAACTAACTAAACCAATTGTGAACAAAACTAACATTGCTTTTTATTTAAATTAAATACATAATATTTCACATCAAAAGAAACAACAATATTTTAACAAATCGCATTAAATAATTTGATGACAGAACTGTAAACAGAATAGCTGAAACTTTCACAAAATAAATTACCTCTAATCATTAACCCATGTTTGTATCATTGAGTTAACTCTGTGTGTTGCTGCTAGCATACATAACACCTGACGTGGAACCGTTACTCGTGGATGGGGCTACAGAGCTACAAGAAAGACAGTCGAAAACTCTTATTGCACTTTTGGTAACGAGCATTGTTCACATCGAGACGGGTAAAGTTTAACCACACTTCGGAGCGCTTAGTTCTCTCCGCCATCTCCACCGTGTGTGTGTTGCTGCATGTAGCAGCTGCGTGTGTGTAAACTGCCCCGCCCCCTCGAACACAGACGGGGGAGAGAGAGATCTCTCGCCTGGATTGGAAAGATCGAAAATACATCATAGATGCATTTTGCAGTCTTTTTGCGTATTAGAAACGGAGTTGGCGACACTAAAACTGCAATATGATATTTATGTACCAATAATACATATGACGTATATTTTGTACATGTCTCCAGTACCGATAAAAAGACCGATAACGTTGGAGCTTAACGGTACCACGGTCTTTAATAATTCAGCCCTGGGGCCCGTTTAATACCGGGTACATCTGTGAAGGCACCATTAATGCTGAAAGGTACATAAACGTTTTCAGGGACGTCCCTGCTTATTTCAGCAAGACAATGCCAAGAGAAAGAGTGGGGGTACCAGGCCGGCCTGCCTGCACTCCAGACCTGTCTCCATTGAAAGTGTTGTTGGAGGGAAGGTGATGTAACACAGTGGTAAACATGACCCTGTCCCAGCTTTTCTGGAATGTGTTGCAGGCATCACATTCAAAATAATTGAATATTTGCAAAAAAACATAAAGTTTATCAGATGGAAATTACATATCTTGTCTTTGTAGTGTATTCAATTGAATATGGGTCGAAAAGGATTTGCATTTATTGTATTTTGTTTTAATTTACGTTGTACACCACGGGGGTTTGTAATTCCTGTGTGCTTAACGATTACTATTTTAATATTAAATAACAATTCACAGCAAGTAAGCATTAAGGTAATATTTTAACCTTGTTATAATAAAAAAAAACACACTCAAAACACTTATATAGAGCAAGCCAATTTAGCTGGACACAGTTTATTCAGTGACATACTCTAGTGTTTTTAAAAAAAATCATTTTAAATTGCCAATGCCTCACACCAATACAAGTGTCTTGGACGCTTCCTCTCTCGTACCAGCATCACACACATGCCCACATTGTTCTTACCATCCTCTCTTCCATGCCCTGTCTTGGCCTCTGGTTGGCCTCGTGGCTGTCGGGGGGCGGGGACACGCTCCGGCCCTCAGGGTCCACCCAGCTGTACACATGGTTGGTGATGTAGCCCCCAGGGATCCGACCCATGGAACACACTGTAATGGCCAGTTTCTTGCATCCCTTGAGCACCTGCATCACAGAAAGAGGGTAAGGTTGTGAAAGTGCTACATACAGCAGACCTAGTGACACTTTCACAGCAATCCTTTGGGAAAATGTTTTTTGATCGCTGCAGCACGAGTACATGTGTACCACAAAGATTGTTTGTTATTGAATAGGAATGGACTTTACATTCACAATGCAATACAATACAATACAATACATATAATGTATTATTCTGTTCCTGATATCAAGTCTACCAAGTCATTATTGAAACAACAACAAACGGTATAGTCTCAACACAGTTAAGCGCGTCAGCCAAGTCATTCCCAGGAGTTAAAACACCACAGCAGCTTTAGTATTAGTATTAGGGTAGGGGAGAGTGGGGTAAGATGAGCCAGTGAGTAAGTTGACCCACCCCCTTTATCCAGGGAACTGTGCACATTTGCTGTCATGTGACCATACATTTAGGAAGCACCCATCATTACTATGTTGCTGTGATGGTCAGAAGCACATGGTAAATCAGTAAATATGTTTTTTTCCCAATGAACCATGTTTTGCTCGTCAAAGTACATTTTCAACATGTCAGGTATAATGTTATGTCAGAGTATCCAGCTCTGAAAATATGTATCATACATGGTTACATTACATGTCATTTGTTAGACGCTTTTATCCAAAGCAATTCAGTACTGTGGACAATCCCCACAGGAACAATTTGGGGTGCAGTGTCTTGCACAGGGACACAACGACATGCTCACTGCAGTGGGACTGGAACGTGCTACCCCCTGATTCGAAGTCCAGCACTCTATCCACTGAGCCACAGCCGCCTAGTACATGGATTAACATCGCTTTAATACATTAATGTAGCCTTTGTTTCTGCTAAACGTATAAAAAATAAATCATTATTGTATTAATAATGACAATAACAACCGACCGTCGGGGTAGCATTTGCTTGGCATTTCCGGTTATTTCTCCACTGGTTAACATGGGTTAACAATACCTTGTAACTGTCACGTTTGAAGGGACGAAATCGTGACATCTTCACGTCTCCCAGCATGGTAAATCGTCACATGTTCACGTCTTGCCGTGATAGCGGGTTGGTCCAGTGACTGCTGCTGTTAGCTTCCTGTCTCTCTGCTAGCAGCTCCGTGATGCTACAGGTAGTGATGGTGAGATGAAGCCTTATGAAGCTTTGAAGCTTTCCAGCCAATTGGTTCGCAAAAGGGTTCATCTCATGAGGCTTCATCATGGGCTTCATTTGAACACAAACCCCCTGCTGGTCAAAGTATGTAAAACAGGCAGATTGGACATCTCAACAGTGTGCTCTATCTCATACCGGGTTCCCATTGAGTAAAGCCTTAGAATAACTCTAAACAACGAACATAAAATCATATTTTCATGTTAACAATATTGTATTTATTCCAGTTGAATGATTGTGATTGAAAAGCCTAAGGAGGCTGATAAACATTGCAAAGAGGGATTTGTATTCCATAATAATATTCGTAAACGTAACCATGTTGTAGCCTGAGAAAGGCTAAACCATATCAAAGAATACATTTATTAACTACATTATCTCATTTAGCTGTAGCTTTTATAAACAACAAAATACGTGTTGACCAGTCGTTGAACCAGGGACCCTGTGGTCATGAGTCAACTGCTTTCCAGCTGAGCCACAGCACACACACTAAAGCTCCCTGAAAACACTGCAACATATTTATTCCTGTATTTATTCATTTATTTATTCATGTTTGTATTCCTACATTTATTTATGCTTGTATCTATTTATACTTATGACATGTTCCGACCTCTATATAAGTGAGGGTCTGAGCTCTCTTGATTCCATCGTGTTGCCGGGCCCGGGTACAGGAGGGGTAATATGGTTCTTATTATACATCCATGGGTATTATGAGCGTTGTGGTTCAACCGATCTGAATCGCTTCGTGAAGCAGTCACGTGGTATCGACAGGCAGCGAGGCTTCGTTTGTCATCGGTGACGTCACTGGCCCAAAACGATACAAGCCTCGATACATGCTTCACAAAAAGCTTCGGGGATTACTCGACACACGCTCCGAAGCCTCGGCGCAATACGTAACATCACTAGCTACAGGGACTCAGCCTGCTCAGGTCATCCGGGGAACATAACTTGAACTCGGCTGTGTTTGTTGTGCTGGTATTACCGAATAAGATGTGGGCCGAACAACTGGTGATATTCTATAACGGTATAGGCAGATGTATCAGGGGCGTGGCCTTTAGGGTTTGAAGTACTATTGTGGAATGCTGTAAACAGCATTCGCACTAATAAAGAATTGAAGCACTATAGTGGAATGCTGTAAACAGCATTCGCACTAATAAAGAATTGAAGCACTATAGTGGAATGCTGTAAACAGCATTCGCACTAATAAAGATTTGAAGTACTATAGTGGAATGCTGTAAACAGCATTCGCACTAACTATCCTTCAGATGCTGCTGTCTTTTAATATATAATTATTTCTCTGCCGCTAGTTCGTTCCTCGCAGATTCTTCATTCTCATCAGCCTTCTCCTTCCATCAGTCCCAGTCAACGCCGCCAGCACACTTCCAGTGTCTGACTCCATATGATATTGTCCTGATGCTGTAAGGGTGATGCCCCATGATCACAAAATGACCCCTCTGAAGTCTGAGTGCCAAGGACCTAATATTATTATGTCTGTCATTAATGTCATGTCAATGTCATGTCATCACCCATTATAACAATTTTCTTTCCTTTTTTTCTCTTCTCTTAACTGAATAATCCTGTCTTTAAATATAACCCAATGTAAAGTCCTTATCCTGCACCATTTTAAGGCTTCAAAACAGGCCTTTTTACTGTATGTGTTTGGAGAAATGACACAATCAATGGCCCAGAATTGTACTTTATAAACTATGAATCTTGTGGTGCTTGAAGAAATACACACTGGTTAAGCAGGCCAAGTTATATATATATATTATATATATATATATATGCCTTTTTTGGAGCCCTTTTTTTCAATATTTATTAAAATGTCACTAGTTATTTAAACAAACCACTATCTGAGGATTATACAAGCAACCATAAAACACCCTTTATCTAGAGAGCCATTGAAGCCCATGAAGAATTTACCCTTCCACAAATCTTTTCATCTGCTGTATTAATAAAGTTGCCACGTGTTTTAAATTCAATTTAAGGCACTATCTGTGCAGAACATTAAACATATTCTTCATTTGCAGTATTTTATTTTAAAAGTGTTCAGAAAGACTGCATCAATGATATGCTATATATCTATATAATATCAATATTGTTAACTTCAACCAAAGTCAATTTAAATAGTGGGCAAAAATGGGTTAATTGCCATGCATGTGGTGTTTGATATAGTTTATGTTGAATTTCAACTATTTTAGGCAGAAAAACGTATATATTGACTACAACTTTTTTTACAATTTACTATAATTTAGAAAGGTTTTTGTGAGAAATCATTTCAAAGTAAACTTTTTTTCATTTTATATTTAAATTTGAAATGTTTGCACACAACATTATTAATTTATACATTTTTATAATTAAAAAAATTATGAACCCATTTATTGTATTTCCTTGAGGCTGGGGAAGATATCCAGCATGTAGTTCAACATGCAAATGTTGTAATGCAAGTAAGTATAAGTATAACATGGAAAAGGAAATCAAATAAGTTTCATAGGAGGATGTGGATTTATTTTCTCTCACCTTGTAATTACACAATCAAACAATCTATCATTTAGCTCTGGCCTTCACTCACAAAAAAACATTTAGTTGAATTGGACACATTTTTCGAAGCTCTATTGAATGACATGCAATGACTGGGACTGATGGAAGAATCTGAGAGGAATGAACTAGGAGCAGAGAAATAATCATATTTAAAAGGCAGCAGCTTCATAAGAGGCCAACAAGAGTCACAGAGTGTGTCACTTTGCTGAAGGATATTTGTGACCAGCTATCCAGGCCAGACTCTAAAGACTTTCCAAGGGGTAAAAATGCTGCTGCCGGAGTACTGACTGGAGGTATTGCTGATATCAAGTCTACCATATCCTCTTAAAACACTCTGTCCAACAATATCAGTCTCAGGAAGAAAGGTTTTTTAACGCTTATTCAAAATAGCAGAGAAACATGCATTCTTGTTCTCAGGAGGGGACATTGACAGAGGAGTACTGGAAAAGTACACAGTAAGTACTTCATACTTGTGGGGGTAGTTTCACTAGTACTGAGTCCAACAGGATCAATCTCACGAAGAACTAATGGCAACAAAAAATAATTCCCTCATCAAACTTAGCAGAAGTGGCTTGATTTTGTTCTCAGTAGGGGATTTTGACAGAGTATTTCTAAAAAAATACACAGTAAAAGTACTTCAATGTATTGTTAGTAGTATGCTAACTAATACCAAGTCAAACAGTATCAATTTCATTAAGAACTAATGGTAAAATTATATTTTTATCATTCATCAAAGATAGCAGAAAAACATGCATTATGTAGCATTCTATGGAGGGGACTGACAGAGGATTACTCACAAAGTACACAGCAAAAGTACTTCATTTTATTTCTGGTAGAAGTCAAACTAGAACCAGGGTTGCGTTCCAATAGTCCATTTAGCTTAGGAACCTTCCTAACCAAGTGAAATGACCCGGAAGTCCCTCAGTGGCAGCCATGTTAAGTGCCGTTCCAATTCTCCAAATGAAAGGAAAGGAGGTTTCAAACTTCCTTTATAACCTCCTTTAGCTTAGGAACCACTGGACCTCCCTTGACGAAAGGAGAGGAGAAAATGCTGCCCCACAATGCATTGCAGCCGCAGCATTTGACGTCTCACAACAGTCGGCCGTTCACGGAAACAACCGATTATGACCGAGAAATTATATCATGAAAGTTACGGTGCTTATTAAGCATTTTAAAACGTAAGTGGTAAGTTGCCAAAGTGCTTTTTTCTGAACGTTCATCAGTATTATAATCAAAAAGAGAAATATGAACGTTAGTTTTTACTGAAATGATCAAATAAAGTCAACATCTCACAGTCTTTACTGAGCTGTGTGGAGTTTGTTCAACTTTTAAAAGATGTTTGAATGGTGATATACACAGTGATAGATGTTAAGGACTAACGTTTATAATAAATACATTTGTATTGATTTTAAGATCTTTTCATAGTTCATACAATCATACGTATTGGGATCATTTGTATTAATGTGGACCGGAGGGAGAGGGTGACGACGAGCATAAGTTTCACTTTCCTTTTTTATTTCAATTCCAACTTTGGTCATGAAGAATATGTTTCTCTGTTGTCCACGTTCATAAAGCAAAGCAACAGCATCAGAGCACGGTGCAGAGTCTCTAGATGAGTTTACAGTAGTCCCTCGTTCTTATTAAACATCCATGTTGTAGTCCGCTGTATAGAAAACTGTAGTTTCCATAGTTTCCCCACAGCAGCAGACGCACAAAATGACGTCCGCTGGCGCATCATAAACACGTCAAATAGTGAAAGTGCAGTCGGATTCTCTAAAGTACCGCAGTATCTTCTCCTAAGTCCTTTTGAATTCTCCTATCCACTATCCCTTAACCCCGTGACGTTTCACTCAGAGGTCAAGGAATAGGAGATAGGGTTAGACGTTAGGAGCTGATTTTTGGATTATCGGAACGCAACCCGAGTTCAACAGTGTCAGTTTCCTTAAGAACTTGTGGTAAAAAATATTTGTATCACTCGTCAAATATAGCAGGAATGAAGAGCAGCTGATTTGAAAAAACATACACGAGAGGCGGCTGAGTGACCGCAGTGCAGAATCGCTGTATAGTTTAAATCTCCTAACAATGTTGTCCATTTTAGACATAGGCCTATTATATTTACAGCCCTTAATAACATCAATTTTCTGGGCTCAATTTGTGTCTTGGTCTAAATTGAAAGTGTGATTTTAGCAAACGAGTGCTTTTGTTTTGAAATCACTTCCGTGAGTTTGGCCCCGCCCCTCGCTCCAAGGACCATTTGACCATTTAGTAAGGTTAAAAAAGAAAAAAAGGCCTCTCGAACGCTCTTCCGTTTACGTGTTTAATAAAGAAAAACAATTGGACGGTAGATACACAGATTCCCTACAAGAGAATACTTTTTTTTTTTTTTAAATCAATATGGACCATTACTGTATAATTATCCTTAACTTATGTTATACAATGCACTTAATAAACAAGTATGGCATTTTGAAACATGATGTGCAACAATTGTTACTGTAATTTGTGTTCAATTTGTTGTAAGCTAAGATGATGTTGTGATTTATTTTTTGTTAGTATGCACGTGGACGCTTTGGACATACCTGGAGAAGGAAGAAATGGGTCTTCGGAATGATGGGAGTTAAGCGGAGACTAGTGTTGAAACTAGTGGAGAAACGATCAAGATGCCACCTTGTCCCTCTGATTAGACGGCATGTTAAGTCAGGAAGTAGCATGAGTGGAGGGCATACAGGAGAGTGCTGAGTAACATGGGGTACAACCATTACACCATAAACCACAGCAGGTGGTTGGTGAACCCCCTGACAGTCATACCCAACATAATGAAAGAGCTTGGTCGACCGTCAAAGGACATGTCCGTAGACTGAGAGGAAACCGTACAGAGAGTTAGTTGAAGGAACACCTCAAGGTTCTTGAATGGTCATCTTGGCTTGGCTCTGCTCACCCCGATGGACTGCTTGGACGCTTGTTCAAGGATATACACAAAGCCATTCCAGTCTGAGTACCATTATGTCTTACCAAGTCTTTCATTTATGTCTGAGAAAAGCTTTTATGTTTAAATATGTATATCAGTCATACTAAACAGTCATTACTTTGAGTCCTAATTTTCCTCATGTGTGAATAAAATGTTTTGCTTGGTTCTGTTGCATCTTACTTTGCATTTCTGTGAAAAATGTTAGGTCAGCGTGAATGTTATAACTCATTCATAAATGGACATGTGTATTAAACTTAAAAACAACGCACCCTTTCAGTAGTTATAAATATTACTTTACAATAAGACTGCCTTTTACCAATCAGAAGTGGGAGTAACTCATTAATAAATGGGAATGTGTTTTACACTTTACAAGGCTCCCTTTTGGCAGTTATAAATGTTAGTAACTCATTCATAAATGGTCATAAGAGATGCCAGGAAAGATCAAGATGGAAGGAGGAGAATCAACTCGGTGAACAACAGATACCAAGGATGCTGGTTGATGAAGAAGATGAAGTAAGCTAAGTAGCCAATATAAGGCTTAGCAGTACAGATACATGTGGGCTCACTATTTGGCAAACAACCGGTCACAGTTGCCCTGTTTATCTCATGTCTTATAAAAGCTTATTAATGATTTATAAAGTGTTCACAACCTAATTAATAAATTAATTACAAACTATTCGTAAACCCTTTATAAGGATAGTCTTATTGTAAAGTGCTACCCACATTTTTAACTCATTCAGTATAACCGCTCCGGCTTGTCAAGAAACTTGTCTTAGTGACATTTTAGACATTTTTACCTTTAACATGGTCTATAAAGAGTTTAGATCGTTCAGATGGGGCAAAGTATTAAATGTTGTATACATTTTCTGGTGCACTGGAAATCAATTGCTAATGGAATGGAGTGAATAAATATGGCAGTGTGTCTGACCTTGAATGCTATATCTGACTCAGCAAAAAGGCTGCTGGCTCTGACTGCAATCCCTGCACTCAGCCCTCAGCCTCCCCCTCAACAGGGAGAACAATGCAGTCCCAGCAGATGGTTCCAGTACAATAACTAGACTGTTGTTACGCTCACTACTGCAGTCACAAACACCATTTAACATAAATTGAAAAGGCCGATTGCCTAGTTTTTGTTTTCAAAATGGAGGTACAAGAGGTGGGCTAATAGATCATTTTCAAGAAATACAGTTTGACAAGTCAAAGCAGGAAAAACCTTGGTGGAAAAAGCAACATCAATAATGGTTGCATTGATTTAGGGGAGCCAGTTCCCGGGCTCTGGTATTGTGCAGGCTCCTTCACTGACACTTAACCGGGTTGACAATCAGAATCGTCTGCCTGAAAAGGACTTATATTCCATTCCCCCAGGTGTATTCTAGTATGTCGGTCCGTCTGATACCCAGAAGATCAAACCAGATTAGTTTTTTCTTTACCCTTTATCTCTTGTGCTACCAGACTACAGCATCAAGGGGGAAATGAGGCGTTGGGTTTAACATACCGACGTCAGCGTCTAGAGATTTCTAAGAACCTTTTCACATTGTTTTCATGTTGGTTATGGCCAACATGTCAAACTACAAGCCTCAAAAACTGTGGTCAATAATGGGTGACCTCAAATGTGAATACTTTTATTTCTCATATACAATCCATGGTTGAAACTAAGTTATGGTTACCCATAGACTTCCCTTAAGTTCACTTTAACCAAGTATGATCCATGAACTGTAACTATGTGCCTTTGTCCCAACTGCATTGAACATGTGTGCCTCATTAACCACAGCTTTTTTCATCTATGAATGTCATGTTTAAGAAATATATTTACATTTCCACTTGATTTAATGTCAGCATCTAAAAGTACTATATGCATGTATTTGTAGGACATGTGGGTGCTATTCTTAAAGATATTTTAGTGCTGCTCTTTTCTGGTAACTGGGTCTGCTCTCTGTCCTGACAATGTTTTGATGGATGATCCTCATCCCACAGCTCTCCCAGAGTCCCATCTTTTTGACGGGACATGAAAAGTTCCCCACTTTGTGTCACAGCTTAGTTGGTTCTGTTTTTGAGAGTTATGAGAGGGAAGATGGAAAGCTGCTTTGACAGATGATCAGTCTCTAAGAGGAAGTAATGACAGATAGTTTACCTGCTGGCTTTATCGTCTCGGAGCAGGTTGTGAAATAAAGAAGAATCTGAGCAGCCATATAAAGTCCTCTGGATGTTTCCACATCTGGCTAAGCAGCCCAGCGGGGGATGCATATAAATAGATTCTGTGGCAGAAAAGGTTAGCAAAGTGATGTTTTGAAGGTTTCAGGTTTAAAAAAGAATGCCAGCTGGAAGATTGATTACACTTTTTACTTGTCATACAATTCTTTAGATGAACAAGAACCAAGTGGCAACATGCAGTTCAGCAGGGGGCGGCTCCACTGGTTAAAACATAAGTCTAGTAGAACACTTGAAACATTATAGTAAGAATTACCCTTTGAAGTTTAAGGTCCCAGTTGCTTGTTTCAAGTCTTCTACAACTAAGCATGATGTTTATAAAAAGCAGGGCATGTTTGAGACACGGTTGTAATGTGATCACAGGGTTTTTCTGGTCTGGGTGTTGCCTGGTTTACCAGGGATTATGTCCTAAATCACAGCGGTTGTTCTCATCGAGGTGAGGACCCACATATACAATTAGCATCACTTATGCAATTAACAGAAGAAGAAATGGTGCTAATTATTAGCAGACCCATTATCGATTATTGTTAGCACATAATAACCCCCGGCAAAGTGTTTACTTCTGGTCGTTCCTCAGCCCACCAATTAAATGTTTTTCCATTGACAGCATGTTAGGTAAAACATAGAATTAAAGGACATACTTGCCATATAATGTATCCTCTGCCTAATTACAGCACAGATAAAATGAGGCTGCTAAACAGATTTCAACGGAAAAAGAGCGACCCAGATAAACTGCAGAGAGCGATGGTCATCAGCAACTAGAGCTTCACTAACAAATGACAGAAAAAGCTGCATAACAAAGAAAGACTCCGCAGGCGGGTCCATTTACTTTATTCAGAGGTTGAGGCAGAAGTAGCTGCTTTCTATTCTGGGCCCAACATTTCTGCAGGCTCAGAGCCATCCAGCGAGAAAGAGAGGCAAAGATCAGTGCCGTAACTGGCAGAGACGAGTGACTATCAAGAGGGATTCAGGCTATATATGCATGCCGCGATGCTGGAGCCGGGATGGAGTGGGTGTAAGAGGAGATCTCAGCGGGTATTGTGTGGGGCAGGATGGGTGGGTGGATGAAGAGAGAGGGGGAGGAATGTGTTGCTATGTTAAAGGTGGTAGATGGGTTTTTTTTTAACCAGGAGAGGTGACATATGGGACAAGAGGGCAGTGTATGCCAATGCTGGTCACTGAGTCTATAGGGGCCTCTCTGAGGGCCCTTCAGAGTGACTGAATCACTACTTCAGCCTCTTAGCATGGCTAATGCTGAAAGCACTGCCACATTAATACCTGCTGTCCGGAGATGAACGCAACGTCCAAAATAGTCCAAATAAGTTACTTTGCGTCATTTATTCCTGTCTACATTGCATCCCCGCCAGAGTCCTGCACGGGTCTGATTTAAAGACCCGCTCCCGCCCCGTACCCGCGACGTGCAATACCGAACCCGCCCCGCCACCTGCACATATTGCCAATTAGTTCCGCAAACCGACCCGACCCGTCGGCACAAGATCCGCAAACCAGCCCGAACCCGCATATCCTATGAGCAGTGAAAACATGCAATTATTAACACGCAGTTGCATATTTGTCTCAAAAAGCGTGGGATGTTGGTTATTTTCTCCACCTAGGACGACACCAAAAGCCTCCCAGACGTTGGACTTCACTCTTGAGGAAGTGTTATTGAAAATGTTGTATTCTCCGCTTGAGAGCTTCACCTCAGCCATTTCGAATGTGGCGCGCTCAGCAGCAGATTGATGCGGTGCAGAGGTTATGATTATGCGCGGTCCCGCAAGGGAGAAGTCTGAGGATTTAAACATTAGATTAAATTATTATTATTTAAATATATTTATTATGCAACACTAAATTATTGCTAAATAATGGTTTGTTGCCTCAGGGCAACAATGTGCTACGAGGGTATTAAAACACCCAATATTTAGTATTGCATAATAAATATTATGTAATACTAAAATATTGGGTGTTTCAATACCCTCATAACACTGAGGAGTTTTTAATACTAAAGTACCCGCATGTACCCACGGGTACCCGACCCGATGCAGGATTCTGATCCCTGCATCATCCGCCTGTGCGCATCAAAGACGCAGACTCATCGTTCCCACTATAGGGGTGAGTGTAATAAGGAGGCAAAGTTGACATTCAGTGTGTTGCCGGGAGCATATAAGGATTCATCCAGGATGTTGAAAATGTAAAAAAAAAATTAGAACATAAAGATTAAAAGGTTTAATGTTTTAAGGTGGTGACGCTACTCAGTCAATCAAATCGGTGCAGTCAGTGAGCAATTTCAAATGGCGTGCTCAAAAAAGGTAGACAGCGAAAACAGAGCATTTAATGACTTTTTCTCTTACTGGACCTCTTTGAAATGCAATTGAATACCCCTGCATTATAGCAACAACAACAAAAATAATAATAATAATAATAATAATAATAATAGCAATAATAATTGGGAGGGGGGGGGCGCGGCTGTTCTTATGTTCTCTGAGGGGAGGCTCACCTTCCCACACTTTGAAAACCCCTGATTTAGACTCTTGGTGTTGGACTTCTGTTCCGTGTAGGTAAAATGGTTAATATCGTCTGTTAGCTGAGTTCTTCCCGTTAAGTGGGTATGCATCATTAATAGGTTGTTAAATGTTAAGAAGCCTTGAGACGCTGTTTCTAGCAAGATGTTGCGTCTGCCCCTATGGTCTGCCCCCGGGAGTCTCACAATAATAAGAGCGTTGTTAGGAGAGATGACGAGTGGCATTCACAGTGGCCAATCAGAGTGGTACTCAAGCCGGATACGTCACACAGGATGAGGGTTCCCAACCGACCAGAATTGTTTAAACTAAGGAAGTAGCGTAATTCATATACCGATAGCAGCACAGTTTGTCCAGCGGCTTAACGGTATACCAATACCGTCCAATCAGGTACCAGTACTGACTTAGGACCAGTTCTCGATACCCATCCCTACTTACAGGTATTTACACTGAACAAAAATATAAATGCAACACTTTTGTTTTTGCTCCCATTTTTCATGAGATGAACTCAAAGATCTAAAACATTTTCTATATACACAAAATAACCATTTCTCTCAAATACTGTTCACAAATCTGAAAAAATCTGTGATAGTGAGCACTTCTCCTTTGCCGAGATAATCCATCCCACCTCACAGGTGTGGCATATCAAGATGCTTGATTATTGCACAGGTGTGCCTTAGAATGGCCACAATAAAAGGCCACTCTGAAACGTGCAGTTTTGCTTTATTGGGGGGGTCTGGGGGGGTCCGAAAACCAGTCAGTATCTGGTGTGACCACCATTTGCCTCACGCAGTGCAACACATCTCCTTCGCATAGAGTTGATCAGGTTGTTGATTGTGGCCTGTGGAATGTTGGTCCACTCCTCTTCAATGGCTGTGCCAAGTTGCTGGATATTGGCAGGAACTGGAATACGCTGTCGTATACGCCGATCCAGAGCATCCCAAACATGCTCAATGGGTGGCATGTCCGGTGAGTATGCTGGCCATGCAAGAACTGGGATGTTTTCAGCCTCCAGTAATTGTGTACAGATCCTTGCAACATGGGGCCGTGCATTATCATGCTGCAACATGAGGTGATGGTCGTGGATGAATGGCACAACAATGGGCCTCAGCATCTCGTCACGGTATCTCTGTGCATTCACAATGCCATCAATAAAATGCGCCTGTGTTCGTCGTCCATAACATACGCCTGCCCATACCATAACCCCACCACCACCATGGGCCACTCGATTCACAACATTGACATCAGAAAACCGCTCACCCACACGACGCCACACACGCTGTCTGCCATCTGCCCTGAACAGTGAAAACCGGGATTCATCCGTGAAGAGAACACCTCTCCAACGTGCCAGACGCCATCGAATGTGAGCATTTGCCCACTCAAGTCGGTTACGACGACGAACCGGAGTCAGGTCGAGACCCCGATGAGGACGACGAGCATGCAGATGAGCTTCCCTGAGACGGTTTCTGACAGTTTGTGCAGAAATTCTTTGGTTATGCAAACCGATTGTTGCAGCAGCTGTCCGAGTGGCTGGTCTCAGACGATCTTGGAGGTGAACATGCTGGATGTGGAGGTCCTGGGCTGGTGTGGTTACACGTGGTCTGCGGTTGTGAGGCCGGTTGGATGTACTGCCAAATTCTCTGAAACGCCTTTGGAGACGGCTTATGGTAGAGAAATTAACATTCAATTCACGGGCAACAGCTCTGGTGGACATTCCTGCTGTCAGCATGCCAATTGCACGCTCCCTCAAAACTTGCGACATCTGTGGCATTGTGCTGTGTGATAAAACTGAACATTTCAGAGTGGCCTTTTATTGTGGCCAGCCTAAGGCACACCTGTGCAATAATTATGCTGTCTAATCAGCATCTTGATATGCCACACCTGTGAGGTGGGATGGATTATCTCGGCAAAGGAGAAGTGCTCACTATCACACATTTTTTCAGATTTGTGAACAGTATTTGAGAGAAATGGTTATTTTGTGTATATAGAAAATGTTTTAGATCTTTGAGTTCATCTCATGAAAAATGGGAGCAAAAACAAAAGTGTTGCATTTATATTTTTGTTCAGTGTAGATTCATTAACCAATTGTGTGCTGCAAACCGTTTTACACATTAAATGATCTTTTTTATGTAATCTATTTAATTTCTTGCTGAGCTTGGTGACCTTCTAGCTTTAGCTAGAAATGCTGTGCTACTGTATGGGATATTTATCCATGTTATATAAGCGTCTTTGAGCATTAGGAAAAGCACTATATAAATCCCATGTATTATTATTATTATATACCATGCTTGTTCATAAAATGAAATGAAAAGCATCCATGTATAGCACTGCCTCCACCTCATGACATTGTTTTTGGGGATTTGATTGGCTACTATAAAACACAATATCAGCAAAGGTGGGTCCTGCATTATTATCACACGTTGTGCACTCATCTTGTAGGATTCCTGTGTCAAAGTCTTCTTGTAAGACTTTTATTAGTGTAGTTCTTATATTGCTCACATTTGTTGAAATAAAGTGTGCTGAAAACATGTGTTCTTGTATTTCCATCTTTCTCTCTGACTCATGCAGTCATGTGTCCTTTGGTGCGGTAGCTTCACATAATAGTGTGTGCATGGAGACTATTGTACAGCAGCAGCAGCAGCACAGAGAAAGGAACAGAGTGCAGAGCAACATCTATGGAATGCCATTTAAGCCAAAATGAAATAAATACATAAATGATTAAATAAATACATATATAACTAAATATGCCTATGAAATAAATATATATGGTTATGAAATACATTTTAAAATAAATAAACGAGGCAATAAATATATATACATTTAAATACACATTTATTTACTTCATGGGAATTGTATTTCATAATGCCACATTTATTTCAGAGCTCTTTACATTTCCATTTCTTATATTCAAACGAACAGGGTGTGGTTAGCTCACAGATCCAGACCAAAGCAACAGCACCACACATTTTCAAATGAAATGGCGGTCCGCTCTCCCCAGCAGAGTGGATTTAAAAGCAGCAGCAAGCGGAGGCATCGCTAATAAATGTGAGTATTGGGTTTCAACTGACTTTACAATAACTACAACACACACGGCAAACCCAAGCGGCGAAAAAAAGTACATTTTGGTTTAAATAATAGGTATAAGTATGTAACGTTAGTGACGCTACTAGCTAGCTGGACGTGCAGCACTGTTGGTTTACACCTATTATTAAAATCAGTTAAGAAGTTTACTGAAGTCATACAGAGATCTTGGCTCTGTTATAGATAAATGATACTTTATATTACTGTACATCTATAAATAGACCAAGTGAGAACATTAAGACCTGTATTTCCTACAGTCCGGTGTGATTTAATGGTACCCTGACGTGTAGCTGCTGTTTGCTTTCTTTTTTTATACTCTGACATTTTGCAATGTTTTTCTGTTTATTAAGATTTCCACCAGATTGTATCATCTTTTATTCACCTTTTGCTTAGTTTTTGTTGTTGCAGTGCTGCCAAAGGGATGCAAGCTGCCACTTCTTCTTAAAAAAAAAAAGTAAACCAAAACAGTATGTCATTTAAATAATCATTTAGGGATTGTTTGTCTGTAATGCTTAGCATTTTGCAATCATACTTTTGCAGCCAGGTGTTTATTATGATTCGTTAATTTTTTTCTTTTTCTCTTTTCTCTGTAATTAGGACAATTCTGGAGAAATGGATCTGCTGGAGAAGGACCCCTAACCCAAGCGGATCATCAGGACAGAGCTGCCATCCACCTGGACCCCCGTGGTGCTGGAGAAAGCAAAACAGCGATCAGGGACATCCTCCACCCAGACCTCTGCTTACTGCCGTCCTACAGACGTGTGAGTGTAGAACTGTAGAGATTATCACTGCTGTCACTTTAGCCTTACATGCTTTTACTTCAAATTAACACATTACATCTGTGTAGTACTTCTCATTTTGCATACATACTGTATATAATAATAATAATAAATGATATTTATATAGCACCTTTCAAGGGACCCAAGGTCGCTGTACATGGTGGACAAACAAAACAAACAGACAATCAACGGGCAAACCAAATAAATAAATAAAGGAAGCCGGGGGACCAGAAAAGGGCTAGGGCCCGAAGGCCAGGGTGAACAGGTGTGTTTTTAGTGATGATTTGAAGATGTCCAGGGAGGCAGCATTACGGATCTCGGCAGGAAGTGCATTCCAGAGGGTGGGGGCCGCAACACTGAATGCCCTGTCACCAACAGTTCGGAGGCGAAAGCGGGGGATGGAGAGCAGGCCCGTGTCTGAGGACCGCAGACTCCGAGAAGGAGTGTTTTGTATTGAATCCGGGATTTGACCGGCAGCCAATGTAGGTGGATGAGGGTGGGGGTGATATGGTGCCATGGCTTGGTGTGGGTGAGAAGCCTGGTGGCAGAGTTCTGGACGTATTGGAGCCTATCCAGGGTTTTGCTGGGAACCCCGGACAGGACTCCATTGCAATAGTCCAGACGGGATGTAATGAAGGCATGTACAAGGGTTTCTGCCACAGAGTCAGAGAGTGCAGGCCGGATTTTGGCAATGTTTTTCAGGTGGTAGAAGGCGGATTTGGTGACAGACTTGACGTGCGCCTGGAAAGAGAGGGTGGTGTCCAGGATGACTCCCAGGTTGCGGACTTCAGTGGACGGGGAGATGGAGCAGCCGTCAATGGAGAGAAGCAGGTCTCCAACCTTCTGGAGCTGCGTCTTGGGAGCCACAATCATGAGCTCTGTTTTATTGCTGTTGATTTTGAGCAGGTTTGATGACATCCAGTTTTTTATGTCCTGTAGGCAGTTGACAAGGGATTGAGGGGGGAGCTGAGTGGACGGTTTGGTGGAGAGATAGAGCTGTGTGTCATCAGCATAAGAGTGAAAGCTGAGACCATGTTGGCGGATGATTTGACCAAGTGGGAGCATGTAGATATCGAATAGGAGGGGTCCAAGCACAGAGCCTTGAGGTACACCTTGGTTGACTGGGGGGAGCTGCAGTCACTGATGGTGACAACGTTTTTCCTGTTAGACAGGTAGGACACAAACCAGGCAAGAGCTGTGTCACTGAGGCCAAGGTAGTCAGACAGGCGGCTGAGGAGGATGGAATGGGATATGGTATCGAAGGCTGCTGAGAGGTCCAGGAGGATGAGAATGCTGATGAGGCCAGAATCAGATGCGATGAGGAGGTCGTTTGTGATTTTGATGAGGGCAGTCTCAGTACTGTGATATGGTCTGAAGCCAGACTGGAGGGGTTGGTAGAGCTCATGCAATGACATGTGGTGTTGCAGCTGTGCGGCAACTGCTCTTTCCAAGATCTTGCTCACGAATGGGAGGTTTGAGATCGGCCGGTGGTTGTTGAGGTCCTCCGGGTCCAAGCCAGGCTTCTTCAGGATTGGAGAGACTGAGGCAGTTTTGAGGCAGGGTGGGACTGTGCCAGAAGACAAGGACAAGTTCACAATGTCAACAATGATGGGGCAGATGGTGGATAGAGCTGCCTTGACCAAGGCTGTGGGCATGGGGTCAAGAGAGCAGGTCGATGTCTTGGCCTTAGTAACCAGCTTGGTAATTTGGATGACATCCACTGGGGAGAAGGTGGAGAGGCAACCTTGTGGCTGGGGTGCGGTTGAAGTAGGTGGGGGGCCAGGCACCAGAAGCTGCTGGTGGATGGAATCAACTTTTGCCTGGAAGAAATCCAGAAACTTCGAGCAGAGATCAAGAGCACCTGGGGGATGGGGGGGATCAAGGGGGCGGAGAAGCCGGTTTATGGTTGAGAACAGCATTCTCGATTGGGATTGTTGGATGCCAATGAGGGTGGAGTAGTACGAAGACCTAGCCAGGGAGAGGGCTTCTTTGTAAGCCTTTACATGGTCCTGGTATGCTTCGCGGTGGACGGCGAGGTCAGTTCTTGTTTTGAGTCTCTCTAGCCGACGACCAGAAGCCTTCAGGGCGCGGAGTTCAGTGGTGAACCAAGGGGCCGAACGGGTGAAGGAGACAGTCCGGGTTTTGAGGGGGGCTAGAGAGTCAAGGCTGAGGGATAGAGCTGAGTTGTAGCGAGCAACCAGGCCATCCACTGTGGTGGTAAGGGGAATGGAGGCTAGGTGGGCTGCTATCGTGATGGTCAGGGCTGGTGCACTCAGTGATTTGGTGTTTCTGAATGTGATGGTCCTCTCTGAAGAACCAGCACCTTACCGTGGTAGAGAGGTTTGTGTGCCCTGATGAACCTGGGGGCTGTGTTGTCTGGAACCTTGTGTTCCTGGTAGGGTCTCCCATGGCAAATTGGTCTCAGGCAAGGGGCCAGACTAAGATTGGTTCAAAAGACCTCATGAAAAAAACAAAAACAAGAAGTGAGGATACCCGGCCCGGAGGAAGCCCGGGGTCCCTTTCTGGAGCCAGGCCCAGAAGGAGGACTCGACGGCGAGCGTCTGGTGGCCGGGCTTGCCACGGAGCCCGGCCGGGCCCAGCCCGAAAAGGCAACGTGGGCAACACCTCCGCTTCTCCGTCCCGCGGGCCCACCACCTACGGGAAACAGCGATGGGGTCGGGTGCGCTGCCAGAAGGGTGGCAGTGAAAGCGGAGGGTCTCGACGGACCAGACCCGGGCGACAGAAGCTGGCTTTGGGGACGTGGAACGTCACCTCTCTGGGGGGGAAGGAGCCGGAGCTTGTGCGGGAGGTGGAGCGTTACCAGTTGGATCTGGTTGGGCTCACCTCTACGCACAGCGTCGGCTCTGGAACCTTACTTCTGGATAGGGGTTGGACTCTATTCTTCTCCGGAGTTGCTCAAGGTGTGAGGCGCCGGGCGGGTGTGGGGATACTCACAAGTCCCCGGTTGGGTGCTTCGTTGTTGGAGTTTACCCCAGTGGACGAGAGGGTCGCCTCCCTACGCCTGCGGGTTATGGGGGGGAAAACTCTGACTGTTGTGTGTGCTTATGCACCCAACAGCAGTTCAGAGTATACGGCCTTCTTGGAGACCCTGGAAAGAGTCCTGTATGGGGCTCCTGAAGGGGACTCTTTAATCTTGCTGGGAGACTTCAACGCACATGTGGGCAATGATGGAGACACTTGGAGGGGCGTGATTGGGAGGAACGGCCCCCCTGATCTGAACCGGAGTGGTGGTTTGTTACTGGACTTCTGTGCTAGTCATGGATTGGCCATAACAAACACCATGTTCGAACATAAGGATGCTCATAAGTGTACGTGGTACCAGAGCACCCTAGGCAGAAGGTCCATGATCGATTTCGTTATCGTATCATCGGACCTGAGGCCGTATGTTTTGGACACTCGGGTAAAGAGAGGGGCGGAGTTGTCAACTGATCACCATCTGGTGGTGAGTTGGGTCGAGTGGCGGGGGAAGCCTCTGGATAGACCTGGTAAGCCCAAACGTGTAGTTCGGGTGAACTGGGAACGTCTGGAGGAGGCCCAAGTTCAGGAGGCCTTCAACTCACACCTCCGGCGGAGCTTTTCAGGCATTCCTGTGGAGGTTGGGGACATTGAACCAGAGTGGTCGGTGTTCAAAGCCTCTATTGCCGAAGCCGCGGCGGGGAGCTGTGGTCTCAAGGTCCTAGGTGCCTCAAGGGGCGGTAACCCTCGAACCTCCTGGTGGACACCGGTGGTCAGGGAAGCCGTCCGACTGAAGAAGGAGGACTTCAGGGATTTGTTATCCCGGGGGACTCCCGAGGCAGTTGCAAGGTACCGACAGGCCCGAAGGGCAGCAGCCTCATCCGTGGCCGAGGCAAAGCAGCGGGTGTGGGAGAAGTTCGGAGAGGACATGGAGAAGGACTTTCGGGCGGCACCAAAGTTGTTCTGGAAAACTCTCCGACACCTCAGGAGGGGGAAGCAGGGAACCATCCAAGCTGTGTACAGTAAGGATGGGACGTTGTTGACCTCAACTGATGGAGTGTTGGGGCGTTGGAAGGAACACTTTGAGGAACTCCTGAACCCGACAACTCCGCCCTCTATGTTAGAGGCAGAGCTGGAGTATGACGGGGGATCGGCGCCAATCTCCCGGGGGGAGGTCACTGAGGTTGTTAAACAACTCCACAGTGGCAAAGCCCCGGGGGTGGATGAGATCCGCCCAGAAATGCTGAAGGCTCTGGGTGTTGAGGGACTGTCATGGTTGACACGTCTCATCAACATTGCGTGGAAGTCGGAAACAGTACCGAAGGAGTGGCAGACCGGGGTGGTGGTTCCCATTTTTAAAAAGGGGGATCAGAGGGTGTGTGCCAATTACAGAGGCATCACACTACTCAGCCTCCCCGGGAAAGTTTACTCTAAGGTACTCGAAAGGAGGGTCAGGCCGATTGTCGAACCTCAGATTGAGGAGGAACAATGCGGATTCCGTCCTGGTCGTGGAACGACGGATCAGCTTTTTACTCTCGCAAGGATCCTGGAGGGGGCCTGGGAGTACGCTTATCCGGTCTACATGTGTTTTGTGGACTTGGAGAAGGCGTATGACCGGGTTCCCAGGGAGTTACTGTGGGAGGTGCTGCGGGAGTATGGGGTGAGGGGGTCTCTACTCAGGGCCATCCAATCTCTGTACTCCCAAAGCGAGAGCTGTGTCCGGGTCCTCGGCAGTAAGTCGGACCCATTTCCGGTGAGGGTTGGCCTCCGCCAGGGCTGCGCTTTGTCACCAATCCTGTTTGTAATATACATGGATCGGATTTCGAGGCGTAGTCATGGGGGAGGGGGTCTGCAGTTCGGTGGACTAAGGATTGCACCACTGCTTTTTGCAGATGATGTGGTTCTGATGGCTTCATCGGTCTGCGACCTTCAGCACTCACTGGATCGGTTCGCAACCGAGTGTGAAGCGGCTGGGATGAGGATCAGCACCTCCAAATCTGAGGCCATGGTTCTCAGCAGGAAACCGATGGACTGTCCACTCCAAGTAGGGAATGAGTCCTTACCCCAAGTGAAGGAGTTCAAGTATCTCGGGGTCTTGTTCTCGAGTGAGGGAACAATGGAGCGTGAGATGGGCCGGAGAATCGGAGCAGCGGGAGCGGTACTGCAGTCGCTTTACCGCACCGTTGTGACGAAAAGGGAGCTGAGCCGGAAGGCAAAGCTCTCTGTCTACCGGGCCATTTTCGTTCCTACCCTCACCTATGGTCATGAAGGATGGGTCATGACCGAAAGAACGAGATCGCGGATACAAGCGGCCGAGATGGGTTTTCTCCGCAGGGTGGCTGGTGTCTCCCTTAGGGATAAGGTGAGAAGTTCGGTCATCAGGGAGGGACTCGGAGTTGAGCCGCTCCTCCTTCGCGTCGAAAGGAGCCAGTTGAGGTGGTTCGGGCACCTAGTTAGGATGCCACCTGGGCGCCTCCCTAGGGAGGTGTTCCAGGCACGTCCAGCTGGGAAGAGACCAAGGGGTAGACCTAGGACCAGGTGGAGGGATTATATCTCTTCGCTGGCCTGGGAGCGCCTTGGGATCCCCCAGTCAGAGCTGGTTGATGTCGCCAGGGAAAAGGAAGTTTGGGGCTCTCTGCTGGAACTGCTACCCCCGCGACCCGACCACGGATAAGCGGAAGAAGATGGATGGATGGATGGATGAATGTGATGGTGCGTTTTGCACGCTGAGTGGGCAGGGGGACAGGAACAGTAAAGAGTATGGCAAGATGGTCCACAACAGCTAGGTCCAGGCACTGGAGATGGGAGGGAGGGGTGCCTATAGAGCACACTAGGTCCAGCGTGTGACCTTTGGTGTGGGTGGGACCTTGGACGTGCTGTGTGATGTTGAAGCAGTCGAGTAGTGAGAGAAATTCAGAGGCAAAGGTGCATGTACTAGAGTCGACATGGATGTTAAAGTCACCAAGCAGTAATGTGGATGGAGACCTGGAGCAGACACAGGTGAGCAGCTCAGCGAACTCAGACATGAAGATGGCGGAGGCTTTGGGGGGGCGGTATATGAGGACAACCTGTAGCTGTGATGAACCAGCCAGAGAAAAGGCGATACACTCAAAAGAGGTTGTATTTACCACAGCTAGTTGTTTTATCGGGATTTCTGCTCTGTGGATAACAGCCAGCCCACCACCCCGACCCAGGGAGCGGGGCTTCTGTAGGTAAATATAGCCTGGGGGTGTGGCTTGGTTTAAGGTGAAAAAGTCTTGTTGATTTTGCCAGGTCTCCGTTAGGCAAACAAAGTCTGTTTTCCTGTCAGTGATGATGTCCTGAATGAGTGGTGCTTTATTTTTGAGGGAACGGGTATTCAGCAGCATGAATGTGGGGGCATTGCTACTGGATGCTGGTGGTGTAAGCAGAATGACACGGTCGACACAAACCAGGGCCTTCAGATTGCCAATGCACGCGCGAGGTTTGTTGTGATGACGTAGCAAGGCAGGGACGGTGCGCGCGCAGGACCAGCTGGAGAGAGGGTCCGACCCAGAGACAACAAACCTACGCCGAGAGCCTCTATGGATGTACTGGCGTCTGCTACGTAACAGCCCAAGCTTGTTGATGACTGCTAAGCGTAGAGGTTGCATAATACAACTATTGAGAGTAACCAGTTGTGTGGTGGAGTATTTCAGCATCATAGAGCTGTATACGTATTACATTCCTGTTAACAGTTTATTTATTTGCAATAGTGTCTAGACTTAATCTGCGATTTGTATTATATTATTTAATCTACATTATATTACATTGCATTTAGCTGACACTTTTATCCAAAGCGACTTACAATAAGTGCATTCGACCAAGAAGATAGAAACTTGAAGAAATGGTGTTTCTTTATATGTATCTATATGTTATCTTGCACTTTTTTGTGTCTTAGGTTTAGAATTAGATTTTAATGTCCTTTGTTTTCATAGATATTTAATGATTATTGCTTGGTTCTGTCTGATTCCTCAAAATTCTTATCACCAAACACCTGCTTCTCTATACTTGCTGCAAACATAATACAAATAAACAACTTGATAAACCCACTTTTGCTGATATGTGTTTTACTGCTGTTGATGTTAAATGACATGAATATTCTCATAATAGAAGACATGAAGCTACAGATAGAGGATGGATATATTCTTACCTCTACTTTGTGATTAGATGAAAATACAAAATTGAATTAAAATAGTAATTGTTAAATACATTGTTTATTTCATTTACTGAGGTTTTAACCATTATTTACAACATGTGTACATAAGCAGTGGAATAATAGGATATCTCTAGGTCATTAAACTGTCTTCAGTTCAGTTTAATTGTATTAATACAAAAAATAGGGCATAGAAAATGTTTAATTGTGTATTTCAGCAGAGCGGGGGGTCATGGTACTGCTGGACCTGGAGGTGCTGACCTGAGGCCTGTACTACGAAGCTGGTTCAACATAACCTGGATATGTTTGAGTTAGCCGGTTGGCCTAATCCAAAACATACGCGCTCTCGCTAAACGGTCCTACGACGCTGGTTATCAAGTGGATCGCTCAAGCCAGCCGTGCCCTATCTAGTTAGGTGCGCGTTCACATGAAAGGGGTGGTATCTGGAGCATTCGACCAATCACAAACATGGAGAAGCGTACTGACAGCGCAGCGTCATACTTCCTGAAGGGGGGGCAGGGGGGGCCATGGCCACCCTGATATATTTTTATTGGCCCCCCCACCACACACACCGCCTCGCCAGTCACGTATGCGTAGTAGTTTATCTGATATTTAACAACAAATACACAGCCAGCGAGTCGCTTGATTTGAGCTTCCAACGCTCACACTGCAGCCCCTCCCTCTCCCTCTGCTACCATGGTAACACTCTGATACTCGGTGCACCACTCTGATACTCGCGCACACCACTCTGAGATTCGCACAGACAGCAGCAGGTTGCAGCGAAACGTTTCTTTCTACTGACTGGACTGGAGTTGACAAAAATCCACCAGACTTCTAGAAGGTAAGTCGTATACGTTCGTTGCCTGTTAAGCCCCACAACACTTTAGGCTTTAGTGTGTTAGCTTTAGGTAGCAAAAAACGGAGAAATGCCCACCTTTAGCTGTTATTCTGATCAAAAATTGTGTTCAATGGCATTAAAATGACAAAAACGCTGGAAGACCTGGAAAACAGGCTCGGGGCTCAGTAAAGGCTGGCTTGACTTCAGGTATAATTAGTCTGTAAACACACTTTGGCAGCTATCCTAGTTAGCGTTAGTTTAGCTTGCTAAGCTAACATTAGCTGATGTCAGTATGCTGAGCTGGTGTAATGCGTAGTCCAGTAGCGTAGGCAGAAATGTACTTTAGGGTGGGCCTGTAAAAAATAGGGTGGGCCAGATTTTTCTTCTGCGCATCAGAAGCTAACAACAATCCCTGCAGGTACCGGTGGCAGATTACTTTTGGAATACTTTCTTTTTCCATAACAGATGGGTATGTTTTGGTGAACAGGAGACACGTATTTTACTGTTTTAATTAGGGATGCACGATATTGGTTTTTTGAAACCGATACCGATAACTTCCTGCTTCTCAAGACCGATACCGATACCGATAACCGATAATAATATAATATATATATATATATATATTAAATGTACCTGTAGTTTTTGCACACCTGGTGGTAAAAAAAAGACTAGTAGTGAGCAAATGACATGAGCATTACTACTATGAACAAAACAAAGCCAAGAACAGTTTTGACTCTTCAAAGTGACCATATTTATTTTCCCAAATAAAGTTCTTGCCTTTTTCAAAAGCCTCGTCGATAGGTAAAAGCCCCGGTGCCTTTGCAGCTGGCTTTGGATTCGTCGCTAGTTTAGCAGCGCAGGCGTCTTCGTATGCTTTTAACACACCATCGTAGCGATGGCGATGTTTCAGGTGACTAATCAGGTTGGAAGTATTATAGCTCGTTGCCTTTTTCCCTCCTCGTGGAACTTCTGCATTGCATTTGTTAATACAAATAGCAAGCGAACTATCTAACTCTGAAACTTTGAAATAGTCCCATACTTCCCGACGACATGTTTGTTTACTGTCCTGGCTTGACGGCCGCACACCGTTTACGTCACAGCCAGGCATGAGTTAGGGAGCGCTGGATTTGTGAAAAACTCCCCTCTTCCTAAACCACTAATACCACAGTACTGGCAAAACGGGAGGAGCCGAGTGAAAAACAAGCGCCCCTCATCCCAATCCACCCACACCGCAGTATTTTTTTTTTTTTAATTACCCAAAAAATATATTGTATATTATCGGGGCTATTAATACTTTTATCGGGTTTATCGGGATGACGTCATAATTCCTAATATCGGACCGTTAATTATCGGACCGATAATTATAGGCCCGATAATTATCGTGCACCTCTAGTTTTAATGGCTTATCAAGAACTCAAACACAACATCTTGGTGTCATTCTGGACAGCTCTCTCATCTGCACCACACATAAAAAACATCACCCGGACTGCATTCTTTGTACTGTCTTAAAACCTTTCCTTAGAATATGTTATGAATTGTAAGGTGTCCTTGGGTTCTTTGAAAGGCGCCCCTAAATAGAATGAATCATCATTATTATTATTATTATTTATTATTATTATTATCTGAAACGATGTAATAACTTTTAAAACTTGTTCCAGTCACTTGTCCCATGCATTCAGCAGCAGCAGGCCATTCACTTTGATTTGATCCCGTTATAAATGTCATCATTTCGACAATAAATAAATGCTACATAAACGTTATCTTAAACATTTTATCTAACCATCTCCGTTTCTAACTTTCAATATATTTTAAAAGAGATCTCTCTCATCTGCGTGCGGGGGCGGGGCCTCACAGACATGCTGCATCTCTCTCTCGCTCACAGACACGCTGCAGCGCCGTGCAGTGTGCACACAGTTCTGCCGGTAATGAATATTACATTTTGTGAGGAAACTTTTCCACCAATAATTCCAATAAGTTTTCCAAAATGTATTCACTTCAGGTTTACGAAAGTAACTGTAATCAGATTAGCTGAATACACTTGAGTTTTGTATTCTGATTACGTAACGCCGTTACATGTATTCCGTTACAACCCAACCCTGTGTATATCTCTCCGGACTGTCCACCAGCAGATGAAAAACACCCACCTCTCCGCCTCTTCCAAGGGACGAGGGAACCGTGCAGCAGAGTTTCCGTTAACATTTTTTTTTCTTCTGACAGCCCAGCAGCAGGAGAGGTGGGGAGAGGGAGGCGTGGGGAGAGGGAGGCGGGGCTATTTCATCGTTATCAGAAAATGATGCTAGATGAGGGCAGTGGGGGCTCTTCTTGGAGTCTGGCTTTTTAAAAAAAAAAAAAGTTCATTTGTGAACTTTGAGCCATCATTTATTTTGCAGGCAGCTCTCTGCAATCACAATCAGTTTTTACTGTACATGAGTACGGTTCAGAGGATAAAGCACATACAACATTAATTAAACTCGATATTTGTTCACTTGAATTTCACTTTGAATTATTGGATATTCTCAATGGGTGAATACATTTTTTTATAATAATAATAAAATAATTAAAAAAATATATACATTTAAAAAAAAAAAAAAATGTAAATGACACCGAAGCTTTCTCAGGGTGGGCCAATGAGTAAACTGGGTGGGCCTGGGCCCACCCTGGCCCTATGGTGGCTACGCCACTGGCGTAGTCTACTATTAATCACTGCTGTGTGTAATGTCAATTTGCAGAAAATGAAGAGAAAGTCAACAGACATCTCTTCTTATTTTAAGAAGAAGATGAGTAAAGGAGAGACAGAGCTGGCAGGGGAGCAGCAGCATAGGGCTAGTGAGGAGATGGCCATACATGCTAGAAAGTACATGTGGAACTCTGTGTTGTAAAAGTGAAACTAAAACTAAGTACAGTTTTATTAATGTGATTGTGACCTTTTTAATCATTTAAGTCTTCTACACACTTTAGGTCTGCAGCTCCTTCAAAATGAAACGAGAATCTATGCAGTTTTTCCTCTTCTGTGTTCTGAGGTTATGAGCCGACCATTAGTCAAGTTTGTTTTCATAATGTTCTGTATGCTAATTAAAAAAAAGGGTAACCAGTTTGTTTATAAAGTATAAATATACATTTTCAAAACAAATGGAATACAAGCTATATGTATTACTCTCACCACAGTGGACTAAACTAAAAAAATAGAAATATGTCTCGTCACCTATTTTCTGTCTAATACTAAAAGGTGGTGTTTTGTATCATTTATAATGTTTTGAATTTGCTAAAAAGGTCAATAATAGATGGTGTTTTTGTGTTCAATCACAGTATGTATTTACCATTGTATACTAGGGATGGGAATTTGAAAGCAAATGTGTCACACTCCTAAGTTCATGTCACGGTTGTAGTTTTGTAGGTTTGGGTGTTTTTGCTGTTTTCCATGTCATGTTTTCCTCTGGGTTATTGTCTGGTCCTTTTCCCTGTGTTTTTCCTCTTGTCGTTAGTTTCCCTGGTGTGTCTAGTTATCTGATTGTGTTCACCTGTGGCCCTTGTGTTTCTCCTCCCCTGCCCGGCTGTTTCTCGTCTTGTGATTACCCCTCCGTGTATTTAGTTCTATATCGTATAAGGCTTCGCCCTCTAAGGCTATCGCTATTGGGTTAATCCCACTGCACGTGTGCAGCACTGACAGACTTATTCCACGCCCACCTATGACGTGGGCCCCACCTCCGGGCTCACTTCCGTATAAATAGGAAGTAGGCCCTACAATCCACTCCTACTTTTCTTCAGCACTCCGTTGCAGAAGCATTGACAGGCAAAACAAGTTCTTTTAAGAGCTACTTACTAAAAGAGCAAGCATTCCTGGTTCCCCTAGGCCCATCCTCCCTCTCCTCCGGACGGGGGAAACAGGGTGGGGGCCCAGTGTCAACCCGACATATGAGTTACGACCGGAGCTCACGGTGTGAGTTTTGCCGGGGATTAGAGCACGCAAACGCGGCTCTCACTCCCCAGGTGTCGTGCACTCATTGTGTCCGTCTCCCTCTGGCCCACAGGCAGTGGAGAGCGGACGCTCTCGCTGCTGCGGCCGAGGATGATTGGCTGGTCCAGGAGTTTTACTCTGTGGACCAAGCCCTTTATTTATTGGATCCGAGTGGTGGGCAGCAGTCAGGCGACTCCTTCCCCTCCATTCACGGATCACCATGTGGTTCCCCCGCCCTGTATCCCTCTCCTCCTGCGGGGGAGACGGGGCGGAGGCCCGGGGTCAGCCCGGTAGCCGAGGTTCGGCTGCCGGGCTGACGACGGGTCAACGGGTCCCTCTATCCGCCATCACGGCTCTGCCGTCGACAGGCGGTATTCTCCAGGAACTCCCGGAGATCATCGGAAAGGCAGCCGCCTAATGAGATCTCCCCATTCCCCCGGTTCAGGAGAGCTCTCCTCCGGATGACATAAAGCTGCATAAGCGGCTGCCTCACAGCCTGTCGGTTGTTAGGCAGCAAAGCTTACGGCTCAAACCAGCTGTCTTTAAAACCTGTCGGTTAATTAGACAGCCCGGGTTTGTTTCCTATGTCACAGATGTGCCTCCTACACACACCTCCGCTCATTCCTCAAGCAGGTTTGAGCGTGAACCTCAATGTCCGTTTTACGAGTTTTCCCCTAAACGGCGATATGAGGAGAGCCGCTGTGTAATACAGCGTGTGGAGGTGCATAAGCCAACTGTTTGTTACCTGTACGGTTAACAGACAGCGGGGCTCGCCGTTTGAGCCGGCTGTAACCTGTTGGTTAGCGCAGCAGCAGGGCTCGCGGCACAAGCCAGCTGTAATTAACCAGTAGGTTATTAAACAGCAGGGCTTGACGGTTAAATCTGATGCTCCTAACCTGTCGGTTATAGGCAGCACGGTTTTTCTCTGTCCCAGATGTGCCTATACTACACACGGTCGTAATGAGCCTAGGGCTGTTATTACGCACTGTGTGAATAGCACTGCACACACCTCCGCTCATTCCCTCAGCGGGTTTTGAGCGTGAACGCGCCTCAATGTCCAGTTTACGAGCCTTCTCCGAAACAGAGACAGGATGAGAGCCGGTGTGAGATGCAGCGTGTGGAGGGCCCCTCGCAGCCTTTTCGGTCCGGGCCCCTCTTGGGCTGCTTCATGGGCAACGGCGGCAAGGGCTCTGACGTGGCTCGTCACCATGACAACCACAGCACATCCAAAAACAGGCGTGCGCTATCAGAGTATCACTCAGAGTGTCGACGCGCGTGTTCGATGGACAGATGGATAATAATAAGCAGCAAGGCTCACCGGTTAAGCCGGCTGCCCCTGACCTGTCGGTTATAGGCAGCATGGCTCGCTGCATAAATCGGCTGTCTTTAAAAACCTATTGGTTTTTAAGCAGCTCGGACAGCTCTCCTCCGGCGCGTCACACCCCGCGGGGCGGTGACAGCCCTCTCCATGATGCAGCTGTTAAGGATGATATCAGCTGGTCACGTGGTGATCCCCCTGGGTCTCCTTCACAGTGAGGAGACTCCAGAGGTGGTTTATTTGCCTGCGTATCGACTCCGTGCGTCAGAGGAGACACATGGTGTACATTCCTCCTTCCGTGGGTTTGGATTGAACCCACTGGAAAAATCTCCACGTCAGTGGGGGTGCCCCTGAGCAGAGTGACGTCACACACCACAGTGTTCACAGACGCATCTCTCGCAGGCTGAGGAACGTGCATGTCGCAGGCAGTGGAGGGACAGTGGCCGGGTCACATGTCTCTCCATATAAACGTGCTGGAATTACTATATGGAAAGTAATCCAGCACTTCGCCCTGTTGCTGTACAATCAACATGTGTTGATTCGAACAGATAACAAAGCAGCGGCGGCCTACATAAATCGCCAGCGAGGTGTTCGATCAGCGCAGCTGCTGAACACACATCCTACACAGCCAAATGGACAATGTTCCGTTTGGTGTGTGGGGAAAATCCTGGACCCCGTGGGGCCCCCTGCCTCGTGCTGTCGTTCCTCCAGCTGTTGCTGGACAGGAATTGGCTTATAGCACGGTCGAAACATATGCTGCTGCCATTTCATCTTGCCACGTAGATTGGTGTCAGCACGGTGTGTAGTCACCCTCTGACAAAACGTTTTCTACGGGGAGCACAGAGACTCAGACCTGGGTCACGCGCTTTGGCGCCTCAATGGGTTTTCGGCTTTAGTGTTACGCGCACTGAGTAAAGCTCCATTTGAACCTTTAGATCAGGTTCCCCTGAAGTTCTTGTCAGCCAAAGTAGCTCTGCTCTTGGCTCTGACATCAGCTAAAAGGGTGAGTGATTTGTCTGCTCTCTCGGTGGCTCCGTCATGTCTCCGGATCCAAGGAGATGGCAGCTTAGCTGTTTTGCGCCCTAACCCGGTTTTTATGCCAAAGGTTATCACAAGCTCGTTTTAGATCGAGAGTGATAACTTTGGATGGCTTCTTTTCTCCTCCTCACCTCCTTTACGGCGTTGCACGGAGGAATGACAGTGAAAGACATTTGCACTGCTGCATCTTGGTCTTCCCCCTGTTCTTTTATTCGTTTGTATTTGAGGGATTTCTCCCATTCCTCTCTGACACATTCAGTACTGAATAGCCTGCCAGAATGAGTAATGTCGGGGTTTTTCAATTGCATGCCCTCTCTCCTGCCTGTCGGCACTTAGAGAGCTGCTTTTTTTCCCCTCTCTTGATCGTTTTTTAAACAAGTGAGACTCGATCTCTACTTTTTAAACGACAGGTAGCCCGAGTAAGCCTACCTTCGTTTCCTGATGGAGAATATTCATTTTTTAATGCTATATTCCCGGGGAATGTGATGCTCCATTTACGCATGGCGAGATGGACATGGGTTATTAACTGAGTAGGTGTGTTTGGTGCTTCTGGTAACGGACGGAACCAGTGGGGCGTAGACTACATCCTGCTTCGCCCTTAACCCAATAGCGATAGCCTTAGAGGGCGAAGCCTTATGCGATATAGAACTGGGATTACGTAATGTAACCCAGCTTCTATGAGTATAGGCGCAGCCCTCTAAGGTTCGGGCCCCACTGGTTCCGCGAATAGCTGAAGAAAAGCTGTTGGAGTGGATTGTAGGGCCTACTTCCTATTTATACGGAAGTGAGCCCGGAGGTGGAGCCCACGTCATAGGTGGGCGTGGAATAAGTCTGTCAGTGCTGCACACGTGCAGTGGGATTAACCCAATAGCGATAGCCTTAGAGGGCTGCGCCTATACTCATAGAAGCTGGGTTACATTACGTAACCCCAGTCTTGTCTCCTCCTGTGTTCAGTGTTGGTGCTTCTTTTGTATGTGACCCAGTTCACCGAAGAGTGTTTTGTTTGTCCAAGTTTATTTAAAGTGCTTGAAATAAAGGTATCGTCAAGTGTAATCTGCGTTTGGGTCCTACCTGCTTCACTCTGCGTAACAAAATGTATATTCGAATATTCGACCCCCCAAAAAACGGTTAACCGGTTAACCGAAATGTACATATCCTATAAAATAAAATTGGGTCAAAAATAAATAATTCTAACATTTAGAAAAAAATTATTTCAATATGTTTTGGAAATAAATAAATACATGTTCAAATAAGTATAGAAACCAAGTCGAATTTGTCAAATGTATTGAACTGGTGATCACAGTTTGATAGCTCTATAGGCCTACAGCTTTCATGTGCGGAGGCGATTCACAATCAGCCCAGCTGGAGAGAAGACCCTCTCAGCTGGAACGGAGGTTGCGTGTATAGCAAGGTATAGTATGTATATAAGTTTAATTTGGCATAGTTTGCACTCTACACCGCACTCTAACCTGGTCGAAATATTTCTGTTTGTGTCTGTTGAGGACTCTTCTTAGAGTGTAAATAATTACCGGACTATGACTGGTAAAATATGTTGAATACCGGCAAAACTAAATCTCTCCTGTCAAAATGTCTATGTACTTTGCCGCCACACACGGTTGCCAAGCAGCGCTTATTGTTGTTTAGGCTGGCCACTCATGTGTCGCGAGTGTTGACAGAGGGGGCGGGGTAGCACGCTCATGAACTGTTAGCGCCGGAACCTCGCAACGGCTGCGGTGCGCATTTGCGCCGCATTTGGGCCTAAGATGAGGTTTGAGTCTGCGTGGTCTGCGTGTAGGGAGGGGCAGCAGCCATATCATTGGCTAGAACTAGCTAGATCTGATGGATTTGGACATAAACGCGAGTGAAGTATAACGGACGCAAGAGAGAGAGAGATCAGCACCTGCAGCTCTGCCCGCTGTGAGGGGCCTGTGAGCGGAGCAAAACACACCTTTAGACCTAACACATTTAGCTATGGCACTGTCGTATACATAGAATTTGATAATGTAATCAACTTAGGCATCCCTCCCAAAAAAAAAAAAATTAATAAAAATATTCATAACTCATATTCGAATACCTGAATAATTATTCGAATACCTGAATATATTCGAATATTCGATTAATCGTCCCCATCCCTATTTTATACCCCTTGTGTTTTTGGGTTCTGTTGAAATAAAATAATCTTGTTTTAAAACTTGATTTAATAAAGTCATGTCAATCATCTTTGATCCCAGTGTGACACAAACAGCTTTGTCTAAAACTATTTATAACCTAGAGACATAATATAACTGAAGAACATGTTGTGTTGCTGTTGTGTATTGTATGTGTTGAGAATGCTGAACATTTTGTGCCCTTACAATAAAGGAACTTATTTAAATTAAGCTGTATTTGTCTTTTTAAAAGGAAAGAACAACTAGCATATATAAAAACCAAAACAATAAATCACCAACACATGTATACATAACACAAAACAAGGTTCTTTTAAATGTTGTTTGAAGTAAAATGTTAACTATCTGTATTATATTCACTTCAGATGAATAGTATCAGAAAATGTAAAATAAGAAACCAAAGTATATCAGTAGGTGATTCTCTTTGCCATTGTTTTCCTCTAGTCTATACTTTTAGAACAATTAAATGCTTGGTTTTAGTGGGCCACCCCAAGATTTTCAGTGGCCCCATTTGGCCACCCCTATGAACAATCTCTGGAGGCGCCACTGGCAGTCAAGTAGAAGAATGAAAACAAAGTATTAGACTGGAGGCCGGCAGAGGAGGCTGTTTCTAGGGCAGCAAGGCCCAGTGCTTAATGCACGCTCTCTCTGCCTGAGGCATACAGTGTTTACATCTGGATCACCACACAGTCTGCACCATTTCACCAACATGCTCTTTAACTAGAAGGAATTCAGAGACCTCCACCAATGATGCTGCTTTATGCCCCCTTCATTCTGCCAAATGCTGTGTGAACATAATCAGAGGTGGAAGAAGTACTCAGATATTGTACTTGAGCAAAAGTAGAAGTACCAGAGTGTAGAAATACTCTGTAACAAGTAAAAGTCCTGTATTCAATATGTTACTCAAGTAAAAGTAGAAAAGTATTGTCATCAAAATATACTTAAAGCAAAAGTAAAAGTAGTCATTGTGAAGATTGGTCCATTTGAGAATAGTATATATATTATGTTTTATATTGATTGATCATTCAAATGTTCTCAAAGCTGGTAAAGGTGCAGCTAGTTTGAATGACTTTGTATACTGCAGGGAGCTTGTGAATTTACTAAAGTCTAACTAAAGGTATTAAATACATGTAGTGCAGTAAAAGTACACCATTTACCTCTGTGGAGTAGGAGTAGGAAGTAGCATAACATGGAAATACTCATGTAAAGTACAAGTATCTCGAAATGTTACTTATAGTAGGCCTATACTTGAGTATGCCTACTTAGGGTCTTTACACCACTGAACATAAAAAAGAACATGTGCTCTTTATTGGTCAGAGATTTAAACATCAAGCTGAGCTGTTCTGTTTTGTTCTTGAGTGGGCAAGTAATTCTTCCAATTACACTGACAAAACTTGAATGCAGCACAAATGATTTATCTTGCAATGTTGACCAAAGTTGACCATTATCCGGATGTCTCGCGTGATTTGGGTCTGCTCCTAAATGTAAGCTATCTGGTCCCCCCTTCCACCAAGCTTCATTGTTAGGTTCACAATTATTTTTGACACATCCAAACACAGCCCCCCTACCTGCACCGCCTCTACGTGAGACACGCGGTCGAACAACAGGTCGTTCACGGTCACTATCTGGTCCCCGATCCTGAGTCCTTCTCTATCGGCCGACGAGCCCGGCTCCACCAGGGACACGTAGATGCCCACGCCGTGTTCCGACCCCCCGCGGATACTGAAGCCCAGACCCTCGTGGCTCCTGGTGCGCGTCAGCAGGACTTTGCGCACCTCTCCAAAGGGACCCTCGCAGAGCGGCGCGGTCAGGGAAGCCGACAGCTCGTCCGAACAGCCGGAGGGGGGGGGCTGCTCCTGGATGGAGCTGACATATTTCTGCAGAGTTGAGTCGCCCTCGCTGCCGTTGCTGGAGGAAAGCTCTGTCTTCAGATAGAGTCCCTCGGACGTGTACTGGTCGAACAGCAGCTGGTCAGACCTCGGGATGACCAGGCGCAGCATGGGCAGCAACTGGCGTTTGCTGCTCGTGTTGAGAATCACTTTGAGAGTTTGGACCAGGTCGAAGACGTTGCGCTTGGCGTGGTACACATTGAGGCAGTGGATGAACTGCTCTCTCTCCGGGCCGCTGAGCAGCAGGTTCAGGGCGGTGTGGAGCCTCCGGACGTTCGCGGAGAGCGCCCGGCCGCCTGAGCCGGCGGAGGAGAGCGGTGTGTTGAGCGAAACGCTCTCCAGATCAGAGCTCATCCTACAGCATGGCGGGGAATCGGTTCATCATACAGACGGGAGGGCGGGTCGATCATCTGTCAACGCGCTGTTCAAGTCGATCCTCTAGTTGTGAAGTAAAACGTGGAACAGCTCGGCGCGCACCCAAAAACTTCAACAGGTGACCGGGGATCTAAGCGCGTAACAGCGCTGATGTGCTCCGCACGGGGTGTTTCAGACCGAAACAAACCATTTTCTCTGTCGAAGCTGGCATTGGTCAAGCACTGTAAACCGCATGCATGTTCTTTCTCTCTGTTGTCTTCCTATTCCATGTACAACACAAGCTTCTGCGATTCAAATAGTGTCCGGTGTATCTGTGAAATCCGGCAGAATACAAATCCTTGAAAGGCTCTCTTTATGCTTGAAAATCATAAAACAGCACATGAGCTTCTCCATGTCCATTGTGTCCACAGAACAAACTATAAATCCATCCGCTCGCTCTGACGGAGCCTCTGTGCAGGAGGGAGCTCAACGGGATGCTCTCAGACCCTTCGCGTTTAGGAAATGACGCAGGTGTGTGTGTGTGTGTGTGTGTGTGTGTGTGTGTGTGTGTGTGTGTGTGTGTGTGTGTGTGTGTGTGTGTGTGTGTGTGTGTGTGTGTGTGTGTGCGTGCGTGCGTGCGTGCGTGCGTGTGTGTGTGTGTGTGGGTTTGTTGCTTAGAAACTGACTACATTATTCACCCTTATTTAAATGACTATGTTTGCCAAAGCATCAGCTGATGTCATGCATAGTAGAGCTTAAGTGTTTCAACTTTAAATAAATCACAGTGAATGTCAAAATTCACATTACATTACATTACATTGCATTTAGGTGACACTTTTATCCAAAGCGACTTACAATAACTGCGTTCGACCAACAAAATACAAACTTGAAGAAAACAGAATCATATAAGTATCAGGTTTCATAGAGCAAAAACATTTCAAGTGCTACTAAAGCCAGTCCTTTATTAGTATATAATATAATATATTATAATATATTATATTATAATATAATTCACAAATTGCATGATAAAATGCCTTTTACCAAAGTTGGTGAATCTGTGCTGATTTAAAAGCACGTTGATGCACTGCTCAGGGTCCATCTTCAGAATGTGTTGGTTGGGTATTTGTATGCAGATGAGCGTAGGTGTATGCCTGTCAGCCTTTAAGCTGATCAAGCTGCATTAGCCGATGCCTCCTTGAGGCTCCTTGTCATAACTACAACCTAAGCCTATTTTTAAAAACAACTATTTATAGGCGTTGTCTTCCTCCTCATAACAGTTAAAAGCTCCTTCTGTCTCGCCCAAACTCATGACAGTCCCCAGAAACATTATAACCAGGGGCTGCCCCTCCCCCACACTCAGTAGGTGTTTGGTTCCAGCTATTAAACAAAAAAGATTGCATAAATGACCAGTTTTTCAGCACATGGACATGGTCCACTTGAGTCTAAAGTGACCCGGCTGCCATTTTCTGTTATTTGCTGGATAACTGTGGAGAATGTTTTGATATATGTTTTATTGTGAACAAATGCTAAGAAGGAAATATGTACTTTTGGGGAAAATTCACATTTTAACATTCCACACAATTGCTTTAACCATACCTTTAGCATCAATTAACCCCACCCTGTTTAGCAAAGCAGAGTGTTCCGAGTTAAGAATACAGCCTTTCAGATTTCAAAATGCAGGTAAGGGTCAAACATCCCCGTGAATAGGGTGAAAATGTTAAGTAATAGTAAGGTAAACATTTTTTGTGTTTCACGTTGTCTGAAATGTTATATTATGCAAACAAGGCATTCTCTAATTCATTATGTGCTTTTTTATAAAAATGACCTGAACAGACATCTAAACATTTTGTAGTACAGGAAGTCACTGTTAGTAGATAACTAGAGTTAGCAGCGGACCTGCAGGTTTCTGGGAGTTTGTTCCAGACATTTGGAGCATAATAACTGAACTTCTCCATGTTTAGTTCTGACTGGGGACAGAAAGCTGACCAGTCCCTGAAGACCTGAGAGTTCTGGATGGTTCATAATTTAGCAGATCTTTTAGTGAGACCTGTAAAGACACCATTAGTCCAGTCTACTGCAGATTATAGTATGGACAAGTTTTAAAAAATCCTGCTGTGACATTATTCTTTTAATCCTAGATATAATCTTAAAGTGATAGTAGGCAGATTTAGTAACTGTTTTAATGTGACTGTTGAAACAGCTATGTTAAAGGGCCCATGTCATGCTTTTCCGGTTATTACCCGTCCCCTTGTGTGTTATGAAGGTTTTTCTGCATGTAAACGGTCTGCAGAGTCACAAACCCTCAAAGTACACCCTGTAGGGAGTAAAACTCTAACACAGAAAAGACCTGTCTATGCTGCCCCAGAACGCCTCGTTGGAGATTTCTCTTTTTCAATGTTGTAACATTTTAAAGTAAAATGCTTCAATCTGGTGCACTTTGAGCGCCCAATTACTAGAGACCTGATCTAGGGGGTACAACTTTAAACACCCATATGAAAAAGATCAGTTTGCATTTTATGAATCAATTAAGTATGTGAACATAACCAATAACCTACCATAGCCAATAACAAATACATGTAACTTATTTTATTTTTGTTGTTCATTTATATCTTATTTTACCCAGTTAACATTTATTTATGCATATTTTTTAATCTCTCCAGTTTGAAACAATATTTTTGGTTTACTGTCCTATAGTATACATTGGAATGATTTCAAACCTGTTTTTATTTATCCTAATAATTATAAAGGAGTGCCTTGGAAATATTTGTTTACATAAATTGTGATCAAACCGTTTGAGACCCACTGAGATAACTTAGAGTCCTTTACCTCACTGAGCCTCTCAGTCTGACAGGAGAGCTCTCCCTCCACATTATTGTAGAAACAGCTCCTTATATCCGTTAGCGCAGCAGAAGCTCTCTCTCTCTCTCTCTCTCTCTCTCTCTCTCTCTCTCAGCTGCGGGCGCCAGATAAGCCAACATCCCCCACTTTCATCACTTACAGCGCCCATCGTACAGGGCAAATGGAAAATGTAACCGGGGTGAAAAGGGTGTTATCTTTACTTAAATATGAATGTTGCTAGATACTTTTTTTGTATTATATTTCTATTATATTTCCATATAATCTTGTGGACGTGCAGATTCCCTGTCTTCCATCAGGGGGTGCTGCAGCACCCTCAGCACCCCTACTTCCCCTGGCCATGTATGGGAGTGATGCAGCTGCTGAGGATGCTCTCGATGGTGCCTCGGTAGAAGGAGAGCATGATGGGGGGGGGCTCCTGCTCTCTTCAGTTTGCGGATGAAGTAGAGGCGCTGCTGGGCTTTCTTGGTGATTGACGTGGTGTTGTTGCTCCGGGAGAGGTCCTTGATGATGTGCACCCCCAGGAATGTGGTGCTGGTGGGGGTGTTGGGTGTAGGTTCTCCTGAAGTCGACAACAATCTCCTTTGTTTTCTCCACATTGAGAAAGAGATTGTTATCAATACCAGTGACGTGCGGTGAGGTTCATGGCTGGTGAGGCACTGACTCTTTCAGAGTCAGATTTACAAATATTATATATTTTGACCTTAAAGGTGGCGGGGTAGGTAATTTTGGAGAAACCAGCTCGAGTGCTCTAGAATTTGAAAATACACAGCCCCTCCTCCAACACACACAAACGCGCACATGACCAATGAGGGCACGAGATAAGTTTGTGCACAGATGGAAGGCTGACAGGCAGGATATTTTAGCCGGGCCGGCTAAAATGAGTGGTCGTGCTTTTTACAGTACTACGGCTTCCACAGATGAAATGTTTTTATGTATTTTTTGTCAAAGCACTTCAGATATTCATTGCTATCGGGATGTTAAGAGCATTCCATGGAATATAACAAAAAGTGTATATCGTGCCGGTTTCTCAAACTTACCTACCCCACCTTTAATCGAAATATTCTGTTATTTTCAAAAGCTTTTTTAGTCTGATGCTTCGATTCATTTTAAACAGACCGTTCAACAAAAGGATAGCCTACCCAAAATCTAAATATTGGATTGTTCTCTCTTAGTAAGATCCAATTTTCATTACAAATGTGGTCTTACCTTGACTTGAAGATGAAGTCCATGCTATCCTTCTGGACAACAATCTCTATTACTGTTTTGTAAAAGTCCTCTTTATCTTCCTCTAGTTTCAAAAGTCTAGTTTGTTGTTTTCGTCTCTGCGTAGAATAACAGTAGCAACAAGAACCTGTGGGCTCACTTGCGCCCCCTTCAGTGCGGCAGAGGTTGTGGCTGCCTCCCCTGGTGCTTTTTTCATTGCCGTTGTATGATGAGACCAGCGAGCTTAAATATCATATATACGTGAAATAAGTTATTTAGAGACTATGGATGGCGAGGATAAATGTAATAAAGGGATCTACAAACATTACATTGGTGACATACAGTGAGATGGTGCAGGCATGCGCTTAGGGCCCGCTTTCCAGACAGTTTCTGTGGGGTGACGCATTCTGAGCTGAGGCAGAGCTCATCTGTGCCTCACCTCATCACACAGTAACTGGCTTGAGCGCGCTCACAAAATAAGTGCCCGCGCTAAATTAGTGCCCGTGCTCCAGCAAGTTACTGTGGGCTTCTGTGAGGCAGAGCTCGTCCCTGCCTCACTTCTCAATCTCATCGCTTCCCGTAGTTGTAGCGGAGCTCGGCAAATTAGCCGATTTTTACTATAAAAAGCGATTGGAATCAAACAGAAATCACATTTACAACACAGATCAGTGGACACATTTTATTATTATTATTATTTGTATTATTATTATTTTGTTCCGTTCCATTGGAGAATGACAAGTGAGGCTCTGCCTCACCTGCCTCCCCTGACCGCACGTCGCTGATCAATACACCATGTGGCCAGCTGGCTCACCTCTCTCCTGTAGTGGGTCTCGTTGTTGCTGATGAGACTTGACAAAGTGGTTGGAGCTGTGGGTGGGTGTGCAGTCGTGGGTCAGCAGGGTGAAGAGCAGGTCCCCAGGCAGCTCCTCACACTGCCTGGGGACAGACAGATAGCCTGGTCGTTGGGTGGAGGTGTTGTTTTCTGCGCAGGTGTGCTGTTCTGTGTTTCGAAGCGTGCGAAGAAGCCGTTGAGGTTGTTCAGCAGAGAGGTGTTACTGTCGCAGGTCTGTGGTTTGTAGTCTGTGATGGTCCTAATAATAATAACTTGAATTGATATAGCGCCTTTCATAACCCCAAGGTCGCTTTACAAAGAAACATACAGGGACAAGACATAAAACATAAAAAACATAAACATAAAACAGGGGGCAGAAATGGAAGTGTAAGTGGGGGGGGGATGAGTTATTGTTGGAATGCGATGTTGAACAAATGAGTTTTAAGGGTTGATTTGAAGATGTTGAGAGAAGGGGCGTTGTGGATTTCTGCAGGGAGGGAGTTCCAGAGGGTGGGGGCAGCGACACTGAAGGCACGGTCCCCGAAGGTGCGGAGGCGTGAATGGGGAATGGAGACCAGGCCAGAGTCTGAGGATCGAAGGGTGCGGGACAGGATGTATGGGTGGAGGAGATCTGTGAGGTACTGAGGGGAGAGGGCGTGAAGGGACTTGTAGGTGAGGAGGAGGAGTTTGTAAGTGATCAGTGCTGTGTTGAAGTCTGAAGCCGGATTGGAGGGGCTCAAAGAGCTCATGGCTGGATGGAGTTGGCCAGCGACCACTCTTTCCAGAGTTTTACTGAGGAAGGGAAAGTTGGAGATCGGCCAGTGGTTGTGGAGGTCGTCGGGGTCCAGGCCAGGTTTTTTGAGGATGGGGGTGACTGAGGCAAATTTGAAGCTGGTGGGGACTATACCAGGAGCCAGAGAAGCGTTGATGATGACCACCATTTTGGGGCAGAGGGTGAGTCCTTGACCAGGGCTGTGGGCATAGGGTCCAGGAAGCAGGTGGAGGTCTTGGCCGAGCTGACCAGCTTGGCCACTTGGGGAGCATCCACAGGGGAGAAGGAGGAGAGGTTGCAAAGGGAGAGGCGCGGCACTGGGGGTGCGTTGCCAGGTTGCTGAGGTGCAGGAAGGGGGGAGGGCCAGGTGCCAGGAGCTGCTGATGGATGGCCTCAACTTTCGCCTGGAAGAAGTCAAGGAATTTGGAGCAGAGATTAGGAGCACCTGAGGGCTGGGGGCGTCAGGGGTGCAGAGTAGGCGGTTGATGGTGGAGAACAGTGTTCTGGGGTTGCTATGCTGGGCACCGATGAGACGGGAGGAGTAATGTGTCTTGGCGTGGGAGAGAGCTTCCTTATAAGCTTTCACATGGTCAAGAAAGGCCAGGAGGTGGACCGTGAGGCCAGTTTTTTTAGAGAGCCTCTCAAGCTGGCGACCAGAGGCCTTCATGCGGCGGAGTTCGGTGGTGAACCAGGGGGCAGGGCGGGTGAAGGAAACAGTCCGGGTTTTGATGGGTGTGAGAGAGTTGAGACAGTGTTGTAGTGGGCTACCAGGCTGTCCATGGTGGAGTCGGAGGGAGCCGAGGCCATGTGGGTAGCTATCAGATTGGATAGGGCCGGTGCACTCACAGTTTAAATTAAACCTTCAGATGTGAGATATTAGTTATACATCTATAGCATTGGCAATTTAAAAGAAACTGAGCAATTCAACAGTACACTTTATATTTCTTACCGTTTAAAGCATTTATTACATTCATTTTTCCCCTCTCATATTCACAGTATGGATCAATTGAGACAGCGTGGTGTCCAGAGAGCTGCAGAGACATTGGGGAGAAACCTCAGTGTGATGGAAGTTCTGTCTGTTGGTTTGGCCGGAGAGGACTGAGGTAGAGAGGTCTTTCCTCTGTGAGAAGGACCAGGCCTGATGGAGGAGGACCAGGCCTGATGTTGGAGGAACAGACCTGATGGAGGACCTGCACCAGCTACACCTGCAGAACCTGAGCCCATACTGGGCATAGCTGATACCACCTGTACAGGCCTAGTCTGTCACTTTTTTACATTTTACAAAATGTGTTTAGTTATACATGTACTAGGTTAACACCTTCTGTCTATTATGTGCTTTATATTTAAAACATTTTTGATGGTTCACCTTTGATAACTTCTGGTTCACATTTCAATAAATTGAATTTGTATTTGCACTACTTGTCTTTTATTCCTACTGTTATGTTAGATTACACATTCAAATCTGACTGAAGATTGGCACCATTTATTTGTGACGTTGTAAACTCTGCGGTACAAGGCACAAGTGTTGTGAGGCTTATAAAGTGAGGAAAATTGAAATAATCAGCGGATCAATTGTACATGTGGAAATAAGTGCATTTGCCACACTTTATAATAAGCCTATAACCACACCTTCTCTGAGGTGCAACGTCAGAAACAAATTAAGGTCCTGTTGCACACAAGACTGTGTGCAGATCTTTGTTTTCACAATGAAAGTGTAGTTTCTAATGGCGCGTTTCCACTGCAGGCCTCGCTCGGCCTCACTCGGCCTCGCTCGGTTTGGTTAGGCCTTATTAGGCCCGGCTCACTTTAATGCTGCGCTTCCATTACAGTTTAGGAACTGGGGTAGTTACTATAGTAACGCAGTGTAGGCGGAGCCGTGACGTCATCTTCAATGAGAGCCCCAAAAAAACAACACAGCCGTGAGCTCTTAGCACTCAGAGCTCACAGCTCTTCTTATCTGTTCAGAAACTAGACAAAAGTTAAACAAGTACAAACCACAGACTGCCTGTGTCATGGAGAATACAGTCGCTGGTTTATTTATGTCTGTATAGGCCGTTGTTGTGAGTGTGGACGGTCGGAGCATATATAACGTTAGCTTAGCCAAGCTCCATTTAGAAAGCACGCATTTTAAAAGGGTTTTTCGCCTGCCGTCTGTCTGCAGACTTGTCAAAGCATTAATTCATGGTTTTTACTAACCGGTATCAGTATGTTGTTACTTCGGCATCATTTTGAAACGTGTATTACAATTAAATCACGGTCAAATATGTTCATCTTGTTGTAGTTGTAGTCCCCATGCCAGCGATTCTCTCTCTAGTTTAGCATACTCAGCCCGACTCAGCCTGGTTGTTCCTGGCCCTAGAACCACGATTTAGTCGGGCCAGAAAAAAGGTGAAAAAGTAGCCCCGGGCCAAAACTAGGCCAAGTGGAAACGCAACCAAAAACGGGCCCCGCACGGCTCGGCACGCTTAAAGCGAGCTACCCGCTGCAGTGGAAACGCGCCATTAGTGAATGTCCTGTACTGGTCTTAAATCTCATAACATCAGCTGCTCATTTTCCTCTTGGATGTTCTTCTTAACCCTCGGAGAAGGAGAAAATGCTGAGGCAGTCGTGTGTTATGTCTCTCACAGGCTCCGCCCTCTACTGGACTCTGTTGGTACTCCCCTCAATCCTATCACGCATTCTTTCACTGAGACTCATACCCGTAGCCGGCCCCCTGGGCGGGCCAAACTGAATGCGCGCACATCCACTGCATAAGAGGCGGCCCCGCCCGCTCACTGCTATCCCTTTCTCTTTGAGCGAGAGATTAAACAGGATAAATAGAACAGTTGTTTTTCTTCGGAAAAAATTAAATATGGACTCACCTGATGAGCGCCCGTGTCCTTCGTGTCCCGGTTCTATCGGGGGTGATGATTCCAATATTACACAGCTAACCTGCCTCCATCGGCAACTTGCAGCGCATGTCAGATGTTGACCCGGTCCAGCCGCCTGTACAGAGTGGCGGTGTTCGAGGGGTGTTACGTCTCGCCGGTGGAAGACCCAGAGCTCGACATGGTGGAGATGGAGGACCTCGTGCAGGGAGTGCCATTCGTCTTCGCCGTCCCAGCAGCCCGGACGGGTCAAGGCATCGGAGAGGAAGGCCATCAGCAGAGGTCGGCTCATCAGGACTTCTCGGCGGTGATGGCTATGGCGGCGGAGCGTGCAGGCTTGCCGCTTCCCCCACCAATACCTCCGAGGCCGGTGAGCCGCCTGCGTCAGGGCTTCTACGGCACGGGCCGTCCAGCACAGCCGGCCTTCGTTTCACCCCCTCTGCCGGACATCTGGCGGTGTGTGGAAGCCACGTGGCGGCAGCCACTAAAAATGAAGGCTACGGTGGCTACTTGGGCAGGAATCCTTAGGGTGGAGGGCCACTCAGAAACGGAGTGTTTCGGTGTGCCCCCGCTGAAGGATAGCCTGGTGGCGCATCTGCTTCCGCAGGCAGCTGGGTGGGCAGAGGGGAGAAGGCCCCTGCCCCCGCTGCCGGGTGACCGAGAGATGCTTGAGTATCTCGATAAAATATTCAAGCTCGGGATAAAGTAAAGCAGGCTCCGCTTGATGTTTTTCACTGTTCGGGTGAAAACATCTTGGCGGAGCGCACGCTCCCGAGGGAATGCGCCATGCTGTGTTCAAGGACCTCAGTAGAGAGTCGGCTCTTTCCGTGTCGACCCCCCATGGGCAAATGCTCCCTTCACGGGAGATTTTGCGGCGGGACGGGTCATCAGGGAATATCACAGCTTTATTGCTGGGGCCCCACAATTAATGGCACATCCCCTGACACAGTGCTACGGAAAGTGGAAACACAGATGCATGCTAACGGAGTGGATGGACAGGACGCTGAAACAGGGTTACTCACTCCAGTTTTCCAGCACCCCTCCCCCGTTTTACAGGCATAAAAGAGGAGAAGCTATCATCCCAAAGGGAGATAGGCTTTCTCTCAACAGAGGTTCAGACTTTAGTGCGAAAACAGGTGGTATCTGTTGTGCGCACATGGGACAGAGAGAGGGGGCATTATTCTCTGTATTTTCTGGTGCCCAAGAAAACAGGCGAATTCAGGCCCATTCTGATCTCCGTGGTCTGAATCTTCACATTGTACGCAAAACGTTCCAGATGTTGACTGTGAAACGGTTATTGGAACTGGTGTAGCCAGGCGATTGGTTTACAACCATCGACCTGAAGGACGTCTACTTTCATGTCGGAATTGCTCCGAAACACAGAAAGTATTTACGTTTTGCCTTCCAGGGGGTGGACTACGAGTACAACAGGCTGCCGTTCGGCTACTCCCTGTCCTCACGCACGTTCAACAAGTGCGTGGAGGTGGCACTCCAGCCGCTACACAGTCAGGGCATGAGAGTATTCTTTTACCTAGACGACCTCATAGTTATGGCCAGCTCCAGGGAACGGGCAATGTGTCATATGGCTCAATTGATCCTACATCTACCCGAGTTAGGATTTGCGGTCAATTGGAAGAAGAGCGCCCCCATGCCTCAACAACAGGTATTGTATTTGGGAGTGGTGCTCGATGCAGGCAAGCTACGTGCCACCCTGTCAGAGAGCAGACAGGCATCCTTGCTACAGGCAGTTTCCAGACTGCGACAGGGGGCAACAGTGACGGCTTTAACTGTTATGCAGACCCTGGGTCTCATGGCAGCGGCTCACGTTGTGGTCCCGCTGGGGTTACTGCATATGCGCCGCCTGCAGAGGTGGTTCTCCAGCCTGTGTTTAGATCTCAAGAGACAGAAACGGCGGATGGTGACCATCCCCCCCTCACAGTTACGTCTCATCCTCCCTCTCTTGGGGAGAGTGAGGCGGGAGCGTCTGTCAATCATCCTAGTAGCACCGAATCGCGTAGGGGCGCTGTGGTACTCGGAGATGACACAGATAAAAAAATAGAGCCCCTATCTTGTAAATTGGGTTCCATTTTATTGTACTTACAGTTGTTGGTGGACAGAGGGCTTGCTCATTCCACAGTGAAGGTGTATGCAGCAGCCATCTCGTCCTGTCATGAGGGATTTGGCGACAAGGCAGTTTTTGCCCAGCCACTGATGTCGCGAGGGGTCAGCAGGCAGCGCCCAGTGGTGCGTGCCTCTGCCCGCAGTGGGACCTGCCGCTGGTGCTCGAGACTCTGGTCACGGGACCATTTGAGCCTCTGGAGCTTTCCTCCCTGAATGCACTGTCGTGGAAGACAGCATTGCTACTTGCCTTAACGTCAGAGTGTCTGAGTTAACCGCTCTGTCAGCGCACCCGAGTTGTTTAAACATCCGGGGTGACCAGAGCGGGGCGACACTCAGACCGAACCCCTCCTTTGTTACTCAGAGCCTACGGAGTACGTTTAGGTCGAGGGCTATTCAGTTGGGGGGTTTCAATCGCCTCCCCATAGTGGGGCGAGGGAGGCTAAATTGCATCTCCTCTGCCCGGTGCGTGCGCTGGCATGTTATGTAGTGCGCACGGCTGCCCTTAGACTCACAGAACAGCTGTTTGTGTGTTTCGCCAGTGGGGTAACTGGAAAAGCTTTGTCCAAGAAACGCCTGGGGAAGACCTTCCCCACGGGAGTCCGTGCACACTCTACACGAGCCATGGCTGTATCAACAGCCTTATTTAATGGCGTAAGTGTGGAGGACATATGCACGGCGGCATCTTGGTTAACACCAGGTCCCTTCATTAAGTTTTATCTCTTGGACATGTCTGGCTCCTTTTCATCGTCTGTGCTTGCTGGAGCAACGCAGGACTGGTGAGAAGAGAGAGGGGGGCTGTGGGTCAGTGGGCATCCGACCCCCTCCCCTGACGTAATGTGCTTATGTTTCACGGGCCCCGGGGGACGTAACGTGCACATGGGCCCAGAGGGGCTGGAGGTTTTTCCTTTCCCTTGCCATAAGACAGGGGGAGGAAATTATCTACGTTATGGCACACCTCCACGGGGTAAGCGCGTCAGGGTGTGCCCGGCCCGCCGCAGCCTCTTTTTCTTCTCTCCTTGGCATTGGCCGAGGGAGAGGTGAGGGAGGCGCAGCGGCTGCTAAACAGAAAGCCGGTCTGAAACAGGGGGATGGAGCAGTACTCTCGCGGGACAGCAGAGCGGGTATACGTCGGGCTCAGCCCCCTGCACCCATAGAGTCCAGTAGAGGGTGGAGCCTGTGAGAGATATAACGTAGGGTTACGTATGGTAACCCATGTTATATAAGCAGAGCGGAGCCCTCTACTTATGGAGCCCTGCTGCCTTTGCTGCTCAGCTAAAAGAGAAAGTAAAGGGATAGCAGTGAGCGGGCGGGGCCGCCACTTATGCAGTGGATGCGTGCGCATTCAGGTAGACCCGCCCAGGGGTCCGGCTACGGGTATGAGTCTCAGTGAAAGAATGCGTGCATAGATAGGATTGAGGGGAGTACCAATAGAGTCCAGTAGAGGGCTCCGCTGTGCTTATATAACATGGGTTGCCATACGTAACCCTACGTTTCAGGCATGTCCTTTCCTAACAGAATTAACAAGAAACTTAAAACATGAGATATTGCAGAGCAAGTGTGTTATTTATGAAAGAGGTGTGTTTGTGTGTTTAGGGGCTGTAGATATAATCTTTTTTTATTTTTTTTTATGTGCTTTTTAAATTGAAATGGTGAACTACAAAGATAATCAAATTATGATTGAACAGTATGAAATTCATCAACATTAAAATATTTTTCTTGTTATCTGTTATCAAAACTTAGGGTAACTGTAGACTCTGTTCGGTTGTCTCACTGAAATAATCACCTTTACCACGTTTTTTACAGACAAAATAAAGAGATAAATAGTAATGTTACTTGTTAACATCTAAATTTAACATTTTACATGGAAAGAACACTAACTTCACTGATGTGTAGGTTATTGAGCATGAAGTGATGTTTAATGGCATGTATATCAGTGTATTATAGTCATTACTTTATCTATTTATAATAATAATAATAATAATAATGTTTATTCCATAAACAAAGAGTCTGTGCTGCTCATAGATAGACTATTGACTAAAATGACACTATTTTCATAGGAACTACCTAGTGAAAAGCATTATTTCAATCTGAAATGAACATAACCTGGATCCGGTTATGTCTGCAGCATAAGTTTCCATGGTGATCTAGACATGTTAAAAGAGAGCCACCTTTTTATTTTTCACCTCTCCAATCCACTAATCTGCTTTGTGGCACACTGGTGTGTTGCCTCTGCACAGACAGCAGACATTTGTTCAGTGACTGCTTTAACTCTGTATGTCATGCTGATATAACTCCCACTGTCTTCCTCTTTGCTTTAGCAGCAGTGGCAGGCGCAGGTGGGCGTTTATTCTCTGCGTTGGAAGAGTAGTGCGGTAATTAGAGGCCTGTGTTCACAGGCCATTTAAATGGAGCTATCAGCGGATCCGGTGCCCCCACATTGCTTTTCTTTTTTTTTACAGTTACCATCTGTGACGACAGTTAAAAGCACCTGACATTTCCATTGCTGGCAATTAATGCCCAGGCCTGTTACTTCCCACGGTTTTGAGGGAATCAAAAGGGTTTGCCTGCTATCTTTAGTTCGTCACCAGACACACAGTTAGAGGGATGTGAAAGGTTCCTGAATTCATGCTGTATTGGAAAGGTATAAGAAAGGTTCTGCAGCAGAAGATCTGCTGGAGGCTACACTGAGGATGGAGTTGTAATGCTAACATTGGCAGCCTGAGCCACTTTGTTATTTTCACCCAGATGGCCTTTGATTTTGACGTATCAAATGTGCATTATGAGAAGGTCGGATTTGTAATTTAATTATACGTAGTTTTGTTGCGTTTTTGTATTTACCAATGTTAACCATGTCAAAACTACAACTGTGATCTGGAAGAGAATACGTTTCCCCCTAAACCAGGGCTGTCAAAACTTTTTTCACCGAGGGCCACATACAGAAAAATATAAGAAGGGGTGGGCCACTCACAAGAGGTTTATTACCTCATAAGTTCTGTTATAAGTTGGAAAAGTCAATCCAATGTAGGTAAATTATTATTGATACTTGAAAATGCTTTTAGAAAAAACAGCCTCTATCACAGCTCTCCAGAGGGTTTCATTTGTTGTGTTGGCAGCTCATTACTTAAAAACAGGGGCCTCAGATTGCTTTTAGAGGAAATATGGAGGGTATATTTCAACTTATGGAAATAAGTTATTGGGATTTTTTAGATTTGTTAGAACATGTTTTCAACTTTAATTGACTGAATTTATTTGAAAATTGGGCCTATTAACACTACTGTGTAATATATTTGAACATTTATATTTAAGAATTACAATATAAGACAAGCAGAAGTTTATTATACTTAAGTCATTATACTTTTTTAATTTGCTGAGTGAGGGCCGATTCCAAATGGTCCGCGGGCCGCATTTGGGCCCCGGGCCGTAGTTTGGACACCCCTGCTCTAAACAATATTGAGCGTGCAGTTGTATGACAATGTAATTTTGTCATAATAATTTTGCTCGAATATGCTTCATCATAGGGAACCTGTGTTCATAGAGATGACCCGAGGGAAATAGCCAAATAGTAATGCTTTACCTGTTACCAAAACCCCTTATTTTCACAATTACCAAGACACAAAAGATGCAATTATTAGTTTGAAAACAACACACAATAATGATTCCGTCCAAACTTTCACAAAATTCGTAAGTAAGGACATTTGTGTTTGGTAGATTATTTCTTTGTTGTAACAATGCTTCTTGGCAATACATTTTTTACCGTTGGAAAGCCTGTTTAATTACCCATGGTGCCACATTTGAGAGGAACATGCATTTGTGGGATCAGCAGGAGAGCTGAGTATGTGGGGTGCGCCCATGAAAAATGTGATAAATCTCCTCTGCCAATGCCAAACAGCAGCTGCCAGGAGGCCTGCCATGAGTGTCCTTCACCGTCAGGCCCACTTGCACTGGAACCTCAACATGTGGAGCAACATTATGTTCAGAGCACTGGAATATGATGGTGCAAAATGCGAGAGCTTGTAAAACCTGATGTGAGCACTTGTAGAGTACAATGTGAGAACTTGCAGAAAAATAATCTGAGCTTGTGTGCATACATTCATCTGAACCAAATTTGAAGTCACAGAAAAAAAAAGTGTGGAAGAGTGTTGTAGCTTGTAGGAGAAAAATGAACTTAGTGATGAAATGTTCACTTTTTTAAATATATTTTCCATTTCAACTGCAACTTGGTTATTACAACCTCTCAAATCAGTCATTACAACTTGACGAATCTGCTCTGTGGCAGTATAAATCGACGAATCTACGGCCTTGACTTTTGCTACACTTCTTGCGATGAATGTGTCGCTAAAGTAATTTTCACCTGTAGATGTGGGGGGAGCAGTGGCGACTGGTCATTAGGGGCAGGTGGGGCACAGCCCCACATAGTGTCAGCAGAAAGTATTACAAATAATGATTACAAAAAAATGCAAAAAAAAATATAAAATATATTTTAAGATCATGTTTAATCATCTGATTCGTCTGTACATTGCTGGTTTAGTCTGTGTTCTTCTAATTAGTGTCTACAGTGTGTGCCTATAGAGTGGCGAAGTCACGCCCATCTACTTCCGGTCCATGGGACCTTATTTCGGAAAAATAATGTATTGAAGTCAATGGAGAGAGAAAACGTATCTTTTGATCCCGTTTGAATTGTGCCATGAATTACATGATGTTTGTCAATCTTACAAAAATAATTTCCATGTCAAAAAAGTCACAGTTTGTCGTAAAACTGTTGAAATATAAGACTATGAAAAATACGCAACTAGAAAAACTACAAATCCCAGAGTCACGTAAGTGATGTCACAATTGTTTTCCTCCACTAAGAGATAGCTAAGATCAGCGCCATATAGATATAATCTATCTATATGGCGCTGGCTAAGATAAGATAACTTTAACAAGATGCCTGTGTGCTTAGTACCAGGTTGTTATCATACCAGCAATGGGTCTTGCTCGTTCTTTCGCTTCCCGTCTGATGAAAGGACCAGGAGTGGCTGGATCAAGTTAGCTACCTGTCAGGGCTGGGGAAAAATAGGACCCAAATGCAGATTGAGGACGGAAGCGGGTTTCAAAATGAAACAAAAGGCAAGCTTTATTTACAAAAGCTGAAAAAACATGAATCCATGAACAGGTACTGTAGCACGAGGTAGCATCCAAACAAAAGGTGACTGTGACCAACATGAATGCGATATGGAAGACAAACAATGAACCAACACCAAACACAGGAAGAGACAAGACTAAATACATGGAGGGGTAATCACGAGACGAGAAACAGCCGGGCAGGGAAGGAGAAACACAAGGGCAACAGGTGAACACAATCAGACAATCAGACACACCAGGGAAACTAACGACAGGGAGGAAAAACACAGGGAGAAAAGAACAGCAAAACAAAACCCATAACCAGACACACCAACCCAGTCTCACAAAAAAACGTGTAATAACTACGTTGGTCCACAACTTGGGACGTAGTATTTCGACAAAAACGCCTCTGAAATTGTAAGATCCCTACGTTTTTTTTCACCATTCATTCCAATGGCTATGTCACGTGATCGTCAAATTTCTCCCTACAGAAAAAAAAAACATGGCCGAACTTCGTTTTATTCTCGGTGGAAAATGCCTATTTTAAAGTTAGTTTGGCGATTAAAATGCGTTTTGATGTCATTTGATGCGAGAAATATGAGTTGTTATTTCAAATTATGTGTGCAGTGGTTGTACATGATCTTTAGTTTGGTAGTTATTACGAAGATTACTTCAGGAAATTGTATCCATTCAACGTTTTCATTGTTACCAAGGTGGTTGCTAGGGACGCTGCTATCGATATTATTTCTGTTATGTTGTGTAACTGTTAAGCCCCACGGACCCGAGCTCGGGTCCGAAAATGCTATATATGTAGCAACTCTGCTATATCTGAAGTGTCATTCATGAAACTATTAATATTCCATACTCATCTGACCGGAGGAAACCTGGCTAACTGACGATACGAAAAAAACATTTTTTTTCGAAAAATAAGTCATGTCAAAAACGGGCAATTGCTATTTATGCTCATAACTCACAAAAACGATCATTTATAATTCATATTTTCTGCACAAACAACACATTTTCTGAAAGCTGAGATTCCACAGATTCCATGGGTATACACCCCATCACTACAGGCACAACATTAACCGAGCTAGCAGCCAGAACATAGCAAGTAAACAATATCAGTTTTCAAATCCATGACAATAATTAGGTCTTACCTTGGCTGTTTTGTGATCAAAAGTTGTGTTCAAAGGAATAAAAACGCTGCTCAAGGTTAATCCAATGTCTCTTGTCACTTTAAAATGATTACTGATAATCAATCCTTTCATTCACGGCAGAAGAGTAGGTCCAACGATTAACAGTCCGTGGCTTCAGCTGCGGGAGATGCAGTTTACGCATAGCTCCACCTCCGCAGGCATAACGTATTTACATATTTTGAAACTGCCACTCGATTCGATTGGCTCTAACGATTCAAAAAAGGTGTCAATCACCCAAATCGACCAATGGGTTCTAGAGATAGGATCTTGCGTAAGTATAAATACAGGCAGTATAGCTGGTTTACGCACACCCCACTCTTGTTACGCAGCATACTATAGTGATGGGAATTCCGATTCCCTTCGGGGACACGAATCTTTTGATTCAGTTCACTTGAAAGATTCGTTCACTGATTCGTTCACCGGTTCGCAAACGACTTCTGGTGATTTGCACGTTCACGAACGATTCGTCTTTGTACTTAATTCGTTCAGTGAGTCTTCACTACTGCCGAAGTCCGTACAAGAAGTTTGCTGGCGTAACATGTATGATATTAAAACACATTTTACACCTCACCTTGTTGCCCCATGAATTATGCTCTGGGAATAGGCTACATATTATTTAAGAAATATAATTGGCCATTGTTAAATCTCTCATAAATGTGTGCCTGACTATACGATGTATTACAGCGTTATACTTTCAAACCCATGCACGTACTATGTGGCCTAACTTAAATCCCAAAGCATTAAACTCCATTTGGCCGAGTTCAAAGTGAATAAAAAAATATATCCTCTACATCGGTGACGATTTATTCATATTCTATAGTATGTACCCATCTATGTTTACCTTTAGCTAGCGGCTAAGCTAGCTGAACGCTACGGAGCCCAGCTAACCGCCCTCTGAAGCTTTTAGGGCCGACAGGGAGAGGAGAATGTCCCGCTAACGCTGTGTGTGTGTGTTTCACATTAGCGGGATGCTATGGAGCTCAGGTATCCGCCATCTGAAGCTTTTAGGGCCGACAGGGGGAGGAGAATACAACGCTGTGTGTATTTATCGCTAAGCTAGCGGCTAAGCTAGCTGGACGCTACGGAGCCCAGCTATCCGCCCTCTGAAGCTTTTAGGGCCGACAGGGAGAGGAGAATGTTCCGCTAACGCTGTGTGTGTGTATTTCACATTAGCGGGACGCTATGGAGCTCAGGTATCCGCCATCTGAAGCTTTTAGGGCCGACAGGGGGAGGAGAATACAACGCTGTGTGTATTTATCGCTAAGCTAGCTGGACGCTACGGAGCCCAGCTATCCGCCCTCTGAAGCTTTTAGTGCCGACAGGGGGAGGAGAATACAACGATGTGTGTATTTATCGCTAAGCTAGCTGGACGCTACGGTTCCGGTATCCGTCCTCTTTATTGCGGACAGGTTGAGGTGTGTGTGTGTGTGTGTGTGTGTGTGTGTGTGTGTGTGTGTGTGTGTGTGTGTGTGTGTGTGTGTGTGTGTGTGTGTGTGTTTGTGTGTGTGTGTGTGTGTGTGTGTGTGTGTGTGTGTGTGTGTGTGTGTGTGTGTGTGTGTGTGTGTGTGTGTGTGTGTGTGTGTGTGTGTGTGTGTGTCGGAGCTCAGGTGAGAGGGCTCTGATTACAGTACACTGTAGGAAACAGTTCTGAACTGTTTCCTACAGTTCTTTAAGTTCGTCGTTCGCGAACAGCTTCTCTTTAGCTTTTGGCGGAAGGCGGCGACTCAAACAAACGAATCGTTTTGTGGGAGGAATCAGTTCATCTCGTTCACTTCAAAGATTCGTTCAAAAAGAACGAATCGTTCCCGAACGACCCATCACTAGCATACTATAGCATAGCATAGCATAGCATAGCATGTCCCGCGACGACAGGAGAGCAGAGAACGGCAGATCGATCAGCGAAACAGCGAAACAGCAGGATTTGTTTTCTTTGTCTTCATTGTAACAATGGCAGCCAGAAAGAAGACTTTTTGGTCCGTCGAGGAGGCATTGGACATCGTATTTCAGGACTCTCCGTCGGAAGATATTGATCTTGTCACGCATAAAGGGGACAGTAATGACTCTGATTATGAACCTCCGTCACTGGAAAGGTATGTAATCTCTCTGTTTGTATATATTACTTATTTATTTGGTGTAAGAGTATTCATCTGTTTATCTTTTTGTTATTTATTTGGTGTAAGAGTGTATTCATCTATAGTAATTTCACACACATGACAATAACACGACGGCATCCATCTTGTGATATAATGTTCTTTCACACACTCATGCCGTTTCTTGTTCTTGTTGTTGAAATAAACAAGACATATACATGTTGAATTTAACACGGTATTACATTACATTTCATTTAGCTGACGCTTTTATCCAAAGTGACTTACAACTATATATATATATACACACACGCATATATATATATATATATACACATACACACATATATATATATATAAATATATGACAGACGGAATATTAATATTAAATATTGAACAGATTATATGAACCCCGTCTCACATAATTTACACGGTATACATTTTGAGTGATATAATGTTATTTCACACACTCAAAATTGATGTTCTGCTGTTGTTGTAGAGAAATTATTTCTGATTTGAGTTACATTTTTGAAAGTACAAGCCAGAGAATTAATCTATTTGTTTTTTCCACATTTGTTTTCACAGTGAGGAAGGCGATGATGAAATGGTTTCTGGATCACAGCCATCAACGTCTGCGTCCAAGCTACGACGTCATTCAGAGCCAGCCACACCTAAGATACGACGCCGGGCATCTGCACCAGCAGTAACTCAGCCTGATCCTGCATCTTCTGATGAAGATGCACCATTCGAGCCGCCGTGCAAAAGAAAAAGAAAGGGAAAAGCATCAAAAAAAGCTGTAGCACCCAGGAAGCGTGGCCGAGGTGGGTCGGCCTCTACCAGAACGACAGAGGAAGAACCCAGGTGGCACAGCAGAGAGGAGAATGACATATGAGGTTCATGCCAGCCAGGATCCCAGGGCCTACGTTTGACACCACAGCATTATGGTCTCCCCTCTCCCTCTTCAGACTATTTTTTTGGCAATACCGTGATTAATACACTAATTGCAAACACAAACGCAAACGCCCTGAAGAGATTGCAGGCAGGGAAGAAGATGGTTTGGAAAGTGCTGACTCAGGAAGAGTTTTTTATTTTCCTGGGAATTATCATTTTCTCAGGCCTCGTTCACGTGCACCAGCGAACAGACTACTGGAAGACTGCATGGCCATATAACTTCAGCTTCCCAGCTGATAAAATGTCCCGGAATCGCTTCGAATGCATCCTTTGGTCGTTGCACATTAGCAACCCTGAAGAAGACGAGGAAAATGATCGCAAAAGAAGCACTGCAGAGTACGACAGACTTTTCAAGTTCAAGCCCCTGTACACTGAAATCACTGCTGCCTGCAAAGCACATTTCCAGCCATATCAAAACATTTCCATTGATGAAAGGATGGTCGCCTCCAAGGCCCGCAGCAGCATGAAGCAGTACATGAAGGACAAGCCAACAAAGTGGGGATTCAAACTGTTTGTGCTGGCGGATTCCTCAACAGCATACACATGGAATTTATTTGTGTATGCGGGGAAGAGTGAGTTCATCCAAGGCCAGGGACTCAGCTACTCCTCCGTGATTGATCTCCTGCCTTTCCCTGTGCTCGGTGCGGGCTACACACTCTTTGTGGACACTTTTTACACCAGCCCTGCCCTATTTGGGGATTTGTCAACAAAAAACATTGGCTGTTGTGGGACCATTCGAAGAAATCGAGTTGGTTTTCCACAGACTGTGTTGAACGACCTTCCGAAAAAGGCTGAAAGGGGAGATCTGCGTTGGATAAGGAGAAGCAAGCTCCTGTTTGTAAAGTGGATGGACAGCCGTGAAGTGTCCATGTGCTCCACCGTGCACATGGCCTTCAGTGGAAAGACTGTCAGGCGGAACGTGAAAGAGCGTGGTGTGTGGCAAACCAAGAATGTTCCCGTTCCTGATGCTGTGGTGGACTACAACCGAAGCATGGGCGGTGTGGATGTGTCCGACGCTTTGATTGGATACTACAGCGTTCATCACAAAACTATGAAATGGTACAAGACATTTTTTTTACCATTTTATGGACATTTTCGTGGTGAACAGCTTCAGTCACCACAAGGAGCGGCACAAGAGGAGGGGTGACCCCACCGGGGCAAAGCCACTCACACAGAAGTCCTTCAGGGAGCAGCTTGCTAAGAACTGGTTGAGTTTTCTGGAGTCCCTGCAGCAGTAACCCCCCGCCCACCAACCCCCCCCAACATCACTCACATGCATGCCCGAGTATTATGGGGAAGATGCCACCAAGGTCACGAGGTACTGCAGGAGGTGCTCTGATGCTGGCAACAGAAGGGAGAAGACACCTGTGTACTGTAGGAAGTGTCAGGTCCCTCTGTGCTTCACTACCAAAAAGAACTGTTACAGGGCATGGCATGACTTACTGGAGTAATACTATAACATTCAGGGTTTGTACAAAGTTGTTGTTGTTTTTTTGCCCAAAAAATGCTTGCATAGTGTGTTGCTAATTTTTTTTAAATAAATCTGCTATTGTGCAAGTAACATGCATCTCATGCAAAGACGGAACTTCCCACACACTCCACCCACCCACACACACACACACACACACACACACACACACACACACACACACACACACACACACACACACACACACACTTATTTATTTATTTTTCCAATTTAATTTTTTTTTTTTGTATGGAATGAATACCTATAGTGATAATTAAATGTTATACAATGATTTTTACAGTCTGGTAGCTGAAAAAGGTTAAATGGCACTGATGGAACCAAATGTACCCAAATGTACCCAAAGCTTAGTCCGCTTGGACTTTTTTTTGCTAAATCTCTCTAAAAATGTCAATTTTCACTTGTTTTGCCTCAATCTTGATACAGGGTACTTATTATATGTTATACTTTGTATTCCTAAAGCTTTGAGGCTACTAACCCATCATTCAAGGGTGGTTTTCACTATAAGTAATGGGTTTTATTTGGGTGGAGACAAGAATTTACACTTTTTGACTATGTTCCATCTGGATTTACTCTGACACTGAAACATCTTTATTGATTCTGACACTTCTACATCCAACTCACAGATGTGACCTTGCTTTGATAAAATAAATTATTCATATAACCCTTTTAGCAGTTAAGTTATAGTCCTTTGTTTTGGGCATGTCATTTTCAAACCTGAAAAACAGGCTTGGGGCTTAAGAGGTTAATGGTGTTATCTTTATTGCTACCCCCTTCCCCGTCAGTTAGTCCACAGCGCAAACATATTAGTTTAACAAAATCCGCATCTAAAATTGTGGCATAGATACGTTGTTTTCCCCATGTGCAATTCTCCATTTACTCAACAATAACACATAATTATCCTTGTGTTTATTTATTTGTTTGATTAATAAACACAAGTTGGAGTCCGTCAGGACCGAGGGTCGGAGCAGCTCATTTGCTTTAGAGAATATTACACCAGGAAGTAAGTATTCTCTCCGCTTCGCTTGACAAACCCCGTGATAGTCCTCAAGCTCTTTGATTGGAGAGTGTGCTCCGAGGGTTACACCGAGCGTCGAACAGCACTTGAAATGGGATGGAACCACGGCAGACTGTCCAAAACTGGATTTGAACGTGTCCACCCCGTCCCTCCCTCCCCCACCCCGTCCCCAGAACTACACATGCTGGCTATTGTGTTTCGCAACATGTTCTCTATGGCACGTCTCTACTGGGAGTTGTAGTTTTAAAAGACGTTTTCATATTTCCCATAATAAGAAGTTGTCAGTATTAAACTGTGTACATCCCTGGAGGTTTAGGGGATAGGAAACACTCAAATGTAAAACATATAATTAATAAATGGGTGAAAATTGCTTGTGCCCATAATGGGCAGCATTAATATATATACCCACATGCCAGCTAAGGTCAGAAGAGCTTTATTTAACAGCTGGTCTTATGTCTGTGACCCCTCCTGTTGTTAATTGATAAGCCTTAAACATGCACTTGTCAAGGTTCAGAGGCACATTTTGCAAATAAGGCAGTAGCCATCGATCAGCTTAAGATAAGATATACTTTATTGATCCCAAGTTGGAACATTTGCGTTACATCAGCATGTGTAACAGTTAAATATGCAGTGGTGTTTATTTGTAAATCATTTAGTATAATCACACAAATTCTGTGTTTTATATTTAACAATTCTGTGTTCTTTATTTATTGATTGTTCAATACCTGACAAGGCCGGAGATTAAAAACTTGGGTCGCAGGTTCCTCAACAGTGCATTACAAGACATCTATCAATATGTGTGTATACCTCCACCATTAAACTGTCCTATTCTGCACATTTCTTATACTATCTACATACATCTTATAAGAGTATAATACATTATGTATAATATCAGTTAAAATAAGTGCTTCAACATAGTTAACATTGCTGGAGGTATACACAAAGTTTTACATTCATTGCATAACTACACCGTTTGTGAATATGATATGTCAATAAACCTTAGAACATCTTGAAATCTTGAAAGGGATATGCAAAATAGTCATTATATACAGTCTTTAATGAACTATTAGTAGAGAATAACGAGTAATGAATATACTTTATAGGGATCCTATTAATATCTAATAATAAAAATAATGAAATTCAATAACGTGCTTTAACCACTAGGTGTCCCTTTATATCAGCTGTGCATCTTTATGGTGTAAATACAGCCTATCTACCAATTGGATCAAGTATAAAAGTCAGCCGAATTAGTGTTGATACTGCAAGGAGACGTATTGTGTGAAAAGAAATGTAAGATGTTGTTTAATGGCTGATATATTTATGATCCACGTCACGTTTTCAGTTCCTCATGTTTGTCCAGAAGTCTTCTCATCAGGGCTCTATAAATACAGAACTACGGCAGATATGTAATATTTAATGCAGCCGAACCGTGTATTACAATGCCGTTATGTGATGACTTTCAAAGAGAAAAGCAAGCACACTCGGAATAAAGTGTTTTCGGTCTGTTTCCGGTATTTGTTTATGACGATGTGATGTGAGATGTGAGACTGGAGGTGGAGGAAGAGAAGGGGGAGGGAGGAGGCTGGGAGGAGAGGGAGGATGGAGTGTAAACACATTATTACTATATATATATATACATGTGAATGGAGCTATAGCCTACTATCTCTGTACCCTAACTGTGCAACAAACAAATAATCGTCTGCATTGTGTTCTGGATCCTCACTCTGTCAGTTTTGATGAACTTTTTATCCTCTCTTTTGTTTATTTTATATACCAACTCCTGCACTAGCACTTTTCCCAATAGGCACTTTATGAAGTATGCAGATGATACGCTCAGCCTCCTATTTGATGAGGAAGAGGAGCATGGGCCTGTCCTTGACTTCTTTATTAACTGGTGTGAGAAGTCAAACCTGCTTCTAAACACCTCAAAAACAAAGGAGATGGAAATTGATTTTAGAATAGCACAATCGCCCAACCCGACTCTTTCAAATAGCGAGCCCATTCAATGTGTCACTGAGTACAAGTATCTTGGTGTCGTGCTTGACCACAAGCTCAGATGGGATGTTTGGTCTGAGAAGATAAATGCCAAGTCTCAACAAAGAATGTTTTTTTACGTAAATGATTGTCTTTTAATGTCGGCAACAGAATGGTGAAGATGTTTTATCATGCTTTTATTGAAAGTGTGCTCTCCTTCGGCATTATATGCTGGTTCGGTAACGCCACTGAGGCTCAGAAAAAGTCAGTCAGGAGGACCATAACATTGTCCAGTAAATTGACAGGAATCTCATTTGCTAATATAGAATGCTTATACAAGGACAGAGTTTTAAAATTGGCACACAATATTGTGAGTGACCCGAGGCACCCTCTTGCCTCTTATTTCGAGCCGTTGCTATCCGGGCGGAGATATCGTGCCCCTCTGTTCAAAAAGAACAGATCTAGGCTGTCTTTCGTCCCACAAGCCATCAAACTCCTGAATCAATGATGGCTTGGACGCACCGTTTACCCAGCTGGTCTGGCCCTGTCCCCCCTATTCCGCAAATGAGGGCCTAGGCCCCTTGTCATGTCTGCCGATATCTGGTTTTCTTATGTCTGTTCGTTTTAATCTATGTCTATGTTATTGTCAGTGACGTATTGTCTTATCTTTTTAAATGCCTTTGTGATGTACTGCAACCCATTTTCCCCTCGGGGACACATAAACGAATACTACTACTAGATGTTATATTTAAAACACATCAAAATCACATTTTTGAAAATAAACCCATGTTTTCAAGAATCTGATGTGTACTTTATTTCCTGAAATGTTAATGATTCACCCCAAAATTGTTTGTTTGGTGTACAGCTAAACAACACTGAAACAGTGTGGAACAATGACCATGGAGAACATGTTCTCTCTCAAAGTGTTGAATAATCAGCTCTGCACAGTGACACTAAAACACTGACTAAGAGTACATTTGAACTCTCTGAGGGTTCTAGGTTTACACTGCACGTGTTGGAAAGCACTCAAACAATGTGAAAAAAGTACCAGTTATAGTGTATATTTTGACTCCCAAAGTGTTCAAATCTAACTCTTTATTTGGAGTTTATATTTTACACTTTTGAAAGTGTTTAGAGAACACCAAACTCTTGGACCTATATACACCCGAAACTGGTGTTAAATGTACTCTTATAGAGTACAATGTACACTGTGGTGTTTGCTGTGTATTCATGAAAGAGTCGAAATGTTAAGAAATTAAAATGTTAAGAAATATTTACAATTAAAGAAAATGTATCAGAATAAAGTCCCTACAGTAGTAGATACTGTAGGATCCATTGGAACATCAAAGTTGCCAAACCAGGATGATTGTATAAATATTACAGGAGCATCATACTGATACCACATCGGATATAAATGTCAAAAAGTTCAATCAGGTCAGTATGGACCCTCATTTGAATATTACATTGATACAATTTAAACATACTCTTCAGTATCATAGAGAAACGTAACATGATACAACATATCCCCATTCAACAGTTTTACACCCACTCCACAAAAATATTTGTAAGCATGAAAAATTTGATACGAAGTCCACTTTATGCCTGCATTCTCAGGAAATAGATTTATTAGGGATGACTGCAGTTACACGTCTGCTTTTATAACCCGGAGCTCTGGGTGATGTTGGCGTTCTCCCTGTAGGCGAAGCAGCCGGGGAAGATGCCGATGTTTCCTGCACTGTGTCCCTCCAGCCACACCTCATTCACTAAGAGAAGTGAGAGCGACACATAAAGACTCACACTGGAACACAGAAGGAAGCAGTTCCATGACATGCACATTCAGTTTGAGGTTTACCCTGCAGGGCCTCACCTTCACCCAAGATGTCGATGGTGTCTCCTTCGCTAAACTCCAGGTCCTCTGGTCCCTGAGCAGTGTAGTCGTACAGCGCCACCATCTGGTGGAGGATAGAGCGGTGGGCCAAGGGGTCTTCTTTCTGAAGAAGCACAATAAGGGGGTTAATCCTGTATATTAGATTATTACGAAGAGAAATCATTCACTAAATTGAATTTGGGCATGACACTTGCAAACACATTTTAAAGGATCCAATGCTAACATTATTAGATAATTAAGTCAACCAATATATTGCAAACTACACAATGATTCTATACCTCTATACCTTGGCATTCCAAATAATAAAAACAGGTATAGTTTCCATTGGTTACAGTATTGCTATATCATAGTATTCATTAGATCAGATCCTCACCTGACACCACAGGGTAACTCTGCCAGCCTCAGCCACATCTTGCACAGTACGGCCTGGCCCCCCCTCGCCCCCCAGAGGGATTAGCATCCGGGAGCCATGCTGCTTATATCTGATGACACAGTGTTATGGGTTATGGCCGAGGAATAGATGATATGTTGAGGGCATCAAAGGGGAAACATTGGTTTACAGATGATAGGAAAGAGTTGGAGCCATTAACAGCCTCTTGATATATGATGGATCAGACAGATATATTTGAGTTAAAGCATTATTTATTAAATATGGTTTTTAGAACTTATTAATTTTTTTATTTTTTTTAACAACTTTATTTTTCTGTTTTTCACAAATACATTATGTCCAACATTTATGATAAAAAGTTGCAAACCCCCTCAAATACCACCCCCCTCCCCCTCCAGGTGGTATTGCCCAATGAATAGACAAACATACGACAGAAAGATAAATCAAGAAATGAATGGTCTTAGAAATCAAATGTAAAAAATATATAAAATTAAAAGTAACATAAGGAATAGACCAAAATAAATAAATACGACAAAATAATGATGACAATAGACAGTATTCGAGTAAACATTCAGATATAAAACATCACATACATAACCCAAACAAAACATTTTAGTTTATGCTATTCTTATTGCCAGCCTTCTAAACCTGGCCCCAGGCTTCCTCTGAGATAGAATCACCAATATCTCCTTCCCATGCATCTTTAGTTTTGTCCCATGTGGGAGGGCAGTTATTCAGAATCAATGTATATATTTTGGACACAGCCCCTTTATTAAATGGATTCACATTAAGAACTGAGTGAGCTAGGTCTTTAGAGGGTGGACATGGATATCCTGGAAAATGTTTAGACGCAAAAAACCGAGCCTGGAGGTATCTAAAAAAGAGAGATTTTGGTATGTTGTGATTCCTACACAAGTGCGTAAAGGATGCAAAACTGTCGTCACTAAAAAGATCTTGAAAATAGAACAAGCCACTTCTATGCCAAACAGCAAATACCATGTCCAAACGGGATGGTGATTAGACATTATTGGCGAAAAACTGCATGTGCTTTTCAGATTCAAATGTTTCCTAAATTGGCCCCAGATCTTAATTGAGTTTTGGACCACTGAGTTTGAGTTAAACTCGCTTACTTTAATATTCAATGGAAGGGGGGCAGTTAAAAATTAGATTGGGGGACTTCCGATTTACACATGAGGTGATAAGCAGCTAAAAAGAGGAGCTCCCGGCCGAATAAGTTAAAAAAGGAAGAAAACCCCTGTAAATGCAATTCGAAGTTGTAAGAATAGGTCATGAGCAAATCACTAAGTAAGAAAGGAACGGAGAAAAAGACGAAAGTCGAAAAACTGTCGGGAAAGATGCAGGTCCAGACGGAACACTGACGGCCGCTAACGGCTAACGCAACTAAAGCTAGCAACAACGAGCAACCTAGCTGGGTGTCGGCACTGCAGACTAGCTTAGATGCCATGCAGACTAAACTCGAGAATGCCCAGCACAACATGGATGCTAAACTGGATCAAATTGGCAGCCAAATGGAAGAAAATCTAAGAGGAGTACGTGAAGAAATGGGACAACTGAGAGAATATATGGACAAACACGGAGAAGATATGAAGCAAGGGCTTGATAGCTTCAGAGAGGAAACAAATAGAAACTTTGAGACCGCTGAGGCGGAGTTGCAGACCCAAAAGAAGGATATGGAGATCCTAGAAGAGCGTACGGCTGGGGTCTAGGAGTGGAGTACCGACGTCCAGGACATTCTTACGGGCTCTCTTGAACAACAAACCAAGCTCCAAGATAAGTTGTCCGACATAGAAGGGAGGTCGAGAAGAAATAATACGAATTTGGGGGTTGAAGGAGGGAATAGAGGGAGACTCGGTCTCCGAGTAAGTCGACAGGTTAATTCACAAGGAGCTGGGAATGTCGGAGGATATTAAGTTGGAGATTCAAAGGGTGCACAGGGCACTTGCTCTAAAACCACAACCAGACAAACCCCCAAGAGCCATTATTGTCAACTTCTTGAGGTTCGAGGTCAAGGAGAACATCATCAAGACGGCCTGGCGAACGGTGATGGAAGTGGAGGGACGGAGAGTGACATTCGACCGCGATTACTCTGTGGAGGTGTCGGCTAAATGTCGGAAATATGCGGGGCTCAAGAGAATTCTCAAAGACAAGGGGATTCGGTTTCAATCTCCAATGAACACACTGAGGGTTTACTGGAACGAAGGAACTATGGTGTATAAGAGTGCTCAAGACGCGGCGAGGGCGATGCGCTAGAGAGGCTGGCAGGTGCCGGACCCGGGAGAAGAGAGACCTACGCTGCTGCAGAGACTGGAGGCAGCGCGCAAGTGGACCAGACTTCGGAGACGAGAGCGGGGAGACAACAACGAGATGCGAGTGAGGGAGGACCGGCACCATATTGGGGGTGTTGAGTAGTCTATAAGGGAACAAGATACGGCATTGAAAACAATGAAAAGACAGAAGGATGAGAGGTGACACTGACGGGCCATGGTGATCAGAAAAAGACAGAGCACAGACACAAACAGATTTAACCAAATTACTTATAAACGCTATAGCCTTTTATTTTGTGCCCCAAAAAATCCTTTTGAAACACTGCAGTGAGTGAGTAAGAAAGGTTGTTGTTCTATCTCACACAGGGGTGGCGCCCCGATGGATAAACGCCCTGTCGCCCTACAACATCGACCCACCACACTGCCCCTGACCGGCCTTTGGTTAACAGCCACTGCACCCCAACTCCCTATCATCCGGTTGTGACCGTGGAGAAGTTGGGCCGCAACTTACTTGGCTGGGTAGAGCCTAATTGGTCTGAATAAGCCCAGAGCTCCACCTTGCAGGTGCCAGCGCAAGTGACTACACTGCAGACTACATTTCCCAGGTCCCTAAGGAGCATGGGGAGAACGTAAGTGCACCATGTCCCCCACACTCACACACGCATACCTTGTGTAGAGTGTGCATGGACCGTAGTGGGGAAGGCTCTCAGAGTCTTCCAGCACTGTATGGGGCTTACTGCGCACCACGTTTCCCCAGGTCCCTGAGGAGCATGCCCGGCGCCGTGGGAGGGCCAGGGAGGGCCAGGCCCTCCCATTTGACATTCCTGCCCTCCCCCAATGAACACGATTTTTATTATTTATAAAAATAAAAATATTTTTTAATATATATATATATATTTTTATAATTATAAATAAAGGTGAACTTTTATGCCACAATGTATGTGATGTCAGATAGTAACTAAAACTAAAAAATCGCAGGCTACGTCAAATAAATGCATGTATCTGTTGTGATTTGTGATTCGTCCACATTTAGACCAATCACAGCGTCACACTCTGCCGCCTATTCTGGATTTGTTTATTGTTTATTGTACATTCGGTAGACTCCCATTTATGTTTGAATTTCAAAATGGACATCAGAAATTGGCTTAAAAGGTCTAAGGATTTATTAAAACGAAATAGCGATGAAAGAACTGCAGCCGATGGTGCTGCTGGCGACCCTGCACCTGCCGTTGCAGCAGCACGCCTTAATGTCACAAGATTGACCTCGGCAAACCCCGGGGCTGAGTTAGCGAGCCCAAGCCTTAACTCATCAAGGCGGCCGCCACCAACGCTGTCCTCCTCCTCCTCCTCCTCCTCCTCCTCCTCCTCCTCCTCCTCCTCCTCCTCCAAAATAATAGACAGCATTCCGAAACACAGCAACATACACCTCTCACGACATGCACAATGCCATAATAGAACTAACAGCAGTTCATCGTCTCCGTCTCTACTATTTCTCTCCGATTGCAACGATGAGGAAGCTGCCATCCTTAACCAGTGTGCCTTGCTCGTGATTTACCAGTGTGTGTGCTGCCACGCACACAATGTTTCAAAAGTGGTTTCTATGTTGCCCTTTATTTGCGATATGTGTGCGTCTTTGCGCAATGCTGTTGGCCTTGCTGTTTGATATATATTGTGCCGCAGGCCCGCAGCACGTGACGGTTTTGTGTGCCCTCCCATGAAAATCATATGCCCTCCCTTTAGATTTGTTCTGGCGCCGGGTCTGCTGAGGAGCATGGAACAACGTAAGTGCATTATGTCCCTGGGGTTCAGATACAGCTTACTGAGCTTATTTAGTTGGCACAGCGTTAAAAATGTGCCACAAAGCCAACCAACGGATGTATAATCAGACCGTCAACAGCCTGATGGCAACCTAAAACCCCTCTCTTTCCATATCTCAGATATGATTGGAGACGGAAACAGCCAATCAGAACCCGGTTCCCCCCGTTGACAATTCACGAGCGGCGATCTAATTCCTCCCCCCCTTGTTGACAATTCAAATTTCAGGTGTTGGGGTGGGCCCGCCCTGGTAAATCAAATGCCCGCCCAAAGATGTATGTCTGCCGCCGGGTCTGGCTTCTTTAAATTAGTCCGGATTAAATCGTAAAATGTTATAGATAAATAATTCCCCAGCCTGCATAAATGTCCATACAGGTTCCTTTTATAAAAAAAAATGGGGCGTTACGTATTGTAACCCTGGTTCTATAAGCACAGGCGGAGCCCTCTACTGGACACTATGGGTACTACTCTCATCAATGATACGCGAGCGTTCACACACTGAAGTTGTATAAACGTAGCCGGCCAATCAGGGCGAGCCTACCTGAATGTGTGCGCATATAAGGCAGCTACACCTCCTGACTGTCATCCTTTTCTCTTCAGCGAGCAGAACAACACCTGACAGAGAAAAGTAAAACGTTTGAAAGAAAAAGAAAGAAGTTATCATACCTTCATGGAGACCAGGGCCTGTCCTTCGTGCCCTGGCTTAATAGCGGGCGCCGATCCCCACCACCTCTGCTTCGAGTGTTTGGGGGACCAGGATATGGCCGAGGCGGAGCCATTCTCGTTCGCCATTCACGTTCACATTCGCCATTCACGTTCGCCATTCACATTCGCCATTCCAGCGGGGCGGATGGCTCCGTTTGCCGGGGAGGAGGATGACGAGGACTTCTCGTTGGCGGCACTTCCGGGTCCGGCGTCCATGGAAGTCCACCGCCCAGGTCTGTCAGGACTTCCCCCTGGTGATGACCATGGCGGCGGAGCAGCGTGTAGGGCTACCGCTACCTCCACCACTGCCGCCGAAACCGGTGAGCCGCCTCCGCCAGGGGTTCTACAGCCCGGTCCGCCCGGCGCAGCCAGACTTCATTTCCTCCCTGTTGCCAGATATCTGGCAGTGTGTGGAGGCGTCGTAGCGACAGCCACTAACGGTGAAGGCTCCATTGGCTAAAAACGATTGCATTTATCGTAGAGTAAGAGTCATCTCTCTCCACAATTCCACATTTCTCCAGAATGTCTAGATGAAATCGGCAAGATCAGTTTCATACGATGTTAACTGGGCACCCATTATGAGACACGATTCCCCACTCGCCGCCCCAGTTGTAAACTCCAGTAAAGGAGGCAGCCAGTGGGCGTGTGCATGTGAGTGTGATAAAACGCAGGAAGTGCTATCAAAGCGCAACCCTGTCTCCTAAAAATTACGTTCCCACAGAACTAAACTGCATTCTCAATTACGTTTTGCTAGAAACGTATTTTGTCCCACGTTACGTTCGTTATGAACGTATCTCAAATACGTTTATTTTCTACATATCTTTGCCATTTGTTGTCTTGCTTATAATAATGATAATAGTCATTTATAAATATCATTTTAGAGCACACATTTGAAATCAGTAGTCGAGGCTGTAATTTCTCCAGCTGTTACTCTCATGAGCGAGGCAGAAAATAATAGTTTTAACATGCCAAAAAGCTGCTGTGTCGTTTATTGCACCTCAAACATTCAAACAAATCCAGAGTTACGTGTTTCTGTACTTCCTCTAAGAAGAAAGGACAGTAACAGAAGAGCTCTGTGGCTTCAGGCTTGATCGCCGTTCAAATGACAGCGTTGGTTTCCCCAAAAGTGGGCGGGGCTGTAAAGTGACGTAGATTTTACTCTCATCTATTATTCAAAACCATTCTATTTATTCTAACGTAAATTACATGCCAGTGTTTTATCTTTTTATTTATTTGTTTTTATTTTAAATCGTATAATGTCTGACTTGTTTTCCCATCTGTGAGGAAAATAAATGGGGCTTAGAGCCTCAAATACTGAAATCTGTATTTTTTTAAATATTTTTTTCCTTCTAATGTGTTATTCTTTTCTAAATAACACACTGTTATTTACTCACCAATAACACACAATTATCCTTGTTTTTATTTATTCGTTTAATTCTATAATCTTGGGCTTTTTAGCCGTAAATAAAGTCACCGGAAACAGACGTAGGCCTATAAGGGACATTTCGAGCGATACACACCACAAACCCACTGAACAGATTACCCAAGATCCTCAGCTTGAAGCTCGTTGATTGGATGTTTTAGCCGCAATGAATGTTGGGATATGATGTTAATGCGATATGATATCCGAAAACATTTAAAAAAATAAAAATAATACTTTATTCCGAGTGTGCTTGCTTTTCTCTTTGGAAGTCATCACATAACGGAATTGTAATACACGGTTAGGCTGCATTAAATATTACACATCTGCCGTAGTTCTCTATTTATAGAGCCCTGATGAGAAGACTTCTGGACAAACTTGAAGAACTGCCGCCAAAACTGAATATGTGACGTGGATCATAAATCAACAATTAAACAACATCTTGCATTTCTTTTCACAAAATACGTCTCCTTGCAGTATCAATAGTAATTCGGCTGACTTTTATATTTGATCCAATTGGTAGATAGGTTATATTCACACCATAACGGTGCACAGCTGATAGAAAAGGACTTGTAGTTTTTAAAGATATTACTGATTTTCTTTGAATATATGAATGTAAATACTGAGTTGAGAGAATAGTCAGGGGATTTGGGTGATGGGAGACACATCTATGGAATCACAATTTCAATAGCTTACCATTAAATGACGGATATGCCTTTCTGTCTGTGATGTTTTACAAATCAGATATTAATGTGTAGAAGTAAAACATGAGAAATAGTATAGCAATATCCTGTAAAATTATGTAAAAACACGAATAAAACTACACATCTTCAGATGTTATACATAAGTGTCCTACACTAATAATACAAAGTTATTATTAGTATGCTGTGTGTACCTTGTGTGCACCGCCTAGTGGTTAAAGCACGTTATTGAATTATTTTTGTTGAATAATGTTATTTTTGTTGAATAATGTTATTTGATGAAAAAAATATTAAGAGTACATACTTTCATAGGGGGAAAGTAGAAGGTCAATGATAGAAATATAGAATATAAAAAATCAAGAAGATACTGTAAGTGATCTCTACAATAAAACACTTTAGTGCTGGATGTACAAAGATATTAATAGGAGGATGTGCAAAACAGACAAACTAATTAACCTTTATTAACACATTAAAGAATACTTTAGGTTAAGGTCTGTCACGGCTGGAGGGCAAGGTACACAGGACCCAAATGCAGAATATCCAAATTCAAAATACGTTTGTTGCAAAACTAGCAACAAAGTAAAACTATGGCAAGGCAAAAACACAAAAATCCCTCTGAACAAAAACCCTTCCAACAACATCAATAATCCCACAAAGACAGACAGAAAAACCAAAACTTAAATGCACACAAACTAATCAACTGAACAGGACACAGGTGAGGGGGGAGGAGACAACACAGGGCACCAGGTGCACACAATCAGCAGTAACAGAAAAGACGGGAGGGGGAACACAGAGACAGGAAACCAAAGACAGAACTAGACATGACAAAAACACAACACAGACAGATCGTGACAAGGTCTTCTTTCAAATAAGAAAAAAGCTTTGGGGGTATCTATCTACAGATAAATATTAAGCCTGACAAAGTACTTAACGTCTAATGTATTGCTTTCCTGCAATGTTAACTATGTTGAAGCACTTATTTTAACTGATATTATACACATTAATTATACTCTTATGTATGTAGATAGTATAAGAAATGTGCAGAATATGACAGTTTAATGGTGGAGGTACACACACATATTGATAGATGTCTTGTAATGCACTGTTGAGGAACCGGTGACCCAAGATTTTCATTCATTGCATAACTACACCGTAATTGTGTATATGATATGTCAATAAACCTTAAATCTTGAAATCTTGAAAGGGATGTGCAAAATAGCCATTATACAGTCTTTAATTAACTATTAGTAGAGAATAACGAGTAATGAATATACTTTATAGAGATCTGCAGATAAATGTTTAGTCTTCTCAAGCACCAACTATCAAATATCTCTCCTGATTGTTGGCACTTGACAATCACCTTTCCCTGAATTTTACTCAGGTGTAACTAAAGTCTGCTTTAAGGGTTGTTTATATTTCACATCATTAATCAGAATCTGCAAAGTAACTCAAATAAATGTAGTGGAGTAAAAATACCAGGTTAACCTCTGAATTGTAGTGGAGTATAATTACAAAGTAACAATGAGCTGTCATGTGGGTATATATTAATGCTGCGCATTATGGACACAAGCGATTTTCACCCATTTAGTAATTACATGTTTTATTTTTATACACCAATTTGTTTCCTATCGCCTAAACCTCCAGGGCTGTACACAGTTTAATACTGTCAACTTCTAATTTTGGGAAAAACGAAAACGTCTTTTAAAACTACAATTCCCAGTAGAGACGTGCCATAGAGAACATGTTGCGAAACACAATAGCCAGCATGTGTAGTTCTGGGGGGGCGTTCGAGTCCAGTTTTGAATAGTCTGCCGTGGTTTCGTTCCATTTCAAAGAGCTCGACGCTCGGCGTAACCTTGGCGCACTGCCACTCCAACATCCAATCCCAGAGCTTGAAGATTAATCACGGGGTTTGTCAACGGGACTGTAGTCCCAAACAATAGCTGGGGATTATGGGTAGTGTAGTGTCTTCGGCAATCCTAAACTGATTTTCGGATATCATATCGCATTAACAACACCACATCTGAAGCCACAGAGATCTTCTGTTACTGTCCTTTCTTCTTAGAGGAAGTACAGAAACACGTAACTCTGGATTTGTTTTAATGTTTGAGGGGCAATAAACAACACAGCAGCTTTTTGGCATGTTAAAACTATTATTTTCTGCCTCGCTCATGAGAGTAACAGCTAGCGAAATTACAGCCTCGTCTACTGATTTCAAATGTGTGCTCTAAAATGATATTTATAAATGACTATTATCATTATTATAAGCAAGACAATAAATGGCAAAGATATGTAGAAAATAAACGTATTTAAGATACGTTCATAAGAAACGTAGCGTGGGAGAAAATATGTTTCTAGAAGATATGTAGAAAATAAACGTATTTGAGATACGTTCATAACGAACGTAACGTGGGAGAAAATACGTTTCTAGATAAACGTAATTGAGAATGCAGTTTAGTTCTGTGGGAACGTAATTTTTAGGAGACAGGGTTGCAAAGCGCTATGCGGGTGCAAGCACATTAGGGCCGGCGTGTTGTTGTCAGAAAACACACCTCGTCTAGTGTAATAGCTCAGATTAATGCATTTCACCGTCTGTGTGAAGACGGCATTATGACCGAGCGTGCGGCCCCGCGAGAGCGTGCCGCGGTGCGTTCAAGGACCTCAGTTGAAAATCGTCCCTTTCTGTGTCGACCCCCCATGGGCCAAACTTCCTTTTATGGAAGGTTTGGCGGCGGAGTGGGCCACCAGAGAGCTCCACAGCTGCTTGCATGTCCCCTAACACAGTTTTATGGGAAATGGAAGCACAGCTGTGTACTGACAGAATGGATGGACAGGACACTGAAACTTGGTTACTCACTCCAGTTTTGCAGTGTCCCTCCTCCATTCAGGGGCATAAGAGAGGCAAATCTATCATCCCAGGAGGAGAGGCCCTGTTGCAAAAACAGTCCGTGTCTGTTGTGCACCCTCAGCACAGAGAAAAGGGGCTTTACTCCATGTACTTCCTGGTTTCCAAGAAGACAGGAGAATTCAGACCCATTCTGGATCTTCGCATCCTGAATCAGCACATTGTCTGCACAAAGTTCCATATGTTAACTATAAAACAGTTATTGGACCTAGTGCAGCCGGGCGATTGGTTCACAACCATCGACCTGAAGGATGCTTACTTTCATGTCGAAATTGCTCCAGAGCACAGAAAGTATTTGCGTTTTGCCTTCCAGGGGATAGCCTATGAGTACAACAGACTACCGTTCGGCTACTCCCTATCCCCACGCACGTTCAGCAAATGTGTGGCCACAGCGCTTCAGCCGCTTCGCGACCATGGCATGAGGGTTTTATTTTATCTCAACGACCTCGTAGTCATGGCCAGTTCCAGGGAATGGGCAGAATCTGTCCATTCCCTGGAACTGGCCATGACTACCCGGCAGATGTTCTACACCTAACCAAGTTGGGGGTTTGCGGTCAATTGGATGAAAGAGCAGTCCCATACCTCACCAGCAGGTGGGGTATCTGGGGATTTTGCTTAATGCAGCCCCCATCGAGAGCAAGGGGTACGCCCCCACCGAGAGCGAGGTGTACGCCCCATCGAGAAGGAGGGCAGGCTACGTGCCACTCTGTCAGAAGACAGACAGACGTGGTGCGAGGAAGGGAGTCTAGAGCCTCTGTCCGGTACATTGGGCTCTATTCTATCCTAGCTATAGCTGCTCGTGGACAAGGGGCTTGCTCATGCCACAGTCAAGGTGTATGCAGCAGCCATCTCGTCCTGTCATGGGGGTCGAGGCTTTAAATGGACTACACATGTTATTATAGATGGCGGAAGCATGGGCGTAATTTCCACTGGGGACAGGGGGACATGTCCCCCCCACTTTTCAAATGGTGTTTATTATTTATTTTTTACGCAAGGGGTCATCTTCACGGAGGAGCGTCTGTGTGTGCGTGGCACGAGCGCATTTTGTGTGAGAGAGAGAGAGAGAGAGATACGGGAGTTGTTGTTAGCATCTGGTGCTAGCTCGGAGCTAACGGAGATTAGAAGCCCCCCCCCTCCCAGAGGCTGTGAGGTCATCACAAATAAAACAGGCTCACATGGAGAGGATACTACATAAGTTTGCGCACTCATTATATACACTACACATTTTTCTTGGATTTGTTAACACTATAGTCCCTAATATATTTGTAGAAAGGCAGGTAATTGAATTAAATTGAGAAAATGTTTCATTGCGGAGGAACCCCTGTTTTGTGTCCCACCCACTTCTCAAACCAAAGTTACACTCTTGCGGAAGGCCTACAGTTTTACATTATCAGACACATTATTAGATACATTATCTTAGAGAAAATTACATTATTTGTCACTTTATTTTTAGTCATTATGGCTCACCAATTAGCGCATTATTTTTGTCACCTTATTTCTGTTGATTGCCTGATCAAAATAATGATATTTGGATTTTGGATATATTTGTTTTTTCTGGAAAGTCAACCGGAGTTTATTGTTTCATAAATCATATTTTTTCGAGTGGAACAAAACAACATCTCTGTGCATGCTTTGAGGAAATGTGGCTTCAGAACGTTTAAAACCCAGGATAAGGCACTTCAACAAGCATCAAAGCAGGATTCCTGTTCTTTCTTGGTATCAGCTCCTTTCTTGTGTTATCAATTCTTAGATGTAATGCAATGTGTTTTATTGTGTGCTGTATCAATCCTACTGCTGTCTCTTTTATGGACTCCTCTCATGTCTGTGGAGTTGCAGCATCAGTGTCCTTTGTTAGTTTTTCTTAGCAGGAACACATATAGGACCCACAGGATGTAGTGTACAAAGACAAGCATATTTTTAGAAATGAAGCATCACTTGTTGAAATTCAAGGAGACAGAAGTGGGTTGGTAGGCCTGTGGTTACCTGAGGCGCAGCTGAGACGCCGGCTGGCCCAGTTTCTGTGCTATGCAATCCTTTATTTCATAGTTAGTTGTTTCCAGAGGGACAGATAGAGCCACTGTGTACGTGAAGTGGACCTTCACCAGCACAGAGCCCGCCTCCGCTCCCTGAGCCTCATCAGCATGCTGGGAAGAAGGAGCAGGAATACATAAAAAATCACGTAAATATAGCTTTTATTTTAAAATAGTCATCTGGTCCGATCAGTGTGAATACTGTTTATATGGGTATTATGCAATAACATTATTAATACTAATAGAAATTGTAGTTTTTTAAGTTACTTTTCATATTTTGAAGACAGAGACCCAGCCCAAATATATTTTTTGATTCCTTATCGCAGTGATTCTCAAAGTGTGGTCCGCGGACCACTGGTGGTCCGTGAGCGCCCCCTAGTGGTCCGTGAGTATATTGGTAAAATTTCACATTTGAAATAAATAAATGTATTTAAGTTTTTCGCACTCTCGCGGGAATATCTCCGCAATGGAACGAGCTTAAGTTTCACTTTCAATTGCATGATATAGCCCAGAGCAACACCTTCATCACACATATTGCCACTTGTTTGTACAATTTTCAGGCGATTTGTAAAAAACGATGTGTTTTTGGATATTTGTGGAGTTAGGTGGTCCACGAGTGTTTTTTTATTGGTTAAGTGGTCCTTGGTATGAAAAAGTTTGAGAAACACTGCCTTATCGAATTTCCCTGCCTGAAAATAAACTATGAATAAGAAACATATTTGTCACTGACCGCACATGATTTAGGGGACTTTCATTTCAGAGCCTCAAGTTTGGCCTTTTTGCATTTGCCATCTATGTTTTTTGGAACCAAAGTGACCATAGCCGAATCAGACCCCCATATGGAAGAAAATAATAATAAACAGTGTACCATATTGGTTCAAGAGTAGAGGGGAATTTGGGCACCTTCAAAAAAGGAGTAGCTCTACTATCTCATTGTACCTGTATAATGACAATAAAGGATTATATTATATTCATACTGACTTAATCAGGACACATCAGCATTCCCCCTGCTACTTTTAACCTTACTAGGCAGTTTCTTCACAAGCCCCATAATCCTTCTATATTTAGATCTGTATAAAGGTTAGGATTGTGTGCGTGTGTCTCATAAGCTGAATGTGCAAAGAACATAACTTTGATGTGATCCGTCTCACAGCTCTGAATGTAGTGTTTCACAGGGGAATATTACCTGGTCTCTGGCTGGGTTGTCCGTGTACTGGGGGGGGTCTGAGGCTGCGTGGGTGGCAGTGGAGTAGGATGGAGGTGGAGTGTCTGAGGAAAAACTCACTGCAGGAAAACACAGTACAGGTACAATTACAGTCTGAATACATTACAGTTGAATTAGCATTAGGCTGTTGTGATCACATCACAAGATGGTCTCTATTTTATTACACATACTACCATGTGAATAAAAATACCATGTGTGTTTTCTACAACAATCCATTAAAAATATCGCTGTCACAATCAGAACACCTTCTGAATTTGCAAACTCAAACAACATCCACAGTTTTACAACTGAATACAGTGGCCTGAAAATCTGGATAAACTTGGTTTATTTCCAACATGTCTGATTACTTCTTGATGTTTTGTGGCATGTCAGACTTATTTTTGTAACATGAATATCTTCCAACATCTCACAACTTGGTTAGTAAAATATTATAAAAGCCATAATAATGCACCTAAATTGATACCAACCAGTAATCTTGACATTGTGAAAATAATCCTGTTTTTTTGTGTGTTAAGAAGCATCAATGTGCTCAGAATTATTTATGTTTTATTTATTACAAATGTATTGTGTGCAAAGTTGACAAAAATAAAAGTGGTCAGTTGCTTTACTAGATATATGCATTAATTGTATTACTACTGGTTACTGAGTATAGTAGTTTATTTATAGTATGCTTTAAACCAGGCATCCTGTCTTAGCATCAAAGGTTAGTCAATCACAACTGACAACCATTTAGCCTACATTCATAACTAGCAACAATTCTTATGGACCTAAAACCTAACCTGGATGTCTTGATTGAAAAAATGTATAAACACATGCTATGGTTCACCTTGCCTTTTTGTGTGATGAAACAAATCTTGTAGCATCTTGTTGCTACATCCGATGCTTATGGAACAACTGACTTTTAGTGCACAGCATCATTCCCGATGATTGGCTAGTCCGCTGAACATGCACAACGTTCATGGTTGTAAACAGTTAGGCAAACAATTCAATAAATAATATAGTGTATGTTGTATAGTCAATACATAATACAAATATTGACTTCTAACTAAACTCTAATACATTCTATATCGTATAAGGCTTCGCCCTCTAAGGCCATCGCTATTGGGTAATCCCACTGCACGTGTGCAGCACTGACAGACTTAATCCACGCCCACCTATGACGTGGGCCCCACCTACGGACTCACTTCCGTATAAATAGGAAGTAGTCCCTACAATCTGCTCCCACTTTTCTTCAGCACTCCGTTGGAGAAGCACTGTACAGGCACAAGCTCTTTTCAGAGCTGTTTACTAGAAAGCAAACATTCCTGGTTCCCCTGGCCCCATCCTCCCTCTCCTCCGGACGGGGGAAACAGGGCGGGGGCTCGGTGTCAACCCGACATGAGTTACGACCGGAGCTCACGGTGTGAGTCCTGCCGGGGATTAGAGCATGCAAACGCGGCTCTCACTCCCCAGGTGTCGTGCACTCATTGTGTCCGTCTCCCTCTGGCCCACAGACAGTGGAGAGCGGACGCTCTCGCTGCTGCGGCCGGGGATGATTGGCTAGTCCGGGAGTCTTACTCTGTGGACCAAGCCCTTGATTTATGGGATCCGAGTGGCGGGCAGCAGTCAGGCGACTCCTTCCCCTCCATTCACGGGTCACCATGTGGTTCCCCCGCCCTGTCTCCCTCTCCTCCGGCGGGGGAGACGGGGCGGGGGCCCGGTGTCAGCCCGGTAGCCGAGCCTAGGTTCGGCTGCCGGGCAGGGGTCCGGTGTCAGCCCGGTAGCCGAGCCTAGGTTCGGCTGCCGGGCTGACGCCAGGTCAACGGGTCCCTCTATCCGCCATCATGGCTCTGCCGTCGACAGGCGGTATTCTCCAGGAACTCCCGGAGATCATCGGAAAGGCAGCCGCCTAATGAGATCTCCCCGTTCCCCCGGTTCAGGAGAGCTCTCCTCCGGATGACATAAAAAAGCTGCATACGCGGCTGCCTCACAGCCTGTCTGTTGTTAGGCAGCACGGCTCAAACCGGCTGTCTTTGAAACCTGTCGGTTAATTAGACAGCCCGGGTTTGTTTTCCTATGTCATAGATGTGCCTCCTACACACACCTCCGCTCATTCCTCAAGCAGGTTTGAGCGTGAACCTCAATGTCCGGTTTACGAGTTTTCTCCTAAACGGCGACATGATGAGAGCCGCTGTGCAATACAGCGTGTGGAGGTGCATAAGACAGCTGTTTGTTACCTGTCGGTTAACAGACAGCAGGGCTCGCCGTTTGAGCCAGCTGTAACCTGTTGGTTAGCGCGGCAGCGGGGCTCGCGGCACAAGCCAGCTGTAATTAACCAGTCGGTTATTAGACAGCAGGGCTTGATGGTTAAACCTGATGCTCCTAACCTGTCGGTTATATGCAGCATGGCTCGCTGCAAAGCACGGTTTTTCCTCTGTCCCAGATGTGCCTATACTACACACGGTCGTAATGAGCCCAGGGCTGTTATTACGCACTGTGTGAATAGCACTGCACACACCTCCGCTCATTCCTCAGCAGGTTTGAGCGTGAACGCGCCTCAAGGTCCAGTTTACGAGCCTTCTCCGAAACAGAGACAGGATGAGAGCCGGTGTGAGATGCAGCGTGTGGAGGCCCCCTCGCAGCCTTTTCGGTCCGGGCCCCTCTTGGGCTGCTTCACAGGCAACGGCGGCGAGGGCTCTGACATGGCTCGTCACCATGACAACCACAGCACATCCAAAACATGTCGTGCGCTCTCAGAGTATTACTCAGAGTGGCGACGCGTGTGTTCGATGGACAGATGGATAATAATAAGCAGCAAGGCCCACCGGGTAAGCCGGCTGCCCCTAACCTGTCGGTTATAGGCAGCATGGCTCGCTGCAAAAACCGGCTGTCTTTAAAACCTATTGGTTTTTAAGCAGCTCGGACAGCTCTCCTCCGGCGCGTCACAACCCGCGGGGCGGTGACAGCCCTCTCCGTGATGCAGCTGTTGGGCATGATGTCAGCTGGTCACGTGGTGATCCCCCTGGGTCTCCTTCTCAGTGAAGAGACTTCCAGAGGTGGATTATTCGCCTGTGCATCGACCCCGTGCGTCAGAGGAGACGCATGGTGTACATTCCTCCTTCCGTGGTTTTGGATTTGACCTACTGGAAAAATCTCCACGTCAGTGGGGGTGCCCCTGAGCAGAGTGACGTCACACACCGCAGTGTTCACAGACGCATCTCTCGCAGGCTGAGGAACGTGCATGTCGCAGGCAGGGGGGACAGTGGCCGGCTCACATGTCTCTCCATATAAACGTGCTGGAATTACTATATGGAAAGTAATCCAGCACTTCGCCCATGTGTTGATTCGAACAGACAACAAAGCAGCGGCGGCCTATATAAATCGCCAGGGAGGTGTTCGATCAGCGCAGCTGCTGAACACACATCCTACACAGCCAAATGGACAGCGTTCCGTGTGGTGTGTAGGGAAAAGCCTGAACCCCGTTACGGACCCCCTGCCTCGTGCTGTCGTTCCTCCAGCTGTTGCTGGACAGGAATTGGCTTATAGCACGGTCAAAACATATGCTGCTGCCATTTCATCTTGCCACGTAGGTTTGGTGTCAGCACGGTGTTTAGTCACCCGCTGACAAAACGTTTTCTATGGGGAGCACAGAGACTCAGACATGTGTCACGCGCTTTGGCGCCTCAATGGGTTTTTGGCTTTAGTGTTACGCGCACTGAGTAAAGCTCCATTTGAAACTTTAGATCAGTCCCCCTAAAGTTCTTGTCAGCCAAAGTAGCTCTGCTCTTGGCTCTGACATCAGCTAAAAGGGTGAGTGATTGGTCTGCTCTCTCTGTGGCTCCGTCATGTCTCCGGATCCAAGGAGATGGCAGCCCAGCTGTTTTGCGCCCTAACCCGGTCTTTTATGCCAAAGGTGATCACAAGCTCTTTAGATCGAGAGTGATACCTTTGGATGGCTTCTTTCCTCTAAAGCAAACAGATATTGTTCTAAACTGTATTAAAGTAAACAGGTATTATCTTGAACTGTATTGAAGTGAACATGTATTATTTGGGACTGTTTTTAAAGTAATCCTATATATATATAACCCTTCTCACTTACACTCAATGACCCAGATACCCTGCCACACACATACACTTTCCCCCCCACCAGCACATGCACAAGTTCTTATTCAAGGTTCTTCCTGGGGCCAGTATAATCTCAAGCACCAATATATCTGTGTACAATGTTTGATACCAATATCTGTGTACAATGTTTGATTGTTTTGGGAAAGAATAGTTTGTGTGAAATCTTCCCTGGGAAAGTAAAGGAGTGAAGTTAGGTGGAAGATAAAAAGTGATTCTGACCTTGACTAGTTCCGAGGCTCTCACGCTTCACTTAGGAGTAAAATGGGACGGAAGAGCCGACCCACATCTCCGCCCCAAAAATGTCCATATATACTGTTGTTTATTCATGCAAAAGGCCCCCCTTGTTTCTGACTGGCTGGTCCCGATACCTGTATCGCACAGCAGTAGAGCTGGGGGTCCAGAGTACTCTGTAATTTGTATTGGTGTTTTTTACCATTAAAATCAGATTATTGTTATAACTTTTATGCCGGCGTTTTGAACTCCTTCTCTTATTAATCTGACCAGGCTCATCTAACGAACGGCGCGGAGCAGAGGTGGGCTTTAAGCCACCACTACTGTGTCTGTTCCAACAATCTGGTGACCTCCCGACGTGATGAGTGCTGGTCTCTAGAAGGACCACCGACAGCCAGCGGACGAATTTCTACACCCGGGACACCGTTGACAACTAAACCAGGACGTCCTACATGATACAAAGGTAAAACAGATACCTGTTGATTACCAAAATCTGTAATTTGGCTTTGCTACAAAATTTTAGAGTTGTCAGCGTCGTTCTCAGTGTTCTTAGTCACGGTAAAAAATACAATACTTAAGAAAGTGTTTGTATAAGAGTCAGGTGGACATTCCTGACCTATAGGACACTAAGTGTGTATAAGAGTCCGGTAGGACATTCCGGACCTATAGGGCACTAAGGGTGTGTAAGAGTCTGGTATTGCATTCCAGTCCTTAGCTCACTAAACCAAAGTCGGTGCTCAGAGTCCGGTAGGACATTCCGGACCGGGCATCGAGTTATATTGAAGAAAGTGTTTGTAGAGTCAAGTAGAGCATTCTTGACCTAGCAAAGTGAACCAGTGAGGTCTCCGTGAGGTAGTCTAGTCCTGCACGGCTGACTCGCTGGGGAAATTCTGTAGACTATAGGCTGACAGAAAGCTGAAGTCGATATTATATGTGGGTATCCAAGAGGAAATACGCAAATTTCAAAATCAATTTGGAAGGACCGGATTTCACAAACTCTTGCTGTGTGGTTGATCTGAACAGCTAAACGTGACGATAAAGGATTTTTTTGGCTTGGGTTTAATCTCCATGTGAGGGTCACATCTCTAAAGAGAGGTGTCGAAGCACCCCCAAAAGCCAGGATTATCTGTTGAAATAATACATCGCACAAAAAAGCCGGACAGAATGTATAAGGGAATAAACTCTGTGTCATTTTTTACGTCGAATCTGTGTAATAATTGAGAAGAGAGAGCAGAAACATAGTGACAGGAGAAGGTTTGCAGAAGCTGGGAGCTTCATCAGACAGAGGAAGTTCATTCGTGGTCAGCTGCTGCCCTCTGGAGGCGAACAGGGTGTACAACCATATGCTGTGTGCACGTCTGAATTAACAGGACATTCAAATAAATAACAATAAGGACATTAAGAGTAACGACAAGATTTCTCCAGTGTATTGATAAATACAAGTGAACACAGACCAACCCAGTCAGATAAAAGATACGAAGTCAATCATGGAAGAAGTGAAAGATCGAGTGATCTGAAGTTGGAGTGAATACATTGAAAATTAATTCATCAATGTGTGATTTGAGGAAGTAGATATTGAAATAAATAAGAAACTATAATTTGTGTTTTTAGCCGTTTTTGTGGGACACAGTTACATCACTTTGTGGTTTTATGAGAGGTTTTGAGAACTGATTGGTACCATTGCATTACATTGTGAATTTCATGGTATTTGTCATGAACTAAGGATTGTACTTAATTATATTTCAAGAAAAAATTATATTACATACAGTAACGTTAAGGGAAAGTAAAAAGTGGTTATGTATGACAGGGGTGCTTATGCCCGCTTCGGTTTTCAATGTCCGCCATCACGTTAAAACCATGGTTAAAACGGAGGATTGGTGGCATTTTCAGTTCATTGCTTACTTCCACACGCCTTTTCCCCTCCTTGTCTCTTTCATGACTTTATTTAATACATTAGAACGATTGTTATCGTAAACTTTCCGTGTTTCTAGAAGTCAAGCTCACTGTTCACATTACGGAGTATATTTCCGGAACGGCCTTTCAAAATAAAAGCCACAGGCCGCTGTTCACCAGAGATGCCTTCACAATAAAACAGTAATTAGCTTAACAATATATTTAACTTATATTACGTCGTTAATCATTGATTTTAATTCATTACAGTTTTCAAATACGGCGCGGATTGAATACAGTTACTTGTGTATTCTGTTACAACCTCACCATGCTTGTAACACAACTTAGATAAACAATTTGAAAATGAATAGAATAACCAAGTAGATAAAAGATTAATCTGTGGTTAGGGAGAGTTTCCTTGTTTTGCCTATTAACTTAGAACTGAAGTTATAAAGAATAGGCAGACTACTATCATTAGTTTGTTTTAACATTCACCTGTTTCAGCATTCCTGACCTCAGCCGTTTTATTTTGTAACCCGTTGGGAGAGAGATTTAAATTGAGTTTTTCTCAGTAGCTGAATGGCTGTGATTACAGCAGCATTGGATAGCTGTGCACCACCTTTTGGGTTCTCTGAATCAGTGTGTTGGTGAAGAGTTGCTCACTGCAAACAGAAGAAGTGTGCAAAGAACGCATCTCTGAGGAGATATTGACATTATGCTTGTGCCTCGTTGTCAAGGCAACAGTGGTGTGAAGAGGTACTGCGGTTTTGGGGGGATTTCTGCTGTACAGAGGACAACGTGTGTCTGCCAAGTGATTCCTTCCCTCATCCCAATGCCAGGGAGTTTCCTTGGAGGCCACTGACCAGGGCCGGTCCTAGCTTTTTTGGGGACCCTGCCACTGACTACAGCTGCATCACTGACTGTGCTCATTATGACAAAATCTTGAGACATGCTTGTCTCAGATGGTTCAGACTCTGAAGGAACGATGCAATGATTTTACAGCATAATTGTGCAAGAGTTTCCCAGGGGGTGGTGTAGAAACCTTAATGCTTAGTGTTTAGATAAGAGGCTGCTTGTTTAAATGATGGTCTGGAATACTGAAAAGAATAAAGTTTATTATTCTTGTTTAGCAAACAAGACATCTGATTATTATGTCACACATAATAATCTTGACATAGAAACTAGCTATGGGTAAAACGTGTGGTTGTTATACCATTGTTATCATGAACAAAAGATAAATAAGGAAATAGTATCTGCTTAAAGATGAACGGATTTCATATCCTAGAGAGGATTAGTTATTGTGAATACTCCACAAGGTATCTACTAATGTATTTTAAAGAACCAAATTTAAAGAACTTGAATTGACTTGATAAATAAGTGAAGATAAGAAGATGTATTAACCATGAATTAATCAATTGGTAAATTAAAAATAGCAGTAAAGAGGGAAACTATTAAAGTAAAATGAGAATCATCCTAAAAAAACACTGAGGGATAAAGGGGGAGAGTACAGTGTAGAACCATATTCTTCAATCTTTTCATCATGTTTACAAATTATTCTTTTAGAGTTTTTATTCATGTGTGAATTTGGTAGTGTTTTAATTTGTCACAGTATTGATCAGTTCAAAGGGAGAGTTTTAGTAACATCTCTATAAGATCAGACAAATATTTATTTATATAGGCCATGTTGAAGGGAAAGCTAGTTCTAAACAAAATATAGTATTTCAATTTGAGGTATTGGTTTCACCATTGTAGCATACATTACTACAGGAGAACTTTTCTGGGGAAATAACTGTTGTTTGTCGTTCAAAATGTAGAGTTTAAAATTAAATTAAAATTAAAAACAGCTAATTTAATTTTGAAAAAGCAATATAATTGGGAGTAAACAAATGTGGGGCCTTGGATCACCCATTGTAAAGGTGCATATTATTGACGACCAATAGGGAGAATGGGTCACTTGACCCACCCTGCAGTGGTTTTTAAAATCTTAGTTGCAGCTTCACAGGGAGCGCACGGCACCAGATTATGAGTTTAAAAGACAAGCGTCACCACCTCCTAATGGACATCTATTTAATTAGTAATTAACTGACATTTAGAGATGTTAAAGAGTAAAAACATACCTACCATAAGTGATCATTCCTAAATTCAACTACAAACCATTGATGAAATTACTTCTGTTTTTAAATCCTTAATAAAGGAAGGAGTGATTGTTACATGTTCGTACACCCAAGGTTCCACTTACTGTTAAAGAGGTTAACATTGTTCTTTAAGTGGACCAGAATTGAAGATAAATTAATATGAGTTATGGAATACATGGCAGAACTTTACAGATCCTAATAATGTTTTGGCTCAAGATAATAATTATATGCACAAGTTTCTGAAATAGATCTATTAGACATTTTAATATAGATTAGGTGTTAATAAACTGCAGTAGTAGTACTATAAGGAAGTGACATTTTTGGCTAACACATTTCAGGAAATGTGGGAAACAGCTGTCCCAATGAAAAGTTAGAGATATCTTGAAAAGTATAGTTGTAATTGTGAATTAATTAATGATGGCGCTCCATATATGACAGATTTTTGTAGACAAAGGATACTGGCCTATGCTGACATATCAAAGTCTCTGCAGAGCACGACACATGGCCAAAAGGACTGAGACCAAATGACCTTTGACCCTGACCGACGGTGTAACTTGAGAAGGCACTGTCAATGACTTACTCTGGGGTGAACCTGACCAAACTTGACTTTACAACCTGTGAATGTGAATGTGAGTGTATGTCTGCATGTGATCAGTGTAACTGCATGATTCTAAAACAATAACTAACCAAGCATGTTTTTGGACTAACATATTATTACCCGTTTCTAATCTACTTGATGATATTTTACTCCCACAGGAGGTGGCAGTTTGCAGAATGTGAAACTCAAACTAAAACATGACGATTCTGTTTCTTTTAGGACTGAAGGATGGAGAGCAACACTTCATTTCACTGAAGTGTTTACTGTGGAAATGATGGATGTACATTTGGGAAAATGTTTGGTATTTTCTTATAATCCATGGTTACACATGAGGTTCATGTGTAAAAAGGGGGAGTGTAAACTTCACAATGTACATTTTTCATTTAGGGACTGAAAGGAACCTGCCGCCCCAACTCGGATGTTCAATCTGACCATTGATTGACAGTTTTAGAATGGACCTGCTCCATATCTGGGGATAAGATACTGTTTGATGAATGTTGACATGTTTCTAATATTGATTGAGTTATAACAGGTAACACAGATGCAGAATCAGTGGCCAAGGGGCTACTGTGAGTGATCTTGATAATATCTCAGCACTGACAGGTAAAAGCAGTATCACCAGGAAATCATTCATTTTGTCAGCATCATGATTTTGGTTGTTTTTGAATCCATAACATTAGTGTGTTTCTTTACCAGAAACATTAGCAGTTCATATTATATTTAGATTTTAAATGGGATCTCAAGGATTTGATTTAAGAATAACACAGATGCTTGTCAGAAATTCAGAGCTATTGAAATATGTTATTTGGTTCACCTAGATATGTTGGAGTTTTGTTTTGTTGCCACAGTCCAAGTATTAAGATTCTGAAGCTGCACTGGCAGACAGGAGGTCTACAATTAATTTAGAAAACCTGTTCACAGACGGCTGTTGTTTTAAGACACCCCACCAACAGGCTCCAAACAGCTGAGGGCCCAGGAGCCCTGAGCGTAGGCTTGAGGGATTTGTATCAGATTTCTCCACACAGGTTGGTGACGCCAAAGAGGGACCCAGGAGGCCGACACAGCGGAGTTCGTCTGGCTGAAGGTCATCAGGACAAAGTGGCTCAACCCCAGGCTCTCCGGCCTCGACCGAGTGACCCAGCGGATCTCATGCCGTCCGCGTGGGAGGAAAGGGGGACAGCTCGTACCACGGGAGCCAGTGTGCGGCGGGGAAACCACCTGCTAGGACCGGGGACGACATCAGGACGGACGTGGCCCTCGCAGAGGAGGTCGACTCGGAAGCAGCCATCAGTGGACTGGACGACAACGACCTCGAGGACATCCCTCCAGCAGTCGACCCAGAAGGCGCCATCAGCGGACCGGAGGAGCAGGATCGGGAGGACATCCCTCCAGCAGTCGACCCGGGAGGCGTCATCAGCGGGCCGGAGACGGATGATCCAGAAGACATCTCTCCAGCATCGACCCGGAAGCCGTCATCAGCGGGCCGGAGGAGGAGGATCCAGAAGACATCTCTCTAGCAGGCAGCCCAGAAGCCGCCGTCAGCGGATCGGGGGGACAAAGACACGGCAAGCCAGGACGGCACAGGGGACTACACTCTCCGCTGAAACAGGTTGATATAGTCGGTGTGGAGTTTGTTTTAATATCCCATTTTTGAGGAACTTTGTTTTTCCCATTTTTTGAGGAACTTTGTTTTAATATCCCATTTTTTGAGGAACTTTGTTTTAATATCCCATTTTTTGAGGGAGAAGCTGCCCCTTCCCCTTCGTACCAAATGCCCTTGTTGGCTTACGCGTCGGAGGAGGACGAGCACGATGACTCAGCCGACAAGGACAATTTTTTTAACATATTTTGGTCACTGTCATAAGAAGTTGTTATGGTGGACTGTTCCTAAAGGTTTAAAGTGCTCTAAATCCCAGCGACTGATGGATTTATATAAATGTTGGGGAACAGACAGTAGAAAAGAATGACAGTGGTTATGTTTCAATTGCTGTGTATAAGTTGATCTCTGAAGGTGAGATCAAAAGAGGGATTAAAGCAAACAGATATTGTTCTAAACTGTATTAAAGTAAACAGGTATTATCTTGAACTGTATTGAAGTGAACATGTATTATTTGGGACTGTTTTTAAAGTAATCCTATATATATATATAACCCTTCTCACTTACACTCAATGACCCAGATACCCTGCCACACACATACACTTTCCCCCCCACCAGCACATGCACATGTTCTTATTCAAGGTTCTTCCTGGGGCCAGTATAATCTCAAGCACCAATATATCTGTGTACAATGTTTGATACCAATATCTGTGTACAATGTTTGATTGTTTTGGGAAAGAATAGTTTGTGTGAAATCTTCCCTGGGAAAGTAAAGGAGTGAAGTTAGGTGGAAGATAAAAAGTGATTCTGACCTTGACTAGTTCCGAGGCTCTCACGCTTCACTTAGGAGTAAAATGGGACGGAAGAGCCGACCCACATCTCCGCCCCAAAAATGTCCATATATACTGTTGTTTATTCATGCAAAAGGCCCCCCTTGTTTCTGACTGGCTGGTCCCGATACCTGTATCGCACAGCAGTAGAGCTGGGGGTCCAGAGTACTCTGTAATTTGTATTGGTGTTTTTTACCATTAAAATCAGATTATTGTTATAACTTTTATGCCGGTGTTTTGAACTCCTTCTCTTATTAATCTGACCAGGCTCATCTAACGAACGGCGCGGAGCAGAGGTGGGCTTTAAGCCACCACTACTGTGTCTGTTCCAACACCTCCTCCTCACACATCAGAGGAGGAAGCCACATCTCATCTCCTCCGTCCCGTGCGCGCGCTGTCATGCTATATTGCACGCACGGCTGCTTTACGCAGCTCGTCTGTTTGTGCATTACAGAGAGCGCTCAGTAGGGCAGCCTCTGTCGGCACAGCGCCTGTCACACTGGCTGTGTGAGGCTGTGTCACAGGCATATGTCTCCTCTGGGTTGGATCCCCCGGAGAACATCAAAGCGCACAGCACCAGAGGATGTTCCTCCTCTACGGCGTTGCACGGAGGAATGACAGTGGAAGACATTTGCACTGCTGCATCTTGGTCTTCCCCTGTTCTTTTATTCGTTTGTATTTGATGGATGTCTCCCATTCCTCTCTGACACACTCAGCACTGAGTGTCCTGTCAGAGTGAGTAATGTCAGGGACTCAACTGCGTGCCCTCTCTCCTGCCTGTCGGCACTTAGAGAGCTGCCCTTTCCCCCCTCTTTGATCGTTTTAACAAGTGGGACTTTGGTCTCTACTTTTTATAACGACAGGTAGCCTATTTAGCCTACCTTCTTTCCCGTATGGAGAATATTCATTTTGTAATGCTATATTCCCTGGGAATGTGATGCTCCATTTGCGCATGGCGAAATGCACATGGGTTATTAATTGAGTAGGTGTGTTTTTGTGCTTCTGGTAACGGACGGACCAGTGGGGCGTAAACTACATCCTGCTTCGCCCTTAACCCAATAGCGATAGCCTTAGAGGGCGAAGCCTACATGAGGTAGAACTGGTGTTACGTACTGTAACCCAGCTTCTATGAGTATAGGCGCAGCCCTCTAAGGTTCGGGCCCCACTGGCTCCGCGAATAGCTGAAGAAAAGCGGTTTGTGTGGGAGCAGATTGTCGGGCCTCCTTCCTATTTACACGGAAGTGAGTCCGTAGGTGGGGCCCACGTCATAGGTGGGCGTGGATTACCCAATAGCGATAGCCTTAGAGGGCTGCGCCTATACTGATAGAAGCTGGGTTACAGTACGTAACCCCAGGTCTCAGTACTCTCTCTTTTTTAGAACCTTTTTAGGGAAAAAACGTAGGGACCCTATTACAACATGTAAAGACAACCAACGAGAGAGCAGATTCAGGTAGAGTCCTGAGACTGTATGTTAGAATGCTGCTCTGACCCTTGAATTAACTGTAATAACGGAGAAGCATATGTTAAAGCAGAGCAGGAATGATGTGGCAGGCGCTCCTCCCTTTGAGGCAGGAGCATTTTAGATAAAATAGAGGAGTGTTGTTGGTGTTTTACCTCGAGGAGGAGCTGCAGGGCTGAGCTGGGACTGTGGGCGGGTGGGGGGCTTCAGTCCCGGTGGGAGAGGGATCCCACTGGGAACTCTCTGTGGAAGAAGTAAGTGATATAGAATGTATTATCTAATGGTGGAACAGCAGGACACTTGTATGTTGTGTTGAAACAAACACAGTGATCTACTAACTGTTCTAGCTGAAGAGCAAACTGTAGTCCTTTACTTTTAAATGTATTTATCCTAAAATAACATTTTGCTGCCTGGTCTCACAGGTGAAGAAGAGAATACTCTGTTCAGCATGAGTCTAACTCCTGCAATTTGGGAAGTGCTGCCAGTAAAGGTCTACACTAACATGAGTTTAAAGGTCTCCTATTATACTATTGTTAGGCATATATTATAGGTCTCAGTTATAAAAATGTGTCTGAAGGTTGGGTGGGCGGGAAGTTGCCAGAAGTTCAACGTAAAGCCAACCCACATGTTAGTACTGTCTAGCAAATCTGGATCAATCAATCAATCAATCAAAAAGTGCATTTTACATAATAAGTGACCGTTAAAACATTTTGGCCAGAGGATCATAACGTTCATTAATATATTATTACAATACATTACATTCTCCTTTTTGCCTTTTGATGTCTTGACATTGGCAGGATCGAGCAGGGACATTGGAAGAAGTCCTCTCTGAAAACAAAGGGCCAAACTAATCTGAGAATACATGAAATATTATATGAGGCTGAAATACAGAAGACAACAAAGCACAGGATTATGCAGGGTTTTCACCAGCCCAAACCATAACCTATATTACACCAACTGGCTTTCCCTCAATGTCTTCCTATCCTTGTCAGATCAGACCTCAAGGGGCTTGTAACTTACAGAATTACAAATGCCTTCATACATTTAATAGAACCAAATTATTTAAATTGAAAAATGGTGGTAAATCAAACATTTCTTTGGATGTTGATTTAGATTTCTGACCCAGTATTAAAAAAAAAGTTAACCGTTCTACACACCTTTTATTCACATCACAGCCTAAAATCATGATTTATTTGTAAAATGCTTCAGTTATCATCATCACACACATCATTACCAATTGCCACCACCTCTGCAGTATAAGCTATACGATTTATTCTCTATTCTTACCTGTCCATCATATATGACAGTTGCCATCCCATCCCTGTCTTCCTCGCCAAATAAAAACACCATGGCCCCCCCCGGCACCGTCAGCTGTTGAGGCCCTCGGGCCATGTAAGGAACTCGCATGCGCATGTATCGAGAATCCCTGGGAAATGAAAAAGAAAATCTGTCATACTTACCATCAACAAACATTTGTACAGTATTGGTTGTTTAAAAGCTCAGGTTACTACTTGGATGTCACAAGATTAGGGATGGGTATCGAGAACCGGTACTAAGTCAGTACCGGTACCTGATTTGGTCGAACGCACTTATTGGAAGTCGCTTTGGATAAAAGCGTCAGCTAAATGCAATGTAATGTAATGTAATGTAATGATTGACGGTGTTGGTATACCGTTAAGCCGCTCGACAAACGGGGCTGCTATCGGTATATGAATTACGCTACTTCCTTAGTTTAAACAATTCTGGTTGGTTGGGAACCCTCATCCTGTGTGACGTATCCGGCTTGAGTACCATTGATTGGCCACTGTGAATGCCACTCGTCATCTCTCCGAACAGCGCTCTTATTATTGTGAGACTCCAGGGGGCAGACCATAGGGGCAGACGCAACATCTTGCTAGAAACAGCGTCTCAAGGCTTCTTAACATTTAACAACCTATTAATGATGCATACCCACTTAACGGGAAAACTCAGCTAACAGACGATATTAACCATTTTACCTACACGGAACAGAAGTCCAACACCAAGAGTCTAAATCAACACTTAGCAAAACGGGCTAACGGGCTAACGGGGCTAACGGCTACTTTAGCACATATCTGGCAAAAGCGATATTTTCTCGATTAATCCAATGTCTCTGTGTAACTTTAAAATGATTACTGATAATCCATCATTACAATTATAAATAATAAATGCAATAAACGGATTATAATGGTTAGCCGACCGGAGCTTACCGTTTAGGAGGTGCACACGCAGCGTCTCGTTTTAACTGACCAATGGTCATGTTTACATGGATTTATGAACTGCCCATAATTACCGCCCACCTTGCAGAGACACACTGTCAAACACACTCATACCTGCTTGGTATGAAATTGAAAAAGTTACATTAAATAAAAATAAATTACAATAAAATGACTTTAGTTTAATCTTCACGTCTTGTAATCATGTCTATAATTTTGAGAACCAAATTATTGAGAAGTATCGATAAGAGTATTGAAAAATATCGGTATCGATAAGTAGTATCGGTATCGCTAAAATCCTAACCATACCCATCCCTACACAAGATAATACTCACTGAGCTCCATCCACCTTGGGCTCATAGAAACCAGGTTTCTGTGGTGAAGACAGAGTGATAGTTGGCAAAGGGAGTGATTGACAACATCATCTTCTTTCTTCATACTGACACTGTACTGATTCTTACCTGCAGCCTCAGAGGTTCAAAGCCTCCAAAGTCATCATTGGGAATCATGGATGAAATCACCTGAAAGCAGAGCATCTCTCAGTGTAAGTGACAGGAGCAGGTTGGAAGCTCATTAAAGCATATTACTACTATAGACTGTGTGATTACTATACCCCCATAATACAACATTCACCAACTCTACCTTTGCTTTGCCCAGGAAGTCTCTTTGCTGCAGCTGCTCCACATCCTGTTTCCTGGGACGAAACACCACGTTGTCAGGCACCAGCAGAGGAGCCAGGACCTCCTCCCTCTGTTATCAAAGCCAGAGCAAAGCGTTCAAATGACAATGTTTGATTTACCCCAGTGGCTTCTCAAATAGAATATCAAGAAAGTCCCTAAAAGGAGCAGTACATTTGTATTTCCAGGATTGGAGTCGTCTATGAACACTGTCATTGTTTTGCGAAACAGGTAAAAAATGGTATTAGAATAACCATTGTGTTACCCTTTGCCATGAAGATATACATAACCTTGAAAAGACAATCAAACCATCCCTTTACTTCCTATAAAGTCATTCAAGTTAAAACAAAATGTTCCATGAACATTTGTTTTAATTCATCCCATGACTGTCCCTGCTGCCACGCACCTGAAACACCAGCAAAACCAAATGTAGCACAGCCTCAGATCGACTGTGTTCCAGGAAGTTTCCAAATGTGTCTTTCTATCCTTGCTAGGATGTCAACTATGGCAATGGCAGAAACAAACGTAAACACTGTGGCAATGTGTCCCTGAAGTCCCTCTCTAAAGTTGTGACACTCACCAGGACGCTGTCCAAAGCCGCCTCTATGTTTCCCCCCCGAACTCCTCCTCTCTCCTGGGAGGCTGACAGCAGAACCTCCCTGGCCTGCTCCCATTGGCCCATCCGACAGTACACAGCTGCTGCATTATACAACACCTAGGGGACACGTCAAAATTATACATTCTGGGACCAGCCGGTAGTATTTCCTTTTGACAAGGGATGTTGGGCTGGATGTAGAGAAAAGGCAGTTTGATATGACCGTTTGCAGACAGGCAGGATAGGTTAGGATTGTTTAAGCTAAAAATTACATTTCCACCTCTGGTATTCATACCACTTTGGCCACTGGAGTGGATTGTGAGACTGTGATTATTCCTTTCAAAGAGGTTAATGTACAGACTGTACACACAATTAATGTTGGTGAGTTATCACTCTCTGCACTATCTTTTTGTCCCTGCGTTCATTTAAAAGTTGAATCGTGTTTGTGGTTTAATTTGCAGCCCCAAAGATGATGACATCACAGGACTTAGAAGTCAGCCTCAAACACTGGCAACTCGACTTGGACTACCAGCTGCTCACGACTTGAGCCTTTTCACTTAAAAACACCGGATAGATTTTTAAAGCTGTGCCTCTCAATCAGAGGCACTAAGTGGGGTAGTAAGTCGGGAAGGGGCCCTTGGCTCCCCACTATAAGGCCCTGTTCTGATTAGGCTAGTTTGATACAGTCACAAACAGATTTATGTAACTCTTCTGTCTTACAAACAGCCGCCACCTACAGCCGCCACCTACTTCTACCTCATGATAAAAATAAATAAAAATGATCAGCAACACTGATGGTGCAAAAGAGATTTACAATGTACAATTTTGAGATACTTGTACTTTACTTGTGTATTTTCATGTAATGCTACTCCACTACCATTCAGAGGTAAATGTTGTACTTTTCCTCCACTACATGTATTTAATACCTTTAGTTACTTCACAGATGTGGATGAATGATGTGAAATCTAATCAAGTGTTAAATCAGACTTTAGTTCCACCTGGAGTAAATCCACCAGCTACCCTGCAGTATACAAAGTCATTCAGACTAGCTGCACCTTCACCAGCTCTGAGAACATTTTCATGATAAATCATTATAAAACATATATTATTCTGAAATGGACCAATCTGCACAACGGCTACTTTTACTGTCGCTACTTTAACTATATTTTGATAATCATACTTTTGTACTTTTACTTGAGTAACATTTTGAATGCAGGACTTTTAGTTGTAACAGAGTATTCCTACACTCTAGTACTTCTACTTAAGTACAAGATCTGAGTACTTCTCCCACCTCTGATCAGGGGTGGATGACACTGACTGTGTGTTGAGATTCCGCAAACCAATGGGCACATTGCTTTTAAACCTTGGCTTTAAACACGTTATCTGTTACCGGCAGCTGCACTGTCTGTTGAAGCTAGAGCATGTCTTATCTGCACTGTGAGAAATATGTGATGTTGTGTAACCTCCATCAATGAGGCTTTGTTAGCATCCAGGTGAATGAGATGTTTGAAATAAACAATGGAGGTGATGACATAGCACACTGTGTTCATTCCTCAGTGGTGATAGACATAGGATTGGATTTCCTTTATATTCTATTGTAATGTGTTAGAAGAAGCATACTGGAGTCTCATGCTTCCCTGTATTAGTGCAGCTGTGTGTTGCAGTGTGTACGAGTGTGAGGCTGAATGTCAGACCTGCCAGCTGTAGAGTTTGAATCTCAGTCCCAGCTGTCTGTAGTCGATGACCGTGTTTCCTCTCATGTGCTTCTGTGCCCAGATACAGTCAGACAGAGCTTCCTCCAACCTGAGCAGACAGCAAACAGACCAACAAACAGGGAATAAGAGTTCATTTTCTAAATGTGTCATCTACAAAAGCTTTACAAAAAAAACATGGTGGTTTTACAGGGGTGTTGTGGGTCAGACTTTTTCTTTGTCACACGCAGCAATTTGTTCTCCACTGGTTGCCTGGCAACCTCACAATGATGAAAAGTCTCCAGGAAGTGACTGCCAAGAAATAGTTGAGCTCATGAACGCCCAGAACAACATGCGTGACATACATGTTGATAATGAGCTTTGAAGTGCTGCTAGGTAGATGTTGTCACCTGTGGACACATCCTGGCTCACTATTTTCCTCTGTTTCAGTCACAATGCTGAGCTCAGATAACCAGCTGCATCTACAGTGACGATAAGAGCACCTCTTTCTAAATTCACACATGTTTCCCTCTTTTCTCAAAATTACAAGAGTATACATGGTCAGTATTTGGGACAGATTGCTCTGATAATCAAACATTAAATCAACCTACCTGTCAATCTGCATCATCACTGCTGCTCTCTGGAAGAAGCCGACAGCGAGACGTTCATCTTTGGCGATAGTGAGATCTAAAGCCTGGAAACACAGAGACAGGTGGATGTTGGACACAAAAAGATGGAACCATTATATATATATATATATATATATATATATATATATATATATATATATATATATCAAATCAAATCAAATCAAAATGTATTATAGCCCCAAATCACAAGAAATGCCTTAAAGGGCCGTACAAAGCAAACAAAAGCAAAGACAAAAAACTAAATACAAACGTCATAGCATAACAATTATAAAAACATTATACATCAACATAAGTATTGCCATGTGATAAAAGCATGTGACTGAAGTGATGGTAATGTTGAACGGATACTAGGTGATGGAAATTATTTTCCAAGGAAGACAGATGCGAATAGATGGGTTTTGAGTTTGCTTTTGAAGGAATCAACGGAAATAGCTTTGCGGATCTGAAATGGTAGACGATTCCAAAGGAGAGGTGCTTGGAAGAAAAAGGCTCTGCCACCTACGGATGATTTTTGAATTCTGGGGATGGAAAGGAGACTTGCATTATGTGATTGTGGGAGCCTGGTAGATAATCGCGGGATAATTAATGATGATAGATATGGAGGTGCTAGTTATTGAAGATTATTATCATCTGATATTTGGGAAGTGTGTTACATTTGAAATGGCAGGAAGTCTTGTTGCAACTTCCAGATATTAAAAGAGGCCCCTTGAGTTTCTCTGGAAATTATCAATAGTAGCAGTTAAGTGAATACTGTTTAAAAGATTAGATTTCACATCATTAAAAAGAGTAAAAGTACACCATTAAGCTCTGAATTGTAGTGAGGTAGAAGTACAAAGTGTCAAAAAATGGAAATACTTACTTAAATTGAAATAGTAATAGTTAAGTAGAAGTACATCAAAAAAATATACTTAAAGGGGACCTATCATGCAAAATGCACTTTGTGATGTCTTTTATACATAAGTCCCCGGTGCGTCGGGGGACTCACGCAGCGTCGGAAAATAAAACCCTCTCTCTTTTCCTCCGTACCCAAATCTTTTAAAAACGGGGGTACAACGAGCGGATACAGATTTGCTGCCGATATGACGTCAAATTGGCGGCGGACCCACAGAAAGTTGCTATCAGAAACAATGCCTGACGTGTTTTGGACGTAATCTCGTCTTTGTTTACATTAGCAAGCCTCGCTAACACTCAGAGCTAACCTGTACTGGAGAGCACATGTGTTTAAAAAGCAGGAAATAAAAAAGGAACTCACCTTGTGATAAACCCGCAAGAGAAAAAGCATTTGAGCTCCATACTGTTTCAGAAATAATCCTTGATGTGGTTTGGAACAGGATGGCGTTTTATCACAGCAGAATTTATCTCCGGTAGAATTCTGATCAGGCATTAGCTCCGCCTCCTCTTTTTTTCTTTTTTTAAAGCTAAGGACCCAAAATCTGCATTTCTAACAGGGCTTCAAAAGAGGGGTATGAGCAGTATGAGGCATGGCTACAATGGGTGATGTGTTTGGTATTTTGAGCAAAAAACTGCACAGACATGTTTTGTATAGGTATGGCCCTACAATATATTTTTTCAATATAGCATAATTGGTCCACTTTAATGAGGGACTTCCGCCGGACAGCTGAGCAGCATGGTCGCTTGAACAGTGAGCTCCCTTATGCCAACAGAATAACCTCCGCCTAACTTGAAAATTAAAAACATATAAAACATCCTGGACAGTTGATAATGAGCGGAGGGTCCACAAAAGCAAGGAATAAGAAAAGCGTGAACGGTCAAGGTAAAGAAAAAACTAACATTAACAAAGAAAAGGACAGGCTAACGGCAGAAGCTAGCACAGCAATGGCTAAACCACAAGTTAATCTGGACAGCATTAGCAAGCAAATCGAAGCCATGCAGAGCGAGCTGAAAACCGACTTGACCATCTTTAAGGAGGACATCGCCACTCAAATAAAAAACGAGCTGACAGAATTCAAAGAAGACATTAATCAGAAACTGGTAAAAATACACACAGAAGTTGGACAGCAAAATGATAAAATAGATGCCGTTAAGAATCGCACGGAGGAGTTTGAGCTCTGGAGTACCGAGGCAAAAAGCAATATGCAGGAAATAATAAAAGAACACAAGTTTATGACTGAAAAGCTGGATGATTTGGAATCGAGATCCAGACGGAACAATTTGAGAATATACGGCATACCAGAAGATGCAGAGCTGAAAAGTGACACGTGGTGATTTTTGTGGATAAATGGCTGCGGGACAAGCTGTCAATAGAAACAGATCTCCAGATTCAACGAGCCCACAGAGCCCTGGCACCAAAAACAAAATCGGGACAACCTCCGAGGTCGATCATCCTGAACTTTCTGCAGTTCCATGTAAAAGAGATGGTCTTGAAGAGGGCTTGGGAAAAGAAAACTGTCAAACTCGGAGACAATAGGATATATTTCGACCACGACTACACCACGAGGATACTGCTCCAACGCAAGCCATACGCACAAAATCAAAGAGGTGAGAAACCAAATCAACAACTTACTGGATATTTTATCTCAGGATATGGAGATAAAAGCAAGATATCTTAAACAAAATGATTATGAATTAGGCCCCAAAGCTACAAAGTTGTTTTTCGAGATGATTACGAAAGCAACAGGCAGCAATCAGTCAACAAATCAACCTAAATATGAACCCAAATAAATTGAAAATATTTATAGAGATTATTACAAAGATCTTTACATGTAAACGTCAACAACAAATCATATGTGTACAAAGTCATTCCTAGACTCACTGGATCTGCCCTCTATAGGTAAAGTTCAAAATGAAAGTATAACAGCAAAGATAACTATAGATGAAATCCATAAGGCAATCGGAAAACTGAAAACACACAAAGCTCCAGGTAGTGATGGATTCCCATCTGAGTGGTACAAAGAACTAGAAAAAGAACCGTCTCCACTGCTACTAGGTGCCTTTCATTGGATCATGTCAAAAGAGGATACTCTCCCCTCATGGAAAGAAGCAATTATTACAGTTATCCCCAAACCACTAAAAGATAAAGAATGTTGCCAAAATGATAGACCAATCTCAATTCTTAATGTTGATTACAAGCTCTACACTACGATACTTTCAAACAGGCTACAAACAATAGAACCAGAGCTCATAGATGAGGACCAAACAGGCTTTGTTTCAGGTAGACAGAATAATATCAGAAGAACGTTACACATCATACATAGAATACAAAATAAAAAAAATACCAGCAGCACTAATTAGTCTCGATGTGGAAAAAGCATTTGACAGGGTCAATTGGGAATTTTTATATCTAACATTAGAGACATTTGGATTCAGTAATAAAACAATGAAATGCATCAAGTCTATTTATAACAAACAAACAGCTCGAGTTAAAGTGAACGGCTCACTAACAGACAGATTTACATTGGAAAGAGGAACAGGGCTGCTGTCTCAGCCCTACCCTGTTTGCTCTATATATAGAACCATTAGCCCAAATGATCAGACAGGAAAGTGCAATAGCCGGAATAGACATTAGTTAACAAAAACATGTTATTAGCCTTTTCGCAGACGACGTCATGGGCCCTTTCTCATTTCATCAAATCCCCCTCCTCGACTCCTCGGTCCTCCGGTAGTAACCCGGAAATGAATTTCAGCGCGCCATGTTGAAGGACATCTCATTTCTCTAAATGCACTTCGAGGACCGAGCATCGAGCATCGAGGAGGCTCTCTGGAGGAGCTATAACCGAGGATACACTGATGGGTCCTCCACGTTCCTCCACGGCTCCTTCGTGGATGCATTTCCGGCAACAGAGATGTTTCAAAGAGTCGTGACGCACGGCCGGACTGATCTCAGCCAATGACAGCTCTGCATGCATCCCCTGGATATTATTTTATTAACTGCTTTCATCGCGACGCGATGTTTCCAGAGACAACAGCTGTGAGGTCCGTGCAGAAAGCAGAGCAGTGTGTATAATATATATCACTCAGTATAACAGGCCTACTCTCTTTATTTGCTGTAGTTTAGTAGATATCTACAAACAAAGCAGCGACGTGCGGTCAGGGGAGGCAGGTGAGGCAGAAAAAAAGAATAATAATACAAATAATAATAATAATAAAATGTCTCCACTGATCTGTGTTGTAAATGTGATTTCTGTTTGATTCCAATCGCTTTTTATAGTAAAAATCGGCTAATTTGCCGAGCTCCGCTACAACTACGGGCAGCGATGAGGAGAGAGGCAGGGACGAGCTCTGCCTCTCGTAAGCCCACAGTAACTTGATGGAGAGCGGGCACTAATTTAACGCGGGCACTTATTTTGTGAGCACGCTCAAGCCAGTTACTGTGTGGTAAGGTGAGGCACAGATGAGCTCTGCCTCAACTCAGAATGCGTCACCCCACAGAAACTGGCTGGAAAGCGGGCCCTAAGCGCATGCCTGCACCATCTCACTGTATGTCACCAATGTAATGTTTGTAGATCCCTTTATTACATTTATCCTCGCCATCCATAGTCTCTAAATAACTTATTTCACGTATATATGATATTTAGGCTCGCTGGTCTCATCATACAACGGCAATGAAAAAAGCACCGGGGAGGCAGCCACAACCTCTGCCGCACTGAAGGGGGCGCAAGTGAGCCCACAGGTTCTTGTTGCTACGGTTATTCTACGCAGAGACGATAGACGAAAACATTAACAACAAGCTAGGCTTTTGAAACTAGAGGAAGATAAGGAGGACTTTTACAAAAAAGTAATAAAGATTGTTGTCCAGAAGGATAGCATGGACTTCATCTTCAAGTCAAGGTAAGACCACATTTGTAATGAACATGGGATCTTACTAAGAGAGAACAATCCAATATTTAGATTTTGGGTATCCTTTTGTTGAACGGTCTGTTTAAAATGAATCGAAGCATCAGACTAAAAAAGCTTTTGAAAATAACAGAATATTTCGATTAAAGGTGGGGTAGGTAAGTTTGAGAAACCGGCACGATATACACTTTTTGTTATATTCCATGGAATGCTCTTAACATCCCGATAGCAATGAATATCTGAAGTGCTTTGACAAAAAATACATAAAGACATTTCATCTGTGGAAGCCGTAGTACTGTAAAAAGCACGACCACTCATTTTAGCCGGCCCGGCTAAAATATCCTGCCTGTCAGCCTTCCATCTGTGCACAAACTTATCTCGTGCCCTCATTGGTCATGTGCGCGTTCGTGTGTGTTGCAGGAGGGGCTGTGTATTTTCCAATTCTAGCGCATTCTAGTTTCTCCAAAATTACCTACCCCGCCACCTTTAAGGTCAAAATATATAATATTTGTAAATCTGACTCTGAAAGAGTCAGTGCCTCACCAGCCATGAACCTCACCGCACGTCACTGAAACAAAGAGTCCATATTTAATAAAATACACAACGGCTGTTAGCTGTAGGTGCGTGTGTGTGGTGTAGGTGTGTGTGTAGATGCAGCAGACAGACGGGTCTCAGTTGGTTTGGTGTCCTCTGCTTACTTTTAATACTTGTAAATAAAACTTTTGGCCCGTAATTTATTTTCCTAATTTTAACGACCATAGAGGGGGGGGGGGGATATATCCAGTCTCTGATAGTGTTACGTTATTATGAGAGTGCTCTGTTTGATTCTGAAATTGTATATGTATATAAATATATACATATATATATGTGTGTGTGTGTGTCCGCATCTGTAGCCTGTTATTGTCTCATTATACCGCACTGTGAATGAATCAAAGTAAATATATAAGTGATCATGAACACATCTGTCCATCAGACAGAGGGCTGCTGTGCCTCCTGTCATCATTAATGGACGTCTCTTTAAAATGACCGCTCAGAGGAGAGGAGTTCTCATTTCTCTAACCGCCTGCTGCTTCCCCTCCTCTCTCCTCGGTTCCCCTCCTCGGCTCCTCGGCTCGCATCTCCTGTGGGCGGGACTAAGTCTCGAGGATAGGAGTCGAGGAGGGGAGTCGAGGAGGGGAGTTAGAGAAATGAGAAAGGGCCATGATCATGCTGAAAGATCCAGTAAGCTCCTTTATAAAGCTAATATTCAGGATACAAATTAAACATATCTAAAACTCAAATCCTTATGTTTAACTGCGCTCCAAATAAAAAACTAAAATAATTCAATTTAAACTGGGAAGCTAATTAATTAAATACTTAGGAATAAACATAACCAAACCTGTAGCAAAGCTGCACGAACGCAACTATGAATGTATTGACAAAGATATAAGGAAAGATTTCGAAAAATGGTCAACTTACCCGATGAGTTTTATTGACAGGATAAATACAGTGAAAATGAATATTCTACCTCGCTTGTTGTATTTATTTCAATCCTTGCCGATAAATATACCGCAGATTCAGTTCCAAAGCTTATATCGGGATTCATATGGGGGGGTACAAGACCTAGGATAAGATATACCACACTGCAACTGCCTAAAGGAATATTATCATGCAGCACAACTACGTCCTCTCATTTACTGGTGAAACTCGGATTATAAAGCCCGCTGGAAAGACATCGAAATACTTACATATGAGTCCCCAATTCAACCACTCATAGGGCAAAGAGAAATGCCTCCCCATATTACAGAAAAGGGAGACCTAGACCCAATAACAACATTTACACTAGAAAAATGGCATTCTATGAATAAACAATTGAAAGTGGGAAGGGAACTTGGACTATTAGACTGGATAGTCTATGACAAAGGATTCAAACCAGGAAGCTATGACTGTAGATTCAAGCAATGGACAGAACAGGGTTTAACAGCATATGCACGGTCATCCAGAAGGGAGAAATGAGAAGCTTTCAAGACCTGAAAAACTTCTTTGACCTAGAGAACAAAACGTATTCAGATATATGCAAATGAGGGACTACTATACAAAAAAGGTCAAGAAAAATGAAGATGACATACAACCTATTGTAAAAATTATTGCACGAGCTTACCATGATGATGTTCCCAAAGTTGTGTCAACCCTGTATTCGTGCTTGATGAAAGCCAACAAAGATTCAACACTATGTAAAAACTAAAGGGGAAAAAGAACTAAACGAAAGGATCTCAGATGAGATGTGGTATGATATGTGGAAAATGCACCAGATCACTGCACAGTCACACGGATGGAGAGAATTTCTGTGGAAAAACCAAATGTGTTTCTTTAACACACCCAAAATCACAAGTAAACAAACAAACACTCAACAATCATGCTGGAGACTTTGTAAACATCAGGAACCTCACCATACACATGTGTTTTGGAGCTGCAGTAAAATGCAACCTTTCTGGGACTGTGTACACTCTGTTCTATGCAAGGTGTTAGGCTATAGAATCCCTCGAACCTGTTTGACATTATACCTGGGACACATGGAAGGATCTGCACATGTCGGAGATCAATACCTGATCAAGATCCTATAGCTGCTGGAGAGAAGGCTATCACTAACAACTGGCTAAAGGTGGAAACACCAAGCTACAGACAATGGGTTCATATTATTGGTGATATCCTAATAATGGAGAAAATCACATACAAGTTGAAAGTAATGGAAGACACATTTCTTAAGGGCTGGGAAAAATGGTTAAGGTACATATCAACAAAGGAGTAAAAAAAAAAAAAAAGCAATATTTGATAACTATGTAGATCGTCTCCGTACAGGCACTGTTCTCTCTGAAATGTAATATTTGTTTGTGTGTAATTGTACCTTGTGAATAAATCAATAAAAGAAAGTTTATACTGAAGTACAGTACTTGAGTAGATGTACACCACTGTGTATAATAAAATAGTGACAGACAGTTGGAACCACTTTGAAGTTTAGTGTGAACATGCAGACCTTCAGGGCCAGGTGCAGCTGCCCCAGCATCAGGTGGGCTGAGGCAATGTTGAACAGCGTGCAGGAGGTGGGCTCGCTGATCTGCTGCAGCTGGGACAGAGCCCCCTCCCAGTCCTGAGAGTCGGCCCGCTGCACCGCCCCGTCCCACAGCCTCAGCAGCTCCGTGTACAGCATCTGGAGGAGGTCACAGGGTACACACACACACACAGGTTACAGGTTACACACACACAGGTTACAGGTTACACACACACAGGGTACAGGTTACGTACAGGACACACACACACACACACACACACACACACACACACACACACACACACACACACACACACACACACACACACACACACACACACACACACACACACACACACACACACACACACACACACACACACACACACACACACACACACACACACACACACACACACACACACACACACACACACGCGCGCGCGCTTCATTTATAAACTTGACGGGAAAACGTGCGGTCCTCCACGCGACACCGTTGGCAGAAGGAAGAATGGAGAGAAATATGTGGAAATAATACCATAAACAAAATGTTACCTCTCATTTATCATATATGAAGAATTCATTTTCACACATTGATTAAAGTCAATCTTAAAATGATTAAACAAACGCCTGTTTGAGACTCCTCAGTGCACACAAACACATAACTTGGAGAAATAAATAAATACGGATATGTTATTTAAAACCACCTCGAATATGTTGTGTCAATGTTATGAAATGTTTTCTCATAAATGATGCGGTAAGCAGGAGGACAGAATTACGTCTAAACTGACGCCGTTTTGCATTTCTATAGGTTGTAGATACGAGCATGGTTTTATATACTATCATGTTTAATGTTTATGTTTATGTTTATTAAGGATTAGCTTTTGCTCTTGACAAAAGCTACTCTTCCTGGGGTCCGACACTTAAAACAATACAACAATAATACAGCAACATTCAAGACATAAGTCCTGACATCATTAACAACATCACCAATATTATCAACAATCTCCAACATCATCAACAATGTCATCCACTTTCAATATCAATCTCAGCCAAGGATGAGGGCACAAGACACCCACCAGTATGCTGGTGCAAGTATGCTATCAAATTCAATGAGGGTTCACAGCTCACAGGGTACATGGTCATCAGCAGATGGCCCTTCAATCTCTTGTTGAAAGAGGCTCTGGACTCTATGTCAGCAAGGTAGTTTGGCAATGAGTTCCATTCCTTTATAGCTCTATAAGACACAGAAGAGTTCTGGGTTTAGGTGCCAGTAGATGGCCTGATGTAGCTTGTCTAGTCTTATGGTCATGCTCGTCTCTTGTGTAAACTATTTGATAATAAAAATACAGTGGTCTTTTGCTAAATTGGATTTTTTTTAGAAAAGTGATAACACCAGATTGCAGACGTTTCTCAACTGGAAGCCGTGATAGGTTTCTATGCATAACTCCAATATGAGTGCGCTTTGAAGAGTGGAGAGCTAGTCTGGCAGCCTTGTTTTGAGCTATTTGTAATTTCTGTAAATGTGTTTTTGCTGCTGATGACCATATGACCGGACAGTACTCAAGATGTGACACAACCAGAGACTGAATGACTTGTTTCAAAGTGGTTGGTGTTACATACTTTATACATTTTCTCGCCACAGCTATGCTCCTTCCCATTTTAGTTACGATACTGTCTATTTGCTTTGTCCACTGTAAACCAGAATCAAGAACAATGCCAAGCAATTTAGTCTCATTTACCTGTTCCACTGGCTGACCAGCCGGTGTCAGGCTTAATGAGGATTGCTGCTTAACATATGTCTGGATCCGAACACCATTGCTTTTGTTTTTGCAATGTTGAGTACCAGTTTGTTATTGTTGACCCAGTCTGCTATGGCTTTAATCTCTATTTTAAGTAGATAGTTTAACTCACTGCATGTTGATGCTGTACTGTACATTGTGGAATCACCAGCATACATTATTACACTGGACTTATTTAATACGTAAGGAAGGTCATTTGTGAATATAGAATACAACAAAGGCCCAAGCGAACTCCCCTGTGGGACCCCACACTGCAACACCTTACTTTCAGAAAAGCTCCCATTGAAAAAGACTCGCTGCCTTCTCCTAGTCAGGTAGCTCTCCATCCAACACATAGCAACAGAACCAAAGCCATAGCAACAGAACCAAAGCCATAGCAACAGAACCAAAGCCATAGCAACAGAACCAAAGCCATAGCAACAGAACCAAAGCCATAGCAACATAACCAAAGCCAGAGCAACATAACCAAAGCCAGAGCAACATAACCAAAGCCAGAGCAACATAACCAAAGCCAGAGCAACAGAACCAAAGCCAGAGCAACAGAACCAAAGCCAGAGCAACATAACCAAAAGCCAGAGCAACATAACCAAAGCCAGAGCAACATAACCAAAGCCAGAGCAACAGAACCAAAGCCAGAGCAACATAACCAAAGCCAGAGCAACATAACCAAAGCCAGAGCAACATAACCAAAGCCAGAGCAACAGAACCAAAGCCAGAGCAACAGAACCAAAGCCAGAGCAACATAACCAAAGCCAGAGCAACATAACCAAAGCCAGAGCAACATAACCAAAGCCAGAGCAACATAACCAAAGCCAGAGCAACATAACCAAAGCCAGAGCAACAGAACAAAAGCCATAGCAACAGAACCAAAGCCATAGCATTTGAGTTTGTTCAGCAGCAGACTATGATCGATCACATCGAAAGCTGCGCTAAAGTCTAACATGACAGCTTCTACAAGCCTCCTATCATCCATGCTCTTTAACCAGTCGTCGGTCATTTGTGCAAGTGCTGTACTTGTAGAGCGACCATCTCTATAGACATGTTGGTAGTTTGTTGTCAGATTGTTACTTGAAAAGTAGTATTGAATTTGGGTGTATACTATTTTTTCTATTAATTGACTTAACACTGGGAGGAGACTTATCGGTCGACTATTGGAACCAGCAAAGGATTTTCTTTTATCCTTGGGTAATGGGATGACCTTGGCTTCCTTCCAGATCTCGAGTCACAAAAATATGACTCAATGGCTTGGAAATGTATTTGGCCGTCATTTTGAGCAGTTTACCATCCAAGTTGTCAATCCCAGGAGATTTATCATCGGACAGATGTAAAAGCATATTTTAAACATATTCTTCTGTAACATTGTGGAATTCAAACATGCACTGCTTTTCCCTCATGATACGATCTTTAATGATGTGATGTGACACTGTGTCCTCGACTGCACCCATGGCATTCCTCAGCTTGTCTACTTTATTTGTAAAATAATCATTAAAATGATTTGCAATATCTGCTGGCTTGGTAATGAATTTACCCGATGGTTTCTATAAAGGAAGGATGCATGTTTGAGTTCCTCCCCATTATGTTATTCAATATTTTCCATAATTTCTTTCCATCATTCGTAGAATCACTGATTTCCTGCATGTAGCATTCCCTCTTTCTACATTTAGTCAATTTGGTTACCGCATTTCTTAGTTTACAGTAATGTTGTTTGTCACATAGAGAACCTGTTCTGTCTGCAGTTTGTTTAGCATCATCTCGTTGGACCATTAAACTTCTCATCTCCTCATTCAACTAAGGTGCACACTTTGACCGGGCAGACCATTTTCTCATAGGAACATGCTGATCGGCAATCCCCATGAAAGACTTCATAAATACTCCCAGTGCTTTTCCTGGGTTTTCCTCATGGCAAACATCAAACCATTGCACATTCTTGACCTCCTCTACACATTGTTCCTGATTAAACCCCTTACAAGACCTTCTATCATTTATCTTGGAGCCAGCCTTAGGTATTTTGGTCTTGCGTACTATAGCAACTAGATTATGATCACTAAAGCCAACTGTGAGTGACAACACTTTAGTGCAGTGCTCTGGCCTGTTAGTATAGATGTGGTCAATGCAGGTCATTGTAATAGCCCCATGTTTATTTGTATGCCGTTTGATAAGTCGCTCATAAAACACAGGAGGTATGGAAACTAAGAACACCATTTGTAGATTTGGCAGCTGATATAACACAACACATTAGTTGTATTTCCTTTAACTGGTGGATATAGAGTTGCTGCAGTGGAGACGCTGCGCACAGCTGATCGACAGCTGGAACACAAACCACCAAATAAAAACATTAATTGACTCCACTCCGCAGGGATCCCCCGATACTTTCTTACAGTTGCTCATTATGGGGGGGGGGTCTCTCCTGTCCCCGGTACAAACACACTGACACACTGCCTGAGGAAGGTTATGTGTGTTTTGTCATTAACTTTTTTCGGACCACATATTTATTTATTTTGGTGACGATCCGACCTCCATGCTGCTACTCTGGTTCAAACTGCATCCACCTAACGATGTGATTTGTCTCCACCTCCCCAAAAGAACCAAAATCTGACAGTGTGAGATGTGTTTTTTTAGCTGTTCTGCCGTCATTTCCTGCGATCTTCTTCATGCAGTCAGTCAAAATGAATATTAATACGGGGCTTTTTCTTTGACTATTTATAGGCAAATATGGGCGTTACGTGAAGCCCGCAAAAGCTGCGGCGCATTTCGAGTTGATTGTGATTTATAAAGGGAAACCGGCGTAGGACGTGCGTGAGCAGTGTTTTACAAATCGGAATATTTGTGTGCGTATTTATTTGCTGTGTCCTACGTAAACCACCTTCCCACGTGAATCCTACGCAAAGTTTTATAAATGAGGCCCCTGAACTGTGGAAGATAAAACGGGTTCCACGTCTGTGTTTTTATTTGTAGTGAGTGAAATGTTGGACTTAAGTGACATATATCCTAAATAAAACACTTTTCAGTTCCACTTAAATACATATATGTATCCCTTTAGTATTTACATTGATTCTCTTGAATTGAAGTTCAGATTAGATACATGTAATACAGAGATTTACTAATATTAACACAAACAAATAAATAAATAACAGGATAGGAAAGAGCGAAACCTGTACAGCAGTGATGTCATCAGTTACATTCTGTATATTTAACTGGAGTACTTCCTTGTACCTGACCCAGACCCTGCACATGTTTTCACCTCAGTTACTATCAGCTCCATAGTTTATCTGAGAAAGGTCAAAGACCCTCCATTCACACGGCTTACCTCTCTGTCCTGATTGAATGTCTTGTGAGATTCAGTCAGTGTCCAGCTGTGCCTCGTAGACTTCACACTCCAACAGGAAGTGAGTGTGAGTGAAGCAGGTCTCCTGAGCAGTCTCCACCCTGTTGCTACAAGGAAGTAATCCATCCACATTCCCCAGGTGTGTGACTCAGGTCTGGAATTCACCTGTCACGGTGGCAGTACTCAGCTCTGCCAACATGAGGCCCAGCCTGGGAATACACCCTTTAACCCTCTAACCCTTTTACATCAAATGTAATTCATGTTGACTTTTTCCTGGATTGTTTAGTTTGTGAGCTTCTTATTGTTTGTATACTAAGTAAGGAAGAGTGGCCACACGTGAAATATTTCCCAGAATTCAAACTTTTTTATAGGGAATTCTGACATATTTTCTCAGAATTCAGACTTAAAAGTCAGAATAAAAAAAGACTCTTCTGTGCGTCAACAGAGCAGCAGGTGTCGCTTTTCACAAATGTTTTTTAGGCCTATTGTTAATGACAAATGGTATATTATAGTGTGTTTATGTGCGTTTTTTTTATCTGTATTCGAGTATTTTTGTATTTCCTCTTAAGTTTTATTTGGTGCTGCATTTCATATTTTTCTTTTCTGTTGTAGTAGTTCAACTGCTTTCAATTAAAAAAATAAAATATTCGATTTTACGGGGCGCAGTTAAACGCACCATAGATCATAACAAGTCAGGGCCGTATTCACCATATACATTGGGGTGGACACATCCCCCCCAATTATTCAGATACATTCAAAATGTCCCCCCCCCCCCAATAAATGGCAAAAAAAAAAAAAAGTTTTATTTTTTAATTTTTTAATTAAAATAAAATTGCTATTCTATGACTTCTTTATTTTGGTTATTTGTATACTTGAAAATCTATATGTTCTGTTATTGTGAACTTCACCAAAATGATATTTCTTTTCATATGTAAATTGATTCCTTATTTTGTACCCGGGGGTGTATTTAGCTGTTGCACGTCTGAGTCCACCTTCAGTTAGCTTGATACTCCAAGCAGGTCAGTCATGTTTTAATTTGCCCTCCATCAGTTCTGGTATCTGTTTCTAGTTAGCCCTAAAGTAATTCTATATTATTTTATTTTCGTAATGGTAATGTTAACTGAACACTCCGGTTTAAGCTTTTTGTGTAAGTAACTTGTAGTTCTGATGTTAAAACTGAACTTTCAGGATAGTAGCTAACTAGCTGTGGGCTAGCTGTTTCAGTGTTAGCCAGGGTTTGGCGGGCTAGTGTCAGCTATGTGGAAAATGACGGTGTCGTTTTGGATGTAATCCAATAGATATGTATTCATGTGGATTATTTCTATTTTATTTTGTAATTTGTAGGGTGTGGAAAGATTTAAAACTGTGATGTGTGACATCTATGGAATACCAAAGGTGCCAGAATTAATTAAATAATAAATACTCTACTCTGAAATAGTATTTCATAATCGTCAGAAGCATTTAAAAGATACTCACACGCAGGAGGTTTGCAGTGTGCATCATAGCTAGTGCTGGGTTTAGAACGCTCAGAATTGCTAATAAACATGTTTAATTATCTTATATCCAGCGCGGCTGACCCGTATTCATCACATCAGCAACTGCAGATCGCCGAGGTCAAGCTGTAAGCATGAGCAATAGGAAGGGTGGCAGTGACATTAGACAGTTTTTTGGGCAGCCTCAAAAAAGAAAAAAAGTAAGTTAAGAGCAGTGAGAAAGTGAGTATTGTTACCAGTCAGATAGCTTGTTTACTGATAATATTTCTTCCATGTTCACTCTGGTGTGTTCAGAGTAAAGAGAGAGAGGGAGAGAGAGAATGTGAGCATGGCGACCAGACAGGGAGAGTGTGCGCTGGTGACATGGAGATAAGTCAGAAAGGAGCTATATTGATGGTTAAGACAGAATAATGACAACATAGCAGTCTAATGTTAATGTACAGACTCCTGTGTCCCCCCATATGTATAATGTGTATCAACAGTCTTTCTAGTCAATAGTTTACTGATATTTCTTCCACAAACCTGTCCGCAAACCTACAAAGCGTTACACCTGTCAGGCTGCAGCCCATATCCATGCCGATGCCCAGTCCTTGTACAGAGTCCAATTCTACAATGCCTTGGACACAGTGAATACTCAATTCATAGAGAGGTTTGAACAAGCTGGATTCCACAAGATGCAGCAGCTTGAAAATGTGCTGCTACACGGAGACATGGACAAGGTGGTAGAAGAGTTTCCTGAATTGAATTCAAGACTACTGCAGGTGCAGCTGGCCATGTTTGGGGCTAATTACACCGATGAAACAAGCTCAGATGTTGCTAGCATTATTCGGGAAATGGTGCCAGAGGTGAGAGGTCTCTACGGTCAGGTGGAAGCTTTAGTAAGGCTTCTGTTGGTCGTCCCTGCCTCTTCTGCAGAGGCTGAGAGGAGTTTTAGTGCCCTGAGGAGGCTTAAGACATGGCTTAGATCATCGATGAGTCAAACGAGGCTGAATAATGTGGCCATATGTCATGTGCACCAGAAGAAACTGGACAGACTGGACCTTGAAGGAATATGCCAGTCTTTTATCAGTGCCAACGATAAAAGGCTTTTGGGTCCTTTACTTGAGGGTTGGGCTTTTTGGGCGGCTGTCTGGGAGGAAGTTGGGGGTCTTTTTGATTTTGAATGAGCGGCAAGCAACTAGTGCGAGTCGTGGCTGTAAAACAAAAGGGCAATAAAGTGTTCCTGTTTCTACTGAAATTGCGTGGCACAGACCTTTCTATGGATTGAAATGCTTTAATGTGATTATGGTTATAGTTGTACTTTATTCATCCCTAATCTCTGCATTACAAACAACAAAACAAGAAAAGCTAAACTAGATAAAATAGGGCGATGTAATACAATGCACAATTAGACATTATGGTAAAACATTTTAACCAGTTGAGCCCCAAGCCTGTTTTTCAGGTCGCAGGTTTGAAAATGACATTCCCAGAACAATTGACTATATCTTCACTTCTAAAAATCGTTAAATGAATAATCTTTGATCTCAAAGTAACGATAAACCTGTGAGTTGGATGTAGAAAAAGTCAGAATCAATATAGATGTTTTTAAAGTAAATTCAGATTGAACATAGTAAAAAAATGTAAATGATAGTGTCCGTGCAAAAAATAAACCATTACTTATAGTGAAAACCAGCCTTGAATGATGGGATAGTAGACTAAAAGCTTTAGGAATCCAAACTAACATATAATAAGTACCCTGTATCAAGATTGATGCCAAACAAGTATTTCCAAGGCACACCTTTATATGATCATTATAGTTATACAAAATAAGAGAATAACAGAATAACAGGTATGAAATCATTCCAACTCATACTACAGTTTAAAAAGGGAGGGATTTGTAAAATATGCATAAAGAAAAAGTAAATCTGTTCAGTTCTGTTTCACATGGGTGTTGTTGAGATGTATCCATAGATTTAGTCCCTAATGTTGCTCTCAAAGTGCACCAGATTGATGCTTTTAACTTCAACATTTAAAAAAAAATCTTCCCGGACCCGCCTAGAGGAGGTTAGGTCCCCCGCCCGCCCACACCCCCCGTCAAATTGTCCCACCCACATTGAGGATGCTTCCTACACCCATGCCTGAGACACAGTATCGTGACTATTGTTGTGTTTTGCCCCCACGGGCAGGGGCATGGGGTTTAACAGGTTTTATAGTATCCAATGTGTTAGTGATTTTTTATGTATTTTCCTTTAGAATGGCAGGAAATTAGTATTCAAATTTTTATTGAATTTTTGGTCCCCCCCAATGTTGACTCCATGAATACGGCCCTGTAACAAGTGCGTCATGTGACACATGCAGTACACGCAGGCGCGGTGAAAGCCTTAGAGCAGAAGCTTCTGTAGCCGGTGTGGAGTATGAGCCCGATGTTAGCTGTGTTCACGGTGACCCTGCTCTGTGTGGGGCACAGCCTGCCGCTCTCTTTCCAGGTAACAGTGTACGTGATATACATATTTAAAATACTCATATGTGTGTTTCCTGAAACATCAGTTCCCCTCTGGAGGAAGCTCAAGTCGGGAGTCACGTGTCCCCTACTTCTCGGTCTGACTGAAATTATTTACACATTTCTAATGTTCTGCTTTAAAGTGACAAACGATGCAAAACATATTAGAAGGTGTGGAGTATTTGAGTGTGGAATGTGGATACTGGTGTAAAGCACAATTGGGTTTCAGTGGTGAAATGTAACAAAGTACTTTACTGAAGTAAAAAACGTAGATACTTGTACTCTACTGGAGTATTTTTCGCTTAATGTTACTTTATACTTTTACTCCACTACATTTTGAAGGCAAATGTTGAACTCCTTTACATTTATTTTACAGATGTAGTTACTTGTTACACTACAGACTGAGGTTGTTAATAAAAAATATATATCAACTAGTTCAATATCATATATTAGTATAGGTTAGTTAGGCTACCCAGTATAAGTAAAGAAACCCAACTTTTACCAAGATATGAACAAATGAATGGATCAATAATTATAATATAATAATTTCACAAATATGCTGTTTAAATGTGCTATTATACATAACCTACTGAAAATTTGTTTTGATGCCAATACTTTTATACTTTTACTTAAGTACATTTTAAAATGCAGGAACTTCACTTGCAACTGAGTATTCTTACACTGTAGTATTGATACTTTTACTTAAGTAAATAATCTGAGCTCTTCTTTCATCTCTGGTTTCACTTAGTGTCACGTTAAGCCCTATAGAAGAACGGAGATGTAAAAGTTTTAAACACAGGTCTCTTTATGATCGTTTTAGGACCAGATAACTCAGTTTAATGTGCGCTGTACATTCATTTCCATAGTCAAGAAAACATGATGGATTCCAGACTGAAGGCCAGTTCACAGAGAAGTATTTCACTCAGACTCTGGACCACTTCAACTTCAACAGCATGGGGAATGGAACCTTCCAGCAGCGATACCTGATCACAGGTCAATCCACTTCCCATGTTCAATGTTACACATGCTGCGTTCATGAGCAAATGACTCATCTTGTTCTTTTTTTCCTCTCCTTTAGATAAGTACTGGAAGGAAGGCTACGGCCCTATTTTCTTCTACACTGGCAATGAGGGAGACATCTGGGAGTTTGCTGCTAACTCTGGTTTCATCTCAGAGTTAGCAGCACAGCAAGGTGGCCTGGTCATATTTGCAGAACATGTAAGGACAAAGAGCGCAGTCAAATAAAACTATATTACATCTGTATATTATTGACTGAGCTCAAAGTCAGCTTCCCAGTTCATGGGACTGAGGAAATAAGGAAATGGATGGTTAAAGTTTGATAATACTGTCAGCTGACTTTCAGCCCCCACAACTTTCCAACCACAATGATGTCTTTTTTCAAAGCAGTTGTGAGCTGGTGTAACGCAGTAGAAACAAAGAATTGTGTTGCTTTCGAGGAACCTCTGTTCATTTTTTAAGTGGCCATGTTTCCAAAAAACATTTTAATCAATATTTTCTTAAATGTGTAATTTTTCGTAACCCCATTCAAAGTGAATGGGAAGCGTCTCCATTGAATGGGGTGACGTCAAGCTTTGCCGAACTGCATTGTGGTTCCGTCGCGCCGCTTTGCCTCTGTTGCTCGCTTCGAAAGATGAGAAAAGTTTAACTTTTCAAGCGTGATGTCCTTCTCTGGAGATACTCCAGCTCTAACACTGCCTCCATTAACCCCCCCCCCCCCCCCCCCTGCAGAGGTACTATGGCCGCTCGCTGCCGTTTGGCAAAGACTCCTTCAGCTCCCCCCAGGTGGGCCTGCTGACGGTGGAGCAGGCGCTGGCGGACTTCGCTCTGATGATCTCTGAGCTGAAGCAGCAGCTGGCCGCTCCGCTCTGCCCGGTCATCGCGTTCGGAGGCAGGTAGGTCCACACAGAACTATTCTCCCAGAAAAGGTGAAACATGAGCTTAACTTTACCAAATGATCTGGCATGTGATGTTCCTTTAGAATGGTCCCCAATGCTTAATGAAGAAATGTAATAATCATAATTGTATGAAAATGGTTTATTTTAGACATGCTCCTGCTGGTTATTGGAGATGAGATATAAAGAGCAACAGTAAGGCGTTCAGAGGCTGATAAGATACAAACGATATGAGCCTTTATCTTGTGCTTTCACTTTTCTGGAGTATGATTGTGACTGAAAGAAAAGTTAACTTTTGTTTTGTTGATCAGATATTAGTTGTATTAATATTCACTTAATCTTAAACCAGACAGGAAATACACATGTTGTTCTTATTGGCTCTCTTGTTTGTGTCTCCTCTCCCTGCAGTTATGGAGGAATGCTGTCGGCCTACATGAGACTCAAGTATCCCAACATGGTGGCGGGGGCTCTTGCTGCCAGCGCCCCCGTGCTCTCCACTGCGGGGCTCGGGGACTCCAGACAGTTTTTCAGAGACGTTACAGCTGTAAGTGTTTATGTCCTCAACGTGTGATGCAGAGAGACACATCTACTACAGGCTCTAAGATATCTGAGTTGGTTTGGACCTTAAACTGTGAACAGTCTAGCTCATGTGTGAATGTACGGTACGGCAGGTTGGATACTGAATGCACATCTGTTACTCTTTCAAAGGATTTTGAGCGGGTAAGCCCAGCGTGCAGAGATGCTGTGAGAGGAGCGTTTCAGCAGCTCACAGAACTGGCTCAGCTTCAAGGTACTGCTCTGCTTTCTGAACAGAAGATGGCTGAATGACTGTAGGCAGAAAGGATTGTGTTCTATTCAAAGTATTACAGTATATTATAACTGTAGTGACTGAATAAGGAATGAAAAGCCACTGCTGTTGATTGAACAGATTACAGTCGGATCCAGTCGGAGTTCTTCCTGTGTTCCCCGCTGGCATCCTCTCAGGACATCCAGCAGCTGTACGGCCTGCTGAGGAATGCCTTCACTCTGATGGCCATGCTGGACTACCCCTACAGCACCCACTTCATGGGCAACATGCCTGCCAACCCAGTCAAGGTAACAGCTGATCAGCAGCAGTCTGAAGTGCCACATCACTAATATTCAAACATGTGTTTGTAAACGGAACAGAAACCTATAGTCTAGTTGCCAGTTTAGTGAACCAGGAAATGTTGAGTACCCCCAACTTGCATATGTTGGGCAGTTTGCACAATTAGCACAAGTTGTGTTTATTAAATGTAATGGCATTATAGCCTATGTAAACTATATTTAAAAAATGACTTGGCCGATTTGACATTCCACTTCTGACATTTTTAGTATAAAAAAATGGCAGTTTTAACCAGCAAGTGGCAATATTTGTACTCTTTGGGCTGATTCTCACTACCATGAATAGTGTTGCAACCATTAGATATAGAGCGCAAGATGAACAGTGTTCACTGTGGACAATTATTTTTCAAATAAATAAGCAATATTCCCAATCAAAATGATCCAGAGTCCCCTAAAACATTGTCTGGTTTAAATTACACTTTTTGTATACTTATAATGTCAGAAATGGACTCAGTATCTTCAATTACCCCCAAAACCACTCCAAAGTTGTCCAAATCGACGAAGCCATTTTAGTAACTATTAGCTATTAGTCCACATCATAGGCTATAATGGTAATTCATTTGAATAAACACAATTTATGCTACTACGTTTCCGGGTTCCCTATACTGTATGACTCTATGAGCTGCAGACTTTTATGAAGGCTACTTTTCATATTCAGCCTTCCCAAACCAAACCAGATATTCAAAACTGCTGCACATTAATATCAAGGAAACAAAATATGATTCTTTGAAACTGCAGAATAATGACACTGTAAATATATGAAATGACAGGTCTGCAGGGTAAGCAAAAACAAAATAAAACAATAATTGCATGCATAGACATAGAATATAAATATCTGTTACATGAATATAAATATAGAAATTAGTATAAATAAGCAGAGATTGAGAGTGACACGAGTTGGGATCTTTGCCTCCTCTCAGGTGGGCTGTGAGACCATGCTCAGTGGACCGGACCTGCTCACCAACCTCAGGAACACTGCAGGTACACACACGTGAAGCACAGCATCTGAAACTCAGCAGCTGCTTACATCTTCTAAAGAAGCTGCTGTCACAAACTCTCCAGGTGTCATCAGCTGCATTTCATGTAACTAGACAGCAGAGGGCAGTGGTCCGCTTCGTAGAATTCTTACTCCTGTTGTTGAATTGCTGGACTGTGTTAATAACCTCCATTTCATTCTGTCACTGATTGTCCGCCTTCCTTTCATGCAGGGATTGTGTACAACTCTACGGGGGGGCTGAGCTGCTTTGACCTGTACACCCTGTATCTGCAGTGTGCCGACCCCACCGGCTGTGGGCTGGGTCTGAATAGCCTGGCCTGGGACTATCAGGTACTCCCCCCACCCAAACACACAGCACAGAACAAGCAGGATGTGAATGTTGTGTAGAATAATAATATACAGGTTAGTGTCAGTCCATCCTCTCTGGAGAGTTTAAAGTTCCAAACCTTAACAATCCTCAGTCAGAATAATGATCCTGGCAGAATCTTTTTTTTTTCTCCACCTCTTTCACAGAAGAAAGAATGGAAGGCATTAAGAAAAAACATCCTGGTTAAAAACATGTTGATTTACCAGTTGAATAGAGCGAGCAGAGAAAGAGATCAGATTCAGCTCAGAGGACTGGGCTTCTTGATGAATAACATGAACCTCTACAGACTCTCAGACCTCTCATTTCCATTACAAAAGTATTCATTAGAATGAACTCTAGTTGTGATGTGTGTATGAAAAATGACACATTATTTGTCCCACTCATGGTGGTGCTCCATTTTCACACTGATGATCGCACACTGCTCCTGTGGTGTGTTTGCAGGCATGCACAGAGATGAATCTGTGCTATGAGAGCAACAATGTGACGGACATGTTCCCTCCCATGGCCTTCACCGAGACGGACCGAGAGCGGTACTGCTCCCAACGCTGGGCCGTGCTGCCCCGGCCCGGCTGGCTCAAGACCCAGTTCTGGGGAGACGGTGAGCCCTGAACACTGGTACACTGATGGCATGGAATCTAGAAATGAACTGTTAAAAGGAAACACAAATACAAAGGAGCTTTATTGGCATGACTACATCAAAAACATATTGCCAAAGCATGCCGCACAAGGTGTTACAACAAAACAAAAAAAGAACTAAACATGTCAACGATACATGTGGCAAAACACTGTGTGTGGAGATTGTTCTTGAAACTGAGGTTACCTACTGTAACCCCAGCTTCTATGAGTAAATGGCGCAGCCCTCTAAGGCTATCGCTATTGGGTAATCCCCCTGCGCCCCGCGCAGCACTGAAACACTTGTAGTCCACGCCCACCCGCCAGGTGGGCCCCACCCTCGGGCCTCCTTCCGGTATAAAATGGAAGGGAGCCCGGCAATCTGCTCCCATACAAAATAACTTTTCTTCAGCAATTCGTAGAGCCAGTGGGGCCCAGCACTTAGAGGGCTGCGCCATTTACTCATAGAAGCTGGGGTTACAGTAGGTAACCTCAGTTCTATTTCGTATATGGCAATTGGGTTAAGGGCGAAGCATGATGTAATCTGCGCCCCACTGGGTCCGCTCGGCACTAGAAGCACAGACACTGATTCTCACGAACTTGGTGTAACATGAGCCAAAACAGTTCGATGCATCCATCCATCCATCCATCCAGCCATCCATCCATCCATCCATCCATCCATCTTCTTCCGCTTATCCGTGGTCGGGTCGCGGGGGTAGCAGTTCCAGCAGAGAGCCCCAAACTTCCTTTTCCCTGGCGACATCAACCAGCTCTGACTGGGGGATCCCAAGGCGCTCCCAGGCCAGCGAAGAGATATAATCCCTCCACCTGGTCCTAGGTCTACCCCTTGGTCTCTTCCCAGCTGGACGTGCCTGGAACACCTCCCTAGGGAGGCACCCAGGTGGCATCCTAACTAGGTGCCCGAACCACCTCAACTGGCTCCTTTCGACGCGAAGGAGGAGCGGCTCAACTCCGAGTCCCTCCCTGATGACCGAACTTCTCACCTTATCCCTAAGGGAGACACCAGCCACCCTGCGGAGAAAACCCATCTCGGCCGCTTGTATCCGCGATCTCGTTCTTTCGGTCATGACCCATCCTTCATGACCATAGGTGAGGGTAGGAACGAAAATGGCCCGGTAGACAGAGAGCTTTGCCTTCTGGCTCAGCTCCCTTTTCGTCACAACGGTGGGGTAAAGCGACTGCAGTACCGCTCCGATTCTCCGGCCCATCTCACGCTCCATTGTTCCCTCACTCGAGAACAAGACCCCGAGATACTTGAACTCCTTCACTTGGGGTAAGGACTCATTCCCTACTTGGAGTGGACAGTCCATCGGTTTCCTGCTGAGAACCATGGCCTCAGATTTGGAGGTGCTGATCCTCATCCCAGCCGCTTCACACTCTGTTGCGAACCGATCCAGTGAGTGCTGAAGGTCGCAGACCGATGAAGCCATCAGAACCACATCATCTGCAAAAAGCAGTGGTGCAATCCTTAGTCCACCGAACTGCAGACCCCCTCCCCCATGACTACGCCTCGAAATCCGATCCATGTATATTACAAACAGGATTGGTGATAAAGCGCAGCCCTGGCGGAGGCCAACCCTCACCGGAAATGGGTCCGACTTACTGCCGAGGACCCGGACACAGCTCTCGCTTTGGGAGTACAGAGATTGGATGGCCCTGAGTAGAGACCCCCTCACCCCATACTCCCGCAGCACCTCCCACAGTAACTCCCTGGGAACCCGGTCATACGCCTTCTCCAAGTCCACAAAACACATGTAGACCGGATAAGCGTACTCCCAGGCCCCCTCCAGGATCCTTGCGAGAGTAAAAAGCTGATCCGTCGTTCCACGACCAGGACGGAATCCGCATTGTTCCTCCTCAATCTGAGGTTCGACAATCGGCCTGACCCTCCTTTCGAGTACCTTAGAGTAAACTTTCCCGGGAGGCTGAGTAGTGTGATGCCTCTGTAATTGGCACACATTCAGGGATTCAGTATTCATTAAATAAATTAGATTCAAATAATATATATAAATTATTTCTTTATAGTTAAAGCTCACCATACATAGCTGCACACATTTCGTTCATTACCGTAACAGCCTCCTATATGACATGGTAATGAATGCAGAGCATTACGGTAATGAATGACCATAACACTAGCTAGCATAATAGTTAGCATAGCCATGATGCTACAAAAGAAATATTTGCACTATCATTCTGGCTCTATAAAAGCTACTTTTCTATTGATTTTGGAATCAATAACTTTAAAAAAAACATTATATAAAACCCCATTACGGTAATGACAGTTAGCGCTCTGCTGGCTGAGTTTAATTCCACTCCAGATAAACGATTGTCTGAGAGGGAAGAGGACAGCTTTTCTTCCAATTCATTATGAAACCCAGGCTTTGACAGATGCGATACGAATGTAACGTCTGTAAAGCGACTTCCTCCCTGGAGCGAGCCAGCAAATAGCAGGTCGTCCAGAAAAAACACACTCTCATCCCTCCTCTGTGTAGCGGCTCCAGCCTTCTCTACACAAAAAATGCGAGGAGCCAGGAAATATCCAAACGCTATTTCCTGTGTTTCGGGATGATGGGTACGTGGAAGTATGCATTCCTGCGCTGCCCGTGAGGCAACCCAAGGTGTGCTTGGACCGAAAGGGCTGCGCGGGGGGCCTCCACACGCTTCTGCCGTGAGCCCTGCTGTCTACTTAATCAACAGATTAGTGGCAGCCAGCTTAATTAGCGAGCTCTGCAGTTAATTAACCGATAGGTTAAACCCAGCAGGCTTCTGCAGCGAGCCGTGGCGCTGCCGCTGGGGGCACTCAGCCTGTAATGGTCGTCATGGTGACGAGCCACGCCATTGCCCTCGCCGCCCGTGAGGCGAAAGGGCTGCGAGGAAGCCTCCACACGCTGCGTTTCACTCCGGCTGTCATCATGAGGCGTGTACACGCTCAGGGGATCAGTGGAGGTGTGCGCAGTGCTGGGTTATTATGACCGTGTGTAGGAGGCGTATCTCGGACAGAGGAATGCCGCGAGCTCTGCAGGTTATTAACCGATAGGTTAAAACCAGCAGGCTTCTGCAGGGAGCCCTGCTGTCTACTTAACCAACAGATTAGTGGCAGCTGGCTTAATTACCGGCTCTGCTTCCTCGGAGGCTCTCGCGGAGCGGGGGAGCCTCACTCCCCTTTGACTCGTCGCCGGGAGACCCTGTCTCTGGGGTGGTGGGGGAGCGGAGACGTGGGACAGAGCCCCTGCAGCCGCCGAAGGGCGAGTCTGATGTCGAGGCGGTTGCTGTGGGCGTTTCTCCGCTTGCGGCCTCCTGTGGCCGGCGTGGACGCCGCAGCTGCTGCGAGCGTTGGTGCCGCTGTGGGCGCTCAGCAGGCTGGAGCCTGCTGTACATGCTGGCGAATGCCATCCGCCTGTTCCGCGGCCGTCTTCATGGACTCCCCAATGTCGTGGAACTGGGGTCCGAACAGCCCGTCCGGGCTGATTGGAGCATCCAGTAGCATTTTTCTGGCAGTCGCCGTAACAGACGCCTGCTTCCGCCAGAGGTGGCGCTGGATCTGTGTCACCGACGCGGAAATCCTCGCCTGGGAGCCAGCAACGGACGCGCACAGAATGATTTCCTCTGCCTCGGTGGTGGACCGCTCTACCAGTGTCACCACCGAGTTGGAGAGCAGCGCGATGTTATTCGCCGCTGTGGTGACTGAGAGGGGGAAAGCATGTTCGGCCGCCAAGCTGGCACCCTGCTCCGACTCTGTCTCTCCCGTCCGGGGGAGAGGAGAACCGAACGGTGAACCGTGGAGGGAGGCGGGGCAGGAGTTGCTTTTCTTCGGACTCCTGCCCGGCACTCGGCCCCAGGGACACGAGGCCCCGTCCGCGGCTCGTAAGCCTGGACGGGCCAATCGTCCTCCTCGGCCGCAGCAGCAAGAGCGTCCACTCTCCGCTTCCTTTCACCCGAGGGGAGACGGGCGCAGTGTGTGCATGCTACCTGCTGGTTTAGAGCCGCGTACGCGTGCTCCGACTCAGGCAGGATTCGCATACTGCTTTTATCTCTGCTGGTCATAACTCATTATGAACCCAGAGCCACATGAGGGACAATAACGGACACAGTTGTTGCTCATGATGATTCTCAATTGCTGTGCTTCAGTACTGTGCTGGTTGCTGAAGAAAAGAGGGAGCAGATTGCCGGGCCCCCTTCCTATTTATACCGGAAGGAGGCCCGAGGGTGGGGCCCACCTAGCGGGTGGGCGTGGACTACAAGTATTTCGGTGCTGCGCGGGGGCGCAGGGGGATAACCCAATAGCGATAGCCTTAGAGGGCGAAGCCATATACGAAATAGAACACTGCAGCTGTCCCCCACACACATCACCAATGGGCTCAGGTGTGTGTGGTCCCTGCCACAGGGGCTGTTATCACAAATGGCCTGTGGCAGTTTAGTGGAGCAGAAACGGACGCAGTAGAGACCTTTGTTGTTTTTCATAGAACAAAGGAGTACGTTCAGCAGGAACGGCTGTGCAGGCGTTGCTCAGCACACCGTGCTGAGTTGTCACAAATACTCCATTTTGAATCGGTTACGTAGAAGATGTTTTGGATCAAGCAGTTGAACTTCAAATGACCATGAACATTTTTGTTTATAGTTTATAGATTTTTTTGGATTAAGAAGAGGAAGTAGATCTGATGTTGAGTTCTTTTTAACAGGGTTATTTATCTTTTTGTGACATCAGACCAAAGCTATTATGCCAGGTAAAAATGTTATGAATTAATTATTATAAACTTTATTTATTGCACCTTTCGGACCACGGCACATAAAGTCAGATTGCTCAGAGCAAGGCCTCTCGGGGTTTTGTAATTAAGCAATACAATGTTAAATGACTATTTTCCACTGTGTTAAAATCCAGGCAGCTGAGGTTTGGATAAGATGGAAGAGGGAGAGATTTCTACTGATGTCAGGGAGGAGGGGATTACAGTGTTATCTAATCTCCAGGGCCCAGGAGTTCAACACTTTTAATCTCAATCAGAGCCGATCAGACAAGTCGGACAGATTCTGTCCCTATAGTTCAAAGCAATTCAGGATAGGATCACCCTGATAATACATGGAAGACAACAGACCACATTGCAGGGACATCTATAATGTCTAATTATATTTTTAAATACATAAAGGACATCAAATCAATCCAGGCGTGCTTTGAGGTGCTGAATTCTTAGTGAGGTTTCAGTTTGCTGAAGCCGGCACAGCTGTATTTGTTCTTTGGCCAGACGGATCATCCCGCTCCGTGTCACGGCTCAACAGAGTCTCGTAGGAATCATCCCTCTCCGTGTCACGGCTCAACAGAGTCTCGTAGGAATCATCCCTCTCCGTGTCACGGCTCAGCAGAGTCTCGTAGGCATCGTCCCTCTCCGTGTCACGGCTCAGCAGTGTCTCGTAGGCATCGTCCCTCTCCGTGTCACGGCTCAGCAGTGTCTCGTAGGCATCGTCCCTCTCCGTGTCACGGCTCAGCAGAGTCTCGTAGGCATCGTCCCTCTGCTCTGGTTTTCTGGTGCGCTTGCATTTTCTCTTTAGAGGTGGCTCTTGCAGTGTGTCATCAGGCCTGGCTGAAGGTCCAGCTTCTGGATCCACATGGGTCAGGAGGACCTCATCTTCGATGGTGTGTGTCACATCAGGTGCATTGACGACCTGAAATGAAAGTTTATCAATATACTTTATACCCCTTAATAAGATGATCACAAGCATGCAACCTGGAAAATGGTAGTACTATAAGAACAAGGATGCTATACAAGACATATAGCCATTGTAGTACTATCACACATACCTGCGACTCACCATCCAGGACAACGTTTGGTATTCCATGTAAAGATTGTGACTGCTGACCACCAATGATATCAAGCACCACATCTGTGTATTGTCCTCTTTTATATGCTTTGTTACCCGTCTGTGGGTTTTTAGCCTGGCTGTTGTCTTTGGTAGCTTGCTGCTTCAAATTCTTCCACCTCAACCTCACTTGGCCCACCGGCCTCTTGTGTCCAGATCCTGTGGCATTCACATTGTCTTGTCACTTCCATCCATATTCCGCTCTTCACTTTAGTCGCTCCACCCTCTCTGTTAAAGCTACCAACTATGGAGTCATAATTGTTCCTTACACCCTGCAGCAGTGCATGGGTCTCAGCAGATGTCAAATTAGGCCCCTGTTTGTCCATCTTTCCAACTCACTCACAAACGTGACGGAAAAATAAAATTGATTTGCCATGAAGGCTAAAAATTGTGCATTATTTCAGTTAACAAACTTTGCCATCTTATTTATAAATAAATTGTACAGTACATTTTGCTCTGGTAATCCACCGTGTGTGTGTGTGTGTAGCCCTCGCCACAGCCAGCAACATTATCTTCTCCAATGGAGATCTGGACCCATGGGCCAACGGAGGGGTAAGAGATTAAATCAACATATGCTGCTGCAATGCAAACATTTCCCAAATTGGATCAATAAAGAACTTCTTATCTTAAATCAGCACTGTAATCTGTGAAGCGCTGCGTTCAGTCTGACCCAATCATCTCTCTTGTTTAGGTGCGCCGGTCCCTGAGCTCATCATTGGTAGCTGTGAACATTTCTGAAGGCGCCCATCATCTGGATCTCAGGTGGAGCCAGCGGGTCCCTGCAGACATCCTGACACTTTAACCCTCAAATCAATCTAATCGCCTTTATCTGTTGTTTCATGCAGAGCATCTAATGCTGCAGATCCTGTGTCAGTGATCAGTGCCAGGAAGACAGAAGCCGAGCTCATCGCTCAGTGGGTGGAGCAGGAGCGGCTCAGATCACAGCGCTCACTTTAAAGCTCTACATGGCTTTGGAACACGCAGAGTTCACCCTGGAATTGAGCCGACATGGAGGGAAATAATGGACTTTACAATGCACAGAATGATTGGATGAGCATGTCAAACAGCTTGTGTAACATTTTGCTTGCTCTCGAAGATGTTTTCCAAATGCAATAGCATTACGAAGTTTGAGTTTCAAGATCCAAACATTTAGATGATTGGATCTGCAGCCTCTCCATCCTCCCCTCACATAGGCTACCAGCTGTTTGCTCAGTTTCTATCCCAGGGCACCAAACACGTAAAGCACATGAGTTCAACACAAATATTCTGTTCAATAAAATCTCTTTAATTTCTACAATTTTTACTCATTTAAAGCCGATCCAGAGTTTATCATTCACCATGTGACAATAAAAACCAACACAAATATAAAACATGTTTGAGTGCAGCGTGGCACAGAGTGCAGCCTCCACTTAAAGCAGTCTGTCTCAAACAGAAGTGACGCAGTCAATGATTTCAAACCCCACAGACTCTTATCAAAAGCACTGGAAGTAGTTTTACCTGAAACAGGCTGCTTTGTAGAAATGGCTTTCCATTATCAAACACTAGGTTGATAATGTGTTTGGCTCAGGAATGATGCTGAAAACATCTAGGGAAGGGTCAGAGCCTCTTCAGGCAGGACTTACACTGCTGGAGATGAGCTTTCTGTAAACCTAAAGATTGCTTTGAGGGACTGCTGAAAAAATTGAAATCCTTACTTTATTATTCCATCGTAAAAATAGTCATATTTGCATTCTGCAGTTTTCATAATGATCACACTGTGGCTAACCAGCAACGGATGCACATGTTCATAATAGACTGAATGGATAGAAATACACATCAGCAAGTCAACAGTTGTATTTTGAAGGCACATGTGAAACAACACCAAGGAAGAATACACAGAATATACACAAGATGAGTTTGGTCTTAAACAGAATAGAGCTATGATGTAAACTATTAGTATTCACAGGAATGAATGCAGCTGCTGTGAGGTTGCTACTTTGAAAACACAAAAGAGCTGACTGTATTAAGATGATCGCACGCTACATTTATATTTTAAATTAATTGCTATCACTTCAAAGAGAATCAGAGGAATGTCACACCATACCAAGAAAAACAGAAGGAGAAATGGAACAATCAGTGAAAAGAGCAGCTTCTCAGAAAAATGATAAAAAAAATCATTAATGCTTATAACTCATTGATATCCTCACAAAAGACAAGCTTCACACTTCACTAGTAAATCTGCTGCTTGGCAACAACTGAAATCATAACAAAGTCAGTCCCGAGTACAGATAAATGAGACATTCATGCCAAATGGGAATTATACGATTGCAAGAAGTTATTAATAACTTGCCATCCTTTGCGCACGCACGCACACACGCACACACACACCTTTTCCGACCTTGATTATCAAAGGTCACATGTCAGAGTTTAAGGACCTGCATGGCCCCAGACTCTGCTGAGCAGATGTCCACCATGTTGCATTCATGAACAGTAGCTCTGCCTGGCCTGCCAGTCAGGGTCCACCAATCATGTCGGGCATTGGGAAAACTGCTGGGTTGCCAGGTTGCAAAAATAAAAAAGCGTTGCTTGGGCGTTGAGGCATGTAAGTGTGTTACAGTATTGTGTGCTTTTACTGAAGTTTACGATCTGAATGCTGCTTCCAGCACTGCTCCACAGCATGACATACGATCATCTCTGACTAACGGAGAAATATTATCTTGATATCCCCTGACCCTGCAGACTTGAAGTCAGTGTCCTCCACAAACTAAACGGAATGCTACTCTTTGAGTTGCACTGATCTAGGATGGTACTTTTATGCAGTAAAGTCACATCTCCTGTATGACATGAATGCAGCATGGGAAAGTGAATACTGGGCTGAGCGAGCACCGAGGGCATCTGAGGATAGTCATAGCCAGACAGAATGACTATATGACACAGTGTGATGGACTCATTGGCTTTGTCTTGCAGCCCTGCAGTAGTCACAGCAGTACAGAGCTGTGACAGAGGGGGGCAGCAGCAGACACACAGGAGGCTTCAGGTCAGAAACCGTCTGCTGACCTCAGCACCGGGTTGCACCCCCATGGCAGATGCGAGCTTAAGAAACCATTTCACTGGATACAATGCAGGGGATAAATACAACATGTTTTTTCCCCCCGACATAAAATGTAAATTTGTGTTTGAAGTTATGTGCACAGCTGTAAGCAATGAACAGCTTCAAACTGGAAATCTCAGTATCAGCCATCCAACACCTTCATGTGTTCAAGACATCTTTGATTCAAGTCACAATCAGGTTTCTCTTTAACGCAGATGGTAGAGGACGGAAACCTTCCTCTGCTTCATCAGCATACACTCACTACCAGAGTCCATGCAACAAAATCCACCAGTGAATAATAAATCAGTCTACACGTTGACCCCGGCTCCTCTTCACACAGAGAGGAAACCATTGATGGACTCAGTAACGGAGACGCTCCCTCTGGTGTGTGCTTGTCATTCAGTCACAGAGATGGGAGTTATCTTGGTGTTCGACCAACCCTGAGATGTGTTCAGTTTCTACAGGCAGTTCTATCGGCCATTTCAATTCCTGGGTATGTTTGTGTCAGGCTGTGGAGGGCCATATAGGCAGGGGGTGAGCTTCAGTGTTGAACACATACTCGTCCAGACTGATGAGGCTGGGATCTTCTGAGAAAAGCAGGTACAGATACTTCAGGGTCTCTCCCAGGAAGAAGCTCTCCATCTTGTCTCGAGGGCTGGTGTAGTCCGGGTCACGGACGTTGTTGATGGAGGTGTAGCCACCGGAGGAAACCTGAGGGGAAACAGAAGCAGATTCAGCTGCTATCCGTATGTAGGAACGCCCTTTAATACAAATTGCATTATGCATACACAATGTGTAGTGGTGCACCTTTATCTCATTCATATTTCTGACACATATTTAGCCAAGCATGTAGATGAACAGTTTACTTTATATAGCTTTCTTAATCATTTATAGACAATAAAGAAACTGATACTTTTGTTGATGTTTAAAAGTTCAGTCTTTGTGGATAACAATCCCAACACTCAATGAAGCATATATTTGGAATAGAAATGCACTAACATCAACATATGAACAGACAAGTAACCTTCCAATTTTACATTTGAATGATTCCTTTTGAATGTGTTTGATGTATGCTGAACGTGGCTGTTACATCATTTAACAGTTTACAGATGATGTCATTTTGTCCCGCAGAAGCCCATCTGAGATATCATTTTGATGGGGACAGAGGAGTGAAGGTCATGTCACTTACCTTGGTGTACTTGTTAAAGTTCTGCAGAATGTTCCAGCCCCAGTCCTGGTACTTGTGGTCCTTGGTGAACCTGTACAGGTAGAAGAGGCTCTCCACTGTCTCCGGCCGCAGGAGGTTGTGCCTATCTGCAAGCTATCATCACAGTCAATACAACACACTGAATCAACATCAGAGTACAAACACACTGCTTCATATTGCTTATTGTCACACTTCACTGATTTCATGCCTTTTGACTCTACAATGGTTCTCTTAAAATCCACAAGACAATTAGTGGTTGAACAATGGCAAGATTGAAGGTCACCATGACTTTCTTCCCTGAGACTTTAGGCAGTGCCTTTATCCAGAATCACACAAAATGAGTTTGAAGAGGACATTGCTGCATGTTAGGATGAGACCCTCTGATCCACTCCTGCAGCTCCGTCTCTGTCTACCTTTACGTCGATGTCTCGGATGCTTCCCTCATGCATGTTGAAGTGGACGATCTCTGGACTGAGGCCCGTCTCCATCTGGATGTACATCTGGTAGCAGGTCTCCATCAGCTGTTTGGCCAGATCCATGTGATCAGCAGGGAGACCGTGGTGGGCCCCCAGAGCCAGCGTGCCCGGCAGGAAACACACCAGATGGTCCTGAAAAACAAAGAGTACACACAAGGACAGTTAACAGGAAGCTGTGTGTACACATTCTGTCATGTCTCCACATCAAAATAAAATTAAAAAATGATGAATTGTATAATTGATAAACTTCATCCCAGCAGTCTTAGATCATCAAATATCTGGATCTATTAGATACATTTCAAAATTGACCGTAGCAATATTTATTACAATAATGTACTGTTCCAGGGTGTATGCAGGAATCCTGAAGTCACATGTAAGACCTTTCAAGACCCTTTCCATACATTTTAAGACCTCATCGCCACTTGGAGTTTTAACCGGTTACCTTGGCGACACACTTCACCTCACATTGACTATATACAGTATTGATCGTCCTTCCTCCTTATCTTCCAACCATTTGGACGCAGACTTGAATTTCCCCATAACGATGTTTAACAACCGGCGTAAACGGACCTTCGCACGCTATCAAGCAGTGAGCGTGCGAAGTCCTGTTCAGATGACGTCCAATCCAACGGGATGCCATAAATAAACTACACAGAATCACACTACACACCTACGCAATGATTACATTCAGGCAGACTGTAGAATACAACCTCTCTGGACAATTTATATACTTATTGAAAACAAGATACAAAATGTAATACCTTGTAAAATGCCCTTTAATACTTTTTAATAGCCTTCATTTTCACTAAATTGATTTATCAACTCTTAATACTTTTTAAGACCCCGCGGACCCCCTGAGTACATATCCCGTCAGAGATAAGCAGTATTTCTGTAAGTGCACAGCTAAGACTACAGTGAAGGAAATAAGTATTTGATCCCTTGCCGATTTTGTAAGTTTACCCACTTACAAATAAATGAACAGTCTATAATTTGAATGGTAGATTTATTTTATTAATGAGGGACAGAATATCAAAAAGAATAATCAGAAATGTATATCAAATAACAGATATACATTTATTTGCATTTAATTGTGTGAAATAAGTATTTGATCCCCTTGAAACCAACAAGGATTATGGCTCCCACAGACCAGTTACAAAAATCCTCTTCCTTTAAGAAAGTACTCCTAATATCAACTAGTTACCTGTATAAAAGACACCTGTCCACAGAATCAATCAATCCGATTCCAACCTCTCCACCATGGGCAAGACTAAAGAGCTGTCTAAAGACCTCAGGGACCAGACTGTAGACCTCCACAAGGCTGGGACTGGCTACAAGACCATCAGAAAGCAGCTCGGTGAGAAGGAGACAACTCTTGGTGCCATTATTCAGGAATAGAAGACACACAAAATGAGCATCAGTCACCCTCGGTCTGGGGCTCCACACAAGATCTGGCCCTGTGGGGTATGATGATCATGAGAAAGGTGAGGGATCAGCCAAGAACTACACAGGAGGAACTTGTTAATGATCTCAAGGCAGCTGGGAGCACAGTCACCAAGAAAACTATTGGTATCACACTACACCATAATGGATCAAATCCTGCAGCGCCTGAAGGCCCCCTGCTCAAGAGGAACATGAGAGGCCCGTCTGAAGTTTGACAATGAACATCTGAAGGACTCAGAGAAGGCTTGGGAGGAGAGGATGTGATCAGATGAGACCAGGCATGAAAACGGGTCAGGGGTGAAAAAGGTGAGAAGGATATTATCCCTCTAGGGGGGTCCGGGGGCATGCTCCCCGGGAAGAACATTTTGAATATTCCATATTTAAAAGCATCAATCTGATGCATTTTGAGATGCATTTTTTTGCCAACCTGGGAAGTGCAGGAGAAACTTAACTTCAGCCATGAGTCAAAAATATTATGGCCTCCTTACTAAGTATTATCAGGGATGCAAACTCATCAGGTATGGAAAAGGTGACAAGGACCCGAGCCCCCGACCCCACGGAATATCGGCTTTAAAATGAGGAATAACAGGATGTTAGCAGTCAAAACAACTAAAGCAGCAGTGTTAATAATAACAGAAACGCTAAAGAGTCGCATCTAATAGAAATATAAAAAAACATTTATTTTAATTGTGGAGCAGTCAGTTTATAATTTTGGCAGCACTGTTGAGCATTTTGAAAATCTATTGTCATGCCTCTGTGCAAGGCTTAGTCTTTCTATCTTTATGGCATCTGGTGTAAAGTAACTAAATTCATAAACTCAAGTACTATACTTGGGTACAATTTTGAGATACTTGTACTTTATTTAAGTATTTCAATGTTTTGTACTTTGTTCTTCTTCTCCTCTACAGTTCAGAGGTAAATGGTGTACTTTGACTCCACTACATGTATTAATACCTTTAGTTACTTCACAGATCTGGATGAATGATGTGAAATATAATCAAGTGTTGAATCAGACTTTATTTCCACCTGGAGTAAATCCACAAGCTACCCTGCAGTATACAAAGTCATTCAGACTAGCTGCACCTTTACCAGCTTTGAGAACACTTTCATGATCAATCATTATAAAACATATCATATATATTATTCTGAAATGGGCCAATCTGCACAACGACTACTTTTACTATATTTTGATGAGAATACTTTTCTACTTTTACTTGAGGAACATTTTGAATGCAGTACTTTTACTAACAGAGTATTCCTACACTCTGGTACTTCTACTTTTACTCAAGTACAAGATCTGAGTACTTCTACTTTTACTCAAGTACAAGATCTGAGTACTTCTACTTTTACTCAAGTACAATATCTGAGTACTTCTACTTTTAATCAAGTACAAGATCTGAGTACTTCTACTTTTACTCAAGTACAAGATCTGAGTATTTCTGCTTTTAATCAAGTACAAGATCCGAGTACTTCTACTTTTACTCAAGTACAAGACCTGAGTACTTCTACTTTTACTCAAGTACAAGATCTGAGTATTTCTGCTTTTAATCAAGTACAAGATCTGAGTACTTCTACTTTTAATCAAGTACAAGATCTGAGTACTTCTACTTTTACTCAAGTACAATATCTGAGTATTTCTGCTTTTAATCATGTACAAGATCTGAGTACTTCTACTTTTACTCAAGTACAAGACCTGAGTACTTCTACTTTTACTCAAGTACAAGATCTGAGTATTTCTGCTTTTAATCAAGTACAAGATCTGAGTACTTCTACTTTTAATCAAGTACAAGATCTGAGTATTTCTGCTTTTAATCAAGTACAAGATCTGAGTACTTCTACTTTTACTCTAGTACAAGATCTGAGTGCTTCTACTATTACTCAAGTACAAGATCTATACTTATACCACCTCCGTTTATAGCCTATGAAAAAAAAACTATTAGAAAACGAAGGCTAAAGCTAACGTTAGCAGAGAGTGACAATGTATGCTAGTTAGCTAGCTCAACGGTAATATTGCGACAGAAAAACTTTTCAGTTTACATCACGCTCTGCCGCTCCGACAGGGAGCTCTGCTCTGAACACCTGAACGGCCCGTTCTAACAGCTGTTCACCAGCGGTCCAGTCTGTGCCACAGTGACTCCGGACCGCACAGTTAATATTAACGAAGGCACCCGTAGGTAATGTGGCTGCTGATGCTAGACCATCATCGCGGAGCAGCAGAGCCGACAGGCAGGAAGACTCGAGCACACAGCTCGCGCTGCATTATAATATATATAAAAAGAACACCATGCGTGTCATGATGGCACATAACAGCTCGCGGCCGCAGATTACTCCGGGTCCCAGACCCCCCCATACCCCAAAAATATTTTTATTGCAGATCTACATGAATCACACAAACGACCTATTTTGGATTCAAAACGGCGAATTTCGCCGAAAGGTGAGTGATTTTCATGCCTGGATGAGACCAACATCGAGATCTTTGGCATCAACTCGACACGCCGTGTTAGAGGAAGAGAGATGCTGACTATAACCCCAGAACACCATCCGTCTGACGGGGGTCAGCATGGAGGTGGAAACATTCTGCTTTGGGGTGTTTCTCTGCTAAGGGGACAGGACCACTTCCCTGCATCGAGGACAGGATGGACGGGGCCATGTACCATACAATCTTGGCCGATAGCCTCCTTCCCTCAGCCAGGACACTGAACATGGGTCATGGAGGGGTCTTCCAGCAGGACAATGACCCTGAACATACGGCCAAGGCAACACAGGAGTGGCTAAAGAAGAGGCCTAGCCAGTCTCCGGACCTTAATCCCATAGAAAATCTGTGGAGGGAGCTGAAGCTTCCAGAGGCCAAGCATCAGCCTCAAAACCTGAAGGGTTTGGAGAGGATCTTCAGAGAGGAGTGGACCAACATCCTTCCTGAGATGTTCACAAACCAGGTGATCAATTACAAGAAGCGTCTGACCTCTGTGTGTCCAACAAGGGTTTCTCCAAGTACTAACACATGTTTTGCAAGCGGATCAAATGCAAATAATTGTTTATCTTTTATATAATTTCCATTCCTGGATTTTCTTTTTGATATTCTTACTCTCACCGTTAAAATAAACCAATTATAGACTATTCATTTATTTGTAATTGGGCAAACTTACAAAATCTGCATTGGATCAAATAATTATTTCCTTTACTGTATTTCAGCAGTGCAAGCTTGACTATCGGTCAACAGGAGGGAATTTTAATAATAATTTGCACTCGACAGGGTAACAGATGGTGCACACCAAAAGCAAAAAGAGAACAGAGCAGCAGGATAACCTTGAGGACATTTCTGAATATTACTGACCATCTTCGGGCTGAACTGTCCATGTGAAAGTTCTCCAACAAAGGTGAGGCCATTAGGGGAAGATTTCTGCAACAGATTCTTCTTCACACCCTCTATTGCCTGCACGTAGTCCTGCAAGAGCCTGACATAATGAAACACAGGGACATAGTTTATAAGGAGTACATTTTGAAACTCTTTGCATGCTATCAACCAGAAAGGGCAATGTCAACAAACTGCACAGTGAATGTTGAAAGACTGATGGGAAACTGAATGGCTGGCTTTAAAAGTGGAATACCAGAAATGTGTTTTACAGTGTACTAATTAGCTCATCTCAATCTCAGTTTGTCCTGTATTAGAGGTTGCCATGGGGATGGTAACGGCTCAGTGAGGTTCAGAGTTATGAACAACAGACATTATGCTGAGGCCACCGCTCGTGCTTTACGTAAAACATGGCTGCACCAGGATATATATCTGACATTAATGTTTCCTTTGATGGCTCCAGGACAGTTGCGGCCTACAAGGATCGCACCGAGAGCTTCACCATGAGCCTGAGTCTTCATCATGTCTTCACCATGAGCCTTCATCATGTCTTCATCATGAGTCTGAGCCTTCATCATGTCTTCATCATGAGTCTGAACCATGAGCCTTCATCATGTCTTCACCATGAGCCTGAGTCTTCATCATGTCTTCATCATGAGCCTGAGTCTTCATCATGTCTTCATCATGAGTCTGAGCCTTCATCATGTCTTCACCATGAGCCTGAGTCTTCATCATGTCTTCACCATGAGCCTGAGTCTTAATCATGAGCCTGAGTCTTCATCATGTCTTCATCATGAGCCTGAGTCTTCATCATGTCTTCATCATGAGCCTGAGTCTTCATCATGTCTTCATCATGAGCCTGAGTCTTCATCATGTCTTCACCATGAGCCTGAGTCTTCATCATGTCTTCACCATGAGCCTGAGTCTTAATCATGAGCCTGAGTCTTAATCATGAGCCTGAGTCTTCATCATGAGCCTGAGTCTTCATCATGTCTTCACCATGAGCCTGAGTCTTAATCATGAGTCTTCATCATGTCTTCATCATGAGCCTGAGTCTTCATCATGTCTTCATCATGAGCCTGAGTCTTAATCATGAGTCTTCATCATGTCTTCATCATGAGCCTGAGTCTTCATCATGTCTTCATCATGAGCCTGAGTCTTAATCATGAGTCTTCATCATGTCTTCATCATGAGCCTGAGTCTTCATCATGTCTTCATCATGAGCCTGAGTCTTAATCATGAGTCTTCATCATGTCTTCATCATGAGCCTGAGTCTTCATCATGTCTTCATCATGAGCCTGAGTCTTCATCATGTCTTCATCATGAGCCTGAGTCTTCATCATGTCTTCATCATGAGCCTGAGTCTTCATCATGTCTTCATCATGAGCCTGAGTCTTCATCAACCCCTCGGTGAAACTTTAGCGTAAAATGAAAAAGACATGCAGTGATATAAAGGCTGATTGTAGCTGACATCCTCATGGATTCATCTTCTTATTACAGACACATGCATTTCCTAACATTCGGTCTATATGCTGTAAAATGTATTATCTCTTGGATTTACACACGGCATCTATTGCACGTCTGTCTGTCCTGGGAGAGGGATCCCTCCTCTGTTGCTCTCCCTGAGGTTTCTCCCATGTTTCCTTTAAACTGTGGGTTTTCTCTGGAAGTTTTTCCTTGTACGATGTGAGGGTCTAAGGACAGAGGGTCTAAGGACAGAGGGTCTAAGGATAGAGGGTGTAGTTTTTCTCATACTGATATTCTGAACAATCTGTGCTGTTGTATTTGCTGTAAAGTGTCTCTACTGTAGGCTATTTTTATTATATGTACAGCACTTTGGCTCGACCAAAAATCGTTTATAAATGTGCTATATAAATAAAACTTGATTTGATTTGATTCTCAGTTCCTCTGCTTCATCCTCATCAATGAGGTAGGTACTCAGGGTTCACAATTCTGCTGCTCTAAGCCCTGCAGTGATAAGCAGAGCCTGTGGCAGTCAGGAAATATGAGGAAGAACAACAGAAACAGATGGGACTACAGTTCTATGAATCCTTGGTGTCCTCTAGGATTCTCAGTCACATGTAATGTTGTGGTAACGTGGAAAGATTCTGAAGGAATGTCTTTGCGAATGACACTGATACTTTTACCTGGACATGCTCATCTGAGGTCACATGTGACTGGTATGTTTGATATGAATACATAGTTGGGCAACCAGAAGATATTCAGAGTTAAGCGCTGCCCCTGGTATATATATATATCCAGCATTAATAGAAGAGTGCACTTCTGCTCACCTCAGAATGTTTCCTTGGTTATAATCTGGTTCAAAATGATACGCTGTAACTGTCCTTCTGTGGTGAAAGCCACTACAGATATACCTCATTGCTAACTACTCTTTGTTTGGCAAATCTGAAAAAAATGACAAAATCATTGCTTTTCGACAACAGTCTTTAGATCCCCCATCACTGCATGTCTAATTAGTACTGTAAAGTTTCCACAAAAGCAGTGGATACAAGTGCATTCTAATATGGTCTTTGCGTGGAGACTTTTAAATCTACTGAACTAAAATGTACTGAATCAATAATCCCTATGAAGGAAGGTAAACATGTTTAAAATGCATATACTGTATGAACAGATCTTGTCAGTAATTGGTAGGGTATAGGGTATAGGGTATGCCTACCATCTGTTTCTAAGCTGTGCAAAAGCTGAGTATGGCACTTTAATGGATTCATGTGAAAGTAAATCTAAGTATGTTTAGTCTCACTCACTGGTCCTCCTTCTTGCCCCCCTGGATCCACTGCTTCAGCAGGTATTCATAGTAGCTGTCTGCTCTGGCCCCAAGTGTAAAGATGCCTTGATGGGTGAACTGTCCGTTGTTCGTGTTGATGAACATGGGCACGAGACCATCCAGCTTTCCATCCAGCTTGTGGACTTGTTTCATAACCTCAGCCACTGCATCCTGAAAATCCAAGATCAGAAGTCCGATTAGTTAGGAGGTTCTTCAAAAATGAAATACGTGTGAATATTGTAAGAATGACAAACTGAAATGTAATTAATTGTGCTTCTGAACACAAAAGTATTCCTGCTTTCTCAGAACTTTTAACTTGTGAATTAGCTGGGCTCCCAACGCAGGTACCATGTTGATACTAGTTATTGGGTTCGAATGAGGCCACAAAAGCAAAAGCTGATATGGAACCCAGGAAATACTAATGCATACAAGTTCAAACTGGAAACAGATAAAGCACCCAATCTAAGAAAGTAAATCTACTATATAACAATAGTGAGACAAATGAGCTCCTCCTAGATCCTCAACACAGAGGGAGCAGAAACACGACCGCGCAACTTTAGCAAGAGTGTAAGGTTGCGCATCATTCAAAGAATCATGATACCAGAACCAGAACAGTCAACTGTGCAAGACCAATACCAAGAGTACTTCATTTGATCTTTTTTTCCCATAAAACTCCCATTATGTGAAGGGCATCACTTAGTTGTGTTGAATAACGACGATTTTAACACAAATTATTTTTACAAAAATGAAATTATTAAAAGAACATGGTTAATTTACATTTGATCGAAATCGCAAGAGGCACAATATTTGCCAAATATGTGAAAATATCTAAATGAATCAAGTATTGTGGAGCTGCAGAAAAACGATACAAACGGTATTCTACAGACCAAACAAAAAGGCTGTTTTTGGTTTGACCCTCTTAAAGAAAAATAATAATCCCACCATGATCATGTTAATATAATTTCAATGGTAATATACATATGTTTCAAAATGTATCATTCTCTCTAATACTGTAAATCATATTGCAATATCAGTCAAAATAATTGCGAATACTTTTTCTTCTCAATTGTGCAGTCCTTATAACTTTATAATGAAGTATAAACTTCCCACCGCAACACGGTGGCCCACCGCAACACGGTGGCCCACCGCAACACGGTGCAACAGGGGGCCAATCACATGTCAAAGAATGCTTGTGGTAATTGACTTCCCGGAAAACATTTCAAATTGTAATTTTTCTTTTTAAATCCGATTTAAAAAAGTGCATGTATTGTATGACTGGAGACATTTCAATACTACTCGAAATTACTAACCCTTTAGAAACTTTTTATTTTTGACCACCTCAGACTCAGCTTTGTAGGTTACGGTGACACTTTGGTTCTTTGTTAGCTTCAGATGTAAAACATCTCGTCTCAGTTGTGCATTAGGGAGAACAAAAAATATTACTTGAATAATCTGTGCAATAATCCTCATAAACTGCCCAGTTCAGACTGCAAAGCAGTTTTAAAACAGCATGTGCAGATGGGAAGAGAAAGATCTAAGTTCTGGTTAGTGCAATAATGTCATGATGACCTCAAGTTGGGTCAGCAAGATTAATAATGGAAAGCTGAGCTAATGAAAAGGGCCAGCGTTTATGGGCGGACCCTGGATCAGCATGTAGTATCTGTGGGTCAGGTACCTGGTACTGGGGGTCCTGGGTGAGGCGGCTGAGCTCTCTAAACTCCAGCTGGATGCTGGTGACCTCGGCCACAGTGCTGTCTGAGGTCCAGCGGGGAGGGTGGGCTGTGCCTTTTCCGATATTGACATCAGAGTAGGGGATCTTTGACGGGGTGTTAAAGGCTGGCATCAGCCTGGAGCCGATGTCTTTCTGCAGAGAAACATGAAGATAACATCCAGGTATTTGCAGCTGAAGGCATTGAGTGTCACCCATTGCTGACTATAATTAAAGTCAGCCAATTTAATTGTCTACGTACTTACACTGAACAAAAATATAAACGCAACACTTTTGTTTTTGCTCCCATTTTTCATGAGATGAACTCAAAGATCTAAAACATTTTCTATATACACAAAATAACCATTTCTCTCAAATATTGTTCACAAATCTGAAAAAATCTGTGATAGTGAGCACTTCTCCTTTGCCGAGATAATCCATCCCACCTCACAGGTGTGGCATATCAAGATGCTGATTAGACAGCATGATTATTGCACAGGTGTGCCTTACCCCCAGTTTCCACTGGGTCCGTCTGCGCCGCGCTGCGCCGCGTCACGGCTGCGCCGCGGTTTTGGTCCGACCTCCTCTCGCGCCATAACCCACCGGACGCGTCCCAGAAGCGTTTCAGAAGCGTAGCGTCGTGCGTGCAGGCTCGCAGTTTTGTTATTGATTCGGGCATCCTGGACATTTGTACTTCTACAAGAAAGTAAGTAGGCTACGTAGTTAAATGTTTTATTTTTGTGTCTGTTTAAATTGTGTTTATTGAATGGCTCTGCACTACCTACAAGTATTAATTAACTTTAAAACATTAATATGTAGTTGTTACCTTCCACTCCACAAACTGCAGCGACTAAAAACCAGGCCTTGTCCTTTCTGATGTTGTCCTTGTAGTAAGCATTGGTTACATCATATAAAATAGTGTTTTTCCACTTCCATGATGAAAACCTCGTCGTCCATTGTGCGTATCGTAGTGGAGGTGTTGTGATGAAGGAGGGGGGTCTGCTAAATTAGTATATGTGGGGGATGGGCCTGGCCCGGATGCTCACCTTTCGACTTCCTGCGAGGGGGGGGGGCTGCCTGCCCGACCTTATGTTACGGCTGCGCCGCGGCAAAAATAGGATTCATCCTAATTTTAGAGAAGCGCTGCGCCGAGCCACTTCTGGGACGCGTCTGAGCCATAACGCGGCGCGTGTGGTGGAATAGCACCCATTGACTAGAGTGGCCGCGATCCTTACGACCGCCGCGGCGCAGCCGTAACTCGGCGTAGCGTGGCGCAGACGGACCCGGTGGAAACTGGGGGTTAGGCTGGCCACAATAAAAGGCCACTCTGAAGCGTGCAGTTTTGCTTTATTGGGGGGGTCTGGGGGGGTCTGAAAACCAGTCAGTATCTGGTGTGAGGGGCAGGGGTAGGGTTAGGGTAATGTTGTAAATCGAGTGGCCCATGGTGGTGGTGGGGTTATGGTATGGGCAGGCGTATGTTATGGACGACGAACACAGGCCACTCGACTCACAACATTACCCTAACCCTAACCCTAACCCTACCCCTACCCCTCACACCAGATACTGCCTGGTTTTCGGACCCCCCCCAGACCCCCCCAATAAAGCAAAACTGCACGTTTCAGAGTGGCCTTTTATTGTGGCCAGCCTAAGGCACACCTGTGCAATAATCATGCTGTCTAATCAGCATCTTGATATGCCACACCTGTGAGGTGGGATGGATTATCTCGGCAAAGGAGAAGTGCTCACTATCACAGATTTTTTCAGATTTGTGAACAATATTTGAGAGAAATGGTTATTTTGTGTAAATAGAAAATGTTTTAGATCTTTGAGTTCATCTCATGAAAAATGGGAGCAAAAACAAAAGTGTTGCGTTTATATTTTTGTTCAGTGTACTTCAATAATCGGCATTAGAAAAAAACAAAGTTGGTGTTTTTCTGCATTCTTTAATGTGCTTAAAGGATGCTTGCCGTTGTGAAATGAGTACGCATGGTGGACTCACAGCTTTGTCCAGGAACATGGTGTCCCCCGTCAGATGGTAGGTACTCAGGAGGCCTCCCAGGATTCGGATGGTGCTTTCAAACAGGTTGACATCTACATTCTTGTTGAATGTGAGCTCTGTGGCCACCCACGTTCTTGCTTCTTCAAACTCTGTAACAAAACAATACACCATTTTGAGAATTAATAAAGAATCATTTGTGAACTTAACTGAAATGATTTGATGAAGTTAACAGGTACATACAGGCTCTACATAGACAAATAAGATGGCTTTGCACATGAGGAAATTCCAAAGATTTGTATAAGAACCAGGTCTATAGCAGGTGATTTGAAATAAAGGTAGTATGTGTTAGGCAGTATACAGATAGTAGAAAGGTATCCAATACCCATTCTTTCAGTATGCTACAATATGAATGATGCGAACAGCAGGGTTGTGTCTTCCAATCGCTGCAGGCATTGTGTTTTTCTCTCCCAATTTTCAACCTTTCTAGCATACAGGAGATGAGTATTTAATCCTTAAAAGATGATTGGGTGGTTGTGGGGTTTATCTGTCAGCTTTGACTAGTGGACAGTAACATTTAAAAGTTGAAAGGCACAAAGCTCAGTCTACCTTCTTTAAGGCCAAGGATCCACATGGTGTCCAGGGCATCGATAAGCGTCAAACCCAAACCGAACCACTCGCTGTAGGACTTGGAGAGGGGCCGAAGCTCATCGTGGCCCCAAGCAAAGTCTTTATAACCCTGCCATGCATGTCTGAAAGCATCCTTCACAGCCTCCAACAAGCTAGCTTCTGAAACACACAACACACACAAGAGGCCTAGTTATTATCCCATCCCAGTCTCCACAATCATTCAGAAACAAGTGTAAGAAATGTGCCATCTTTATTTAGATTATAATGATAATCTGAAGTTGATGTTTGAATTCATTGTCACCATTAGAAATGACTCCTATATCGTGATGGAAATGTTTTTCCTTTGTTAAATGTGATCAAGTGGGAAAACAAACAGCAGGTACCTGACTGGTTTGAAGGTCCAGATTTATGGTTGGCAAGTAAATGATCCTTACTTTCCCCATCCTTGGCTTCTTCTGTGTCCTTATCAGTATCAACCACTGCACCTCGCCAGCTAAAAGGCACCAGAGGAATAACAGATCAATTATACAAATATGTAAACTAACTGTTAGTTGTGATCATACGCCAACACTCACCTGATGACCCCCTCTTCCTCCCCTTTTTCTTTCTTTTCCTCCACTGTGACTGTACCGTTGCCCTTCTTCTGAAGACGATTCTGAAGGATGGGCGGCCCTCTCTTGTTGGATAATTTCTTCTGTGACAAATGATGAAATTAACAACCTTTGAAATCTTGAACTTCATTCAAGCAAGTTATTAAACAGAAAAAATGGATTCTGTGATGTAATTCAAAAAGGTACTAAGTGTACACATTTACTATGTATTTCACCAATTAATATGTTTATACCAGTACTTTTATTATCACAGTAGCAGAGTATTTCTCTATCAGGCGAGGGGAAAAATCAGCATGTTCAGTGTAGGGAATCAACTTGAAAAGATAAACAAAATGGTCAAGTGCTGATACCCAACTATCTGCTGCCAAAACTGTTCAAACTAAATCATTTATTGTCAAATAGTGAAGCTCAAAACCCAGCCTGGATACATTTGAGCACAAACTCATATATCTACAAAGCAGTTTCTCAGGGTTAAAAATCACCTGAAAAGATTCACTTTTTTAAATGACGATCAGAATCCAAATGAACATTGCAGGTCAAAACACTAAATAGCACAACATGTTCCAAGCCCTTTAGAAACCCTGTGGATGGTCAAAGAAACATAGAAACCTGGGAGCTTTGTTCTGGCTGTGGTTTGACAGGCTCAGGCAGCACTTGAGGGACGATGGGCCTCAGGACGCTGTTACTCTCTGTGGAGCGCTCTCCAGCTGTAAGGCCTCAACACACACACAAAGATGTAGTACCAAAGTATTACAGGGCTGCTATAACATAGTTAAAGGGAAGACTTTTCACGTGGATTCATCTTCTTATTACAGACACATGCATTTCCAAACATTTGGACTACCTATGTTGTAAATGTATTGTCTTTTTAATGTACACACAACATCTATTGCACGTCTGTCCGTCCTGGGAGAGGGATCCTCCTCTGTTGCTCTCCTCGAGGTTCCTCCAATTTAACTTGGGAGTTTGTTTGGAAGTTTTTCCATGTCCGATGTGAGGGAAGGACAGAGGGTGTCATATTCATATTCTGTACAAACTGTAAAGTCCACTGTGTGATATTGGGCTTTATAAATACACTTTGATTGATTGAAGACGACTGGCCTAATGATAACTAAAGGGCCAAGGTTAAAACCCAACAGGCGCCTTTACAATAAGCTGACAGCATGCCAGTTGCTCAGACTCATGGGATATGTTGAATATATAAGAGTCTTACCTCTAAGGTGTTCAGTAACAGCAGGATAGGAAGCAATTCCACACATGAACAGGAAGAGGAGGATAAGGCTCCGTTGCAATCTGGAGAGCCGTTTCCATTTCTGCAGGCACACAGACAACAAAGATGGTGAAAAATGCCTACGTCTGCCCATTTCTGTCCAAGTACTGTGGTTCAAAATGTGCATCTGTTCTGGACCAAACAAGGAACACACAGGTTTCATCACTTATATTGATGTTGTGGCTTAATGGTGCTATAGAGTTCTGCGCAGGACAATAGCAATGTTGTGCTGCTGTGGTGGCTTGATCAAGTGGGGAACAGCACTACTGAGAACTGTCCTCTGCGCGTTCTGACAACACACCTTATGCTCCGCTGATGCAAAAGACAGCTAAATGCTATGCTCTGCTACTGCAACATTGTCTACTGGGACATATTGTTACTCATCCCTCCTTCACTTTGAGTTGTTATGACATGATGTGACCATTCAACACCACCATTAACATTAATGCATGTTCTGCCATGTCCTGGCTAGCACTGTGCAAAACCTTTGGTCACATAATATAACATTCAAATTAAGAGTGAAATTGCCCAGCTGCAGCTGAAATAAAGTTGTATCGAAGGTTATTTATTTGTGTTTTTACCAAGCTCCACAAGGCCAACATTGCCATGTCCCTGCAGGAATACATAAAAGCAACTTATAGTTAATAAAGGTTTCCCAAAATCGCCAAGAAATCTGTCCGAGTTGTTTGTGTCTTCCCACTCCTACTTCTCTAAAACCTTGATTCAAAGGATAACAGTAATACCAGGGTGGGCTACATGAGCACTTTAAACCTAGGTGAAAGAAGACATGACTTCATGAGCTGCTCCATCACTGCTCCATCACTCACCCTCCAGCAGGACTGCCTCCTCCACTGCTTTCCGTTATTGTAAGTTCCTTGTCCAGCAAGGCTTATAGATATATAGTCCTGTCGAGATGGTGGGTGCATGTCTGTAACACAGCCCTGGGGAACAGTTATTTGAGTCAGAGTGGTTATATTAACCCAGATCAGAGCAAGCTAGAGGAACAAGATGCAGCGTGCATGTGAGCCTGGCTGGTAAACATAGGTGTGGTTGTGATATCATTACAAATGTGCACAATATTGACGGATATAAAGAGGGCAGTTTATCCCGAATTGAACTTACTTTGCACACGTTTGGCTTTGCATTAATACGTTTTCACACTGACATAAATTGTTGTAACTTAATCTGAATAAATTAACAGCGCAACTAATAATGATTGCTCGCTTCGTTTAATTTGAGGGGAAATGTAAGCATAAATGTTACCTTAATTTACAGATTGCAACGGAGTTACCTGTCTAAGGACAGAGGGTGTCGTTTTCTCATACTGATATTCTGCACAGTTTGTGCTGTTGTATTTGTTGTAAAGTGTCCTTATTGTAAAGTATTTTTACTGTATGTACAGCACTTTGGCTCGACCAAAAATCGTTTTAAAAATGTGCTATATAAATAAAACTTGATTTGATTTAAACCTGGCTGTGGTTCACTGTTATAACGTTACCGCTTCTATAAACGCCTATAAAACAAGGGCTAATCAACAGGCTGGTTTCATGGAAATGGATTACCTGGCCAAACGTACTGACTATCAATATACATAGCTTTTACGGACAGTACTGTCACCACATACTAACGTTAGGTTATTGCACCTTTCACAATCACAAAAGAGGAGCACACCGGTGTACCGACAGCCCCGCTCGAGCGGCAACTTTGAACCCGCGTCAATTGCTCGAAGTAACATGTTGGCGGATTCACCGCCCAACTCTGGACCGAGGCATGAATTGAGGCCTAACACAACCGATAGCATGGGCAAACTGTCGAGCCCTCTTTAACTAACGATACATTTTAGACATATTTTAAAGAAAGAACACAACGTGTTTGAATCACTATTTAATCGACGTCAAATGTATAACCGACACTAGGTTACCTTGTATTCAGCATTGAGGGTTAAATTAGATGTACAGCCTGTGTAATCCAGGACCAGGGGAACGGTAACCGCAGTAGACAACACTGCGGTTAGCTCGGAGGAAACGAGACAGCTTAGAGGATCTCTTCATGTGTAGAACACTTCACCGATGATACAAGAGAGCCACAAAGCAGCTAGTCCTTGTTTTCATACGATAACAAAACCTAATATCATCCACTTGTAGCTTAGCATGTGATGTTGCTCACTGTCAACAAATGTGTGACGGTGCACTCAGGCTGCCTTCAAGTGTCTCCTATGGAAGCAAACAAGAGACAGAAGTATTTGAATTTTATCAGACACCGAATTTATAGCATTGAAAATAATTACTTTGAAAATCATGTATCTGAATATTTTTCCTCCGAATTTACCTATGTGAAATTAAAATGTAACAATTCAAGTTAAAAATATTCGAATAGTCAAATTCAGATACCAAAAATTCAAGTGAAAAAAATCGACCTCAAATATTTCGGTGTTTAAAATTCGATGTCCAAAATTGCGATGCAACATCATCCGGGCTACTCAGACTGGATAAGCAATCGAGCCTGAATGCAATCGAACCGACTTCTGGCCTATCAGAGCACGGCTTTGTCAGTCATGTGATCACAACAACAGAACAGCGGGGCTCGCCGCTCGGGTAAGTAGTCAGTTTGTGCTCTTTATTTTACAAGCAGTGAGGGCTCGACAGCATTTGTATCTTACATTAGCTAGCTAAATCAGTCAAGTAGCCTTGTGCCTTGCTGTTAGCAAGCTCCGTAGTTATCATTAATTGAAGTGAATCACAACGTTACTGTGTGTGTGTGTGTGTGTGTGTGTGTGTGTGTGTGTGTGTGTGTGTGTGTGTGTGTGTGTGTGTGTGTGTGTGTGTGTGTGTGTGTGTGTGTGTGTGTGTGTGTGTGTGTGTGTGTGTGTGTGTGTGTGTGTGTGTGTGTGTGTGTGTGTGTGTGTGTGTGTGTGTGTGTGTGTGTGTGTGTGTGTGTCGGTTTGCAAAGTAACGTAACGATCACTTCGGTTAGATAATACAAGTAGACCATGCTACACTATACGAAATACTCTCTTACAAAAGCCCTGCATTTAAACATGTTAATGTTACTTTAGTAAAAGTATGCTAGTATAATTAGGAAAGTGTTGTTAAATTAGGCACAAGTTATACTATTATATTATATCATTTGTTTTATTGTTATTACCGATGCAAGAGTTGACTTAACTGTTGTAGTTGGAGCTCATTTTGAACAATGAACTAACTAATGATTACTTTCATAATGGGGCAGTTTGCACACACGCGGCTGCTCCTTGCAGCAACACACGGCGGGGATGGCGGAGAGAAGCGCTCCAAGGTGTGGTTAAATGTTACCCGTCTTGAGGTGGACAATGCTCGTTGTCAACAGTGTTTAGCATGTAAGGGCGGTAACACGAGCAATTTGTCTAAACATTTAGCAAAAAATGCACCACATTCAGACGGAGAAATGCACCGGGTTCGACTGTCTTCTTTCTAGCAGCTCTGTAGCCCCATCCACGAGTAACGTTTCCACGTCAGGTGTTATGTATGCTAGCAGCAACACACGGAGTTAACACAATTATACAAACATGGGTTAATGATTAGAGGTAACTGAGTTACTCTTTATTTTGTTAAAGTTTCAGCTATTCTGTTAACAGTTCTGTCATCAGATTATTTAATACGATTTGTTAAAACATTGTTGTTTCTTTTGATGTGAAATATTATTTATTGAATTTAAATAAAGAGCAATGTTAATTTTGTAAACAATTTGTTAAGTTAATTTAATAATATATGTATTTTTGAATCAAGTATTCATCTTTATTGTCTTCATTGCTAGTTTCCACATGCCTAAAACAACCTCAAGCTAAATCTAAAAGTTGATGGCTAAATAAGAGCGTTTGAGAAATTGTGCAAGGCATAATAGTCCGAATAGTCGATTAATCGTTTAATTAATCGATAGATTAATCGATTATCAAATGAGTCGTTTGTTGCAGCCCTATTGTAGTTATCCCATGTATAAATAAAACGTGTTATTCAGCAAGCCTTGCAATTTGGGATTTTATTTTTGGTTGGTAGACCTCGGTGAGCTGGTCATTTCAAAAGTAGCTCACCAGCCAAAAAAGTGTGGGCACCCCTGGTCCAAAGCATCTATTACACTATTTGTTCCCCTCTCATATTCACAGGATGGATGATTAGAGACTTTGGAGGAAACCTCAGCTTTATGAACGTCCTGTCTGTTGCTTTGGCCAGAGAGGGCTGAGGGTCTTTCCCTGCGAGGAGGACCAGGCCTGAGGGAGGAGGACCTGCACCAGCTGCACCGACAGAACTTAGCCCATGCTGGGCATAGCTGTTACCACCTGCACAGGCCTGTCACTTTATTTGACAAAATGTGTTTACTTAATCAATTAACAGATTAACATTTAGTGTAACTTATGTATATTATTTCGTTTTTATTTAAAAAAAATTGTGATGGTTCATGCTTAATAACTTTTAGTTCACATTTCAATAAATTGTATTTGTATATGCACTCCTTTTGTCCATTATTCTTACTGAAAATGTTAGATTACACATTCACATCTGACTGAAGATTGGCACCATTTATTTGTGACGTTGCAAACTCTGCGGTACAAGGCACAAGTGATGTGAAGCTCATAAAGTGAGGCAAATGCATTTGATCAGCTGACTGATAGGCCTGACAATAATCACACTGTCTCTGAGGTGCAACGTAAAACACAAAACAACACAACAATGAAGTTCCTGTTAGACTACAAAACTAGTCGGTGTGCTGGCCCTTTCTCATTTCATCAAATCCGACTCCTCGGTCCTCCGGTAGTGACCCGGAAATGAATTTCAGAGCGCCATGTTGAAGGACATCTCATTTCTCTAAATGCACTTCGAGGATCGAGCGTCGAGGAGGCTCTCTGGAGGAGCTATAACCGGCGAGGATACACTGATGGGTCCTCCACATGGATGTATAATAAGAACTGGATACAGCGTGGGAGGCGGGGCCTCATTCATTCCTATGAGAGTTGCAATCATAGATATATATATATATAATATAGGGGTGGGCGATATGACGATATATATCGTCGTGACGATATTAGGTCTCCACGATATGCTTTTTCAGAGATATCGTATCTATCGTGATAAAAAAAAATAATAATTAGGCATTTTCCACCGAGAATAAAACGAAGTTCGGCCATGTTTTTTTTTTCTGCAGGGAGAAATTTGAAGATCACGTGACATAGACGCCAGCCATTGGAATGAATGGTGAAAAAAAACGGGGTTTGTCAAACAGAGCACATGGTGTAGTCCAAACGATAGCTGGGGATTCTGGGTAGTGTCTTCTGCCATCCTTTACTCCGAAAAAATATTTGTTTCTCCGAATCGAAGGGGAAAAATACAAAAGCATTGCACACAATTTAAACCAATCAATGTTGTGTAATTAACAAGGATAATCTGGTGTTTTTTAGTCGATGAGTAGTGCAGATATCACTGTAAAATCAATCGACAGTAGGGGAATACTTACTTCCGGGTGTACAATTATCCGTTATCCAATGAGAATGGACGCTCACATTGCCTTTAAGGGCAGCCGACACAAACGAATGCCGTGCTTCCATGAGCGTCAAATCCCGCCACAGATGGGAATACATTGCAATCAGTTGAAAGCTATTTGCGTCCCTTTATGAAGCCTCGGAGCGTCACAACTGCACGCCACGGGACCCTGACCAAACGTCGCTCCTGGACGATTATGGAGTGAGAGTGTGTTGCTCACTCAAACAACTCGGACTGAACTACCAACGGAAGCAGAGGTGCGCTGACATTGTGAAATCGATCGGGCTTGATATATGGTGAAATTAAAATCAGTAGGTGAGGCTGGGGGAGCGTCTCTGGGCGGGCATTTGATTTACCAGGGCGGGCCCACCCCGAAACTTACATTTCCCGGGAAATCTCGAGATTTGTCAAGGGGGGGGGGTGTTTAGGTTGCCATAAGGCTGTTGACGGTCTTATTATAGGCTACATCCATTGGTTGGTTTTGTGGCACATTTGTAACGCTGTGCCAACTTGGGCAAGCACGCAGGGTGGAAAGGTGGGTTGAGCGATGGAGAGAAAGGGAGAGAGAGAGAGATTGAGCGAGGCAGAGCCGCAGAGAGCGTGTGCAGCGGTCTGCTTGCGCACAGAGCAGGAGTTTGTGAGAGAGCCGGCTTGAGAGTCAATTTCTCTTCAAAATATAATTGATTGCCAGCCTCCCTTGTCCCTGGCTGGCTTGCTAGCTCGTTGGTAACGTAACTGATGTCTTCTAATGTGCCTGCATCTGGCGCTGAGTTGCCATATTCCTTTCATGAACCACTTCCTGATATCCATTGTTGCAGATACATATAATGATAATAGCCAAACTAACCTAGCAAGAGTAAACTGACAGGCTGCTGTGCCGCATCTCACTCAAAAACCCACGACTCAACCCAGCGAGAAACCAGTCTCGCGCGCAGCCTTTCATTCAGAATTTCATAGCAAAATAAAAAAAATGATATTAAACTAATCTTTCAACATAGTTTAAAACAAAAACAAATATTAGGACAAAGCCCTACAAATAACAACAATAAACATAATCAGTGGCGGGGCCAGAGTATTTGTGTTGGGTAATCTATGGTAGGGCTAACCCATACAGTGGTGGGGCTCAAATCAGTATTTGCAATGTAATTACATACACGCTCCCCTTGACAGTGAAACGCCACGCGTGAGGTTTAGATTATTTCCCTGTCTCAATCCAAATGGAACTGTATGAAATAAAAAGGCACATTTGTCTTGTAGTAAATAAAAAGGGCGACCTGGAGCCAATCCTGCAATTTCTCCACAGGTGAAAGAGTTGACATGCTGAAAACCCAGCAGGGGGGTCTGGGGGGATTCTCCCCCAGGAGATTTTTTGAAATACTAACATAAAATACACATTCTGGTACTCTCTTGAGAAGAAAATAAATAAATTTATTACTACACGACATATTTAAAAAAAAAAATGAATGCCATTTTAGTTTTTTGTTACTTTGTTCTGAAAGCTGAACCTGCTGCTCCTCACAGAGGGAAGAGGCTGTGAATGACTTTACATTGTGGATAAGGGTGGATAGCCCCCATTGTTCTGTGTGTCAAAATGAAAGACAGCCCACACACCTATCAATCATCAAACCGTGGGGTCTTATTTCATTACGTGTTGATTTATATCAACACGTAATGCTGTATCGATGTATCAGGACTTCCTGCAACAACACCAAGCCGTTATCGTGATTCTGATTGGCCAGAAGACATTATCAAATATGTTCTATTGAGAAGACGATCACTACGTGACAAACGTTTTCAAAACCGTTTCTGGTCTTCGGTATTTCCAGACAAGTGGCTACTGAAATCAATCTTACTAACTGCTGTCTGTGCAATTTACTCCGCGCGAGTTGGCAGAATTTATTTTGCTTACTTTAACATCATTTTTCATGGTGGGGCTAAGCCATTTCTTGGTATGGCTGTAGCCTACCCCAGTATACCCTGGCGCTGCCACTGAACATAATAATAAAACAATTAAAATGTTGTATTCAGCCCTGATTAAAACAGCGGGCCCAAATCCTGAATGGGCGGGCCCAAATCCTGGATGGGCGGGCCCGGCCCCATGGGGCCCGCCCATGACGCCGGGTCTGAGTATGATAATGAATTACAGCAAACATGTGCAATATATCCATTATTACAGCTCCGTGGGCTGGCAGTAAGACGATATGGGTCCGTTCTTATTGTGCATCCATGGGTAAAGATAAACGCAACTCACATTGGTTTCTCAAACAGCATCTCTGTAAACTACGTGTATTGTATTCACTGAATTTCACTCTCTGCCTTTAACGGCTCGTTGTAGCTCCAATAGCTCCAGCCTCCACCCTCCCTGTGAGCACAGTGTGCTCTGATTGGTCGGGACACGTAACATGAACGTGCCGGGCGGCGCGGTCCCGTGGGTTAGATGCGCGTTCATAATGCAGAGGGAAATAACTCTCAGAATAACGTTATTAGCACATTATTACAACTTGAGGAACTAATGTTTTTAATAAGGGCTATACAAGTGTTCATACTGGGTAGTTTATTTAGTTTAAAAAAAATTATCCAACGATTTACAGACCACTCTTTCCCCATGTAAGTCAATGGGAAAAAGTGTTTCCGGGCCTGGCAACCAAACGGAAGTGTAGTACCGCCGTTTGGCCAGCACGAATATTTTCATCTGAGTCCGGCGCACTTCCTGGGGGCTTGGTCCTCCACGGTCCTCCACGGCTCCTTCACATGGATGTATAGCTCCTTCGTGGATGCATTTCCGGGAACAGAGATGTTTCAAAGTGTCGTGACGCAGGCCGGACTTATCTCAGCCAATGAAGGCTCTGCATGCATCCCCGATATTATTTTATTAACTGCTTTCATCGCGACGCGATGTTTCCAGAGAGAACAGCTGTGAGGTCCGTGCAGAAAGCAGAGCAGTGTGTAAAATATATATCACTCAGTATAACAGGCCTACTCTCTTTATTTGCTTTAGTTTAGTAGATATCTACAAACAAAGAGTCGATATCTTTCTAAAACCATTCAGTGCTTCACATAATAAAATACACAACGGCTGTAGCCTGATTATGTGTAGGTGTGTGTGGTTCAGTGTGTAGGTGTGTGTGGTACAGTGTGTGCGTAGATGCAGCGGACAGACAGGTCTCAGTTGGTTTGGTGTCCTCTGCTTACTTTTAATACTTGTAAATAAAACGTTTGGCCCGTAATTTATTTTCCCCATTGTAGCGACCAGAGAGGGGGGGGGGATATATCCAGTCTCTGATAGTGTTACGTTATTATGAGAGTGCTCCATTTGATTCTGAAATTGTATATATTTATATAAATATATACATAGGCTATATATATATATATATATATATATATATATATATGTGTGTGTGTGTGTGTGTGTGTGTGTGTGTGTGTGTGTGTGTGTGTGTGTGTGTGTGTGTGTGTGTGTCCACATATGTAGCCTGTTATTGTCTCATTATGAATGAATCAATGAATCAAAGTAAATATATAAGTGATCATGAACACATCTGTCTATCAGACAGAGGGCTGCTGTGCCTCCTGTCATCATTAATGGACGTCTCTTTAAAATGACCGCTCAGAGGAGAGGAGTTCTCATTTCTCTAAGCGCCTGCTGCTTCCCCTCCTCTCTCCTCGGTTCCCCTCCTTGGCTCCTCCGCTCGCATCTCCTGTGGGTGGGACTACGTCTCAAGGATAGGAGTCGAGGGGGGGAATTAGAGTTGAGAAAGGGCCTAAGTGTCTCTTAGTGAATGTCCTGTACTGCTCTTAAATCTCATCACATCAGCTTTTCCTTTCCCTCTTGGATGTTCTTCTGGACCCTCAGAGAAAGAGAAAATGGTGAAGCAGTCCTGTCTATCAGGCATGTCCTTTCAGAAATATCAAAACACATATTATTGCAGAGCAAGTGTGTCTGTTTGTTCAGGGGCTATACATTTAATGATTTTTTTATTTGAATGTGTTTTTTAAATCCAACAGTGTACTACAAAGATAATCAGGTTATGAATAAACCGTTCTAAATTCATCAACATTGAAATAAATGTATTATTAAAATAATATTTAACTGTTATCAAAACTTAGTGCAACTGTAGAAGTTTGCTCTGTTCGGTTGTCACACTGAAAGAATCACTTTTAACATGTTGTTGTACAGTCAGTATGCAGAGACAAAGGGTCGCAGTTCTCACTATGTTCAATCATATTTGCCTTAAATACATTGAAATGTGAAAGTTGAACAAAAAAGTAATGTTGCTTGGTAAAATGTAAATGTAACCTTTTGCTAAGAAAGTACACTCAACATCACTGATGTGTAGGTGATCTAGTATTCAGTCATGTTTAATGGCATGCATATCAGTGTATTAGAGTCATTACTTTATGCATTCTTTGTAAAGTATGAAAAAGGTGTACCTTGGAATCCGTGCTGAAGTTCTCTGCTGTTAGGAGTCCAGATCTGTCTCTCCTCCTCTGGTCCAGCCTGTCTGGGTCACCTTGAGGACACTTTGAACAAACAGATGTAAAGTTACATGCGTGGCTTACAGACTTCTTTACATGCAAACAACGTTTTATCTTCTTTTAAAAACAGGTCATAATCTTATTGTTATACTTAAGAAATGGCTGGATATCACAGTCCTTATACTGTATCAGTTTGAGTATTATTGAGTAGGTCCTTTTTATTTTACTGTTACTTTGGATGAGTTTTTCATGAGTCAGTCAAATTAATTTGTTTTCATATGCCATATTCATATGTATCACACACGTAAGGGTAAGACACAAACCTATTGAACAAATGCAATGGATAAGCTTAATTTTCACTGAAGTCACAGATAACGTCATATCTAATATTTAACCAAATCATTTCCTTGTCACTAAAGCATTGACTACGCTATTCATCGTCCTTAAATGCAGGCATTAAGTTACATGTTCCGTTCTACAGCCACGATAAGGCTGTTTCTCAAGTGTGATGATAATATTAAATTAAAGGAGGCATTGGTAATAATATTAAAAACAACAATGTTTGGGTCGTTAGTCGGATAGGCGGTTAGCTGCAATAAATAACTCCAGTTCAACAAACCATATTACAATATCTAAGGGAGAGTTATTATCTTGAAATGTGACGTTCATATTTTAAAGATACACACATTTCATTGTGAGGTTGATTTAATATACACTAAGCCTCTCTTCAACAATACGTTGACGTTAGCTAGTCTATTTTATGCTATAGTAGAGCTAGCGAATTTAAACGAACCTTAACAATGCATACCGGCCCAACCCATTAAGCGACATAAGCGGCCGCTTAGGGCCCCGCAGCCACTAAGGGGCCCCCTAGCAACAACAAAAAAAAAGTCATGTATTATATTATTGAGTCAATAATATAATACATTGACCGTGCTTTACCTGAACCTCATCATGACACAAGAGAGGACGGCAGGATTGTAATTTCCCGTGTTCAGTGAATGCAACAGAAGCAAGACACCAGACCAACCAGAGAGTTGAATGGAAATAAACATTTCTTATTGGCTGACAGGTACCTATCCTGTGAGCTGTGACAATGTTTAAAATAAACTCAGAGTTTTTGAAGATGGACATAAGAATATCTTTTCTTAAAAAAGATGACAATTCTCAAGTGGTGGCTCACACAACAACCCCAGAGCCACCACTTGAGCCAGGTGAACAAGGTATGTAAATGTCAGTAAACTTCCAAGTTATGCGAACATGTAAGCAAAGCATAAATTACAGCTACGTTGACGTTACTTTGAATCGCGGGGGTAAGCTAAACCGTTAGCAAGTAGCTATAGCTAGCCAGAGATATTAAATAAACACTTTGTCATACAATCTAAATGTAATGTTTTTTAGCGTTACCTGGTGATTTCAAAGAAAGCTCTCTGGAAAATGTTGACTTAGTGTTCGACATGAAGCTAGAAGCTACCTTACAGTTCACAGTTGATTCTGAGTTCTGTCAGTTAAAGTGTTTCATAGTTATCTTAGCTAAGGATCAACCTAGCACTGAAATACAGTTGCAAGAAAAAGTATGTGAACCCTTTGGAATTACCTGGATTTCTGCATAAGTTGGTCATAAAATGTGTTCTGATCTTCACCTAAGTCACAACAATAGACAAACACAGTCTGCTTAAACTAATACCACACAAACAATGATATGTTTTCATGTTTTTATTGAACACACCATGTAAACATTCACAGTGCAGGGTGGAAAAAGTATGTGAACCCCTAGGCTAAAGACTTCTTCAAGAGCTAATTGGAGTCAGGAGTCAGCCAACCTGGAGTCCAATCAATGAGACGAGATTGGAGGTGTTGGTTAAAGCTGCCCTGCCCTATCAAAAATACACACCAGTTTTGAATTTGCTATTCTTAAGAAGCATTGCCAGATGTGAACCATGCCTCGCACAAAAGAGCTCTCAGAAGACCTACGATTAAGAATGGTTGACTTGCATAAAGCGGGAAAGGGTTTCAAAAGTATCTCTGAAAGCCTTGATGTTCATCAGTCCACGGTAAGACAAGTTGTCTATAAATGGAGAAAGTTCAGCACTGTTGCTACTCTCCCTAGGAGTGGCCGTCCTGTAAAGATGACTGCAAGAGCACAGCGCAGAATGCTCAATGAGGTGAAGAAAAATCCTAGAGTGTCAGCTAGAGACTTAAAGAAATCTCTGGCACATGCTAACATCTCTGTTGACGAATCTACGATACGTAAAACACTGAACAAGAATGGAGTTCATGGGAGGACACCACGGAGGAAGCCACTGCTGTCCAGAAAAAACATTGCTGCACGTTTGAAGTTTGCAAAAGAGCACCTGGATGTTCCACAGCACTACTGGCAAAATATTCTGTGGACAGATGAAACCAAAGTTGAGTTGTTTGGAAGGAACACACAACGCCATGTGTGGAGAATCCAAAGGGTTCACATACTTTTTCTTGCAACTGTATATGGATGTTATGTGACAGTATTTCTGAGAAAAAGTCAGCTGAAATGGTGGCATAGTTGCCACTGCTTTACGTGTCGACAGCATGTTTGAACGTATTTGCAGCAGTAAATGTGGCTGTTTGGCCACTGACGTTGCCATAACAACACCTGAATTTAAATGTGCAACCTCTTTTTGTGACAGATTTTTGCAAGAAATTATAATTCTTCTGAATGATATTCCTATTGACAGCTAGTTTCTATGTGAACATTATGAGATGGACAGCCAGAGAGAATACATGAAAAACAGTTATGAAATACTATATGATAGGGCTGAACGATATATCGTGTCATGGCGATAACCGCGATATACGCATGCGCGATATTCACATCGCAGGGACGTGCGATTTTATTTTATTAATAATTTTTTTAATTACATTTTTTTTTACATTTTGTTTTTAGGACGTGCGATATTAAGTAGGTAAATTAACTTAAACACATCATGTTACAATTATTTTGCTGCTTGCTACAAAAGGAAAACTTGCGCGGCTCTCATGTCAGGGGTACATGAGTGAGTGACATGCAGGCTCTGCATGCACAGCAAACCACCAATCACAATCATTCTTGATCAGATCACAGCAGGCCCCGCCCCGCTAGTTTGCAGACCATCAAAACACCGGTAAAAAATGAAAGAGGCACAGGAGGACAATACCGGCGAGAATGAAGATTTACTTCCAAAAAGAAAAGCAACATCTGCCATCTGGAACTATTTTGGATCCAAAAAGGTTCTTCTCTTCTTCATTCACAGCTGAACCCCCTTATTTGAGGGTAAACAACATGCATTATCATGACATGTTAGATCATGACTTAAGGTATGATGAGTCAACCAGTTAAGATCCAGACGTCCGTGACTAAAATCCTTCATCCGGTTAAATATAGTTTAAAAAATGCAATATATATATCACAGGGGGAAAAAAATATATCGCAATGTCAGTTTTTTTCAATATCGTGCAGCCCTACTATATGACAAAACAAGAATACAGTTTAAGTGATTTGTAAAATATCCATAAAGAAAAATCTGCTTACAGTTCTGTTTCATATGTGTGTTGAGAGATGTATCCATAGATCTCCTAATGTTGCTCTCAAAGTGCACCAGATTGATGCTTTTAACTTCAATATTTAAAAAAAAATTCTTCCCGGGGGAGCATGCCCCCGGACCCCCCTAGAGGAGGTGAGGACCCCCTTAGAGGAGGTGAGGACCCCCCTAGAGGAGGTTAGGTCCACGGTGTTTACATGCTTATTTATACAATATGTGTGCTCATGCTAACATCATAAGACAAAAGTTGGTTCCGTGTTGTGTATAGTTAGAACGCGCTAGAGTGAGGGGGGGCCCCCAAGCCAAAGCTCGCTTAGGGCCCCCAAAAGTCTAGGGCCGGCCCTGAAACTAACTAACGTACAAGGATGACCTTATTTTAGCAACCTCACACAGATGCCTTTTGGTATACAGTAGCATCCCACTTAATGTTTTACACTCTTGGATGCTATGCATAGCATCGTTAGCACAGATGGAGCTACGATTGCTCAAATGCTAACCCAACTCTAAACATTCATTAACGTTAGCTTAATAAAAACACCAGTAACATAACATAAAGTACGCAGGGTTGACTTACCGAATAAACTGCATTCATGGACGGTCTGTTTTAACCGCAGATGAAGCATATATTTGCATGACGAATAGTCCACCAGGAACCAACACAACAAATACGGCCGAGTTCAAGTAGTGTTCTTCTCATGAGCTGAGCCCCTGTAGCATCACGGAGCCAATGGAGCTGTGAGGCTGCCAAGTGAGCGGCCCGACCAAGTAAGGAGACAGAGGCAGAACGTCTTGATACAACCCGGTGTGGGGATTTATTCATGATTTATTCATGATTTATTCATCTTTCACACATCTTTCACACATCTTTCACACATGATTAACCACATCAATATCCCCCAATGACTGTCTCCCCCAATGACTGTCTCCCCCACTATTCCCCTTCCCAATGAGCCCAACATGCCACCCTTTATAGCCCCACCAATTGGACCGTACCATCCAAAAGGGGTGGCATGTGCAGAGATGGTCAGCTCAGATAAGGACCGTAGTTATTCACAATAAACATTTAGTGGAGAATGACAAACATCCTTTACTTACATTATATTTAATTACTGTATGAAAAGAAAAACCGTTATAAACTAACAAGCCAAATGTACATGATAACAAATCACCCCTGCCTCCAACCTGCTCCTTTAACCCCATCCGGAAGGATAAAAAAGGATCCGCTGTTTCCCCGGGTACCCTTTACGATGACGGACCTTGGGACCGGAGACGGGAGAGCAGGCGGAGGTGAGTGTTATGATTATGACTAGTGATGGCGAGATGAAGCCTTATGAAGCTTTGAAGCTTTCCAGCCACTTGGTTCGCAAAAGTAGTGATGGCAAAATGAAGCTTTGAATGAAGCGTCGAACCACTTGGACAATTGTGTCGGAAATAGGTTAATTTCTCGAAGCTTCAGTTACAGCGACCTCTCCTGGCGAAGTGTAAGGCTGCAGTGGGTTTAACGTATCTTTGCCTTGAAAAATATTCGATGCACACACACACTAAGACTGAATATCATGTTCTATTTGCAATTAAAGATGGACAATTGTGTGTATTGGGTTATTGAGAAGAGACTAGAGAGTGCAGGAACATTTTTTGGGAGGAGACGGCCTTTTAACAGTTATTAAAGTATTAAAGTTGAAAAGCAATGATTAAAAGTACATCCATTCCGGGATTTGAACCAGCTGCACGGAGGACATCGCCGCATTCGGGCCGCCGGCTCGACCCAGTGGGCTATCTATTCCTTAAAACATTGAACTGTTTTTATATTACTGATAATTGTCTTTTTGTTCAGAACTTCTCCACATTTCGAAGTGTTTCCCGAATCAGAACAACCTATCTTTCTTCCTGGCTTGCTCTATAATGATACTACAATTCAAATGCAATACCAACAACAACTCAACAGCAACAACGCAAACTACGACAACAACCCACACATTGCGCATTGTTTAGAGCGGTCATAAAGTGTTGAAGCGCTCAAATTCAAAACTGTTTCAACCTGTCACCTGTCAGAATCGAGACGAGGCAGTGCATTGAATCGCGTGAATGGACCGTGAACCAGTCAAGTGATTCATTCAGGAAATGAAGCAGTTGCTGGTTCGGACGTCACATGTCACGTGATTTGAAGCAGTTGCTGCTTCTGACGTCACATGTCACGTGATTTGAAGCAAGCTTCGAAGCACTGCTTCTATGAAATAGGAAGTCCAGGGTTGAAGCTCCGTTCGAAGCTTCAGTGTCAAACTGTCATCACTACGCAAAAGGGTTCATCTCATGAGGCTTCATCATGGGCTTCATTTGAACACAAACCCCCCTGTTGGTCAAAGTGTGTACAACAGGCATATTGGACATCTCGACAGTGTGCTCTATCTCATACCGAGTTCCCATTGAGTAAAGCCTTAGAATAACTCTAAACAACGAACATTAAATCATATTTTAATTTTAACAATATTGTATTTATTCCAGTTTAATGATTGTGAATGAAAAGCCTAAGGAGGCTGATAAACATTGCAAAGAGGGATTTGTATTCCTTAATAATATTCGTAAACTTAACCATGTTGTAGCCTGAGAAAGGCTAAACCATATCAAAGAATACATTTATTAACTACATTATCTCATTTAGCTGTAGCTTTTATAAACAACAAAATACGTATTGTTCAGTCGTTGAACCAGGGACCCTGCGGTCATGAGTCAACTGCTTTCCAGCTGAGCCACAGCACACACACTGAATCTCCTTGAAAACACTGTAAGATATGTATTCCTGTATTTATTCATGTTTTTATTCCTACATTTATTTATGCTTGTATCTATTTATACTTATGACATGTTCCGACCTCTATATACAGTGGGGCAAAAAAGTATTTAGTCAGCCACCAATTGTGCAAGTTCTCCCACTTAAAAAGATGAGAGAGGCCTGTAATTTTCATCCTAGGTACACTTCAACTATGAGAGACAGAATGGGGGGAAAGAATCCAGGAAATCACATTGTAGGATTTTTAATGAATGAATTGGTAAATTCCTCGGTAAAATAAGTATTTGGTCACCTACAAACAAACAAGAGTTCTGGCTCTCACAGACCTGTAACTTCTTCTTTAAGAGCCTCCTCTGTCCTCCACTCGTTAACTGTATTAATGGCACCTGTTTGAACTCGTTATCAGTATAAAAGACACCTGTCCACAACCTCAAACAGTCACACTCCAAACTCCACTATGGCCAAGACCAAAGAGCTGTCAAAGGACACCAGAAACAAAATTGTAGACATGCACCAGGCTGGGAAGACTGAATCTCCAATAGGTAAGCAGCTTGGTGTGAAGAAATCAACTGTGGGAGCAATTATTAGAAAATGGAAGACATACAAGACCACTGATAATCTCCCTCGATCTGGGGCTCCACGCAAGATCTCACCCCGTGGGGTCAAAATGATCACAAGAACGGTGAGCAAAAATCCCAGAACCACACGGGGGGACCTAGTCAATGACCTGCAGAGAGCTGGGACCAAAGTAACAAAGGCTACCATCAGTAACACACTACGCCGCCAGGGACTCAAATCCTGCAGTGCCAGACGTGTCCCCCTGCTTAAGCCAGTACATGTCCAGGCCCGTCTGAAGTTTGCTAGAGAGCATTTAGATGATCCAGAAGAGGATTGGGAGAATGTCATATGGTCAGATGAAACCAAAATATAACTTTTTGGTAAAAACTCAACTAGACGTGTTTGGAGGAGAAAGAATGCTGAGTTGCATCCAAAGAACACCATACCTACTGTGAAACATGGGGGTGGAAACATCATGCTTTGGGGCTGTTTTTCTGCAAAGGGACCAGGACAACTGATCCGTGTGAAGAATGAATGGGGCCATGTATCGTGAGATTTAGAGTGACAACCTCCTTCCATCAGCAAGGGCATTGAAGATGAAACGTGGCTGGGTCTTTCAGCATGACAATGATCCCAAACACACCGCCCGGGCAACGAAGGAGTGGCTTCGTAAGAAGCATTTCAAGGTCCTGGAGTGGCCTAGACAGTCTCCAGATCTCAACCCCATAGAAAATCTTTGGAGGGAGTTGAAAGTCTGTGTTGCCCAGCGACAGCCCCAAAACATCACTGCTCTAGAGGAGATCTGCATGGAGGAATGGGCCAAAATACCAGCAACAGTGTGTGAAAACCTTGTGAAGATTTACAGAAAACGTTTGACCTCTGTCATTGCCAACAAAGGGTATATAACAAAGTATTGAGATGGACTTTTGTTATTGACCAAATACTTATTGTCCACCATAATTTGCAAATAAATTCTTTAAAAAGCAGACAATGTGATTTTCTGGATTCTTTCCCCTCATTCTGTATCTCATAGTTGAAGTGTACCTAGGATGAAAATTACAGGCCTCTCATCTTTTTAAGTGGGAGAACTTGCACAATTGGTGGCTGACTAAATACTTTTTTTCACTGTAAGTGAGGGTTTGAGCTCTCTTAATTACATCGTGTCAGCACCGGGCCCGGGTACAGGAGGGGTAATATGGTTCTTATTATACATCCATGGGTAATATGAGCGTTGTGGTTCAACCGATCTGAATCGCTTCGTGAAGCAGTCACGTGGTATCGTCAGGCAGCGAGGCTTCGTTTGTCATCGGTGACGTCACTGGCACAAAACGATACAAGCCTCGATACATGCTTCACAAAAAGCTTCGGGGATTACTCGACACACGCTCCGAAGCCTCGGCGCAATACGTAACATCACTAATTATGACTGTTATAGGAGTAACTTGTACCATTAATGCACCTTATATCATGACCTTTACACGCTAAACATATCCTTTGCACATAATCTCAACCGCTGTCAATCTACACAAACCAACACGTTCGGCGCTCTCGCTATAACTCCCCTTTCTTTCCAGGTGGAGCCGAGAGCCCGACCAGCTTAATACGGTTGAATCATTGAATACACACTACATCAATAAATAGTATAAAATGTGCAAATATGCAATGTTTAACTGTACTGTGCAAATCCCGCTAATAAAGTGCAAACTGTTCACTAAAGTGCTGCGTGACATTTGTCCTGTGCAAACCCACATGTGCAAGATTACCCAGCCCGAAGCCGTCAGTCCATAGTCACAGGAGCTACCGGAGCTAGAAGTGAGACAGAGGAGCTAGGAGCAGCAGTCCCGTTGTCATGAAGGGGGAATCTAACTATATACAGAATATGTTTTTGTGGATCCAGGCTAGAAACATGTTCAGTTAAGTTGGAAATTTTAACATAGGGTCTACGGGAATTGCTCCCATCTGCATCCATCGCCTACAGTTTGCAGCATTGGGCTTCACCGCACTGTCCCGGGGTTGGCCGCTTGGCTCTGACAGGCCAGAAGTCGGTTAGATTGCATTCGGGCTCATTTGCTTATCCTGTCTGAGTAGCCCGGATGATGCTGCATCGCAATTTTTGACGTCAAATTTTATACACCGAATTTTTGGGATCTGAATTTGAACATTCAAATTTTTTTAACTTGAATTTTTAACATTTTTATTTCACTTGGGTAAATTCGGAGCAAAAAAAATTCAGATACATGATTTTCAAAGTAATTATTTTCAATGCTATAAATTCGGTGTCTGATCAAATTCAAATACTATATAATATAATCTCTTGTTTGCTTCCATAGTCTTCCTCCAAAAATCGTAAATAGTAATGAAAATAAATATACGTAAATGACAAACACTCCCATCTTTTGTATTCACTCTGAAACTGTCAATATATAATCCAACATTTTATTATAATTTAATTATTACAATTATGAATTATTCAGGTCCATATGCGACAGATGTGTCAAGGTAGTGTCAGTTGCCTTATTCCCACAAATAATAAATGAATGCATGACTATTAAAAACAACTTCATATCAGTTCAGTGCCTGGTAAAAATGTTGTCCCTGTTTTTATTTATAATAAACAGATTAATAGTGTATGGGGCAGGAGCTCCAACAAGCCGTTTAGGACAGAGAGTGAATACACATACTATACAGAGATGTGTGTTAGACACTTTTATCCAAAGCGACTTACATACTCAATACTGTGGGCAATCCCCACAGGAGCAATTTGGGGTGAAGTGTCTCAGGGACACAACGACATGCTGACTGCAGTGGGGTTTGAACCTGTGACCCCCTGACCCGAACACCAACGCACAACCCCACCACACTCCTCCCAATTTTGGAAAATTGCACAATATAAATCTATTTTAGTAGACCTCAACAATGGAATTATGATCAGTAGAAATGGCCATGTCATCGGACCTTTAACATACTGCTGGAACCCAGGTAACACAGTCTCGAGGCGACATTGGTTCATGTCCCCGAGCGCTATTGCCGGTGCATCGGGGTGGCTGAGTTGCAGCTCGTGAACACAGTCAGCGATGGAGCCGGCCTCAAGTGACGCTCTGCCGCTGGGAGGCACGTAACCAACAGCAAAATACACCCGCCGCTGTAGGTATCTTTTTGAATGTGAAAACTTTATTTAAATGATGTTCCCATTTGTTTTGCAAACATGTAGCCTAGCCTTGGTACCTTTTTAATAGGGGGAACATGAAAACACTGGCCCTGCATGAAGTTTATTTATGTGTTGCCGGTATGGATGTTTTTGTTGGGGTGTCATACACTACCTATATTTTATATTTGTTTTCCCAAGTGCAATGTAAGGGTAGGTTCACAAATGCAAACATTCTTTAAGCTTTATCATTCTCTAACATTCATGTGTTGAAACTTGTAGTCACCACTACTAACATTCACTTCTCTTACCCCTGCCTCCCGAAAAAAAAAAAGCATTTAGTATGTAATGTGAAGAAAACCAAGTTATTCTTTTTCTATGTTGGAAGTGGAGAATTTAGGCAACTGGCTACGAAGGTGGAGCGGGTTTCCTTTTGTTGTCCTGGTGGTGTTAAAATTGCACTCTTTCTGGGAAATGTTATAACCTTTCTTTATATACTGATTAGATTTTTTAAAGACTGTGGGTTAGCTCTGTTGTGTTTTGCTCCTGTCTCACCCCATGTCTGGATGGACACATGCAATCTGTGGTCCCTACATGACCATCTTACGAATAAATGTTAATCCAAATTACTCTTCGGTCTTTTTTTTGAATGGACAGGCAAGTCTATCGGTGAGTTTATCATGTTGCACACTGGAAAAAACACCTGCCATTCTGCAAGGACATGTTCAGCAGAATTTATTAAATAAAATACAAGAACACCATAGGTATTTTACTTGAGTAAAACTAACAATACTAGAGTATACAAATACTCAAGTACAAATCCTGCATTTAAAATCTAATATAGGAAATATATCTGGGTTATTTCTTGTGCTTGATATTTTGATAAATGCATCAGTAAGCGTTGACATTTTTTCATCATTAAGTCACATAGTTTAAAAACATACTCTGATCTAACATGTATAGAACCTAAACACTGTGACAGTCATTCAGAACATGTTTTAGTTTTTCATGGCAACATCAGAATCAGAAAGACTTTATTATCCCAGGGAAAAATTGGTTACAGTTTCATTTCAGATTCCAAAGAAGAACTCATCGTCTGGACTTTGCTGTTCAGTTTTTCCACAACTTTGGCTTTAAGATTCTATCAAATAGTGCATTCGTTTTAATTTAAACAAGCAGGTTATTCACTAAACATGTATAATTAAATATTCTAAAGCTTTCTACAATATTCTATGCAACTATTTCACCAAAAATAAGTAACAAAAACTGAAAGAAAACCAACAGTTTTTCAAAGCCAATGTCTACATTTATGTTTTATGTTAATGATAACATACAAATCATTAACATAAACAGAGATGGTCTTCAGAAGTCACTATACGCTTGGCACTTTTCCCTTCAGGTCATCAATATTAAAATCACAAATCAAAACCACAGGAGCTGTAACCACGGTGATGTAAAAGCAGCTATAAAAAGTGTAATGTTACATTAAATGCTGTAGTGGGTTAGTACCAGTTTCAGGATGTCCTGTCATAATCACCCTTACAATGATGATCACCTTCTATCAATATAACTCTATTATAAAGTTTCACATTCCAGGCACCAGGCTTGCACCTGTACCAACACATGTTTAGTCGTATAAGGTGAGACCAGTGATCTGTCCTCGGGTTGAATGAATAACTTTATCCAAATTCAACAACAATACTTGGTGTAACAAGAGTAAATACACTATGCTGTGTAAACTGGCTGGGTACACGTCTATTCATGTTCATGAAAACTATGATTGACACAATAACTGTCTGTCAGTCAGCAGGATCACAGAAAACTACTGGCCCTATTTTCATCAGACCTAATGGAAGTGAGAGGCATAGGCCAAGGATGAACGGATACAAAAATAATGTTTAACTTTCATTCACATTGCGAGATAGAGAATTTGTGCTGCATTCATGTGTTGTCGTAATAATCGGACATAATACTTTCCTAATAGAACAGTTCTTATGAAGGCCCGCTCGAGTTGGAACAATAACTTGCAAACAGATATCACGTTGTGTTTAAACACCGAGCAAAACAACACATTGTTTCCATACCACAAATAAAAGTGACTTCCCAACTCAGTAAAGGGTCCATGAGAAGAGCCTGTGAACGCACCGCTGGCTGAGTCTGCTCTTTGTAGATTTCCTCTGGGGTCAAGTTTGTGCTCACAGAAACATGTTTTCATGTCATGTTTAAAAGAACAGCTGTCATTTTTGTATTTGACCTATTTAACCTTTGTTAAACCGGGACTTCCCATTGAGACTCAGCAAAACCAAGGGTTTCAAAAAAGAGCAAACATGGGAAATGAATAACATTATTCATTTTGCACCCAAATTAGTTATGCTAATATTAGCCCATTGTTTATGAATTGTGTTACACCTGTTTTATTGGATTACGTCCAATGCTGTGTTTCAATTGCAAACGTACTTGTTGAACACTATGTATACGTATCTATACTAACTGTTATAGTCAAATCATTTTTACTGTTATAACATAAACAAAAAATCAAGCCACATGGTGTCAAACTGCGAGGAAATGTCCTTTAAACCAGCAGGTTATTATGGAAGGCAACGGCAAATGTTTCCCAACAATTAAATACTTTTCTTCTTTTTTACTAAAGTGGTTTATTGCCATTCAAAATCCTTTGAATTTGTGCCATCAGCGGGCAGCTCCACCATGTCTTTTGTGCATTGTCGAACAGTAGTGTACATCCACAAATATTTGTTTAAATAAAGTCTGCCTTCCCTGCATGGCGGTGCTGCTGAGGAACGCTGTAAGAAATTCATACATGATATTTATCCAATGCAAGTTATTTCGCATAGGTGAAAAAGTGTATTGTACTGTATGCTATTCTTGTTGGGATGAAACGTGGTCACCATGTGGTGTGTTTATGCTCTGAAGAGAAGATGAAAGGGGCGTTCATTCAAGGCACATCAAATGCATATTAACTGTTTTAACTTATATGTAAACATCATGAAATGCACAATAGTGCTTTATGGGTTAAGCTTATTATGGTAGGAAGCAACTATGCCTAGATCTGTGGCAGAAATAGCCCTGTATATACTATATATATTAAATTAAATTGTTCCAGTCCATTTTAAGTGTGCTTGAATTGCTTGTATGTATTTGTTTCCTATTTTTCCAGAACAACAGAGCAAGGAACTGCCATACAAAACAACCAATGTGTCAAACAAGTAGAAAAATACACCGTGCTGTTAATAAACCAGTTTGTAAAAATATGTGCTTTCGATTTCTCCAATAAACCCTGGTTCTAACTGAACTGTTTGAGCACTGAAGTCTGTGCAGGAGACAGCGACACACTGTGGCTCCTCCCTGTCTTAAAACTCCCTTCTTTTGCTGAAAGCTCTGAACAAGAAGTCGCTGTATCCAACTACAGTCCTGCTGAGTGTGTTAGAGGAAGACTTGAGCTACCTGGCTGCTGATTGGATAAGAGTATAAGCTGCATGTTTGAGAATTCCTTATCGGTTACCAGAAATACTGCCTTTACATGCATGTTTTTTGGAGTCATGGTGTAGGACTTAGTGCAGCATTTTTGGGCCGGCGTCGAACTCGGATTTGAACTTCCTCATCCTGTGAAACAGAGAAAACAATCATTACTATAAATTAATCAGTGGTGTAGAGTAACTAAGTACATTTACTCAAGTACCGTTCTAAAGTAACATTTTTAGAGACATGTACTTTTGAGTATTTCATTTTTTGCTACTTTGTAATTCGGGTAGAATTACAAAGTTCTACAGTTCAGAACAGTTCAGAGGTACATGGTGTACTTCTACTTCACTACATGTATTTAATACCTTTAGTTACTTCACAGATGTGGATGAATGATGTGAAATATAACCAAGTGTTAAATCAGACTTTAGTTCCCCCATTCTGTCTCTCATAGTTGAAGTGTACCTAGGATGAAAATGACAGGCCTCTCTCATCTTTTTAAGTGGGAGAACTTGCACAATTGGTGGCTGACTAAATGCTTTTTTGCCCCACTGTATATATATTATTCTGAAATGGACCAATCTGCACAATCACTACTTCTACTGTCGCTACTTTCACTATATTTTGATGAGAATACTTTTCTACTTTTACATGAGTAACATTTTGAATGCAGGACTTTTACTGTAACAGAGTATTCCTACACTCTGGTACTTCTACTTTTACTAAGTACAAGATCTGAGTACTTCTACTTTTACTCAAGTACAAGATCTGAGTACTTCTACTTTTACTCAAGTACAAGATCTGAGTACTTCTACTTTTACTCAAGTACAAGACCTGAGTACTTCTACTTTTACTCAAGTACAATATCTGAGTACTCCCCCCCCCCCCCCCCCCCCCCTGCTATTAATGTAGAAATGATTGCTGTGGTAATATGACATAATTGAAACCCTGAGGAGTAAATTCATTAACAATGAGTAAATGATGTAGTTTTGTACACACAGTTTCAGCAGTGTCTGCTGTCTCCTCTTCTTCGGTGTGTTCACTGCCCTGAGTGAAGGCTTCGTAGTCGGAGAGCGCGCTCTCCACGGCCTCCTCATCGTAGTCCGTCTGGCAATCATCAGACAGCTCCTCTACAGGCACACATTACAGTATGAGCATATTTTTTCACTATTTTCTTCAACAAATGTTTTACAAAAATGAATGTTTGAAATCATAAAACGTTATCATTATATAGATTTCCAAAAGGATGATTTATGTATTTTTTTTAAAAACGTTATCCTTCTGAGAGCTTTAGAGGATGGACATAGTGTCCCGTGTTTGAAGTGGATATAGAGTAGTCAAAATCAAAAACAGTATTTTAAGGAAGATCCACAAGAGTTTATATAAATATAAAACATTTTTGATGCATTGGTTATTGATTACAATATTTTCTGATAACTAACCATCGATCACTGGATTCTTGACAGGTTCGATTCTCGACACTATCTCTGCCAGGTCTGTGAAGGACGCGTTGGGACACGTGACCACCTGAAAGACACAAACTGCATTACTCTAAAGTCAATCCGTCTTTTTTCTTCCTCCTTTACAAACAGACATCAATTGGCATCAATTTTTTCTTTTTAAATAAGTCGCTGTGACTTTGTGCTGACAAAGCCTTCACCTATTTGATAATTCAATGGCTTACCACGACACCACTGGCACTAAAATGAGTGCATTTAAAGATGCACTCAAGAGTTTGTAGTCACTAGTGTCACTAGAGCATGGTTTGAGAGTAAATCCTGGTTCTGTGTAATCCTGCATGCCACAAGCTAGGTGACGTGTAGAGGAGGGCACTGCATATAATACTGCACATACAATAAGTGAACATAACCATGAGGATACAAATTCAGATCAGCAAGAGTGACATTACATATAACTTCCAATAAACCATTTTAAGTAACTAATACAGAAATTACAATAATTAACCAAGTTAATTGGTGTACAGAGAAAAAAGGACCCAGAACAGAGCCTTGAGGGACCTCAGAGGTTCGTTGGCAGGTTCTGAATGATGTGAGCATGGGAAGTGCAGAGCCAGAGACTGCTAGTTGTTGAAGGTTATGAAGGAGGTACTGGTGATTCACCGGATAATTATGAATAGTTGAAGCATCTAAAAATGTAGCAATGCAATGTCAATAATAAAAAATTACAGTGAGCATGTTAAAACTCTTAAAAAGAAGCCACAGGCTGGGAACAACATGTGTGTTGGGCCTCACTGCTGCATGAACTGAATCTCTGACCACATAGAGAAATTGTATTAACCACATTAACAAGAAGAGGACAGAAGGACGGACCACATTAAGAACTATGAGATACATTGTGCCTTTGGCGCGTAAAACAAAACATGATCAGTAATTCAAAATCTATCATAGTCTAGGTCAGTAGTTTCTGCAGTTTGCACTCACATGGCCAGTTTTGGTCTTGTGGAACTCCTCCTGATGTCTGTCCTTCAGCATGCTGTCCACCACACCACTGCGTTGCCACACTTCGAACAATGTCTTTCCGTGCTGGTACCCCACCTCCTGCACACAGGGAGGTTGGGGGTCAGAGGGAGATTCTGAGCCTCCAGGTGGAGGAGGCATGGGTAATATTACATTGAGGAACAGAGCGAAAACTCACAGCGATCTCGTCAAACTTGCCGAACTCCAGTGTGCCGTAGTGGTCGATGGGTGGCCGGATGTACTCGCAGTACTCGCTGTCTTTGACCTGCTCCAGCTGCTGCACACAGCACACGTATGCTAGCCGGGTTTGGATCTCTGCCATGTTCAGGACCTGGGAGGTAACAAGAGTCGACTCTTACAGGGCTGCGAAGGCCGATACTCACCATCGGATTGCTTACATTCCACCATTCTCACATACTCTCCACTATTTCTCTCAAATAATATCAGTAAGTGATACAATAGTCGTTTTCCCACTTAGTACTAAAAATAGTACACATCTGACATGAATAGTACCTTGACTTTCTCAGACAGAGGGTTGAAGCGTTTCCATAGCAGCCACCAGCCGTTCAGAGAGTCGCCATAGTTGGTTAAGTTGGTTTCATCCCGACTTCCAACATCGATTGCAATCACAACCTTGGCCCCCATAGAGCGAGCCACGTCCGCTGGAACAACACGAGACCAACACGTTCATTCTCTCAGGTCCTGATTATATTCTTTTTGTTGGCTTCTTATTGTGAGCATGAGGTTTAACAAGATCACACAATTATTACCCAGAGTTACAACTGGTTTGGATTTTTTTATATAAGATATTTATGCTTTGTTTTTTGCTTACTTTGTCCTGTACATTTAACGTAAATGAGGAATACTTTGAGTTTACACATTAAAGTGTCAAGGTGTTGGGGAATACAACTACAAAAGTGTGACTTTATACAGGTTGTATAAAGTCTTATTTTGTCACCAGAAGCAGCTGATGAAGTCTAACAACACTTCAGTAATGTGTCCTGACTGAGTCAGCATAGGTTGGGGTTGAAGGTTAAAGACAGAACATATTGGGGGGGGGGGAGTTTGAAAGCAATTTGTAGCTCCGTATGAGTCTCCAGGCTACTTTAGCCACTACTAGTATAAAACATCCAAATCTTCAAGCCAACTTTCAGGGGTCGAGTGGCATTGTGGGTATTGTAGGCAGCACGTTTTGACCAAAAAAAGAGTGTGAGGAATTATTTTTTTCTGATTTGTCAATTGTTATATAATTAATTTATGTATCTATGCCATTGCCTTGTAATTACAAATGATTTATTTTAACTTAAAACGCAAATAAAAAAAAATATTAAAATAAAACTGCTGCATCAGTCCTTTTGTTTAGCTGATTTTGACAATGTTATATCAGGTCAATGGATAATCAGTGGTGTACAACTTATAAGAATCCGGTAACACTTTACAATAAGACTACACTTATAAAGGGTTTACGAATAGTTTGTAATTCATTTATTAATTAGGTTGTGAACACTTTATAAATCATGAATAAGCTTTTACAAGACATGAGATAAACAGGGCAACTGTGACTGGTTGCTTGCCAAATAGTGAGCCCACATTTATCTGTACTGCTAAGCCTTATATTGGCTACCAGAGGCATGACAGGGGGGAAGCGAGAGACCAGTAGGAAAAATGGTTATTACAAAAAATTTAAAAAATTTAAAAATATAATAATTTGAAAAATGATTGATTCGAAAATAATATGATACAGTACAGTACAATTACGTCTGGGTTTCTGTGTTTCATTCAAGCTCGGCTCTGTATGTGTGTGGAACGAGCCATTTTGTGTGCATGCGCGCGAGAGAGAGAGCGCACCGGTACCGGAGATCGTTGTTGTTAGCTTCTGGTGCTAGCGAGCTACGCTAACGGAAATAAGGAGCTTTTTCCACAACAAGGTGGAGGAGACTCCTCTATTTGCGTGGGGAGTGTTGCAGTAGAAAATTCCACTGTAGCGACCGGTACATTAATGGGAAACACTAAATGTTTGAGCACCCTCTATGAAACGTCAAGCTACCCCACAGTAGCTTGACGTTTCATAGAGGGTGCTCAAACATTTAGTGCACCCCCAAAAGAAAATCTCTGGCGCCGCCACTGAGCCTGCAACCCCATTTTAAATGTGCAGTGCAAAACAGGCTCATTGCAGCCACTAATGCTGTGATAAGAAGACACACTTTGCCAAATATCAGCATTTTCTTTCTTTTCATTTTTTTGCACAGATTGCAAAGTGGCAAAGTATTATAACTTATTGTTCTAGCAAAGGGATTGCACAATTGTATTATGTATTTTTTTTTTACCACACATAATTATGGAGCATTGTTCTATTATCACTGTTCTAGCAAAGTGATTTTTTTATTTTTTTGAAAGGAATGCTCACGTTCATATTGATGTATTTTAATAAACGTTACTATTTCTGTTGGGGGGGGGCCCGACTTTTTTTTTTCTCCAAAGGGGGGGCCTGACAGAAAAAGTTTGAGAACCACTGAGTTATAGGAATAAGCCCCCCCAAAACAGATCTATACTGCCCAGTCTATAATGGTGTACTATATTTCTAACAAAGCTTGAATTCCTTTAAAAAGTAGATGTTCCAATACCTTGCTATACACTGAATACATCCTTTCCCACTTATGTGAAGCAATACAAGCAATGAACCCCCCCCCCCCCTCCCAATGTCCCTCACCAGGCAGGTTGTTGATGTATCCTCCGTCCATGAGTAAGTGTCCATCTTTGGGGTCACAGAGCGGCGGCAGGTAACCAGACAGGGACATACTAGCCCGGACGTATCGCCACAGAGAACCTGAAGACAGAGACAGGACATCAACATGTTGAATAATAGAAAAAAAGACAATAGTAGAAATAGATAGCTGACTGTAAGCAGTTTTAAAACATACTTTACATCAGATATCCAAGAAATAAAGCATCATAGGGATGTTTTTTTCATTAGTACTCTGTTTTGCTAGACCTGTTTTTCCAACCTTTAAGTGGAGTAAAAACATGTTTTTAGGGGGGATTCCATAAATGAAATATATTCACATTTGGTACAGTGGTGGAAGAACTACTCAGAGTTCTTGCTTGCTCTTCTAAAAGTGGTAATTTGAAAGGGTTAGGGTTACAAGCTTAGATCCTGCATTCTACATCTTACTTTAGTAAATTACAAAAATATTGGCATCAAAATATGCTAAAGTACCAAAAGTAAAAGTACTTATTAAGGGTAATTGTCCACTTCAGAATCACATGTTAATACATTACTTGATTATTATTGTTATGAAATGTGGAGCTACTATAGTTTTTTTGTAATTTGCTGCTTGATATCTTAACCTATAATTAAATGTCAATGTTTGTTTATTAGTTTATTTATATTTTGTATTATCTGATAATCTAAATCTGTAAAGTAACTAGCTACTAATTACTATTAGTGAAGTAAAAAGTGCAACATTGGCTTCAAAATGTACTGCAGTAGAAGTAGTGTAACATTAAAATACTCAGGTAAAGTAAATATACTTCATAACATTTCACCCCTAACTTTGCAATTTTCTAAATGAAGAAGCTGTTTTTTTAAATGAATGTATCAGAAGATTTAGATGAAAAAGATCCAGAAGGCGCTCAGACCGTCAGTGTGCGCCCTCATGCAGGACGCTGTGATGTCAGTGGTGATGTTGAAGTAGGGCAGCCACAGGTCCTGGCAGAGGAAAGGTGGTAAAGCAGACACAATTATATGTCATAAAGTATCTGCTCTCATGAGTTATTAATGTTGCTTTGTCACAATTATACCATATGCATAATGTTAAATAAAAAACGAAATAATCCTCATAGCAGGGCCGGTAAAAGTAGCTCAAGGGATTTGGAACAATACCAATGATCTCTTAAATTTGGCTTAGTCTATATATCCTATTTGCCCGACTGCTTACGTCATTTTAAATACTTTAAAAGAAAACCATTACCGTACCTCTATCTGTTTGCCGTTGAAGACGGAGCTGATGCTGGAGTTAAAGGACGCTCCAGAAAACATGGATGTAACAGGGTATGTCAGATCCCAAATCTTCTTAAAGAAGGAGTTCATATCCTGAGAAACAGAGGAAGTTATTAAGGGAAGTGAAGAAAAAAGTGTAGTAAACTATTAGACTCAGCTTTCCTCTGAAAGAATGATGTCTTAAAAATAGTAATAACAAACGTTAAACTAGTGTCAAGAATACTTAAATATCAGAGCTGGGGTCATAATAAATAGACCATGCTCTGGATGAAAATACATTTTTTTTATAACAAAAATCTAAATCTAAGTAACATTCGGCTTTTCCATTTAATTAAAAGTGCATTTGTATCTTCATCCACACACCATGGCCCACTCCCGAGCCCGGACCCTCATGCGGCTGTTGCTCTTCTCCTCAGCGTACAGTGCTCCCATTAAGGAGCCGATGGAGGTGCCCCCCACCATGTCCACAGGGATCCCTGCCTCATTCAGAGCCCGCAGGATCCCCACCTGAGAGCAGCCCCTGCAGAGAGACAGGCCTCATGACATCACAGGGTATCTGGGATATCACATACTGCTGAAGATTCTGACACACGCACACAAGTGCAATGTAACCTGATTGTTACCCCCCCCCAGAACTCCCTCCCCAGTTACGTCCAAAAGGCCAACACTGCAGTTATTATCGCAACTATACAACAACAACAACAACTACTACTACTAGTACTACTCAGCCTACTTTCAGCTACAGAAACCAACTATTACATTATTCAGCTATTTCAGGATATTGAGGCTATACAGGTTGTTGTTTATACCTTTTTTAACTTTTCTTTTAAATATTAAGCTTAATTACTAGTATTCCTACTCCAGCATATCATTTACCAAGTCAGTGCAATGCATTTTAGCTGTAACAATTTTGATTACAATCTTTTCACTTTTCTGTATTTTCCCGCTAAGTTCAGGAACACACTTACTTGGTCTCTGTAGCTAAAAGCAGCTACAGAGACCATTCAACTATTAAAATATTCAGATTTTTCTGCATTTTCAGCCAAGTTCAGCAACACATTTTCGCAGCATACAGCATTCACACGCATTTTCAGCAGGAAATGCATTTTCTAGTTAATGTTGAAGTGGAGATTTACAAGAAATATTTTAACTTCTACTGTGTAAAGGGAATACTGCTGTTAAAAAGCACCTTATTTGTTTGAAGTGTTTGCAAACCAAATGTTATTGCACTTTTGTTCATTTCACAGTACTAATCAAATACAAGTACGCAATACACTACTTTTGAATTCATTATTGAACATTTTAATCGTTGCCCAGCACTAGTATTACTATAATTATTATAGTGTTCAGAGAATCTGGACAGCCAAAAACGGTTTCTTAAGTGTTTACCATTGCAAGATACTAGAACCTGTAAAGAAACATGTGCAGATGCATCTGAAAGAAATGGTAGTATCTTGTGGGAATGTTAACAAAAAGGCCTGTGGGACAACTAGCAGAGGGTTTGCTATCATTCAGAAAGGCCAAGGCTGATATTTGTTAGGGGGGGAGCACATTTCCTCAGACGAAAGAAAATGAGGTTCTATTTCGTATATGGCTTCGCCCTCTAAGGCTATCGCTATTGGGTAATCCCCCTGCGCACCCGCGCAGCACTGAAACACTTGTAGTCCACGCCCACCCGCAAGGTGGGCCCCACCCGCAAGGTGGGCCCCACCCTCGGGCTCCCTTCCGGTATAAATAGGAAGGAGGCCCGACAATCTGCTCCCTCTTTTCTTCAGTACCCCGTTACTGAAGCACAAGAGACACTTCAATTGCAGAGTAAACATGAGTAACAATTGTGTGAGAGATTGTCCCTCATGTGGCTCTGGGTTCATAATGAGTTATGACCAGCACACAGTATGCAAATCCTGCCTGGGGTCAGAGCACGCGTACGCGGCTCTAAACCAGCAGGTCGCATGCACACACTGTGCCCATCTCCTCTCGGGCGACAGGAAGCGGAGAGCGGACGCTCTCGCTGCTGCGGCCGAGGAGGACCATTGGTCCGTCCAGGCTTAAGAGCCCGCGGACGGGGGCCTCGTGTCCCTGGGGCCGAGTGCCGGGCAAGAGTCGGACGACTCCTACCCCGCCTCCCTCCACGGTTCACCGTTCGGTTCTCCCCTCCCTCCTCTCCCCCGGACGGGGGAGACAGTCGGAGCAGGGTGCCAGCTTGGCGGCCGAACATGCTTTCCCCGTCTCCGTCACCACAGCGCTACCGGCGATAGGTGGCATCCTAGGGGAACTGCCGGAGATCATACGCAAGGCGGCCGCCTGCAGAGATCTCCCCGTTCCCCTAGCTCAGGAGAGGTGTGCTCCGGACGACATGACCAGAGTTTTTTCGCGGGTGCAGACGGTCAGGAGTGACCCGATCTGGCCGCGCTTCCCGGCCATCAGGAGGTTCCAGGATGGGGCGGTGGCGAACCCGAGGACCCTGAAGGCTCCGGTGGCCACATTTGTTCCCCTCACCAGGGTGGAGGGGTTCACAAATGCTGGTTTCCCAGCCACCCCTTCTCTGGAAGACAGGCCAACATAATCGCCGGACGGCGCCCTACGTTGAGCTCCCCCAGAGACCAGTATGTCGCCCGCCAGGCCGACCGGGTGCACCAGTGTGCCTTTCAGGCGGCGGCGGCGAATAACATCCAGATCACAGATCCAGCGCCACCTCTGGCTGCAGCAGGCGTCTGTTACGGAGACGGCCAGAGAAGTGCTACTGGACGCTCCAATCGGACCCCAGTTCCACGCCATGGTGGAGTCCATGAAGACGGCCGCGGAACAGGCGGACGACATTCTCCAGCATGTCAGCTGGCTCCAGCCTGCTGAGCGCCCACAGCGGCACCAACGCCCGCAGCAGCCGCGGCGTCCACACCGGCAGCAGAGGCCGCAAGCGGAGAGACGCCCACAGCAACCGCCTCGGCGTCAGGCTCGCCCTTCGGCGGCTACAGGGGCTCCGTCCGTATTTTTACCGGAGAGATTTATTTTTGCCGGTCTTCAGCATATTTTACCGGTCATAGTCCGGTAATTACCGGCTAACGGGAACTCTGGTGTGTAGAGAAGGCTGGAGTCACGACACAGAGGAGGGATGAGAGTGTGTTTTCCTCTGGACGACCTGCTATATGCTGGCTCGCTCCAGGGAGGAAGTCGTTTTACAGACGTTACATCTCGTATCACATCTGTCAAAGCCTGGGTTTCGTAATAAATTGGAAGAAGAGCTGTCCTCTTCCCTCTCAGACAAACGTTTATCTGGGAGTGGAATTAAACTCAGCCAGCATGAGAGCGCGGCTCTCGCGGCAGAGAGTGGAGAAACTGACAGCTCTCCTCCGGCAAAACCTGAAGCACGGGCGTGTCACATCCCGCAGGCCCTCTCCGTAATACAGCTGCTCAGCATGACGTCAGCTGGTCACGTGTTGATCCCCCTGGGTCTCCCCCGCAGGAGGAGTCTCCAGAGGTGGTTCATTCGCCCGCGCATCGACCCAGTGCGTCAGGTAATGTGCTGGAGCTGTTCTCCAGTTGACAAGTATTCCAGCACTTCGCCCCGTTGCTGTACAATCAAACGTGTGTTGATTCGCACAGACAACAGGCCACGGCTATGGAAGCAGCCTACCTCAATCGCCAGGGAGGAGTACGATCTGCGCAGCTTCTGAACGCAGCCAGGCGGCTGCTGTTCTGGGCGCGCACACACGTTGCTCTCCATCAGAGCAATGTATATTCCCGGCGAAATTAACAGAGGGGCTCGCAGAGCGCAGCAGCCGTTATGCGAGGAGTACGGAGACTCAGACCTGTATCACGCACACTGGCGTCTCAGTGGGATTTGGCTTTGGTGTTGCGCACACTAAAGCAAAGCCCCATTTGAACCTTTAGACCAGGTTCCCCTTAAACTGTTATCAGCCAAAGTAGTACTACTTTTGGCTCTATCAGCGAGAAGGGTGAGTGATTTGTCTGCTCTCTCTGTGGCTCCGTCAGCTCTCCGGATCCAAGGAGATGGCAGTTCAGCTGTTTTACGCCCTAACCCGGCTTCATGCCTAAGGTCATCACAACTCTTTTAGGTCAAGAGTGATCACCCTAGCTGGCACCCCACCAGAGGAATTTCCTCCTCCACGGCTTTGCACGGAGGAATGTCAGTGGAAGATATTTGCACTGCTGCATCTTGGTCTTCCCCCTGTTCATTTTTTCAATTGTATTTGAGGGATGTCTCCCATTCCTCTCTGACACACCCTGTACTGAGTGTCCTGTCAGAGTGAGTGACGTCAGGGAGCCAGCTGTGCGCCTCTCTCCTGCCTCTCGGCACACGGAGAGCGCCCTCTTTTTCCCTCTTATGAGAGGGATGTTTCCTTTTTTCCTCTGACACACTTTGTACAAGGGTCTTGTCAGAGTGAGTGATGTCAGGGATCCAGCTGTGCGCTCTCCTGCCTGTCTACACGCAGGGAGCTGCTGTTCCCCCTCTATGATCGCTGGACAAGGTGGGACCTTCGTCTCTACTTCTCACAGCGGCGGGTATGTATTGTTCCCAGCCTTCGTCCCCTCATGGAGAATATTCATGCTATATTCCAGGGACTGTGATGCGCCATTCGCATGGCGCAATAGGCATGGCGCAATAGGCATGGGTTATTATCTGAGCAGGTGTGTCTGTGCTTCTAGTACCGGGCGGACCCAGTGGGGCGCAGACTACATCTTGCTTCGCCCTTAACCCAATAGCGATAGCCTTAGAGGGCGAAGCCATACACGAAATAGAACTGAAGTTACCTACTGTAACCCCAGCTTCTATGAGTATTGGCATAGACCTCTAAGCGCTGGGCCCCACTGGCTCCACGAATAGCTGAAGAAAAGTTGTTTTGTGTGGGAGCAGATTGTCGGGCCTCCTTCCCATTTATACCGGAAGGGAGCCCGAGGGTGGGGCCCACCTTGCGGGTGGGCGTGGACTACAAGTGTTTCAGTGCTGCGTGGGTGCGCAGGGGATTACCCAATAGCGATAGCCTTAGAGGGCGAAGCCAATACTCATAGAAGCTGGAGTTACAGTAGGTCACTTCAGGTATTAACCAAAAATGTAAGAGAAGAATAACCTTTGCCATAGGGAGGACGAACAGATAAGGAGACATGATAACACTGGAAGGTATAAAAGAGGGGAGCAGCTTCAAGTGTTATGACAAACAGTACAACTCCAGGAGAGACGTTTTTACAAACTTCAGAGGTGATAGTATGGATGCAGAGGACGTTTTTTTTATGTACAGTTAATTTTATTTTCTGGGAATTTCATTTCATATTTAGAAAAACAAATGGGCTGACTCCAAACCACATTTTTAAATATTTTTAACAAGGGTTAAAATAGTACTATATTAAAAGTATTGTGAATAAAAAGAATTGTTTGCTTGACAAATATTTTATCGGAAATATGAAACTGTATTTTAATTTTATGTAATTTTTTATTATTATTATGACTTTGTATATCTGACCCTGATGTCGAATTTTTCGTATACGAAATAAACTTAACACAAAAAGAAAGGAAATGTGTGTTTGGTAGATCATTTCTAAGTTAAAACAATGCTTCTTGGCAATACATCTTATACCGTTGGAAAGCCTGTTTTCTTACCTTTCCAATGGTATCACATTTGTGAGGAACAAGTATTTGTGGGATGAGCAGCAGAGCTAGGTTTGTGGGGTGCGCCCATGAAAAATGTGACAAATCTCAAAATGTGACAAATCTCCTCCAAACAGCAGCTGCCAGGAGCCTGCCATGAGTGCCCTTCACCGTCAGGCCCACTTGCACTGGAACATCAACATGTGGAGGAACATTATGTTCAGAGCACTGGAACCTCAACATGTGGAGGAACATTATGTTCAGAGCACTGGAACCTCAACATGTGGAGGAACATTATGTTCAGAGCACTGGAACCTCAACATGTGGAGGAACATTATGTTCAGAGCACTGGAACCTCAACATGTGGAGGAACATTATGTTCACAGTGTGGAGAAGACGTGGAGAACGCTTTGCTGATTGCTGCACCGTTAGATTGGGAGTGGAGAGGATGGAATGGCCTGCAGTCCTGACCCCCCCCCCCCCCACCCCCATTGAATTCTTGTGGGATGAGCTTGCTGTCAGATACCTCATTCACACCAACGCAACTCCGGTTCATGCTCCGTGCTAGAGCTTTTCAGGTTCAGAACCGGTTCTTCGGTTTAGCACCGGCTCTTTTCACACCGCCCAGAGTCCGACTGATGCTGCGTCATTGCGTCATCGTCTGCGTCATGACGTAACCGTTTGCGTGCCTGCTTCATAAAGCCAAACCGTGCGGAAACCCTCACAGCTCACACCGACAACAAGAACAATGGCCGATTGTGTTGAAGCGCTACTCGTTTTGGTTTTGCTCTGAAACACCGTTGGTGTGAATGAGGTAAGAGTGACCAACACATCCCACAGCAGAGTGTGAGCAGGCTGGTGACAGCATGAGGCGGAGAGGCTGTTTTGGCTGTGTTTGGTTCTTCCACACGCTACTGAGGCTGCTTGTTAAAATAATACATTGTTAACAAATAAAATGTCTTGTTTCCTCTGACTTCAATCATCCAATCCACCAAACAACACCAAACAAGCAGCAAAAAAAGCTGTTTGGCATTGGCAGAGGAGATTTGTCACATTTTCATGGGCGCAACCCACATATTCACCTCTGCTGCTGATCCCACAAATGCATGTTTCTTGCAAATGTGGCACCATTTGAAAGGTAAGGAAACAGGCTTTCCAACAGTATAAAATGTATTGCCAAAAAACATTGTTACAATAAGAAAATAATCTACCAAACACAAATGTCCTTACTTTTTGTGTTAAGTTTATATGATTAAAAAAAACCTGCGTTACTCTAACACTGCTTGCCAGGTATCGTAAAAAAAGAACAGGTTCTAAAATCTCAAATTACAAAGATCTGAAACATATATATGAAATTTCAATGCAGATGTTTGATATTATACCTTTCGTGGAAAAAACATAACTAATGTGTGGAACTTGTGTCAGATTTGATTGCAGGGTAAACAATGTCTCATTGAGTCTTGCTGATGTACTGAATGTGTTTGTTTATAAAGTGTATATAAAGTACCTGGCGCCCCCTCCACCCAGCACCAGGGCGATGCTGTTTCCTGTCAGAACCCTGGCCAGGCGAGAGAAGTCGGAATGACGATCCGGACCTTTTTCAAACACACGCTGGTACAACTCTCTCTGCACACACACACACACACACACACACACACACACACACACACACACACACACACACACACACACACACACACACACACACACACACACACACACACACACACACACACACACACACACACACACACACACACACACACACACACACACACACACACACACACACACACACACACACACACAGCAATACAAAAGATTAAGGATAAGTATTTGCACCAAATTGAAATTTACATATACCAGGAATGTCCAAAGATTGGCCAGCGGGCCGTCAGATTTAATACGGCCCGCAGCTCCGGTCTTATAATATATTATTTATGGCCCGCTAGCAATGTCAAACAGAATACATTTGTTTAGGCCCTGTCCACACGGAGACGAAATGGAGACGAAAACGAAAAATAACCTAACCCTGGGATTCCACCGGGTCCGTCTGCGCCGGGGTTTTGTTCCGACCTCTTACAGCGTCAAACCCTACCGGGCGCGTTTCAGAAGCGGAGCGTCTTGCGTGCCGGCTCGCAGTTTTTGTTGATTTGGGCATATTTCCTGGACAGGCTACTTTGTACAGACAAAGTTAATAATAATTGTAATATTCCAGTTATAAACGACATGAATCAAAGATGTGTTGCTGTATTTTAGTGGTAAAAAAATGCATTCATCATCATAATTATTCTATATATATAATTTACACAGTGCCTGTAAACCGGAGGAGAACGCTGGCATTTCTCTCTCTTGAAAGACTACGGAGGGATAGGGTCTGCAAAATGTGATTATTTTGGGGATTGACTGGATGCTCTGACCGGTCCACTTCCTGTCCGGCGCTATGCAACGCCTCGCGTCCCGTAGAAAATAGACCAGCCGCCTATTTTTAGCGGAGCCCAGCGCCGAGACGCTTCTGGGACGCTTCTAGCCGTAACGCGGCGGTCTGGTTGAATAGCACCCATTGACTAGACTAGTTACGCGGCCGTAACGCGGCCTGAACGCGGCCGTATCGCGGCTGTAACGCTACCGTAACGCGGCCGTAGTGCGGCCGTAACGCGGAGCAGACGGACCCGGTGGAATCTAGGGGTTAGTCGTTTTCAAATAAGTCTTCCGTCCACACGAAAACGGCTCAAGAAACGTGTCTGTCCACACGAGACCGCTCGAAAACGCTGGAGACGCTGTAGTACATATGCCGGGCCTGTAGTGGCGCTGTACTTCCGCCACAAAATACACCAAAAGCAGCGAATAAGACTGATGACGATTATTATTATTATTATTATATTATATTATTATTGTTGCTGATGGTTGTGGTAGAGGAGCTGTAGATTTTGCACTAAAATCTGTATCATGGTCAGTAGCGTCTGGAGCACGAACGCAACCCTGTGATCCGCCATTGTTGTTGGCGAAACACATCAGCAATGACGCGGGTGGCGTGGGGGTGAGCAGGAGAGGTGGGGAGAGGCAGGGCTATGGCGTCATTGTTTTCAGGAAATGATCGTATAGGGCGTACACACGGAGCCGCAAACGCTTCGTCCTCAGACCTACCCACTTTGGGAGCCGTTAACAAAGTGTATCGGATACGGAATCCGAATCAGCGTTTCCGTTTCGGCCTCGTCTATACGATAGAGAACGTGGATTCAATTTTCCAAATGCTTTTAGTGCTTTACATTACATATTACACATATCAGACATGTAACAGTGAATATTGACTCTTTTCACCACACACACTGCGCACACTCTGATCTTACATGTCTTGTTTTTCCCCATGAAATAAAACTGACGAAAGTGGAAATTGATGTGTGATTTAATTTGTATTGCATAATATTTCCAGAATTAATTAATTTGTGTATGGATTCACTGAACAATTTCTGTTCTGATTCTGACTGGCACCCCACTTTATTTTAGAGTTGTTCACACCTGCCTTAGTGTCTTATATTTAGTTATATTGCCATTTGAAAAATAAAGATAATTGAAAATGGTGATATAACAGTGTATTTTATGTTACAGTAATGTTTAAAAAATGGCAGACAGGACTATTGGCCCCCGGGCATATTCACATTATCAAATCTGGCGTACTTTGAAAAAGGTTTGGACACCCCTGACACATACAAAAGACCTACAAAACGTAGGAAAATGAATATACGACAATGTATGGCAAACTATAGTGTATTACAGTATATTATAAAATGATATGAGAATGTAGATAAATATGAATGATATGCTGGGCCAGACCAGCCATTAAAAGACTTAGGTTGGGGATCTTTACCAGCTTAGGTAGACTCCTCCGGGAGAACACTCTGCGGGGACAGGACAGGTGATGGTGTCTGGAGATCCAGCTGCGCATGTTCAGCCACTCGGCCGTCCCTTTGGGTGGGGGGCCATCCTCCCTGTGCAACAACACCAACTGCTTCTGAGCTCGGACTGCACTGCCCTCCAGCATTCTCTCCAACTACAGGTGGAGAAGAGGAGGAAGAAGCTGACAGCCTGCACTCAGATCAGGGCGGTGTTTCATACAGTGAAGGTTCAAGGATCAAGGTTCAAAGGTTCAAAAGCTTAATTGTCATATGCACAGATACAGTGTAGTTATGGCAATGACAATCTGAAGTCCCAGGCTCAAAAACATGGTGTGGCCATGGAAGTGACTTCATAGGCTAAAATGTTAAAAAAATTACAGACACAGCCGTAATGTAGCTACCGTAAATTGTAGCTTGGTCCAATAGCCTACACAGTATCAGATAATACCTAAAGTCACTTTTGACAAAACTGTCATCTCTAAGGTGCTTAAAAAGTAGTTTTAATGTGGAGGATTCTCTCATATTTTCCTCTGAATTCTCCTAAACATTGTAATGCGAGCATGTGTTTTTCCCACAATACTTATATCTCTCCTTACCTTCATAACTCCCCCCCTCCTGTTTCATTACCTGATTGTGTTCACCTGGGGCCCCTGTGTTTCTATTCCCTCCCCACCTGTGTCTTGTTCTTGAGATTAGTCTTGTGTGCATTCAAGTTCTGGTTTCTCTTTCAGTTGTTGTCAGAGTCTTGATGTTGGATGTTTAATGTCACAGAAAGTTTCTGTTTTTTAATTATAGCATTGGCTTATTCATTTGATTACATGTATTTTCTGTGTAATACATCCTCTGATTTAAAGGGGACCTATCATGCAAAATGCACTTTTGTACGTCTTTTATACATGAATATGTGTCCCTGGTGTTTCAGGGAACTCACCAAGTGTCAGAAAACACAACCCTCTCTCTTTTCCTCCGTGCAAATCTCTAAAAACGGGGCTGCAACGGAGCTGATTATTATTTGAATTTTTCTGACGTCAGAAAAGGGGTGCTCCGCCTATATGGGCAACTCTCCACCTATCAGGGGAATGAGAGACCGCTCGAAAGCGCTGGAGACGCTGTAGTACATATGCCAGGCCTGTAAGTGGCGCTGTAGTCTGCCACAAAAGCAGAATCAGCCCCCTGCAAAAACAGGGCTGGAAAAGAGCAAATAGAGCGAAATGAGGCATGGCTAAAATGCATGATCTGTTTGGTATTTTGAAAAAGAAAATTCACAAACATGTTTTATATAGGTAGGTATGGCCCTACAATATATGTTTCAAATATAGCATGATAGGTCCACTTTAACTTATCTGCTGTTGGGGAAATATTTTCCAAAGCCCATAACTTTGACCCAGTTTATCAGTTCAAACTGTCCTGACTGAGCACACGCACCTGTAAACTTGGCTGCTGTGCTCTCAGTGTTTTGTCTCCCTGTTCCTGCCTGTTGACGTCAGCTGATAGAGGTGTTATGATTCTATCTTGTTATGCACAATGTTGATTATTCTCTCTGAACTAGCTAAATACATGGGTCTGGGGTAGAGTTCTTCAGAATTGACGTGGCAACTCTACCGTGAAGTCAGAACCTCTGGCTCTTGGACTTGTTTTGTGAATTCTCCGGCCAAAGCTCAGATCAGTGTTTGACATCAAAGCTCCAGCTCTCCCTGTGTCTCCTTCCTGAGTCGGTGACTCCCACTGCATTGCTACACAGAAGTTTCTCCCACAATCTGCACTTCAGACTTCCTTAAAAACTGTAAGGATTTGAATCAGGTTTGATTGGTCACTGTCAGGCATTGTAAAGTATTGGGGTGTCCAATATAAAACTTTATCACCTATAATCTCCTCCTAGAGCCCCATTGTGTTTTTTTAAACCAATCATCTCTCAGAGGGGTGTGGCCAGCAGCAGCTTATTAGTGCGAATGCTGTTTACAGCATTCCACTATAGTTCTTCAAATCTTTATTAGTGTGAATGCTGTGCAATTAGTGCGAATGCTGCAACAGCATTCGCACTAATGGAACTAAATGGGAGGAACCTACAAATCCTGGTAAAGAGGCCTCCTTCAGATTTTAACATTAGTGTGTATAGTGCAGATCGTTATTTCAACCAATATTTTGCTGTCGGATAACTTCAGCCTACTTTCAGCTACAGAAACCATTCAAATATCAAAATGTTCAGCCTTTTCAGCACAAGATGGGAAACTTTCAACTTTTTCAAAATATTTTATACTTTTTGAAATATTCAGCTTTTTAAACTCTTTTTATAACATTTAACTCAATGGGAGGAACCTTCAAATCCTGTTTTACCTATACCTTGCACCAAATGCTACTTGTAGCGGCACACACTCCCTATGAGTTATGCCGCTGATAGGCTAAAATGTTCTCTTTGCTGTGGCGCGTTCCATATAAGAGTCCGAAGTCATTCATAGTGTTTAATAAAATGCAAACAAACAATGTAAAACTGCCGACCTGACGATCAACAGAAAGCTGCACCATTCACCCTCTTCCTACATCATATCCTCCCAAACCGGCATCCAACAGGTGACCTAAATACCAATAAACCACACCCACGTGACCATTGCCGGAAGTGATAAACAATAAGAATTAAACGCGATGCAAACAGAAATGAAGATAATAATACAAATAATAAGTAATGGCAAAACAAGCATTTTGGCTCCTACATTCCAGCCCCTAATTATTATTTAACAATTTATAATAATTATTCAAAACAAATTACAATAAAACACTGTATATTCTAATGATATGCAGATCATCATTTTTTAAATCCAGTATTCATATATCAGTATACAAGCAATCAAGTATGCTGTGTGTAGTATTGTGAATGCAGGAGGCAAAAATAGTCACTGTATGCAGGGAGCAAGGTGAAAAATGGAAAATTAGACTTGGCAAAAGTTTCTCTGCCTCATGAAAAAGGCATACTTGGCTAAGGGGTCTGTTCAGAAAGTCAATCTTTGTCTTCATCTGAATCCCAAGTAAAAGCCCTTTTTTCCTTGTCCTTTTCCAATCTAATGTAATTGGTCCTTCAAATAGTTTGGCAGATTTTAAGACTGGATCCCCGAACTGCTGATTTTCCCTGGAAAGTCTCTGGATGTCTCTGCCACCTTCAGGATAGTGCATCTTAAATTTATGTTTCCACAGCATATCCACTTTCATTACAGATGTCCTGCTAGCACCCATTACTGACTCTGAGAGTTTGCATTCCTGTTCACCGGCCCCAGTAAGGCCACTTGTATGCAAAGAGGCCATGGCTGGTTCTTTTCTGTCCATCTTCGTTTCTATGTCGTATTTTATTTTTCCAGCTTTCATGGTTGCAAATGTGCTTTCTGCCGGATGAGGTTGTGACTCGGGTGTTATGGTAGATGTGATGATTTCAGTGTCAGCTCTGTCTTTGGTTGTTATTGTTGATGTTTTTAGATTAGCTACACTGTGCTCTGGAATGATTGGTGCAGATGTATACAACTTGTGGCTGGGGTACAAAAGGATCTGTGTTGATATTAAGTGTTTTCTTTTCCTTACTGTAAGTCTGTTTCCAAAATATGACTGCTTGCCATCAGATTCTTTAGTAGAGTTACTTGGAATACTGGATTTCTTTGATGCAGCAAGAACCTTCATTTTGGCCATGGTGGCGGAGATGTCTCCTTCTAGGTCCAGTTGTTCTTTTCTTCTCCTCAGCTCATGTTCCTGTTTTTCCAAAGCATGTTTCTTTTGAAGTAGATTTTGTAAAACCATCAGGGCGGCCACTTCCGCCTGAGCTTTTATATAAGCAGATGCAGTTCTTGATAGGCCTACTCTGGATCTTGAGCCATGAAAAGTCAATTTGCTATTTCTGTTTCCAATATTTAACACACTGTCCACTCCATCCTGTCCACTCCATCGTTGTTATCACTCATTTTGCATGTTCCAATATGCACACAACAGTATTCACAAATGTCAATCCTGTCACAGACGTTGTGCCTGATCAGTGATCACAGCTGTGCACGTTACAAACAATTCCGGAAATCCAAACCTTCGGCGATATCGGCATAACCAGCACGCACACAACAGGCCAAATAACAGTCCCCAATGGACTAACGGCAGCACTTCCAAACTGTGTTCCAAACAAAAAATAAACAGAATGAACGCAATTGTGCCTAACGCCTCAACTGGCTGTGATGTGCTCCAGTCAATCAGTTTCCGCCTGCGGCCACGGTTAATTGTGGCTTTTCCTGTCCACTCCGCCAAGGGGGAAACTGTCCCAGTGTTCCAACTCCGTGATTCCGAACGTCCGACTTCGTCTGCTTAGGATCCGGTCCATTCCGTCGCGTCTTCGATGCGGCGATCCTTTTCTGTTGACTAATATAGTGGCACAAACTCCCTATGAGTTAGCCGCTGATAGGCTAAAATGTGCTCTTTGCTGTGACGCGTTCCATATAAGAGTCCGAAGTCATTCATAGTCCATAGTGTTTAATAAAACGCAAACAAACAATGTAAAACTCCCGACCTGACGGTCAACAGAAAGTATCAGAGCGCCATTCACCCTCTTCCTACATCATATCCTCCCAAACCGGCATCCAACAGGTGACCTAAATAACAATAAACCACACCCACGTGACCATTGCCGGAAGTGATAAACAATAAGAATTAAACGCGATGCAAACAGAAATGAAGATAATAATACAAATAATAAGTAATGGCAAAACACGCATTTTGGCTCCTACACTACTCCTTCCACATACTTTCAGCTAGAGACTTAATTCCAACTTTAAAATGATCACAAGACATTCAGCTATTAATATCTTATTCAGATTTTTGATATATTTTACACTTTTTGAGATATTTAACTTAGTTTGGAGCTTGGTAAAGAGGCCTCCTTCAGATTTTAACATTAGTATGTATAGTGCTGCTCGTTATTTAGTGTGAATGCTGTTTACAGCATTCCACTATAGTTCTTCGAATCTTTAATCTCCTTATTTCAGCCAATACTTTGGCTCTCCATAACTTCAGCCTACTTTCAGCTACAGAAACCATTCAAATATTAAACTATTCAGCCTTTCCAGGAATCGATGGGAAACCTTCAACTTTTTAAAAATATTTTATACTTTTTGAAATATTCAGCTTTTTAAACTCTTTTTTTAACATGGAAGTCAATGGGACGACTCTTTAAATCCTCTTTTACCTACACCTTATGCCAAATGCTTCTTCTTCCACAAACTTTCAGCTAGAGACTTCATTCCAACTATAAAATGATCACAAGACCTTCAGCTATTCAATTCTTATTCAATTCTTTGATATCTTTTACACCTTTTGAGATATTTAACTTAGTTTGGAGCTTGGTAAAGAGGCTCTCTCAGGGTTTCCAAAGTCAAATTCAAGCACTTTTCAAGCATTTTCAAGGTGCATTTTCAAGCTTTTCAAGCATTTTACAGCTGTTGTAAATTACATATTTATATACACATACTTATACTCAAATGATTATTTCCCTACCTCACATTAAATCAGATGTTCATCATGCTATAAACAACCAAATGTGTGTTTCGTGATAGCATTCTACATGAGGATGAACAATTAAAGAAAATAAAACTAAGTTTATCAATCAATCAATCAATGTTTATTTATATAGCCCAATATCACAAATGTTACATTTGTCTCAGTGGACTTCACAGTTTGTACAAAATATCAGTATGACAATACGACACCCTCTGTCCTTAGACCCTCACATCGTACAAGGAAAAACTTCCGAAGAAAACCCACAGTTTTAAAGGGAAAAATGGGAGAAACCTCAGGGAGAGCAACAGAGGAGGGATCCCTCTCCCAGGACGGACAGACGTGCAATAGATGCCGTGTGTAAATCGAAGAGATAATACATTTGCAACATAGGTAGTCCAAATGTTTGGAAATGCATGTGTGTATAATAGGAAGATGAATCCACGAGGATATCCATCCAGGACCTATGATCCATGACCACAGCCACGACTCAAGATCCAGGGCTCGCGATGCAGGACACAGGACCGCAGGATCATCCATGACTCCGGATCCCAGCGTATATAGACACCAAAAAGAAAGAAATTTGGGGAAGCTGGGTTAATCGGAACATGAGAGTACACAGGTATAGACAGAGAGAAGGAAGAAGTAAGATGTCCCCCGACAAACTAAGCCTATATCAGCAAAACTAGGGGCTGAATCTAATCAGCCCTAACTATAAGCTTTATCAAAAAGGAAGGTCTTAAGCGCACTCTTAAAAACGGATAGGGTGTCTGCCGCCCGAACACAAACTGGAAGCTGATTCCACAAATGTGGAGCTTGATAAGAAAAGGCTCTGGCTCCCATTGTACTTTTAGAGACTCTAGGAACAACCAACAACCCTGCATTCTTGGAACGCAATGCCCTAGTAGGAAAGTAGGGTATAATGAGTTCTTTAAGGTAAGATGGCGCCTGCCCATTAAGGGCTTTGTAGGCGAGAAGAAGAATTTTAAATTCTATCCTGTGTTCTATAGGGAGCCAGTGTAAGGCAGCCAGAACAGGAGTAATGTGGTCCCTTTTCCTAACTCTGGTTAGTACACGAGCTGCAGCATTTTGAATCAGCTGAAGCGACTTGACTGACTTCTTGGTACACCCTGATAATAAAGAGTTACAATAATCCAGCCTTGAAGTAACAAATGCATGGACTAGTTTCTCTGCATCGTTTTGAGGCAAGATATGCCTGATTTATGCAATGTTACGTAGATGGAAGTAGGCGGTCCTTGAAATTGATTTTATGTGGGCGTTAAAGGATAAATCCTGATCAAATATAACACCAAGATTCCTTACAGTCTCACTGGAGGCCAAATTAATGCCATCCATAGTTAGTATATCTTTAGATAATTTGTTTCGTAGATTCTTCGGGCCAAGTACAATAACTTCAGTTTTGGTCATGTTTAACATCAAAAAGTTTAAGGTCATCCACGTTTTTAAGTCCTTGAGGCAGTCTTGAATTTTATTTAGATGATTAATTTCATCAGGCTAGATTGATAAATATAGTTGAGTATCATCTGCATAACAATGAAAATGTACAGAATGATTCCTTATAATATTGCCTAACGGAAGCATATATAATGTGAACAAAATAGGTCCGAGCACTGAGCCCTGTGGCACTCCATGGCTAACTTTGGTTTGCGTGGAAGATTCATCATTGACACGTACAAACTGAGAGCGTTCAGATAGATAGGACCTAAACCAGCCTAAAGCAGTTCCCTGTATGCCAACTAAGTGCTCTAGTCTTTGCAATAAGATATCATGATCAATAGTATCAAATGCAGCACTGAGATCGAGCAAAACAAGAATAGAGACAAGTCCCTTGTCAGAGGCTATTAGAATGTCATTTGTGACTTTAACCAGAGCTGTCTCTGTGCTATGATGTGTTCTAAAGCCAGACTGAAAATCTTCAAATAAATCATTGTTTTTTAAGTAATCACACAACTGTTTTGCGACTGCTTTCTCAAGAATTTTTGAGAGGAACGGAAGATTAGAAATAGGTCTATAATTGGCTAAAACCTCTGGATCGAGGTTGTGCTTTTTAAGAAGCGGTTTTATCACTGCTACTTTGAATGATTGTGGAACATAGCCTGATAATAAAGACATATTCATAATATTTAATAAAGAAGTGCTAATTAATGGAAAAACTTCCTTCAACAGCTTAGTTGGAATTGGGTCTAACATACACGTTGATGGTTTAGAAGAGAGAATCATTGAACTTAATTGTTCAAGGTTAATGGCTGAAAATGAAATGGCATTCTAGTTTACTATCTAGTGTAATATTAGAACTTACGTTTCCGGGAGCTGTTGATAACACTATACTGGTCAAAGGCAAGAGGTCATTAATTTTGTTTCTAAGAGTAACAATTTTATCGTTAAAAAAGCACATAAAATCATTACTACTGAGTGCTATGGGAATAGAAGGCTCAATCGAGCTGTGGCTCTCTGTCAGCCTGGCTACAGTGCTGAAAAGAAATCTTGCATTATTCTTATTCTCATCTATTAATGAAGAGTAGTAGGCTGCTCTCGCTTTACGCAGTGCTTTCTTATATTCATTGAGAGTAATATGCCAAATTAAACGAGATTCTTCAAGTTTAGTGGAACGCCATATCCTTTCAAGTTGTCTCGACTTTTGCTTTATTTTGCGGGTTTCGGCATTATGCCATGGAGCTAATCTATGTTGTTTTATTTTCTTCTTTTTCAAAGGAGCAACAGAGTCTAATTTTAATATTTCAAAATGAGTGACCCATCTGTACGTAGACTGGGCCTCCCATATAACCTGGCTGAGCCAATATAAAACAATCAGCCAAATAACTTTTCAATAAATTATTGATTACTATTTTTGAGGTACTTTTAGGTTGGCAGTAAACACAAGTCAGAGGTAAATGGTGTACTTTTACTCCACTACATGTATTTAATACCTTTAGTTACTTCACAGATGTGGATAAATAATGTGAAATATAATCAAGTGTTAAATCAGACTTTAGTTCCACCTGGAGTAAATTCACAAGCTACCCTGCAGTATACAAAGTCATTCAGACTAGCTGCACCTTTACCAGCTTTGAGAACACTTTAATGATCAATCATTATAAAACATATCATATATATTATTCTGAGATGGACCAATCTGCACAATGACTACTTTTACTGTCGCTACTTTCACTATATTTTGATGATAATACTTTTCTACTTTTACTTGAGGAACATTTTGAATACAGGACTTTTACTGTAACAGAGTATTCCTACACTCTGGTACTTCTACTTTTACTCAAGTACAAGATCTGAGTACTTATACTTTTACTTAAGTACAATATCTGAGTACTTATTCCACCTCTGGTAGCGTATTAGCCTGAATTGTAATCACTGTGTTTACCTTCAGAATCATTAGAAAGGCTAAGAGCGACCGCAGGCTGATGTGTTTTAACCACACACACCTACACCCACACCCAAATTCAAATGTAACGCGAGCTGAATACAGTTACTTGATTTTTGTATTCTGACTACGTAACGCCGTTACATATATTCCGTTACAACCCAACCCTGCGCGTGCATGAGAGAGGGGAGGCACTTGAGCGTGCTTGAGAGGGGAGGGACTCCAGGCACGGCTGCAGTGCAGGGAGTGGAAGCAGAGCGCTGAATACACACGGCTCTTATTTAAACAGCGCTTTCTCACCGGAGTACTTTTCCCCGTCATTCTTAAAGTACCGATACTAATGAAACGGAGGAATCGTAACGTTTTTAACGGCAGGGTATCGCGGTACCTTTCAAGTATTGGTACACCGTGCAACACTAATACACACACATTTTACCAAACGCAGCTACCGTTTTTTAAACTATAATTAGAAATGTAAGAGTTTTATTTCTCCTTCAGAACAAATGGAAAGGCTCTCCTTTCACAGCACATCTCCATGGTAACCTTTGATCTCTGGGCTTACACACACAGGTGTTTGTAAACATTCATTACTACTACTTACATTTAATATGTAACTCCTTCAGCCTAATTTCAGCTGCAGAAACTATTCAACTATTAACTTATTCAGCTATTTCAGGACATTGAGACTATACATTTTGTTGTTTATACCTTTTTTAAACCTTTTCTTTTAAGTATTAAGCTTCTTCACTATTTGTCCTACGCTTCCAGTTTAACATTTCAAGTTTTCAACAAAGTCATTGCAATGCATTTGAGCTGTAACAATTTGATTCAAATCATTTCACTTTTCTGCATTTCTCCGCTAAGTTCAGCAACACACTTACTTGGTTTTTGTAGCTAAAAGCAGCTACCATTCAGCTAATAAAATATTCAGCTTTTCCTGCATTTTCAGATAAATTCAGCAACAAATGTTCACAGTTTACAGCAGTGACCACCAACTGGCGGCCCGCGGGCCACATCCGGCCCGCCAGATATTCTGATCCGGCCCGCACGACGGGGGTGACTGTGGCATTGGGGTTAGTGCGTTCGCCCCCCACTCATTTATTTTTTTACAACGTCTTGTGAGTAATGTGCAGTACCAGAGTCCAACAGAGAGGCAGCAGCTGCGGGACAGTAGCCTAGAAGTGATCTTTCGTTAGCGTGAAGTGTCTGCTGAGCTTTATGCATCCACTAGCACCACTAGCACCCCCCCCCCCCCCCCCCCGGTCCATTTTGGCCCTTGGGCAAATGTAGTTGGTGAACCCTGGTTTACAGCATCCGCACGCATTTTCTGCAGAAAATGCATTTTCTAGTTAGCATTTAAAGCTACAGAGACAGAATCAGCACTTTTGGAACAGGGCTGAAACAGAGGGGATTATGGGATGCTAAACTGACCTCTTTGATGTTTCAGACAAACAATTCAGAGAACTGTTCTGTATATATCTGAGACCTGTATTATATTGTTGAAAAAGAGTATAATAGGGGACCTTTAATAAATTACAACTTTTTTCCCTCATAATGTCTGTAATAATAATAATACATTTTATTTTTAGGCGCCTTTCATGACACCCAAGGACACCGTACAATTTGTTAAAAAAAAGAAAAGAAAACGCTAATAGGCAACAGAACATGATAAAAACACAAACAGGAAATCATGGAGGGGACAGTCAAGTGGACACAAATGAAACATATAATGGGGAGCACTACAGTGAGTAAGCAGATCTGAACAGGTGGGTTTTTAATTGGGATTTGAATATGGTGATTGTGTCTGACTGTCGGATGTGCGGGGGGAGGGAGTTCCAGAGTCTGGGAGCAGTGCAGCTAAAAGCCCGAGCACCCATGGTGACGAGGCGTGGGGTGGGGACGGTCAGCAGACCAGCAGAGGAGGAGCGGAGGGAGCGAGAGGGGGTGTACTCCTGAAGAAGGTCAGCCAGATAGGGGGGGGGGGGCAGGTTATGTAGGGCTTTGTAAGTGAGCAGTATGTTTTTGAAGTTGATACAGGATTGAACAGGGAGCCAGTGGAGTTGGATGAGGATGGGGGTGATGTGTTCGGAGGCCTTGGTGCCGGTGATGATCCGGGCTGCGGAGTTCTGTATGATTTGTAGTTTATTGATGAGCTTGGTGGGTATGCCTGAGAGGATGGCGTTACAGTAGTCGATGCGGGACGTGACAAATGCATTGACCAGGACTTCAGTGTTTGATTGAGAAAGGGATGGGTGGAGTCTGGAGATGTTGCGTATGTGGAAGAAGGCAGTCCGGGTGATGTTATTTATGTGAGGTGAAAATGAGAGGGAGCTGTCCAGGATGACACCAAGGCTCTTAACTTGGCCAGAGAAGGGGATGGAGTAGTCATCAATGATGAGGTTGGAGGCAGGGGAGGATGAGGTTTTGGAGAGGGTGGTTTTGGTGCCAACCAGCAGGGCTTCGGTTTTGCTGCCGTTGAGTTTTAGGAAGTTCCTGAGAGAGGTTGGGGGGAGGGCAGTGTTGGGTTTGCTGGAAATGTAGACCTGGGTATCGTCGGCGTAACAGTGGAAATGGACATTATGATGACGGAGGATAGTGCCAAGGGGGAGTAGGTAGATAATAAACAGGAGTGGACCCAATACTGACCCCTGAGGAACACCATGTGAGACAGTGGAGCAGCTTGACCGGTGGGTGCTGAGACGGACATATTGTTTTCTGTCTGTGAGGTAGGATGAAAACCATGAGAGTGCAGTACCAGTGATCCCAATGTCTGCCAAACGTTTGATAAGCATTGCGTGTGAGATGGTGTCAAAGGCAGCTGTGAGGTCAAGGAGGATTAGGATGGTGAGCAGTCCAGAGTCAGCTGCACGGAGGAGGTCGTTGGTGATTTTTACCAGCGCTGTTGTAAGCATTCAGTTGTACTTAACTTCGCCCTATCATATCACTTCTGGTTCCAACAATTCAAAGGCTAGAATGCATGCTTCTTGGTTAATATTAAGCCGTCTTTGGCTCTTTTCTTGCTGTAACAAATGCAAATTTCCCTTCTGTGGGACGAATTAAGGTATACAGATTATATTCTGATTACTTCCACTTCTTACATATATGTTTAAATCCCATTCATCACTATTGGTATTATTTTACTTTCTAAGTGAGAACATCCTGTGTGCTTTCTTGAATAAGAGCTCCAGCAGCTGTACAGTGAGAGCAGTTAAACTGACCTCCCCCACAGTGGGCTCCTGCTCCCCCAGTCCAACGATGATGATGCAGTCAGCCTGGCGGATGCAGCGCTGGGTCCAGGGCGTGAGGGTGAAGTCAGACTGGTAGAGGACAATGCGATGGATGTCCTCCTGCTGCCCCAGCCAGCTGGACAGACGATACTCATGGACACTTCAAAAAATGAGGAACAAATATTAGACAGTAAATTAAATAGCATATGTTAAACAAATATGTCTGTTCTCATTAAGTATTACTGTGGATGAAATACTAATCAGTAATGACTTGTATGACTAACTTAAAAGTAAAAGAATGAAACAGTTCTACCTGTCCAGAGCCGCAGCACCGAGGCACTGTTTGATGCTGTCACTGGTCAGGAGTAGAGTTGGGCCTTCACAAAACAGAAACACAACAAAATTGTTTTTAATACAGGACCTATTTCATCATGAAGGCCAGCTCTGTCCTGGGGAGTCCTCTGGACACTGTGGAGGTGGTGGGAGAGAGGAGTCCTCTGGACACTGTGGAGGTGGTGGGAGAGAGGAGAATGGCAGCCAAGCTGTCCTCCCTGCTGGACAATGTGTCCCACCCCCTCCAGGACACCCGGTCCTCACTGTGCAGCTCCTCCTGTGACAGGCTGCTGCACCCCCGCTGTCTCACGGAGAGATACCGCAGGTCCTTCCTTCCTGCAGAGGTCAGACTATACAACCAGCACAGCCCCTAGTAGACCCCCCCCGACGCGCGCGTGCACGTGCACACACACACACACACACACACACACACACACACACACACACACACACACACACACACACACACACACACACACACACACACACACACACACACACACACACACACACACACACACACACACACACACACACACACACACACACACACACACACACACACACACACACCTTGCTGTTAAACTATGTGCAATATATACCTGGCTGCTAAATCCTAAGAATTGTTACAGGATGTGTATTTTGTAAATTGTGTAACTTTTTTATTATTTGTATTATATTGTTTATTATATCCTAACTTTTTTTTAACTTAGTACTTTTTAATGCATGTAACATATATAACATTAAGCTGTCTGTGGCTCTTTTTCTGCTGTAACAATGTACATTTCCCCTCTGTGGGACTAATGAAGGTATTCTGATTCTGATGTGAATGAGTGTGTGGCACGAAGTATCATAGTGCAGAGTCTAAAGTAGATCCTTCTTTTCCCTAAAAGTTGTTCAGTATGATTATACATTTCTCTTTGACATATAAGGGGGTCTTTCCTTTTGTGTATAATCTTATTCTGTGCCTAATTTGTAGTGACCTGTGGGCTTGGAGTGTAGTCAGACTTAAACTGCCCTTTTATTACACAGTATCAACCAGTACTATACAGCAGTGTTGTAGTCAAGTCACCAATTCACGAGTCTAAGTCACTCTCGAGTCACCACTCTTCGAGTCCGAGTCCAAGTCCGAGTCCCCTAAGGAGAGTCAGAGTCGAGTCCGAGTCACCAAAGGAGTGTCCGAGTCGAGTCTGAGTCATCATTACCTGTGTTCGAGTCTGAGTCCAAGTCACCTAAGAAGAGTCCAAGTCAAGTCCGAGTCCCAAGTCTTCATGTATTAATCTTGGTGGATATATGTGTTGAAATGTAGCTGCTCCTCTACATTGCTTTTATCCCGTCATTTTATACTAATCTGTCTATTGAACTGCTGTGAAGCGAGTTTGGCTACAATTCTTGTATAAACGGTGCTATACAAATATAAAGCTTATTACAAATATTAATATTATTATTATTATTATCATCATCAAGGTTGAGTCGAGTTCCAATATTGCCTCCAGTGCTCCGTTCTGGCACCTTCAAAGAGCTGCTTTACAAATGAAAATGGTCTACATTAAACACAATGACTGTCACAATTCCTGGTTTAATTTCAGTTTATTTAATTGTTTGAAAACCCCAGAAACTGAAAATACATTGTTAAGAACGTTAGAACATGAGAGAAAGTATTGTTGGTATCTAGGGGAAGAAAGGATAAACACTTTAGCTTGTTGATGCCAAATAATTTCCAAAAATCTTTCTTATTGCTAAATAAATTGTTTGGTTAAAAATAGGGCTGCCCCAACTACTAATCCTTAGTTTCAACCATTGCAAACTGGCTGCGGGATGTTTATCATAATAATTCAATCATTTAAATACATTTTTGTATTGTTTGAGTTCAAGGATTGAGAAACAATGTTAAAAGTAACATTGTTATCAGTGTGCTACAGTGAAATACAAAACCATAATCCTGAGCCTTAAAAAATAAATTGTACAAGCACAAACAAAGCAAGCCACCTATTAACAAACAAAGCAAGCCACCTATTAATACACTAACGGGAAAAAGGGCTATGATTCTAAATGGGTTCGAATGAACGAATATTTTGTTAAGTTATTTCAACACAGTCGGCAAACATCACATAACTTATGAACGTCAAACACATATGTCCAACAGTCAACAAGTGAATGTTTAAATGATATCAATAAAGATTAAGCCCCAGAAAGCACATGGTTACTTAGCATGCAAAATGACCATTCTGCATGTTAAGTAGCCATGTGCTTTCGTGTTATCGGCTGAATCTATATTTATTGATTAGATCACGTTACTCTGATGATTGTGTTCAAGACAGCCTATATGTCTGAACTCGATCCTTAGAGTCATGTGTTACGGAGCCTTCTCTTCAATCTTTTTTCCACATAACAAGCATTTTGCGCTGCTCTTTTCCAATGTCGAAGGGAAATCTGTGAAAGCACACAGCACGATGCGGGGTGTGTCTCTGGACATCTTTAGACTGGAATAGTTGGGGTGCGCCCAGTACGTGAACTCGCCTCGCAGGTGCACACGCCAGGACAGATTACATCTGACTCCTGACAAAACTTGCTCGAATCCGAGTCCAAGTCGGAGCGTCAATGTACAAGTCGAGTCCGAGTCATCATGGGTGAAAAATTCATGAGTCCGAGTCAGAGTCCGCGTCAATCAGTGCGCGTGTCCGAGTCGAGTCACGAGTCCGGAAAATCGGCACTCCAAGTCCGGCTGGAGTCCGAATCCAGGAATCGAGTACTCCATATCTGCTACACAGTATCAAACAGTTCTAAACAGTATCAAACATTACAGAGTATCAACAGAACTACAAAGTATGAAACAGTCCAAGTCCATTGAAATTAAACATGTTACCAAACCCTAAATGAATGATCCGCAGCCTTGTTGGTCTGTAAACTGAGCACAGCCATGGTAACAGGATAAAGGGTTGTCTTACCGGCAGCTGTGGCTCAGGGGACAAATGGTCATTTACTAATCGCTATGAATAAAAGCTTCAGCTAAGTGATATGCAATGGAATGTAATGCCCTGAAGAAGAAACAACTGATGAACCCACAGAGCAGTGAGGTCCTGCAAGCACATCCTGCACATAGGAGGCCTAATCAGTGACACCAGTGGAAACCCCTGTGGAGTGTATATTTGTCCTTAAACCAAGAAAAATCAAAGATTGCGTCCGATGGCTTTACATCCTCTATTTCCCTGGTAAAAAACACATATGCCTTTTCCGGTGTGTAATCACATAAATACCAAATCACCTTCACAACAAAAAGCAAAAACTAAATGATGACATAGTATGATATTGACATAACTTTATTTACCAAAAACTTTAAATAATACAAATCAATAAATAGCTCCAACAGCCAGCTTTAAATACTGCATCTGATCCATTCTGCTCACTGGGGTTAAACAAAAAAAGGTTTTGTTTTGTGAAAATCCAAACCACCAGAATATTTGTGTTGCCTTATAATAACACACTGCCTGGTAAAAAATGTAATATATATGCATGTGTATGCGTCACAGTAATGAAACTGAACTGTGTTGGGTCGCTACATAAGTTACCTGCTACAGCTGCTGGGCCATGTACGGGCTCAGTTCCTGCTGCCAGTAGGGTAAAGTAACAAATACCCGCCCCATCACTCTGTGTGACTCCACAGTAACTGCTGTGCAGTCTTTCCGCTTCCTGGGCACCATCATCGCCCAGGACCTCAAATGGGAGCAGAACATCGGCTCCCTCATCAAAAAAGCACAGCTGAGGATGTTCTTCCTGAGGCAGCTGAAGAAATTCAACCTGCCAAAGACAATGATGGTGAACTTCTACACCTCCATCATGGAGTCCATCCTACTTGCCAATTGTGTTTGTTGACTTGTGAAGCCCTCGGAGACAAATAGGATTTGTGATTTTGGGCTATATAAATAAACTTGAATTGAATCCTCACCTCCTCCATCCCCATCTGGTACGCTGCAGCTACAGCCAAGGATAAAGGCAGGCTGCAGCGTGTCATCCGCTCTGCAGAGAAGGTGATCGGCTGTAATCTGCCATCCCTCCACGACCTCAAGGACCCTGAGGCGGGCAGGGAAGATAGTGGCCGACCCCTCCCACCCTGGACACAAACTGTTCCCCCCCCTCCCCTCTGGCAGGAGGCTGCGCTCCATCAGGACCAATACCTCTCGCCACCTGAACAGTTTCGTCCCCTCCGCTACCGGCCTCATAAACAAGGCCCGACCCCCCCACTGACACTTTTCCTCAGCCACAACGCAGACTCTATGCACACAATGTTGACAATATTTGGTTTGCTTACTGCACATATTTTATTGCATTCTATTCCAATGTAAATGACTGCTTTATATTATTTTATATTTTACTATATTTTATCTTATTTTTTTGTAAGTTATTATAGTGTTCTTAAAATAGTTTGCTATCTGTGTTTTTTTAATTTTTGTTTTATTTTTATGTATGCACATTTTCCTCCACTACATGTATTTAATACCTTTAGTTACTTCACAGATCTGGATGAATGATGTGAAATATAATCAAGTGTTAAATCAGACTTTAGTTCCACCTGGAGTAAATCCACAAGCTACCCTGCAGTATACAAAGTCATTCAAACTAGCTGCACCTTTACCAGCTTTGAGAACACTTTCATGATCAATCATTATAAAACATATCATATATATTATTCTGAAATGGACCAATCTGCACAACGACTACTTTTACTGTCGCTACTTTAACCTGTTCCACCCCGAGCCTGTTTTTCAGGTCTCAGGCTCGAAAATGACATTCCCAGAACAAATGACCATATCTTCCCTTCTAAAAGGGGTAAATTAATAATCTTTTTTCTCAAAGCAATGTTACACCTGTGAGTTGGATGTAGAAAAGTCAAAATCAATATAGATGTTTTTATTTTAAAGTAAATTCAGATTGATCATAGTCAAAACATTTAAATTATAGTTTCCGTACAAAAAAAACCCCATTACTTATTTTCATTTCATTTCAAACCTTTATTTAACCAGATTGATCCCATTGAGATCATAGATCTCTTTTTCAAGGGAGACCTGCACCTTATAGTGAAAACCACCCTTGAACAGTGGCGGCCGGCCCATAGGGGCGCAAGGGGCGCCGCCCCACCTCTTCCCACATTAAAAAAAAAAAATATATATATATATTTTTTTTTTTAATGAACAAGGTCAATATTATATAATTGGTATCAGTAAAATGTATAATCTACAATAGAATATCGTTTAAAATTGTGTTACGATGTCTAAAGCTACTGATAAGTCACATGTTTCCTGCCTGGCCTTGCCCGTGTATCATTGCCCTCTCTCGTCTGGGGGCGCTAAGAGAGGAGCCCTCAACCAGTGCAGCAGCATCCACTAGCAGCTGACTGTTGCCATCTGTAAACTATGCCTCCGAAACATAATTTCAGCCAATCAGCGTCGTCAAATCTGATGATCACCAGGCGCCAATGTCAGCGCCCGGTGCAGGGTTATGGCTAGAAAGGATCCGTCTTGTGTAAAACTCTCGCGAGAGGTTGCGAGTCACGTGGCTGAGTGCTTACGTTTGACAGGCAGCTTTTCAGTTACAATCGTTAACATCAGTGGGCCACAGCAAATGATGATGAGAAGCTAAACTATCTATTAATTATGTCAATTACAGGGAGTGTGATTGTAACTGTGTGTGACTAGCTGGATGCAAACAGGTAAACGCTGTCTTTTGTTTCCCATGCTTGCTCTTCAAACAGCCGGGGACAGATACTATGTGCCTGTGATAAATAAACACACACACACATATTATTGTATAGTTGAGTTTTGACAGCATCCATCAAACTAGATTGTTTGCCTTAACCTCTTAAGCCCGAGGGTCCCCCCAGTGGACCCCCCCCCACAGTTTTTTTACGAGACTATGTCTCAGGGCTTCTTAACATTTCTGAAACTATTAATGTTCCATACCCTTTTAACGCTAAGAAACTCTGCTAACTGACAATGTGAACCATTTTTAGCTAAAAGAAACACAAGAGTAATACCAAGCCTTTGAATTAGCATGGAGCGAAAAAATGCTAACTAATGCTAACGGATTTTGCACAGCACTCACGGTAGAAAGGCCCTTATTACTTATCGTAACTGCACAAACAAGATATACGATTTAAAGCTGAGACTCCACAGATTCCAGACATATAATATCATCACTGTACGCCCCCGAATCGCGGAGCTATCAGCCAGAAAAGAGAACGTAAACAACATCCGGTTTAAAAAATATTACAATAATTTCGTCTTACCTTTTTTGATTTGTGATCAAAAGTTGTGTTCACCGGAATAAAAACGCCGCTCAAGGTTAATCCAATGTCTTTGTGTCACGTAGAAATTTTGACTGATAATCCTTCATCATATTTATGGCAATATACTGGGTATAAAATGTTGCCGTCCAGGCGTGCACTTTCAGATATGCTTTGTTCGCTTCTCTATTACGTCCGCTATGGTAATTTTTACGTTGATTTGGGAACTGCCCATCGATTCTATTGGTTCTGATGGTTAAGAAAAAGGTGTAAATCACACGAATCGACCAATGGGTTCCAGAGATATGGTCCTGCGTAAAGTATAAAGAATGCCAGCCAGTTTAAGTACTTTACGCAGGCGGCTTCATTTATTGTTTACTACTCACAGCAGGCATTACAGCAGGACCCGGAGCACACGGAGCACAGAGCGGACAGCAGATAACGGAATTGCAGTTTTATTGCTTATAGATTATCAGAACATTTCAAAGGGGACACAGCCACATTGGATATTAACCTATGGATTAACTACATCATCTTTTTTATCGTTGTAATGCCATTGAAGACCAGTTTAGACCAGGCAAAGAGGAAGGTAAGCCATTAGCCTAGCGCATGCTAGTACCTAGCTCCACTTGTTTTGATGTACGTTTTTGTTGATAACGTCGCAAGTTTGTATCTTTCAGTGTTGAGGTGGGCACCGTTAGATTCTGTGTCTTTACGATCAAAAACGATGTGTTGGATGTGCAGCTAGGATAAGTAATAAGGGAGCTAGGAGTGATTTTCGGTGCAGTAATAGGTTAGCATTTTTCGCTCGGGGCTAATTCAGATGCTCACTGTTAGCATTGTGTTTTTTTTTTTTTAAATAAATGAAAAATATCAGTTAAATTAGTTTTTTCCCATTATATGGATATAAAATATTCATAGTTTATTAAATAGTAAGGTTCCTTAGACGTTGTTTCCTGCAAATGACGCGATTTCGGTCCGTGGGGCCTATAAGTGCTATATAAATAAACTTGCCTTGCCTTGCCTAAGAGGATAACAGAGTATGTTCTTATATTTTATTTTTTTCACAACAGTTGTATTTGGATGGAATTAATACCTATAGTGAAAATTCAAAGTAATAAAATGATTTTTACAGTGAAAAAGTTCAAATGGAACTGATGGTTCCCAAATTACCCAGAGGTGAGTCCGCCTGGACTTTATTTTTCTAAACCTCTCTAAAAAGGTCAAATTTAACTTGTTTTGCATCAATCTTGATACAGGGTACTTATATGTTATAGTTTGGATTCCTAAAGCTTTTAGTCTACTAACCCATCATTCAAGGGTGGTTTTTACTATAAGTAATGGTTTATTTTTAGGCGGACATTAGAATTTACATGTTTTTACTATGTTCCATCTGAATTTACTTTAAAATAAAAACATCTATATTGATTCTGACACTTCTACATCCTACTCACAGATGTAACCTTGCTTTGAGAGAAAAGATGATTAATTTACCCCTTTTAGAAGTGAAGATATAGTCTTTGTTGTGTTAGTGGCATTTTCGAGCCTGAAACCTGAAAAACAGGCTCAGGGCTTAAGAGGTTAATGGTCTGTTTTCTAATATTTCTGTGTTTCTGAACCACGTCTGTGTCTGCATATAATGTTCGTATTTAGTCTCCTGATTTTAAATGGGAATTCAATCATTTGAGTGTTCCCAAAGAACCGGTGTTCTGCAGTTTGTGTGGGCCTACTGTACTGTTGCACAGTTTACTGTAGAAACTATGTCCAGGACAAGGTATTTGGAAGTTTTGGAAGATTCATAGCTAACCACACTGAAGATTATGGAGGTATTGATCAGTCTTCTCATATCTCTAACATCACCAGAAGTCATAATTTAAGGGGTCATTTCTCAAAATGTTCCCCGTATGGTTTATTCACCATTACAATAGCCCCACCTAAAATAATTTCCACCAGCCGCCACTGCCCTTGAATGATGGGATAGTAGACAAAAAGCTTTAGGAATCCAAACTATAACATATAATAAGTACCCTGTATCAAGATTGATGCAAAACAAGTGAAAAAAAACCCCACCTCTGGGGTCATTTGGGTGGATTTGCTATATCTCTGGAACCTATGGGTCGATGTTGGTGATTGACACCTCTTTTGAACCAATAGAGCCAATAGAATCGAGGGGATGTTCCTAAATCCATCTAAACATTACCATTGGTGAATGAGACTGATGCGCAGCCAGCATGCCCAAAACCAGAAGCTCTCATACACTGAAAACTCTGTTTATTGACATAAATGTTATGATGGATTATCAGTAATAATTTCAAAGTGACAGAGACATTAGATTAACCTTCAGCAGCGTTTATATGCGTTTTAATGCCCTTGAACACAACTTTTGATCAGAAAACAGCAAAGGTAAGGTTGGTCGCACAGTGATGATACTTATACCATTGGAATCTCAGCTTTCATATGATATCTAGTTTGTGCAGATTGCATGAAGTATAAAATATTGCTACCGTGAGTTATGTGCTAAGTGCGTTAGCACCCTTTCGCTTAATGCTAATTCAGACGCTCGGCGTTAGAGTTGTGTTTTGTTTCGGTAAGAACATTTCATATCGTCAGTTAGCTGAGTTTCTTCCCGTTAAGTGGGTATGACACATTAATAGGTTGTTAAATGTTAAGAAGCCCTGAAACACAGTTTTGCATGGGGTTTAACAGGTTAACTATATTTTGATGCTCATACTTTAGTATTATTACTTGAGTAACATTTTCAATGCAGAACTTTTCTTTATTACTTTCTACACTCTGGTACTGCTAATATTATTAAGTACACGATCTGGGTACTTCTCCCAGCTCTGCCTGCTGCGGTGGAAGCAGGTTATAATCCGGCCTGTGGTGCCTCTAAAAATGGCAAACTGGACCATGTGTGTGTGTGTGTGTCTGTGTACCGATGCCGCTGAGTGCCAGCTGCAGCTCCAGAGTGAAGGCTGTGAGGGGGACGTCCTCAGACACCGGCAGGATGGACACAGTGGACAGGTTTGAGGCTGGGTTCCCAACATCCCACTTGCTGGTGGGGGTGTGGAGGGCCAGACCACGAGCTGCAGGGCAGAGGAGGAGTTTTCTCACTACATATTTTAGGCAGAAAATAACTTTTTGGTTTGCAACATTCAATAAAAGACAATGTCTACTGAGTAAATCTTCCTTATTTATCTATTCTGCATTCTTGTATCTTAATCCATGCTAAAAGCCTAATTGATCTCCACATGTTAACTGATTCATATCAGCTGTTATAATGATACCCCAAAAGGGCAACAGATTTATTAAAGTCAACTCTTGTGACATTGAACCACAGAAATTGAACAGACCTGACATCCCAGGAGATGGAGCTATGCATTATTCTCCAAGAGTCTTTAATTAAATAACGGACCCTGAATCAAATGTCATTTAACCAAGCTCTTCAGCTCAGCTCTAATGTTGATTACCAAATCAAAATATTTCAACATTAATACCATTGCTACATAATTCTCCAAACATGTATTTTGTATGTTAATGCACCTAAATAAACAAATAAAACTACTGTAAGACTGAAACTAAATATATAAAAAACCTAAAACAAAACTTGCATACACACTGTAGTCCAGGGGTGTCCACATTTTTTTACTGAGGGCCACATACATAAAAGCATACGAAGGGCTGGGCCCCTCAATAGGAAGGGCATTTTTCAAGCTGGTTATGGAAATAAGTTATTTGGCTATTTTTATCAACTCATATTTGTTCGAAAATGTTCTCAACTTTAAGTTTCTGAATTAAAAAATGTGGGCTTATTAACACATGAATGCTACTGTTTAATATATGTTTACATACATATTTAAGAAGTATATTATAAGAAGTTTCATGTGTGGGCCATATTCCATTAGACTTTTAGAATTAGCTGCGGGCTAACAAAACGGGGGATGTAATTACCAGCCAGAGGTCCGCTGACCTGCTGCATGTTGCCCAGGATCTTCTCTCCCAGCAGGTGGATGAGCCTGGTCACCACCTGAGGATACCTCCTCTTAATGGAGTTCAGAGCGCCTTCAGGGAGCTTGGCGAGCTCCGAGTCCCGGATGGCGTGCACCGTGGTAGCTCGGTTCATGTGGGTCAGCGCCTCCACCTGCACAGGACACACAACAGCTGCTTGAATTAAGTTTAAGCACAAGTTATTGTTAACATGTTTACCCCCTGTACAATGTGCTTTGCGGGGAAGAGTTTCCCCTTTAACCTGTGTAGCACATGGACAGTTTTGGTTCAGTATGTGGAAGTTGTCGGTTGATTATGTGCGAGCTCAATAAAGCAGTTAAAGTATACAAACGTTGTGTTTATTACGTTTAACATCGGTAGCAGAGGATGATTTCTAACTATAAAACCCTGCCAAAGTTTGACGAAGCCATGCCCTACGAGTGTTGGAAAAATGAAGTCAATGTCTGGAGACGTGTTACAGAGCTCGACAAAAAGGAGGAAAAAGACCGAAAGTATGAAGCCTACTCGCATTTTGACGGCATTTCAAAGGACAGTGCCGTGTCCATGGCGGACTACATTATTGACTTTGAACAGAGATACAACCGGATGAAAAAGTATAACATGGTGTTTCCTGATGCTGTGCAACTGGCATTGATGGGGTGAATAGAAATATTTCTGACTGAGTCGATGGGTCAGCCATTATTGACACTTCTTGCACTTCTTACAGTATGTGGGGAGAAATGGCTAGAAAACTACATGGAGGAACTTAGCCAAGAACAAGTTAATCAGATGCTGCGAACCGAAACTCCCAGTTGCAGGCCATTTCAATTTGGTGGTGGAAATGTAGTGAACTCTACAAGAAAAGTAAAACTACCAGCTAAAACAGGAAAGACAAAGTGCAGTGTTGAAGCTGAAGTGGTTTCAGCTGATATTCCACTTCTCCTAAGCAAAACGTCCCTGAAAACTGAACAGTTTTGGACATTGGAAAATGACAGTGCTTAGATGTTTAAGCAGCCTGTACCTCTCGAGTTCACCAGTTCTGGCCTCTACTATGTTGACATCAGAGACAAAGACACTGAGAAGGGACCAATTGTAGATGACGTTCTTGTAGTCACAAAAACATGTCTACTCGTGAGAAGTAGCAAGTTCTCCTGAAACTCAACAGTTTGGCCACGCATCAGCAGATCGACGACAAAGACTCATCGAAAGCTCTGGAATTAAAGACAAGGAATGTGTCAGTATTTTGGAACAAACAGTACGTAACTGTGACATTTGCCAGAGGTACAGCAGGACCAAGCCAAAGCCTGCTGTGGGTTTGCCTCTAGCCTCGGAGTACAATGAGACAGTAGCAGTGGACCTACATGAAGTGGAACCTGGTTTATGGTACCTCCATATCATCGAACACTTTACACGTTTCAGTGCAGGGAACATTGTGAAGACAAAAAATTCCATTTTCAACTCCTTCATTCGCACATGGAAAAGTGTCCACAGCCCGCTACAGCGTCTTTACAGTGACAATGGAGGATAATTCAATAATAAGGAGATCAGAAACATGGCAGAAAACTTTAAAATTGAGTCCAGAACAGCAGGATACAGTCCCTGGAGCAACGGACTATTGGAGAGACACAATCAGACAAATCATCCAGAAGGTGAAACGGGAAAATGGATGTGACTGGCACACTGCCCTAGACTGGGTCCTTATGGCTAAGAACAGTATGCACAGTGTTCACATCAATTCGTTTTTAGTCAGAATCCTAACTTGCCTTTTGTGTTAGTTGATACGCTACCTGCTCTTGAGGGCACCACTGTAAGTGCTAGAGGAGAACAGATATCAGTACTGCACGCTTCCAGGAAAGCTTTCACAGAAGCTGAATGTTCAGAGAGAATAAGGAGGGCACTACGCAAACAGCTTAGACCCACAGATGACAAGTATGAGACAGGTGACAGAGTATATTACAAACGAGCAGACTGCACAGAGTGGAAGGGTCCAGGTGTAGTTATTGGTCAGGATGGAGCTGTCGTATTTGTGAGACATGGTGGTATTCTAGAGCAGCAGTTCTCAACTTCTTTATACATCCATGGGTACAACTTCATATAAAAATGAACACATAATGAAATATGACCCCCGGTTTGATGATTGACAGGTCACAGAACAATGGGAGCTATCTACCCTTATCCACAATTTAAAGTAAGTCACACAGACTATCTCCTCTTTACTCTTCTCTCTGTGTGGAGCAACAAGTTCAGCTGTCAGCACAAAGTGAAAAACAAACAATGGCATAACATATTATTAATATGTTGGGTAGTAATAAATTTATTTATTTTCTTCTCAGAGTGTAGAATGCGTTGTATTATGTTAGTATTTCTAAAAATCTCCTGGGGGACAATCCCCTCAGACCCCCCTTCTGGGGTGGGGTTTTCAGCATGTGGGCCTTTTTATGTTATACAGTTCAGCTTTGATTCCATCATCTCATTAAACCTTTTTTAAAAGCATGCTTTAGTTCTGTGAAGGGATATATGCACTGTACTTCACTTTAATTAATATTGTATGCTGAAAAGCATATATATATTAGCTACAGCACGATTTCTTGTTGAATAGATTTGAGTGGTTTAAAATGTTGGGTCGCAATTTATTGACAAAGTAAAAAGTGGGTCCCGAGGCCTGACCAGTTGAGAACCACTGTTCTAGAGTACATCACTCTAGACCAGCGGTTTTCAAAGTGTGAGGCGCGCCTTCCACGGGGGCGCCAGAGAGCTTCAGGGGAGGCGCAGCGTGAGAAAAAAATAACGAGAAACACTGAAATCTAGCTAGGTAACTTCAGTTAACTTTATGCGAGCGGCAACATGGATCCATTTTTTGTGAAGTTACCTAAAGTGAGAGAGGAGACAGCGTCTGGCAGAAAACGTCACTTGCACACTTTTGGCTGTCTGTGGAGACCGAGTTCCCCCACCTCACCAAAAAGGCTGTAAAAGTGCTCATTCCCTTCACCTCCGCCTACCTGTGTGAGCGCGGGTTTTTTGCATTGACTTTGATCAAAAGCAAGTACCGGTCAAGCAGGGGCGGATCTACCGGGGCGGCATGGGGTGGGAACTGACACCCTAAAAATAGCCTTGCCACCCCAGCTGCCACCTCAGTTGGCAGATTTGTTTTGAAATAAAAGTTGTGGCTCATCGGACATTTATGAGAGAAAATCCCTAATGTCCGAGTGCAAGTGAATGCAGCACAAGACGCGAGCCTTGTAACCCCTCCCCCGGAGCGAGCTTGGAAATGTGATTGGCGGCGATTTCATTTGAACGGGACGGCACAAAACGAGAAGCATTCGGACCCAAGTACACGGAAGGAATGAGGTATTTGTGGTCTACACTGACAGAAGAGACTGTCAAGTTTGGCTGTACTCAGCATTGAATCAAAACGCACCATAGCTTTAAATCTTAATAAGTTTGTGAGGCGATTTGCTGAACAAGATGGTAATCGCCGCATTCAGCTTATAGGCATGCCAACTTGATGCTCTGCTCACGGATGACTCGATGAGCATAAAAAAACTGTTAAGATGATGACCTTACGTGTGTAAATATATTTTTTTCTTTGAGGGGGTCTGCCCTCAAAAAACAGTTTTAAGTCCTGAGAAAGTCAAATAAGACGTTGTGTAAAACTACACTGCCCAGCCAAAAAAAAGTAACCATTTTGATTTAACTAGGCCAGTAGGTAAGGACTTTTCACTGAATAATAATACCCCTGCATTATAGCAACAACAACAATAATAATAATAATAGCAATAATAATAGCAATAATAATTGGGAGGGGGGGCGCGGCTGTTCTTATGTTCTCTGAGGGGAGGCTCACCTTCCCACACTTTGAAAAACCCTGCTCTAGACGGTGTCATGTTAACACACAGGACGAGGATAAGCAAACTATACAAGATGATCCCGACAGACAGGCAGAAAGTGAGGACATTACTTTAGTCAATGCAGCACATAGCGCAGAGAGTGAACAAAATGCAGACTATGAACAGGGCAGCAGCAGCCATATTAAGTAGATGTAAGAGAAGTACTACACTCACCCATGACACATACAAATGTGACACAGACTGAAACACAGCACAATGTATATGTTAACCCTGTGACTTCTTCAGGTGTTGAAAGCATGTCAGACTGTAACATTTACAGAAATTACGGTGTTCAACATCGAGCCACAGTTTTAGGCAGAGGCAAAGCCACAGGTAAGCACAAAAACTGGTATAACCTGCAACATCTTGAATCTGATGGCAGTGATGGAAAAAAGGAGTCACTTGACTTGTCGATAGTCTTAACATTGAAACTGAAAATATGGATTCTGATGTACTTATAGCGAAAGACATCTAATTTGATGCAGCTAAACAGGATGAAATAATCAACTGGCAGAATAATTATATTTTTGAATAAATTGAAGATGCAGGGCAGAAATGCATCTCCACAAGATGGGTCTGCAGTCTCAAAGAAACTTCCAAAGGCATTGTGCCCGAAGCTAGACTTGTAGCCTGAGGTTTTGAATAAGTTAATGTCCATGAGTTACAGAGAGATTCCCCAACCTTTGCTTCAGAATCACTTGGACTGCTGTTAGCAGTGATTTGTTAAAATCAGTGGCAAGTCTGTTCTATGGACATCAAATCAGCATTTTTGTAAGGCATGGAGCTGTCAAGAGATATTTACTCTATTACTCTACTGAAGTCTGACGTCCATGTTGGACGTGAGGAGAACGAACATTTCTGATATGTGGGGATGGATTTTACTACTGTTAAAGGGGTAGTTCAGGTACATCAGCATAGTTACATTGATAACCTACAGCTGTTACATTTACAAGCAGCACATGCTGTACAGAGGCAGCCCCCCTTAATGAAACTGAAAAAGAGGTCAAAAATAGGACAGATAGTATTCGTTGCTAAGCAGACCAGACCAGATGTCATGTTTAACACTTGTAGTTTAGCATCAGATATTAAAAATGCTACAGTACAGTCTGTCCATGAAGTGAATAAAGTTGTCTGTAAACTTAAGTCAGAAAAGGTGACCCTCAAGTTTCAACATTTGGGTGACAATAATGCTCTTAACCTCATTTTTTTCAGTGATGTTACCCTTGGCAATCTGTCAGACGGAGGTCAGATGGAATAGATAATGCTATCAACCCTCTTTGCAGAGCTCACCACTGGAGATATTGGCCCGCCTCCAGCACATCCACCTCCATTCATCCATTCTCACAGGAGAGCTAATCCACATCTCCTCAAAGCCGGATCTTCAGTATATTCTTCACCCCACTTCCTATTCAATCCTGATATTCTCTCAATATCAGGATTGATCGCCAAAGACTATTAAAATGTCTTTCATATCACGCCTGTGTCAACACATTTTCTTTTAACAAAAAACAAAGCCTTACCTGATTGAACTGTCCCCAGTTTGTCAATGGAGTGTCTAATCAGCAGTTTGTGAACACTCACCACACCAATGAGATCCCCACGGCCATACTCTCCAGCCAGCTCCTTTTTCCCATCATCCTTTGCAATGACAGAGCGGAGTCGGCCACTCAGCACGATGAAGGTGCTGTCTGACTTGTCCCCCTGTCTGAAACCAATAAGGAATTAAAAGATTCAGCATCTCCCCACATTTTCATTCATTTAGTTAGAATTATTGTTTCTTTTGGCTTTAAAATGATGGTTTGTGAAATGAATGCAGTATACTCTAAAAGTAAAACAAATCATAATAATACAATTAAATCATAAAAATAGCACTTTTTCTTGCACTCAAGTTCACCTGCAATAAAACATCACCACAATCAACAAGAGAACACACATATATGCTATCATTGTATTGGCATGAACATTTTTACAACTGATTTTTAAAATGATTTTCTTTAGTTGCATGATTTTGTTAGTTGTTCTAGTATCCCCAATGTACAAAATGAACATTGGACATAAATGATTAGGATAAGCTTAACAAAGGTGTGTTTTCATGGTGTAATAAAGTTTATTTCATATAAATATATCTAATTAGTGTTGAGGTGAGTTGTGTCAGTATTTAATCGTAAATACCTGTAAACAGCACGGCCAGCCTCCACAGCCATCCAGTCCAGGGCGAAGTCAATCTGCCGGACGAAAGGCGAGACCCTCTTCACCACAGTGTGAGCGACGTTCAGCACCACCCGGGGATCCTCGCGCATCATCCTGCACCGTTAAAAAACATGCATCCAGTGTTGTGAGGAGAAGAACACACTTTGGTATCACAATGAAATGCCTAAATGTTTGTGAGCGTCAAGAGTCAAAAGAGGTTTCTCATTTCTCTAACTCCCCTCCTCGACTCCTATCCTCGACTCCTATCCTCCTGTATTAGTCCCGCCCACAGGAGATGCGAGCGGAGGAGTCGAGGAGGGGAAGCAGCAGGCGGTTAGAGAAATGAGAACTCCTCTCCTCTGAGCGGTCATATTAAAGAGACGTCCATTAATGATGACAGGAGGCACAGCAGCCCTCTGTCTGATGGACAGATGTTTTCATGACCACTTATATATTTACTTTGATTCATTGACAGTGCGGTATAATGAGACAATAACAGGCTACAGATGCGGACACACACACATATATAAATATATACAATTTCAGAATCAAACAAGTATGAGAGCACTCTCATAATAACGTAACACAATCAGAGACTGGATATATCCCCGCCCCCATGGTCGCTACAATGGGGAACTGAAATTACGGGCCAAGAGTTTTATTTACAAGTATTAAAAGTAACCCCACACACACACACACACACACACACACACACACACACACACACACACACACACACACACACACACACACACACACACACACACACACACACACACACACACACACACACACACACACACACACACACACACACACACACACACACACACACACACACACACCCTAAAGCATATAATATATCAGACTACAGCCGTTGTGTATTTTATTATGTGAAGCACTAAATGGTCTTAGAAAAATATGGACTCTTTGTTTGTAGATATCTACTAAACTACAGCAAATAAAGAGAGTAGGCCTGTTATACTGAGTGATATATATTATACACACTGCTCTGCTTTCTGCACGGACCTCACAGCTGTTCTCTCTGTAAACATCGCGTTGCGATAAAAGCAGTTTCTAAAATAATATCCAGGGGATGCATGCAGAGCTGTCATTGGCTGAGATAAGTCCGGCCGTGTGTCACGACCGAAGGATCAAAATGCTGTTTCTAGCCATCCCAAATAATTAAAATATATAAAAAAGATATACATACGGCATGTATATATGCCAAAATACAGACATGTACACCCACTTGAGTATATAATATATACAAAAAAAACTACTCATACACACATATTCACTAATTAAAAAGGTATAAATAAAAAGGCACAACAGTAAATATATAAAAACGATATACTTATATGTGTACATTCACACCTGTACACCCATTTATATTTATATATATGGGTCATTCCAGAATTGGAGGACATTTCATGTCCCCCATATAAGAAATCTAATAATCCATGCCCAAAATGCTAAAACATGCACTTGTTGTGTTAAACATACTTGTCTTGAGACAAAATGTATATAAAGTTGTAGAAAAAGTGTTTTCAAAATATTATTTAAATTATCAAATAGCTCTCGAACATCCCCTAAAATGGCTTTTTTTTTTGCATGTCAAATATAACATTTAAAATAGGCAAGGCAAGGCAAGGCAAGTTTATTTATATAGCACTTTTCAACACAAGGCAATTCAAAGTGCTTTACAAAAAATGAAAGACATTAAGAAAATGGCATTTAAAATCAGTCATTAAAAAGAAAAGCGAATAAAATAAACATTAAAAGAAAAAAAATACATGAATAAAAGTTACAGTGCAGTTTAAGATAAGAATAGTTCAATTAAAAGCAGCGACAAAAAGAAAAGTCTTCAGCCTGGATTTAAAAGTAGTCAGAGTTGCAGCGGACCTGCAGGTTTCTGGGAGTTTGTTCCAGATATTTGGAGCATAATAACTAAACGCTGCTTCTCCATGTTTAGTTCTGACTCTGGGGACAGAAAGCTGACCAGTCCCTGAAGACCTGAGAGATCTGGATGGTTCATAATTTAGCAGGAGGTCAGAAATGTATTTTGGGCCTAAACCATTCAGTGCTTTATAAACCAGCAGCAGTATTTTGAAATCTATTCTTTGACACACAGGAAGCCAGTGTAAAGACTTCAGAACAGGAGTGATGTGATACACTTTCTTAGTGTTAGTGAGGACTCGAGCAGCGGCGTTCTGAATCAGCTGCAGCTTTCTAATAGATTTTTTAGTGAGACCTGTGAAGACACCATTACAGTAGTCGAGTCTACTGAAGATAAAAGCATGGACAAGTTTTTCCAAATCCTGCTGTGACATTAGTCTTTTAACCCTAGATATATTCTTTAGGTGATAGTAGGCTGATTTAGTAACTGTTTTAATATGACTGTTGAAACTCAGGTCAGAGTCCATGACTACACCTAGATTTCTGGCTTTATCTGTTGTTTTGAACATTGCAGACTGAAGCTCAGCGCTAACTTTTATACGTTCTGCCTTGGCTCCAAAAACCATTACCTCAGTTTTGTCTTTGTTTAATTGGAGAAAGTTCTGACACATCCAGTCATTGATTTGTTCAATGCACTTACTCAGTGTTTGAATTGGAGCATAGTCTCCTGGTGAAATTGTTACATAAATTTGTGTGTCATCCGCATAGCTATGGTAACTTATTTTGTTGTTCTTCATTATCTGAGCCAGTGGTAGCATGTAGACGTTAAAGAGAAGAGGCCCCAAGATGGAGCCTTGAGGTACCCCACATGTCATATTTGTCAACTCAGATGTGTATTTACCTATAGAAACAAAGTTGTTTCTGTCCTTTAAGTAGGATTCAAACCAATTTAGAACTGTTTCCGAAAGTCCCACCCAGTTTTCCAGTCGGTCTAGTAATATGTTGTGGTCAACAGTGTCAAACGCAGCACTGAGATCTAATAATACTAACACTGAAGTTCTGCCACTGTCTGTGTTTAAGTGGATGTCATTAAAGACCTTTACAAGAGCAGTCTCAGTGCTGTGGTTTGGACGAAAGCCTGACTGGAACACATCCAAACAGTTATTTAAATGCAAGAAATTACTCAACTGTTGAAAAACAACTTTTTCAATGATTTTACCTAGAAATGGGAGGTTTGATATGGGCCTGTAATTGTTCATTACTGAAGCATCTAGATTATTCTTTTTTAAGAGCGGTTTAATGACTGCAGTTTTCAGGGCCTGTGGAAAAATACCTGTGTGAAGAGATTTGTTTACTATATGAAGTAGATCTGAGGCCCACATAGGGATTTTATTTACCTTTTTTGGTATTATTCTATTGATATGTCTCTTGTAATGGTAAAATCAATTTGTTAAATCATAAACATATTTTAGATAACAGTCATTTTGCACAGAAGGTGTGTCCCTCAACATGCGTTCAACTCTGTTACCCAAACCTTTTTAGATTGGCACAGGAAGTGAACAAACTGTAAAGAGGCTTCTCAATTCTTAAATTTCCCCTCCTCGACTCCCCTCCTCGACTCCCCTCCTCGAGACTTAGTCCCGCCCACAGGAGATGCGAGCGGAGGAGAGAGGAGGGGAAGCAGCAGACGTTTAAAGAAATGAGAACTCCTCTCCTCTGAGCGGTCATATTAAAGCGACGTCCGTTCATTATTACGTGGCAACAGCTGCATCAGCTGTCGAGTGTTTTGTCATAACGCTGTATTTTATAATCTCTGTTAGATCAGCTGAACATTGTTCCCCCACATATTTACTTTGAATTAATTAAGAGTGCGGTATAATGAGACAATAACAGGCTACAGATGCGGACACACACACAAATATATTTATATAAATATATACATTTTAAAGTATGAGAGCACTCTCATAATAACGTAACACAATCAGAGACTGTATCCCCCCCCCCCCCGCCCTCTCTCTGGTCGCTGAAATGGGGAATTGAAATTACGGGCCAAAAATTGTATTTACAAGTATTAAAAGTAAGCAGAGGACACCAAACCAACTGATACAGAATGTCACCCATTTTGGTGATGTATTGTTTATTCATTAATGCTAGATTGTATCTGTTTAAATTATTAATATTAATAATATTAATTTTTTGTTCATCCTAATTGATTTTGTCAACCATCCTAAAACTGTATATTGGGTAAATAAAATCCTTATTCTTTCCACATCAACCTGCATTCCTAGTTTTTGCGTACCCTGGTCCTTCCAGGATGTTTAAAACTCAGTCAATGGGGCTCATTTTTATTGCTTCAGTTTATAATCGTAACAGATTGAAAAGTTCAGATTAATTTTTCGCTAAATGACGCGCTTCCATAAACAACAAACAACATAATTATTCAATTCAAACAAACTACTTATAGTAGATGAAGTACATTATTCAAAAGTTTACATTAACTTTGAATAATACTGTAACACGGGAGAAACGGAGCCTCTCTTTCCCTCTGTCCCTCTCTCTCTCTCCTGACAGCCGGTCAGTATCTCATGCAGCTCGCTGAACCAGTATTGTACACACGGTTCCGTCGCGTTGAAGCTTGCCGGTGGGCCTGTCTGGTGCGCGATCAAAAACCAATCACATATATATATATATATATATATATAAATATAAACGGGTATAAAATACTATATGACAGTAAAAAAAAAGTTGTTATTAATAAACAAGAATATAGTTTAAAAGGGGAGTGATTTGTAAAATATCCATAAAGAAAAAGAAAATCTGCTTACAGTTCTGTTACATATGGGTCGTTGAGAGATATATCCATAGATAGCTCTCAAAGTGCACCAGATTGATGCTTTTAACTTCACATCTTGTGTCCATATCTTTCTGTTTTGGTGGTCATGCCACAACCGTGCACGTGCAATTCAAAACCTTTATTTATCCAGGTGAAATCCCATTGAGATCAATGATCTCTTTTTCAAGGGAGACGTGCAGCAGTAGGTTCCACATGAAGACATAAAAACATGGTAACACTTTATATTAAGGTACACAAATTAACCATCAACTAGTTGTTAATTAACATGCATATTAGCAGTATATTGGCTCTTTAGTAGTCATTATAAAACACTTATTAATGCCTTATTCTACATGACCATATTCTACAAGTAATAAGCCTAGTTGAGAGTTTTTCCTCAATAATCCTATAATTAGTGCTTATTTGTTGCAAGTAAGGAACTTATTGTACATGAGTTTTGGTCTTAATATGCGCTGCCCAATATGGGCCTAATAAGGCAGTAGTACCACAAGAATAGTAATTCTCCCATAATAACACTTAACAAATATGATCTATTCTTATGTAACAAGACATTGTAGTGCCGAGAGATAGGGAGTCGCAGGCGGTGTAACAAGACATGAAACTACAAGTGTTAATTAAGTCTAAACAACTCAAAATTAGCTATTTATATCTAAGAACATGTTCCCTATTTTAAAGTGAAGTCTTGTTCATAACCAATAAGCTAGTAGTTTGACTCCAATTAGGTATTACTATCTAATAACATGTTCCCTATTCTAAAGTGAAGTCTTGTTCATAACCAATAAGCTAGTAGTTTGACTCTAATTAGGTATTACTATCTAATAACATGTTCCCTATTCTAAAGTGAAGTATTGTTCATAACCAATAAGCTAGTAGTTTGACTCTAATTAGGTATTTATATCTAAGAATATGTTCCCTATTCTAAAGTGAAGTCTTGTTCATAACCAATAAGCTAGTAGTTTGACTCTAATTAGGTATTTATATCTAAGAATATGTTCCCTATTCTAAAGTCAAGTCTTGTTCATAACCAATAAGTAGTTTGACTCTAATTAGGTATTACTATCTAATAACATGTTCCCTATTCTAAAGTGAAGTCTTGTTCATAACCAATAAGCTAGTAGTTTGACTCTAATTAGGTATTACTATCTAATAATATGTTCCCTATTTTAAAGTGAAGTCTTGTTCATAACCAATAAGCTAGTAGTTTGACTCTAATTGACCTGAACAGGTTCCCTATTCTAAAGTTAACTCCTCTTCACACTTTGTAAATACATTATAGCACACAACTACTGAAATGAACCTCAACAGTACATGAACAAAGTTGGCACACGTTGAAATATCTGTTTTATTAATGAACCACTTAAGAGAGGTTCAGACACATACCAAAACATGTCAAGTTTCTCCAAGGCTGAGAACACATATGCAGCCTGTACTTTTTAATAAAAACAGATTTTTAACAGAGTTTATGTATTTGTGATCATACTGTGTGACCTGGCTAACGCAAATGCTAGCGCGAATGATAACGCATTTTCTCATTGTGTTTAAAAATCTCCAAATGTCATCACATAAACACAATACATGTTACTAATCCTTACAGTGTAAGTGTAAGGCTCACACTTACACTTACAGTCATTGCTTTCTGACGGACTTGACCCTTTTACTCTTCAGGTTGCATAGGGAAAATTAGTGGCAGTGTACTCATGGATGTCTACTGCCATGCCAGTTCACTTTCTCCTACTTCCTGTACCCGGTTTCCTGTCTAACCTTCAGTACAAATTTTACAAAAATATAAATGTGCAAATATGAAACATACAGGTCAATATCACCTTGCTATTGGTAGCTGAGCTGTCAATACCCCAAAACATATTATAAGATATAAATACCTAATTTTGAGTTATTTAGACACAATTAACACTTATAGTGTCATGTCTTGTTACATAAGAATAGATCATATTTATTAAGTGTTATTATGGGAGAATTACTATTCTTGTGCTACTACTGCCTTATTAGGCCCATATTGAGCAGAGCATATTAAGACCAAAACTCATGTACAACAACTTCATTACTTGCAATAAATAAGCACTAATTATAGGATTATTGAGGGAAAACTCTCAACTAGGCTTATTACTTGTAGAATATGGTCATGTAGAATAAGGCATTAATAAGTGTTTTATAATGACTAATAAAGAGTCAATATACTGCTAATATGCATGTTAATTAACAACTAGTTGATGGTTAATTTGTGTACCTTAATATAAAGTGTTACCAAAAACATAAACAACAGAACAACAAAAGGACATCATACAGCAAAATGTACAGGGATTACAATTTACATATCTATCCACATGTACAGGTACCAACAGCATCTGATTGTGTAGCATCCAACCGAGCTCTAAAAACATGTAGTGGTACCAGATTGGTAATTTTCCATTCTTTTTGCAGACTGTTCCAAGTTAGTGGAGCTGCACATCTAAAAGCTTTCTTCCCTAAGACAGTCCTAGCACTTGGCACATTTAATAAAACCACAGCATGCGATCTCAGGCAATAACTACTTTCAATTCGCCGAGAGATCAGGGAGCAGATATAAGATGGTAGTTTATCCAACATGGCTTTGTAAATGAAAAAGTACCAGTGACTGAGCCTCCGTACAGTAAGTGATGGCAAAACTGCCTTGGTATACAGTGTACAGTGATGCGTAAGTGCTTTACAATTTGTCAAAAATCTCAGTGCACTGTGATACGCAGCATCTAACTTGCTCAGGTAATTGGCAGGTGCACTCATATATAACAAATCACCATAGTCCAGCACAGGTAAAAAGGTCACAGTGACTAGCCTTTTCCTGGCCTCAAGCGAGAAACAGGACTTATTTTTGTAAAAGAAACCTAGACCCTCAGCTTTTTAAGCAGGTTATTTACATGACATTTAAAAGTGAGACAATCATCAAGCCAGATACCCAGGTATTAGTAACAGGTAACAACTTCAAGTTGTATTCCTTGCGTAGTTACAATATGCAAAGCAGTCTCTGGTGTATTTTTAGCTTTTGAAAAGAGCATTACCTTGGTTTTATCCACATTAAAAAGAAGCGTAAGCTCAGAGAGCTGAGCCTGAATAATGTTAAAAACAGCCTGTAATTTAACAACAGCCTTGTTAATAGAGGGACCTATACGGTACATAACGGTATCGTCCGCATAAAAATGTAAGGTTGCTCCATCGACATTTTCACCTAAACTATTAATATAGATTGAGAATAATAGCGGACCTAAAACTGAACCTTGTGGTACACCATTAGTGATGTTTAACCACTCAGAAGACAGCCCATCAAACTGAACACATTGGGACCTTTCAGAGAGGTAGTTCACAAACCACCCCACTGCATGGCTGGATATGCCAATACTGACCAGCCTCTGCTTCAAAATGCGATGATCGACGGTATCAAAAGCTTTGGATAGGTCAACAAATAGAGCTGCACAACTCTGCTTATTATCCAAAATACTCGTAATATCATTTACCACTTTCATTGTGGCAGTGATGGTGCTATGTTGCTTTCTGAAGCCTGACTGATGTTTAGACAGGATGTCATTTGTACATAAAAACTCCTTTACTTGTTCACTCACTAGGCGTTCGAGCACCTTAGCCAGAACTGACAATTTAGAGATGGGTCTATAATTGTTTAATAAGGTGGCCTCCCCTCCTTTTAGTAGTGGCAGGACATACGCTGACTTCCATACTTTTGGGATTTTGTTGCAAGCATGTGCGAGTCATAGTGAGTGTCTGCATTTTGGTCCTTACGCCTTTTACACACTCTCTCCAAAGCATAACATAAAAACATTGAAAATAAAACAAAGATATCTGGATTAAGGTTGCTTTTTCTTTGCACCGCATGAAAGAAAGGCGAAATGAATGGACGGTGATTTTTTTTTTTTTAGCAAAGGTTGAGTTCAATAATTTGTACGGCCCTCGGAGGATGTTGTAAAAATTGAAATGGCCCTTGAGAGGAAAAAGGTTCCCCACCCCTGGTTTAGACGCTTGGTGTTGGAATTGTGTTTCGTTTAGGTAAAAATTGTTAATATTGTCAGTTAGCTGAGTTTCTTCCTGTTAAGTGGGTATGCATCATTAATAGGTTGTTAAATGTTAAGAAGCCCTGAGACGCTGTTTCTTGCAAGATGTTGCGTCTCAATCGGGCTCAACAGGTTAACTAATTCCACATCACTGTATTAGGTTAGTTGAAAGCAATAATATTAATTTGAACCTAATATTTGTATTTGAACTCAATATGATTGCTTTCAACGAACCTCATACAGTTTGGTGAAATTTGTTGACATAATACATTTAACTAAAGTCAACGTTTCAGTTTTTCGGTGCATACTCATACACCCATTAAAAGGTATAAATAAAACCGTAAATATATTAAAAATAACAGTCATGTTGGTATGCCTAGTCTAGTAGACTTCTAAATGGATGAATCTAAATATATTAGAACAGTACAAATAAATACAGTAGTGCTATTAACTGTCCGTAGCAGCGTAGTAGAAAAGCGTGATCTTACTCATAGAAGTGGGCCTTCGATATGGAGAGGAAGGTGCAGTCTCTGTGAGCTCGGACGGTGAAGATGAGGGGCTCCCCCGTGAGGACGGCCAGGTGACCCACCATCTCTCCCGGGTGGGAGACAAACAGCAGGGACTCCTCCTCGCGGTCTATCATACGCTGGTACACATGGAGCGCCCCCGAGATGATAAACGCCACACTTGCATCCTGGAAGAGAGGTGGAGAAGCTAGAAATGTTCTTTACCTTGATACATCCACATGTCCTGGATGGATATCCTCGTGGATTCATCTTCCTATTATACACACATGCATTTCCAAACATTTGGTCTACCTATGTTGCAAATGTATTATCTTTTCAATTTACACACGGCATCTATTGCACGTCTGTCCGTCCTGGGAGAGGGATCCCTCCTCTGTTGCTCTCCCTGAGGTTTCTCCCATTTTTCCCTTTAAACTGTGGGTTTTCTCCGGAAGTGATGGCAGATGGTGTCGTATTGTCATACTGATATTCTGTACAAACTGTGAAGTCCACTGAGACAAATGTAACATTTGTGATATTGGGCTATATAAATAAACATTGATTGATTGATTGATGATACATGTTTGTATAAATACAGGTAGTGCTGGAGCTATATATTGGTTTATGTTATTTTATAATTAAACATTTATTTTCTAGCTGTTTTTGTTATGGTAAATTAATCATTATTTATCTTAATTATTTTAGTTGAAGTCATTCTTTATGCTTTTATTTTGAAGGAGGTTTTTGGCACCGGGTTAGTTGGGCACCTTGTTTTTTACCAGGAGAAACTGGTGTGTAAATATTCAGAAAAAAACCAAAACCTTAGCGTTAAAAACAGAATCGAGTATTAGCTGGTGTGCTAATATCCAGATCTATCTATGCTCCAGTCTATGGTGAAGAGCGGAGGCTCAAAGCAAGTGTAGCTGGAAAGCGTCCCGCGACCGAAAGTTAGCTTGAAGTGGTTCAGTCTATGGACAGTTAAGCTAGCCAGGCTAAGAGGTGTTTGAATGACGCTGCGTTGTAGCAGGGTGTTTGGATTCCCTGACGATTCCCTGACGATCCCCTGACGTTGTGGTCAAGATCACCAGCCAATCAGGATTGGCGTGATTAGATTGATGCTTCTGAGGTATACGCGGGGAAGCGCATCCCATAGTGAGACATCGAAACAAATGTTTTGAATGAGAATTGCCACAAAGGAAGAAAGGTGTTCTATGTATATTATTGGAAATACTACAATAAATGGAAGAAAGAATATTCTGCCTCAGGGCCGGACCTTGGCATAGGCAGTATAGGCGAATGTTAAGAGCGCATCAACCCATCGGGGGCGCCAAAAATTGGGGAGAAAAAAAAAGTTAGAAATAAAATAATTATTTTATTTTTATTTTCATAACAACACAATTTCGCCCATAAACTATTGCCCCCAGAATCAAGTTGAACTGCCCCAGCCCCAGTAAAAACCAGAGGTTTATGTGAAATAGTTCTTTTTTTGCAAGGATGGTTTTAGTGTGCAATTATAGGTTTTCATTTTGTATTTGTGTTAATTTTAAATAATTCAAACTCCCAAAAAACGTATATACAGCTTCTGTGTGCTTTTATTAACATTGGAATTTACTGTGTAAGCGGCCGCGGGGGGGAGAGCTTTAGAGAGCTCTCTCCTGAAAGACTGAGCGGCTTTGATAACCTCAGCTCAGTGAGGTAAAGGCACACCTTTGTATGATCATTATAGTTCTAAAAAAATAAGAGAATAGATGTATAAAATACTATGACAGCAAAAAAAAGTTGTTATTAATAAACAAAAATACAGTTTAAAAGGGGAGTGATTTGTAAAATATCCATAAAGAAAAAGTACATCTGTTTACAGTTCTGTTTCATATGACTGTTGAGAGAAGTATCCATAGATCTCTTCATGTTGCTCTCAAAGTGCACCAGATTGATGCTTTTAACTTCAATATTAAAAAAAAAAATCTTCCCGGGGGAGCATGCCCCCGGACCCCCCTAGAGGAAGTGAGGACCCCCCCCCCACCTAAAATCATGTTCAAATGGATAGGATACTAAATACATTTGCACACATCTTGTGTCCATATCTTTCTGTTTTGGTGTCATGCGCGAGTCACATTGAGTGTCTGCATTTTGGGGGGGGGGGGGCGCCAGCTAAAATCTTGCCTCGGGAAGCAAATTGCTCAGGGCCCTGTTCTGCCTGGACAGTTAATTCCATTATTATTAATTCCCCCTTTTGCCTTGATGACGGCTTTGCACACTCTTGGCTTCTCTCAGTCAGCTTCATGAGGTCCTCTCCTGGAATGGTTTTCAATGAACACGTGTGCCTTGTCAAGAGTCAATGTGTGGAATTACTTGCCTTCTGAATGTGTTTGAGACCATCAGTTGTGTTGTGCAGAGGTAGAGTTAGTGCACAGTGGAAAGCCCTATGACTACTGTTGTAATCCATATTATGGCAAGAACGACTCAACTCAGTAAAGAGAAACGACCGTCCATCATCACTTTAAGAAATGAAGGCCAGTTGATCCGGAAAATGTCAAGAACTTTGAATGTATCCTCAAGTGCTGTCGCAAAAACCATCAAACGCTATGATGAGACTGGCTCTCATGAGGACCCCCCCGGGAAAGGAAGAGCAAGAGTTACCTCTGCTGCAGAGGATCAATACATCAGAGTTACCAGCCTCAGAAAGCACAAATTAAAGCACCTCAGATTAGAGCCCACATAAATGATCACAGAGCTCAAGTAGCAGACAAATCTCAACATCCACTGTTCAGAGGAGACTGTGTGAATCAGGCCTTCATGGTCCAATTACTGAAAAGAAGCCACTACTGAGGATGAACAACAACAAGAAGAGAATTGTTTGGGCCAAGAAACACAAGGACTCGACATTAAACCAGTGTAAACTGTACTTTGGTCTGATTAGTCCAAATTTGAGATTTTTGGTTCCAACCGCCATGTCTATTGCGGCTTTCACACCAGCGCTTTTCCCTTTCTAGCTCCCAGCTAGAGCTTTTCTGGTTCAGCTCCGGTTTCTCTTTTCTGCTCCCGCTCTGTTCACACCGCCCAGAGCTGCCGCTGCTGCGTCATGACGTCACCGTTTACATCGCTGATTTGCTCCCCAACGGCGTTACGGCGCTCAACAACGGGGAAACTGCGTCGGGTCGATGATCGTGTTGCTTTTAATCACACGAAGCCAGATTAAATTAAATAACGACTTCTCCAACCTTATGCTTTTCTCCAGAGTGCCGTGGTTCATTGTTTATTAATGTGTTTCTGCGGCATTTACCGACCGCTGCAGAGCTTCCCTTCCACGGGAGTTTATTCTCCCGTTAGCTCCCGGTTAGCTCACACTGCAGCGGCCGCTCTAAAGTATTCACTGTCCGACTCACACAAGCAGCTGATACATATCCCCAGTTCCCCTTAAGTGAATGTGTGTCAGTCTGAATTGACGCTGTTTGGCATCACAACGCTGTTATGAAAGTGTCTCTGGTATAAAATGGGTGATGTTAGCATAGCAACCGAAGCTAAACTGACTACTTGCTATTGCTATCCTATTGTGGCACAAACCGTTTTCTACAGGCACATTTTACCGGGGTATTTTTATTATGATTCTACTTGTGATAGTCGGACACGACAACCTGTGCAGCCCATGTATTGATTCCATCCGATAGCTGCTATAATACAAAACAAAACGTCTGCCTCTCTCCACAATGATCAATAACAGTGAACGGATGGTCAAAGTAAGGTACAAATAAACAGAATCACACGAAGCCTGGTTAGTGTTGCCTGACTTTATAAAGTGTGTTTATAAGCACTACTGCTTGTAGGCAGGCATGACAGTCGACCCATGTTCAGGGGAGGTGGGTTTAGTTTCCTGCACGCCTCGACGTAAGGGAGACGTAAGCGACGCCACCTCTTAGCTCCGAAGCTCTTGCCTCTAGACCGACAATTTTTTGGAGCTGGAAGTGAACCGGATTCCGGAGCTAAGAGGCGGCGCCGCTGCGGTGTGAACAGGAAAAACCGGCACTTTTCAGGCTCCAGCTCCGAGCCGGAGCTGAAAACGCGTTGGTGTGAAAGGGGCAACAGAGAAGGTGAGCGGATGGTTTCTGCATGGGTGGTTCCCACCGTGAAGCATGGAGGAGGAAGTGTGATGGTGTGGGGGGGCTTTGCTGGGGACACTGTTGGTGATTTATTCAAAATTCAAGGCACACTTAATCAGCATGGCTACCGAAGCATTCTGCAGCGCCATCTGGTTTGCTCTTAGTGGGACCATCATTTGTTTTTGAACAAAACAATGACCCCAAATACACCTCCAGGCTATGTAAGGGCTATTTGACCAAGAAGAAAAGTGATGGAGTGCTGCGTCAGATGACCTGGCCTCCACAATCACCATACCTCAACCCAATTGAGATGGTTTGAGATTAGTTGGACCGCAGAGTGAAGGAAAAGCAGCCAACAAGTGCTCAGCACCTCTGGGAAGTCCTTCAAGACTGTTGGAAAACCATTCTAGGTGACGACCTCATGAAAATGACTGAGAGAAGCCAAGAGTGTGCAAAGCAATCATCAAGGCAAAAGGGGGCTACTCTGAAGAATCTAAAATATAAATCATATTCTGGATTGTTTAACACTTTTCTGTTTACTAGATAATTCCATATGTATTATTTTATAGTTGTGATGTCTTCAGTATTAATCTACAATCTAGAAAATAATTTAAAAATAAATAAAAACCTTCGAATGAGAAGGTGTGTCCAAACTTTTGACTGGTACTGTATTTTATCTTTAGCTCTGTAAGTATACCAGATTATTTCAGATGGGCTAAGAATCGGAAATCAAAACAAATGAATAGTCAAGTGGACAAATCAGAAGCGTTGTCAAAGTGGGATGTTGTTGCTTATAGAGGGAAATAATGCCCATAAAGGAATAAAAGACATCCTTAAGCAGTTAAATATTAAATAATCATAGCCATGTCTCTGTGTGGAAAACTTGGACATTATTTGTTAAAGATACACTTGCACTCTTTGATGAAGTGTGTGTTCCACAAAGAGTCTCTGTCAGTCGGTCCTTCACACTGACCTGGTCTCCCTGGTGAGCCACCACAGTGCCGGCTTTGACTTGCCGAAGATTAACTCTCCCCTCCAAAAGATGGGGGTCCTGATCAAAAACAAACACAAAAACAGGGATATGTCTTCTTAGAAACAGTAACATTTGTATCAGTCTTTCACTTTTGCTTTTACATTTCCATTTTTGAAACAATTGTGGATTTTGTGTGCTGAATAATCTTACAGTGAATAAAGTCTGTCCCCTACCTGTAGTTGGATGACATGGAGCAGATCCTTTTTGGCAGCTTGGAAAATGGCGTTAACTTTGTTGTGCTGGACATTTTCTGCTCCAGCTTCACTGTAGTGGTAAACAGCTGATGGAGTGTGCTGCAGGGTCACACTCTTCTTGAGTATCGACTGAGGAGACAGAAAAGTGTATTTGTGACATTAGCAAGAAACTAAACCATAAACTAAACACATATTCTAAGTTAGAATGACCTTGTATATGCCTATGTAGTGTTGTAAAATGGGCCATTAAAGGGACTGCCTAACATTGTAGTGCCTAAACGAAGTATGGTGTAATGTAACGTAGCAAGATGCGATGCGGGACTTGCACATGCTAGATATCGATTCTGACTCACAGCAAACTAAACCAAACAAAACAGAACAAATGTAAAATAAACTGAACTGAATGTAACTAAACATAACTAGACTAAACTGAACTAAACTATCTAGGTATAACAAAACAAAACTGAACTAAATCGAACTAATCATAACTAGACAAACTACTTAGCTAGATAAGCAGAACTAAACTTTACTCATCTCACGAAACTGAACAGAAGCAAACAAAACTTAAAGGTCCCATGACATGGCCATTTCTACTGATCATAATTCCATTGTTGAGGTCAACTAGAATAGATTTAGACTGTGCAATTTTCCAAAATCGCATTGGTTTCTCATACAGCATCTCCGTATAGTATGTGTATTCACTCTCTGTCCTAAACGGCTTGTTGGAACTCCTGCCCCCCCCCCCCCCCTCCCTGTGAGCCCAGTGTGCTCTGATTGGTCAGTTCGCCCACTCTGTTCTGATGAGTCCACCACCGTTACAGCGGAACATCAGTGATTATGTGTTACAATGGCGTTAGCAACCAGCATGACAAACATTTGGACCAATTGGTCCATTTGGATCGTCGTTACGTCACTTGGTTCCCGGAAGAAAAAAATGGAAAAAGAGAAATGTCCAACGAGGCGTTCTGTGGCAGCACAGACAGGTCTTTTCTGTGTTAGAGTTGTACTCCCTACAGGGTGTACTTTGAGGGTTTGTGACTCTGCAGACCGTTTACATGCAGAAAAACCTTCATAACACACAAGGGGACGGGTAATAACCGGAAAAGCATGACATGGGACCTTTAATGAACACTAAACTTAAACTCAAACTAAATTCAATTAAACCAAACTAAACTAAACATAACAAGACTATACTCAATCTAAACTAAACTCCAAGTAAACTAAACTGAACTGAAACTAAACTAAGATAAACCAAAACTAAACTTAACTATACTAAACTCAAATTAAACTAAACTAAACTCAAACTTAACTAAACTGAACTAAACTCAAACTAACCTAAACTAAACTCAATATAAACTAAACTCCAGTAAACCTGTGAGGAGCAGTATTAAGAGCAGTCACTACAGACTAGTCTAAAATATGTTTGTGTAAATGGAAGCAAATGTTTAATCTGAATTCAAACCAACAGCAAGATAGCAAAATATTTATACAGAGACCTTCACAGGGCTGTGAGGCAGAGCTTCTTCTTTGGAAACGTGAGCTCGTTCATACACTTTGTTGAGACCGAAGGACATTTCACCTGCAGAACAAAAAGATCCCATCATCAGAGTGCTCATGGAGCTCAGCAAACAATGTTCCGTGTTGAGGATGCTGAGTGTTGAGACTGCTGAGTGTTGAGACTGCTGAGTGTTGAGACTGCTGAGTGTTGAGGCTGCTGAGTGTTGAGTCTGAGTGTTGAGGCTGCTGAGTGTTGAGACTGCTGAGTGTTGAGGCTGCTGAGTGTTGAGTCCGCTGAGTGTTGAGACTGCTGAGTGTTGAGACTGCTGAGTGTTGAGTCTGCTGAGTGTTGAGACTGCTGAGTGTTGAGTCTGCTGAGTGTTGAGTCTGCTGAGTGTTGAGGCTGATGAGTGTTGAGGCTGATGAGTGTTGAGGCTGAGTGTTGAGTCTGAGTGTTGAGGCTGCTGAGTGTTGAGGCTGCTGAGTGTTGAGTCTGCTGAGTGTTGAGACTGCTGAGTGTTGAGGCTGCTGAGTGTTGAGGCTGCTGAGTGTTGAGAATGCTGAGTGTTGAGGCTGCTGAGTGTTGAGACTTCTGAGTGTTGAGGCTGCTGAGTGTTGAGACTGCTGAGTGTCGAGAATGCTGAGTGTCGAGAATGCTGAGTGTCGAGGCTGCTGAGTGTCGAGGCTGCTGAGTGTTGAGGCTGAGTGTTAAGTCTGAGTGTTGAGGCTGCTGAGTGTTGAGGCTGCTGAGTGTTGAGGCTGCTGAGTGTTGAGGCTGATGAGTGTTGAGGCTGAGTGTTAAGTCTGAGTGTTGAGGCTGCTGAGTGTTGAGTCTGATGAGTGTTGAGTCTGAGTGTTGAGGCTGATGAGTGTTGAGTCTGAGTGTTGAGGCTGATGAGTGTTGAGTCTGCTGAGTGTTGAGGCTGCTGAGTGTTGAGTCTGCTGAGTGTTGAGTCTGCTGAGTGTTGAGTCTGATGAGTGTTGAGTCTGAGTGTTGAGGCTGATGAGTGTTGAGGCTGATGAGTGTTGAGAATGCTGAGTGTTGAGGCTGCTGAGTGTTGAGTCTGATGAGTGTTGAGGCTGATGAGTGTTGAGTCTGAGTGTTGAGGCTGCTGAGAGTTGAGTCTGCTGAGTGTTGAGTCTGATGAGTGTTGAGTCTGAGTGTTGAGGCTGATGAGTGTTGAGTCTGCTGAGTGTTGAGAATGCTGAGTGTTGAGGCTGCTGAGTGTTGAGTCTGATGAGTGTGTTGAGGCTGATGAGTGTTGAGTCTGAGTGTTGAGTCTGCTGAGTGTTGAGAATGCTGAGTGTTGAGTCTGATGAGTGTTGAGTCTGATGAGTGTTGAGGCTGATGAGTGTTGAGGCTGCAGAGTGTTGCTGCTGTTTGCACTGAAGCACTTGTAAACTGCATTTTCATGTTTTGTCACAGCTCAGATATCATGTGAAGTATTTCCTTTCTAGTATATTATATTTCAGGCTTGATGGTTAAAAAATAGGTTGATTCATTTTTTTTCTTTTCTTGTCTTATTGTTTATATGAGCTTAAAACGTTGCGAATGAGAAGTGGGAAATGTCTGGCAATTGGGTTTGGTAACAAGAAAACAAAAAAGTATTGGTTAACTGCAAAAATACTAAACATTAGCCCACATGGAACTGACACACCTTTTTGACATTAGGAAAACATAATCCAAATGTTTTTTTCTGTAATTGTTATTCCTACTTCTTTGTTCCAGGGTTCTGGAGTAACCATAGTTCACTGAATTGCATATGTCCTACCCAGACAAGAATGTGAAGCAAATAAAAGAAAGGACCTGTAACAGCCATCGGGGTGGAGAATGAGCGAGATTTCTTGTGTTTCGAAGTTTCTGAGTAACTGGACTTTTCTGTTGAAGTGGGTGACAAGAAAACAGATATGTTCGACAAACATTACTAGAAATACATTCCTGCAGCCTAAAAGTGAAGTGTGTGACATTGGTGTTGTTTCTGACCTGTGTCACTTTTTTCAGAGCCCTGATCTTCAGAGTGGGAGGGCTGCCTGCGGAGGCCTCGGTGTGGATAACCCTCCCCCAGAACATTGGCAACCGACACCAGGGAGATCGCTTGGCTCTCCTGCAACACACACATATATATATAAATACTCGGCCCATTTTATAATAATATATATATGTTTTATAATGATTGATCATGAAAGTGTTCTCAAAGCTGGTAAAGGTGCAGCTAGTTTGAATGACTTTGTAGACTGCAGGGTAGCTTGTGGATTTACTCCAGGTGGAACTAAAGTCTGATTTAACACTTGATTAGATTTCACATCATTCATCCACATCTGTGAAGTAACAAAAGGCATTCAATAAATGTACTGAAGTATAAGTTCACTATTTACATCTGAATTGCCTCAAAAGTACCTCAAGATTTTAAAAAGTACAAGTAAATCCAGTTAGTGACTTTACAAAACAGTATTTATATAGTAGGATTCTAAAATGTTGAATATAAGGTTGTAATTGTATTTGATATGTTAACCCTTCATAACACAATATTTGAAGAACACTGTTGTAGAATAACAGCATGCAATTTAGAGTTTTTTCTATTTACTACTATAACCTTGCTGCTACTTCATTACATTTACCCTTTGTGCATAGTCAATGATGATTGCAACATTATCAAATCCCAAAAGCTCAACAAAAATAATTCTGTGGAGAAGGATGACCTAATGAAGATCAGCCTAATATTTTGTGTTCAAAATAATGTATGGCCGATAAACCTATTTTATTGACTATTTTTAAACCATCAATGATTCCCGACTCCCCCATACCCGTCAGTAGGAGCTACAAGTGATCAACAACTGCTTCAAAGGTTAAAGGTGTTTGCTGAGCGAGTAACGTGACTTAAATTTGGATCTGGACTCTTATCCCTGAGTCAGGAAAGGCTAGGGAGGGGCACAGATGGAAGTGATTCATCATCACATTTATGTATTGTCTGTTCAGTAATTGTTAGTGGAGTGTTATGCAACAAGTAGCAACATCTGAAAATTATCCTAAATGAATTTATTGGCTGTCATATTTTCCTTTTTGTAGTGTGATGGACTTATGTTATATCCTGTAATGTACTATTAAACTTGCAAGCCTCTTGACGCCATTGGTCATTGTGACATATTTAGTTTAAATAATGAATTTATGCTACAGTATGGTTGTGCACCACGTGAGGCAATACTCAAAGTGTTATATATATATTTTCAATACACAACCTTCTTGTTTGTCATTTGTGGGTAAGTGTATATTGGGTATGAGGTATACTATAATATATAAGCATGAGCTGTATGCTGTATGTCAGCTGGATGCCTAAGGGTTCACTGAATTTAAAAGTATAACTTTTTTCTGTCCCATTTTGGAACATTCAATAAAGCAGGTCCTTATGACGGAGCTTCAGTTTTAAATCAGCCTTTTCATTTTGAAGACATGGACACATTACATAACTGTTGGTTAACTCTACCCTTGTTATCAGGATCAGAATACCTTTATTCATCCCAAAGAGGGGAAATATACAATGCCTTAGTGTTCTGCACATGTAATGCATTTATTTAATGCACTGCTTCTTTAATTGCAGCTAGTGGCCCTCTGAGAGCTGCACATTCATTGGGTGATCTTTGGTGTACCTGGGAAGTATTTGGTCATTCTCTGTATCTCGTTGTATCTAATTTGAAAAGGTGATGCTTATCAGTAAACAGAATGAAGCAGAGCAACAACATCAAACAGTACCGGGTTGAAGAGCTCAGTGGTCAGGCCCAGGTAGTTGTGTAAGGCGAGGAAGGTGACTCTCTGGAGACGCACCATGATTATCTGCAGAGGAGGAGACACACTGCTCTGTTAGTGCCACATCAGGGAATGGATGCAGTTTGTGAAGCTGCCTGTGCTTATGCTTGTCTCTGGCTCAGACTGTACTTGCACTGCGGAAGTGTCAGTGGACGCTTTACCTGGATGACACGGACCAGAGTTTCTGGATATTTCTCAAACACTGACTGGAAGGCTGCAGCCGGCAGACGCAGGATGGTGGAGGTGACTGCAGCTCTGGCAGACACAGTTTTATAAGGCGCTGGATAGCCCTGAATACACAGTACAGTTTGTGGAGAAAGAAGGAGTTGTGAGTAGTAACAACCCGAACAAAACCATTAACATGCATGAAGAAATGGGAAAAAACACGCCAATAAAGAAGAGCTAATGTAGAAGAGCACATACAAAACACTTTAAGTGATGAATAGAATAATTATTTCATAAAATCCTTTTATAATATAATACATATTATTCTGAAATGTGCCTTGGTGCAGAAAGAGCACTTTTCAAATGTTCTTTAAATACAAATACATGAAACGTTCATACTTTTCTTGAAAAAATATTTGAAATGCAGACTTTGACTTTTACACTACTTTTACTAAAGTGAAAAATCGGTGTACTTTTCCTCTGTTCTAAAATGCAAACGTACAGTGATGATGTCCAGGATACTCAGCAGACTGTGAACGCTGTCTCCTGGTAACACTTCCTTCACCACAGCGTCAGTCCCATCCTGCAGGAAGAAAACACCTTTACATCTCCCTGATCACATCGCTGAGTGTCAAATATCCATGTGGTTGTTGCAGGCAGTAGTTTGTGGTCAGCCCTGAGGTCTCACGCTCTCATGGATGTACATGTCCAAGCGGCCATCTTGAACCACGTAAATACTGTCATCAGTGTCCCCTGGTCTGAAGAGTGCCTCCCCCTGGTGCAGCTGGATCACCACCATGTGCCGGCACAGCTCCAGGAACACAGGCTTCTCAAAGTGGCCCAGCACCCTAATAATAATAATAATACATTGTATTGAAGGCGCTTTCCAGGATATCAATCAATCAACCAATCAATCAATGTTTATTTATATAGCCCAATATCACAAATGTTACATTTGTCTCAGTGGACTTCACAGTTTCACAGGATACACAAGGACACCTTACAATTCATAAAATAAATACTCTAACTGATAAGAACAGCAAGAGATGAGGAAAACATGGCAGGCATGTATGAGGGGGATGCTCAGTAACAGTTGAGGAAAGCATACAGACTGGTTCAAACTATAGTATTTTGGGTTGTCCAAACTTCGGCCCCCAGCCAATTCTAAGTCTAATGGAATATGGCCAACACATGAAACTTCTTATATTGTAATTCTTAAATATGTATGTAAACATATATAACACAGTAGTATTCATGTGCAAGTAAGCCCACATTTTTTAATTCAGTCAATCAAAGTGGAAAACATTTTCTAAGAAATATGAGTTGATAAAAAAGGCCCAATAACTTATTTCCATAACCAGCTTGAAATATTCCCTTCCTATTTCCCCTTATTATAATCAATCTGAGGCGTCTGTTTTAAGGGAGGAGCTGCAACACTGTTAGTAACAAACTAAATGAAACCCTCTGGAGAGCTGGGATGGAGGCAGTTTGTTTCTTAAAGCATATTCAAGTATCAAGCATCATTTAGCCACATTTCATGGATTTTGCTGACTTATAACTTAACTTATGAGGCAATATACCTCACCTCGGGCCCAGCCCTTCATGTGTTTTTCTGTATGTGGCCCTCAGTGAAAAGTTTGGACAGCCCTGGTTTAGCCTATTCTGAACAGAACAGGTGGGTCGTGAGGTGGGGTTTGAACGTGGTAGTCAGATTGTTTAGTGTGTGGAGGGAGTTTCAGAGCCTGGGAGCGCTGCAGCCGAAAGACCAACAGTCGTGACAAGGGGAAGGTTAGCACCAGGAGACCAGCTGAGAATGAGCGAGCAGCAGGAGTGGTGGTTAGGGGTTGGGTTACTCCTGAAGGTCGGTGAGATTGGTGGGGGCCAAGTTGTAAAGGGATTTGTAGGTGTGCAGAAAATAAGAAACTAAGTACATTCACTCAAGTACTATAATTAAGTAAATTATTGAGGTGCTTGTGCTTGAGTATTTCCATTGTATGCTACTTTATACATTTACTCCACATTTAAAAAGGGAAATAATGTCATTTACTCCACTACATTTATTTATTTAACAGCTTTAGCAACTTTTAACAAAATGCATCTCTAAAGATTTAACCAGTGGACTAACACTTCATATACAATATTTTACAAAAAGTAAATCAGAACTTTGTTTGTCTACAACAGAAAAATGCTACTTGATGAAACAATATTATCTATAAATGTCATATATATAAATATAATTATATACGCAATAAGGCAATTTTTCTGTACAATGGTTACTTTTACTTGTTATACTTTAAGTACATATTGCTGATAATACTTTTGTACCTTTACTGAAGTAAACATTTTGAATGCAGGACTTGTGTTTGGAATTCAGTTTTTATGACAATAATGTATTGGTACTTCAGAATACTTCTTCTACCACTGGATGTGCACATCTTTATAATACTGCTAATGATAATAAGCACATTCCTAAATGTAACACTTGTAGCAGTTTGACCAAAGTTGCTGGGGTGCCAGTCAGGTTAGGCCTGACCATTTAAAAAGTTTAGGTCGAGCCAAACCCTACAAAGGGTACATGTTACCGACGAGGAACCATAGAGCCACTCTTAACCAGTTCAAAATGTCTGTAACTTTACCATGTTAAATTAATACATTTGAACAAATACACACAACACATCTCTTTTAAATGCAGACAAAATAATATATTCAATAGTTCAAATGATCATTGAGTCCCATATGAGTGAAAGGGTGTATGCAATATATATAGTTCATGATAAATAGTCAAACAAAATAATATAATCCACAAATCTCCATTCCAGGTTTTCTTAGTCCAGTCCACGGTTATGAGAATTAAAGTTAAACCTTATCATATCCAAGATATAACATTCTTACACCTTACATGTACAACAGATGCAGTCTCTCTCATTTGGGGAGAAAAGTTATAATCCTTAAGATTTCAGTTCTGTAAGAAGACACTGTTTACACTGCTTACCATGTTTAAAGTTTTGTTCAAAATCAGTGTATTGACCACTGGGGGCAGAAGACACACCCACAGTATGTGATGCTTTAATAATGACAACACTCATGATTGAATCTGGACATCTGCATCAGTATGGATCAGCACTGTGTGCCCAGGATGTGTAGGCTATGCATACTCTCCTGTTAATCTGATACGCATGGTTGTTAGATATGAATCCTGAGCTGGCTAGCTGAAGTCAAGCAGAGTTGATCAATTTGAGAATCAATACAAAATTATTCAGCAACAGTTTTGATAATGGATTCATCAGAATCAGTATCTGTTTTATCCCGGTGGAAATTGAGTTTTGTTTTTGTGGTTCTATTATAGAATTAAAAATGAAATGTTAATTCAAATGAAATAGAACAAACTATTTCATCATAAGAAGTTGAAGAAAAAATATTTAATAAAAATATTCTTAAAAATAGAATAAGATGTTTATAAAAACATAAGAATGTAAAGTTACATTTCCAATAAAAGATTGATTGAGACAGAAAGCTATGTTACACGCTTCTATTGGCTAGTGCTCCAACACTTTGTACATGAGAGGCTAAGAGGCGGGACATCTCTAAGCGGTTGACCAATCACAGTAGAGCCCGCCAGCTAACCAATCAGAGCAGACTGGGCTCTGGTTTCAGACAGAGGGTGAAAAGAGGTGCTGCAGCACAGGCAGTATGAGAACAATAAAGAGCTTTTTGAACATTAAAGCATGGAGACATGTAGAGACACTACATACTGATATACACCTGAACATCAGCAGGAGAGGACTCTTTAAAGTAGAGACACTACATACTGATATACAGCTGAACATCAGCTGGAGAGGACTCTTTAAAGTAGAGACACTACATACTGATATACAGCTGAACATCAGCAGGAGAGGACTCTTTAAAGTAGAGACACTACATACTGATATACAGCTGAACATCAGCAGGAGAGGACTCTTTAAAGTAGAGACACTACATACTGATATACAGCTGAACATCAGCAGGAGAGGACTCTTTAAAGTAGAGACACTACATACTGATATACACCTGAACATCAGCAGGAGAGGACTCTTTAAAGTAGAGACACTACATACTGATATACACCTGAACATCAGCAGGAGAGGACTCTTTAAAGTAGAGACACTACATACTGATATACACCTGAACATCAGCAGGAGAGGGACTCTTTAAAGTAGAGACACTACATACTGATATACACCTGAACATCAGCAGGAGAGGACTCTTTAAAGTAGAGACACTACATACTGATATACAGCTGAACATCAGCTGGAGAGGACTCTTTAAAGTAGAGACACTACATACTGATATACACCTGAACATCAGCAGGAGAGGACTCTTTAAAGTAGAGACACTACATACTGATATACACCTGAACATCAGCAGGAGAGGACTCTTTAAAGTAGAGACACTACATACTGATATACAGCTGAACATCAGCTGGAGAGGACTCTTTAAAGTAGAGACACTACATACTGATATACACCTGAACATCAGCAGGAGAGGACTCTTTAAAGTAGAGACACTACATACTGATATACACCTGAACATCAGCAGGAGAGGACTCTTTAAAGTAGAGACACTACATACTGATATACACCTGAACATCAGCAGGAGAGGACTCTTTAAAGTAGAGACACTACATACTGATATACAGCTGAACATCAGCTGGAGAGGACTCTTTAAAGTAGAGACACTACATACTGATATACACCTGAACATCAGCAGGAGAGGACTCTTTAAAGTAGAGACACTACATAATGATATACACCTGAACATCAGCAGGAGAGGACTCTTTAAAGAAGAGACACCATATACTGATATACACCTGAACATCAGCAGGAGAGGACTCTTTAAAGTAGAGACACTACATACTGATATACACCTGAACATCAGCAGGAGAGGACTCTTTAAAGTAGAGACACACCTGAACATCAGCAGGAGAGGACTCTTTAAAGTAGAGACACTACATACTGATATACACCTGAACATCAGCAGGAGAGGACTCTTTAAAGTAGAGACACTACATACTGATATACACCTGAACATCAGCAGGAGAGGACTCTTTAAAGTAGAGACACTACATACTGATATACACCTGAACATCAGCAGGAGAGGACTCTTTAAAGTAGAGACACTACATACTTCTATACACCTGAACATCAGCAGGAGAGGACTCTTTAAAGTAGAGACACTACATTCTTATATACACCTGAACATCAGCAGGAGAGGACTCTTTAAAGTAGAGACACTGCATACTGATATACACCTGAACATCAGCAGGAGAGGACTCTTTAAAGTAGAGACACTACATACTGATACACCTGAACATCAGCAGGAGAGGACTCTTTAAAGTAGAGACACTACATACTGATATACACCTGAACATCAGCAGGAGAGGGACTCTTTAAAGTAGAGACACTACATACTGATATACACCTGAACATCAGCAGGAGAGGACTCTTTAAAGTAGAGACACTACATACTGATATACACCTGAACATCAGCAGGAGAGGACTCTTTAAAGTAGAGACACTACATACTGATATACACCTGAACATCAGCAGGAGAGGGACTCTTTAAAGTAGAGACACTACATACTGATATACACATGAACATCAGCAGGAGAGGACTCTTTAAAGTAGAGACACTACATACTGATATACACCTGCACATCAGCAGGAGAGGACTCTTTAAAGTAGAGACTCTACATACTGATATACACCTGAACATCAGCAGGAGAGGACTCTTTAAAGTAGAGACACTACATACTGATATACACCTGAACATCAGCAGGAGAGGACTCTTTAAAGTAGAGACACTACATACTGATATACACCTGAACATCAGCAGGAGAGGACTCTTTAAAGTAGAGACACTACATACTGATATACACCTGAACATCAGCAGGAGAGGACTCTTTAAAGTAGAGACACTGCATACTGATATACACCTGAACATCAGCAGGAGAGGACTCTTTAAAGTAGAGACACTACATACTGATATACACCTGAACATCAGCAGGAGAGGACTCTTTAAAGTAGAGACACTACATACTGATATACACCTGAACATCAGCAGGAGAGGACCCTTTAAAGTAGAGACACTACATACTTATATACACCTGAACATCAGCAGGAGAGGACTCTTTAAAGTAGAGACACTACATACTGATATACACCTGAACATCAGCAGGAGAGGACTCTTTAAAGTAGAGACACTACATACTTATATACACCTGAACATCAGTAGGAGAGGACTCTTTAAAGTAGAGACACTACATTCTTATATACACCTGAACATCAGCAGGAGAGGACTCTTTAAAGTAGAGACACTGCATACTGATATACACCTGAACATCAGCAGGAGAGGACTCTTTAAAGTAGAGACACTACATACTGATACACCTGAACATCAGCAGGACAGGACTCTTTAAAGTAGAGACACTACATACTGATATACACCTGAACATCAGCAGGAGAGGACTCTTTAAAGTAGAGACACTACATACTGATATACACCTGAACATCAGCATGAGAGGACTCTTTAAAGTAGAGACACTACATACTGATATACACCTGAACATCAGCAGGAGAGGACTCTTTAAAGTAGAGACACTACATACTGATATACACCTGCACATCAGCAGGAGAGGACTCTTTAAAGTAGAGACACTACATACTTATATACACATGAACATCAGCAGGAGAGGACTCTTTAAAGTAGAGACACTACATACTGATATACACCTGAACATCAGCAGGAGAGGACTCTTTAAAGTAGAGACACTACATACTGATACACCTGAACATCAGCAGGAGAGGACTCTTTAAAGTAGAGACACTACATACTGATATACACCTGAACATTAGCAGGAGAGGACTCTTTAAAGTAGAGACACTACATACTGATATACACCTGAACATCAGCAGGAGAGGACTCTTTAAAGTAGAGACACTACATACTGATATACACCTGAACATCAGCAGGAGAGGGACTCTTTAAAGTAGAGACACTACATACTGATATACACCTGAACATCAGCAGGAGAGGGACTCTTTAAAGTAGAGACACTACATACTGATATACACCTGCACATCAGCAGGAGAGGACTCTTTAAAGTAGAGACACTACATACTGATATACACCTGCACATCAGCAGGAGAGGACTCTTTAAAGTAGAGACACTACATACTGATATACACCTGAACATCAGCAGGAGAGGACTCTTTAAAGTAGAGACACTACATACTGATATACACCTGAACATCAGCAGGAGAGGACTCTTTAAAGTAGAGACACTACATACTGATATACACCCGAACATCAGCAGGAGAGGACTCTTTAAAGTAGAGACACTACATACTGATATACACCTGAACATCAGCAGGAGAGGACTCTTTAACTTATAAAGAGAATGTTTGGCCTGTTTTGCTTGAATAACAGTTGTCCTTTCCTTTAACCAGTAGTGCAATTTGACAATCTAGATTGTTTTGGTGTAAGTCCATGTACAACCCAGACTCTTATTGAGACACATGTCTATTAGCAAGGGACATTTACTCAATTAAAATCAAAACTTACAACAATATAATAAAGAGAGAATCCTCTTGATAAATAAAACTCAATGTGGTCATCCTTTGTGGGAATCATGTCTGGAAGACATTAATGAATAGTTACCAAAGTAAAGTGTTGTATTTTCACAAGGCATGTAGTTAGACGAATACACATCGGTCCACTGTTTATGACTGATAGAGAAAGCTTGTTTACTTTTATCCCAAATTAACAAGATACCTATTTTGATCTATTTGTTGGTTGTGTCGTGTTGTATTAGTTAGATTTATTTTTCTCGTTGTTGCAGTTTTATGTTGCTGCTTGCTACAGTAGTGGGGTTCTGTCTGATTCCTAGTTATATTTATAAAGAAAGATAAATGGATATACTTTTTTTTTTTTAAAGAAGGAATAAAGCATTCAATTTCACCTACCTGACATTTTTCAGCATGTACAGCACCTCGGAGGGCAGATGGGAGTTCTGGACATCAAACTCCGTAAGGTCAGCCTCCAGCAGACTGGGGGGGGGCTCCTTGGGCTGCAGGGTGGGGGGCTCCTTCCCGATGCGCAGGATCCTAACAACACACATGTCAAATTAATTCCTTCATACTGACAGAATGGACTACTCTGATTGGCAGAACAAGTCTCTGAACCATCATTCTGAGATCATTTCACACACCTGTTCAACTTCTCCAAACACACTGGTATTTTATATTACAAATCTTCCTGTTTAATAAGTGCATGTCTGTTTATTTAAGTGTTTTAATGGAAATCCTGAATGGTTGTTTATTGGATTATTAAAGGAAGGATTTAGAATAACTCTAGGCATATGCTGTTTTTTTGTATTCATCATCTATATTAGATCCAATATTTAGTGATGACTGACACTGATTGTGTTTTCTCTGTGTTAACATACCATCTTATCTTCATTGATAAAATAATCTTAACTCAAGGCACTTACTTGGACCTTGAGTTAAGATTATTAAACAACTATTTCAAAGATATGAATGACCTTTGAACCCTGGAGCTTATCTTGTGTTCAGAAAATGCTGAAAACGGGACTCACTTGCGGGCGATCGACAGGACTTTGGTTCTCTTTCTCACTCTTTGCCGAGAAGCTGAGTTTGAACCAGAAGAAGGGACTGAAGACAGCGTCTGAACCTGCAAAGGGAAAAGTTTGTCGGTTTGATGTGCTAGCATTCATTCCTCTCTTCCTTAACAAACGGACATGGTGATTAAAGAATTGTAAAAAAACAATGAAAAAAGCATGTGAACACATTCATTGCTTCTCACGTTTTTTCAGCTCAGACTTAAATTTGAGATGGCCGATTATTTTAATACTTAACAAATAAGTGGTTTAAGAACCACCAAGATCTAAAAAGTATACCATAAAAAAGTGGCTTAAAACTTGAAAAAAGTCAATTTTAAAAGGGGATAATGATGACAATACATTAGAAGTTGAATGGCTTTGTTAGCTTCGTTAAAAAAAAATCTGAAAATTGTTAGGCACATTTGGGATTATGCAAAAACACAACTCAACCAAATATACAAGAAATGTCTGGTTGTTTATAGACATTTAAATGCAGAAATGTTACATTTTAAACAATGTTTAAAAAGGCACTGACCTTTCTCATGATCTTTCGGCCGTAGAACATCACCTTGTCTCTCTTCCTGAAGCGATAGTGTGGAACGCCGGCCTGCTCCTCTGAAACACAGCAAGCATCCTCAATCAGGCCATAACATTAGTAAAGTAATGTAAAGAGGCCATTAGCAATCTACAGATTGTCTGTGCCCTTGCCACCAGTTTAGGACTGATGCAGTAAAGCTGCCTGCTTAAATCACACTGCAGTGCCAGGGCCCTGAAATAACACAATTCATGCACTAACTACTTTTTCTGTATCAACTACCTGCACTGTCACTACCAAATGACTGCTACGTTTCAGTAACCAGGTCCAACCGTTGGAATGCATGCTTGTATAAACTGTGAACCCTGAAAGATCTCTGCTATTGTAACAATCAGTCTCTGAAGCAACAACTGTTCAAGCATTAACAGTGGACCAAGTCTTTTTCTCATCCTGAAACATTTTAGAAACAGATGTAGTGTGAAAGCACTGACTCGACAGTTTGTATCTTCTGTAAAGAAGGAACACAACAACTCCAACAACAGAAACAACCGTCACAGCTCCGATCAGCACAGCCGTCAACTGCAACACAGACAGACAGAGGTTTTTAAATGAGCAATCTGCAGTTATTTAAAAAAAGAGATGACCCTCTTATTTATATTACCCATCGACATGTTATGTGATAAAAGGCAAAAGAGAAGTCATTCATATGTCGCCATTACATCCTTTTTTCCAGAGCACTTCAACACACACTTTATTGATATTCTTTCAATTAAAACTGTGGGTGGTTACCATGTTTGCCTCCATCCTTTCCTCCACAAGCTGCTGCATCCTGGCCTTGATCTCACTGCCGAGTGGAAGCAGCAGGCTCTGAAACATGAAGCACAGGAACAACACGGAGAGAAGAAACCGGCAGGCAGGTCAGGCTGTGATGCAGCGTTCATTTAAAAATATGACACGGCAACAACCTTATCATTTCAGTTTCAGAGCCGTAATCATCACGTGAAATACATAAAGCATAGCAGAATACTTGTTTTAAATGTGTCATGTATTTTATTAGGAAAAACACCTCTGAATGATATGCCGACTGTTATATCATACATACAATATACTTACAATAACTAGTGCAGTAACTATGCTGCGTTGCTGCAAAGCTGGAGCAACAATTGCTTTACCATTATCTATTCAAATATTACTTATATAAAACATGTGGCAGGTCCAAACTACACCAACTGGGTTACCAGAAATACACCCACAAAGTGAGAACAGTCCTCCAGATTGGCATGTTCTCTTGTGCACATTAACCTTTCTCAAATTGTACAATTCTTGCAAGTGGTGAGGACAAAATTGGCCCTTTCCAAAAGTGGTGGGGACATTTCCTCATCGTCCTCAGCATCACCAGTATAAATGAATGCCTTGCTAGGTACAAGCCAGGGCTATGGATATGTATTTTCAGACAATACAGTGTAATGGATGGTGCTGAGGAGACTAACCGGGTAGATGCTGCAGCTCTCCTCTTCCTCATTCTCTCCCATGCCTGTTCCAAGAGACAATGCAGCACTGAAATTAGGCCATTTCTAGATTTACATGAAATAATTTAAACCAAAAAGTCAAACAATGAGAACATTTCATCAAGATAAAGATTGTGAATTTGAAACTTCAGAAGATGGTCACATAATGACGTGGTAGAACATTTTGATAAAGCTTGCGTTAAAATATTAAAAGTCCGGGACTCGAACCATTGACGCTTCTATCGCACGTGCCTTGCTCCACCCAAATTACCGAGACTATTTAATAATCTGGGTTAAAGATCACCTACATGGCTCACGAGAAAATGGTCACAAGCTTCATGGCTGTAACCGAACACTCCCCCTCACGCTGTCTCCCCAGCACTCTGCACGGGATAATGGGATCAAGCCTAACGTTACTTTGTTTACCAGATCCATCTGTGGATCACTTCTGTCACATATTTACGACTCCATTTGTCTTAGTCTCTATTCGTGTGCCAATTCAAAATGAGCAATAATAATAAATAGGTGTTTATCAGTGCTTTGTTATCTATATGTCGAAATAAAAAGTGGATTTAGGCATTCACATCGTATCCTATTTTGGTCCACGTGAGATCATTTGGCCAAAGGGAAATTGCCAGATATTTCACAAGTTTGGCGACAACAAGGAGCATCATATTCCTGGCTGACAGGATTCACATGCAGCGTTAGTGGATAAAGCACAATTACTCACACAGTTATAGTTTAATATGCACTTATAGTCAGTATAAGAGTGCGCAGAGAGCAAACGTTGCATGTAAAATAAACTTTGACTTTGTTATAGCTGACTCTCACAGGGGGTGTCCGCTTCTGTGTGCAGTCCGTTACAAAACACACACAGCAGGACAACCGAATGCGAGCTGAAAGCTACATTCAAAGAGTCTATAACTAATACAAACAAATTAACACTCAGCTATAGCCTACCCTGTTCTAAAGACCCGAAAACATATTTTTCCCAACGTACCTTTCTTTTTGGTGTCAAAGTTTCTGTGTATCTACAAACTAAGAATAGTGTCGGAATGCTCGCTCTGAATGTCCTGCCACTCCTGTCAAAATAAAAGCATCATGCCGACGCGCGTGGACCATGGACCAGAAGCGAGAGAGAACTGGGCTCTGTGGAGAGAGAGTGCAGGGTACCATTCAATAGCTACATGTTTTATTATTACACAGTATATCCATAAATCAGGAAAACATTGCCAATAAATTAGATACACTCTGCAGATACTGTTTTGCCTTCTTAGCATTTATTTTGAAGGGCTAGCTGTCGGTATTCCAGCTAACTCTGGTTAACTTGACACATTACAATCATTGACAGTCCAGTTCTAGTATCTCGGATTGTGATTGGTGAATGGTGTTACTTTTGGACCAATCACTGAGCGTTTCATTGGGCAGTGAGTGCTAGCACATTGCTTGTGTTGGACAAACAGTGGGCTCAAGGTGAGAGGAGTCGAATTTTGTCATCATTTATGAGCGTATAGAGAGAACATTATGACATTTAACTGAACGGAAACACATGTTTTCGTGTAATAACGTTAGGAACTGTAGTTTGCCAGAAGATGCTACTAACTACAATAAGCTAGCTCGCATGTTATCGATAGCTAGCAAGCTAATGAATTCACTACAGAAAATGCAACACTTTCTGTGTTTTTCCTCAGACCTAGCAATAGATATGTCACCAGAAGGAATTTTACTGCATGTGGAAACATGTAATGTTATTCAAATGGTTTATTTCATACTTTTAATGTTAACAAATGGAGGTTAGCGTTTCTTTAAAAAAGTAATGTTCAAGCTGGGGTTTCTTATAGTTGTGTACTTCCCTAGATATTAGTGTTAGAAGTACTCAGATTAGGGATGCAAACTTGTCACCTTTCGGCCAAATTCGCCGTTTTGAATCCAAAATAGGTCATTTGTGTAGATCTGCAATACAAATATGTTTGGGGTAGGCCTATGGGGGGGTCTGGGACCATGGATGTATACTAAGAACTGTATAAAGCGTGGGAAGCAGGGGCCCTTTCTCAATGTCGAGTAAAGCTGCTGCAGAGCCACTATTTCAAGTATACTACGTCATCGAGTGGCGCTGAAGGACTGTTTAAATGCCCAGCATTCGGCGCCACTCGATGACGTAGTATACTTGAAATCTTAGGCTTGTTTGAGATGCGTTGCGGCTCGCCTCGAAAGTAGACGAGAATAGCCGATCGCAGCCGGGGGAGGTCTCAAAAAGCTTGCATGAAGTCGAACAGCTCCGAGTCGGCTTCATCTTCTTCTTCGTCTTCTTCTTCTTCTCTCGGTTTTTTGGCGGATTGCAAACAGCTTGAAGGTGCATACCGCCACCTCCGGAGTCGGCTTGACTCGGTTTGCATTTATAAAGAATGCACACATGTCTTTAATCGTTAATGTCAGATATTTACTAAGTAAATACATTTGTTCCTGCTCAAGATTAGATTCAACTTTATTGTTATTGCACATATTACAGGTACTGAGACAACGAAATGCAGTTTAGCTTCTAACCAGGTGCAACAAGCAGTGAAGTGAAAAGTAATGTGCACAATCTACAGAATAAAATATAGAATGAATTGAATGATGAATAAACAGTGAGGGGTATGAATACGCTAGATATCAGCCTGTGAGCAGTATGAACAGTGTGTATGAATACACTAGATATACACAGCAGCCTGTGAGCAGTATGAACAGTGTGTATGAATACACTAGATATCAGCCTGTGAGCAGTATGAACAGTGTGTATGAATACACTAGATATACACAGCAGCCTGTGAGCAGTATGAACAGTGTGTATGAATACACTAGATACACACAGCAGCCTGTGAGCAGTATGAACAGTGTGTATGAATATGCTAAGATATATAAAGTATGAAAACGGTAAGCAGTGCAAGTATAGTATAAAATATATAGATATTAATTTCATGATGATAAACATTGTGGAACAATGATGAAAAATGTGAATGGAAGGGGCGACGTAAAACTGACACAAAACAACAACAAACTTTTGCTGAGGCAATTGGAGAGTTTCATCAGCAGCACGGGGTAAAAACCACCAATGAGCGCTCAGCTCGAGATACCAGCGAGTCGTTTCCCATCAAGCATTTCGCTTCCGCAGCCCGTGGAGAGGAACTGCGCCACCTCGCCGCGCCTCGCTCTCAAGGCTGCGGGTGTCTTTGTCCCGCGAGATTTCAACGTCTCATGTAGGCGAGCCTCCAGAGCAAGTCGGACAAAATGACTAACCATCATGCAACACACTAGCAAGACGTTGATCGCAACTGCGCAGGTCTCGCTTGTCTCAAACAAGCCTAGTGGCTCTGCAGCGGCTTTTCTCGACATTGAGGGTGTTTCTCAATAGAGTGGCGAAGTCACACTCATCTACTTCCACCTTAGGACCTTATTTCGGAAAAATAATGTATTGAAGTCAATGGAGAGAGAAAGATTATCTTTTGATCCCGTTTGAATTGTGCCATGAATTACACATATGATGTTTGTCAATCTTACAAAATAATTTCCCTGTCAAAAAAGTCACAGTTTGTCGTAAAACTGTTGAAATATAAGACTATGAAAAATACGCAACTAAAGACTACAAATCCCAGAGTCGCGTAAGTGATGTCACAATTGTTTTCCTCCACTAAGAGATAGCTAAGATTAGCGCCATATAGATAGATTCTATCTATATGGCGCTGGCTAAGATAAGATAACTTTAACAAGATGCCTGTGTGTGCTTAGTACCAGGCTGTTGTCATACCAGCAATGGGTCTTGCTCGTTCTTTCGCTTCCCGTCTGATGAAAGGATCAGGAGTGGCTGGATCAAGAGCTACCTAGCTAGGAGCTAGCACGTTAGTTAGTATTACAGCCTTGTCATTTTTATTAGCCTTAATATGAAGTAACATTAAGTAACCCAAAATGTTAAACAGTAAGAGTAGTAGTCATATTTCGTGAACCCTTTGAAGAGTCCTGTCACCGGTGTGATCATTCTATAATACACAATTTAAGCCCGGGGGAGAAATGCTAACGCTAGCATCGGCGATCGCCGATCTGTTCTACTTCATGCTATCTGCACAAATGGTTGACATTAAACATTAAAAAGACCAGGCAGCTCAGAGAGAATCAAAGGAAGGCAGGCAGGCAGCTTTGCATGACATTCTTCTGGACGTGTTTCATTGTGGTGATAGTGAGGGTAGTCAATCGTTTTGTTGACAAGACAGTAGTGACGGCCATCTTGGTGACGTGTGTTGTTCTGCGAGACCAGAGATGTAGTTCATTGAGCGTTTCCCACGAACAAATGTGTTACTTCACAGTTTTACGACACATCTTTTTTTTTTTTTTTTTTTTAATAATCTTTTAAATTGACTAACATATGTGTAATTCGTGGCACAATTCAAACGGGATCGAAAAATAATCTTTCTCTCTCCATTGACTTCAATACATAATTTTTTCGAAATAAGGTCCCATGGAGGTCCACCGGAAGGGAAGGGACTTCGCCACTCTGTCGAGTACGCTTGCTTGGTAGCACATGTCTTCCGAGTCACCTGCTTCAGAAGCGAGGCAAGAACACTTCCCGGCATTCGGAAAACGAAGAGTGGAACAGGCGAGCAAGTGTGCAGGTGTGCGTCATATGAGAGGCCCCGCCTTACATTTTCCGCCACAGATTTGGGGAAATTGGTCCGTGCGCTAAGCATTGTGAGGATTTTAAGACCGCAGAGTCTACACATGTGCAGCCTCGAAATTTCTCGCTACAAAGTACGCCGGGCTCGGTAGAATTCCAAGTATGCTGGACAGTGGAACAGTCCTTCGGCGGTGGAGCAGCTTTACTCTGCATTGAGAAACACCCTGTGAAACGGCCAGGGTCTCGTTCTTTCCTATGAGAGCTGCTCATTGGCGCATGAAGGCAAAATGGCCCAACTTTTAAGAGAGCGAAACGTTAGCCATTCCTGGCTAGAGCATGCACAGTTGAGTTGCTCCTTAAGCCCCGTCCCCCGAGCTTCCACTCTCGGCTCACTAGAATGAATGGAGAGAAAATAAATCTAGATTCGGCTTTTAGTGCATTTAAAAACTTTAAGGACCTAATGATTCTAATAAGGGCTATAAAATAGTTCATACTGGGTAGTTTATTTAGTTAAAAAAAAATATCCGCTGATTTACAGACATCTCTTTCCCCATGTTAGTCAATAGAGTGCCACAGTGACGCGTCCTAAAACCCGGAAGTAAGCTGCGCATGGATTCCTTGGACAAAACGCAATGCAATTTCTCCATAGGATTTTGGAAAATAGCTGGAAATAAGGTCTGTGGTTGACACACATTCAAGAGACGGATCACGTTTTGTTCAGTCGGATAATCTCCACATGTCTACCCTACTTTTATAATTTCCGAATCATAAACCTAATCGATAGATTTATGATCGATATATTTATGATTTGAAAATTATAAAAGTAGGGTAGACATGCGCAGCTTACTTCCAGGGTTAGGACGCGGCACTGTGACATCACGGACTGATACGGAAGTTGCAGTACCACCGTTTTGGACACAACAAACACAACACAGAGTCCGGCACACTTCCTGGGGGCTTGTCTGGGACCCGGAGTAATCTCCGGCCGCGAGCTGTTATGTGCCATCTTGACGCGCATGGTGTTATTTTTTTAATATATTATAATGAAGCGCGAGCTGTGTGCTCGAGTCTTCCTGTCTGTCGGCTCCGCGATGAGGGTCTAACTTCAGCAGCTACATTACCTAATGGTCGTTAACAGTAACTGTGCGGTCCGGAGTCACTGTAGCACAGACTGGACCGCTGGTGAACAGCTGTTAGAACAGTTCAGGTGTTCAGAGCAGAGCTCCCTGTCGGAGCGGCAGAGCGTGATGTGCAGTGAAGAGGTTTTCTGTCGCAATATTATTTAAGGAATCGTTGAGCTAGCTAACTAGCATACATTGTCACTATCTGCTAACGTTAACTTTAGCCTTCGTTTTCTAATAGTTTTTTTCATAGGCTATACACAGAGGTAGTAGAAGTACTCAGATCTTGTACTTGAGTAAAAGTAGAAGTACTCATATCTTGTACTTGAGTAAAATTAGAAGTACTCGGATCTGGTACTTGAGTAAAAGTAGAAGTACTCAGATCTTGTACCTGAGTAAAAGTAGAAGTACTCAGATCTTGTACTTGAGTAAAAGTACTCAGATCTTGTTCTTCAGTAAAACAGTGTAGGAATACTCTGTTACAGTAAAAGTCCTGCATTCAAAATGATACTTGTAGAAAAGTATTATCATCAAAATATAGTTGAAGTACCAAAAGTTAAAGTATTCATTGTACAGATTGGTCCATTTCAGAATAATATATATGATATGTTTTATAATGATTGATCATGAAAGTGTTCTCAAAGCTGGTAAAGGTGCAGCTAGTCTGAATGACTTTGTATACTGCAGGGTAGCTTGTGGATTTACTCCAGGTGGAACTAAAGTCTGATTTAACACTTGATTAGATTTCACATCATTCATCCAGATCTGTGAAGTAACTAAAGGGATTAAATACGTGTAGTGGAGGAAAAGTACACCATTTACCTCTGAACTGTAGCACATCAAAATATACTTAAAGTACCAAATGTAAAAGTAACTATTGTGTTTAATGTCCCATATTAGAATGATATCATTACTGGATTTCTTTTTGATGTATTAATGTGTTCATCACAGCTGGTAACGGGGGAACTACTTTACATTTCTTTATGTACAGCTGCTGGATATGTTAACCTTTTATATATGATAATTTATTTATTAGCGTATTTAGTCAGTCAAGTCAAAGTCAACTTATTGTCAATCTTCTGTATGCGATACAGGCAGCGAGATCACAAGCTGTTTGTCACAATACCAAGGAATAATGTTAACATTTCTAAAAGTACCTACATAATGTATTTATATTTAGTTTCAGCTAATAATCTGAATCTGTAGAGTGACTACTAACTCATTTTGTCAAATAAATGTAGTGGAGTAAAAAGTGAAGTATTGGCCTCCAAGAAGCATACAATACAAATACTGAAGTAGAAGTACCCCAGAATCGTACTTAATTACAATACTTGAGTAAATGTTCTTCAAGACATTACACCACTGTCCCTAGAATACATGTGTCAAACAACATGTCTTCTCCTTTTCTCCATCTTTTAAAGGAGGAAACGCTGTGGAACCATGGGGGTGTTATCCACGTTGGTGAGGGGTCTGGTGAGAGGAGCGGACAGAATGGCTGAGTTTACAAGCAAACGTGGATCAAGGACTCATAACAAAGGCAGGGGTGCAAGGCCCACTGGGCTGAGGCTGTCCAGCAGGAAGTTTCTGTCCATACGGACCATGATTCCTGAGTTTGTTGTGCCGATCTTGGAAGACTTCAAACTTAAACCCTACGTCTCATATCGCTCTCCTCGAGGAGTGGAGCCCCCCCTCTCAGCAGAGAGTGTGTTTGCTGAAGTAGTGGCCCCTCAGATCAAGAAAGACTATAAAGATGGGACTTTCAATAAAGAACAGCTGGAGAAATATGGATTTAATCCCAAGCAGGAGGGGAAGCTCTTCAAGCTGTTTCCAAAGAACTATGTTCGGTAAAGATGCATGCAGATCTTTGACAAAGAAATGTGATCAGACTGAAAGCGGTTGACAACTGGTGTGACACTTTCAGGAAAAATATCACACATGGGTCTGTCTGTGTTTAGAAAAAGTATGTCATGCAAGTGGTTGACATCTGGGTTGTATCAGTCATTTCCTTATAGTTATTTTTCACTTTGTTCAGAACCCCTTGATTTCAAAGACCTTTTCACTCAGTGGCAAAGTTTATACATGCACAGTGAACTTGTCAATGTAACTTTATTTGTCAGAAAGTGTAATGACTGCAATTAAAATGGCTTCTAAAAGTTTTTATTTTGTACTGTCATAACGGAAGCGTTCCATATTGTTTGATGGAGGACATGCTGTGTGTGATTGGTAATGTGTCACCATTTTCATTTTTACAGAACCACTGATCAAATAAGTTCAAGCCAAACACTGTTAAAAGTTACATTTTTAATTCCTTTTTTCCTTCCCCCCCCCCCCCCCATTTGGTGCCCCTGATGGAACGCGGTGAAGTTAGTTTTAGGTTGGATATTCGACGGACATTCGCGGACCCGCCAGCAGCGTCAGTTTCCCCTGCTGCTGGCTGTATTACGATGGGGAGGTCTTCTCCGCGAAACGAGGCTTTCACTTAGGGACCATCAACAAATGACTTTTCAATTACACAAGAAACATGTTCTTTTTAATAAATCTACAGCTTCCCGATTGAGTGAATGTGAAGCAAATCCACTCTAGAGCATACATTTGTTGAACAGACCTCTTTTTATTGCATTTTAATACTTTAAATACGTTTTAATATTTTGATGGAAACATTTGCATATTTCTTCAATAACTTATAGATCATGTGACCTAATGACTCAAATTCAGCTATGAATCAAACAACTACACTTGATGCATAATGACACACCTCTTTTTATTGCATTTTCACCCTGTAAATATTTTTATAATATTTGAATGGGAAAATGAGCATATTGCTTCAATACCTTCCAGGTCATGTGACCTAATCACTCAAAAATAAATGCTGGGTCAAAGAATCACACTGGCTGCATAGGACACACCTCTTTTTATTAGGTCACATGACCTGGAAGGTATTGAAGCAATATGCTAATTTTCGCATCAAAATATTAATATAAAATATTTAGAGTATTAAAATGCAATAAAAAGAGGTGTGTCCTATTCAGCCAGTGTAGTTCTTTGACCCAGCACTGATTTTGAGTGATTAGGTCACATGACCTGGAAGGTATTGAAGCAATAGAGAACTGCAGTGACGCGTCCTAAAACCCGGAAGTAAGTTAGCATTTTTACCACGTCCGGTTCCTTCGTCAAAAAGCAATGCATTTTCTCCATAGGATTTTGGAAAATAGCTCGAAATAAGGTCTGTGGTTGACACACATTCAAGAGATAAATCACGTTTTGTTCTACGACATTAAATACATCAGCAGTGACCCCGCTGGTGATTTTTGAAGAGTTTACGTGTCTGAAAAACGATGGTTGTTAACAAGTGGCTGAATAGGACTACAGAAATTGTCGAGGCCGTTGTACATCATTACGCCGAACACGTAAACAAGTTTGTTTGCCCTGCCTATCTTTAGTATCTGTAGTACCTTTAGTATCAATTAACAAATCACCTCTGGCTGGCAGAGAACTCTCTGCTCCATAGCTTCTCTTGGACGTAAAATCACATGTACATTTTACATTTATATTCAATTTAATATTCCATCCCTCACATACTTTTGTATATATAATAACTTATATTTTGTTTTTCTTGTTATGCTGCTGCAACACAAACATTTCCCAAATTGGGATCAATACAGTAATATCTTATCTTAATTCATTAAGAAATATAACTATTATAATTAGTGTAGCAGCTGACACCTATTTTCAATATGGATTCATCTACCATTTATTTCTTTAGTTACATTTTCATCTATAAAAATGTCAAAATAGTGAAAATGTTCACGAGACAAAGTGCAAGGTTATATCTTTAGATGTTTTGTTTTAGCCTATGTACTGTATGTCTTAATGCTCTTATATGTGATGGTGTGACTTCCATGAAACTAATATTTTATATCTTCCCAACAGACGAGCTGACAGGAAACCTAACACTAACAACCACAACATTGCAAAGGCGAGTAAATGTAAATTAAAAACGATTCACAATTTTTTTATTTCTTCTTCTTTCTTGCAGTGAGGTGAAGCTGACCTTGCACTTGGTACCAGTAAGGATGTTCCTCACGCAGGCTGAATGTTTCTCCCTCCTTACTGACACAGAAGCCCTTGATTTGCAATGCTTCACTAATGGTCATTTCCCTGGCTCCGTAGGGACACTTTACCTCCAGCACAGCGGAAGACCCTACCAGACCATCTGGAGATGCCCCCAACAATCCTGATTGGGAGAGCCACAAACCTGACTCATGGACCTGCATCTGGGTTGCAGTGGTGAATGCCCTGACGCCCTCACATTCATTCATAGTCCCCCACTGTACAGACAAAACACCATCAAGGGCCTGTTGTTGCCCTAGCACCCTGGCAATAAGGGAAGCAGTCACACGCTTTGACCTCAGGACAGCTCCAAAGTTGCTGGCAGTCAACCTTCCTTTCCTGAACAAATGCCAGTTTGGGTTGGTTCGCTGACCAGTGGTAGCCACCTGAATTGCCCTCTGTTGCTCCTCAGACAATGCCATGCTTGCCACAATTGCCTCAGGTCCCTGATGCCCAACAGATTTGAGAATTTCAGGAACAGTAAGTGTTTCCAAGCTGTAGTGTTCCTCTTCTGGCTCGGGGGAGAGAAGCCAAGACATTCCTGAGAACCTGCCCCCGAGTCTGTCCCTCAGCCAGTCACGATCTTCGGAGGTGGGCTCTCTTGTCAGCGGGTTGAATGACTTATTGGTTGGAGGAAATAGCTCCTCCACTGAATGTGTACGTTTAGCTGCCTTTGGCTTCTTCCATTGACAGGGGGAGTCAGTGCAGCTGAAATTGTGGATGGCAAAGATGGCTAATGCAGCCGCATGACTGCATTTCCATTCTCCACGTGGGCATCCACATTTTGTGGAGAGAATTCCCTCTTCTCCTGTAGATACCTGTGGTGGTGGGATTGTTTTATTATTTAAAATATATTTACATTTGTAATGCCTTCCCAATTATCCCTTTAATTGTTTATAGCCTACTGTATGTTTATTTCATGGATATTTCTGTGTTTTCTGGTGTGTAATATTTGTAATAAAGATTTCATGTGACACATAAAATGGATTGGTTTGGGGCACGCTCAGGTACTGCGGACCGCAAAGCTTAGCAGACTCTCTTCACGCTAACGAAGGATCACTTCTAGCCTAGGCAGTGTTGGGAGGGTTACTTTGTAAATGTAATCAGTTACTGAAAACAGAATACATGCTCTGAAAGTAATCAGAATACAGTTACGTGTCTTAAAAAAGTAACGTATTCAGATTACTTTTAGAATACTTTTTCCATAACAGATGGGTATGTTTTGGGGAACAGGAGACACTTATTTTACTGTTTTAATGGCTTATCAAGAACTCAAACACAACATCTTGGTGTCATTCTGGACAGCTCTCTCATCTGCACCACATATAAAAAACATCACCCGGACTGCATTCTTTGTACTGTCTTAAAACCTTTCCTTAGAATATGTTATGAATTGTAAGGTGTCCTTGGGTGCTTTGCAAGGCGCCCCTAAATAGAATGAATTATCATTATTATGTATTATCTGAAACGATGTAATAACTTTTAAAACGTGTTCCAGTCACTTGCCCCATGCATTCAGCAGCAGCAGGCCATTCACTTTGATTTGATCCCGTTATAAATGTCATCATTTCGACAATAAAGAAATGCTACATAAACATTATCTTGCACATTTTATCTAACCATCTCCGTTTCTAACTTTCAATATATTTTAAAAGAGATCTCTCTCATCTGCGTGCGGGGGCGGGGCCTCACAGACACGCTGCATCTCTCTCTCGCTCACAGACATGCTGCAGCGCCGTGCAGTGTGCACACAGTTCTGCCGGTAATGAATATTACATTTTGTGAGGAAACTTTTCCACCAATAATTCCAATAAGTATTCCAAAATGTATTCACTTCAGGTTTACGAAAGTAACTGTAATCAGATTACTCGTTTTTCAAATGTAACGCCAGCTGAATACAGTTAGCCTACTTGATTTTTGTATTCTGATTACGTAACGCCGTTACATATATTCCGTTACAACCCAACCCTGCTTCTAGGCTACTGTCCCGCAGCTCCTGCCTCTCTGTTGGACTCTGTCGCAGCGGGGCTACTGCTGTGGCGCAGACTCTTCACAACCAGCGCTATATGGCGTTGTTCACAACGAAGGATCACTTCTTCTTCAAGGCAGGGAAGGTTTCGCAGTACGCAGTCAATGTCCCGCAGCTGCTGCCTCTCTGTTGGACTCCGGTACTGCACCTTACTCACGAGACGTTGTAAAAAAAATAAAAATGGGTGGGGGGCGAACGCAGTGTCACTGTCGATTTATTAAAAAGAACATTTTTCTTGTTTAATTGTAAAAGTCATTTGTTGATGGTCCCTAAGTGAAAGCCTCGTTTCGCGGAGAAGATCTCCCCATTAAACTGACGCTGCTGGCGGGTCCGCGAATGTCCGTCGAATATCCAACCTAAAACTAAATTCACCGCGGTCCCTGGTGGATGGATGCTCCCTTAGCATTTGCTAAATACTGTTTATGCCACAGGCCGGCCCTGGGGCCTCATTTATAAAACTGTGTGTAGGATTCACGTGGGAAGGTGGCATGTTTAGGACAAAGCAAATGAATACGCACATAAATATTCCGATTTGTAAAACACTGCGCACGCACGTCCTACGCCGGTTTCCCTTTTTAAATCACAATCAACTCAAAATGCGGGGCAGCTTTTGCGGGATTCACGTAGGGGCGGACTGGCCATTGGGAATACCGGGAGTTTTCCCAATGGGCCGGTGCTTTGCGTGGGCTGGAGGGCCAACAAAAAATAAACAAAATGTATATATATTTTTTTGCCTAAATCCTACCGGCCCACGTAAGTGTTCCGGCCACTCCCTTTTTTCTTTTTTTTTTGCTTACCTGAATTACCTGGGAGTGGCTGTACCTGTAGGATAGAAAAGGGGGAAGTGACGTCTGACTCAGAGGTCGCGCGGCTGTGGCGACTTTTGCCTCCACTTGCTGTTCAAATAAATGTTGAAAGAAAAAGTAAATCTGTTTACAGTTCTGTTTCATATGGGTGTTGAGAGATGTATCCATAGATTTAGTCCCTAATTTTGCTCTCAAAGTGCAGCAGATTGATGCATTTAATTTCAACATTTTTTTTTTTTAAATCCCGGGGGAGCATGCCCCCGGACCCCCCTAGAGGAGGTGAGGTCCACCACCTGCCCACACCCCCTGTTAAATTGTCTCACCCACATTGAGGATGCTTCCTACGCCCATGTTTTATTCCATGTGTCAAGTCAGGCAAATCGGGTCCAAATGTTATTGCATCAATGATCTGTTAACATTAAAATCACTAAATATATGCTGTAACTATTTTGCTCTCGGCAACTCAAGGGCTCAGGTAATGTGATTACTATATGAATAATGGTCCAAAATAACATTAAATGCATAGGGTTTTTTGTTAAGTAACATGTATGTGACTTAACAAAAAAAGTAGTATACTTTCGTCGCCGGCCAGCCGATACATGCCGTGCATTAAGTGGGCCTGTCTGTCAATTAATCCCCGGGCCACTTTTTCCCCCCAGTCCGTCCCTGCGTAACGCCCATATTTGCCTATAAATAGTCAAAGAAACGCCCCGTATTAATATTCATTTTCACTGACTGCATGAAGAAGATCGCAGTAAATGACGGCAGAACAGCTAAAAAAACACATCTCACACCGTGTCAGATTTTGGTTCTTTTGGGGAGGTGGAGACAAATCACATCGTTAGGTGGATGCAGTTTGAACCAGAGTAGCAGCATGGAGGTCGGATCGTCACCAAAATAAATAAATATAGTCTCGGCAAACGGCATAAAACACGATTAAACATGATAGTATATGCTCGTATCTACAACCTATAGAAATGCAACACGGCGTCAGTTTAGACGTAATTCTGTCCTCCTGCTTACCGCATCATTTATGAGAAAACATTTCATAACGTTAACACAACATATTCGAGGTGGTTTTAAATAACATATCCGTATTTATTTATTCCTCCAAGTTATGTGTGTGTGTGCACTGAGGAGTCTCAAACAGGCGTTTGTTTAATCATTTTAAGATTGGCTTTAATCAATGTTTGAAAATGAATTCTTCATATATGATAAATGAGAGGTAACATTTTGTTTATGGTATTATTTCCACATATTTCTCTCCATTCTTCCTTCTGCCAACGGTGTCGCAGTTTCTCGTCTCTCCCGTTTTTGTGCTTAGTGCGTACGCATGGGTTAGAGTTTGCGTGGAGGACCGCACGTTTTCCCGTCAAGTTAGTATTTTATAAATCGCAAACATTGCGTAGCAACTGGCGTACGCCATTTTTTGAGCGTATATCCCTTTATAAATGAGGCCCCAGGTCATAGTTTTGAAAATCACCAGCTCAGATTTCTGGGAAGCAACAGATGCCTCGCATTACTTTTCATGCTAGTCTTCAGGGTGTTTTTGCTAACATTTCTTTTACATAATGAATAGCCGCATTTATAGGGATTATAAGCAATTTGTTTAAACAAAGTTTTATTATAACAATCAAGTGTCTTGAATACAGGGTTTACTTATCCTTGATATGTTAAATTCTGTGATGTAGTGGGGCTGTGCATCCTGCATTACTTAGGTACATAAGTAGAAGATATTTCTTTAGTGTCAATGCACCCAGAGCTCCAGCCGGGTCAGCATTGCTCTGGTTCCTGTTGAGCCTCCTCTGGAGTCCAGTCCCAGCGCCACACATGGAGCATGTGGTCATAGAAAGAGCAGCTGGCCAGCAGACAGGACAGTGAAGGGGCGTCCTCTTTAGAGCTGAAGACAGGGGCTGCAGCAGGCAGGACAGCGGGCGCTGCAATGCTTTCTGGGATGTATCGTCCTGCATCGTCCTCCAAGGAAGTATCAAAGCTGGCTGTGGGAGATTCATACTGAATCCTCAAGTGCCCTCCGCTCTCTGTGAGGCTTTCCTTGGGTTCTGCAGCGACATTGGAGCATGGGGCCGCTTCCTCCAGGGACAGGTGGGACCAGTCGGCTCCGTACGCCAGAGAGTTGTGGAGTATGTAGGAGGCTACCACAGGACATGCTCCTCCACTGGCCTCTGGAGAATGACATGAACACACTGATGGTTTGATTTTTTTTACATTTAAAGCTTCTATTCAGGATCTGTTCTCCCTTAAGTTTAATCAAATGTCTTCAATTAAGCTTAACATTTTTTGGTATAGCCCTAAACTAAACTGCTTACTATTAGATGTTCTGAAAGGCTCCATTTCAACCACAATACATAACTTTGTATATAATGTCTCAGGTCCACTGACAGTTCCCCAGTGTATAATACCACCTAATGGATCTCCGTTCATTCTGTAATTAAGATTCAGGGGGTATACTAGGAAGCAAATTTAACAGATTAAGGGTTTCTTTGATTTGGCTCAACAAAACTAAAACTCCTGATGAGAGATAACGGGTTCTACAAAGCTGGTTATCAACTCTCTTTGTGAACTTGGGCTTTCCTCTTCAGGCTGTGCACGCACTCACATAAAAAGGGGCATTTGGTGCATCATTTGACTCATGAACCGCATGAAAGGGATTGATCGCCGCTTGTTAAAAATCCCAAGTCTCCTCACTACCTGAATCACTAGAGCCAATCACGTGTAGACCACTCCCCTACCAAAGTCTATAAAACTCCGCCCTTCAGGCCGGTCACTCCCTTCCTCCCCTCCAGAGACTGCAGAACAAAGCACTACAAGTGGCACATGGATTCCCAATTCTTTGTTACTATTTGATATTCAATGTTTAGTTTAAAGTTAACAGTTTGTGTTTATCAACCAACTAGATTCCTTTTGATTTGAACATACGTTGAAGGAAAGTGAGCAGTTAATCCTATGGATGCATTACATGATGTAAGTAAATAGTCAACCTTATTTAGAATGATTCCTTTTGCCTTTATGATAAGACTGGTAATATAACCGCTACCAAACCAGCGGATAGTGAAATAAAAATGTTAAACGGCCTGCTGGATCCAGTGTTTTAATGTGCACACCACCTGGGTTGTTTGTTAGTAATCCACATTTTACATACATCATCTGATAACCTGTACCACTCATAGATTGACTATAAAGTTGGGCTATTGAAACATTTTACTAGTTAGTGAACAATGCCATTTGCCGATTTTAAGCCTAAACTCTGAACATAACCTGGTCCGGAGCAGGTTCTTTCTGCAGCATAAGATGCCATGACGATCTAGCCAGGTTAAAAGAGAGCCACCTTCCAAGTACGGAAAACTCTGGCTTTAGGCTCGACGTGGCTTGAACATATACACTGAACATATTTTTGGTACACAGTAATTGCACAAATGTATCTAGTGTAATTGTTAAGATTTTGCAGTAATTATTATCAACATTTTATTTAACGGTCACCTATTATGCAAAAGCAACTTTTTCATGTCTTTTATACATAAACATGTGTCCCCTCTGTGTAAAGAGATTCTGAAAGTTTCAGGAAAAAAGATTCTCTCTGTTTCTCCTGATCCATTTATATATAAATCTGATTTTGGTCACTTTATGATGTCACAACGACGATTGACGCTCGTGAATTGTCAAGGGGGGGGGGGGGGGGGGAAGGGAATTGTTAAAATAATGGGCGGTGCCAGACTTCAGCGAACCGGGTTCTGATTGGCTGTTTTCTTCTTCGATCTGAGATATGGAAAGAGAAGGGTTTTAGGTTGCCATCAGGCTGTTGACGGTCTTATTATACATCCATTGGTTGGTTTTGTGGCACATTTGTAATGCTGTGCCGACTTGAGCGAGCACACAGGCAAACGTGAGCGTTTCAGAATTTCCTAGCCAAATAAAAAAATTATATTAAACTAATCTTTCAACATTCGACTACATTATTCAAAAGTGTACAGTAACTTATAATAACACGGGAATAAACGGAGCGCTCTCTCCCTCTCCTGACAGCCCGCCAGTATCATGCAGCTCGCGGATCCAGTAATGAGTGAACCGACATAAAACAAACTTATCTATAAGTAGTTTAGGTAGTTTGAGAGGTCATTAAAATAGCTACATGTGATATTCTAACCTGAAGTGTGTGTTTTGCTCCGCTCACCGCTGCATGTGATCATGCAGAGCTGCGTGTCGACTCGTCAGCACCAATGAGGGCACGAGATACATTTGTGCACAGATGGAAGGCTGACAGGCAGGTAGGCCATCCAGTTATTTTAGCCGGGCCGGCTCAGATGATTGGTCGTGCTTTTTACAGTACCACGGCTTCCACAGATGACATGTTTTATGTATTTTTTGTCAAAGCACTTCAGATATTCATTGCCATCGGGATAGTAAGAGCATTCCATGGAATATAACAAAAAGTGTATCTCGAGCCGGTTTCTCAAACTTACCTACCCCACCTTTAAGTATTAGACATTATAATTGACTATTCTTGTCTGTCACATACTCTTCTTGTCTATCACATACTATTCTTGTCTGTCACATAGGTGGTGCAACTGTTGCGGTATTGCGCTAAGGGGTAATCATTTTGACCAGACATTTTGACTGGAGAGATTTAGATTTGCCGGTTTTCAGCATATTTTACCGGTCAAAGTTCGGTAATCACCGGCTAACGGAAACTCTGATTCGCGCAAACTAGGGACTAGGCCCAGATCCTTTTTGGTGTGAAACCAAATCTCCCCTCACCCTATCGGCCTAGTTCGGGGGGAAAAGTACTCCGGTGTGAAAGCGCCTATTAGCCGCTTTCACACCAAGTACTTAGCCGGTACTTGTTCCCCCCGAACTCTTTAATCCCTCAAACTTTCCTAGTAGATCGGGTTCTCACCGGAATAAGTCCCTGAGGGAGGATTAGGCAAATGAAGCCGCTGACGTCACTTCTTCTTCTTCGGGTTTACTGGCAGGCTTACTTTGTAGTGGTTTATCTGCTATTTATCTTTGCACTAAGGTGTGTCTGCTGCTGAGCCTATTTACGATACATACGACACACCTGGGACAGCGTGATGCCGTTATTGTTACTATTGCACTATTGTAATTTTGCCTGTCTTGACTGTGCTAAATAAAAGAGAGAACCAAAAGCACTGTACAAAATATCCGCTTTATTGTCAATTTACACGCTGTTCAGATACCTCATAAGAGCTGTGCGCGTGTCTTTACCGAACAAAGCTCGTAAACTTTGGAGTTGGGGACTGGCTTCAGCAGAAGCTGCTGGGTCGCATCATCCGAGTAAATCTCCAGAAGCGCTGACATGCAATGGCGGCTTCACAATACTTTTCGGAGTTTTACGGGGCGTGGTTTGCAATTCGCCCAGTGATGTTAGTGTGGCCGACACACCCACAAAACATTTCCTCCTCAGGAAAGTACTACCTCTCTAGCAGGGACGATCTGGGGGTGAAAAGGTTTGCGCGAACTAGGGACTAGTTCCAGATCCTTTTTGCTGTGAAACCAAATCTCCCCCCCTATCGGCCTAGTTCGGGGGGAAAAGTACTCCGGTGTGAAAGCGCCTATTGTGTTCTTTTTAACCAAATATCTCTCAGAGGGGCGTGGGGAGTGGCTCCTTATTTTCATCTAAAGTAACAGACAGAGAATCAGCCCTTTTGAAACAGGGCTGAAACAGAGGGGTTTATGGGATGCTACAATGCAGGATCTGTTTGGTATTTGGAGCCAAACACTTCAGAAACATGTTTTGACCTATAATATATTGATTAAAAACAGTATAATAGGGGACCTTTAAAGAATTTATATAACCATCATTTTCAAAATATAACTGATTTATCATTGTGAGTATAAAATGACAGCAAATAGTAAAGATATAACTCTTTTATAAATGTACCACAAGTGGAAACTTGAATTTAACCCTTTTTTTTCTCATTCATTTTTGCTAACCAAATCACTGAAATTACTGTACGTTTTTTCTTGATTCACTTATTGTTTGTGCTCGAGTCACTACACTTTAAGAATCAGGATTCCAAACCTAGGTTAGCTAACAAAGTTCATAGAAACCATCCAGAGCAGGTACTTCCTCCTGCACACTCACCGAGGGCCTGCTGGCAGTGGAGGATGTGGAAGTCGTTGTGCATGCAGGCGGCCAGCAGCAGCTGCTCGTGGGTCGGATGCCACTTCAGCCTCCACACCCCCCCCCCCAGCGGAGTCTCACTGAGAGGCTGCCGCATGTTCCTGCCGTCCCACAGCAGAACCTGCTCATCGTAGCTGCAGAACCAGGGAACCAGGACACAGACTTTCACAGAGTTCACACACAATCAAGGACTTTCGAGGCATAGTTCCCTCAAATTCAACAACCTAACACGGCATAGTTTGAGACACTGATCAAATATATAGTGCAAGCGAATGGATATAAATTCAATCAATTTAAATGACTTGTAGATCTTTGAAGGCCTGGATTTTACCCTCAAATTGACACATTTTAGGGATTTCACTGACCAGTGGGAACCATGCTCACATTATGTCACAGAAATAGTGAGACCAAAGACAGGAAGCGGTGGTAGTAAACAGACAGTGGAAAAGGTCATTCTCAGATGACAACAAGTTACCACAGATAGTTAATTGGGATGTTTACCTGCCTGTTGCCAGGATATGTTCTCTGTGCGGGTTGCTGTGAATACTGCACACACCCATTGAGTGCCTTCAAGAGAACAAAGTGGAGAGTGTTATGTAGCTGGCCTCATTAATGAGATGGATGACAGCAACTTCAGGACTCACCTTTTACTGGTGAAAGTGGGGCAGGCCGGACCGGCCCTGAGATCCCAGCCTCTCAGTTTGCAATCATCACCGCCTGTTACACACACACACACACACACACACACACACACACAGGCAAACAGACATTATCATTAGAAAAGTCATTAAAATGAGTTCCCTCCTGTGCACCACAAAGGATGATTAGGCATTTACACATCCAGTAACAATAGATTCATAACATAATCATACTGTGCAATACTGTGCAATTTTTGTAATATCAGTATCAGTCTGCAGTTTATGTTAGCTGATAAGTAATAGGAAGTTGCAATAGAGAAATGCTTAACATAAATCAAACCTTAAAAACTGTTTGTTTTACGGAGAGCACATCAATGATTTTGAACTGCAAACTGCCCTGCTTGGTAAATGAAGGGAATTATAAAAATGGTACAGTATGTCCTGTGTTTATGTAAAAACATGATCAACTTATGTATGATTATCAGATTTTGGTAATTTTCAAATCAACCTCTTGACATCAGTAATAGTTGGGATCTATATAATGTTTTGTAAATAAATCAAGAATTCAGCAATATCTATTCCAAAGTACAGATTATTCTGAAAATAATAAACATCCCCAACCTGCTTTGGGACTGGGATCAGGTATATACAGTATACCACTGCAACAAGAGAGGGTTAGGCACACAGGGGGAAAAGGTCCAAACGTAGAGCATGAAGTCAAATCATAAGGACATGCACCAATGCTAGAAGTTTGTTTCCCTCTCAAAAGATTGGCATCATTTTCAACCTTTGATCTATATTGAAAATTAAATAAATAGAATGGTATTTCGCACTATTATTGAATGCTTATTCTTAAAGTTTTGACCTGAGTTTAAAATGGAGATTAAAAAGAACCCCGCTCCCCTTTTTTCTCCTTATTCCTGAGCCAACACTCTACACCCCAGCTTTCCTAATAATAAACATGTCTCTGGTAGCACATGCCAACAGAGACAGCTCACTCTGAGCTCTGCCTGAACAGAGGCCGCTACATCAGGGCACCATGCTGCACTGACACTAATGTCTGTTGATGGAGATGTAATATTGAACGTGTAACATTATCAATTCATTAATTAAGGATGTTACCTAAGCTAAACTATGCAAGGATATACAAACATGCCATTATTGGTTACATTTAGGCAGGCTGACAGCCACGGGAAGAATAAATAATATCTGCATAGGGACAGCCCTGGTTAAAAAGGAACTGTTTATGATTTGAAAGAGTGTTACCAGAGTACACCAGCTGTGTGTCCCAGTAGGAGAAGGCAGAGATCCAGGCCTCGAAGTCATGAGCCTTCCACTGGGAGAGTGAGACCAGAGCGCCTTCAGCCAGAGAAAGCACGCTGACGCAGCCCGCTGAGTCACTGCACACCACCCGCACATCACTGCTGCTCACACACACAATTAGTGATTTATTAAGGAATGAAGACATGCCGTCAGAACAACATGAACAAGTCTGTCCGAGGCAAACACATAAACACAAACCATTTGAATTACGTTGTTCATATTTAACTGTTTAGGCAAAATCTCAGCAGAGTTTTTATTGACCTCCGCTGTCACTGCAGCGAGAAAATAATCTCATCTGCTCCTTAGACTGTAGCTATATATAATAATAATAAATGATAAAAATAATATTAATACTTTTAATAGTAATAATAGTAATAATAATTATTATTTATAATGATTGTGCTGAAACAGTGATAAGTAAAAATAATGTTCTTATATGTAGTCTCAAGAAGGTTGGTGACCCCTGTTTTAGTGTATCAGGTCATATTTTGCAGTATGTGTTGTGCACCGACAGAAATGTTGATAGTCACATTTTATGTTGGTTGTATTGTCTTCCACTTCCTGTTTTGTTTTGTCACTCACCATTTACCCTGGGCCCTTCTCACTTCTCTTATTTTTCATTTCCTCGCTCCTCGGTCTCGGTCTCACCGGAAGTTGATTTGTCTGCGCCATCTTGAGTAGCGTCCCAATGGCCTTATTTTTGCCGGAGGAGCGAGGAGCGATAATGGAGCAGCTATAACCGAGGAACCATCAGACCATCTTCCGATGAAATCCTCAGACACTCGCCAAGCCCCTTACTGTGTATCGCTCACTGATTGGACGATGCAGCGCATGCACTGATCTCATGCTTCTTGAGAGCAGAGTGAAGAAAATACATGAACCTCACGGGAGTCACTCCTCAGTTTATACCGTGTTTTGTTTCAATTCATGTTTCATTTAGTTACAAATATATCTGAACAACAAAGTGGTCAAAAATCATTTTATGGAAACATTTTCATGATCGCTTTTTTCATTTTACATTTTCATTTATTGTCATTTCCATTCAGTCAGTCATTAAGTGCTATTAAAATGTTAATGTGCTACATATCCACACAAACAAAGTGTGCAATCCAATGAATGTTAATCTAACTGGGTTTTGATAGATAACATATCTCTTTTTCTTCTCTCAATTATTTTATTTCTATTGTGCACTCTAATCAATATTAATCAAACTATTGTTCGTTTATACATTTTAAGAATGGCGTTGATCTTTTTTGAGAATGAGTTCTTATTTAATTTTATTTATTGGGGTCTACAACAGATGATACAAATGTTTGTGTCAGTAAATGTGAGGCGGGGGTGTTTGTGAAAATAACGGGGACAGAGCTGCTGTCAGACGATCAGCTGTGCGGCGTCATCACAAACAGACGTCGCTTCACGTGACGCTCCGGAGGAAAGGACGTCCCGTTGCTCTTAAAACTCATTTCCCTGCTTCTCGTGGTTTCCTTGCGTCTCTCCTTGCTTCCCTGGTGGGAGGGACTAGTCGCAGGGAAACGACGCAAGTGAGGGACGCAAGGAATCCATTTAACCGAAGTGAGAAGGACCCCATGTCATTCCAGGCTCCCTGATTGTCTACCTTTTGTGTGTCTCCCGTGCTCATCAGCACCAGCCCCGCCCCTGATTGTCTCCACCTGTCTCTTGTTGTCGTGTGTTTAAATTCCCCAGTCTCCCAGTGTTCCTTGTCAGTTTGTCTTGTCTCATGCCTAGGTCAGATCTATGCTCTCCTTGTTGTCAAGATATGTTGTTCCTCACTACGTGAGCCATTTTCTTTTGTTCTCTTTTTGTCATCTCATCCAGAGATTTGATAGTGATTATTTTTGTTCGTCTATTGAAAATAAAGTATCTTACAAATACTTTACCTCTGTCTCCTGGGTCGTGCAATTGGGTCCTATACCCTGAGTGTCTGAGTTCGTACCAGTATGCAACAAACATGTTTTTCTTGCTATTCTGTCCCAAAATCTTTTGAACAGGGCAGATATGATTAAGAGGGCCAAAGTTTAAGGAGCCGTGTTAGGACAAAGTATTATGTCCCAACTGCAGACATACTGCATGTAACAGTAACACGTTATAATAGATACATAGAAAATGTGATGAGAACTTTGATGGAGAAAAACAGATGAAGATAGTTTGTTACCTGTCCATTCTTCCAGTAGACCAGTCTAAAGACAGAGCCAGCCGTTCGGCCCCCACCTCCAAACTGCACAGAGGGTGCAGGCTGCGGCCCCCCTCCTACTAGAAACACACATCAGTGAGTGCAGAGGACCACAACAACACAATATATTGTCCATCTATTGGGAAGGGATCCTGATGTTTTGTCCAATAGAGAAAACTCTGCTTTAAAATCTAACAGTTCAACACGGCCCTGCTAAACATCAGAGGCACATATGGTTGTGATGTTCTCATACTTTTTTTTGGCCCTTTTGAAAGATCCATGTCTCCAATGCAGCACATAACCTATTACGTTTCCCTGATCCATCTATTTTGTTCTTTTGCTATTTCCTAAAGGCAATGCAAGACGAGACTATTTGTATTTACGGTACGGACAGCAATGAAGTTGCTATTTGGTATACAAACTCAAGCCGTCTGATTTTGCGCATTGTATACAGTTTTTGCTAACAGACACATGAAGCAACATTTATAAGTGAGTTTATTCAGAGTTATGTTCAGCATTTATGAGAAAAGGGCTCATATGGACTTCTTATTGTTGGAGAAAAATTGCTTTTAAACAGTTTTAATCTCAAAGGCTGATGTATTCAGCGATCATGTGTCAAAAACTGGTTGTGATTCTACTGATGCCACATTTCTCACCTGACTGTGTGACAGTGTGTACAGCTGCAGCTCTCCGTTGGCAGCTGCCAGTCCCAGCACCGCCTCCCCTGACACCGGCACATGGCACCTGAGAACAATAGCTACAAAATGAACAGGAAGGAAGCAGCCGACGAGGTCAATAGCCACAATCGTCAAAACTATGTTCTTTTACCATTTCAAATCTAAAATAGCTGCTGTGTCCATGCGCTGTAGCTCAGTGAGAGGGGGGCTCATCGATATCTCTCGCCGAAATTCAAAAAGGTACAAACGACCGGTCCGGCTCGGTGCAGCATCCTCCTCCTCCCCAGCCTGCAGGAAGGATGTGGAAGTGAAATCATCAGTCAGACAGCAACAAGAGGAGTGGCTGTAGCTCCAATATGTACTGCTGCAATTCATTATATCCCAAATAATCATGTAATAAGTATGTGCAATACATTTAATTACAATAATATTTATTTATTTTTTGATTCGTTGGAATTCAAATGAAACAATCAGAATCAGGTGCAAAATAAGCAGATATGTGCAGAAGCAATGTTTCTGTGTACAATAACTCCTCCAAAAAAGGTTTGATGTCGTGCCTTTTTTTACAGACAGGGAATATATGACAGGAATAAAGTGAAAACAGGTCAGATTAGTTTCATTAATGATAAAGTTTCTCTTTTATTAACCTGACACCACCACTCCACATATGTAATTATATATATTAACTGCTTGTGTTTATGTATACACTGTTGATATGTACACAGGGGCGGCGGGTACTGTAGGCTCGGGAAGGCTAAGCCTTCCCAAATATGTGTGTCACTGCATCCTGGTCAAATAAAAATATAATGTATAATGTTTGTGTCTTTGACATTAGCGCTGCTAAATTGCCACCTGTAAACTGTACTACGAAGCCAGTTCCACAGACCCTGGATCTGTTTGAGTTATCTTAACTAACCCTAACAAACGAGATCTCGCTAAGCGGTCCTACGACGCTGGTTATCAACTCGGTAAATCAAGCCAGGGTTTCTCTGTCCGGCTGAGAGCACGTTCACGTGAAAGGGGCGGGGTTAGCAACATTTGACCAATCACAAACAGGGACAAGTGTACTGACAGCGCAGAGTCATACTTCATTAATGAAAAGTAAACTATAATATTAGACAAATATGAAGAAGTTGAACTTTAAACATCCATGATGACTAGAACACATAATTCAGGATACAAGCCACATAGTTTCACCTGCAAGGTGAATACAGAACAGCTGGTTAAAAATAAACTACAGAGTGTTTGAATGCGTAGGCTACATTAACAGGTTTATGAAGACACTAGTGGATCTGACTTTAATTACATTTGACTCGAGTGTTTCGTCAACTTAATGTGTTGCTTAAAATAATGCTTCTGCATACAGTATGTGACACTGTAAGTGTTGCACGGCCAGATACGGCTCAGCTGACTCAGATAAGGAAATATATGATATATTATGATATTATATGATTGATGATGTGATATGAAGGGTAAGTGCGACACGTCGGCGACTTCCCTGCATAGGCCTACGGGTCAGTGTATGTTTTGGTCATTGGATTTTCTTTTCACAAATGGATATTCAAAAACAAAAAACGACTGGATATTTAATTTTCGTTTTAAAATTGAATAACCAAAATTGAAATACAAGGCGTTTTTCTTTATCATGGTCAAAAAGGGATTTACTCAACTTTAAAAAACGGGATGATTTTCATTTTCAACTTCTCAAAACAAAAAATAAAATCACTAGAAAACAGAAACAAAAAAACTACAGTTTTTTTTCATATTCTGCTACCGGAAGTTACCTTACAAAATAAGAGCGCAGATGAGGTCAGAATCTGTGTATCTACGGTCCATTTGTTTTTCTTTATTAAACAAGTAAATGGAAGAGCGTCTGCAAGGCGTTTTTGCTTTTCACTTTACTAAATGGTCAAATGGTCCTTGGTGCGAGGGGCGGGGCGAAACTCACGGAAGTGATTTCAAAACAAAAGCACTCGTTTGCTAAAATCACACTTTGAATCACTACAGTTACTACTGCTGAAGGAACGATGATTATTATAAACAAGGGGAATTTAGCGATCACAATGAAAATAGCCAAGACACATATTGAGCCCAGAAAAAGAATCTTATTAAGGGCTGTAAATATAATAAGCCTCTGTCTAAAATAGACAACATTGTTAGGAGATTTAAACTATACAGCGGTTCTGCACTGCGGTCACTCAGCCGCCTCTCCAGTTTGTTTTTTCAAATCAGCTGCTCTTCATTTTTTTCCTGCTATATTTGACGAGTGATACAAATATTTTTTACCACAAGTTCTTAAGAAAACTGACACTGTTGAACTCGGTTCTAGTTTGACTTCTACCAGAAATAAAATGAAGTACTTTTGCTGTGTACTTTGTGAGTAATCCTCTGTCAGAGTCCCCTCCATAATGCATGTTTTTCTGCTATCTTTGATGAATGATAAAAATATAATTTTACCATTAGTTCTTAATGAAATTGATACTGTTTGACTTGGTATTAGTTAGCATACTACTAACAATACATTGAAGTACTTTTACTGTGTATTTTTTTAGAAATACTCTGTCAAAATCCCCTACTGAGAACAAAATCAAGCCACTTCTGCTAAGTTTGATGAGGGAATTCTTTTTTGTTGCCATTAGTTCTTCGTGAGATTGATCCTGTTGGACTCAGTACTAGTGAAACTACCCCCACAAGTATGAAGTACTTACTGTGTACTTTTCCAGTACTCCTCTGTCAATGTCCCCTCCTGAGAACAAGAATGCATGTTTCTCTGCTATTTTGAATAAGCGTTAAAAAACCTTTCTTCCTGAGACTGATATTGTTGGACAGAGTGTTTTAAGAGGATATGGTAGACTTGATATCAGCAATACCTCCAGTCAGTACTCCGGCAGCAGCATTTTTACCCCTTGGAAAGTCTTTAGAGTCTGGCCTGGATAGCTGGTTTATCCTTCAGCAAAGTGACACACTCTGTCACTCTTGTTGGCCTCTTATGAAGCTGCTGCCTTTTAAATATGATTATTTCTCAGCTCCTAGTTCATTCCTCTCAGATTCTTCCATCAGTCCCAGTCATTGCATGTCAGTCAATAGAGCTTTGAAAAATGTGTCCAATTCAACTAAATGTTTTTTTGTGAGTGAAGGCCAGAGCTAAATGATAGATTTTTTGATTGTGTAATTACAAGGTGAGAGAAAATAAATCCTCCTATGAAACCTATTTTATTCCCTTTTCCATGTTATACTTATACTTACACTTCCTTACAGTGGGGCAAAAAAGTATTTAGTCAGCCACCAATTGTGCAAGTTCTCCCACTTAAAAAGATGAGAGAGGCCTGTAATGTTCATCCTAGGTACACTTCAACTATGAGAGACAGAATGGGGGGAAAGAATGCAGGAAATCACATTGTAGGATTTTTAATGAATTAATTGGTAAATTCCTCGGTAAAATAAGTATTTGGTCACCTACAAACAAACAAGAGTTCTGGCTCTCACAGACCTGTAACTTCTTCTTTAAGAGCCTCCTCTGTCCTCCACTTGTTAACTGTATTAATGGCACCTGTTTGAACTCGTTATCAGTATAAAAGACACCTGTCCACAACCTCAAACAGTCACACTCCAAACTCCACTATGCTGGTAGATCGCGAGTCATTCATAAAAAAAAAAAAAACCCAGCTCCGTTAAAATAGACAAAACAGGTTTGATCCCTCCTCCCTTGGCCTCCCTGCCACTTAATTCAGGAGTTTACTTGATTGACAGAAAAAGCGACCTATCGCTTTCCAGTCTGTTAACCCAGAATGCAAAGCGATACAAAATCAGTCAAGTGCCGGGAAAACTCAAATTAAGTTAAAGAGACAAACAACAAAATGAGTGCGGGACCGAGCAAAAAGCTAAAGACATACCACTTCCACCCAGAATGGGAGGAAGAATATTTTGTTGTGATGTCACATTCAAAGGTTATTTGCCTTATTTGTAAAGCAAGCGTCGCTCTGCCAAAGAAAGGTATCGTGGAGAGGCATTATCGGAGTGTTCACAAGGCATATGACAGCGACTTCCCTCCGAGTAGCGAGTTGAGAAAGAGAAAGGTCATGTATTATTGCTACACAAACATTATCTCGCAGTCTTAGTGTCGCCAACTCGTTTCTAATATGCAAAAAGACAAAAAAATGCGTTTCCAATCCAGACGAGATCTCTCTCTCCCGTCTGTGTGCGAGGGGGCGGGGCAGTTTGCACACACGCGGCTGCTCCTTGCAGCAGCACACGGCGGGGATGGCGGAGAGAAGCGCTCCAAGGTGTGGTTAAATGTTACCCGTCTTGAGGTGGACAATGCTCGTTGCCAAGAGTGTTTAGCATGTAAGGGCGGTAACACGAGCAATTTGTCTAAACATTTAGCAAAAGTGCTCCACATTCAGACGGAGGAATGCACCGGGTTCGACTGTCTTTCTAGTAGCTCTGTAGCCCCATCCATGAGTAACTTTTCCACTTCAGGTGTTATGTATGCTAGCAGCAACACACGCAGTTAACTACATTATACAAACATGGGTTAATGATTAGAGGAAACTGAGTTATTTAGTTTGTTAAAGTTTCAGCTATTCTGTTTACAGTTCGGTCATCACATTATTTAATACGATTTGTTAAAACATGTTGTTTCTTTTGATGTGAAATATTATTTATTTTATTTAAATAAAGAGCAATGTTAATTTTGTTCACAATTTGTTAAGTTAATTTAATAATATATGTATTTTTGAATCAAGTATTCATCTTTATTGTCTTCATTGTTAGTTTCCACATGCCTTAAACAACCTGAAGCTAAATCAAAAAGTTGATGGCTAAATAAGAGCGTTTGAGAAATTGTGCAAGGCATACAGTAATAGTCCGAATAGTCGATTAATCGTTTCATTAATCGATAGATTAATCGATTATCAAATTAGTCGTTTGTTGCAGCCTAGTTGTCCCATGTATAAATAAAACGTGTTATTCAGCAACCCTTGCAATTTGGGATTTTATTTTTGGTTGGTAGACCTCGGTGAGCTGGTCATTTCAAAAGTATCTCACCAGCCAAAAAAGTGTGGGCACTCCTGCTCTAGGGGGTCCGGGGGCATGCTCCCCCAGTAAGATTTTTTTTTAAACGTTGGAGTTAAATGAATCAATCTGGTGCACTTTGAGGGGAAAATAAAGAGACTAGATCTATGGGAACACCTATATGAAACAGAACTGTATACATTTCAATAATCATAAAATCAGGGCCATAACCAATAACATATCCAATATGAAAAAACACTGACACCCTCAAATGGAAATATGTGTTTACATAATTGGTGACCAAACCGTTTGAGACCCACTGAGAACTTAGACTAAGTTAACTATCTAAACACTCAGAGTCCTTTACCTCACCTGAGCTGAGGTTATCCCGAGCTTGAATGACACACAGAGACCAATCAAGGGCTTTGATTTATGATCTGTATGACAGTGGCCATGTCGGCAGGCCACATCATGTAGACAGCCAGTCACCCTGTGTGAGGCAAACCACATCATGTAGACAGCCAGTCACCCTGTGTGAGGCAGACCACATCATGTAGACAGTCAGTCACCCTGTGTGAGGCAGGCCACATCATGTAGACAGCCAGTCACCCTGTGAGAGGCAGACCACATCATGTAGACAGCCAGTCACCCTGTGAGGCAGACCACATCATGTAGACAGCCAGTCACTCTGTGTGAGGCAGACCACATCATGTAGACAGCCAGTCACCCTGTGTGAGGCAGACCACATCATGTAGACAGCCAGTCACCCTGTGTGAGGCAGGCCACATCATGTAGACAGCCAGTCACCCTGTGAGAGGCAGACCACATCATGTAGACAGCCAGTCACCCTGTGAGGCAGACCACATCATGTAGACAGCCAGTCACTCTGTGTGAGGCAGACCACATCATGTAGACAGCCAGTCACCCTGTGTGAGGCAGACCACATCATGTAGACAGCCGGTCACCCTGTGTGAGGCAGGCCACTTAACAGGCCAGGCCATCGGGAAGCCCCCCGGTCCTCCCGATGGCCAGTCCGGGACTGGGCAGAGGAGGCATAGAGCGAGGGATCATTGTCCACAAGTTAATCGATCGCAGATGGCGTTGTGGTCACGGACGAATAAAAAAAAATAAAAAAACTTAGAATTTTTTATTTTTTTTTAAACGAAATGGGTCGCGAAATATACTTGGGCGGCCGTTAATATACCTGGGCGGCCCGCCCAAGTATAGTCTATGTGTGGGAAACCCTGAACTGTTTGCAATGATGTTGTGTGGCGCTGAACTGTTCTTTTGATTCATGATAGTAATTACTTGTCTTTCAAATTTGAAGGAGGGTGAGCAAGCATCTTGAGGAACATTCATCATTAACTCCTCCAAAAAATATAGTTTATTTAATAACAGTGATTGACAGCTGATAGGAATAATATGATTGTTAATAGTATCATTTTAATTCAGACAACCATCGACGAGACAGTTAATTCATGTACTTATTAGGGGCCGATATTCCGCATTTGACCGATTATCGGTACCGGCCTTTTTTTATCAAATTGCCGATAAAACTTTGGCTCTGATGCGGCCGTTTCTCTGGCTGCAGTCACCACTCTGTACACGAGCAATGTCCCGCCCAAAGCAATGTCGAAGGAGCAACCTTACATTTTTATGCGGACAATACCGTTATGTACTGTGCAGGTCCCTCGATTAACGAGGCTGTTGTTAAATTACAGGCTGTTTTTAACATTATTCAGGCTCAGCTCTCTGAGCTTAAGCTTCTTTTAAATGTGGATAAAACCAAGGTAATGCTCTTTTCTAAAGCTAAAGCTAAAAATACACCGGAGACTGCTTTGGATATTGTAACTACGCAAGTAATACAACTTGAAGTGGTTACCTGTTACAAATACCTAGGTATCTGGCTTGATGATTGTCTCACTTTTAAATGTCATGTAAATAACCTGCTTAAAAAGCTGATGGTTAGACTAGCTTTCTTTTACAGAAACAAGTCCTGTTTCTCGCTTGAGGCCAGGAAAAGGCTAGTCACTGTGACCTTTTTACCTGTGCTGGACTATGGTGATTTGTTATATATGAATGCACCTGCCAATTACCTGAGCAAGTTAGATGCTGCGTATCACAGTGCACTGAGATTTTTGACAAATTGTAAAGCACTTACGCATCACTGTACCCTGTATACCAAGGCGGTTATGCCATCACTTACTGTACGGAGGCTCAGTCACTGGTACTTTTTCATTTACAAAGCCATGTTGGATAAACTACCATCTTATATCTGCTCCCTGATCTCTCTGCGAATTGAAAGTACTTATTGCCTGAGATCGCATGCTGTGGTTTTATTAAATGTGCCAAGTGCTAGGACTGTCTTAGGGAAGAAAGCTTTTAGATGTGCAGCTCCACTAACATGGAACAGTCTGCAAAAAGAATGGAAAATTACCAAGCTAGTACCATTACATGTTTTTAAAGCTCGGTTGGATGCTACACAATCAGATGCTGTTAGTACCTGTACATGTGGTTAAATATGTAAATTGTAATCCCTGTACATTTTGCTGTATGATGTCCTTTTGTTGTTCTGTTGTTTATGTTTTTATGTCTTCTTGTGGAACCTACTGCTGCAGGTCTCCCTTGAAAAAGAGATCATTGATCTCAATGGGATTTTACCTGGATAAATAAAGGTTTTGAATTGAATTGAATTATGCTAGATAGACAGGCATTGTTTTGATATAATAAATTAAGCATTATTGTTAGTTAAGCATGTCAGCCTGCAGCCCCACTTTTAACTCTCTGTCTCTCTCTAACTCATTGTAGATGGCTGCACTAAAAAAAAGGGCACAGAGAGGAAACCAGTTGTAAGATGTTTAAAAGTTCATTAAACATAATATATACTTAAATGCATTTCAAAGAAGTTGTGTTGGAGTTTGTGTTATTCTACATTTTGACACCAAGATTTTCTGATTTTACTGCAAATGTATATCGGTTCCAAATATCGGTTATCGGTCTCCTTGATTACTAATAATCGGTATCGGCCTTGAAAAAGCCATATCGGTCGATCCCTAGTACTTATTGCAGCAGTCTCCATATATTTGGTACCCCTGCTGGTCTAAGAGTGAGACAAACTCATTCAGTTATTGTTCAGTTAAAATTCATTCAATTATGTCTGCCACCTTATGTATTTCTATTTAAGGCTTTACTGATGTGCCACAATAATGTCACCTAATGTTATTGAGTTAAAATATAAATATTGTGGCTTTCCAAGTTAACATTGATTGATATGACTGCGATTAAATCAGCATATACTTCTGCCAGGGGATGCCACCCCTCAAATTCTCCTGCCACCCTCTTGCCACCTCATGAATATTTTTTCTAGATCCGCCCCTGCGTCACACTCACCCCTTTCTGCAGCTGATAGGTCCCACAGGCCAGGAGGTGTTGCATGGAGGACAGAGGACACCACTCCGCCGTGTCGGCGCTCAGCTCGGTGTCAAACACCTGCAGGTTGCGGGTCCTCGACTTCCAAGCCATGGCCCCCTGCTTTGCATAACGTTACTGTGCTGTTGCAAAAACTAAAAGACAAAAGTTATCCCGTTACGTCTCGACTGTATATCGAGTACACTCAGATATATCTATCTAGTAGTACATAAAACCGTAAGCAATAGTTTAAAGCTAACTTCGAGTAAACTAAATCTGAGCTAACTGAATAAACTGTGGTATTTAGCTAGCAGGCTATAACGTTATTTCACTTGCTGGAGTATCACACAGCGCTAACTGTCAAAAGTAAATACCCTCACAGTAAGCGGATATTCAACTGGTACACAAAGATAGCAAAGTTAAGTTAACATTTGTTTAACACTTAATATCGACAGGACAATTATCAACAAAACTCACATGTGAGCCAGCTCCGAGTCGACAGCTTTTTACGTAGTTACGTCATAGTTCAGACGTAACAACTTTGCCCAACCCAATTGTAGGCACGTTTTATGTTGAAGGGCTGCACCGGAAGTTCTAGTTAATGGTCACGAACTTCATGAGTAAAAAAGTGATCTTTTTACATCCATGGTAGTAGTAGGCTGTCTATATTTTAAAACTGTCTTTGTATGGCTTTCTAATTTTTAATTTACATTGCTAATGCCGCTGCCTTCAATTTTGATACATTTGATGGGATGTTTAATAATCTTGGATGTACCCTGCCAGTTCCAATATGCAGTAACATTTACAAATGTCACTGTTATAGTTTTATCGTCAGTGTACATATTAAATAAGTAATTATAATTCCCATGTGTACATATAGGTGACTAATAAAGCTGACCACGAGAGGGCATTGACTATTGTGTGTGCGTCACTTACATTTAGTCGGACATTTACAGTCGGACAGCACGTTTCCGGGAAAATATTCAAAATAAATCTTAAAAGATTTGAAGGCAAAACGCTGTTTAATGGTGGCATCTGTTGGCCAACTGTTGGTATTGCATATTTAAAAATGAAAGGCAAGACCATACGACTAATGTAACAGTTGCCCAAGCCTTGTGTTACTGCTGTAATTTATAAAATATAACGATATTTTTTCTAAAGAAACTCGCCTGTAGTCCAATGTTTTGCTTTTAACATTTGGCGGAGCGATGCGTGTTTGACGCATGGTTTGACGCTCCTAGGGCCATGACGGTCACGTGATCTTTGCCGTTTAGCTGCGTATGCCACAACATCCAGCCGTGTCGAGTGCTAGTAGTCTGCTTCGAGTCAGTGTATGACCACAAGCAAGCAGATACAAACATAATGGATTTCAACGTGAAGAAAATAGCCTCCGGTGCTGGAGTGTTTTTCACGCGGGCTGTCCAGGTAATGTAACCCTCGTGCACAGTAACATGGCTGTGGTTCGGCTGATGATGCTTCCTTTCATTTTGACAGCCAGCTGTAGTGACGCTACTCAGGGACTGCTGTTGGGGCAACGCTACCATGGCTATTGCCCTGACAAGCTAACATAACGCTACCTATTAGCATAGCAGGAGGATACATTACTTTATATTCAGCTTGGAACAGTCAAGGCCTACGTTTTACTTTAATTAAACACAGGCTGTCCAAATACTGTTTGCCATAGGCGTTTACTTGTTAATGTAACGTTATATCTTAGGCCAAGCATGTGCAGGCTACCAGTCTCTAGTAATCCATTATCATAAATCAGTTAAAATACCTCAGTAAAACATGAAACGTTGTTGTAAACTTAATGTGTAGACAAGTTTGAGGGTGACTGAATAATGAGCTGTCGTGAATGCTGTCCCTATGCTTTCATAATAATTGATGAAAGCTTGACGCTATGGAGAGTTGTACTTGTGTGTCAGTTTGGCTGTGTTGCTGTGCCTCAGTTCACAGAGGAGAAGCTGGGCCAGGCGGAGAAGACGGAGCTGGACGCTCACTTTGAGAACCTGATGATCCGCGCAGACTGCACCAAGCTGTGGACGGAGAAAATCTACAGACAGACTGAAGTCCTGCTGCAGCCCAACCCAAGTATGCCATCACTACAGCAGTCCTATCATTAGAGCTTTAAGGAGTATTCCAGAGAAGGCTACATATTATCTCCAAGCAGAACTAACACTCTGCTGAAGTTGTATTGTCAGATAATTGATTTGTTTAGCAGTTATTATGGGAAATAAGTTATAGTCTGCATGCCCTCTGCAGTGTACATGTTATAATGACAAACAAAAAGTAATTTATTTCACATAAATGGATCCCCCTGCAAACATGTTGTTCAACTTCAGTAGTAGTAGTAGTAGTACTACATGACGTGAGGGCAGATTAGTCATCAGGTCTTACTCGTCCAACAAGCAGAGTGCTGGTAGGGATCTTCTTATTGTGTTTTAATATATAGCTCTGAGGTGCTGTAAACACTGATGGTCCGAGTCTTGCTGCCCTCGTATGCCTGCAGGACAGGTCCAGTTTATTTTGTTTAAGTTGCTGACGGTAAAGTTTAAATAAAAGTTAGGTTCATATTATAATTCACCAAAATGTAGTATGTATCCCTTGGGTATGAAAAACTTGTTGAATATTGGTTCTCATTAAATCTCAAGGCCAATGCTCTGAATATTCAAAATGTTCATCATTTTTTAGCTCCATGTTATCGCAGTCTTTTTCACTTCATTTTGTGACAGTGTTGTCTCTCTGTGCACAACGGCTGATAACTGTTGATCAGCAGAATATCTTAAACCGACGGCAGGAATGTGTCTTACGTTGCATGCTTGTGCATTGTCATGCACATGCACAATACACACTAAAGAATGACCAGCCTTAACCAACTTTAAATGATTCTCAAAGTAGGCACCTCTTACCACCTGTCAGTCAGCATAGTTGCAACACATCATGCAAGAAGTTAGTGGCAGGTTATTTGTAAGAACGCCTATAATCAAAGAGGTCAAACACTAGGCATATTATTATTAACACTGTAGGTTAACAGTGATATGGAATGACATGCTAGAGAATAGGGAACTCTAACATGTTACTTTTTGATTCTCCATGCTACAGTCGATCACACTGGTAAGTATTCTGCCTCCCTATTTTAGTGCTGTGTTGTGGAAACCTCTCATGTCTTTGAGTTATTACCCATAGTAATTAGTAATTGATTAACATGACCAAAACCCATTCAGATATTGGTTTGCTGCAAAATACATGTTGAAGGCTCAGGGATGAGGATAGTGGCACACACTGATTGTTGACCGGAATATGCTGTACAGGACATTAGTATTGATACATTATACCAAAGGGGTTTTTAATGGTTTAGCCTTAGCCCACTTTTACTTTGCTATAAAGCTAAAGCATGATATGCTGGTATTCTGTCCGTATAAAAAAGAAGAACAAATGTTTATCCCTGGTTTTGGGCATTTTAGATTTGAGCACCTACAAACTTAAATACGCAAAAAAAACTCTGTTGCATTCCGTCAAAAATCAATCCCTTTATGACCTCATCTCTTTTGAGTAAAAAACATGTTTTGCTGCGTGTTAACCATATGAGCGATTCTTAGAATGTTTTTGATTTAGCAGAAGAACCTCGCAGGAGACAGGGGCCCTTAGAGCTGACCTGTATGGAACCTCCACCATAAGACCCAGATATTTTCTTTCAAACTAAACTTAAGTGTGGTTATGTAAACTCTCATCATGATCATTTGAAGGTATTTTGGTACCTCTCAAGTCTAATGCACATCTCACCCATATCACATTTATATCTTAAGAGATGGACACTGTTTGGGCTGAGTTGGAGGTTAATTAGACCGTAACATTTTTAAGACTATATTGTTACGATAAGAGTTGCTGTGCAGACAGTAGACACAATAAGAGAAACCTTACAGTACATCTTTGTTGAGAGTTACAGAAATATTGATTGTATCTATAATTTCATAACTTTGTGTATCAATTGTTTCCTAATTACTTAATGTCATGTTACTATTTGAATAAGTGCTTCTTTTTTAAATACCAATGTATTTTGATCCTTGGGAACCCCAGTCAAAAAGACTAATTTGCATCGTATCAAGTTTTAATGGATAAAGTTGAATAGATGAATCCAATGTTTGCCATGGGTCAGTCATGTTGTAAGAGATTATTATTATTTCCCCAAATAATAATAATTCCTTCAGATAACATCAATTGCATAAATAATAATGTTAATGAAATAAGTTAACATTTTGCTCATAGTGCTTGAAATTGATATACAGTGCATCCGGAAAGTATTCATACCCCTTCACTTTTTCCACATTTTGTTATGTTACAGCCTTATTTCAATTTGGATTACATTTGTTTTCTCAACATTCTACACACAATACTCCATAATGACAAAGTGAAAAAAGTTTTAAAATAATTTTTGCAAATGAGTTAAAAATAAAACACTCAAATATCACATAAACATAAGTTTACTTTACTCAATACTTTGTTGAAGCACCTTTGGCAGCAATTACAGCCTCAAGTCTTCTTGAGCATGATGCTCCACGCTTGGCACACCTATCGTTGGGCAGTTCCTCCCATTGTTCTTTGCAGATCGTCTCAAGCTCCATCTGCTTGGATGGGGAGCGTCGGTGCACAGCCATTTTCAGATCTCTCCAGAGATGTTCAATCGGGGTCAAGTCTGGGCTCTGGCTGAGGCACTCAAGGACAGACCTGTCCTGAAGCCACTCCTTTGTTATCTTGGCTGTGTGCTTAGGGTCGTTGTCCTGTTGAAGGGTGAACCTTCGCTCCAGAGCACTCTGGAGCAACTTCCAACAGGGGTCATTTGGGGGGGCTCTTGGGAAAAAAGGTTGGGAACCCCTGCTCTAGGTGCTCCATGTGGGCTTTCATGTGCCTTTTGCTGAGGAGTGGCTTCCTTCTGGCCACTCTACCATAAAGGCCTGATTGGTGGAGTGCTGCACAGATGGTTGTCCTTCTGGAAGGTTCTCCCATCTCCACAGAGGAACACTGGAGCTCTGTCAGACTGACCATCAGGTTCTTGGTCACCTCTGTGACTAAGGCCCATCTCCCACGATGTTCAGTTTGGTTTGGGCGGCCAGCTCTAGGAAGAGCCCTGGTGGTTTCAAACATCTCCATTTGCAAATGATGGAGACCACTGTGCTCGTTGGGACCTTCAATGCTGCAGACATCTTTCTGTACCCTTCCCCAGATCTGTGCCTTGATACAATCCTGTCTCTGAGGTCTACAGTCAATTCCTTGGACCTCATGGTTTGGTTTGTGCTCTGATATGCACTGCCAACTGTGGGACCTTATAGACAGGTGTGTTCCTTTCCAAGTCATTTCCAATCTATTGAATTGACCACAGGTGGACTCCAGTCAAGTTATAGAAACATCTCAAGGATGATCAGTGGAAACGGGATGCACCTGAGCTCAATTTTCAGTGTCATAGCAAAGGGTGTGAATACTTATGTACATGTGATATTTCATTTGATTATTTTTAACACATTTGCAAACAATTTTTTAAAAACGTTTTCTATTTGTCATTATGGGCTATTGTGTGTGTGTGGAATGTTGAGAACATTTTTTTTTAAATCAATTTTGAAATAAGGCTGTAAAATAACAAAATGTGAAAAAGTTAAGGGGTATGAATACTTTCCGGATGCACTGTATGTTGGTAGGATGAGGCTAAAGCTAATTTAAGCTACAAAATACATGTTTACAATATACTAAGCATATAGTTTGGTACATCTTTGATCAGGAATTTAAGAATACACAGGCTAAGCGCAGGGGGCTGAACACTATTGCCATAAGTCACATGTTTACATATTCATTTTGATGTTAGCTATCCATCCATACATCCAGCAGGCACACCTAATTAACAAAAGTTCAAAAATTACCCCTATTACTTCTGATTTGTCTTCATTGACCCTGAACACAATAAATAAGTGTTCTACTTTGTTATGTTAACCAAATACCCCTGTAATTATTTAACATTTAATGTTAAATAATTACTGAGTTGTCTATGGGGGTTCATATTATTGGCTTAAAATCAACTATAAATGTGTGAAAAATAAACCACAAAATAATAAGTATGAGCTACAAGAAGCTAAAATGTTATCATAATGAAGTGAGTGCAATACATCAGTGAGTAGTAGTTAACTACACTTAAGAGTGTTCTTTTTGGATATATATATCGGTTTTTTTTTATCAGTGGAAGGTGTAAATAAACGTATAAATCCAAACATTTCTTTTTTCCTGGCTGTGCCGCAACTGAAAGCTCTTCTTGGCTCTCTGTGTAGGTGCCAGGATTGAAGAGTTCCTCTATGAGAAGTTGGACAGGAAGGCCCCCTCCAGAAATACCAACGCAGAGCTGCTGGGCCATTACATGCAGGACGCAGCAAAAGAGTTTGGTCCAGGAACTCCTTATGGTGAGTATGCATCCAATAACAAAGTCCAGATATTGGTTAAGTGGAACATATGTAAACCTTTCTAACTAACATGGTTTAAATATTACAATTTAACCATCAAAATGAACACAGTATTATTAATGGAAAAATAATTATCCTGCAATATACCAGTAGTAGATTGGCAACAAATGTGCAAAAACATTCATAAAACATAAGTGGAACATTATGTAAACCCATATGGGCTCTTTTTTTTGCCATGTTTTCTGGATTTTATGAGCTTGGGATATTCTTACTAGTTTCCTCAGCACTTTCTTTTTGTGTTTCTAATATTTTTCCACCCCATTTATACCAATTATGGTAGACTAATTCTAAATATTAAAACACATTACAGTATTATTAACAGCACTAACTAAAGCTCCCAAAATGACCAGCTGCATCAACACCTGCCTTTAGAGTGAAGGGACGAGACAATCCTTGGTTTTCTGCTGAATTATCTAGTCTCCTACATGAGAGAAACAAGGCCTGGGCAAAGGCTAGGAAATCAGGCTCAGAGGTAGAATGGCTGCGTTTTAGGCAGCTAAGAAATAGCTTCACTTCACATGTCAAAAGTGCTAAATCTAAGTATTATCTGGCAGTTACCACAAAGAATCTGAACAACCCTAGAAAATTCTGGAAAGCCATAAAATCGATATCCACCGGTGATATCCGTAATGAGCTACCTCCGTGCCTTACCACAGCATCTGGCACTATATCGGATAGGGCTACCATGTTAAATAGTTTTAATGAGCATTTTGTGTCCTGTGGCTCTCTGTTTGATTCTGTTTCTAATTCTGCTTCTGTGAACACCACAGTCGGTGACTCAGAACAATGTGGTCTGGAAAACCCTTTCAGTTTTACTCCTTTTACTGTTGATGTTGTTCGTGAAGTCTTAACCAAGCTAGATCTTAAAAAGCCGGCTGGTCCGGACAACGTAGAACCTTTCTTTTTAAAGATAGCTGCAGATTTTATTGCTCCACCTCTTACTACTCTTTTTAACCTCTTTCTCAGCACGTACAAAATCCCAAAAGTATGGAAGTCAGCGTATGTCCTGCCACTACTAAAAGGAGGGGAGGCCACCTTATTAAACAATTATAGACCCATCTCTAAATTGTCAGTTCTGGCTAAGGTTCTTGAACGCCTAGTGAGTGAACAAGTAAAGGAGTTTTTATGTACAAATGACATCCTGTCTAAACATCAGTCAGGCTTCAGAAAGCAACATAGCACCATCACTGCCACAATGAAAGTGGTGAATGATATTACGAGTATTTTGGATAATAAGCAGAGTTGTGCAGCTCTATTTGTTGACCTATCCAAAGCGTTTGATACCGTCGATCATCGCATTTTGAAGCAGAGGCTGGTCAGTATTGGCATATCCAGCCATGCAGTGGGGTGGTTTGTGAACTACCTCTCTGAAAGGTCCCAATGTGTTCAGTTTGATGGGCTGTCTTCTGAGTGGTTAAACATCACTAATGGTGTTCCCCAAGGTTCAGTTTTAGGTCCGCTATTATTCTCAATCTATATTAATAGTTTAGGTGAAAATGTTGAAGGAGCAACCTTACATTTTTATGCGGACGATACCGTTATGTACTGTGCAGGTCCCTCTATTAACAAGGCTGTTGTTAAATTACAGGCTGTTTTTAACATTATTCAGGCTCAGCTCTGAAAAACCAAGGTAATGCTCTTTTCTAAAGCTAAAGCTAAAAATACACCAGAGACTGCTTTGGATATTGTAACTACGCAAGGAATACAACTTGAAGTGGTTACCTGTTTCAAATACCTGGGTATCTGGCTTGATGATTGTCTCACTTTTAAATGTCATGTAAATAACCTGCTTAAAAAGCTGAGGGTTAGACTAGCTTTCTTTTACAGAAATAAGTCCTGTTTCTCGCTTGAGGCCAGGAAAAGGCTAGTCACTGTGACCTTTTTACCTGTGCTGGACTATGGTGATTTGTTATATATGAATGCACCTGCCAATTACCTGAGCAAGTTAGATGCTGCATGTTGGATAAACTACCATCTTATATCTTCTCCCTGATCTCTCTGCGAATTGAAAGTACTTATTGCCTGAGATCGCATGCTGTGGTTTTATTAAATGTGCCAAGTGCTAGGACTGTCTTAGGGAAGAAAGCTTTTAGATGTGCAGCTCCACTAACATGGAACAGTCTCCAAAAAGAATGGAAAATTACCAAGCTAGTACCATTACATGTTTTTAAAGCTCGGTTGGATGCTACACAATCAGATGCTGTTGGTACCTGTACATGTGGTTAGATATGTAAATTGTAATCCCTGTACATTTTGCTGTATGATGTCCTTTTGTTGTTCTGTTGTTTATGTTTTTATGTCTTCTTGTGGAACCTACTGCTGCAGGTCTCCCTTGAAAAAGAGATCATTGATCTCAATGGGATTTTACCTGGATAAATAAAGGTTTTGAATTGAATTGAACAGATTGAACAAAAAAAGAACATAACCTTCACAGAGGTGAGATAAAGCTTGTAGGAGCCAATTAGAACTCCGGGTATAAAGGTTGGAACCACTGTTAGCTCATTCGGTTCCGCCGGAAGGCCAAACTGTTTTCAACACACACACACACACACACTCACACTCTCACACACACACACGTAAAGTTAGGTTACCGAAGTTGTTGGGTTTAAGTGTCATGTTGTGTGTGGTGTTGGAAAGCTGGTGCAAGCTTAATGGACAACACTTAGTGGAAATAAATGTTAAGTGTTCAATTGGAAACAATTTGTATCAGACTTTTATTCACCTGACAAGTTGAAGTGAGTGTCAATTAGGGATACTCCGATCGCCAATTTCGGGCCGATCGCCGGAATCAGTATCGGCCGATGCCGATCCGATCGAGTGGGCGGGGCCTAAATGGAAGATTTAACTTTAAATCTTCCATTTAAAGTGATGTTTAAAACTCAGTTAATGGGGCTCATTCACTGGAGCTTCCACAAACAACAATCAACTTAATTATTACATTCAAATGATGTACATTATTCAAGTTTACATTCACTTTGGATAATAACACGGGAGAAATGAGCGGAAGCGCTCTCTCTCCCCCTCTCTCTCTCTCTCCCTCTCTCCCCCTCGCCCTCTCCTGACAGCCTGTCAGTATCTCATGCAGCTCACTGATCCAGTAATGAGTGACCCGACAGTGAAGAATAAATATATTTATAATAACTAGTTTAGCTAGTTCCAGAGGTAGATAAAATAGATAAGTGTGTTAGGTCTAACTCTTGTGTGTTTCGCTCCGCTCACCGGTCCGGCGGGCGAAGCTGCAGGATTTCTGCTTCACACACGTTGCATTCCGCTATTTTACTGTCTTTTTCGGACACCTTAAAATAATGCCAGACCGGTGAATTCATTTTGGCGAGCTTGTTTTGCCGCACACAGAGAAAAGTGTCATGTATTTTTACGTCATGCGATCGGCTCTCGCGATCGGCATGTTTAGAGAGCACCGATCGATCGGTAGAGAGTGAGTATCGGCCGATCTCGATCGGAGCATCCCTAGTGTCAATTACATACTGTACACAAGGCGGACCCTCAGTGACTTAAAGCGATAGCTTAGCCTCTTTAAAGCTGCTGTATCTCTATTAGTTGAAGTGAGCTCTGCAATGCATGAGGAACAGTTAAAGGTCCCATGTCATGGCCATTTCTATTGATCATGATTCCATTGTTGAATAGATTTACATTGTTCATTTTTCCAAACTCACATTGGTTTCTCATACAGCATCTTTGTATGTGTATTCACTCTCTGTCCTACACCCTCCTCCCTATGAGCCCACTGTGCTCTGATTGGTCAGCTCACTCTGTTCTGATGAGTCCACCACCGTTACAGCGGAACATCAGTGATTATGTGTTCAAAATGGTATTAGCAACCAGAAAATGACACCAGTAATGACAAACAGATGAGAATGCTGCGTAGGCATACTTGCCAACCTTTAGACCTCAGAAATCGGGAGCATTTCAAAACCACCGTGGGGGGGGGGGGTGCTAGTGGATCATCGCCGGAGCTGTATTAGATTAACATTAACATGATTATTGTAGTGGTAAATGCACTGCCTTGCGGCCTGTAGCATATGTGTGGGCTGGACCTGTATTTTACAGGACAGGAGTGAGCAGAGGGTCGTGTTGTCGATTCTTGTTCAGTTTTCTGTGACAATCTTCCTCACCCTCTCAGACTTTGAGTTGCGCGCGCTGCTAAAGAGACTCGCAACCATGGAAACCAAACGTGTGTGTGTGTGTGTGTGGACCTGTGTGTGTGTGTGTGTGTGTGTGTGTGTGTGTGTGTGTGTGTGTGTGTGTGTGTGTGTGTGTGTGTGTGTGTGTGTGTGTGTGTGTGTGTGTGTGTGTGTGTGTGTGTGTGTGTGTGTGTGTGTGTGTGTGTGTGTGTGTGTGTGTGTGTGTGTGTGTGTGTGTGTGTGTGTGTGTGTGTGTGTGTGTGTGTGTGTGTGTGTGTGTGTGTGGACCTGTGTGGACCTGTGTGGACCTGTGTGGACCTGGGTATCGTTACGTCTCCATACTCAGGTAGCAAACAATGGAAAAAGAGAAATCTCCAACGAGGCGTTCTGGGGCAGCACAGACAGGTCTATCTGTGTTAGAGTTGTACTCCCTACAGGGTGCACTTTGAGGGTTTGTGACTCTGCAGACCGTTTACATGCAGAAAAACCTTCATAACACAAGGGGACGGGTAATAACCGGAAAAGCATGTCATGGGACCTTTAAACATGTTTAGGAGTATTTTATAAATAATTTAAATATTTTCTATAACCAATTCTTAGCAGTAGTTTCATAAAAAAGCAAAAGCTTTCAAAATGAATGTTTAAAAGGCTTTACAATAAAAGGGCACTTTATGATGATCTAGATGATATTCTCCTCTGATTTCTTAGTGATCTTTATTTTTTCTATTTAGAATAAGTGAGGAAGAAAGTGTTATTAACTTACAAAAAACTGTGTTGTATGTATAAGGTCCATCCATCTCTCTCATGTTCACTCCACTGTGTGTGTCAGGCAGATAGATCAGCCCTCATCTGTGCTGTGCCAAATGAAAGATCATTTTGCTCTCAGAATGTCTACCTCGGGCAAAATTCATAGCTCAATCCAGAAATTAGATCTATACAAGTTTTAGAGCAAAACTGAATTTGACTATTGTCACTGTCTGTTTAGTCAGTAGTCACTCATCATTTCATCTGAATGTGATGTATTTTCTGCAAACAGACTGTGGGATTGCTCTTTGTCTTGCAGAAAATGTCACACTCAAATATAAAGGCGTAGTTTAAATATAAACATTTACCAAATAGGGAGTAGGTGCTTCGCCTAAATGAGCTATTTACAAATCGTTTTGCAATATTTATAGATGGAACAGTTGCCCAGGTATTTCCCTACTGGTAAACACCATAAGTTATTTATACACTTTTACATTTGAGAGGCTAGAACCTGCTCACTGGATTAACGGTTGCAGCTAAAGTGAGAACTGTTGCCTCAATGCTAAGACGTCCCTTGTTGTTGACCTAACAGTCTTGAGATTGTTATATTGGTTGATGTGGTTACTATTTTATGAATAACATTTGAAGAATGCTCACACTCATTACAGAGGAATCCATGCGCTCTCTACGTGTCATTGTTAGGCCACAGTGACTCGGCTGCAGGCTTTCTATTATTCATGTGTAGGAAGAGCCAATGAAACATGGTTCGTGTGTTTTTACAAATTCTGACAGGTCATTTCAAAAGAGCATGTCTTCACCAGAGATGGGGTCGTTACTAAAAAAGTAATATATTACTTTTTTTAAAAAGCAATATATTACACTCGTTACTTTACTCGTTACTTTACTCGTTACTTTACTCGCAGGGCCGGCCCGCCCCTCCCTACAGGCAGATCACGCAGACTGCTAAAGTTTCAAATGTTCTTTCCATTGTCGCATAAGACTGATCCAGATCCTGAATGTTTTCCTATCTGACCGTGGCTGTCCTCTGTCTCCTGCTATCTGTATTTTGCGCAGTATATCTCTGAACGATGGTGATTCCACTGTGCAAATGGGTAACATTTCCTCTACTATGAAGGATGCTACAAGCCTGTCCATCTCTGCTTTGGTTACTGGTCCTCCAAATTCTATTTGTTGTTGCTGCTTCGGAGTCGGCGGCAGCACACTCACAACATCCTCACTCTGGGTTCGGGGGTCCTTAGCTATTAGCTTCACCTTAGCATGTGTTCTTTGCAGGTGTTTGTTGAGGTTTGACGAGGTGTTTACAGCAGTGGATAACAGCTTCTGGCCTGGACACAGTTTGCACCTCACCGTCACATTCCTGTCTATTCTTCGGACGAACTCAAAGTAATGGGCATACCTCCACCCCTCGAAAGTTATCGCTGACTCAGCCATGTTTATGCAGCACTGCACGCGGAGATGTGGACGCGCGCAGATTACGTACATATAAACCTGCGGCGGAAACCCCTCTTGTCTGTCAGTGTGATTATGACTGATTTTAGTAAGTAACGAAGTAACGCGTGTCGGGGCAATGTTAGTAACTGTAGTGTGATTACTAAATTATAAAAGTAGCGCGTTACATTACTCCATTACCGTCAAAAGTAATATTATTACAGTAACGCGTTACAAAAGTAACGGAGTTACAGTAATATATTACTTTTTGCTGTAACGAAGTAATGTAACGCATTACTAATGAAATGTGGGTAATATATTACCCGTTACAATGCTCAGTAACGCAGTTACAACACATTTTAACCCGAAATGGTGTTTTGTTTTTTAAGAATGTACTAACATAGCGAGACATTCCGACACCAGACAAATAGTGCGGGTAGATTAGTAAACCTGGTGTGTTTACCCTTCAGGCTTCGTGTCGGGATCTTCGGGCAGTTGAATGTTATGCACCCTCTATTCAAAAAAGAGAACGGAGCGAAAAATACAAACAACAAATTGTGTCAGGTGCGCGTGACCTGCTCCGCTGCGCGTGCATCACTTCCAAAGTGCTTCCACAGCAGTGACACACATCTGTGGATAATCATTTATACGAAAATGGTTAAAGCAACCATCACTAAACGCCAGCAACACTGCATCTACTGCAGACAGTAGCAACAGGTCGGATCAATCAATCAATCAATCAATGTTTATTTATATAGCCCAATATCACAAATGTTACATTTGTCTCAGTGGACTTCACAGTTTGTACAAAATATCAGTATGACAATACGACACCCTCTGTCCTTAGACCCTCACATCGTACAAGGAAAAACTTCCGAAGAAAACCCACAGTTTAAAGGGAACATGGGAGAAACCTTAGGGAGAGCAACAGAGGAGGGATCCCTCTCCCAGGACGGACAGACGTGCAATAGATGCCGTGTGTAAATTGAAAAGATAATACATTTGCAACATAGGTAGTCCAAATGTTTGGAAATGCATGTGCGTATAATAGGAAGATGAATCCACAAGGATATCCATCCAGGACCAGATGGGGACATCACGTTGTGGACACTAGCTTACTCCCGCCTGACTCGCCGCCCTCGCCCCCGGAGCAGCAGTCTTTGTCGCCGGAAACTACGCCGCCCCTCTGGTCCGCAGGTGCCAGCCAGGATACCACAGCAAAACAGAGCCTGCCCAGGTATATCTAAACAAGTACCGGCCTGTACAGCGGGGTTAGGCGGTCATTTTGCAGCTCGTGATATACAAATAGACAAGGGCTAGAATATTCATGTAAAATAGTGCCATATTCTGCCATGCCTGTAGAAATGTTGGGTCAAACATAATGCATACAATAGCACAGATGCCTTCACCACGAATGGCTACACAAAGATCTCATATCCCAAGCTTATCAACAAGCTGATGTTGCAGCTGAAATGTTCTCCAGGTCACAAAGTCAACTTCACATGATGATGTGATCCAGTTTTCAAGCACAGTAAATATTCTCTTCCCAGAGTATATGATGGGACCAAGGTGATGATGTAGTACATGGTTTTAATAATACTTTTGCTTTTCAATGTTTGCCATTTCAAACCATGAGCTGGTTTAAATAATATGTGCCTTGATTTACAATATGTTCTCATTTGTTTTATCAGTACAGCTTTGAAGCTGTTGTGCTTTTCTTTGCCATAGTCCACTTTGGACTATATGAGATATTTCAGGATTGCACTTTTAACTCACTTGAAATGTTCTCACTTGCTTGGTTTCAAAACATAACAAATGCCATAATCTGTTCATTGGGGACCATCAATGCTATTTTTCATTGCTGTTGCCGGCCACTATTGCTTATGTAAACCTGCTACTGCTGCGCCCCCTGTAATCTCAGAGGCACCCTGAGTCATTTTGTTCTGGACCCGGGCCTGTACACGGCCATATACTAAACACACTACAGAGCCCATTCCGTGTCCTGTTAGTGTTTACTTCCTGTCTGCCTTCTTCTGGTGATTTATCTGACGTCTTTTAACCTCTTTTCCTTTCTCTTTCTTGATCCTCCTTAGCAACCTTCATTATAGTCCTTGACAGTGGTCTTTACTGCTGTATTAACAACGTGTCACATGTTAAGAAGTTACAATCAGAATGGAGTATTCAACTAAGCCGTGTAATACAAGTTGTTAGTAGCCTTAAGGGCCTACACAGTTGTTATGCTATACCACATCGCCCTTCACTGGATGTATAATGAGCTGCACTAAACTACATTTTAGCATTTAAAATACCTAGCCATTCTTTTGCGGCTATTTTGGTGAAAGTAACTCAAAAGTAACTAAAGTAGTGTAACTCATTACTTTTCAGAGACAGTAATATTGTAATGTAACTTATTACTTTCAAAAGACAGTAATAAGTAATATGTAATATATATATATATATATATATATATATATATATATATATATATATATATATATATATATATATATATATATATACAGAAGTAAAAAAATAAACATACACATTATTTTTTATTTTATTCATTTGTGCAAGTTTTTTAGTAGTGTCAAGAAGTCGACACAAAGCATTTGCAGCACTCGGCTTATAGCGAGGCTTTAGTTTAGACCAGAGCAAAACACAGACGCTGCAGACTGAACGCCTGGGAGGAGAGGACGTTTGAAATAAGGACTTTGTGGTGATTGGATGAAGTCTGTTCTTGCAGGGAGTACTTTGATGGAGGTGGGGGAATGTGAAAGAAGATTAGGAGCTGCAGAGAGGGACTTCCTCCAGACGTCTGCCATCAGCTTTCTCACCCCGCTCAGGAACTTTCTGGAAGGAGACTGGAGGACAATATCCGTGAGTCTGAAACATGACACATTACACCACATCAACATTTCTCCTTTTGAACTGATCAATTGTTCCATTTAGCATCTGAACCAATGGGTCTTTGTGATGCGAGTTGTATAGTGAGGGTTCAGGTTTTCCTTTTCCCATTGTTCGCAAACTGTCTTTCTATCTAGCGTTTTAAAGGCTCTAGTTGGGATGTCTTATATTAGTCTCTCAGATATAAACCTAAACAGTTTGTTGTCCAGAATGAAATCTTTATTGATTTATAGCTTATGAAGTCTGTCTTGTCTCCCCCAGTCTTGGTATAAGCTATGTACAGTAGATGCTTACGCTCACCGGACACTTTATTGGGTAGAACTTGCTAGTACCGGGTTGGACCCCCTTCTGCCTTCAGAACTGCCTTTATTCTTCGTGCTTTCATGTTGTTTACCACAAATTCTGACCCTACCGTCCGAATGTCGCCACAGAAATTGAGACTCATCAGACCAGGCAACATTTCTCCAATCTTTTATTGCCCAATTTTGGTGCGCCCGTGCAAATTGTAGCCTCAGTGTCCTGTTCTTATCTGACAGGTGTGGCACTGTGGGAAATGTGCGGTCCTCCACGGACACATTGACCCATCCGTACTCACAAAGAAAGAGGAGGGAGGAGAAACTGCGAAGCCATTGGCAGAAGGAAGAATGGAGAGAAACATGTAAAATAATACCATAAATCAAATGAAGAATACATTTGCAAATATTGATAAAAGCCAATCTTAAAGGGGACCTATCATGCAAAATGCACTTTTTGATGTATTATATACATAAGGATGTGTCCCCGGTGCGTCAGGGAACTCACGCAGCGTCAGAAAATAAAACCCTCTCTCTTTTCCTCCGTACCCAAATCTCTAAAAACGGGGCTACAACGGAGCTGATCCAGATTTGCGGCCGATATGACGTAATATCGGCGGCGGACCCACGGCACTATCAGAAACGTTGCTATCAGAAATAATGCCCGACTGTTTTGGACGTAATATGGTCGGTGTTTACATTAGCATCGCTAACACTCAGAGCTAACCTGTACTGGAGAGCATGTGTGTGAAGACGCAGGAAATACAAAGGAACTCACCTTGTGGTATAACCGGCAAGAGAGAAAGCCTTTGAGCTCCATACTGTTTCAGAAATAATCCTTGATCTAATAATCCTTGCGTTTCATCACCGCAGCATTTTAGACAGTATCTGCCAAAAAAAGCTTTTCTTTTCTTTTTTGTATTTATACAGGTGAAAATCTCATTGAGACACAGGAGCCGCGTTCACACCAAGTACTTTGCCGTACTTAGTTCTCAGCACTTAGTTCCCAGCACTTCGTTCCCCTATGGAACTAAGAGCAGATCGCGTTCACACCGGAATAAGTTCCCTGAGGGAAGATTACGCAAATGAGCCGCTGACGTCACTTCTTCTTCTTCTGCTTTGGGTTTACTGTCAGGCCACAAACCACTTCACGGCATATACTGCCACCCGAAGTCCCCGGCCGGAAGTCCCCGGAGTTGAGGACTGGCTTCAGTAGAAGCTGCTGGGACTCCCCGAGTAAATCGCCAGAACGCCGACACCTCCTCATCTCCACCGCTCCCATGTTTTCTTTTGTGTTGCCATAAGTTAGTCTCTCTGCGTTTGTGCGCTGGGCTAATAGCTAATGCTAATAATGCTAATGCTAGGATAAAAAAAATGGCAGCTCTACAAAAGATTTCAGAGTTTTATGGGGCGTGGTTTGCAATTCTTCCAGCCAATCAGAACTGGGGCACTTTTTTTCCCCCAGGAGAGTACCACCTCTCAGCAGGCACTAAAAATGGGGGTAAAAGTTCCCGGCACTAAGTACTGTTTTTGGTGTGAACGCGACATAAGGGGTACTAATGGAACTAAACGGGAAAAGTACGGGGAAAAGTACTCCGGTGTGAACGCGCCTAGGGTCTCATTCTCAAGAGAGTCCTGTTTATACCCAGAATCAGCACTTTTGTAACAGGAAGTGAAATAGAGGGATATGAGGCTAGAATGGGTGATCTGTTTGGTTTTTTGACCAAAACACTTCATAGACATGTTTTTTATATTTTTTTATATATCTGAGACCTATGCTATTGCCTAAAAATAGCATGATAGGTGACCTTTAAAATGATTAAACAAAGACCTGTTTGTTACTCCTGAGTGCACACAAAAATAAATAACTACAGATATGTTATTGAAAACCACCTCGAATATGTTCTCTTTTTTATGAAATGTATTCACTTCAATGCAAACGGAAAGACAGAATTACGTTTAAACTGACGCCGTTTTGCATTTCTATAGGTTGTATACAGTAAATATGAGTGCATGGTTTTTTATACTATATCCAGTAATTATGTTAAACATTTTTAGAACTTTGATTTTGAACGGTCCTTTACAAATATAGTGGATTATTATGCCTTTCGACAAAACTTGACGGGTCGCTCCTAAAACACAAAAGGTATGGAAACTAATTCCACCATGTATTTGGTAAATTGTACAGCTGATATAACACAACACATCTGTTTTATTTCCTTTAAGTGGTGAATAGAGTTGCTGCGGGGGGTTGAGATGCACAGGGTGCAGTGGAGACGCTGCCCACAGCTGATTGACAGCTGGAACACAAACCACCAAATAAATTGAAATGTATTTTGTAAACAAAGTTCTAACTCAAGGTTCAAGGTTCTTTATTTTGTCATACGAACATAGCTACAGAGTGGTTATGCCGATGAAAATCTTAGGTCACAGGCTTCTCCAACAGAGCAACACAATAACACCTGCCTGTTTTTAAATAGCTTCTTAAAACCCACCTCTTCCCCTTAGCGTATTAACATCTTTTAGAGCGTTGCTTTTAAATTGTCTATTGTTTTTACTTGTACTTGTTTTATGGTGTGTGTGAGCTGTGCTGTGTTATTTTTTGTATGTTTTGTTTTGTTTATTTGACTGTACAGCACTTTGGTCTGGAGGTTTAAAGTGCTCTATAAATAAAGCTGTATTGTAACACATAAACAGAAAAAATATAGTGCAAGTAAATAGTAAATACAAAAAGAAAAATAGTTTAAAAAAGTGAAATAGTGCAATAAGAGTCTATATGCAAGTTATTGGAATTATATACAGTGGGGCAAAAAAGTATTTAGTCAGCCACCAATTGTGCAAGTTCTCCCACTTAAAAAGATGAGAGGCCTGTAATTTTCATCCTAGGTATACCTCAACTATGAGAGACAGAATGAGAAGAAAAATCCAGAAAATCACATTGTCTGATTTCTAAAGAATTTATTTGCAAATTATGGTGGACAATAAGTATTTGGTCAATAACAAAAGTTCATCTCAATACTTTGTTATATACCCTTTGTTGGCAATGACAGAGGTCAAACGTTTTCTGTAAATCTTCACAAGGTTTTCACACACTGTTGCTGGTATTTTGGCCCATTCCTCCATGCAGATCTCCTCTAGAGCAGTGATGTTTTGGGGCTGTCGCTGGGCAACACGGACTTTCAACTCCCTCCAAAGATTTTCTATGGGGTTGAGATCTGGAGACTGGCTAGGCCACTCCAGGACCTTGAAATGCCTCTTACGAAGCCACTCCTTCGTTGCCCGGGCGGTGGGTTTGGGATCATTGTCATGCTGAAAGACCCAGCCACGTTTCATCTTCAATGCCCTTGCTGATGGAAGGAGGTTGTCACTCAAAATCTCACGATACATGGCCCCATTCATTTTTTCCTTTACACGGATCAGTCGTCCTGGTCCCTTTGCAGAAAAACAGCCCCAAAGCATGATGTTTCCACCCCCATGTTTCACAGTAGGTATGGTGTTCTTTGGATGCAACTCAGCATTCTTTCTCCTCCAAACACGTCTAGTTGAGTTTTTACCAAAAAGTTCTATTTTGGTTTCATCTGACCATATGACATTCTCCCAATCCTCTTCTGGATCATCTAAATGCTCTCTAGCAAACTTCAGACGGGCCTGGACCAGGGTTTCCGCTAGGATTTTTTCTCGCCGGTCAAATGTCCGGGCAGAATTTATTTTAACGGACAAATTTGAAACTTACCGGTCATATTTCATTAATAATAATAAGAGTTGTGTAGCAGAGTTTCCGTTAGCAGGTAATTACCGGACTATGAGCAGATATGCTGATGTTTAAAACTCAGTTCACGGGGCTCATTTTTATATTGCTTCAGTTTATCGTAACAGATCGAAAAATTCAGATTCATTTTTCAATAAATTATTCAACAAACAACATAATTATTACATTCAAACAAACTACTTGTAGTAGATAACGTACATTATTGAAAAGTTTACATCAACTTTGAATAATAACACGGGAGAAACGGATCCTCTCTTTTCCCCTCTCCCTCCCTCTCTCTCCTGACAGCCCGTCAGTTTCTCATGCAGCTCCTGCAGCTCGCTAAACAGAGGCGGGGCTTCAGGTGATTATGCAGAGCTGCTGTCTCGGTCTGACTCAGCAGCTGATCTGATCTCTCTCTCGCGTCCGGTTATACCTCACTCGCGTTTATGTCCATATCGATCAGATCCAGCTCTCCTGATCGGCCTTTATAGAGAGCACCGATCAAACTATTAAGAGTGAATATCGGCCGATAATGACCGGCGGCCGATCTATCGGAGCATCCCTAATTATTACAATTATGACATTTTGACTGGCAGGTTTTGAATTTACCGGTTTTTAATAAATGTTACCAGCTAAAAACCGGTAATTACCGGCTAACGGAAACCCTGGCCTGGACATGTACTGGCTTAAGCAGGGGGACACGTCTGGCACTGCAGGATTTGAGTCCCTGGCGGCGTAGTGTGTTACTGATGGTAGCCTTTGTTACTTTGGTCCCAGCTCTCTGCAGGTCATTGACTAGGTCCCCCCGTGTGGTTCTGGGATTTTTGCTCACCGTTCTTGTGATCATTTTGACCCCACGGGGTGAGATCTTGCGTGGAGCCCCAGATCGAGGGAGATTATCAGTGGTCTTGTATGTCTTCCATTTTCTAATAATTGCTCCCACAGTTGATTTCTTCACACCAAGCTGCTTACCTATTGCAGATTCAGTCTTCCCAGCCTGGTGCAGGTCTACAATTTTGTTTCTGGTGTCCTTTGACAGCTCTTTGGTCTTGGCCATAGTGGAGTTTGGAGTGTGACTGTTTGAGGTTGTGGACAGGTGTCTTTTATACTGATAACGAGTTCAAACAGGTGCCATTAATACAGTTAACGAGTGGAGGACAGAGGAGGCTCTTAAAGAAGAAGTTACAGGTCTGTGAGAGCCAGAAATCTTGTTTGTTTGTAGGTGACCAAATACTTATTTTACCGAGGAATTTACCAATTCATTCATTAAAAATCCTACAATGTGATTTCCTGGATTCTTTCCCCCCATTTTGTCTCTCATAGTTGAAGTGTACCTAGGATGAAAATTACAGGCCTCTCTCATCTTTTTAAGTGGGAGAACTATTGGTGGCTGACTAAATACTTTTTTTCCCCACTGTATTAGATAAATAATTACTAAGTAGCAGATGAATGTTATGGATGTTGTTTCAACAGTTCAGGTGTTTAACAGTCTTATGGCCTGTAGGATGAAACTGTCCCTGAGTCTGGTGGTTTTTGTCCGGATGGTGCGGTAACGCCTGCCAGACGGCAGCAGACAGAACAGTTTGTGGCTGGGGTGATGGGGGTCTTTTATAATCCGGAGGGATTTCTTCCGGAGCCGCTGGGAGTAAAGGTCCTCCATGGATGGCAGCTCCGTCCTGGTGATGTTCTGTGCAGTTTTCACCACCCTCTGTAAAGCCTTACGATTGAGGGCGGTGCAGCTGCCGTACCAGGCCGTGATGCAGCCAGTCAGGATACTGTTTGTAAATACATGTGCAAACCCAGCTTGGTGGCACTTGGCTTACTATCATTTCCTGAAAGGAAAGAACCTTACGTTACATCTGAGTTACCATGTGTGTCCGGCAAACCTATTGTGACATTTTACTTTTTGTAGCTGTTCTGTCGGCTTTTCCTGCGATCTTCTTCATGCAATCAGTCTAAATTAATATTCATACAGGACGTTTCTTTGACTATGTCTAGGCAAATATGGGCGTTACTTTCAACCCGCAAAAGCTGCGCCGCTTTTCGAGTTGATAGTGATTTATAAAGGGAAACCAAACCGCGGAGGACACGCGTCCACACTGTTTTGTATATCAGAATATTTTGTGAGTAGGCACTTCCTTTGTTCCTACGTACGCCATCTTTTCACGTGAATCCTACGCAAAGTTTTATAAATGAGCCACAGGTCCTCTTCACCATGTAGACATGAGGATGGGCTTTTATAATACATTTCTAAAAAGTATCTTTGAGAAGTTTGGGGTCCCCACCAGACAGCAATACTGTTCTTTCGGTCTGAACAATGGAAGAGTTGGTAACAATAGCCTGGCAGAGGTTGAATCTGGATTTATATTTTTGTGTCCATGATTTGTTTCTACAAAGGGTATAGAAAACCAGTTTGAGACAAAGTAAAGAGTTCCACAGGTGCAAAGCCTTATTCCTGTCAAATTTGAATGTGGCCACCAGGGGTCAGCATGGTTGCTTTACTCATGCTGACCCCCGGTGGACAGTATTTTCTCACTGTGTCATTGTGTGTATTTCAGAAAGAACGGCGTCTTCTGGAAAATCTGCGCTTGGACCTTGATTCCTGTAAGACCCGTCTGAAGAAGGCCAAGGCGGCTGAGGCCAGGTCTGCAGTGAGTCCTCGCGCAGCCACATCCTCTTTTAAAATGTACTGAAAGTGTTGCTGGCATTAACCATGACTAACCCTCTGTGTGTTCATAACCTTTGCAGTGTGACGGGGAAGTGAGTATTAAATGTGGTTTTAAGGTATTTCAGTGTGGTGCACATGTTGGGTTGTTTTTCCTTTCTCACTTGCTCTGAATTAATTATTTGTTCCATGCAATTACTGGTGACAAAAAAATATTAATCAGCGGTATAAAAAAAAAAGCAATGGACTGGAAAAACAACTTTGACCTGAAGTTGACACTTTGCAAAGAAAGCTTTAAACTTATTGAAGAAAATGTTACTTCATTATTGGACAATTATTCACTTATAGTCTCTATGACTGTGCTCTGTTTGGTATGCATATGTAACCTGAATATTTATCAAATGTAACTTTCATCGAAATATGTTTTCTGAACAGTTCTTTATATTGCTGCTGTGAATAAAATATGGCAGGTTAAGTGTGAAGGCATCTGTCAGAAAAATATAATAGAATCTGGTCCATAAACAACAAAGCACAGAAGGTGCACATAAAGCCAATACAGAGCAAAGAGGTCCTGACTATGGAGAAGTGTCCAATACAGCCCCACTTTGAAAGACGAAAAAGCACTGGGTCATTCTGGGCCCTCACAAGTCTTCAGACTGAGAACACACGTACTACATGGTGTGTCCAGCAGGTGACTGTGCAGCACCTTCAACCACAGCAGCAAGGAGTTTGGGTTCCTTACACATTGTAATGAATCCTGCAAAACATTCTATTTGAGGTTTAAGCTTTGTTTCTACTGCTCAGGCAGAAACCAAGCCATATGCCAAGAAAAGAAGATTATAATTCATCATTTTTTTTTCAGTTTTACTTTGTTCTATGAAAACTAGAAAAGTCTGACTTGTATTAGCACTTCTGTTTTCAGAATGACCATAGCAAAGTCAAACATTTTGGTGACTGCCACAGTCAGACTTTTGCTACGTTTATGCATGTTAGCATGTGCATGACAAAGCACTGCTTAAGGCTAAAAATAGAAACAAGACCTGTTTGCAGTGTCTGAGTCAAGTCAGTGAACCGGACAGATTAGTCACTAGTTTCACTGGTGCGAATGTTTACACAGTTGTGTTGCATCATTTCTCTGCACCTTTCTTTTATTATTTCAGACACACCCAATGTTAAAATGTGCTGTCAGGTGTTAACAGGTATGCAACCGCCCCCACGGCTTTGAATTTCTAAATCAAGAACAAATTGGAAAGCTTGTATTTAACAGTTTTAAATTAAAGAGAAAAATCTAATTTAAAGTCATCTTTGCGAGACTTTCTGACTTCTATTTAAGAGATGGACCACATAAATTACTTTACACTCATATCATACAATATGATATTAAATGATTCACTTTTGTATGAATATTCTGTAAAAACTGAAATCCACCCAGTGTTACTAATGCACAGATCGTATACTGTTCCATGTCATCTTACAGTGTAACTCACCAAGATCATTGTTTTATTTCTGCTGAGCTTTCTGATTGTTGTTTTTTTCTGCATTTCTTGATTCATATCATGAGCCAAAGTGTGGTCCCATGTATAAACTGAGAACACAGTAGTTTGAATCCCTTACTGTTTCTGCAGACGGCTCCAGATTTTCAGGAGACCAGACCCCGAAACTATGTGCTTTCTGCCAGTGCATCTGCGGTAAGGAGTGATTATTGTAAAACAATCCTGGAAATGTAAAATAATCCTTTTAGAATAATGAATCCACTTTGGGATCAATGTGCACATTCAGAGAGTGCTTTCAAAAATCCTTCAGTACTGTACATCTGCATTCACTTATTGTAAATGGCTCTGAATCGGTGCTTTATTACTGTTCATGGTCCGGATGTGGTAACCTCAGAGTTGCACTCCTGACCTCTGTGTAACGTCTGATTTATGCAGGAATGCTAAATGTTGGCCAACCCTCCACAGCAATCGTCTAGCAGAGCAGAAGGATGTCATTCATTAACCAAAAACAAAACAAGACAGAGAATCTGCCATGGGAGTAGGAGGGTTAAAGGAAGTGTGTTTTGGGTTAAATGAAATATGCTGTATATAATGACCTACTATGCTCCTCCTCTACTCCTATGCAGAGATTAGCAGTTGTAGTCAGTATACCACACACTCACACATATTGTCCATAAGAACATCATTTAAAAAAGTATGACAAAGATTCATACTGAGCGTCACATTCACAGTTTAACACAAAACTAGTTTGACATATCAAGTTATATTTTGGTTGATGCTTCTCCAGATCTAGTGGTGAAGCTCTAATCTAAAGACAAACAATTGTCAGTAAAGAATTTTGAAACCTCACACTGAAGCTGCTGTTTTTGGTGTAACACTTATATTTTATAATAATATATCATTTTATTTTTTGTTATTCATCACCCTCCAATTCCTTTAATTCTTCACCGTCTCCTTCTGTTTCTATTTGTCTTGATCCCCCTTCTATTTCTCTTATCTGGACCAGAAATGGCCAATGTACACTGCCCTGGCACTGATTTCTCAGCCTCTTGAGGAACATGGAGCTGTAAATATTATGACTAAGTGCAAGTTACCGTAACAATCCCTCTTACTCAAATAGTTGTATAATTAGTGTGGGGGATTCACTCATCCTAAATTGACTCCCAGTGTACACCACAACGAGGTGTCACCCATAGCAACTCAGCCTTTCAAACTAAATATGTGACCATTAAAGATATTTTGTGTAGCACAGACGCAAACAGAAAACAGAGAGCAGCAGCTGGTTGGAGCATTTCATAACTTAATCATCTAATTAACCCCTTTCTCGTTGAAACGTAATCTCCAAATAAGTAAAGTAGTGGCAAAATGATATTTCAGTGTAAATATCAGGCAAAATACAGCGTTAATCCAAAAGCATTGTTTTCCTTTATTGACTATCAGAATACATTCTAAAGACATATTACCCCTAGATTCCACCGGGTCCGTCTGCGCTGCGTTACGGCTGCGCCGCGACGTTCGCAAAGATCGCGGCCACTCTAGTCAATGAGTGCTATTCCACCAGACGCGCCGCGTTACGGCTCAGAAGCGTCTCGGCGCTGGGCTCCGCTCAAAATAGGATTCAAGTCTATTTTTCTACGCGTTGCTGAGGCGCCGGGCAGGAAGTGGACCGGTCAGAGCATCCGGCCCATTGCCCAAATAAACTAATTTGCTATCCCTCCGTAGTCTTTCAAGAGAGAGAAATGCCAGCGTTCTCCTCCGGTTTACAGGCACTGTGTAAATTATATATATAGAATAATTATGATGAATGCATTTTTTTACCACTAAAATACAGCAACACATCTTTGATTCATGTCGTTTATAACTGGGATATTACAAGTATTATTAACTTTGTCTGTACAAAGTAGCCTGTCCAGGAAATATGCCCAAATCAACAAAAACTGCGAGCCGGCAGGCAAGACGCTCCGCTTCTGAAATGCTTCTGAAACGCGCCCGGTAGGGTATGACGCCGGAGGAGGCCGGACCAAAACCGCGGCGCAGCCGTGACGCGACGCAGACGGACCCGGTGGAATCGAGGGGTAGCCTACCAGTAATGAGAGAGGCTTCTGGGAATAAAACAAATATCCTTGTTATGACTTTTGTTTTTCTCTTCTTCTTTTTTGTATGCTTTGGCCTCTCAGCTCTGGAGTGAGGAAGTGGAAAAAGTAAGTACATGAATGTTGTGAAAGTGAACTTGGTTTAGATTCCCAGTCTCCTGGCTTCAGGCCTCAGTGTACTCTTGTGGTATTTAGTCCATCCATCTCTAAAAACAAAACTGCTTGTACCTTTAATTGGCCACACTGATTTCACTTTTGCACCAAGGCAAAACAGCGGCACCGACACTCTGCCAGGCAGCACCAGGAACCAGATGCCCTCACATCAGAGGCTGGGCATTTTAGTTGAGCAACCACAGTTCATTAACTGTGGTTGCTCAACTAAAATGCTGTGGTTGCTCAACTAAAATGCTGACAAGCCTCTGACAACTTTTTAATCGGGACATGTCCCGATTAAAAAGTTGTCATAGAAGCAGCAGTGTTGAGATTGAAAAGTGGCTAGAATGCAACCACACATATTTCTACACATCATTAAACAAACATACATGTGACATGATATACTATACATCTGATATTTAATAATAATAATAATAATTAAAACTAATATATTTCACTCAATAATATAAGTAACAGGCCTACATTATACACTTTATTTGTATGCTTTAGTAGATATCTACAAATAAACATTTGATATTTTTCATGAAACCAAATAGTGCTTCACATCATAACATATACATGCCTGATATATATTATATGCTTTAATAATAATAATCCTTATATTTATAATAGCGCTTTAGTGCTTTACAAATACACATTACACATACAGATCATACATACATGTAATGGTCATCTACTGTGGACAATACCCACAGGAGCAAATTCGGGTGAAGTGTCTTGCCCAAGGACACAACGGCCTGACGCAGTGGGGCGGGAGCGGGTTTCGAACTGGAGTTCACCAACGCCCCCTTGATCTGATGATCAAACGCACAGACCACTGCGCCACCCGTCTTTAAGAGCTGTATGTGCTGGGCTGCACATAACTGGTGCGCATGCGCACCTCCGCCAAAAAAAGAGCACGGTGTCATTTGAAAAAAGGCGCATTTGCGTACCAACATTGAGAGAGGAAGAGAGTGAAGGAAAAAAAGAGAAGAGAGAGAAATATATTTGCGAGTTGCATATGAACCTATGATATGAACTCAGGTTCGGCCCGTAGCACTGGCGTTATAGATGTTCGCCTAGGGCGCCAGATCTGTGGAGGCGCTGCGCTGACAGCTCTGGGAGGAATTTTTTTTTTTTTTACCGTTGGTGCTCATCCTAATGTTCGGCCTTGATGTAACAATATTCATAATTAAGTAAATCTAACACCCTTTTCATCCCGGTTACACGTTTCATTTGCCCTGTACGATGGGCGCTGTAAGTGATGAAAATGGGGGATGTTGGCTTATCTGGCACCCGCAGCTCACAGCCAAAGTGCGAGTGAGCGTGCGGGAGAGAGGGAGGGTGCACCGGTACCGGCGCTGTTGTTATTAGCATCTGGTGCTAGCTGCTCTAACAGATATAAGAAGAAGATGTGTCTACAATAATGTGGAGGGTGTGGTGACACCATGTGGGACCATAATCCACCTTGCTTATTGTGTTGCCACACGGACCCTTTAGTGGGGAACACTTGTAGCTTTAGCTGCCATTCCTGCTAGCTCATCAGGCAGAGCAGTGCATGTGTTAACCTCTCTGATATAAATGGATAATAAAGATTGGAACTCCATTCTTAATACACCGCCCCCGACTCTCTCTTCACGGCACTACACTGGTGACCCTGACTTTTCCGAGAAAGTTTCCGGAAAATTAACGAACATGGCTGAGCGCGATGTTTTCATGAAGCTGCCGGAATTCTGGGAGCACGCCGCGGAGGCATGGTTCGCACACGTGGAGGCACATTTCGCCTGCCGACAGGTCCGTGACGGGGACCTGAAATACTACCATGTGGTAGCAGCGCTGGGGAGCTCCACGTCGTCCAGGTTGGTGGGATTTATCGCAGCCCCCCCACACCATGGCAAATATGAGGTGATTAAGGCCCTTCTCCTTAAGACATTTAGCTTATCTGCTAAGGAGAGGGCCCGCCAGATACTTGACATTCAAGGCCTAGGAGACAGAAAGCCATCCCAGCTAATGGAGAAAATGCTAAATCTGCTAGGGAGGGAAGATCCCCGGATTTTATTCACGGAGATTTTCCTGCGTCACTTGCCTCCCCGGGTCCAGACGGCGTTGGCCAATACGCCTGTCCCGGAGCCCCGTGCCTTGGCTGAGGAAGCGGATCGTTTTTTCCTGGCTACACAACAGCCCGGTGCAGAGACGCTAGCCGCGACGCTCAGCGGCCCACCTGCAGTCAAGAAAGCGTGGCGGAGGCAGGACACGGCTGTATCGAGCCGGCGTGGAGACACCGGAGAGTGCTTTTACCACGCACGTTTCGGGACAATGGCGAAGAAATGCATCGCCCCGTGCAGCTACAAACCCCCGGGAAACGGAGGGGCCGGCGCTCAGTAGTGGCCCTGAGTGTTGGCGGCACGTGCAGGCTCCTCTTCATCAGCGACAGCGTTTCGGGGAGCCTGTTTCTGTGTGACACGGGCGCTCAACGGAGCGTAGTTCCAGCGTCGAGTGAAGACGTCACCCGGGGTGGGCACAGACCGCGATTGACGACGGCTAACGGCGGTCCCATTCGCACGTACGGCGTGAGGCCTATGTGTTTGTGCATCGGAGGACAGCGTTTCAGCTGGGATTTTGTGACTGCGGACATTTCTTTTCCCCTCCTCGGAGCGGATTTTTTGTGTGCTCATGGACTCTTAGTGGACGTTAAGAATAGGCGTTTGGTTGATGCCTTAACGTTTTCTTCCCTCGTGTGCACACTTGGCAGCGCAGCATATGACGGGCTGTCGGGCTCGCTGTCGGGGGCAGACACGTTTCTCAGACTGTTGGCCGAGTTTCCAGACCTGTCGCTGCCCACCTTCTCTGCGCTTACCACTAAGCATGGCGTGGAGCACCACGTTACTACCGAGGGGCCTCCTGTCTACGCCAGGGCCCGGCGGTTGAACCCTTCTAAGCTGGCTGTAGCGAGGGCGGAGTTCGCAACCATGGAGCGCCTGGGCATTGTCCGCCGCTCCGACAGTCCTTGGGCTTCCCCCCTGCACGTCGTCCCCAAACCGAACGGCGGGTTCCGCCCGTGCGGGGATTACCACCGACTCAACGACGCCACTACGCCTGACCGCTATCCGGTGCCGCACATTCAGGACTTTTCGGCGCATCTGGCCAGTACGGGGGTGTTTTCCAAGGTGGACCTGGTTCGTGGATACCACCAGGTGCCCATGCACCCTCTGGACATTCCCAAGACAGCAGTGATAACATCTTTTGGACTTTTTGAGTTCCTGCGGATGCCTTTTGGGCTCAAGAATGCCGCTCAGAGGTTCCAGCGCCTGATGGATCCGGTGCTGCGGGACCTGCCGTTTGTGTTTGTCTACCTCGACGACATACTCGTCGCCAGCGCTTCAGTGCAGGAGCACCTGTCCCACCTCCGAGCCCTTTTCACACGGCTCAACGAACACGGATTAATCATCAATCCTGCAAAGTGCCAGTTCGGGGTGTCTGACATTGATTTCCTGGGGCACCGCGTCACCAAGGGCGGTGCGGCACCTCTGCCGGCGAAGGTGGAGGCTGTTGCGGCTTTTCCTCGCCCGCTCACAGCCCGGTCGCTCCATGAGTTTCTGGGGATGGTGACCTTCTACCACCGTTTCATCGCCCGGGCCGCACACATCATGCGGCCGCTGTATGAAGCATTGAAGGGCAAGACCCCCGTCCAGGCGATCGACTGGACGGCAGAGGCGGACGTCGCTTTTGCTGAGGTCAAGACCGCGTTGGCTCAGGCGGCTTTGCTGGCACACCCATCATCTACGGCTCCCATCTCCATCACCACGGACGCGTCGGACTACGTGGTCGGCGCGGTGCACGAGCAGTGGGTGGAGGACGCTTGGCAGCCGATCGCCTTTTTCAGCCGCCAGCTGACGCTCAGAGAACGCAGGTACAGCGCTTTTGACCGTGAGCTCCTGGATCTTTATTTGGCCGTGCGGCACTTCCGTTTCATGCTGGAAGGCCGGGAGTTTACGGCGTTTGTCGACCACAAGCCACTCACTTTCGCCATGTCTAAAGTGGCGGAGCCTTGGTCGGCACGTCAGCAGCGGCAGCTTTCCTACATCTCTGAGTTCACCACAGACATTAAGCACGTGGCTGGCAAGTCGAACCTGGTTGCAAATTGCCTCTCCAGAGTCGTCATCGGAGCCGTCCAGTTGGGCCTGGACTATACTCGCATGGCGGCGGACCAGGTCACGGACCCCGGCGTCCAGGCTCTGAAGGTGGAGGGCGCGGGGCTGCGCTTGGAGGACGTGGTGTTCGGCGACGCGGGCGTTACCCTCCTGTGTGACGTCTCCACAGGCCTGTCGCGGCCAGTCGTTCCCGCCAGCTGGAGGCAGTGCACGGACTGTCACACCCCGGCGTTAAGCCTTCGGTGCGCTTGGTGGCCGCGAAGTTCGTCTGGCATGGGCTGAAAAAGGATGTGAGGACTTGGGCTGGTGAGTGCGTGGCTTGTCAGCGCGCTAAGGTGCACCGCCACACGAAGGCCCCTTTGGAGCGTTTCCTGGTGCCTGAGAGGAGGTTTGACCACGTCAACATCGACCTGGTTGGTCCATTGCCCTCCTCTCAAGGCAATTTTCCTACCTCCTCACCATGGTGGACAGGACGACCCGTTGGCCGGAGGCGGTCCCGCTCGTTTCGACGTCGGCCGCGGACGTTGCCCGGGCCTTCATTGCAACGTGGGTGTGTCGTTTTGGCACCCCGTCGGACATTTCCTCAGACAGGGGCTCTCAGTTCACGTCCGAACTCTGGTACGCCGTGGCAGGCGGTTTGGGGGTTAAGCTGCACAGGACTATCGCTTACCACCCTCAGGCTAACGGCCTCTGCGAGCGCTTCCATCGCTCCATGAAGGCGGCCCTCAAAGCCGGCCTTAAGGACGGGAATTTGGTCGACAAGCTGCCCTGGGTGATGCTGGGCCTGAGGACTGCGCCTAAAGAAGACCTGCAGTGCTCTACGGCTGAGATGGTCTACGGGCAGCCGTTGAGAGTTCCAGGGGATTTCCTCCCTAACGCATCGGCTCCCTGGTCGGCGTCGGCCCAGCGGGCTTTCCTGCAGGACGCTGCTGAGGCCTTTGCTCCGATCCCTACTGCTCAGCACGGTACTCAGGTGTCCCAGGTTCCCGCAGAGCTCCGCTCGGCAGAGCCCATGTTCATCCGGCACGATGCGCACAGAGGCCCCCTGCAGCCCCCTTATGATGGGCCTTTCCGGGTCTTGGAGCACGGGGACAAGCACCTGGTGGTCGACCTGGGTGGCAAGGCCGAGCACGTCTCGGTGGACCGGGTGAAGGCTGCTCACCTGGACTTGGACCAGCCTGTGGTGTTGGCTTGACCTCCGCGACGGGGCCGCCCCCCGGCCTTGTCCCCTGTCACGGATTTAAGACCTGTTGTTCCGGTCCCTCCCCTTCCGGGGGCCGCACAGGCGGAAGTCACTTTTCCGACTCCCGTGCTCAGGAGTCGTGGGGGTCGGCGTGTCGTTCCTCCCCGCCATGCTGATTTTGTTTATGCGTGAATTCTGGGGGGGCTTGTGTGGTGACACCATGTGGGACCATAATTCACCTTGCTTATTGTGTTGCCACACGGACCCTTTAGTGGGGAACACCTGTAGCTTTAGCTGCCATTCCTGCTAGCTCATCAGGCAGAGCAGTGCATGTGTTAACCTCTCTGATATAAATGGATAATAAAGATTGGAACTCCATTCTTAATACACCACCTCCGACTCTCTCTTCACGGCACTACAAGGGAGAGTCCTCTCCAGTCAGACTGAGTGGCTGATAACTACAGCTCAGTGAGGTAAAGGACTCTGAGTGTTTAGATAGTTAATTTAGTCTAAGTTCAAACGGTTTGATCACAATTTATGTAAACACATATTTCCAAGGCACTCCTTTATAATTATTGGGATAAACACGTTTGAAATCATTCCAATGTATACTATAGGACAGTAACCAAAAATATTCTTTAAAACTGGAGAGATAAAAAAAATGCATAAATAAATGTTAACTGGTAAAATAAGATATGAAAGAACAACACAAATAAAATAAGTTACATTCATTTGTTATTGGCTATGATAGGTTATTGGTTATGTTCACATACTTATTTGATTACATCCACTTGTCTAAGATGACAACAGAGACTTTCGACCCAAACCCAGCTGTTGACTTGTGGATGCAAGCAGCTAATCGCAGACTCAACCAGAGAGAAAGTAGTAGGCCTACATCATCAGCTACCATGTCTGACAGAGAGGAAGACAGTGAGGAGAACAGTCAGGAGAACAGTGAGGAGAACAGAGAGGAAGACAGAGAGGAGAACAGTCAGGAGAACAGTGAGGAAGACAGAGAGGAAGACAGAGAGGAAGACAGAGAGGAGAACAGTGAGGAAGACAGAGAGGAAGACAGAGAGGAGAACAGTGAGGAGAACAGTCAGGAGAACAGTGAGGAAGACAGAGAGGAAGACAGAGAGGAGAACAGTCAGGAGGGTAGTGATGACAGCTTGTAGGATTACTGGTCGTGCTAATGTTGTCTTGTGTTCACCTCTGCATGTGTGTTCTGTGTTCACCTCTGCATGTGTGTTCTGTGTTCACCTCTGCACGTGTGTTCAGTGCCGTGTGTCTGGCAAATAAAGTCAAGACCCCCTCAAAAGTTACGGTTTATTTCATTTTAAGGATGAGCACCAAGCAACATCTCCAGGTGCTCCTTTGAGAACCAGGGCAAAAAAGTTATGTGCACCCCTGTGTATGTGTGTGTGTTATGGAGTGTATATGTGGAATTTTTCCAATCATTCACCTAGGAGGAGTTCGCAAGAATGTGCTTAAAATGCATGAAAAACGCACATTCTTCAATATCGCCAACTTCCTGGGGGGCGGGGCTAATAAAAGCCAATTTGAAATATGTCCGCAATCATAAGAGCAATGTGTATACAGCGTTTCGTGAATATCGGAAAAACTATATCCGAGTAGTTTGGAGTAATTTTATGTAAATCGTCAAAAATTGTGTATTCGTTGTTAGCTTACGACCTCCACGATTGATTTATAAAAAATTTGCTTCACAATTTAACATCACATTGGATAGGGGCTGAACTTGTTCTGGATTTTCCGATCATTCCCCTAGGAGAAGTTTGCAAAAATGTCCTTAAAATGCATGAAAAACATTTCAAAATGGCCAACTTTGTCGGGGGCGGGGCTAATGGAAGCTAATTAGAAATATGTCCGCAATTCCATGAGGAATGTCTGTGCCAAAATTCGTGAAGTTCTGAGAAACTATATGTGACTACCACACAATAGGGGGCAAGTGAGCAGTTTTTTGAAAAATTACGTGTTTTTTTTACATTCTCGAAAAGGTCGTAGGCTGTGACGTGTGTCCCAAGTTTTGCGTCCGAAGCTCATTTTATGCTATCGCAATTTAAAAAAAAATGTATAGGCCACGTCCACATTCTGCATTTGTTGCGACACTTTAAATCTCAGTTCGTAGTCACCCCCAGAGTATGTGTAAAACAAATTTTCAAAAAATCGTCCATCCGTTCTTGAGTTATAAATTGGTGGTGTTTTTGGTGCCCCCTATAGTCCAAAATGAAAATGCTTTGGTGTGCCTATTCCCCAAGACAGACTGAACCTATCCACCAAAAGCTGTGATATATGGATACATTGTTGATGAGTTATGAGCATTTCTTTCTAAGCCCCGCCTTTTTGCGAGTACGTTTTGATTCATGGCGGCAATATTTGTCGTCTGAACATGCTCATTTGCTACGGTAATGTGTCTGACCCTCCACCGATGCTGTATATGAAGTTTGGTGTTGAAAAACTGAAAATTTAAATTTAAGTTAACATTTCACTGTTTTTGAAAATGATGCTAATTAAAAAAATGTAGGCGGAGCTTAGGGTTCCAAGAGGATTATTTGTAGAGCAGGTCCACCCGGATATGTGTGCAAAATTTCAGGTCATTCAAAGTTACGGTGCGACTTTGTAAATGTATTCCGAATTGGGATTTTCATAGGTGTTGCTAGCGAGCACGTTGGACAATTTGAACCCATTGACTCCAGAATATTGTAGTTTTCACCAGTCTTGGCGTCTGTGCAAAATTATACAACTTTTGAAGCGTCCTAAAGGCCTCAAAAACAGGAAACGCCAGCAAAAAAATAATAATACCTAGGATAACAATAGGTTCCTCGCACTTCGTGCTAGGACGCCGTTGGGTCCTAGCGCTCCGTGCTTGGGCCCTAATAACCTGCTATCATTGTGGCTAGGCTAACAGCATCCATGTTTACATTATTTACTGGCTATGTTGTCGTACATTGTCAATTCTGAAAATAACATATATATATATATTTGGGGGGAAATATGCATCAGGGTGAGCCAATGAGAGAGTGAATCACTACTTTCAAGCAGCTGGAGTAAGGAAAGGATGTACGGTTCAGAACTGGGTGGCTAGTTGAACCGACTGTTAAACAAATGAACACATTTCAGTGGGAAAGTGCTATAAAATGCTATCCACAACAAACTGTTTTTGGTGATGAGACCGGATGAGACACACTCTAATGGGGCTTAATACATTGTAAAACATCTGACACATTGCAGTTCTGAAGCAATTTGTTTAAGCATACTGAGGCCTTAATTTTCGCCCTATGGATCCAGCTCCGGTTTACTCTGTTCTGCACACAAAGTTACAAACAATTCAGCAGTATGTTTCATAAAAATGTACCTTGGTGTAAATTACACAAATGAGTATCTTCTTTTGGTAATAGGGCATGGAAAAATGTGAGACTTCATCACATATAAATCACCAGGCCTATCAGGTTATTATTGTATTGTCAGCCTTTCGTTATTCATTATCATTGCTAGTCATAGTTATGCATGTCTCTAAAGAATCAGGACTTGAGATGTGGAAATTATTTAAAGAAAAACAAAGAAGGAAATATGTCACTGATACAGTATGTTCCCTTCTGTCCCAGGCCGAGCATGAGCTCAGAGTGGCCCAAACTGAGTTTGATCGCCAAGCAGAGGTTACACGGCTGCTCCTGGAGGGCATCAGCAGTACACATGTAGGTCTGACACACACACACACACACACACACACACACACACACACACACACACACACACACACACACACACACACACACACACACACACAATAACAGTGAATAAGAGACGTGTTGTCTGTCTGCAGGTGAACCACTTGCGCTGCCTGCATGAGTTTGTGGAGGCCCAGGCCGCCTACTATAAGCAGTGTGACTTCCACATGAAAGAACTACAGAAAGAGCTGAGCAGGTGAGAGTCACATGGTACAAAACGGACGAATGTCGTGGGATTCACTGGGTCAGTCATTTGTAGACAATGAAAATAAGCAGTCAACTTCTAGTGTGATGGGATCACGTTCCTAACTGAGAACTCTTAACAAAGAAGCAGCTTGGACTTCCTCAGTTCTACTGTTGTCTGATTCTGTTATTTTTGGTTTGGTCAAATCTTGATGAATCCCTCTCATTGCCTCCTGCCGTCAGTTGTGATGAGAACATGTGAGTATGGCTCGCCTCCTGTGTGATCTTTCTTTGTGTTTGTTTTGTGTTCTGACACACATTGAATTGCTTTACAATGCTTCTCAAATTCATATGCTGCAGACTGAAAATCATTGCATTAGGATAATTTCCCAATTATGGAATGAGATTCAGGTCCTTGTTGGCTTTGCCAATGAGTTGTTCCTTATTTTCCTGACCATAAAATGATCTTTGCCCACCTGCAGCAAACCAGCAGGGAATGCACAAAATGTGGGGTTTTCTCAAATAAGGCAGTGAAAAGAGAGTTGCACAGAAAACTTGTTAGACCTGGTGCCTGTTTTTCTGGCCAACACTCAAATCAAATCAAGTTTTATTTATATAGCACATTTATAAACGATTTTTGGTCGAGCCAAAGTGCTGTACATATAATAAAAATAGCCTACAGTAGAGACACTTTACAGCAAATACAACAGCACAGATTGTTCAGAATATCAGTATGAGAAAAAATGACACCCTCTATCCTTAGACCAGTGGTTCTCAAAGTGGGGGGGCGCGCCCCCCCAGGGGGGCGCAGAGGCATGACAGGGGGGGCGCGAGAGACCAGGAGGAAAAATGGTTATTAAAAAATAAATACATTTTAAAAAATCATATTTTGAAAAATTATTGATTCGAAAATAATATGATGCAGTACAGTACTATTACGTCTGGGTCTCTGTGTTTCATTAAAGCTCGGCTCTGTGTGTGTGTGTGTGTGTGGAACGAGCCATTTTGTGTGCGTGTGCGAGAGAGAGAGCGCACCGGTACCGGAGATCGTTGATGTTAGCTTCTGGTGCTAGCGAGCTACGCTAATGGATATAAGGAGTTTTTTCAACAACAAAGTGGAGGAGAGTCCTCTCCTGTCAGACTGAGAGACTCAGTGAGCTAAATGACTCTCTCAGGGTTATCTCAGTGGGTCTCAAACGTTTTGGTCACCATTAATGTAAACAATTATTTCCGAGGCACACGTTTATATGATCATTATAGTTATAAAAAAATAAGAGAATAAATTAAAAACAAGTATGAAATACTATATGACATTAAAAAAGGAATAAAGTTTAAAAGGGGAGTGATTTGTAAAATATCCATAAAGAAAAAGTAAATCTGCTTACAGTTCTGTTTCATATGGGTGTTGAGAGATATATCCATAGATCTCTTCATGTTGCTCTCAAAGTGCACCAGATTGATGCTTTTAACTTCAATATTTAAAAATCTTCCCGGGGGAGCTTGCCCCCGGACCCCCCTATGTGAGGTCCACACACCACCTATAAAAATAGACCAAAGGGGGGGCCTGACAGAAAAAGTTTGAGAACCACTGCCTTAGACCATCACATCGTACAAGGAAAAACTTCCAGAGAAAACCCACAGTTTAAAGGGGAACATGGGAGAAACCTCAGGGAGAGCAACAGAGGAGGGATCCCTCTCCCAGGACGGACAGACGTGCAATAGATGCCGTGTGTAAATCGAAGAGATAATACATTTTACAGCATATAGACCGAATGTTAGGAAATGCATGTGTCTGTAATAAGAAGATGAATCCATGAGGATGTCAGCTACACTCCTCCGCTGCCCCTTTGCTGCTCTTATCAACAAGAGCAAAATATATAAAATATCTTGAAGGAAAGGTTATCACCAGATGATGGTTAAAATGTAGACAAACTATTCAATAAAATATATATATTTTATATAAATATTTGATTCTAACTAGTTTTATTCTACCTTCTATTGGACATTTTACTTTAACTTCTTGTTTATATGAATATCTTAATTTTATTGAATATTTGTATAATGCACATTGTAATTTGTGATGTTTAAATATTTGTATTCTATATTTTTCAACTTTTATTATATTTCATTCTAAATGTCTCAAAGCCCAATTTTCCCCCCAGGATACTTAAAGTCTTCTGATTCTAATATCAGACTGATGTGTCATAAATGTCCTTCCTGCTGCTAATGCAGGTGATAAAGATCAACATCCACAGTACAGCACAGTCCACTGTGAGCCTGTAGATGTCCTGCAATTGAAATAGTGTATTAATTGTGTAGGACTCAAGTTTTCTCGTCAGCATTGAGTTTTGATGGAGCATGACTAATCATTTCTTCAGCCTGCCGTGTCATATGTTCCAGTGTAGACGTACTGAAGCATAACTCAAGATATGTTTGGTTTTCGGCTGTTGTGTGATTCTGTTTGTACTATTATTGTGTTCTTTTTGATCTAATATGTATGTTCTCCGCCTGCTTCCCCTCAGGCTTCCCAATGCGTTTGCACTGAGCTCCACTCACCCTGCAGCTCCGGCATCAGAAGGCAGCCCGCTGGAGACGGACACTCTGAAGATAGAGGAAGTCCAGGCCCCGGCTACAGGGACCCGCAAGGCCAAAGTCCTTTATGATTATGATGCTGCTGACTCCAGTGAGCTCTCCCTTCTAGCTGACGAGGTAAGATTTCATCATCAACTGCAGCTGATGTGTTGAAAAAGGGCCACAAGCCAGAAATGTCACGATGCTGATAAGGGATGATCCTTATATTAGCCCCACAGCCGGTAGTGTTAGAGCAGCCGAAGGGACAGTGGCCCTTTATCCAGTGTACCGGGTTACTGGAACTCTGTCTGCTATCTTAGATCTGACATCATATGCCCATGCTTTTGTGAAGACACAATGTAGTCACGCAAGGCAGGTACAATTTGAACGAAGGTTTATAAATTGATCGACCGGTCCACTATCGACTTGAGTATTAAAAAGTAAATGCTGCATTCAAAATGAAGTTACACAACTACAAACCATGGTCTAAAACTTCAGACTTCCTTCATCTGCTGGCATAATGTAAGCCAAGGCAAGTTTATTTATATAGCACCTTTCAACACAAGGCAATTCAAGGTGCTTTACAAAAATCGTAGTTAAACCTATTTGTACATGCTCACTGAAAACTGCGTTTCAGCATTATCCCCTGTTGTAATTAACTTTAGCATAGTTCAATAATAACAATATATACAAATAAAGATGATAAGTCACGTAAACGATATTCAAAGAATATGTATCTGTCTGTTTTTGAAGAGACTGTATACCATGGGTGTCCAAACTACGGCCCGGGGGCCGACTGCAGCCGTGATCCATATTTAATTGGCCCGCAGCTAATTCTTAAAGTCTAATGGAATATGGCCAACACATGAAACTTCTAATATTGTACTTCTGAAATATATATGTTAACATATATTGCACAGTAGTATTCATGTGTTAATACTAATATTTGTTAGAATTTTTTCTAACAAATATTAGTTGATAAAAAAGGCCCTATTCCCTTCCTTTTTCCCCTTATTATAATCAATCTGAGGCGTCTGTTTTAAGGGAGGAGCTGCAACACTGTTAGTAACTAAATAAATGAAACCCTCTGGAGAGCTGGGATGGAGGCAGTTTGTTTCTTAAAGCATATTCAAGTATCGTATTGATCTAGTCCGTATTGCGATTTTGTTCAAATGTTGGTTAATGTGCAGCCTTAATTAAAACACCCCGATATGCACATGGCACTATACCATCCCCCACATGTATTGTCTTAAATGACATTTTCTCCTTGTTTCTGATAATGCCATGTTCTAGGGCCTCCTTTCCCCCTGTTATTTTGGCTCTAGCCATATACCTTGAAGATAAGTCTCATCAGTGACCATGCACTCTGTGTTACAGCTCATCACAGTGTATACAGTGCCAGGGATGGACTCGGACTGGCTGATTGGAGAGAGAGGAAACCAGAAAGGAAAAGTGCCTGTCACATACCTGGAGCTCCTCAGCTAAACAACACAGATGCACTGACACACATTACACGCATACCATTGACTCATAAGTGTGTGTGAATACTACTGAAGCCATGGTATTTCATTTGCTTATTACATTTGACACCAACCTGTAAGTTTAAACATCACAACTCCTCAGTAAGCATTAGCAAAAAGTGTTTAAACACACACTCCCATCCCCACACTGGAGACATTGTTACAATGTGTGCAGGAGAATCAACATTCCTTTTGGATCTGTTTGGTTGATCATTATGAGGATTTCTCCCTTTTCTTATTTATTAACTATTTATTGTTGTGCATCCCAATAGTTCACGTAGACCTGTCGTACTGTCATTAGGGGGATTTCCATCAACATTTGAATGTGACTCCATAGACCTCATGGAGTTTGTCTTCAGAAGCAGCAGTGAGATCAAACTTGAACACATGATTCTCCTGATACAGGGCCTACTTTTGTCCTGTCTTGTCTTGTCCTCATTAAGAAGTGAAAACAAAAGTGGACAGAACACAGATTGTTGACAGACGCTTCCTTATTGTGTTGTGTTTCCTTGTGAAATGTCCTGAAACTACCAGGTGTATTATTAATTTATAAATGCAAATGAAAGATGTGACTTCTTCCTACTTTGCTGCAGAACTACATTGTGTTCCTCCCTGTTCTTCCAATACGACATGAACAGTAAAGCATGTCTTGTATCTTTTGCATCCTGAAAAAACAAATGACATCTGCTCGCTGAACAACACTAACAGCAGATAACGTTTTTCATGGAGTTTTTTTTTGCATCCTATCATCCTCAACTCTTTGAAAACAGATTTGCCTTAACTGCTTTTGAGATGAATGTAATAACTGTGTTATCTAAAGCCATCGAGTCATGTCACTATTGTTTTGATTAGACTTCTTTTGTGCCTGGCGCACCTTTCCACAGCACTGGATGATGTCCCTTTGAATTTTAAAGACCTTTAAAAAAAATAAACATGACCTCCCCTAACTGCCTTAACATGATGAGAAAGAACTGCTAAAGGCCAAAAATGTGCTTCTCTCAACAAAATGTCTGACACTTGTACACGACTGCATGCAAGACTGCAACTACTTTTAAGCATGTGTGTGTGTGGGATTTTTGTTTGCCCCTTTTGTGTTTTCTGAGTTAACCACGATACTGTTTTGTCGCTGCCTTGTCTGTTTGTACAAGTGTCTTCTGTCTTAGTGCTGCATGTGCTACAGCAGCCTGTCCTGCTGGACATGTGTTGTTGTGTATGAGTTTATGAAGTCTGTGGGAACTGCAGCACCAAAATGTTTGCATATATCTGATGTGCTATCTGGTATGTGTACATGCACGGTATGCACATGTCTTTTGACCCACCAGATTCATCTTAAGGGTTTGTGAAACTAGCTGTCATCAAAGAAGAAGTTAGATTAGCCTGAGCTGTGTGTGTCCTCCGTCCTGCTCTTTACTCTGTGCTCATTGCATTTATTTCTGTTCAAAAATGTTTTTACTTATACTGACTGTTGTGAGTCTGTTTACCTCATATTGTAGTATATTATTATTATTATTATATATTTTGTCAAAAATATGTATTGCCCCTTCCTTACCCATGCTCAATGAATGGATCGTATTGAACTAAATAAAAAGTAAGATTTACTTGGATCTATTCACTTTCACAGCTGCTATATTTATTTGTCATTGACAGCCAAAAACACACTATGTTCTCTCTCTCTTTTGTCCTGATCCATTTATATAAAAACCTGTCTGTAAATGAGCTGATCGGATTTTTGCCACTTTGTGATGTCACAATACAACAACCATTAGTCAATAACCAACCAAGGTAACACCCGCCCACCTTATCACCTGAATCTCCTCCTTACGGAGCCCCTAAAGCAGTGGTTCCCAACCTGGGGGGCGCCAAAGATCGCAGGGCCTCAGATGATTTGAGGCCAAATATCATATTTAGACTTTTTCTTTTTTACATATAATTGTAAAGCAATACATGATTGTCACTAAAGGCCTTGTCTCTACATTACAATAAAATATACAAAATAATTGATTAATTCATTTTAATAAAAATTCAAGTTAGTAGCTAATAAAGGCATAAAAAGACAGAAATGTATAATTCTTTCTTTAATAGAAATGTTTCTTTCTGTCTGTCTAAGTGTGTAACCAATGTGCTGCAGGTCTTCCTTGAAAAAGAGATTGTTGATCTCAATGGGATTTTCACCTGGTTAAATAAAGGATACCAACAAACAAGCGCATTTTTAAAACAGTCATTGTCCATGCCAGTTTCAGTTGGATTATTTGTCAGTTGCTCCGATCAGATCGGTCTCCTCCATTTTGTAGATTATTTACGACTTTTGAATCCACATAAACACAAAGGCAAAATCTGGCTTACTTTGAGCATGTGTTTTAAACAGTTTAATCCCTTTGTGAATTGTTTCCACTTGCGCCGTCCTTTAATTTCTTCATACAGCGGGAATCCAAATGAATTAATTCTGAGTCCAATAACCATCAAAGTCACTTCAATAGTGCTCCTTAATTACGCTTTCATCCTCCTTTAACAAAATACTTCACATTCATCCAGTTTGTGACAGTAGTTGTAGCATTTTTGAGACTTTTAAACTTTAATTAGTTATATAATAATAATAATAACCGTGACGACCTCCTAACCTATCAGGCTCTCCTCTCCTCTTTCTCTGCTTCCATCTCTCAGGCAAAAAGCACTTTCTTTCAAGATAAGATCCAATCTTCCTATTCCAATCCCAAAAAACTATTTTCCATCTTCTCCACCCTCTTGGACCCTCCCAAAGCCCCTTCCCCCTCCTCCCTTCGGTCAAGCGACTTTGTTAACCACTTTGAAAAAAAGGTTGATGATATTCGCTCTTCTTTTTCTGACTCACCTTTACTCACCGCTGGGTCACCAGACCCTCCTTTCACCCACACACTGACCTCCTTCTCCCCTCTCTCTCCAAGTGAGGTTCTTACCCTCATTACCTCTGCCCGCCCTACCACCTGTCCTCTGGACCCTATCCCATCAAACCTCCTTCAGACTATCGCTCCTGATATTCTACCGTTTCTCACCCATTTCATCAACACTTCTCTAACTTCTGGTCACTTTCCAAATAGTCTTAAGGAGGCAAGAGTAAACCCTCTCCTAAAGAAACCCACTCTCAACCCGTCTGATGTTATAAACTACAGGCCTGTCTCTCTCCTCCCGTTCCTGTCTAAAACACTTGAACGCGCTGTCTTTAAACAACTCTCCCGTTATCTCCATCAGAACAACCTTCTGGATCCGCACCAGTCTGGTTTCAAGGCAGGTCACTCCACAGAAACTGCTCTCATTGCTGTCTCTGAGGAACTGCACACGGCTAAAGCAGCCTCCCTCTCCTCTGTCATCATCCTTCTGGACCAGTCTGCTGCATTCGACACGGTGAACCATCAGATCCTCCTTCGCACTCTCCAAGAACTTGGAGTTTCAGGCTCTGCACTTTCCCTCCTCACCTCATACCTCAAAGACCGTACCTACAGGGTAACTTGGAGAGGGTCCGAGTCCGAACCTTGTCAATTAACTACAGGGGTCCCTCCTCTTCTCCCTGTACACAAACTCGCTCGGATCAGTCATTAGCCCACATGGTTTTTCATACCACTGCTACGCTGACGACACCCAATTAATTCTGTCCTTTTCCCGCTCAGAGACCCAGGTCGTCGCACGCATCTCTGCTTGTCTAGCTGACATTTCTCAGTGGATGTCTGCTCATCACCTCAAGCTCAACCTTGACAAGACTGAACTGCTTTTCCTTCCGGGAAAAGATTGTCCCACTCTTGACCTGACGATCAACATCGGCACCTCTGTTGTTTCCCCGACTCAGACTGCAAGGAATCTGGGTGTGACCCTAGATAACAACCTGTCCTTCACTGCAAACATCGCTGCTACAACCCGTTGCTGCAGATACACGCTTTACAACATCAGGAAGATATGTCCCCAGCTGACCCAGAAAGCCACGCAGGTTCTGGTCCATGCTCTCGTCACCTCACGCCTAGACTACTGCAACTCCATCCTGGCTGGTCTGCCTGCATGTGCCATCCGACCTCTGCAGCTCATCCAGAATGCAGCGGCTCGTCTGGTCTTCAACCTTCCTAAATTTTCCCACACCACTCCGCTCCTCCGCTCCCTTCACTGGCTTCCGGTAACTGCTAGAATCCACTTCAAGACAATGGTACTTGCGTACCATGCTGTGAATGGATCTGGCCCTTCCTACATCCAGGACATGGTTAAACTGTACACCCCAGCGCGTGCACTACGCTCTGCATCAGCTAAACGACTCGCTGCACCCTCGCTGCCAAGGGGACCCAAGTTCCCATCAGCAAAAACACGTGGGTTTGCTATCCTGGCTCCAAAATGGTGGAATGAGCTCCCCATTGACATCAGGACAGCAGAAAGCTTACACACCTTCCGGCGCAGACTGAAAACTCATCTCTTTCGACTCCACTTCGAGCGATAGAATTACTAACAATGAACTGCTAACAGAGCACTTATATACTAATAAAGGACTGGCTTATCTACAGCCAGTTGAGTAGCACTTGAATTGTTTGGCTCTATGAAACCTGATGTACTTATATGATTCTGTTTTCTTCAAGGTTGTGTCTTCCTGGTCGATTGTACTTATTGTAAGTCGCTTTGGATAAAAGCGTCAGCTAAATGCAATGTAATGTAATGTAATTACCGCTGCTGCGCCCCCCCCACCCCTTGTGTGTGTGGGGGGGGGGGGGCGCAACTTCCAACAGGAGTCATTTGGGGGGGCTCTTGGGGAAAAAGGTTGGGAACCCCTGCCCTAAAGGGACATGAAAAAAAAATAAAAAGAGAGAGAGAAAAAATAAAGTCGGGATAACTGGTTAGTATCTCGACAACCATGTCATTACAGACTGTTATGTTTACGTGGGGAAATGACAGTGCATACATTATTTGAGATATATTTCGAACTCAGACTTCATTTTATGGACATTTCGGCCAGGGGTGTAGAGCTATTTGTTTAAGCACCGGATTGGCAAAACAGTCTGCTTTGATCTATGAATGAATGTCTGTGACTCTCAGAGTAGGCTACCTGCTGCCCGCAGCTGTTTTAAAGGGAAACAAACACTCGGAACACTCACACACAGAGTCAGTGGCGGACTGCCCATCGGGCCGGTACTGAAGTGGGCCGGTCGGGCCACTCGGCCCACTCCGACCGGGCCACTAGGTCCACCATTTCCCCGCAGGCTCCCCCCCCCCCCCCCCCCCCCCCCCCCCCCGTTGACAGTTCACCCGCCCATCATGCGCCCTGGTGACCGGACATCTCCTTCATAAAACTAATAAAAGTGTGTGTGTGTGTGCGTGCGTGCGTGCGTGTGTTTAAAACGTAACAGCCTGCGGTCAATCTTTATAGCTGTTCGAATGAAGGTAAACACAGTGTAGGCCGTGCGTAAACGCTCTTTGAGCGCTGGTGCTGCTCTTCTCCGAGTTACACGTCCCGCCAGGGGCGCCGGAAGCAGGCCCTTTACAGCCCAGCCCCACATTTTCCGCGGAACACTGTACATCCCGTTTCAAGAATTCCCCTCTACTCTAAAGTCGCATCTAAAAAGAATGCGATCTGATCTAGCCGTGTATATTTTGTTATTTTTGCAAATTGAGGAGATGATAAAACAATCTCATTAGCTACAGGCAGCGACAGAGGCTCATAGATTGCATTAGGTAACATAAAGCAGGGACACATAACAGGAATAATTACATTTTAATCCAATCAAAGAGGACATTGTCACACCATTCAAATGTATCCATGTACATTACAACCAATAAAAAAGCTTAGATTTGTTTCTTTGTTACGTTGTTCTGTGTCAGCCTTGATATAGCAAACATGTCAAAAGAACCAGCGCATAATAAAATGAAATACAGTCAAACTAAACTGAACTTCAACAACTTCAATGTCACATCCCTGACATCCACAACTCCGTCCGGAGCCTGGCCCTTCAACCCTAGAACCAGCGCAGCCAGATGAACCCCAAAGCAGCAGCTCTGCGACCGCTGAGACTGTCAAAACCGCCGGCATCTTTGAACCGAAACAGGCTGGTTCCGACTGCGTGGAGGTTTGTTGTCGGGACATTGAGACGGGTAAAGCTGCACAGCTAATTGTAGAAAAAAATGAGACCGCTAGATCGTTAGGGCAAAGAGAAAGGTACTTCAATGCAGAATGGTACAACAACAGAGAGTGGTTAATTCTTTACAAGAATACCACTAAACGAGCCTTCTGTGAAATATGCAGATTTGCTCCTGTCAAACGGCTTGTAACTGTCTCCAAATGTGGAGATGACAGCTTTGTTAATACCAGAGTTAACAACTGGAAAAAGTGCCGAAGCCTCCTGGACAGCCATGAAAAGTCTCATTTTCACAGTGTGTTAAAAAAAAAGGTGCGTAAGTGCATACATTAATGTCGTCTTCTTCTGTTTGCTTTAATACAGGCTACGTAGTTATGCAGCGCCCCCACTGCCAGTAAATGGAACTACTACAAGGAACCCTGTTAATTATGTGCAGTTATTTCACGACTTCTATTATACACCTTGAAAAAATTACCGAGGTCCGGACCTCGGTGACCTCAATGGTGGATACGGCCATGCCTGTAGCCAGAGGCGGAGTGATTACCACACCGCTAGTGCCTGTAGATTTAGCATTTCTTTGACCATCACATACACACGCACTTTTTGGCCCCCCCACTTCTGAAATTAATCCGGCGCCGCTGCGTCCAGCTGCCTCCTGGAGTGACCACACACCCCTGGTCGAAATGTGCTAGTGAACTGTCAACGTGGGGGGAGCCTCGCTGCGGGGAAACGATGGACCTCTGTCGCCTGTCAGCGCAACTTCAATGATGCCGTTTAAAAACATAAACATTTAAGGGCGGTGCACAAGATACTTTCTCGTGCTCACAAAATACTTTCTCGTGCTCAAGAGATACTCACCCGTTATCCCGACTTTCTTTTTTCTCTCTCTCTCTCTTTTTTATTTTTTTTTATGTCCCTTTAGGACAGGGGGGTCAAACTCAAGGCCCGGGGGCCAAATCCGGCCCGCGACCTAATTTCATGTGGCCCGCAAGAGCTTGCAAAGAACATAATATACAATACAATTGGTGTAATTGTTGAATATTTACTTTCAATTATTTGCCCTAGATTTCTGCTTTCAGACGTAGTTATCTACTGTAGGAAGATATTACCGGAACTGATAATAATCCATTGCAGGGCCAACAATGTAATATAATACATTATTTCATATATATTATATATTTACATATGTATATTTATATATAATTCAAATTACAACCGGCCCTTTGAGTGCAACCATAATGCTGATGTGGCCCGGGATGAAATTGAGTTCGACACCCCTGCTTTAGGGGCTCCGAACCTCCTAGAGCAGGGGTACTCAAACTTTTTTATTAAAGGTCCACTTGTGAATTTTATACAAGGTCACTGGTCCGGATCAATGACAGTAAAGTCTCCAGTAAAGGCTTTTTGGTGTGAACGCAACTAAATCGTAGTTCTCAGGAACCTTTGTGGGAAAAGTACTTGGTGTGAACGCGCCTTTTGTCTGTAGGCAATGCCTTGAACCTCGGCAAAAAAGGCATTAGAAGCAGTGTGCGAAATACCCATCAATAATCGGGGGGTTCCCCATCTCCCGTTTATTGCGCAATATACCGGTCGAAGATTTCTCAATATGCAGTAGGCCTCCTATACAATATTCCATGGATTCAAGCCAAGACAATCAGTAGTCTATACAGCAGCGTTTCTCAACCGGGGCGCCGTCTGGCGTCTTCAGGGGTGCTGTCAAATAATTCTATATTCTGACGTTCATATGAATGAATGAATATGCGACCATTAAAGACCCGTCTGTTTTCGATTCCATGCGAGGAAATGCTTTTGCCAGCCAAAATAGAAGATATTTGTGAATACATGTTTTGAATTGTGAATACTGGACATAGTAAGCTTAAAACATGTTAGTGACCATTGCAAGTGACAAATAAATATTATAATTTGAGACCCCCCTCAAATTTAGCTGTTGAGGCTTTCAGGGGGGCTCAGGTGTTAATCAGGGGGGTCGAGCTCTTATTACCGTCATCGACAAAATAATCCTTGAATCCAAACTTGACTATTTTTGGAGTAAAGCTAGCCGCTGCCATGTTAACTGAGACTCCTGCCTTCTAGTGGGCTGCCAGGTTTGCGCGCATAGCGCTATAATCACCCAATCACATTTCTAAAAAACTAAACGTAATATCTCAATACAAAAACAAATGCAAATATTTAATTTTAAAAAGTCAAGTCCTTTCAAGTTTCAAGCTTAAGTCAAGTCTCAAGTCATGAATACCAAGTCAAAGTCAAGTCAAGTCTTTTATCAATGTTAGTCAAGCAAGTCTCAAGTCCAAAAATATGCGACTCGAGTCGGACTCGAGTCAAGTCATGTGACTCGAGTCCCCACCTCTGGAAATGAGAGCTATGCGCACACAGTTTTGCATGAGAGCGAACCTATCTCTCGCTCTGACATCTGGAAACGGAAAAGCAGGTTTATTGCTTATGGATTATCAGAAATCATTTCAAAGGGACACAGACACATTGGATTAACCTATGGATTAACTTCAGCAGCGTTTTTTTATCGTTTTAATGCCATTGAAGACCACTTTTGACCAGACAACGACAAAGGTGAGCCATTTTGCCGTTTTTAACTACCTAGCGCCACATGTTTTGATGTCTGTTCTTGTTAATATCTTTGCAAGTTCTTATCATGGAGTGATGATGTATGTACCGATGTACGATGCGAATCGATGGGTTGGACGTGCAGCTACGATAAGTAATAAGGGTGTTATGAATGAGTTTCTGTGCAGTAATGCGTTATAATTTTTTTGCTCGTGGCTAATTCATAGGCTCAGCGCTAGCTTTGTGTTTTTTTTTTTAAATAAAAATAAAAATGATCAGTTAGCTGAGTTTCTTCCCGTTACATGGATATAAAACATTCATAGTTTATTGATTATTAAGATGCCCTCAGACGCTGTTTCCTGCAGATGACACGTTTTTCCCCCCGGTATCGGGGGGCGGTGTAGAACAGGTTAATATATACATATTTAATAAATATTATAAAATAGAATACACACAACTTAATAGGAGAAAATAAAATGATAAATACTAGTGTAGGCCACGATGTACCCTCCTTCACATTTTTGTTCTGATGTTTTTCATAACTGATATAGGTTGCCGCAACAAAGTTTTAAAAGTAATGCCATCAGACGTAACTCCACTTTACATAAATAAATTATATTTATATAAATCAATCCCTTGTCTGATAATCACTGCCGCTCATAGATTGACTATAAAGTCACGCTTTTTTTCAAAGGTGGGCATTTATTTGATGAATGGCTTTTTAGATGAATTAAATCTTAAACACCGACACAACCTGGTCTGAAGTAGGTTATCTCTGCAGAATTAATTGCCATGGCGATTTCGCCACCTTAAAAAAGAGCCCTCTTCGTAATACGATAAACTCTGGCTTTAGGGTCAACAAACCTCGCTAAAACGCTAATCTGGCTTCGTAGTTCACCCCTCTGGTTTATTACAACACTTGAATACTCAGTTAGCTATGAGGCCACACCCCTCTAAACAGTGCAACACTAAAACTGATGCAGATGGCCAGCAATAAAAACTGCCTCACAGTTACCAGTGAATCAACGGAGAAATGTGAGTATTCTTTAGAGTTCAGATACAGGCAACAACAACATTTTACACAGATTTCACCAAAAACACATTGACACAGACCACACTTCAAACACCTCCATTAGACTACTTTGTTAACTTCAGAAGCATAATGATATCTCTATGTAGGTAGCGGTTGACCACAACAGAGCCGTCCGCTAACCAATCAGAGCAGACTGGGCTTTAGTTTCAGACAGAGGGTGAAAAGAGGTGCTGCAGCACAGGCAGTATGAGATTAAAGCATGGAGACATGTCACAGACACTACTGATATACACCTGAAAATGAGCAAAACATGTCTCTTTAACATGATGACAAAAAATTATAAGGGCAAAAACTTTGCTTTGCTCAACGTAATGTCTCTTGTTCAAGACTGCAGGTAAGACTGTATGATGAAAGGGACAGGATTAAACATGTTTCCTGGAAGGAGGGATTTTTTGAATTCCTCCTTCTGATGATGAAAATGTTTATGAGTCCAAGAGCTTTCATAGACCGACTCAGAAATGTGTGCAGACAATTGAAATAGATCCTTATTGACATAAAAATCCACCAATGTGCGGATCCACAGGCCCTCCCTCTGGTTCGCCCTCTTTCCGCCCAACAGGACTGTGCTCAATCTCTCTGTGTTTCCCCTGTAGCAGTATTAATTAGTAATTGTATTTAAATTATTTTCTGTTTCTCCGTTTATATGCGTTAGCGTAACCGGTGATTGCAACAATGGGTCCAATACTTCAATGCATGGTACACGGACCAAGGGAGGACTTGGGTTACCACCGGGTTAAATGGTCCCACCTCCGCACCAACGCGGGGCTGGTGATGGCAACATTGGGTCCGATGCATCAATTCATGGTGCCCCGACCATGAGAGGGTTTGGGGTGCTCCGGAACCAGGCAGTACCCCAGCAGGAAACACATTTTATGGTCAAAGGAGGAAAGAGTGATAGAACCACGGTAAAGCAAAGAAAGTGTCCGACAATAGTGACTTGTGAGGCGGCCAGAGAGTCTGTCATCTCTCGGTCCTATCCTCCAGGCAATGCGGTTACCAGAACTGAGTCAAATTGACCAAAATGTAAAACAAATAAGTTTCAATTCATCCATGGAAAAGGGCTGAAAATGAAAAAAAGTATCCGAAAATAGTGCATCATGAGCCCGCAAGAGTCCCCTGTCAACTCCCCTTGCATTCCTCCACAGTCAGAAAAAGTCTGAGTTCACTTTTTGGAGATCCATAGAAAAGGGGTGAAAGTGAGAAAATGTATCCAAAAATAGTGTCTCATAATGCGGGTAGAGTCCCCTCAAACTCCCCTTGCATTCCTCCACAGTCAGAAAAAGTCTAAGTTCACTTTTTGGAGATCCATAGAAAAGGGGTGAAAAGGAAAAAAGGTATCAGAAAATAGTGTCTCATAAGGCGGGTAGAGTCCCCTGACAACTCTCCTTACATTCCTCCAGAGTCAGAAAAAGTCTGGGTTCACTTTTTGGAGATCCATAGAAAAGGGGTGAAAATGAAAAAAAGTATCCGAAAATAGTGTCTCATAAGACAACTCTCCTTACATTCCTCCAGAGACCAGTTCAACAACTTAAAGTTTGGTAAGAACCATGCTGGGGGGTCTCCATGCAACAATTGTATCCGAGCCAGAGTACACATGGAGCGGATACATTCCTCCATGAAGTGAGACAGCCGTTTTTTTCTGAGACCTCTCAAAAACCGGGTTTCCGATTTCGTGCAGTCGCTTGAAAATGATGAATGAATTTTTTTGAAGGAGAAGGGGAGGATTGGTTTCCCCTCTCCGTTGTAAGCAACGGGGGAGTGGAAAAGTGTCCGGGGCTTCGGCCTGAAGCGCCGAAGGGTTGAGCTTTTTTGAGCCCCTTCTCCGTTGGCACTCAGTAGTTTTTTCGAGAATTTTTTTAAACTTCATTTTTGATTATTTTTTACTTTTTTCTTCTTTCCACAGGTGGGGGCGCATGGCAGGCCGCCTATGAGCTCCCAAATTCGTCCTGGAACCTCCAGGATTTGTGGGCTAAGCTCCATAAACTGACAAACTGACATCACTGGCATCCTACGCTGTCACCACTCTTCCTACGCTGTCACCACTCTTCCTACGCTGTCATTGGAGGCAGTCGCAATTTCTACAGGCTCGCACTTACCTGTTAGCATCTAGCATCTGTTAGCATTTAGCTCTCCTGCTTACAAACTTTTAGCCATCCCTGCTTATACAAGTAGTAGTTTTAGTTGTCTGTGATCTGCGAAGGCCTACTCCCACCTGTCAAGTACGGCTGTACTGAGGTGTTTTTCCTCTGGCGACGTCGCGAAGAGACGGAGCGGCTCCACCTGTTGCTGCCTGCGATTTGCGATCTACGGAGGCCTGCTCCCACCTGTAGAATACGGCTGTACTGGAGAGGTTTTTACCCTGGAGTCGCGGAGAGACGGAGTGGATCGACGCTTCGGGCTTGGCCTGCTTCCACCGGGCGTGTGCTGCTGTGCGGAGGAGGATTTTTCCACCGCTGGGGCCTGCTTTCCACCTGTCCTGGTTCTGCTGTTGCAGAGGCCTGCTTTCACCCCGGGGATACCACGGAGGGACCGGAGCGCTTCCACGCTGCTGTTTTCGCCTGTCCTTTGCTTCTGTGCTGATTTTGCTCCAGGAACATCGCGGATACTGTGTGCTGGTCTGGGAAAATGGCCCATATCGGGATTCTGCTGTGCCTGTTAACCTCTTAAGCCCTGAGCCTGTTTTTCAGGTTTCAGGCTCGAAAATGCCACTAACACAACAAAGACTATATCTTCACTTCTAAAAGGGGTAAATTAATCATCTTTTCTCTCAAAGCAATGTTACATCTGTGAGTTGGATGTATTAGTGTCAGAATCAATATAGATGTTTTTATTTTAAAGTAAATTCAGATGGAACATAGTAAAAACATGTAAATTCTAATGTCCGCCTAAAAAAAAACCATTACTTATAGTAAAAACCACCCTTGAATGATGGGTTAGTAGACTAAAAGCTTTAGGAATCCAAACTATAACATATAATAAGTACCCTGTATCAATATTGATGCAAAACAAGTTAAATTTGACCTTTTTAGAGAGGTTTAGAAAAATAAAGTCCAGGCGGACTCACCTCTGGGTAATTTGGGAACCATCAGTTCCATTTGAACTTTTTCACTGTAAAAATCATTTTATTACTTTGAATTTTCACTATAGGTATTCATTCCATCCAAATACAACTGTTGTGAAAAAAATAAAAATAAAATATAAGAACATACTCTGTTATCCTCTTAGGCAAGGCAAGTTTATTTATATAGCACTTATAGGCCCCACGGACCGAAATCGCGTCATTTGCAGGAAACAACGTCTAAGGAACCTTACTATTTAATAAACTATGAATATTTTATATCCATATAACGGGGAAAAACTAATTTAACTGATCTTTTTCATTTATTTTAAAAAAAAACACACAATGCTAACAGTGAGCATCTGAATTAGCCCCGAGCGAAAAATGCTAACCTATTACTGCACCGAAAATCACTCCTAGCTCCCTTATTACTTATCCTAGCTCCCTTATTAATTATCCTAGCTGCACATCCAACACATCGTTTTTGATCGTAAAGACACAGAATCTAACGGTGCCCACCTCAACACTGAAAGATACAAACTTGCGACGTTATCAACAAAAACGTACATCAAAACAAGTGGAGTTAGGTACTAGCATGCGCTAGGCTAATGGCTTACCTTCCTCTTTGTCTGGTCTAAACTGGTCTTCAATGGCATTAAAACGATAAAAACGATGATGTAGTTAATCCATAGGTTAATATCCAATGTGGCTGTGTCCCCTTTGAAATGTTCTGATAATCTATAAGCAATAAAACTGCAATTCCGTTATCTGCTGTCCGCTCTGTGCTCCGTGTGCTCTGGGTTCTGCTGTAATGCCTGCTGTTAGTAGTAAACAATAAATGAAGCCGCCTGCGTAAAGTACTTAAACTGGCTGGCATTCTTTATACTTTACGCAGGACGATATCTCTGGAACCCATTGGTCGATTCGTGTGATTTACACCTTTTTCTTAACCATCAGAACCAATAGAATCGATGGGCAGTTCCCAAATCAACGTAAAAATTACCATAGCGGACATAATAGAGAAGCGAACAAAGCATATCTGAAAGTGCACGCCTGGACGGCAACATTTTATACCCAGTATATTGCCATAAATATGATGAAGGATTATCAGTCAACATTTCTACGTGACACAAAGACATTGGATTAACCTTGAGCGGCGTTTTTATTCCGGTGAACACAACTTTTGATCACAAATCAAAAAAGGTAAGACGAAATTATTGTAATATTTTTTAAACCGGATGTTGTTTACGTTCTCTTTTCTGGCTGATAGCTCCGCAATTCGGGGGCGTACAGTGATGATATTATATGTCTGGAATCTGTGGAGTCTCAGCTTTAAATTGTATATCTTGTTTGTGCAGTTACGATAAGTAATAAGGGCATTTCTACCGTGAGTGCTGTGCAAAATCCGTTAGCATTAGTTAGCATTTTTTCGCTCCATGCTAGTTCAAAGGCTTGGTATTACTCTTGTGTTTCTTTTAGCTAAAAATGGTTCACATTGTCAGTTAGCGTGGTTTCTTAGCGTTAAAAGGGTATGGAACATTAATAGTTTCATAAATGTTAAGAAGCCCTGAGACATAGTCTCGTAAAAAAACTGTGGGGGGGGGTCCACTGGGGGGACCCTCGGGCTTAAGAGGTTAACTGTTTTGGACTATGAGAAGATCTCTAGTCATTCTGAGAAGTCTACTGGATTCAGGTCTGTTCTGCCACCCGCAGTGGGCATCCCCTGCAAAGGTTTGGATGTGTTGCTCAAACAATTACCGGTTGCCTTGTCACAGACAATCTGCTCGACAAAATATGTTTGTCTTTTTTGTTTTCCTGCGATGATGGTTCTTCAGGACTGCTTCTTAAGCTCTAATCACACTCTCGCAGACTTTTCCGGTGTTTCTAAATTAGATGACAATGTATGTGTGTCGTTTAACCCTCTGGAGTCGGTGGACGCGCCGGCGCATCCAAGTGCGCATAATCTACCTGAATTAATCATATATTTTTGATTATAAGGAGTAGAAATATGATTCAGATATCCGCGGAATCGCTGAAAGTGTAGCTTTCCAGCGGTATCTCCTGTGAGACTGTAATCAGGGCACAGCAGCCAATATGGCCGCTCAAAGCAGCTTGACTTTACACTCTGTGGGATTGGTGGATTCGTGTGTCCGTCAAGGAAATCTCGGCCGGCAGCCATCATGGTCTGAAATGACCAATGGACATTGAGAAATCACTAAGGACCTACCCACCAAGTAAAAAAAAACATAAACCAAGTGTCTCCCATCAGTTTACGTCTGTGAGAGAGAGAGAGAGACTCCTGTCCAACCTCCCAAACTTGATTTGTATGTGTGCATTGTTATTTGTGCTTGAGCAACATTTTACTTGAAATTTATTTCAATGCAGTAATTATTGTCCTACATTTTAATTTGTTTTACAGAGAGGTTTCACAGCTGCCTGGGCCTAGTGGCCCACAGGCGGCGTTTATCCAGGAGCCAGAACATCCATCTGTGCCGGCCCCGGGTCAAGATCTACCGTGGCTCAAGGGCCTTCACCAGAGCCATCACCACCAAGGACCAGCAGACCAGCATCACTACAGCTGCCTCCACCTCCATCTGTAGTACGAACTGGCCAGAACCATGGACTCAGCCGACTCTGAGATTTTGCAGTCCGCTATTCGATCCCAGGGGGCTCGTCTTAACCTGCAAGATGAACAACTTACCACTGTCTGCCAGGGAGTAAGAGAATTGTCAGAGCGTCATGAGGGTTTCCAGTCATCCATCGGCAGCCAGGTTTGCCAGTTGGCAGATCAGATCCAGCAGCTGGTGGCACATCTCAATCCACAACGTTCTGCTACTCCGCTTCCTGCGTCGGATCCGGTTACAGCTCCCGGTCCTGTTCCTGCCACCGTGCCGACACCGCTGCCTTCGGTTCCTCACCTCTCCAGACCAGAGCGTTTTTCCGGAGACTCGGATAACTGTCGTGCGTTCCTGGTCCAGTGTGGGTTGCACTTCGAGCTGCAAGCATCTTCCTTCCAGTCTGAACGGGCTAAGGTAGCCTCCTGAGGAGCGCCAGCGCCGCCTACGGGAGGGGAGGTGCATTTACTGCTCACAGAGGGGTCACTTTGGAGCCAGATGCCCAGTAAAAGACCGGGCTCATCAGTAAGTAGGAGGGTCCTAGTGAGCCGAACTGATTCTTTTTGTCCCTCTCGTACTCTCACCTCTGCTCAGCTAATTACTCCTACTCAGACTTTGTCGCATGCTGCTCTAATTGACTCCGAAGCAGATGAGAGTTTCATTGATTGGAGGTTAGCCAAGAGACTTGGACTTAATTTTGTTCCCCTGTTGAGGCCTCTTGTAGCAAAGGCTCTGGATGGACGTTTATTGTGCCGAGTCACTCACCGTACTCGGCCCCTTCAACTAATCATCGCTAACGGCCACACTGAATCCCTGAGTTTTCATCTTTTTAACTCCCCTTCACACCCTCTTATTTTGGGCTACCCATGGCTGGTAAAACACAATCCCCACATGGACTGGTCCACCGGGAGAGTTTTGGGTTGGCATAAGGATTGTTTGGCCACATGTTTCCCTTCTGCCCCTGCTCCAGAGAGACCTCTGCCCTCCACCCATGTGACTGTTGCCCTGACTACTGCCGTCTCTACCCCTCTCCAAGCTGCAGCAGACTCTGATTTTCCGGATCTTAGCAGGGTGCCCACCTGTTACCGGGACCTGAAGGAGGTTTTCAATAAGACTCGTGCTTCCACCCTGCCTCCCCATCGACCCTATGACTGCTCCATTGACTGTCCCTGGGACTTCTCCCTCTAAGGGACATATCTACTCCCTATCAGGCCCCGAGAGGGAAACAATGAAGAGATACATTGACTCCTCCCTTGCTGCCGGGTTAATTCGGCCTTCCTCCTCTCCGGCTGGAGCAGGCTTCTTCTTCGTCGACAAGAAGGATAAGACTCTTCGTCCATGTGTCGACTACAGAGGGCTAAATGACATTACCATAAAGAACAGGTACCCCCTTCCTCTTATCTCTTCAGCATTTGAACTATTACAGGATGCAAAGATTTTTACTAAACTTGATCTTCGAAATGCTTCTCATTTGGTAAGGATAAGGGAGGGGGATGAATGGAAGACTGCTTTCAACACCCCTTGTGGCCATTACGAATACCTCATAATGCCATTTGGGTTAACCAATGCTCCAGCTGTTTTCCAGGCTCTGGTTAATGATGTTCTCCGTGACATGCTCAATCAGTTTGTTTTTGTCTACCTCGACGACATTCTCATATTTTCTCCGGATGAGACGACCCACATTCAACATGTCCGCCAGGTGTTGCAGCGTCTCCTGGATAATCTACTCTTTGTGAAGGCAGAGAAGTGCGAGTTCCACGTCTCCACCGTCTCTTTCCTGGGATTTGTCATTTCGGAGAACAGCATTCAGATGGACCCATCAAAGGTCAGTGCAGTCACTGAGTGGCCTACACCTTTCAATCAGAAACTCATGCAACGATTTTTGGGCTTTGCCAATTTCTACAGACGTTTCATCAGAAACTATAGTTCTGTGGCTGCCCCACTGCGTGCTTTAACCTCCCCCAAGGTGAAGTTCCAGTGGTCCCCCCTAGCAGAACAGGCTTTCCGGAGGCTTAAGAGGAGCTTCACTTCGGCCCCTATTCTCACGCTTCCTGACCCACTTCAGCAGTTTGTGGTCGAGGTGGATGCTTCAGATGTGGGGCAGTCATCTCTCAAAGGTCGAAGAAAGACAACAACTGAGGGAACCGAGCACCCTTGCCTAGTCTGGACCGATCATAAGAACCTTCAGTACATCAGATCTGCAAGACGCCTCAACTCCAGACAAGCCCGGTGAGCCCTATTCCTTACCCGATCCAACTTCACCCTGTCATACCGTCCTGGTTCTAAGAACGCTAAAGCTGATGCTCTATCCCGCCTGTTTGATTACGATCCAGCTCCTCGCACTCCCTCGCTAATCATTCCCCCCTCTTGTGTAGTGGGGGCAGTCACATGGGACATTGAGGAGAGGGTCAGGCAGGCGAGTGCTAATGTTTTGGTTCCCGACGGTTGTCCACAGAACCGGTTGTTTGTTCCTGACCCTCTTCTCTCACAGGTCATCCACTGAGCACATACTTCCCTCCTCTCCTGCCATCCTGGCGTTCGCCGCACCATGTTCTTCATTAAGCAGCGGTTCTGGTGGCCCTCCATGGAGAGGTCGGTCAAGGAGTACGTGGCAGCCTGTTCAGTCTGTGCCCGGAACAAGACTTCCCGTCAGCCCCCTTCTGGTCTTCTGCGCCCGCTCCCAGTGCCACATCGCCCCTGGTCTGACATCTCATTGGACTTCGTCACAGGGTTGCCGCCGTCTCAAGGTAACACCACTATTTTGACAATTGTGGATAGATTTTCGAAGATGGTCCACTTTGTCCCGCTGCCTAAGTTGCCATCTGCCAGAGAGACAGCAGAGGCAGTGTTGTTCCATGTTTTCCGTCTCCATGGTTTCCCTAGGGATGTTGTGTCAAACCGGGGCCCACAGTTTACCTCACAGTTTTGGAAGGCTTTCTGCTCACTCATCGGTGCCACAGTCAGCCTCTCTTCTGGATATCATCCGCAGTCTAACGGCCAGACGGAGCGGCTGAATCAGGAGCTTGAGACCTGTCTACGCTGCCTGGTGTCTCAGAACCCTGCCACGTGGAGCACGCATCTTATTTGGGTGGAGTACGCACACAACACTTTGCCTAGTTCTGCTACTGGTCTCTCACCTTTTCAGTGTGCCAATGGATACCAACCACCGTTGTTCCCCGACCTGGAGAAGGAGGTCAGTGTTCCATCTGCCCATGCCCTCATCCGCCGATTACATCGCACTTGGAGCCGGGCCCGCCAGGTGCTACTACGGAGTTCAGCCCGTTATAAAAGGATGGCCGATCGCCGATGTATCTCTGCTCCTGCCTACCAACCTGGACAAAGTGTGTGGCTCTCTACTCGAGACCTGCCCCTTCGAGTGGAGTCTCGCAAACTGGCTCCTCGTTTTGTGGGTCCCTTCCCGGTATCCAAGGTCATCAATCCTGTGGCAGTGCGGCTTCGACTACCTCGATCCTTGAGGGCCTATCCTACATTCCATGTGTCACGCATCAAACCGGTTAAAGTGAGTCCACTGGTTCCCACCTCCAGACCCCCTCCACCCCCCCGGTTTATTGATGGTGGACCTGTATATACTGTGAAACGCCTCTTGGCAGTTCGACCTAGAGGCCGGGGACGTCAGTACCTGGTTGACTTGGAGGGCTACGGTCCTGAGGAGAGGTCATGGGTCTCCACCAGTAATGTCAGTAAGGACCTCATCCAAGACTTTCAACATCAACATCCTGAACTACCTGGGACGTCAGGTGCCATCCCTAGAGGGGGGGGTACTGTAAGGGCTTAGCCAGCATGTTGATGTTTTTGTTATTGTTCCTGTTTTCATTGTTGTTTCTCTCATTTCAGTCTCAGCTTTCCTGCCCTTGATTGAACTCCACCTGCTTCCCTTCCCTTCCCTAATTAACCTCACCTGTGCCCCATTATCATCTCTCCCTCTGTCTACTTAGTCTGCATCCACATTCCCTTCAGTGCCAGTTCGTCTTAGTTATTCCTAGCGTTCCAGCAGTGTTTTTCTTAGTATCTGATTCCACGTGTATCTGACCCAGCTTCTTGTTCTGACCCGGTCCTTGTCTACACCTCGTCTGTTTTGTTAGCCTTATTGACTGATCTCCCGTGTACCGAACCTTGGATATAAAGACCTTTTTTGCATCCTAATCCTCTGTCTCTTAGTCGTGCTATTGAGTCCTCCACTTGTGTTCATTCAGTCGTTACACAGAGGGTAGCCAGTATAGGCATGTCCAGCCATGCAGTAGGGTGGTTTGTAAACTACCTCTCTGAAAGGTCCCAATGTGTTCATTTTGATGGGCTGTCTTCTGAGTGGTTGAACATTGCTAATGGTGTTCCCCAAGGTTCTGTTTTAGGTCCACTTTTATTCTCCATCTACATCAACAGTTTAGGTGAAAATGTGGATGAAGCTACTTTACATTTTTATGCGGATGATACCGTGATGTACTGTGCAGGTCCCTCGATTAAGGAGGCTGGTGTTAAATTACAGGCTGTTTTTAACATTATTCAGACTCAGCTCTCTGAACTAAAGCTTATTTTAAATGTTGAGAAAACCAAGGTAATGCTCTTTTCTAAAGCTAAAAATACACCAGAGCCTGTTTTAGATATTGTAACTACGCAAGGAATAAAACTTGAAGTGGTTACCTGTTACAAATACCTTGGTATCTGGCTTGATGATTGTCTCACTTTTAAACTTCATGTCAATAACCTGCTTAAAAAGCTGAGGGTTAGGCTAGGTTTCTTCTACAGGAACAAGTCCTGTTTCTCGCTTGAGGCCAGGAAAAGGCTAGTCACTGTGACCTTTTTACCTGTGCTGGACTATGGTGATTTGATGTATATGAATGCACCTGCCAATTGCCTGGTCAAGTTAGATGCTTGCGTATCACAGTGCACTGATATTTGTGACAAACTGTAAAGCATTAACCCATCACTGTACCCTGTATGCAAGGGCTGGTTTGCTTTCACTAAATGTACGGAGGCTCAGTCACTGGTACATTTTTATATACAAAGCCATGTTAGGGAAACTTCCATCTTATATCTGCTCCCTGATCTCACGGAAAATTGTAAGTGGCTACTGCCTGAGATCGAATGCTGTGGTTTTATTAAATGTGCCAACTGCTAGGACTGTCTTAGGGAAGACAGCTTTTAGATGCGCAGCTCCTCTGTCTTGGAATAGTCTGCAAATTAAATGGAAACTGAACAATCTGGTGCCACTAAATGTTTTTAAAGCTCGGTTGGATGCTAGTCAATCGGAAGCTATTGGTACCTGTTTATGTGGATAATTATGTAAATGATGCTGTATGATGTCCTTTTGTTGTTCTATTTATGTTTTTATGTTTCATGTGGAACTACTTGAGCAGGTCTCCCTTGAAAAAGAGATCAATGATCTCAATGGGATTTATCTGTATAAATAAAGGTTTGAAATTAAATGAAAAATGAACTCTGCCTTGCCCCCTGCCGTCCGCCCGAGATCCCCACAATGAACTCTGCCTTGCCCCCAGGCCGTCCGTCCGAGACCCCTTCCTGGTCCTCTGCCGTGCCCCTGGGCTGTCAGCCCAAACCCATCCTCCAGACCCCCTCCACCCACCCTTTTTGCCCTGTCTGCATCACCTTGAAACTTTAAACAAACATCCCCAGTCGGCCACTAGATGAACTGCAGTTTGTGGCACTTCCTTATGGGCTTCCCGCCTCTGCCCCAGAGTTTGCCGCTTGGTTCCAACACGTAACAACACACCTACCCAACATGACCAATATTTAACATTTTCATTCAATCTACACCTATTTGTCAAAAGCAGGGACGCAGCTACATATGGCGCGTTCACACCGGAGTACTTTTCCCACAATAGTTCATCAGAACTCAGATATATTTGCGTTCACACCAAAAAGCCCCTTGAACTAAATTAGTTCATCAGAACCATTTTAACCCCCAGGGACTTTCGTGGGAGAAAAAGGTTTGTATTTCTGATTGGCTGGGTGGATTGCAAACCACGCCCCGTAAATCTCTGAAAAAGTTTTGGAAGCCGCCATTGTATTTGCTTGCATTAAAAGCCCAGCGCAGCGCATCAACGAAGAGATTACTATTGTGAAAGCAGTTATGGCAACACCAAATAAATCAGCGGAGTGATGATGATGTGTCGGCGCTTCTGGAGATTTACTCGGACGACGCGATCCAGAGACTTCTACTGAAGGCAGTTTCCAACGCGAAAATGTACGACTGTATTTCGGTAAAGTTAGCGGCCATGGGAATCGTCCACAGCGCTAAGTCATGCCGGGACAAAATAAAGAAACTGAAACAGGACTACAAAAAAATAAAAGACCACAACAACAAGAGTGGTAATGGTCGGAAGACCAGCAAGTGGTAAAAGAGAAACCTACATGCCGATTAAGTAAAAGACCAAATCAGGTCAAGCTTTAAATCTTTCAGTCTTTACAATGCACTGTTGGAAATTACATTCCAAAGGCTAAATTCAAATTCAATACCATACTTACAAGGCCGGATTAACCACAGGGCACACTGGGCACGTGCCCTTGAGCAAGAGAGGACCCTAAGTGACAAGAGAAACAAAATATATATATATTTATTTTTTTGGCACAACCTCACTCATCATATATTGTTTTAAATGAAACTCACTCCGCCGCAATAAATAACTTGGCTTTTCTATAGGGTCAAATTAATATATTTTCTAAACCGTCTCTGTACTGTAGGTCTCACTATGTATGCGCTCAACTTTATTACTACGCGGCGGCGGTCTATAGCCGAATCACAACCCCACCTTCACTCATGTCAAATTGGCATTTTGTCACGTGAGCTGAACAAATTGATGGTGCCGGGAGAAGCCAAACGCCCAGCAGGGCAGCGAAAAGAAAGAAAAAGAAAGAAAAGGAAGAGAGAGTGGCGGCTGCATTAAAACATTTCCCAATAATAAATAGCTTTTTCAAAAAAGCTAAAAGTGACGAATTACGCCAGTAACCACAAGGAACCCATATCTTCTGTCACATATACTGATCACTTAGTTGAGCAACCACATACTTTCAATACATGTTTTACTTTTGTAACTCTCGATGTTTGTGACAAATAGAACTCCTTGTGTACTTGTACAGCCAGCCAGTCATATTTTGGCATTTGAAGTGGGGTACTGCTCTGAGGTTTTGAGTGATATTACCTAGGTCTTCTTGAGCCATACACTGTCTTGAGATCTTATCTATTGTATCCTTGTCTTGTGATTTTTGACTGAAAGGGCAAAAGGCTAGACCTACTTTGGTTGAACTATAGGGGCGTTCACACCAAGTTCTTTTCCCACAATAGTTCATGAGAACTCTTTTAGTTCTGATGAACTAAAGCAGATCGCGTTCACACCGCAATGAGTTCCTGGGGGTGGATTAGGTAAATGAAGCCGCTGACGTCACTTCTTCTGCTTTGTGTTTACTGGCAGCCCGCAAACAACTTCACGGCGAGTACAGTAGGTGGCGGTATGCACCTTAAAGTTGCAATCCGCCAAAAGAAACGAGAGAAGAAAAAGAAGAAAAACGTACGCTTCCGCTGTATATGATGCGTCTGTTTACCTTCGGACCTCAGACATGATGGAGTTGACTGAAATTGTGGTTTTGGTGCTCGTGTTATACAGCTTTGTAAATGAGTTATTTAAAATTACAATAGTGCAGACACACCTTAGTGCAAAGATAAAATGTCAGTATCGAAACAGTGTGGCAATATAATAACAAACTGTGCCAGGTGTGTCGTATGCACAGTAAATAACACACCTTTATTATATATCCTCACTGTAAAGATAAAGTGGCAGAGGAGAAATAAGCAAGATACAGGATCTGTTTAAAGGGCCCATGTCATGACCATTTCTACTGATCATAATTCTATCTATTCTACTACCATTTTCAGCATCTTACTGATAACTGTTTTATGAATAAACAATTTGTGTTCATGATATGTTATTTAGGAAAGAAGCATCAAGATTGAGTGAGAAGACTTCAAACTCCAGGTCCTACATTGGGAGATTTTTTCAAACAGGCAAGGGATGCATCAAGCAGCACAGCTACATCCACATCAGCAACCAGCAGTGTAGAGAGAGCCAATACAGTGGAATCCACCAGTGGAGTAGCGACAGGAGTTGTCCCTCTAATATCAGCAGGTTCATCAAATCCACCCAATTCATCCAGCAAGACCACAGGCACTTTAACATCATTTGTTAGCTCTAATCCAACACTCAAAGCAGAAATATGTTGGGCAACAAAAGTTGTAACCAGCCACTATTCGTACAACTCATGTGAGAACGCAGGGGCCATTTTCCAGACAATGTTTCCTGACAGTGATGTAGCGAAGCAGTTCAGTTGTGGGGAGACTAAAGTGGCATATCTCACTACATTTGGGATTGGTCCTCATTTCTCTTCCATAATGAAGGCCAAAGCCAAGAAAGAGTCTGGATATGTTCTTCTGTTCGATGAAAGTCTGAATCGGGAAATGAAGAAAAGACAGCTTGACATCCACATTCGATTCTGGAATGATAACCAAGTAAACTCAAGGTATCTGACATCGTTTTTCATGGGTCATCACACTGCAGCACAAATCTATGAGAAGGTTGAGACAGTGTGCTTGGATATAGGCTTCCAAAACCTGATTCAGCTGTCAATGAACTGGAAACTCTTCTCCATAGCCCAGCAAAACATTGAAGGATAAACCGGCAAGAAAATGCTAAATGTAGGAAGCTGTGGTTTGCATATACTACACAACTCCTTTAGAGCAGGGGGTGCAGCCACAAACTGGGAGCTGGGAAATGCTCTGTCAGCGCTTAAATGGCTTTTCAAGGATGTTCCAGCTCGTAGGGAGGACTATACAGAAGTCACTGGTACCTCATCCTTCTCTCTTGACTTCTGTCATCATCGATGGCTTGAAAATGTGGAGGTAGCTGAGCGTGCCTTACAGATCGATGCTGCCAAAATGAAAACTGTAACAGAACCATCTACTAAGTCTTTTAAGACTGCTCAGATGATTGTTCAAGATGACCTCTTCGAAGCAAAGCTCAACTTCTTTGTAATGGTGGCAAGGGAAGTCACACCTTTCTTGAAGTTATACCAAACTGATAAACCGATGCTGCCATTTATGAGTGAGGATCTCTCTAATATACTGAGGAGTCTAATGGAGAAGTTTATCAAGCCCAGTGTCATGAAGAATGCAACTACCACAGTCAAGCTTCTGCAAGTTGACTTAACTGACCCAGTCAACCACATGGATGTCACCAAACTGAGAGTGGGATTTGTCACAGAGCGAGGTCTGGAGGAACACATGAAGAAGAACTCAGGTGCTGAGAGGTTGAGGCTGGAGTTCAGACAGAATTGCAAGCTGTTTTTGCTGAAGATGGTCTCCAAGCTTTTTGAAAAGGCTCCAATCAAATATCCCCTTGTAAGAAACTTGTCTGTTCTGGATCCAAGGGTGCTCCTCAAAAGCAAATAAGTAAGCACACGAAAACTCACTACTGTTCTGCGGCTCCTTGTGGAAACTGGCCGCATTGAAGAAACATGTTGCGATGAGATCATTAGGGAGTTTGGTCACTTCTATGACCACAGCCTGATGTCAGCGTCAGATTCCTTCAGGGACTTCAACCCACAAAGTGGAAGATTGGATGAATTCTACCAGGAGCATTTATCCAACAAAGCAGAGTGTCATCATCTATGGGAGGTAGTAAAACTCGTCCTGGTCCTTTCACATGGTCAAGCATCCGTTGAGAGAGGGTTTTCAGTTAATAAGGAAGTGATGGTGGAGAACATCAAAGAGCATTCATTGATTGCTCAGCGGGTCATTAATGACCATGTGCACAGTGTTGGAGGGCTGCTCAACATAGCCTACACAAAAGAGCTGCTCCTTTCTGCAGCGTCTGCCAGGCAGAAATATCACATGTATCTTGATGACCAAAGACGTCTAAAGCAAGATGAGAAGAAGACACAGAAGAGGAAAGGAATGATGGAGGAGATAACACAGATAAAAGCCAAAAATAAGAGAATGGAGGAAGACTTAAGGGTCCTCATGAAGTCTGCTGAATCATAACGCAGAAAAAGCTGAGTCACAAGGACAACTAAGCTTCATCTCCAAGTCCAATGGCCTTCGGAGAGCTGCTGAGGAAAAGGAAAGACATCTGGAGATTTTGGAGAGACAGCTAACTGATAAACTCAAGGAACTGAAAGACACTCCCTTAGGCCGTATGCTATTTTATCCTTGAATTATTCAGTGTATAAGCCTTGTTGTCTCTGCTGCAGCTCGCAGCAAACACGCACACCCACACTTAATATTAAGCCTTAAAGTTATGCATATATTAGGGCGTGGTCACATTGAGTGACAGCTCTGTCAAGTGACTGCTGCTGCTAGCTTCTCGTCTCGCTGCTAGCAGCTCCGTGAAGCTACTGGGACTCTGCCTGCTCAGCTCATCCAGGGAACACAACTTGAAGCCGGCCGTGGTTGTTTGTTCTTCATGCTTATATATCGGACTATTGTGACTCGCTCTGCGGTTAAAACAGACGGTGCATGCATTTTTTTTGCGGTAAGTGAAAATCGAGTACTTATTTATGTGTTAATGATTTTAATCGGCTTCGTAATGAATGTTAAGGCTTGGTTTAGTGTGTAAGCGAGTGGTAGCTACATCGGTGCTAACGATGCTAATCGTAGCCTACAAGTTAAAATCATAGACTGTATATATAAAGGTTAAAACGAAATAGACAAGTGTTAAGCGTTAAGTGGGATAATACTGTAGAACAAACGGCTTCTGTTTGAGGTTATAAAATAAGGTCATCCTTGTAACTTAGAGAGATATTATATTGTGTAGGTAGGAACTGTATGCATCGCTCAGGTTAATTTAAATTGGCTATGCTCAAGTATGTAGACTAGGTCATGTCGAAGTAGTGTATGTGAAATCAACCTCACAATAAGATGTGTGTATATTACAATTATTAATGTCATATTTCAAGATGATTACTTAGATATTACAATATGGTTGGTTGAGCTGGAGTTCATTATTGAGCTTACACGTTAACGTCACCGTCATCTGAAGAACGAACCCAAACCTTGTTGTTTTTATTAATTGCATTACCAAATGGGTATCAAATAAACAGTAAGCATTGGTAACACAACTTCCAAAGTTACAGTAAAATAAAAAGGACCCTGACTCGGACAATACACAATCCAACATGTTCAACAGAAGAGAATCAGTTATATTGTTTGTACACATGGTACTTTACATATATATCTGTTTGTTTAAGGTGTCCAGGTGATGCAGACAGGCTGGACCAGAGAGTGAGAGACAGAACTGGACTCCTCACAGCAGTGAACTTCAGCACAGGTACAAAGACTCTTTTTTTCATACTGTACAAATAATCAAGAAAGATATTGGTTTAAATAAATGAAGTATTGACTTGAATATACTGATATACATTCCATTAAACAATACTAAATACTAGATCACCTACACATCAGTTAAGTTGAGGGTTTTTTCCATGCAAAAAGTTACATTTGAGATATTTAGCAATATGACTTTGTCAGCTTTCTAATTTAATGTATTAAAGGCAAAGATATTTAACACATAGTGAGAACTGCTACTATTTATCTCTCAATATTGTCTGTAAAAAACGTGGTAAAAGTGATTCTTTCAGTGAGACAACAGAGCAAACTTCTACAGTTGCACTACGTTTTGATAACAGTTAAATATTATTTTGATAATAACATATATTTCAATGTTGATGAACTTCATACTGTTCATTCATAATCTGATAGTCTTTGTAGCTCACTGTTGAAATAAAAAAAATCATTACAATTACAAAATAATTATATCTACAGCCCCTAAACACACAAACACACCACTTTCATAAATAACACACTTGTTCTGCAATAATATGTTTTATGTTTCCTGTCATTTTTGTTAGGAAAGGACATGCCTGAAAGACACAACATGTTCTCCTTCTCTGAGGGTCAAGAAGAACATCAAAGAGGAACATTAAAAGCTGATGTTATGAGATTTTAAGACCAGTACAGGACATTCACTAATGCCCCTTTCACACCAACGCGTTTTCAGCTCTGGCTCGGAGCTGGAGCCTGAAAAGCACTGTTTTTTTCTGTTCACACCGCAGAGGCGCCGCCTCTTAGCTCCGGAATCCGGTTCACTTCCAGCTCCAAAAAATTGTCGGTCTAGAGGCAAGAGCTTCGGAGCTAAGAGGCGGCGTCGCTTACGTCTCTCTTACGTCGAGGCGGGGGCAGGGGCAGATTCGTCGTTGAAGTAGATGCTGAAGACCACAAAGAAGTCTTGCATTTCGCATGTGATGTTTGTAAAGTTCCAAGTAAAGTCGTCCCTTGTAAAGTCGTCCGATGCCTTCCATTTCGTTTCGTAAGAGGATAACCAAAGCGAACAGCGCTTCAATACAATCGACCATTGTTGTTGTTGTCGATGTGAGGGATATCCGCGCGGTTTGGATTTTATGAAGCAGGCACGTAAACGGTGACGTCATGACGCAGCAGCGGCAGCTCTGGGCGGTGTGAACAGAGCGGGAGCAGAAAGGGGAAACCAGAGCTGAACCAGAAAAGCTCCTGCTCGGAGCTAGAAAGGGAAAAGCGCTGGTGTGAAAGCCGCATCAGAAACTACTTTTATTGTGAAAACACAGTCAGCTGATCGAATGCACCTATTTCCACATCTACACTCCATCAGCTGATTATTTCTATGTGCCTCACTTTATGAGTTTCACATCACCTGTGCCTTGAACCGCAGAGTTTGCAACGTCACAAATAAATGGGGCCAATCTTCAGTCAGATGTGAATGTGTAATCTAACATTTTCAGTAAGAATAATGGACAAAAGGAGTGCAAATACAAATACAATTTATTGAAATGTGAACCAAAACTTAATCAAACATGTTTTAAATAAAAAGCACATATGGACAGAAGGTGTAAACCTATTAAATGTATAAATAAACACATTTAGTAGATAAAGTGACAGACTAGGCCTGTGCAGTTGGTATCAGCTATGCCCAGCATGGGCTCCTCAATCAGGCCTGGTCCTCCTCCATCAGGCCTGGTCCTCCTCGCTGAGGAAAGACCCTCAGTCCTCTCCAAACCAACAGACAGGACGTCCATCACACGGAGGTTTCTCCCTGAAGTCTCAGCAGCTCTCTGGACACCACGCTGTCTCAATCCGTCCACACTGAATATGAGAGGGAGAAAATGAAAATAATAAATGCTTTAGACAATAAGAAATATAAAGTTGAGTTGCTCAGTTTTTTAGATTGTCAATACTATTACTGTATAACTAATATCTCAGGTTAAAAGGCACATTCAAATAAAGATTGGTCTTTAAATACATGTTGTCTTTTGAATTGTTTGTCTAAAGTCAAGGATCTAGAACTGGTACTTAGTTTTAATGATACTGTCTGGTTATTATGCTGTTTGGAGGAGGCCTCACAGGTAAGAGCACTAACTAGCTACCATCACATGTACCTTAGCTTTACTTAAATGCATTAAACGTGTAATTAAGTGATATCAAAATATAAATAACTAATGTCATGCAAACATATTAATATTTGCTTGATTCCAGTGTTGAATTTAGCACAATTGCATACAAACGTTAAGGGATTTTAAGATTCTGAAGTATTATGCTAAAAACTCAATAACTTAGATTATTATTTATAGTTTTGCTGAATAGTTTCATGTCCGCTTACCTTAGAAACGTAAAATGCGACGGCAGTGTGCAGATGGGGACCATGTTAGCTTAGCTTGGTAGCTTCAGCTAGCTCTGGAACTTCCAGCTCGGTGGCAGCAGGTCCCGCCTCGGCTCCGCCTCTTTGCCCTTATTTGGAGCAGGCTGGAACAGGCGGGAGTTGAACTCTGACATCACTGTCGAGCCGTTAGTGGCCGACTCCGCCTACTAAGGGCTTCTCGGCAACTCTGCAGAATCCTATGGGTGACGACACGGACCCTACGTCCATTTATATATACAGGATTTCCCCGTTAATATCAGTGTCTCGAAAACACATGTTGGCGACTGAAAGACATCCAGTGTTTGGTCTTTTCCTGAAGCATCCTTCACCTACAGTGTCTCTCTCAACTGAAAGAGGACCACAAACACACACAAAATATAATACAATTGTGAGATTTGGGGATATTTATCTCCCATTCTTTCACTTTTTCTGACATTTTCAACACCAAACATGTCGTTAATGTCTCTGTTTAGTGAACTACAGCAATCTGAAAGCCTGTAGGCCTACATTATTTAATATCACACTTTATCAGTAGAAAAATGCAGGAAATTACTTTTTTAATGCAGTATTTTCTGATAACACAAAGATATTTCGCTCTGTGCAAACCTTTGACTCTAATATGTCAACAACATGAAACAAGAATATGCTGGCTTTATCCAATGTTCACACAAGAGTTCTACATCCTGACACATCCTTCATCTACACTGTCTCAACTGAAAGAGGACCAGAAACACATTACAAATATAATAAAATGTGGAGACTTTGGGATATTTATCTCCCATTCTTTTACTTTTCGGGCATTTTACAGACCAAACATGTCGTTGATGTCACTGTTTACCAAACTACCACTTATTCTGAAAAATGCATAAAACCCTATATGTTAAATACATGGTTTATACATGTAATTACTGGGGTTCCATTTCTTCTGATTACCTAATTTGGGCATGCACATTTGCCGCATGCAAACCTACCTCTTTTGGATTTGGAAAGGTTGGCATCAAGGCCGGATTAACCATATGGGCAACCTGTGCCCAGGGGCCCTTGAGCAAAGAGGGCCCTCAGTGACAAGATGAACAAAATATATATATATATTTTAATTCTAATTTTTTTTCGGGCACAACCTCACTCATCATACATTGTTTTAAATGACACTCACTCTTCGCCATAAATAACACAGCTTTTCTATAGGGTCAAATTAATATATTTTCTAAACCGTCTCTGTACTGTAGGTCTCACTCAAGCCCCCAGGAAGTGCGCCGGACTCTGATGAGAATATTCGTTGTGGCCAAACGGCAGTACTACACCTCCGTTAGGTTGCTGGGCCCGGAAACACTTTTTCCCATTGATTTACATTGGGAAAGAGTGGTCTGTAAATCGTTGGATAATTTTTTTTAAACTACCCAGTATGAACGTTTGTATAGCCCTTATTAAAAACATTAGGTCCTCAAGTTGTAAAATGTGCTAATAACATTATTCTGAGAGTTATTATCCTCAGCATTATGAACGCGCATCTAACCCACGGGACCGCGCTGCCCGGCATGTTCGTAACTAATAAAACTCCTTGTGTACTTGTACAGCCAGCCAGTCATATTTTGGCATTAAGTGGGGTGCTGCTCTGAGGTTTTGAGTGATATTACCTAGGTATTCCTGAGCCATACACTGTCTTGGGATCTTATCCATTGTATCTTTGTCTTGTGATTTTTTACTAAAAGGGCAAAAGGCTAGACCTACTTTGGTTGAACTATGTGGCTGAGTCCCTGCTTTTGACAAATGGGTGTGCGATTTGACATGCTAGATTGACTGAAAATTCTAAATATTGGTCATGTTGGTATGATTGGGTAGGCGTGGTGTTACTTGTTGGTACGTTGGTTGGGGGGGCCCATGAGCGCTCAGTGCCCAGGGGCCCCTGGAGGTACTAATCCGGCCTTGGTTGGCATGTATGGTAAACTGTGTTCGTGTCTGTGATGCTTGAGCCTTGGAGACCATTTGTCTGTGAGGTATTCATGTGCAATTTGGATGTGTTATGTACAGAATGTTTGAAGTTTGTAACTTTTGTTCTGAAGCAGTGTTTCCGCCAGACCAGGGCTGAGAGGGCGTCCACCCCGAGAGCGGGGGGGGGGGGATCATTTGGCTCGGCTCTCTTAAAGCGCCGGCTGTTTCGGCTCCCAAACGGCTCTTCATGTTACCACAGTTTACCACGGAGCCTCAGCTCACGCGCGTGCTCCACTAAAACCCGCCCGCTCATTCCTTCCAAATCGTGCACGTTCCGTGTTGTCCTGTAGCAGGCACCTTGGATGTCGGGGAAACGATCTTCAACACTCCGAAAATAATCCCACCAGACTCCTTTGCCCCTCCAAAGGAGGGATGTCCTTGTCCTTTTTCCTTTTCGTCATTTCAAGTGATAAAAACTCTCGATCTTCTCTGGAATTATTAATATTTTTGGATGCCCTCGGCTCGAGTTCAGGGCGTTCCGAGCTGAATAAGGCCGTCAAATGACGGCAAGACGCCCCCCTGGCGGAAACGCTGGTCTGAAGCTAGTTTAATGTGTGCTAATTTAGCTAATAGTGATCCGTGCTATTTCTAGCTAATAGTGATGCTAATGATAGCTAATTCCTTTAATAGTAGTATGTCTGTCGTTTGTACAGTGCTACTTATATGTTATGTAAAGCCTGCATACTTATATGTGTTTTATTTCTGTATTGTTACAGTTTTACAAAGTAAAAGAAGAACAGTAAAGTCAAGAAAGAAAACCTTGCATCTTTATTTAAATGTTAGCTAACTGTCTAGCTACGCATAGGGATATGCGCTGTAAGGGCAGAACAGTAAAAAGACAAGAGCACGGCGGGTTCAAGTAATAGTACACTACACAGCCAACATGAGTCTACACTCAGGGAAAAACTATAATAATGAAGACACCACTACCCACAAAGAAGCAAGTGGAGAACAGCAAGCAGAGACTGTGGATCAAACAGCCAAGTGGCAAGAACATCCTCAAGCCTCTGATGCTAAGTCATATTCATACAGAGCAGCCTCTAGATCGTCTCAGCGATCATCAACAACAAGTTTGTCAGCCACGAAAGCCTATACCAAGGCAAAAGCAGCTCGTGCTCAATTAGCTTATGCTGAAAAAGAAGCTGACGTGATGAAACAGAGGGCAGACCTGCTAAAGCAAAAAGCCGACCATGACGCTAGTCTACATCTGCTCCAGTGCCAAAGAGCTGCAGCTGCAGCTGAAGCTATAGCTTATGAAGAAGCAGATGCTGAAAGTGTGAAGCTAAGTCGAGAACCCATTGTTGAAGGTGAGCGCTTCAGTGCAGTCCAACGCACTTCCAAGTATGTTCAAGCGCAGTCTCAGTACACCTGTTCCGGAACGCATCATACACAGGTAGCAGTGGAGGCACAGGAACGAAAAATAAAGACGTTTGAACCACCTCAAGCTAAGTCAGTCTACAAAGACATAAAAAATGAACCGACATCAAATACTTACCCTCACAGCACTCCGAAGCACGCTGATCAACAGTATGAGTCACAAAGTGCACAAGACTTCGCAAGATACCTCATCAGAAAAGAAATGGTGAGTGCAGGTCTTCTTCAATTCGATGACAAGCCTGAAAATTACTGGTCGTGGAAAGCCTCCTAAGGACTTGAATCTCACAGCCAGAGAAGAGCTAGATTTGATGACTAAGTGGCTAGGGCCCGACTCCATGCAACAAGCAAAGAGAATTTGTGCAGTTCACGTACTCAATCCTGCAGCAGGTGTGAACATGGTCTGGCAACGTTTTGAAGAGTGTTATGGGGCGCCAGAGGTCATTGAAGACACACTACTCAAGAAAATAGAACACTTTCCGAAGCTCACCAACAAAGACAATGCTAAACTGAGAGAATTCGGCGACATTCTCCTCGAACTTGAGTGTGCTAAGGACGAAGGTGCTCTGCCAGGGCTTTCGTACTTGGATACAGCTCGTTATCAAGCACAAGTACGGGCACGAGCAAAAAATAGGACTCAAGAGCACAACCAGGCAATAAGGTCTTTAGTCAAGCGACCAACTAAGTTGGCGGAAAAATACTAGAGAAGCAACAAAAAAACAACCAACTAGGTTGGTACAAATGCTAAGCAGCTAGAACAATAGCTTACGTCAGAAGAGAAACATGGAGCACTTTCTGCTATACAGACAAGACGAACTGGCACTGACCAAGGAAACAGCACAGACTAAATACACAGGTGAGGAGTGATCATTAGGGACAGCTGAGGCTCATTGAGACCAGGCAGGTGATTACCAGGAAGCGAAAATACACAGGTGAGGGAGTGAGGCGATCAGCCAGGGCCAGGATGTGATAGTACCCCCCCCCCCCCCTCAACGACCGGCACCGGACGGTCCAGGCTCGTTTGGATGATGCCTGTGGAAATCCCGGATGAGGTCTGGGTCGACAATGTTCTTTGAAGATACCCATTCCCTCTCCTCAAGACCATAGCCCTCCCAATCCACCAGATACTGACGTCCACGACCCCGCCGGCGAGCCGCCAAGAGCCGCTTGACAGAATAAACTGGCCCTCCATTGATGAACCGGGGGGGCGGTGGGGGTCTGGAGGCAGGAACCAGAGAGCTCTCTTTGACCGGCTTGATCCGAGCCACATGGAACGTTGGGTGTGACCTCATGGACCTGGGAAGCTTGAGTCTCACAGCAACAGGATTAATAATCTTTGAGACAGGGAAGGGACCAACAAAGCGAGGCGCCAACTTACGGGACTCGACTCGAAGAGGAAGGTCCTGAGTGGAGAGCCATACTCTCTGGCCGACACGATAGGTGGGAGAAGGGATCCGTCTGCGGTCTGCTGCCCTCTTGTACCGAGCAGACGTCCTAAGCAGCACTTGTCTAGCCCCAGTCCAGATGCAACGGCACCTCCGAATCAGTGCCAAGGCAGAAGGAACCCTGACCTCTCCCTCCAGGGACGGAAACAGGGGCGGTTGGTAGCCATAAGCACACTGAAATGGGGAAAGACCAGTAGAAGAGCAAGGCAATGTATTGTGCGCATACTCAACCCAGATAAGATTCTTACTCCAAGTAGTGGGGTTCTGAGAGACGAGACAGCGCAGACCGGTCTCTAACTCCTGGTTGAGCCGCTCGGTCTGTCCGTTGGACTGAGGGTGATGGCCGGAGGAGAGGCTAACGGTGGCACCCAGGAGAGCGCAGAACTCCTTCCAAAACTTGGAGACGAACTGGGGACCCCGATCCGACACAACATCTTTAGGGAAGCCATGTAACCGGAAAACATTGGACAGGACAACCTCCGCCGTTTCCTTGGCAGAGGGTAACTTGGGCAGAGGAACAAAATGCACCAACTTTGAGAATCTGTCGACAATGGTCAAAATGGTTGTGTTACCTTGGGACAGGGGAAGACCCGTTACAAAGTCCAGAGAGACGTCCGACCAAGGGCGAGTAGGGGAAGGCCGACGAGAAACTTTGTTCCGAGCACACACCGGGCAGGCAGCAACATACTCCCCCACTTCACTCTCCATCTTGGGCCACCAGAAGCGTTGCTTGACCACAAACATGGTCCGTTTGATCCCCGGATGGCAGGAGAGAGGGGACGCATGAGCCCAGTGGATGACCTGAGAGCGAAGAGGAGAGGGCACAAACAACCTGTTCTGAGGGCAACCATTCGGCCCTGGGTTACCAACATTTGCTTCTCTGACCCTCTCCTCAATAGCCCAGGTAACAGCACCCACCATACATGAGGGAGGCAGGATGGTAGCGGGGAAAGAATGGTCAGAGCCCGTATCAAAGAGACGGGAGAGAGCATCAGGCTTAGTGTTTTTAGAACCAGGACGATAAGACAGTGAAAAGTTGAACCGATTAAAAAAAAGAGCCCACCTGGCTTGACGAGGGTTGAGTCTCTTCGCTGTGCGCAGGTACTCCAGGTTCTTGTGATCGGTCCACACAATAAATGGCACTTCAGCTCCCTCTAACCAGTGATGCCACTCCTCCAGTGCCACCTTAACAGCCAACAGCTCTCGATTCCCCACATCGTAATTCCTCTCAGCAGGAGAAAGCTTCCGGGAGAGGAAAGCACATGGGTGAACCTTGTTGTCCTCTCTGGAGCGCTGGGAGAGCACAGCACCAACCCCCACGTCTGAACGTCCACCTCCACCACAAACTGCAGACGTGGGTCCGGGAGGGTCAGTATAGGGGCCGTGGTGAAGGCCTTCTTGAACCTCTGGAAGGCTTGGTCCGACTGAGAGGTCCACTGAAACCTTGTGTTTGGGGAGGTTAGTGCATGCAATGGAGCAGCAACAGTGCTAAAGTTTCTTATGAATCGCCTATAGAAGTTGGAGAACCCTAAAAAACGCTGCACTTGCTTGCGGTTTGCAGGGACAGGCCATTCAGAGACATCATTAACCTTAGCCGGATCCATCAAAACATTGCCCACTGACACAATAAAGCCCAAAAATGAAACAGTGGAAACATCAAACTCACACTTCTCGGCCTTGACAAAGAGGTGGTAGTCCAGGAGACGCTGTAGGACACGGCGTACATGATCTCTGTGGGTCGTTTTGTCAGGGCAGAAGATGAGGATGTCATCCAGGTACACGAAAACGAAGATGTTAAGCATGTCTCGAAGTACATCATTGATCAAAGTCTGAAAAACAGCTGGGGCATTTGTGAGGACTTGGGGTGTTAAAAGCAGTTTTCCATTCATCCCCCTCCCTTATTCTCACCAGATGATAAGCATTTCTAAGATCTAACTTGGTAAAGATCTTAGCACCTTGTAACTGGTCGAAAGCTGATGACATAAGAGGAAGGGGATACCTGTTCTTGATGGTAATGTCGTTCAGACCTCGACAGTCAATGCAGGGGCGAAGTGACTTGTCCTTCTTTGCCACAAAGAAAAATCCGGCTCCAGCAGGAGAGGAAGGTCTAATTAATCCAGCGGAAAGTGAAGACTCCACATATTCCTTCATCGCCCGTGTCTCTGGAGCAGATAGGGAATAAAGACGACCCCTGGGTGGTGAAGAGCCTGGTAACAAGTCTATAGCACAATCGTACACACGATGAGGGGGCAGCGAGGTGCCTCTGGCCTTGTTAAAAAACTCCTTAAGGTCATGGTAACACTGAGGGACCTTGGAAATGTCAGGGTAATCAGGATCTGACAGGTCTTGAATTACAGGGACAGCTGGAAGAGCAGTCAGGGAACATTTGGATGGAAAACAGGTACTTAAACATCCCTTACACCAAGCAATAATCTTGCCAGTGGACCAGTCTATGTGGGGGTTGTGTCGGGTAAGCCAGGGGTACCCCAAAATGATTGGGTGTTCCGGGGACCGAAAAACATGAAAGACGAGAAGCTCAGTGTGACCATCCTGGAAACCTAGCTGAAGAGGTTGGGTGTGGTGAGTTACCCTACAGAGAAGACGGCCATCCAAGGCACTTGCTTCCATTGGTCTTAGAAGGGGAAAGGTCTCAAGGTTCAGCTTCTTAGCCAACTCAAAGTCTATAAAACTGGCATCTGAGCCAGAGTCTACCAAAACAGGATGCCTAAGAACCACAGAAGACGAAGCCAGAGTGACATTTGGGAGACAACGTGAGGGACTAACATTAAGTGTAGTGCGGCTCACCAGTGCCCTCTTCTTTACTGGCGAGCCAGATCTTTTAGTAGGCGACAGTTGGCGACTGAGTGTCCCCGTTCACCACAGTAGAAGCACCTGCCCTCCCGCAGGCGGCGCTGTCGCTCCTCGGGAGTCAGCTTGGTCCTGCCGAGCTGCATGGGCTCCTCCGGAACAGCAGGGGGCGACAGAGGCCCAGTAGACGGAAGCCAGGGCCTGGGGTGATTCCATGAGGACGAAGAGCTGGGCGAAGACTGCCTCTTGTGGGAGAAATAGGGAATCACAGTGTCTCTCTCTCGCTCCCTCTCTATCAGTCGCTTGTCAATCTTAATAGTCAATGAAATTAGGGAGTCCAAATCAGCTGGAAGCTCAAGGGGAGCTAACTGATCCTTTAATGTGCCGGACAATCCATAAAGGAAAGCATCAAACAATGCTGATTGGTTCCAGTCACTGTCCGCTGCCAGGGTATGGAACTTTATAGCATAGTCAGAAACCCTCTGTTTACCCTGGCGCAATCCAACGAGTGCTCTGGCTGCCTCCCGCTCTGGTGGGATGTGCTGGAAGATCTTGGTGAAGGTCTCAGAGAAGAGATCGAGGGAGTCACAAACAGGAGACCTTCGCACCCACTCTGCCGTTGCCCAAGCCTCAGCTCGGCCAGAAAGGTGGGAGACAATGTATGCCACCTTTGAGCGCTCAGATGGGTAGCATGCAGCCTGGAGCTCAAAGTGGAGGCCGCACTGAGCCAGGAAAGCCCGACAATCACCAGAATCCCCAGAAAACCGCTCTGGTCGGGTGAGGTGAGGGGACAGGGTCGGAGTTGGAGACTGGACTGGAGTAGGATCCACTGGGAAAACAGGCAATGGGGGAGCTGGAGGACTTGGCTGGAGTAATAGTTTTTGGATATTTTCGACCAAATAACAGACTTGCCCACCAAAAGACGACAAAACAGACTCCTGTCTCTCGGCCATCAACTTTAATTCCTGGCGAAGCCCGGTAAGTTCCTGCTCTTGGTGGTAAATCCTGCTCCCTTGACTCTGAAGAGCAGTCCGCACAGAATCCTGGTCGGCTGAGTCCATGCTGGCCAGTTCCTACTATCAAGCACAAGTACGGGCACGAGCAAAAAATAGGACTCAAGAGCACAACCAGGCAATAAGGTCTTTAGTCAAGCGTTTAATCCAAAAGGTAAAAATAAAACAGGCAATGATCAAAAAATGTACTGACTTGAAGTAACGAAAAACAACCAACTAAGTTGGCGGAAAAATACTAGAGAAGCAACAAAAAAACAACCAACTAGGTTGGTACAAATGCTAAGCAGCTAGAACAATAGCTTACGCCAGAAGAGAAACATGGAGCACTTTCTGCTATACAGACAAGACGAACTGGCACTGACCAAGGAAACAGCACAGACTAAATACACAGGTGAGGAGTGATCATTAGGGACAGCTGAGGCTCATTGAGACCAGGCAGGTGATTAACAGGGAGCGAAAATACACAGGTGAGGGAGTGAGGCGATCAGCCAGGGCCAGGATGTGACACTCGTGGGGTAAGAGAAATTGTGGAAAAGCTTCCTTATAATCTGCAAGAGAGGTGGACCAGCATTGGAAGCAAGTACAAGGAGGATTACAGAGTAGCCTTCCCTCCTTTCTCTGTCTTCGCCAAGTTTGTCCAGCAACAAGCAAAGATTAAGAACGATCCAAGCTTTATTATATCCACGCCAAGTAACAAAGCCTCTGTAACAGTACATAAAACAGACATCCCAGAAGAGCCAGCAGAGACCCAAAGCAGCACAAATTGGATGAGCCAGATCGCCAGTGTCCAATTCACAAGAAGCCACACCCACTGAAAAAATGTAAGCTCTTTAGAGAGAAAACTCTTGAAGAACGCAAAGCATATCTCAGAGACAATCGCATCTGTTATAGATGTTGCGGTTCTTTTCAACACATGGCAAAAGATTGCAAACTGACTGTCAAATGCTTCGAGTGCAACAGTGACAGACACATCGCCGCACTGCATCCAGGCCCTCCTCCTTTAAACGCTCAGAGTGCTACGGCTGGGAAAGACGAAAGCGGGGAGCAAAGTGAAAGCTCATCTTCATCAGTGACCTCAAAGTGTACGGAGGTTTGTGGGGAGGGTTACAGCTCACGCTCATGTTCCAAAATCATCTTGGTGAAAGCATATCCTGCAGGGGAAAAGGAGAAGGCAATGAAGATGTATGCAGTGTTGGACGAACAAAGTAATAAGTCACTAGCCAAGACAGAGTTCTTCAACCTCTTTGAAGTTAAAGGTAACTCCACTCCATACACCCTGAAAACCTGTTCTGGGAAGTCAGAGACTTCAGGTAGAAGAGCCGTTAATTTAGTCATTGAGTCTGTGGAGGGGAAAGTACAGCTTCCCTTACCACCCTTAATTGAGTGTGACATGGTGCCAGATGAAAGAGCAGAAATTCCCTCTCCAGAGATTGCATTACATTACATTGCATTTAGCTGACGCTTTTATCCAAAGCGACTTACAATAAGTGCGTTCGACCAACAAGATACAAACTTGAAGAAAACAGAATCACATAAGTACATCAGGTTTCATAGAGCCAAAACATTTCAAGTGCTACTCAACTGGCTTTAGATAAGGCAGTCCTTTATTAGTATATAAGTGCTTTGTTAGTAATTCTATCGCTCGAAGTGGAGTCGAAAGAGATGAGTTTTCAGTCTCCCCCAGAAGATGTGCAAGCTATCTGCTGTCCTGATTTCAATGGGGAGCTCATTCCACCATTTTGGAGCCAGGATAGCAAACCAACGTGTTTTTGCTGATGGGAACTTGGGTCCCCCTCGCAGTGCGGGTGCAGCGAGCTGTTTGGCTGATGCAGAGCGGAGTGCACATACTGGGGTGTACAGTTTAACCATGTCCTGGATGTAGGAAGGGCCAGATCCATTCACAGCATGGTACGCAAGTACCATTGTCTTGAAGTGGATTCTAGCAGTTACCGGAAGCCAGTGAAGTGAGCGGAGGAGCGGTGTGGTGTGGGAGAATTTAGGAAGGTTGAAGACCAGACGAGCCGCTGCATTCTGGATGAGCTGCAGAGGTCGGATGGCACATGCAGGTAGACCAGCCAGGAGGGAGTTGCAGTAGTCTAGGCTTGAGATGACGAGAGCCTGGACCAGAACCTGCGTCGCTTTCTGGGTCAGGAGGGGAACTATCCTCCTGATGTTGTAAAGAGTGTATCTGCAGCAGCAGGTTGTAGCAGCGATGTTTGCAGTGAAGGACAGGTTGTTATCTAGGGTCACACCCAGATTCCTTGCAGTCTGAGTCAGGGATACAACAGAGGTGCCGATGTTGATTGTTAGGTCAAGAGTGGGACAATCAATCAATCAATGTTTATTTATATAGCCCAATATCACAAATGTTACATTTGTCTCAGTGGACTTCACAGTTTGTACAGAATATCAGTATGACAATATGACACCCTCTGTCCTTAGACCCTCACATCGTACAAGGAAAAACTTCCGGAGAAAACCCTCAGTTTAAAGGGAAAAATGGGAGAAACCTCAGGGAGAGCAACAGAGGAGCTCCCTCTCCCAGGACGGACAGACGTGCAATAGATGCCGTGTGTAAATTGAAAAGATAATACATTTACAACATAGGTAGTCCAAATGTTTGGAAATGCATGTGTCTATAATAAGAAGATGAATCCACGAGGATATCCATCCAGGACCTATGATCCAGGACCACAGCCACGACTCAAGATCCAGGGCTCGCGATCCAGGACACAGGACCGCAGGATCATCCATGACTCCGGATCCCGGCGTATATAGACACCAAAAAGAAAGAAATTTGGGGAAGCTGGGTTAATCGGAACATGAGAGTACACAGGTATAGACAGAGAGAAGGAAGAAGTAAGGTATCCCCCGACAAACTAAGCCTATATCAGCAAAACTAGGGGCTGAATCTAATCAGCCCTAACTATAAGCTTTATCAAAAAGGAAGGTCTTAAGCGCACTCTTAAAAACGGATAGGGTGTCTTCCGCCCGAACACAAACTGGAAGCTGATTCCACAAATGTGGAGCTTGATAAGAAAAGGCTCTGGCTCCCATTGTACTTTTAGAGACTCTAGGAACAACCAACAACCCTGCATTCTTGGAACACAATGCCCTAGTAGGACAGTAGGGTATAATGAGTTCTTTAAGGTAAGATGGCGCCTGCCCATTCAGGGCTTTGTAGGCGAGAAGAAGAATTTTAAATTCTATCCTGTGTTCTATAGGGAGCCAGTGTAAGGCAGCCAGAACAGGAGTAATGTGGTCCCTTTTCCTAACTCTGGTTAGTACACGAGCTGCAACATTTTGAATCAGCTGAAGCGACTTGACTGACTTCTTGGTACACCCTGATAATAAGGAGTTACAATAATCCAGCCTTGAAGTAACAAATGCATGGACTAGTTTCTCTGTATCGTTTTGAGGCAAGATATGCCTGATTTTTGCAATGTTACGTAGATGGAAGTAGGCGGTCCTTGAAATTGATTTTATGTGGGCGTTAAAGGATAAATACTGATCAAATATAACACCAAGATTCCTTACAGTCTCACTGGAGGCCAAATTAATGCCATCCATAGTTAGTATATCTTTAGATAATTTGTTTCGTAGATTCTTCGGGCCAAGTACAATAACTTCAGTTTTGGTCGTGTTTAACATAAAAAAATGTAAGGTCATCCACGTTTTTAAGTCCTTGAGGCAGTCTTGAATTTTATTTAGATGATTAATTTCATCAGGCTTTATTGATAAATATAGTTGAGTATCATCCGCATAACAATGAAAGTTTACAGAATGATTCCTTATAATATTGCCTAACGGAAGCATATATAATGTGAACAAAATAGGTCCGAGCACTGAGCCCTGTGGCACTCCATGGCTAACTTTGGTTTGCGTGGAAGATTCATCGTTGACACGTACAAACTGAGAGCGTTCAGATAGATAGGACCTAAACCAGCCTAAAGCAGTTCCCTTTATGCCAACTAAGTGCTCTAGTCTTTGCAATAGGATATCATGGTCGATAGTATCAAATGCAGCACTGAGATCGAGCAAAACAAGAATAGAGACAAGTCCCTTGTCTGAGGCTATTAGAATGTCATTTGTGACTTTAACCAGAGCTGTCTCTGTGCTATGATGTGTTCTAAAGCCAGACTGAAAATCTTCAAATAAATCATTGTTTTTTAAGTAATCACACAGCTGTTTTGCGACCGCTTTCTCAAGAATTTTTGAGAGGAACGGAAGATTAGAAATAGGTATATAGTTGGCTAAAACCTCTGGATCGAGGTTGTGCTTTTTAAGAAGCGGTTTTATCACTGCTACTTTGAATGATTGTGGAACATAGCTTGATAATAAAGACATATTCATAATATTTAATAAACAAGTGCTAATTAATGGAAAAACTTCCTTCAACAGCTTAGTTGGAATTGGGTCTAACATGCACGTTGATGGTTTAGAAGAGAGAATCATTGAATTTAATTGTTCAAGGTTAATGTCTGAAAAGCATTCTAGTTTACTATCTAGTATAATATTAGAACTTACGTTTCCGGGAGCTGTTGATATATATACTGGTCAAAGGCAAGAGGTCATTAATTTTGTTTCTAAGAGTAACAATTTTATCGTTAAAAAAGCACATAAAATCATTACTACTGAGTGCTATGGGAATAGAAGGCTCAATCGAGCTATGGCTCTCTGTCAGCCTGGCTACAGTGCTGAAAAGAAATCTTGCATTATTCTTATTCTGATCTATTAATGAAGAGTAGTAGGCTGCTCTCGCTTTACGCAGTGCTTTCTTATATTCATTGAGAGTAATATGCCAAATTAAATGAGATTCTTCAAGTTTAGTGGAACGCCATATCCTTTCAAGTTGTCTCGACTTTTGCTTTATTTTGCGGGTTTCGGCATTATGCCATGGAGCTGTTGTTTTATTTTCTTCTTTTTCAAAGGAGCAACACAGTCTAATTTTATTCGCAGCGCATCTGTAGCACTATCAACAACATGATCAATTTGGGGTGGTGTACATTTTGTATAAGTTTCCTCCCTTACATGCAGACATGCTATCGAGTTAAGTATTGGTGGAATCTCTTCCTTAAATTTGGCTATAGCACTAACAGATAGGTTTCTGCTGCAGGAGCTTTTGACTAATGCTTTGTAGTCTAGTAACAGTACTTCAAAAGTTACTAAGGAATGGTCGGATAAAGCAGGATTATGCGGTTCGACTAATAGTTGCTCAATTTCAATACCATAAGTCAGAACAAGGTCGAGACTGTGATTATAGCAGTGGGTTGGTTTATTTACACTGACAGAAACCAACAGAATCTAATAGAGTTAAATGCAACATTAAGGCTATTTTTATCATCGTCAACATGAATATTAAAGTCACCTACGATAATTACTTTATCTGTTTTAAGTACCAAAGTTGATAAAAACTCAGAAAATGTTGATAAGAATTCTGAATAAGGACCTGGTGCACGGTATACTGTAACAAATAAGATTGGCTGCAAAGTTTTCCAGGTCGGATGCGTAAGACTAAAAACGAGGCTTTCACAGGAGGTATAATTTAATTTTGGTTTAGTATTGATAAGTAAACTTGAGTCAAAGATTGCTGCAACTCCACCTCCTCGGCCTGTGCCTCGGGCAATATGAGTATTGATATGGCTGGGTGAAGTGGCCTCATTTATGCTGACATATTCTTCATGTCTCAACCAAGTTTCAGTGAGACAGCATATATCAAAATTATAATCTGATATTAAATCATTTACCAATATTGCTTTAGATGCTAGAGATCTTATGTTTAAGAGACCACATTTAATCTTCCTGTTTTGTTGCACTGTAGTAGTTGTTACATTTACTTTTATTAGGTTATTATGTATGACACCTCTATTAGGTTTTACCTTAAATTGTCCTTGGGCAGACACACACACCGCTAATATTGGGTATTTTATTGGGTTCGGGATTCCTATGGAGAGAGCGCAGAGAAGCGTGTAAGACTGCAACTCCTGGTCTCAACTCCAGTTTGTCATGGATTAAGTCCACAAAGCCCTGAAATGTTTGTCGAAATGAGATTTGCACCTTCCAAAGTAGGATGAATGCCATCTCTCTTAATCAGACCAGGTTTTCCCCAGAAGGCTGTCCAATTATTACGAAGCCCACATTGTTTGCTGGGCACCACCAAGACAACCAGCGCTGAAATGATGACATGCGGCTATACATGTCATCATTGATCAGATTGGGGAGGGGACCAGAGAAGATTACGGTGTCCGACATTGTTTTAGCATAACTACACACCGACTCCACATTAAGTTTGGTGCATTCTGATTGGCGTAAACGAAAATCATTACCACCGACGTGAATAACAATCCTACTGTATTTACGTTTATTTTTAGCCAGCAGTTTAAGATGCGCCTCAACGTCGCCCGCTCTGGCCCCCGGAATGCATGTGACTGTGGAGGCTTCGGTCTCTAAATTCACGTGTCTCATAATAGAGCTACCAATAACCAGAGTTGGCTTCTCAGCGGGTGTCTCGCTGAGTGGGGAATATCTGTTAGATACGTGAATGGGTTGGTGGGGATCTGCGGGTTTCGCGTTATGCCCCTTCTGAACAGTCACCCAGTCTCCCTGCTGCTCGGGAGTTGCCGGGGGACGGCTAAGAGGAGCTACCTTTTGCCGGTTCGCACCGGCTAACATGGGCTTTACTGTAGCTGAGTTTCTTTCTAAGATGCGGAGCCGGGCTTCTATGGCTATGATTCCCGCCTCCAACCTAACAACTATACTACATTTAATACATGTATCGGTACCAGTAAAGGAGGTAGGGAAGTAACCAAACATGAGACAGTTAGAGCAGGAAATAGCACCCGAGGGTGGGGAAAGAGCCATGGCTAGCTATCAAGCTAAAGTAACTACCGTTAGCAAACCCGAAAAGAGTGAAGGCAACTGTGCAGTTACAGTCGCTAAGAGAAGGAGAGTTGTGAGTGCTTAAGCTGTAGTAACGTGTGATTACAACGTCAGGCAGTTGCCGTGACCAAGAGTTTTAAAACGATCGATTAAGTTAAGATAATAGGCTATCAGCAACAGAACAGGCACACGGGATACCCGGAGATGACAACAACAACAACCGGAAGTTACAACATGCTTACCGCAATAGTGGTCCGTCCGACTAGAAATTATGAAACTGTCATTTAAATGATTGCCTATCTGTCATTTAAATGATTGCCTATCACTGACAGATTAATTATTTTAACTCTTTTAGCTCTTCAATAAAAATAAACATTATTCCTTACATTAATAATGTTCAAAAATTTGAATTTTAACATGATGTTTCTCGTGAACTGGGTATCAGACTTTTTGGGTAAAGCTTGGCCACTGTCTGACAATTATACGTCTCCCAACAACAGAAGCAGCAAACCTTTAAACTAGGGCTGTCAAACGATTAACATTTTTAATCAGATTAATCACAGCTTAAAAATTAATTAATCATGATTAATCACCATTCGAACTATGTCCAAAATATGCCATTTCTTTATGTATATTGTTGTGGGAATGGAAAGATAAATGAAAGAAGGCGGATATATCCATTTAACATACAGTATCTATGTTTATTATAACATTTGTCTGCGTGTCAAAATGAAAGACAACCCACACACCTATCAATCATCAAACCAAGGGGTCTTAATTCATTACGTGTTGATTTCTATCAATGGGGGAGTACTTCAGGAAAGTCGACAGAGGGGGGGGGGGCTAGTGGAGTACTTAGTGACCACAGAGTGTGAACGTTGTGATCAGCTGTTTTAGCGCAGTTCTCCAGTGAAGGGGGGGGGGGGGGGGAAAGAAGTCTCCCTCCGCAGCCGGTGGGCGTAGTTTTGGCACAATTCCGTTGTCCAGACCGACGTTAATAGCAGCCCTGTCTGTGCACACGGAGACCGACTCTGTCGTCCGGTGATCTAACCGCCTTCTGGAAAAGCTTCACAAGTACGTCGGTACGCAAATGTGCTTTGTGACACAAGTGACGGTACGCATTTCAAATTACGCACATAACCTGCGTACCAGTTATGTGCACCCCTGTACTACAGCAAAAGTATTCTCCGTCGGGACTTCCTGCAACAACACCACGCCGTTATCTTGATTCTGATTGGCCAGAAGACATTATCAAAGATGTTCTATTGAGAAGACGATCACTACGTGACAAAAGTTTTCAAAACCGTGGCTACTGAAATCAATCTTACTAACTGCTGTCTGTGCAATTTACTCCACGCGAGTTGGCAGACTTTATTTTGTTTACTTTAACATCATTTCTTGGTATGGGTGTAGCCTACCCCAGCCATACCCTGGCGCTGCCACTGGTGGCACGTATGGGGCGGGTCATTCTGCACATGCGTTAAATGCGTTAAATATTTTAACTAGTGCTGTCAAAATTATCGCGTTAACGGCGGTAATTAATTTTTTGAATTAATTGCGTTAAAATATTTAACGCATTTAACGCATGTGCAGAATGGCCCGCCCCATACGTGCCACCAGTGGCAGCGCCAGGGTATGGCTGGGGTAGGCTTCACCCATACAGAGAAATGGCTTAGCCCCACCATGAAAAATGATGTTAAAGTAAGCAAAATAAAGTCCGCCAACTCGCGCGGAGTAAATTGCACAGACAGTAGTTAGTAAGATTGATTTAAGTAGCCACTTGTCTGGAAATACCGAAGACCATTAACGGTTTTAAAAACTTTTGTCACGTAGTGATCGTCTTCTCAATAGAACATCTTTGATAATGTCGGTGTTGTTGCAGGAAGTCCCGACGGAGAATACTTTTGCTGTAGTACAGGGGTGCACATAACTGGTACGCAGGTTATGTGCGTAATCTGAAACTTGTGTCACAAAGCGCATTTGCGTACCGACGTACTTGTGAAGCTTTTCCAGAAGGCGGTTAGATCACCGGACGACAGAGTCGGTCTCCGTGTGCACAGACAGGGCTGCTGTTAACGTCGGTCTGTACAACGGAATTGTGCCAAAACTACGCCAACCGGCTGCGGAGGGAGACACTCTCTCACCGCCCCCCCTTCACTGGAGAACTGCGCTAAAACAGCTGATCACAACGTTCGCACTCTGTGGTCACGAAGTACTCCACTAACCCCCCCCCTCCCGTCGACTTTCCTGAAGTACCCCCCTGTTGATAGAAATCAACACGTAATGAATTAAGACCCCACAGTTTGATGATTGATAGGTGTGTGTGCTGTCTTTCATTTTGACACGCAGAAAAATGTTATAATAAACATACTGTATGTTAAATGGATATATCCGCCTTCTTTCATTTATCTTTCCATTCCCACAACAATATATATAAAGAAATTGAATATTTTGGACATAGTTCGAATGATGATTAATCATGATTAATTCATTTTTAAGCTGTGATTAATCTGATTAAAATTTTTAATCGTTTGACAGCCCTAATTTTAACGCAATTAATTCAAAAAATTAATTACCGCCGTTAACGCGATAATTTTGACAGCATTACTTTAAACACATCACACACTGAGCCAAAAGACTGTACAACAGTATCACTCTCCTAGATCACGCATCCCACAATCTTTTCCCGGAAGGAAAAGCAGTTCAGTCTTGTCAAGGTTGAGCTTGAGGTGGTGAGCACCTCAAGCTCAACACCTACAGCAGTTGCTAACAAGATTCATCCAGTAGATCAAAACGCTCCTATCCTTCTGCTCTTAGGGAGAGACATCCTAAGGGTGCACAAAGTACGTGAGCAAATGGACCGCACAATGCACCTTACGCACAACGGCTAGACCTAGGCTGGGTCATTGTGGGAGAAGTATGCTTGGGGATAGCTCACAAACCATCATAGGTCAATGTCTACAAGACCAACATACTGCACAACGGTCGCACATCTTATCTCAGTCCATGTCCAAACAGTATTCATGTTAAAGAAGACTTCAGTGGCATGACACAGCATCCTAGTCTCACCTTCCCTGCATGTAAGCAGAACACAGATTGCACTGCGATTACAGACAATCTTGGGTGTTCAGTGTTTGACGGGTCCAAAGATGACAACAAGATCGCACTCTCAATAGAAGACAAAGCTTTCCTTGCAATCATGGATGCAGAGGTCTACCGAGAAGAAGGAAACAGCTGGGTAGCTCCTTTACCATTCAGCTCTCCTAGACGACGCCTTCCAAGCAACAGGGAACACGCCTTGAAACGTCTCTTCTCCTTTCGAAAAACTCTTGAGAAAAGGCCAGAAATGAAAGAACATTACATCAAGTTCATGCAAAAGATGCTGGACAATGACCAAGCTGAGCCTGCACAACCTTCGGTCAAAGGAAAAGAACACTGGTACATACCAACATTCGGTGTGTATCACCCACAAAAGCCGAACCAAATACGAGTTGTGTTCGACTCAAGTGCTGAATATGAGGGAACATCTCTAAACAATGTGCTCCTTAGTGGACCAGTACGTCTTACACATGAGGTTCTGAGCACTTTCATGGCAGAGGTGATGGCGATCATCAACGCAAGACCACTTGTATCTGTGTCTACTGACCCAGATATGCCCCCTCAATGCTCCTGACTCAGAAAATGAGTGCAGATTCAGCACCTCCTGGAAACTTCGATACAGCTCAGTTGCTTGGAAAGCAAAGGAAGCAAGTTCAGTGCCTTGCCGACACCTTTTGGAAGAGATGGAAAGGAGAGTATCTGTCTACTCTGCAGAGCCGCAGGAAGTGGACGCAAGACGAGCCAAACGTCAAAGAAGGAGACGTCGTCCTTCTCAAAGACAGTCAAGCCCATAGGAACGAATGGCCAATGGGATTGGTTGTTAAGACTTTTCCAAGCAGTGACAAGAGGGTCCGCAAAGTATAAGTGCGGATTGTGAAGGACGGGACAGCCAAGGTGTTCCTTAGGCCTGTAACAGAAATTGTTGTCCTTCTTGCAGAGTCTTAGAGAAAGAACTCTTAATATGTTGTTTTCAGAGGACATTCCCTTTCAAGTTCAATTGTATTTGTCGTGATATAATGTTATTATCTCAAGCGGGGAGTGTGCTGCCTATTTCTATGTTTATGGAGTTGGGACATGTTTTTTGGCTCAGAGTGAGCGCTCCTTGGTTTTGTTGGTTTGCTGGGGGCGTGTCAGAGTGAGCGCTCTCTGCTTTGCGAGGATCTTTGTAAACGGAGCACGGAGATCAACATATATACAGTCTATGAGATCAACACATGGAGCAGAGACGTCATGTAAACTGTGTTCGTGTCTGTGATGCTTGAGCCTTGGGGACTATTTGTCTGTGAGTTATTCATGTGCAATTTGGATGTGTTATGTGCAGAATGTTTGAAGTTTGTAACTTTTGGTCTGAAGCTAGTTTAATGTGTGCTAATTTAGCAAATAGTGATATGTGCTATTTCTAGCTAATAGTGATGCTAATGATAGCTAATTCCTTTAATAGTAGTATGTGTGTCGTTTGTACAGTGCTACTTATATGTTATTCTTTCACACACACATACGGGTATTGGGCCGAGGGCGACACCGTACTTCCAATATCCGCCGTTTTACGCGAGGTGCAAGCAGGCCGAGGATTTAGCGTACACCGTCTAGGTGTTGCTAAGCTTCCCGTACTGAATATCATAGTCTATTGCCTTAATCAATATCTAGTAGGGGTGTAACGGTTCACAAACATTTCGGTTCGGTACGTACCTCGGTTTTTAGGTCACGGTTCGGTTCGGTACGTTTTCGGTACAGCAGAAAAAATTATCACAAAACATAACATATTTTTTTTAAATTATTATTAAACTGTGAATAATGTATTCACTCAAATAAATACAAAATATAATAAAATAAACATTAAGGTGCAGCATTTCGATGAACTGAAATAATCTGTATTTGAACTTTACTGTACTAGTACTCACAAAACATAAACTATTAGTTTTGGGTTTTTAATTATTATTAAACTATGAATATTCACTCAAATAAATACAAAATATAATAAAATAAACATTAAGGTGCAGCTTTTCGATGAACTGAAATAATCTGTATTAGAACTGTACTGTACTAGTACCAGGCCCGGTTCTACGGGGGTGCATAAGGGTGCATTGCACCCTCAGTTGAGCTGTTATGCACCCTCATTTGAAAAATGAACAGTGAAAAAAAAAAATATGAAAAAAAAATGAAAAGTGAAAAATATGACATATATAATAATAATAATAATAATAATAATAGTAGTAATAATAATAATAATAAGAAGAATTTAGTTGAAATAAAATAAATTGTAATTGTGGTTAAATAACATTGTCTGCTGAATTTATTTGGTCAATTTAAACGGTAAGTAACGTTATTATGTCAGGTGCGCGTGATCTGTGCCGCTGCGCGTTCGTCATCTGCAAGGTGCTTACACAGCAGTCAATGATGGACATCAGAAAATGGTTAAAACAACCAGCCCTAATCGCCAGCAGTAACACTGCATCTACTGCAGGTAATAACAGTTCAGATCATGGGGACATTACTTTACGTGTGCTCTCACTGTCGTGGATACTAACGTCCTCCCGCCCGACTTTCCGGCTTTGCCCGCCTCGCCCACGGAGGCGGAGCAGCCGCAGCAGTCTTCATTGCACCAAACACCGCCACCCCTCGGCGCCCCACAAGTGCAAGAGGACCTCGGCCAAACAGAGCCTGCAGGTATATTTAAAAAAGTACCCAACTCGCCTGTACAGTGGGGTAAGGCGCTCATTTTGCAGCTCATGGTTTCAAAACAGATATTGGCTGGAATATTCATGTAAAAAAGATGCCATCTTCTGCTATGCATGTAGACATTTCGGTTCAAGTAAGTCAGATGCCTTCACCACAACGGGCTACAACAACTGGCGCCATGCTCTTGTACGTGATAAGGGACTGGGAAGGCATGAATCAAGCAAAGAGCACATCCATAGATCTCTTAATGTTGCTCTCAAAGTGCACCAGATTGATGCTTTTAACTTCAATATTTAAAAAAAAATCTTCCCGGGGGAGCATGCCCCCGGACCCCCTTAGAGGAGGTGAGGACCCCCCTAGAGGGTGTTAGGTCCACTCCCCACTTATAAAAATAGCACTTTACCACTGCACCCTCTCTAATCTCAGATGCACCCTGAGTCATTTTGTTCTGGAACCGGGCCTGACTAGTATCTAAGCAGCCAGTTTGACATTAGGACTTGCTTGTCATTGTATTTTCATGTTTTTTTAAAGAAAAATGTACTTGTCCACATTGCTTGCTGAAAGGGCAGATCTGCTGGCACTAACAATGTATCCTGCTGTGGAGAACACCCTCTCGCTAGGGACAGAGGTAGCAGATACAGCCAGGTAGCGCTTTGCTAACATGGCAACATAAGGATATTTGGCGTTTGTAATAGCTTTGGCTCGGTCTGAACTTTTTGCGAGTGGTGGAGGCTTAAATGCTAGCGGGAGTTGGGTTTGCACTTCAGTCTTTTGGTACCGGTGATATTCACGTTCGGGTGATGCCTTTTCAAATGAGTGTGCAAGTTTGATGTATTGCCAGCCGCGTAACCAATTGTAGTTGAACAATGGCGACAAACAGCTTTGGTTCGGTCCACCTGTCTTTGTCCGTCATCCTTGTACGTAACTGCGAAACCAAAATGTTCCCAAACCGGAGACTTCAATGATGCTGGAGGATTTTCGAGCTCAACTTTATCTGCGTTCGCCATTTTGACAGTTCCTCAAATTACTGACTACATTTGAACGCATCCCTCTGACCAGCTCTCATAGTATGCCTCTCGTCCAATGAAATGACTTGCTCGCTCTATGACGCGTTGAACACAATGTGAGCAAATTACTCTGAATGCTGCGACGCAGCACCTGAGATTACTTCCAAGAAGTTGTTCACGTTCTCAATTTTTTACGTTTAACGTTATATTCGTTCGGTACACTTCGGTACACACGTGTACCGAACCGAAGGGCCCGTACCGAATAATTTCGGTACGGGTACGTGTACCGTTACACCCCTAATATCTAGTCAACTCTAAAATACCACATATATGCAATGGCATGATAATATTATTGTGACAAGTGGGGTATTCACCTGGTGTTTCCAGAAGATAGACGTAAATGCAGCCAAAATCGACGAAGGCCACTTTCGAGGGTCGTTTTTCCATACATCTGCAGGCAGTCTGTAAGGGCAATCCGACAACCCACACAGCTCTAGTTTACGCTGGTAACGACCTAGAGCACACCCCTCAAGTCCAGAGATGTAATCCGAAGACATGCAGCGATTTCTTGGTCGTTAATTCAGAAAAAAAAACTAGTGCGCTCTGCCTGGCTACGTTAGCTAGCTGTTTATATTTGCACCTCCAGGATATTTGCACCTCCAGGAAAATGGCGTATTTATATATATATATATATATATATATATATGGCGCGTGTTGCATTGTGGGTAGCTCGTGACGTCACTGTGTGTGAAAGAATGTAAAGCCTGCCTACTTATATGTGTTTTATTTCTGTATTGTTACAGTTTTACAAAGTAAAAGAAGAACAGTAAAGTCAAGAAAGAAAACCTTGCATCTTTATTTAAATGTTAGCTAACTGTCTAGCTACGCATAGGGATACGCGCTGTAAGGGCAGAACATTAACCATATATCGAGCCCGATTCTCGATTTCAAATGCTCTAAAATGATATTTATAAATGATTATTATAAGCAAGACAATAAATGGCAAAGATATGTAGAAAATAAACGTATTTAAGATACATTCATAACAAACGTAACGTGGGAGAAAATATGTTTCTCGAAGATATGTAGAAAATAAACGTATTTGAGATACGTTCATAAAAAACATAACGTGGGAGAAAATACGTTTCTAGCTAAACTTAATTGAGAATGCAGTTTAGTTCTGTGGGAATGTAATTTTTAGGAGACAGGGTTGGCCACATCTGAGAGTGCTGAGCTCTGAATAAAAACCACAAAGATCCTGCAGAGGGTGGATCAGCTGCACTGTGTCTGCCTGTCAACTCTAACCATGAGAAATGAATACAAAGTGCTGGCTTCACAATAAGGTCCATCCCTTTCAGCAACAACCAACGTCCTGCTCGAACATGTTTTACTTTTTTAAATAGTCCAATAAATAATGACATTTTCATTCATTAGAAATAGATAAGAGATATTACATGGATATTTATACCAGAAAGGATTTTAAATACATTATTTATTCATTCTCGAGTAACCAGTTAATACATAAAACACAATCACATAAAAGAAACATATTATTGTATATGTAAATGACTCATCTTGCCAAATATATCCTGAATACCTGGCTGAGGATCATTGCATAATTGTTATAAAAAGGTCAACCGGCAGCCAGGATAGGTGGAGCAGAGCAGGGAGAGCATTCCGAAACGTGATTCATGTTGATGATTAAATGTTATCCCTTATCAACAATACGACAATATTATGTCTGTTTCCAGGTTAGTGACTCACTGTGACACATTACACTGATTATTATGACAACAAGGGTTATTCGACAGCAGGTGTTACTAACCAATAAATCAGTAGGCTGGGAACCAAGCCAGCTCTCCGATTTATCTCTAATCGGAGAGCTGTCTCCGATTAGAGATAAAGCTGGAAACCACGAAGCCTTGTTATTTACTGTTTCACTGACTCATGCTTCTTTTCCTATTCAATTCTGGAGCAGTGTGACTATTAGGAACAAAAACCCTCCAATCACTGCCAGAAAGGGAATTACTGGCTTCATCAGTGCTTCCCGCAGGACAACATGACCATATCTGGGTCTGGGGAGCAAGCAATGTTTTTGTACATGGAGAGAAATATTAAGAAGTTGGATGTAAAACTGTGGTCCTGTAAGCAATCATTGCTTAATAATGTTGGGCTCTATACACAATTATTAATACAAATATGTATAACAATCCGAATCTAAGTGATTTAGGTCCAACCTTATCAACTCACACTGTGTGTCTGTCACACACACACACACACACACACACACACACACACACACACACACACACACACACACACACACACACACACACACACACACACACACACACACACACACACACACACACACACACACACACACACACACACACACACACACACACACACACACACACACACACACACACACACACACACACACACAGTATCATATTCAACCCTGCTTCTAAGCATCCAAACTGTCCCTTTACGTTTCCATGGGGTTAAAGGTGCAAACTACTTGCAGAGCAGATGTAGGTGATTCTAACGGTCAGATTACTGAGGCAGAAGGTCAGCACCGAAGAACACACGGTCTTCGTTCCCAACAATAAGTTCCTGGCATGATGATGTCACTCGCAGCCTGCTGTCAGCCTCCAGGAAGAACAGGCCGGCTGTATAGAGGGATTTATTCCACCTCTTCAATTTCTTACTCACGGTGTCTACTGACATCAGGAGAGGTTGATCAAGATTGTAACTTTTCTGCAGAACAAACACTGTGCTCTTGAGTCTTGGGTTACAGTGGAAGTGACTCTTGCTCTCATAGGTGATCTGCAGGAAGACTCTGTAGAGGCCGGCTCGGGGCACGACAAGGCTTCCCCCGGAGTAGATGAAACCTCCAAGACAGAAGGCATTTCCCTTATCACTCTCCCATAGAAGATAATCCCCATCAGTCTTATTGCCTGTAGGAGCTAAGGACGAGAGCAAACAGGTACAAGTGAGGTGATGACTGTTTCTGCTGACGGGTCCTTTTCTGACATTTTCACGAAAGCTGTGAATATGCTAAAGCACAGAAAAGCAACTATTTGCCATTAAAAGCCAAATGTTTTTATAACAACCAATCTCTTCAGTGCCTGTTTTGACTGATAATATGATCCCATCCGTCAGTGAGGAGGAACACAGGAGGTCTGAGTCTTCGGGTCAAATCAAAACGTCATGAGGAACCAAATTATTGCTCAGGGTTCCCCTTACACATTTCTGCTTCCTGTTGTGCCATTCTACCGGCTGGGAAATTTGTAAGGACAGAAAAAAGACCGAATTCCCTGCAGAATAGTAAATAGGGCTGCAATTATTTTTTAGTATCGATAAATATCATATGACAACACAGAAAAGCTGGTAAGGCTAAAAACTGCATTGTCTTGCATGCACGGCAGAGATTGTTAACTGCTACCCCTCGATTCCACCGGGTCCATCTGTGTCGCGGTTTTGGTCCGGCGTCATACCCTACCGGGGGCTTTCAGGAGCGTTTCAGAAGCGGAGCGTCTTGCGTGCCGGCTCGCAGTTTTTGTTGATTTGGGCATATTTCCTGGACAGGATACTTTGCACAGACAAAAAGTTAATAATACTTGTAATATCCCAGTTATAAACGACATGAATCAAAGATGTGTTGCTGTATTTTAGAGGTACAAAAATGCATTCATCATCATAATTATTCTATATATATATATATATAATTTACCCAGTGCCTGTAAACCGGAGGAGACCGCTGGCATTTCTCCTCCTACTTGAAAGACTACGGAGGGATAGGGTCTGCAAAATGAGTTTATTTGGGCGATGGGCCGGATGCTCTGACCGGTCCACTTCCTGCCCGGTGCCTCTGCAACGCCTCGCGTCGAAAAATTGACTTGAATCCTATTTTGAGCGGAGCCCAGTGCCGAGACGCTTCTGGGACGCTTCTGAGCCGTAACGCGGCGCGTCTGGTGGAATAGCACCCATTGACTAGAGTGGCCGTGATCTTTGCGAACGCCGCGGCGCAGCCGTAACGCGGCCGTAAAGCGACGCAGACGGACCCGGTGGAAACTAGGAGTCGACACAGTGGTCAGTGTCAACTTTAGAGTTGACACACCCCTCACCCTAACCCTACAGCTACAATTGAAAATGTAGTCGATTGTTGTCTCTATAATATGATTATAAATTAAAAACATAAGTCTATATTCCTATATATGTTCCTATGGTTTGTTTTGTTTAAGTTGTGTAACACCAAAATACTATAGACTATTAAAATTGACGCGGTACATGTTGTGTTTACTGCCAAGCTGTTCTTCTTTCTTATCCTAGAGCAAGACCATCAAAGTCAAAATAAGCACCAATATTTGTATCTTTGTTGACTTCACTCTGAAACAAACATCAGTGCCTTTCTAGAAAAGTCCGTAGAACCCTAACCCTGCAGCCTAGCGCTCATTTGCTACCTGTTAGCATGGCACTTGGATGGCCAGAGTTTTTCTGTTGCTGCTGTTCGAAGCTGCCCCCTACAAGACAAATCAAAGGTTGCTCAACACATGAATGAACAACTGCTTTCACAACATAACCTTTAATCTCAGTAGGATATAAATATGTACCTGATGCTTGTCTCTCAGGCTTCATCGTCTGCTGTAAGGAAACACATTACACTTTGTATAATTAACAATGAAAATGCAAGACATTAGAATAACACAGACAAAAGGAATACTACAATACTTTAAATGCAGAAGAAAGTGTTTATTATAAGCACAACTGTAATTGCAATTGCTATTGCTATTTATACAATAAGTATATTTTAACAAATACATGTGTTAATGTAGTTATTACATTGTTAAGTGTATGCCATTGTAAAAGCAGAACAGTATTTATTCAATTAGCATATTACAATATTCCTAGAAATGAACTAACTGAGGATCTAAATGTACAGTAAGTGATGATCGACAGCCTTCTGCTTCAGTGAAACTGTGTCGGAGGGTCATACACTGAATGAACAAAACATGTAAATAGTTAAATGTGCACCGTTTGAATGCACTTACCAAAGGGGCGGGTATTCGCCGGGAAACGATGGTGTTCCGGATTAACTGGTTCCCTCGTCAACTGGTTTCCCGATCAACTGGGGTGATTTTCGATCGCTTCTTCTGTCGTTTACATACATCTTTTGGTATATTTGGCTCGGTAGGAAGACTTTGATGCACATTCAGTACCAGTGTGTGAGGTTGTGGTTACGATGGAGATATCCGGACGTGAACAGCGAGGACTACAAAAAGAAAAACGAGTTGACTGGGGATGTCTGTTCAAAACGTTGCGAGCTCCAATAAATCATTTAAACCAGCTATTGTTGCCAGACTTATTACTGAATATCGTTCTTAATGTGATACCAAGTCCATCTGAGACCTGTGTACACCTTCAGACAGCCTCCAAGTGAAGCACACGTTGTTTACTCACAGTTTGAAAGCAGCGTGGAGAAGTCTTCAGCTGTGAACTGTAAACTGTGATCCTCTCAGGGAAAAATGGGATCCGCCCAAGTTAAACTGTGTTATGACTTCTGTGACTATCTACCAGCGATCATGTGTAATATAAAAGACTACACACACATGTATCCCTTATATAAACAGTATTCTACAGCACTCATCCAGATAACATGTGACTGTTAACTCGTTTTGCAAAGATAGCAGCAGAAATGTCATTGCTGCATGTGCAGGTAGACTTTAAAATGCTGATGGGTCATGAATGTTGGTCTCGGCAAACAATATTAGGAATCCTCTATTCAAACATAATATTCAGCGTGCATCGACATGAAAATAACAAAAAAGATCATGCTGGACTCAAACCCGAGTCCCAACAGCAAAAATCACACCTGGTGCGCCACGGATCTACACAAAGTATTACACCACCACACTTTAATGTCTTGGATGAACCTTGTTAAAAAGTTCCAGAAAGATGCAACCCGACCATCATTTATAATGTGAGCGAATGTATCTACACTTATAATATACATATTATAGTAGGCATTTGCTTAGAAATAGTATAGTATACTGACTGAGGTCTGTATCAAGCCTCACTAAGACCCACCGAGATCAGATATCCTAGTTTATCAGCCTGCGAGCCCACATTATGTTGTGATAACTGTTCATTGTAAATGTGTTCCAGTGCACACATAAAGTTCCAATATGCAAATCAGGCCATGTGTGTCGTTACATTTGCAATGCAACATTATGCTAGAATATAATATTTAGCCTCACAATATAGACATTTTTAAACGCTAACTTTTTAAATAGGCCCCCCATTTCCTTTTGCTATGTCTGCAAATGCAGTAGCTGATAGGATGTAAACCTGGACCAAAGCTGTTGCGCTAGAAACAGAATGCAATTAAAAAAAGGTTTATATTCTAGCAATACTGGCTGTCTTTTCTGTCTTGCGACAGACTCACCAACATAAAATACTTGACAGCATAGGCATCACGTCCCCTATGGTGTGCTAAGGGCTCATTTTACATATTGCAACTATAATAACAGTGGCCAAATTCATGTTCTAATATGCAATGCAAGCTTTGCTTCTGTATAGTAGATAGACGTACTCATTAGTGTGACAGAAGGAAAGACAACAACAATGATTAGTAATGATTCAGTATCAGCTTTATTTGGCATGTGTACACACACAAGGAATATAGCCAGGGGCGGCGGGTACTGCAGGCTAGGGAAGGCTAAGCCTTCCCAAATATTTTTGTCACTGCATGCAAGAAAAATATAATGTATAATGTGTGTGTCTTTGACATTAGCGCTGCTATTCAGCCAGCTGCTGTGCCCTGTACTACGAAGCCAGTTCAACAGTTTGAGTTATCTTAACTAACCCTAACAAACGAGATCTCGCTAAGCGGTCCTATGACGCTGGTTATCAACTCGGTAAATCAAGCCATGGTTTCTCTCTCTAGCTGAGAGTGCGTTCACGTGAAAGGGGCGGGGTTAGCTACATTTAGCAGCGTCATACTTCATTAATGAAAAGTAAACTAATATTAGACAAATATGAACTTTAAACATCCATGACTTAAACATATAATCCAGGATAAAAGCCACATAGTTGCACCTGCAAGCTGAATACAGCTGGTAAGAGAAAAAGTGTCTGAATGCGCACATTAACAGTTTCTTGATATCACTGCCCGTCTAAAACACGAGTGGATCTGACTTTAATTACATTTGACTTGAGTGTTTCGTCAAACTTAATGTATTGCTTAAAATAATACAGTATGTGACACTGTGAGTGTTGCACGGCCAGATACGGCTCGAGAAGCTGACTCAGATAAGGAAATATATGATATAGTATGATATTATATGATCTGATTGATGATGTGATATGAATGATAAGTGCGACACGTCGGCGTCTTCTCTTCATACGGCATTTTAAACTGTATTTCCTTTATCCTGTAATATGACTTGATAGATTTAAACTCCGCACACTGAGCTCTGATTGGTCAGCAGGCGGTGCTTTCACTGAGTTGAGCTCTTTTCTATAGACGCTGGGGTCGGGCAGCGCCACGTAAAAAAAGTAGCCTTCCCAAACCTGAGCCTCATGCGCCGCCTATGAATATAGCCTTTTTCTGTCCTGTTGGGATCCAAACCACACAGCGATGGATGTACAGAGAATACTGTTTTTATAAAAGGGATAAATGTGTGTGTAGTCTTTCATATTAATCATGATCGCTGGTAGATAGCCACAGAAGTCGTAACACAGTTTAACTTGGGCGGATCCCATTTTTCCCTGAGAGGATCACAGTTTACAGTTCACAGCTGAAGACTTCTCCACGCTGCTTTCAAACTGTGAGTAAACAACGTGTGCTTCACTTGGAGGCTGTCTGAAGGTGTACACAGGTCTCAGATGGACTTGGTATCACATTAAGAACGATATTCAGTAATAAGTCTGGCAACAATAGCTGGTTTAAATGATTTATTGGAGCTCGCAATGTTTTGAACAGACATCCCCAGTCAACTCGTTTTTCTTTTTGTAGTCCCCGCTGTTCACGTCCGGATATCTCCATCGTAACCACAACCTCACACACTGGTACTGAATGTGCATCAAAGTCTTCCTACCGAGCCAAATATACCAAAAGATGTATGTAAACGACAGAAGAAGCGATCGAAAATCACCCCAGTTGATCGGGAAACCAGTTGACGAGGGAACCAGTTAATCTGGAACACCGGTGAGAAGGCTTAGGGTTTATTTGGACTTCCAGAGCACTTTGGTACAACGTTAAGACAACTCTAGCTAGCATTGAAACGTCGAACCATTTAAAATGCGTAACCGTACAACGTCCTGTTGTGTCGGGAACATTTGTGATTAGGAACCGCGAATAAAAACTCGCGAGCATGCAGTTGCGTCAATTTAGTTAAAACTAGCTAGTTACTTTGAATGGCACAGATTTCAAAAATAATTAACACGTTATTTAGCCACTGTTGGAGTGTAGAGGTTACCTGGCTGTCCGGTGACACGGGGTGGCCTCGCCCTCCGAGCACCACCGTGAGAAAGAGAGCCAGAGCAACGAGGATGAGGATGAGGAGCAGCAGCCCCACGGTCACACACTGAGCCATGGCCGGGGGTCGCGTCTGTCTCCGCGGGGCAGGCTGGACCAGAGAGAGCGGCTGTAACGCCCCCTCCCCTCCGCAGCAGCAGCAGCAGCGCTCGGCCTCCATTTGTAGCTCAGTCTCCGGCTCCAATCCTGCATCTCTATTTATCAGCCTGCTGTCGCCCACGTTGAAAATCTCTGCATTCGCAAGGAGTCTCGATTAAACCGAGTTTCAGTGAGTGTCACGACTCAAACATGAACTTCCTCTTCCTGCACTTTGTTTTCCGGACACTTCTCACGTTTCGACCTCAGCAGGCGACAGGGATTGTCAACAAGAACGTTCACACTCCCACCTGGTTTCAGAAGTTGGCCCATCATAGGAATGTATTGATGTTTCTACTCAGGGCCGCCCCTGGCCAACTTGGGGCCCCAAGCGACATTGTGAGATGAGGCGCGCGCCCCCCCCCCCCCAACCGACAGGAGTGAAACTATTTTTTTTGGAAACAAAGTAGGCTGCTTTGCAAATATAATTCCTGTTTATTATTATTATCAACACAGTTACTTTTTTATACAGTGAGGTAAATGAATACGTCTGCATTTCCTGCCAAATACTAGCCTCAAAAAGATTAAAATATAATTAATGCAAATAAACTACTTCTACTAATAATAATAATCATAATCAATTCAATAATATAAATACTATATTATTTTTATTATAATATAGTTGTAATATAGTATAAGACAAAACATGCTTATGACATGCTCAAAAACTGGTATTTCTTAAATCTGTATTCAAATGTAGTTCCCTCTGTCAGCAATGTATCAACAACTACACACACATTTCTATCAGTATTTCTCTGTGTTGTGGTTGACATGATGATGACTGCAGGAGTTAAGGGGAGAGGCTGAGCATCACCATGAAATGTGCAAATTGACATAAAAATGAATAAAAGGGGAAAAAATGCTCCATGTTTTTTAGGCTGTAAACGTTAACTGTTATGTAAGCCAACTAGACAGACAGTGTATCACTCTTCCTCCTGTACATTAGCAGATAAAAGGCATCACATACTTGAATGAATGGTAAATAAAGAATGCTGGAAATAACTGCATCTCCATTAGCCTGTATGCTCTGCAGAGACTGCCTTCTTCATGTCGTGAATTGCAGCTGATGTTTTAATATGGCAATTGGCAATTTGACTTATACAACATTCGCAAGTTGTACATTTGACTCATACAATAACCCACCTTCGAGTGATGCTCTATAGTTTCTTCATGTTTTGTTTTTTTTCCCTCTTGCTTGCGCCGGACTGAAACTGTCTTTTCACCAACATCTCTTCACCTGCACTAGTGACCGTATCAAAGCCGTGATTGGTCAGATGTCGATTCATTGCAACGGTGTCGGGTTACAGACGTGCTTCCCTTGTCACCTCTCACTCTCGCGGGGGGTGCGCGGAGAACTGAGCGGAGAACTGCACACAGCAGCTGAGGCCCTCTGGGCGGGGCCCCCTGCACAAGGCGGGGCCCCATGCAGCCTGCGTGATTGGCCTGTAGGGTGGCCCTGTTTCTACTGTCCAGTATCACATGACATGACCCTGATACACCCCCTTGCTGTACATACTGAGATTTGTGATGTTCAGTGGGGGAGGGGCCAATGAGGGTAGGCTCATTCATCTCTACCAGAGCCCTAGAGATACTAAGAGTTACGGCACTCCCATAGACCTCCGTTGTAAAAAATGGCGGCGCCTACTTCCGGGGTATGGACGTCGAAATAGTTCCAAATATTGTCATTTGGGCGTTGGACCTCATTCGCTTACATTACGGCGCGTCGATTAGTTCCAGAGGTAAGTTGCTGAAATATCGAACTCTTTTGAATTGTCAACTGTCTATATTGTATCAGAGGCCCTTTATGATGCTTATACTGGTCTTCATTTGCACAGCGTAATTATCTATATTTTATCTTGGTTGTTACAACCAATTTTGCTAGCATTGCCTGCTAGTTAGCTAGCGCGACTTTGTCAGCTTTGAAGGTAAGATTTCAGTAATGAATCGCTAGCAGCTTATATATCAATGATGCTGGGTAACTAACAAGCAGGATTTAGATTGATTATGTTTTTTATCTGCTGAATCAGCCTCCCTGTTCCCAGATGCAGCTCCACGCTAGGGGTGATGGACATCTCATCCAAGGTGAGCACACATTTCAGGGGTAGACATTAAGAGTAAAATGTCACTGGCCCTCCGGGCCGGTGGAATTGTATTATCACTGGCCCCACCATTGTAACCTCTGGCCCGGAGCATTCGTCCAAAAAAAATTGACTTATAATGAAGAAAATTAACACATTTGTTGCCATAGTAATTTATGCACTAACTACATTACTACTTGTACTACAACATTTGAATCATCAGTTCTTCCTAATTTTCCTCAATTGTTCATATTTGGTTTATTAAAATAATGACATTGTTAAAACATTTCTGCTATTATGAGTATTATTATTTGTATAATACACTTTCTGCCGTCATCAGGAGTTAGAAATGTAATGGCTATGTAATTGATTAGATTAGAACCTTCATTATCCTAAACTGCTGGGACATTTCCCTTTAGCCAATACATTTATATTTTCTACTCTTCACTTACTTGTCAGCATAGGTCGGCATTGATGTACAGAGCCGACAGAAGACCTTGTTTATATTGGCATCATATTGAGAGGTGCAGCCAGTGACGCGTCCTAAAACCAGGAAGTAAGCTACTGGTTCCTTCCCTCGACAAAAAGCAATGGGATTTCTCCACAGGGTTTTGGAAAATAGCTGGAAATAAGGTCTGTGGAAAACAAACCTGTTTGATAAATGCACATTTTGTTCAGCCGGATAATCTCCACATGTCTACCCTACTTTTATAATTTTCGAATCATAAATCTAATCGATAGATTATAAAAGGGTTTTAGGACGGTTTTAGAAGCCAACTCCATCGATCAAGCTAGCTGAAACGTTCTCTCCCTCTTCTTCTCATGCTCCCTGTCACTCTCCTTTAACTCCTCCGGTGACTTTCTTTTATTTGAAGATAGTTTTTTGCCCGGCGCTTGGCCGGTTACCGCTGGTATTAAAAACATTTTGGCGAATGGTTAGGGGGCGCGATAGTCTGTAGTGAAGGAGCGCGCTCCCGCTCACGGGAGCCTGCTCGCGCTGCGCTCCGCAGCAAACAGCTGTTTGCTTTTTACCCAACAACGACAACGGACTCACGAAACGCTATGTTGTAGCGTTAATAAACGAAACTATTTAACTAAATTGCTAGTCAAAATACCAATACCACAGGACAGTTTTTTTTTTTTAAAGCAATATTTGTAGTGGCCCGAGCGGGCAAGTAGAAAGTACGTTATGCTGGCCCGGGGTGTCTAAATAGTGCTTCCGGGCCAGCGGGCCATTTATAATGTCGAGCCCTGCATTTCTTCTCCATCTCACTCATGCCATCTGCCTTCAGCCTCAGCATATCAAACATCTCCCCCAACACTCCTGGCTCCAGTTTGACGTGCTGCATCCTCCTCTGAATGGTTCTGATGTCAGGCAGAGGCATATTCATGGCTTGGAGGGTTTTATATCCTGTAGTGCCACAACAGAACCTTAGTTGTATTGCTTTTTTCACGGTTTCTTTCCCCCACCGTATCCCACCTTTTTTTGATTGCCCAAGTGCTCTAATTTGGTCTGTGTTGAAGATTTTTTTAAACTTTAGATTAATCAAATTGTGTTTTTTTTTTTAATGCCGAATTAATCCTTTTCCGGTTTACCAGAGCCCTCTCTGCTCTCTTTCTTAGTAATCTCTCCCTTCTCAGTTGCCTCATTAGATCCTCCACGTGAGCCCGGTCACAACTGGCCCTTGGCAGTCTGGTCCCTGGAGAACCTGACCCTGGCAAACTGGCCTCTTCATAGCTGACCCCTGACTGACTGGCTCCTGGCACACTGATCTCTGGTAAGGTGGCCTCTTGATTGTCGGCCCCTGACATACTGGCCCCTGGCAGTCTGCTGACATCTGTCTCACTCTCTCTGTCTGTTATGTCCCTTTCATTCCCTTGGAACTCCACCTCAATATCTCCCTGAATCTCTGTAAGGCAAGGCAATCTTGCTGTTATATGTGTATGCTGCCTTTACATGTGCACCTATTGTTATTTAAGGGTACACTACACTCCTATAGTGACATTCATCTAAGTTCGTCTATTGGCAATGTTAAAGTATGAAGAAATCTGTAGATGATCTACATGTGGTATATGAGTCTTCAGAGAATCCCTGAACCCTGGTAGTTTTTGAAGCTCTATAATCTGAAGGTTGCATTAGGAGTGTAGTCTATCCTTGAATTATATAACATGGGAAACATTGTTAGCTTCATTTATCATACCAATGTTTGATGTGCCATAATAGGTGTGGTCATCATTCCTGACATTAACAGCTGGAGGCATACTCCTTGACGTGGATTTCCTGTTGGAACAGCATCTGGCCTCAACCTCAAATTTCCTCCTGATTTGTTGCCAATATATTGGTCGTCTTCAAAGTGTACCTGTAGGTAGGTAGGTTTGATCAGTTTCCACTGCACACTTCAAATGTCATTGAAGAGTCATAATTCTCTACACTTGGAAATATGATGCCCTTTAAAATGTTAACAAGTCATGTCACCTCTGTGAACATTACTTACATGACGTGTTTTCTGCTGTTGTTGTCCTCTGTCAGACACAGGTTTTGTCTGTTGACCATTGCCATCCATCTCTTCCTTCGCTCTACGTCCTTAGGGAAGCCATACATCCGGAACCCCTTCTCGGATCGATTAGAGCATCCAAATGCTGCACATCCAACCATGGTATGACAACTGATCTATTAAAATGCAATATAAACGAAAGTGCCATAATATTTGTTGTGCAAACATTTTAACATGAATATTGCTATGTCCTCTGTTCAGTCTGCTCCCAACTGTATTCTCTCCCCTTATTCACCACTGTTCCTATTCTTGCTCTGCTTTTTAGGGCCCAGGAAACAGATGAAGAGGATGTCCCTTTTTAATGTTGTGAATCGAGTGGCCTGTGTTCGTCGTCCATTACATACGCCTGCCCATACCATAACCCCACCACCACCATGGGCCACTCGATTCACAACATTACCCTAACCCTACCCCTACCCCTCACACCAGATACTGACTGGTTTTCGGACCCCCCCAGACCCCCCCAATAAAGCAAAACTGCACGTTTCAGAGTGGCCTTTTATTGTGGCCGGCCTAAGGCACACCTGTGCAATAATCATGCTGTCTAATCAGCATCTTGATATGCCACACCTGTGAGATGGGATGGATTATCTCGGCAAAGGAGAAGTGCTCACTATCACAGATTTTTTCAGATTTGTGAACAATATTTGAGAGAAATGGTTATTTTGTGTATATAGAAAATGTTTTAGATCTTTGAGTTCATCTCATGAAAAATGGGAGCAAAAACAAAAGTGTTGCGTTTATATTTTTGTTCAGTGTATATATATGTAAAGTACCATGTGTACAAACAATATAACTGATTCTCTTCTGTTGAACATGTTGGATTGTGTATTGTCCGAGTCAGGGTCCTTTTTATTTTACTGTAACTTTGGAAGTTGTGTTACCAATGCTTACTGTTTATTTGATACCCATTTGGTAATGCAATTAACAAAAACAACAAGGTTTGGGTTCGTTCTTCAGATGACTGTGACGTTAACGTGTAAGCTCAATAATGAACTCCAGCTCAACCAACCATATTGTAATATCTAACTAATCTTGTCTACATACTTGAACATAGCCAATTTAAATTAACCTTAGCGATGCATACAGTTCCTACCTACATAATAAAATATCTCTAAGTTACAAGGATGACCTTATTTTATAACCTCAAACAGAAGCCGTTTGTTCTACAGTATTATCCCACTTAACGCTTAACACTTGTCTATTTCGTTTTAACCTTTATATATATAGTCTATGATTTTAACTTGGAGGCTACTATTAGCATCGTTAGCACCGATGTAGCTACCACTCGCTTACACGCTAACCCAAGCCTTAACATTCATTACGTAGCTGATTAAAATCATTAACACATAAATAAAGTACTCGAATTTCACTTACGGCAAAACCGCATTCATGCAAGCGAGTCACAATAGTCCGATATATAAGCATGAAGAACAAACAGCCACGGCCGGCTTCAAGTTGTGTTCCCTGGATGAACTGACCAGGCAGAGTCCCTGTAGCTAGCTTCACGTAGCAGCTAGCAGAGAGACAAGAAGCTAGCAGCAGCAGTCACTTGACAGAGCTGTCACTCAATGTGACCACGCCCTAATATATGCAAAAACTTTAAGACCTAATATAAATAAAAGGGTCGCGTTAGAAAACAATTCACTCACAGATCCATAATCATGAAGGTGGAATCTAACTATATCGATAATAATATTTATTGCAACCAGGGGTAGAAACATGTTTTTTTCTGCTGTAAATTTGGGCATTTTAACATGGGGGTCTATGGAAATTGCTCCTTTCTGCAGTCATCACCTATCGGCCAATATATGAACTGCAGTGTATGGCACTTCCGTATTGGCGTCCCGGCTCTTCCTCAGAGTTTGCCGCTTCGTTAAACCCGTTAAACCCAGCGCCATATAGATAGAAGAGTTGCGACAGAGGTAGTCCAAAATGCTTGATCATCGTCATGTGGTTCAGGGAGACTCAATAGTTCCCCGGAAGTTCGTGGCGGGACATTTGAATCACGATTTGAATGCATTAATACCAGGATAGAAATGCAATTTTTCAGTGGCGGCCGGCCCATAGGGGCGCTAGGGACGCCGCCCCACCTCTTCCCACATACAATTTTTTTTTTTTTTTAAATATTAAATTAAAAAAAAATATTTAAAAAAAATATATTTAAAAAATATATATATTTTATATTTTTATTTTTAATGAACAAGGTAAATATCATACAATTGGTATCAGTAAAATGTATAATCTACAATAAAATCTCGTTTAAAATTGTGTTACGATGTCTAAAGTTACTGATAAGTCACATGTTTCCTGCCTGGCCTTGCCCGTGGCATTAGTTTATCATTACCGGGCGCCGTGCAAGGAGCCCCCGAGCCAAACAGCAGCAACCAGCACGTTGCAAAAGTCTCAATAGTAAACTGTGCCGCCGAAACATAATTTCAGCCAATCAGCGCCGTCAAATATTTTGGTCACGAGGGCGCTCACGTTGGCGCCCACGTTGGCGCCCACGTTGCTTACGTGCGGTGACGTGAGTTGTTTTTTAGACTCGTGAGTGACCAAGGTGACGCAGTATTTGGATGAGAATGGTGTGCAGGTGGAGTCGCCGGACCTCGGTCCGCACCCAATTCCGTGCAAGAGCTACTCTCCAATCCTTTCGAAAGGAGAAGTTTGGGAGATAAATTGATACTTAAAGACCTTGGACCGGACCAACCCGATTTGTATATATCACAGCAAGCTCGTGAAAAAGACAAAACTTATCAACGAGGCTTCTCACCGTAGCTGGTACACCAGAAAGGCATGGCTAGCTGGATACAAACAGGTAAATGCTATCTTTTGTTTCCCATGCTTGCTCTTCAAACAGCCGGGGACAGATACGATCTGTTCAGAAACTAGACAAAAGTTAAACAAGTACAAACCACAGACTGTCTGTGTCATGGAGAATACAGTCGCTGGTTTATTTATGTCTGTATAGGCCGTTGTTGTGAGTGTGGACGGTCGGAGCATATATAACATTAGCTTAGCCAAGCTCCATTCAGAAAACAAGCATTCTAAAAGGTTTTTCGCCTGCCGTCTGTCTGCATACTTGTCAAAGCATTAATTCATGGTTTCTACTAACCGGTATCAGTATGTTGTTACGTCGGCATCATTTAGAAACGTGTATTACAATTTAATCACGGTAAAATATGTTCATTTTGTTGTTGTTGTAGCCCCCGAGCGCGTCTTGTTTGAATGATGCGAGTACACACAGCTGGCAGCCGCGGGGAAACTCGAGCGACTAGAGCGATGCGATAGGAGCGTTTAGAGCGAAGCGAATATTCACATCGCGTCCGGTCTGAACGCAGCATTAAAGCGAGCTCCGCGCTGCAGTGGAAACGCGGCATTACATCACCAGAAGTCCTAATTTAAGGGGTCATTTCTCCCAAAAAAAAATGTTTTACTCACTATATCAACAGCCCCACCAAAAATATTTTCCACCAGCCGCCACTGCAATTTTTGGTAATTAGTGGTCAATAAAGGTTTTGATTTGCAATATTTATACAACATATCGATATGTGTATGAAGTTACATCAATGTTTTATTTATTTTTTTAAGTAAAATGTGCTAATATTTGAGGATTAAGATAAAATAAGTACTTTATTGATATCAATTGGGGAAATGTTTACGCTGCAGCAGCAAAAGAAAAGGCATTGTACATTAGACAGTTAAAAGACTAGAGTTAAACAATCGAAAATGTAAACATCTTAAATAGAATTAAAATAGCATTACAAAAAGTAGAAAATAGATAGTGTGAACAGCTATCGTATACCTGTTAACATATACATGTTAGGCTAACGTTGCCTTGGTTAAAGAGCCTGTTGTTTATTGCTTTGAATTTTTAAACAAATATTATCTTCTTAAACCTGTATGGTAGTCAGGAGCATCACATCCTAATGTTTATTGATATATTTAGAGGGAGGGAAGGAAGGTTTCAAAATTCAGATTAGATTAATTTCTACCATTTCTTTAATTCATGGTGGTTTCAGCATGGTAGCTGAGAACATAAGTAATTTAAATGACTAATGTCATCTTTATGACTTTCAGAAAGGACAGGAGACCCACAGGTGCCTATCAATGATGGTCAACTGACAGCACAATGAGTCAAAGGACTAGCAGCAGCAGCAGCAGCAGCATGATGATGATGTTAAATGTGTTGTTTTAGGAACATCCATTGTAAATAAATGGAATTCAATAAACATTGAATAGCATATCATGCAGTTTGTCTGAGCCTTTTCCTCCGTGTTGTCCTGGCATATAGTCTCCACCATGGTTTGCTGCGCTGCCTGGGGATGCTCCAATCGCTCAGAGAAAGGAGTACGAATGTAAGGTTTCCCCACTGACACAGAGAGGAGGAAAGAATGGCTGGCTCAAGTCAGCAGGAGCAATTTAACTATCACAAAAGACAACAACAGCAACAACATATGTGAGGTAATCATATTTTTCACAAAACGAAGACCACACCATTGGGAAGCTTAACGTCTGTTTAATAAAAATAAGGAACAGGGAGAGGCTTGCAAAACTCTGGGAGTTGAGACTCAGGTGCAGGGTGAGGGTCTCATCGCAGGTCTTCAGGCTCCATCCCCCTGGGGTTCTTGTGCTGAGAGAGGGAGACAGGAGAAAGGGTTAGATACATCTAGCAACCTATAGGATGGGAAATTGCTGACCTATTTGAAACTTACCTTGTGTTTTCACTCTCACTTAAGTCCCTCTCCCTTTGCCATCAATCCAACATCAGCTGAGCTGCAACATAATACAGACAGGTAATAATCAACAGAATCACAAGGACATTATATGGCTCTGCTAAAAACACTCACCCATAAATTATGTTTTTGTTTACTGTTTAGAAGTCTCAAATATCCACTCTAAATCCATATCAATAGCGATGTATCACAAACATAGCTGTCTTCCTTATTATTGTGTAACGTTAACTATAATATACTAGCTTGAACTCCAAGATGGATATCCTCATCTCACCACCTCCACCCACTACAACCACACGCGTGTGTAACATTAGGAGAACGGATTAATAGGCTGTTCGTGGTTAACGTGTGTTGCTAACTTTATCCGTTATCATAGCCTAATCTGTTATCTGTAAACGTTCCCTAAATATACTGATTTAGGGATAATCCACTAACATCCTTTAATACACATGTTCATTTGACTCAGATGTACTGATAATATCCGCAATATAAATCTTTAAATGTCTTCTTACCTTTAAAAGTCCAACACGAACGGTCGATTATGCTGCAACTCTACTGCGCTGCTAGCCGCAGATAGCCTCAATAGTTCCCCGCAAGTCAGCGGCAAGCTAACTTCCGGGGAACTATTGAGGGCTCCGCGATCCGCCATTGCTGTAACAAAACTGGTCCATTGGAGTGAACGGAGATGTCGTAACTCTTCTATTAAATGGCTCTGGTTAAACCCAATGTTGAGCTATCATCACATCAAACCCATTGAAGCGTTCTGCCCCTGTCTGCAGATCTAGTCTAGAAATATGCCCAAATAGATTTAAGAAACATCAACATTTCTGTCAATGTAACTTCCAATGTAGAATAACCACAGTGACACCGGGGGCTAGTCCTCATAATAAATGAGTTGCAGCTTTTTGACACACTATCATGTTGAAAGAGGAAATGCAAGATATTTTACATGTTGCGATTATTTGATTGAATAATATAATAATATTGGAACCTAAAAGCCTTGTTTTGTAACCCTGGCTATCCTGGACTCAGGACCTTTATGACTGATGATCTAATGCATTTTCATTTCTTTATAACTATTTTTAACTTTGTAGGTAAAAAATGATGACTTTATGATTCTCACATTCACTTGAAATCTAGGCTAGCCTAGTCCCCAAAACATTTTTTAAAACAAAAGAAAATTCCCTTAGCATTAGTTGTGGCTAGATAATTCAGAGTAATTGAAAAAACAAAACAATTGGCCATATTCATAAGAAAAGTGTCACGATCGTTCCTATCAGCAGTTTTAATATGTTATAATAATTTCAGAACGTTATGGACTGGGGATGGAGATCATGAGCAGAGCCATATTTGATGTTGTTGCAGAAAAGAGAACGGCAGGTAGCCTGCAGCAGCACAAATGCTGTTTTGGATTTACATTCAATGTAGGCAGAATAATGAATATATTAATAATTGATGGAAAGTCGTTTTTATGTTTGAGCATCACTGTGCATATTTTTACACTTGAAGGCCGTTTTCACTTTCATCTGCTGAAGTTTCTCTCTTTTAATCTCAGTTTAACATGTATCAGCAGGTTGTTCACTCAAGCAGAACAATGTATGTCTTCAAATAAACGTGTTAATTAAACGAAAGGTGTGCAAGAAACAAAAAGACAACAGTTAAATCCATCTTTATTTGAGCTCTGATTTGGGTTATTATTTACATAATTGTACTCTTTGTTTTGAGTTGTGGTTGGTGCATTTTAGTCCCGCAGCTGCGTATATGGCAAAATCCACTGAGAATAAGAAATAAAAATAAAAATAGAAAAAGCTGATGGCTGACTGCAGTGCCTGCCCTGGAGGGTGAAAGGTTGGGAGCTTGTTAAGTGACAGTGTACACACAGTATTCTACCTGTACAATAATAGTGCTACTATTCACAATCATCTGTACAATAATCATATTTACAGTGATCACATTAGGGAAAGAGCCAGTACCTGAGGAGTTAGTTCCAGAATTAGCTTTTCTCATTCATAAAATGAAGTGCACCCAACCAGTGGTATCCTAACAACACAGCAAACATCGGACCCAGGATCAGGTGTAAAGCTTTGAAAGCAACTTGCAATTTTAGGTGATGCAACTTGAGTTTAGTTGATCAAAACGATCAGTGGGCTGAGGAAATGTGACCTTGTGCAGGCTGGTTTCACACCATAGCAACAATACTAGAGCAGAGGTCTTTTTAATGTTCAGTCACAGAACCAAACCTCTACATAAATGTGAAACAATTTTCCAATCGTTTGTTTAACTTTTGCTGAGGAAGTCAGCAGAGAGCAGACTAGATTCCAAGTAGATGATGGTGGTTTATGCGGGCCCAGTATGAGTCACTAGCTGTAGTAGTGGGAGTTTATAGACTGTGGTGGTAGTTCCTTCAAAAGAAACACTCCTCGTAGATACTTCAGGTGAGCTGGCACGCTTTAACAAAAGACAGGAACCTATAAACAATAAGTGAGGTCATTCAAATTCTTGTGCCAGCACCTTTCATCTTCCCCTATGATTCTCTCCAAAAACACACAAACTATACAGGAAAACATATTGGCCAATTCAAATTACCGTTCGACAGCACATAAGATAAAACACCATGAATAAACACACCATACATGTGCAGCATTTCTCCCAAGAATGAAACGTCAACCAATAAATAAGAACAGGATAAAAAATGCATTAAATAACAATCATTGTCTCAGTTGAGGATCACTGTGCAAGTGATCCAGTTAAAACATAAACAGTCAAAAGTCAATTTTAAATATCTGAAATGTTAGGCTCCTGTTAGTCCTCTGACAAATGTGGGGATCATCGTTTCTGTCTGCTTTGAGCCTGTCGTACGTCATGCCAATTACCAAACTAATCTGCACAACAGTGCCCTCTGCAACTCAAACCAAACACTTTTCTCTTTGGACCCTTGTCATTGATCGCCCTTTCAACACAAAATCGTATCATAAAGGGAAAACTCTGTGTGTCTTTTCCATATCTTTGATCACATCTGCTTGATCTCACTGTGTAGTGAAGTGCTGCAGACCCGCAGCGAAACAACAAGCAGTCATTCATGAAGGAGCTTTGGATTTGGTACTTTCCAGCAGCTTTGTGTCATCGGTATATCCAAGCGGTCCGGTGTGGGGACGGATGGGTCAAGCCTTGTAGCAGTTGCCCTGCGTGGTGAGGGCCAGCTGGCCGTTGGGCACCACCTCGTTGGCCTCGTCTTCCAGTAAGCCGGACACGTCAGCGTTGGGGATGCTGTCGTGGTAGCTGCTGAAGCTGATGTTGTCCTCTTTCAGTTCAATGGTCCAGAATGGGGCATTGAGCTTGCGGTTCTGGTACTCGCGGTAGGTGTACACGCCTCCGACGAAGCCCAGCAGCACCAGCACCACCAGAATGATGACAGCCAGGATGATGATGTTGAACTGCGTCCAGGACACGTCTGTCAGGGCGGCGGTGGTGTTGTCGGTGGGGGGACTCAAGCTGGTCAGCAGCGCCTGGGTGGAGGCGGTGCTCAGCGCCGTGCTGCTGTTGCTGCCTGATGTGGACGCTGGGACGCCTTTTGATTGGGCCGAGGTCAAAGTGATGCTGGTGGTGGTTGTGGAGGGGGAAGATGGACTGGATGTGGGGGCCTCTGTTGTGGCTTTATGTGCCGGTGTGGGGAGGAGCCGGGGGGCTGAGGAGAGAAAAGCATTGAAAACATTAGTGAACGTTTAAAGACTGGACTTCACAGCTTTGTTACATTTACAATGTAACAAAGCTGTGTCTGATGTAATGAAGATCTGTTATTAATGAAGAGTAATCTGAATGCTTTTCAGACTCAAGGTTGTTGATAAGTAACTAGTGACACCGTGTGGCGAAAACAAATAACTACCTCTTAGTGGAGATATTCCTGATGCCTTCTTTTATTATTTTTCCATGAAATACATTTAAACCCTGGAGGCTAACGGCAGACTTTGTGGGACTTCATCCTGACATGAACTTATTGTTAACAAAGAAGACTGCTTGTTCTTTGGTGCTGAATTTCTGACTCAGTAATCTAGTCAGAACATATGGGATTAGTTTTGTGTCATAAAGATAAAGCAACACTTTCTGAGAATCAAGCAAGACTTTAAGAGAAAAAATAAAACTATAATATAAGTTGCAAACAAATCATTTGTGTAATCATGTAAACTATAAGTCTTTTTTCTTTGTTTTAACATATCTTTGTGTTTGCAGTTCTCTTTGCTTCTTTCTCAATGATCAGACTTTTGCTCTCGCTGCAGCTCTTCTCGTTTGCGCTCCCTCATTTTTTGTTTTTTCGATTCTGACACAAACGTCCCAGGGGGCGGGACTATCAGGGGTGTGTCCCCATTGGCTACTGAGTTTGAGTGACAGCCCACTACAGACTCCGGAGTCCACTCGGCCACGTTAGTGTCGGTGTCTCCTGTGGAGTTTTCATGAACATATCGGACTTCTCTTATGGATTGCAGTGCGTTATACTTGTGATGTGTAGTTCATACTTTATTCCAACTTTAAATATTGTAATACCTGAACACACTGCTGCTGTTCAATCATTTCCAACTTGGGATTGATAAAGTGTCTGTCAGTCTATTTATTTTATAGATTATAAAAACACATTATGTATTTTCAAGCTAAAGCTGATACACAATATAAACTGTATACTGTTATTTTTCAAAGACATTTCATTTCAAAAGCATATATTGCTATGTTTAGGACAAACAATTAAAGACTGCTTTAATTTAACAAATTCTACAATATAAAAGTGGCAGATTTGCTTTATGAAACAGACCAGACCTAGGCTGCATACCAACACCATTAGGAGCATGCTCACATCTTACTATGTTGGTCTGAAGAGCTGAAGCACAATGGATACAAACTGTGTGGTCTCATTCTATATAGAATAGAATCATTTAATGTCATTATACAATGAGAGAAACAAATGCTTCTCCCTTTCAGAAGGTGCCATCAAAACAAACACATCACAACATAAGACAACAAATACACGCAGCATACATACTTAGGAATAAGGAATAAAGTGCAGCAATTATTTCCAGGGGTATAAAAAATGTAATGTAATACATAATAATAGCAGGTATGTATGTATTTATAATAATAATAATAATGAGATATATATATATATATATATATATATATACACACAGAGTCACATGTATTTCACACTTTCAGGTGTTAAGAGCAATAATGGCTCTTGGGAAAAAACTGTCTTTGAGTGTGTTTGTTTTGGATGTGATACACCTGTAGCGCCTCCGTAGGATTCTAGAAAGACAATATTTAAAAAAAGCTATTTAAAAAAGAATGAATACAAGAATGTACACCACATTTAAATATACAAAAGAAACCAAAAAACTAAAACAAACTTAGTACACTGAATATATGATAATATTTGACAAACTGCAGTGTATTATATTTAAGCAATAGCTCACTTCAGTCGACAACAACCCTTAGCTGTGATATAATGAGCATATTTCACGGCCTGAAGTGAGCTATTGCTTTTATAAAACGGTTACCAAGTGTGGCAATATGAAAGAAAAATACACACTCTAATTTAAATAGTTTTTATTAGTAAATAATGATGTTCAAAATAAAATAGTCCCTCCGTTGCCTTCTGCACAAAACATAGTGCGAGGTGGTTGCTATGCAACAACACTAACAGCTAGCGAACATATTAGACAGAGAGCGTTGATCCATTATTTGGCTATTTATTTACATTCATTTGTATGTTGCCGTTTATTGTGCACCCACTGAAAAACTGTCCAGCATCAGTAGATTGGCTTACGAGGTTACTTGTATAGGTTGAGGTTGTTCTAGGCTGTTGCTTGGCGTGGCGAGAATATTGCTCCACTTTCTCCGGTCCCCGAGATTCGGCTTCCAGTAGCTCTAGAGAGAGCTTTCGCACCTGTGGCCACTAACGCTCATCATTTCTCTGCTTTGTTTCAAGACCTGCATCAGAAAGCTTTTGAATGGTGGTACTTTTCCAGTTGGTCTACCTGCTCTTCACGTAGCTCTGCATGTCGTCGTTTAGGTGCTTTTTTTTTCGGGAGATAGGCACTGCTCAATCCACTCCTCCATAGTAAGACCCCCCCTGGAGGTCGAAGTTAATCTTAAATGTTTCTATTTTATGCTTTGTAAGTTTGTTTCGTAACGGAAGAAATGTAAATATATTTATAAAACTGACAAGTCAAATCAAGCAATCTGATTGGTCGATAGTGTTTTTGCGGACCTCTTTGATTACAGATTTGAAAACATCGTTGCTTGCTTTAAAAGTAGCACAACTCATTATGTCAAACCTTGGAAAGTATCTAGATACCCCTGCCCTAATGCCAAAGGAACTGCACACTGAATATGTTTCGCCGTTTGATGTCTATGTCTGGACCGCTGCGTAAAAAGGAGGGTTTCTGCCCCGTTACTTCTCCGCTGCTTTCTTGTTCCAGTATGAAAAGCAAACTGCAAGCAGTTTGCTTTTCAGCCCAACGATATACTGTTTTTCTCAGACGCGGAGGGATACTGATTTGTTGTGAAAAGTAACTTACAATTCTACCCGTGGTATACGCTCAGTATATCACGGCTAAGAACCAATCAGATTGCTTGATTTGACTTGTCCGTTTTATAATATAATTTAAAGTGCAAGGCTGTGCAGAAATGGTGTAGAAATGTGCAAACTATATTCAGAGAGATGAACATGGCTCAAAGTACAGCTGTGTGCAATTATTAGGAAATGTCTCTTTAACTAAGTGATTTATAAGCTGTGACCAAAGAGGACTCCACTACTGTTTTATAACTGACAGTAATTGTAGGATATATAGAGAGCAGTAAGTAGAGATCCTTATTGAGGGTGTTGTGGCGGCTCTTACCTGGACGGGTGCAGTTGTGTGCTCCAGCGTCCCCGATGAAGCCCTCGGCACAGAGCTGGCACCGGGCCCCGCCTGTGTGGTTGATGCAGCGCAGGCATTGGCCGGTGTCGGGGTGACAGGGGGTGGGGTCCTTAGGGTCTGCATTGCCACTGCAGTCACATGGAACACACAGCCCAGCAGCTTTGAAGAAGCCGGCTGAACACTGGTCACACAGCGGGCCGCTGTACCGGGGGAGGCACTGCTCACACACTGGGGGGCTGCTGCCATCTGCACAGGGACACACAGGGACACACAGAGACACACAGAGACACACAGGGACACACAGAGACACACAGGGACACACAGAGACACACAGGGACACACAGGGACACACAGAGACACACAGAGACACACAGGGACACACAGAGACACACAGAGACACACAGAGACACACAGGGACACACAGGGACACACAGGGACACACAGGGACACACAGAGACACACATCAGTGCCACACTAATGATGTCGCTAAGTGTTGTCAGCCTTGACACCAGCATGGGCTGCGGTTATTAAAGAGTATTAATGTTGTGGAAAACCGTTTGATTTGAATCATAACATATATCATGCCGTCATAACATCTTATTCTTAAACATGATTGAGTGACCAAAGTAATTCAAAATAGCAATATATATATATATATTATAGAGAGAGAGAAAAGGAGAGATACATATGTAGCGTCTGTAACCATAACTGTAAAACTTTGTTCAAAAAAGGATTTGACTGACGATCTGTGAGATGCTTATTTACACAAGATTATTACATTTCATTTGTTCAATATAGGTTAATAACAATGCCCATTCATTACTACACCCCGACTCAGTTGGACACCCTTTTTTCTTTATTATTCATCAACATGTATGAGCCTCAACCGGTTAATATCACAAACATGTCTGTGGGATCATTGATTTGATTAACCTTTTTGTCAAATGTATTTTAAATGTCCAATGCTTGTCTCTTCAATGCGTATGCTTGTCTCTTCAATGCGTATGCTTGTCTCTTCAATGCGTATGCTTGTCTCTTCAATGCGTGTGCTTGTCTCTTCAATGCGTGTGCTTGTCTCTTCAATGCGTGTGCTTGTCTCTTCAATGCGTGTGCTTGTCTCTTCAATGCGTGTGCTTGTCTCTTCAATGCGTCCATCCCAAATGAAAGAGCTCACGCTGCACCACTAGGTGTCTCCAGATGACAGGATATTGATCTGGGACGGCGGAATGGGTTATTCCGATCTACTTAAATCATATAATGGAACATTATATGAGACAGAAAGGTAGTTCAGAAGGAGGGAGGGCATTGCTTTGGCATTGTGGATGGTGAGATTTAGCTTTCCCTTGTGTTATCAATAATGAAGCAGATTTGGTTAGTTTAGAGCTGTGGAATATGAAATCTTTCCTCACTACATTCTAGCTTTTCTTAGCCTCAGATTTGCATTAACTACAGGTTATTCATTTATTTTAAAAATATAAAATCACTGTTACTTTTCTAATACATGGAATTAGTACTTAAGGCTCAGAAAGGTTTCACGAGTAGCACCAAACACCACAGATAATAACATCTGTAAGTAAAGGGGAGTTTTTAAATGCTCAGATGGAGTTGGAATTGATCCAAATTCATTATGATCTTACCATAAAGACAATTATTGATTTAATATGTAGCTCCTCTGATTTTGAACTAAATATTGGTACACCTGAAGCAACTGTATACATCTATAAATGATATGTTTAAGTACAGTAGTATGAAGGCCTCCATCCAGAGTAGCCCAGATGTCCCCAGTCATGCCATTCAGCTCCTCCTGGGGATCTCACGGTGTTCCAGGCAGATGGGAAATACAACCCCCCCAGTCTGAGGCCTGCCCTGGGGTCCTCTGCACAGGGACATACCCATAATATGAGGTGTTCAGGAAGTCGGAACTAGATCAACTCCTTAATACAAAGAAGCAGTGAATGGATGATGTTGAGGGTTACATGATAAGGTCTCTGCTTGGAAAGGGTTTCCAGTCAAGCAGCAAGACCTTTATAGGTCTTTATGATAGGGACACCACCTCACTGGCGTCCTCCCGGAGCCATGCCTGGAGAGGAGCTGGGCCGGGGTTATCCCTCAATGAAAAGGTGGGGCTGCCTCAGGATGGGCTAACCCACCACCAAAAACAACAATGAAGACTGAACCATGGCTAAGGAAAGTTAAAGGATTCTGATCTGTAAAAACTGATATACATATAAACAATATCCTCCTATGCAGCCCTGCAGACCAGCCGGTGCTCTTCATCAGACACCCGTCCTCACCACACTGCAGCTCTCAGTGTTGAATGATTTAGACGCAGATAACCGCCTTTCAATGGCCTCGATGTTGGACTTTCTCTAGTGGGGTCACGTGATTACGTTGTACTCCAGCCCTGTGCAGGCTGCTCCTGATAAGCTTGATTTAACCTCTGCTGAGGTTCAAAGGCAGCGGCCTGCTGGGTTATATAACCAGGAGGAAACATGAGCTGCTCTCAGACCTGCTGCTGTCCCATGCTCCTCCTCTCTGCTGCCACACACTGACTGACTCACACAAGAAGTGGAACAATTAAAGATTGAAAGACACATTAAATGAACACAAATATTTGATCAACCGCAGGCTAAACCGGATGAGCCCAGCCATTCCGGAATCACTGAGTAAAGATGTAATCATACATGGATGATTGTATATGTGTGACCCACATTCTGAATGCTCCATTTCACCTCTCTGTGTCAGTGTGGAGGCTTGTTCATGTACTGCAACAGGCCTCATCAGCACATTAAGACATTTTATTTTATTGAACCTTTATTTAACCAGATAAAAGCATTGAGATAAAATCTCATTTACAATGCTGACCTGGCCAAGAAGGCAGCAACGTTATTACACATAACACAAACATATGAAATACAGAGAACACAACTAAGTAAACAAAAGACGAAAAGCAGTCACTACATTGTGCACATTAGGACAGTAAGAAAGGTACACTACTTATTACTGCAAGAGCAGCTGGTGGTAAGGACTTCAGACAACTTCAATTTAAAACAGGCTTTAGGGACAAGTGCCCTCAGTTTGAGGCGTGATTGAAGCTCATTCCAAGACCAAGGACCATAATGAAAAAGACTCCTTTTCCCAGCCTCAGTCCGCACAGCAGGAACCTGGAACCGTATCCAGGCACTGGGTCTGAGGTTGTAAGAGTCACAAACTGGAGCAAATCTGGCACATATGCAGAGTGGAAGCTTACCTAAAATGGCTTTATACATTAATAAAAACCAATGCTGCATCCTACGCATACTAAGTGAGGACCATCCAGTTAGCAATAATGAGTCCTATAGGGTGCATTTGATATATAACGCAGTGCAGCATGGTAGAGTGGGTCAAGTTTGGCCAACACAGTGGGACAGGCAAATCTATAAATGGTATCACCGTAGTCCAGCTGGGACAGGAATAAGCCAGAGACCAACCTTTTACGGGAAGAAGTTGAAAAACAACATTTAAGTCTGAAAATGAAGCCAAGAGTGAATTTCAATTTCTTTGATAGAACTTCAATGTGATGTTTAAAGTTCAGATTACTGTCCAACCAAAAGCCCAGATATTTGTAGGTATCGACAAACTCAACAGAGACGCCATCAAGGGTGTCAATGGAGAGGCAAAGGATGCTGACTTGGGAGCAAAAAGCATTGCTTTGGTTTTCTTACTGTTCAAAAGCAGTTTGGAAAGCAACTATCCTCCCTGAGACATGGCACTGCATTGTGGCATCATCCCATTTGTCACCGTTGCCAGGGCAACATCTACTCGGAGATTTGGTCTGAACATCCTCTGCGGCCACACACAGAGAGCAGCTCTCGTACTGAGCACACGTGACCATGTCCTCTGTGGCGCAGCTCTTCCACCGTGTGTCTGTCCAAACAGACTGTGGTGCTGCCCCTCCCCCTCTGTTGCTGCCTGGCTAGCGCTGAAATGGGCCAGCTGTGCTCGTGCTGTCCCAGCTCAGCTCAGCCTGGTTTGTGTCCCTTCCCCTCCCTCCCACGTTGCACAACCTCCTCCGCGGCCCCTGGTATGGGCAAACAGAACCTGACAGCCTAAGTGCATCTATACGTGTTGCCACGCAGACTACTACCAATGAAGCGTCAGGATATGGCAGCACCGTCAGTGATTGGTCAAGAAATGGGAATGGCAAGGTGCGATGACATGATGAAGAATAACTGAGTGAATGCAGTGATGCAATGCTGAATGAAAGTCTCAAATGTCCGTTTGGAGAGCGGGTACAAGAGCAGCCTGATGGGGATCATTTGTGAACTGGCGTAACACGGCTAACATGGCTTACTGTTATACTTTGAAGGACTCTGAATTGGAGGTTAAGTTATACAATATCCATTTGGTGTCCAGCCTGCTAGCAAAACAGAATGAAAAGGTCTAGTGCTGAAACAATGAATCCGTTAAGCAACTCGTCAATCAACAGAAATGTCATTTTCAACTAATTTGTTAATCAAAAAATGTCAAACATTGAATATGTAAAAGCTTTCTAAATCTGAGTATTTGCTGCTTTCTCCTTTTTATACCATCGCAAATGTAACATCATTGGGTTTTTGACAGTTTGACTGGTAATCTGATGACATCACTTTGTCACATTTATCTAGAAAATATTCCCGGAATGAATGGATAGTAAAAAATGGTTGTCAGTTGCAGCTTTAGGTATGAATATCTTAAGGTTTTTGTCACAACATTCATTCTGATGAATTGAGCTCTTAAAAAAATTCATGGGAATATGTATTTTATATTTTATAGACTTGTCCATTATCTCTAATACCAAAAAAAAGTTGAAGGAATGATTATGAAAATAGCGTGGCCCATTTTAAACAGAAGTAATCAGAAATGTTAATGAACTGAACTGGGTTACTCTATAGTTCTGCCGCTGACATGAACACACTGAAACAGGTTACCTGATAACTAGGTTATCTTTGACTGTAGGAACACGATTGTTGTGTAGATCTGAACTGAGATGTGGGCGGAACAATACACCAGTTTAAAGAAATAACTGGTGAGACTTCCTGACACCTAAGTAAGTAAGTTGTTTCCAGATGGGCTCTTCACACACAGCTGGTGGAAGTGGAGGCAGCATCGGGCCCAAAACACAGAGATTACAAGTGAAAACAAGGCACTAGCTGCAGGGCTCCGGCTTACACCCAGCTCCTCCGTTGACACGATAAACACACGAGATCCTTCACCTCAACAACCGTGATAACAGAGAGCTTCTACCATTGGAGGATGATAGATGTGGCTCCAAGCAGCCTAGGGGCCCGAGCCTGGAGCTCTGCAGCTATTGGAGGAATTCTTCTCTGGTAAATGATTTGCCTGTTGTGACATGCCAGTGGCAGGCAGGATTTCATCATGATGATAAGGCTGACGTGACTTTTGGTACCTAAGCATTAAGGTGTACCAGTTAGGCTTTTCACAATGACATTTAAGGCCGAACAAAGGCTGGTTAAGGAATATGAAGTGACTGTAGTTCAACCCAGATCTAAAGCCACCAGAGACTTTTGGGTGTGTTGTAATTAGAGCAGCGGCAGCCTGGAGGTGATGGAAGTGGAGCCATACAGGACGTTCACTGTAAATCCCACACTGTCTCCAAATAGAGATTAAAAGAACTCTAGTTTACAGTCTCAACTCATTTTAAATACTCCATCCTTTACCTCTTATCAGCTTTTACCTAGCAACCAACGCTACTTGTCTCATCTCGCTGAGCTAACAACTTTTTAACCACTGTTTTCCTGATTGAAACAAACTTGTGGAGCAAAAAGAAACACAAGCACCTAGCAGCTGAGTGAGAGGTGTTAGCTGATCAGCTACATCCAGGGTCCCGGCCCGGAGCACCCCCTCAGTCTGCTCCTGAGGGTGGTTAGGCTCTGCCACTAGCCTCTCAGTTAGCTGGTTGTGTAAAGGCAACATGAGGGCGGATTAAACACGCCAGCTAACACTGACCCGGGGAATGTGAAATAAAAACGGATCTCCCTAGGTTAGTAGAGTTTAGATTTGTGTGTTGCACGTTTATTATCTCTGGTTAGGATACAAATATTGACTATTTGCAAGTTAAGAAGTTTCTGTAATATGGCCTCTGGAATTTAAGAACATTATTTGGTGAATTAATAAAAACACAGCAAATATTCAATGATTGATGTGGGGGGAGCAGTGTGCAGAGACCAAACCCTGTGCATCACTAGTGCACATTGCACAGTCCAGCCGGGACCTGTCTGCTGGGTTGAAAGGCAGACCAAAGAAATGTCAGTCAGCTGGCTCGGCTGTGGATCTGAGGCAGATGTCTGAATGCATCTTTCTTCACGACTAAATGAACAGAGACTGGAACTAATGTCTGAAACACCATGCCACTCAAGATGTTTTGATTCATGAACTATTCATGTGAATGGTTCTTAAAAGTGGAATTTGAATTCAGTTGTGTTCACTGTATGTGTTGGACTGAGTGGGTGAGACTGGAATGTCCCTTTTAAACCATAACTGACAAACTTGTTTGAACTTTAACAAAAAAAGCTCCTGATAAGAAGATAGTATAATCATTCATTTTCCCTCATACAGGGGGTTATGTAACTTCCTGTCTCGAATGTGTCTGATTTAATGCTTTTAAGTTCACAGGTACATTTTATTTGTGGGAAACTATGCTCACATCCAGCTCTCTGGAAACACGGTAACTTTGGCAATCAAAGATGTCCCTACTTTTTCTTCTAAATCAGACTTACACATCCAAACATATAGTAAATGGTACATAGTAACGGTCGAAGAAAAGCAGTAGAGAGCCCGGGGGGAACCACCGGCGGTGACCATCCTTTGCTCAGATTGTCCTCTCAGGCCATCGGAGACAGAAACTGTGTGGCAAACACACATAATAAGATAAGATGGACTTTTATTAATCCCTCGTGGGGAAATTGTTTCTCTGCATTTGACCCATCCTGTGTTAGGAGCAATGTGGGGAACGGTGCCTTGCTCAGGGACACCGCGGTAGCACTTGGTCTTGCCGGGACTTAATGATACCTACACTAGTGGGGTACGCATAGGTTATGTCATAGAACAACATGTGAAAACTTCTCCCACTTGTGTTACCACAGACCTTTTTTGAGGAGTTGAGGGAACTGAAAGTGGTGGAATGCTGACTCATTTCTGAATGATACTCATTCCTGCATCACTCTACCAGACTTCCACATAAAATGTACTGAATGTTACCTTAGAGACAATGATTAAACCAGCGAGCCACTGCACTTACATATTGCAGCATACTTATACTACTTCAGATATATTTTACTTTTATTTCAAACTACTGTACACATTGTTTTATTGTATAGCAGAGGTGGGACCAAGTCATTGTTTTGCAAGTCCAAGTCAAGTCTCAAGTCTTTGCGCTCAAGTCCAAGTCAAGTCTCAAGTCTTTGCGCTCAAGTCCAAGTCAAGTCTCAAGTCTTTGCGCTCAAGTCCAAGTCAAGTCTCAAGTCAGGATGGGCAAGTTCAAGTCAAGTCCAAGTCCTAAACTTTGACAAAACGAGTCATAAACAAGTCATTATGTGTTTTTCACCAAATGTAATGACATCGATCAACAGAATAATACTTAATAATCAAACTGCTCTTTATTAGTCACATTAATAATTTAATAATCAATTTTCTCTCTGCTGGTAAATTAACGTGTGTTTTTCTATTTTAAGAGGGATCAGTAAGGAAAGGCTACCGTGACGGTTTGATTCAGAAGGAGTTTAATGTATAAGATCCCTGATGTTGAGGTAACCAGAATGTTTATTTCCACTGTGTACCACATGTTGTAAGGGACCCACAATCTATCTTTATGCAAGGGATAAAGTGCAGCCAGGCGTCTCTATGGGGAAGAGAACATCTGCATCTAGATCCCTCTGCAGGTGGTACTTTAACTATAGTTTGATGCTAATACTTTTGTACTTTTACTTGTAACATTTTGAATGCAGGACTTTTTATTGTAACCAAGTATTCCTACACTCTGGTACTTTTGTACTCAAGTACAAGATCTGAACTTCTCCCACCTCTGGCAATAAATCCTGAGTGGTTACCAAAAAGAAAAACCTGCTCTGAAGATTATTTTCATTTTACAAATCCTGCACTCAGCTTTGCTTTCTCCAATATCATTGAAAAGCAGCCAGATGCTGCTTCTTTTTTGGGTTTTCGCTCATTTCTTGACTTTTTCCGACGCGCTTGCATTTAAATCCGTCTCCCCATCGCTCTGTGCAGCTGGCCTGTACCACTACACATGCTGTGCCCCCCCACCCTTCTTTCACATAATGGTATGATCCTAGTGTGTCCTCGCCAGTGTTGGGCAAGTTACTTCCAAAATGTAATATATTACATATTACTTATTACTCTCTTTTGAAAGTAATAAGTTACATTACAATATTACTGTCTCTGAAAAGTAATGAGTTACACTACTTTAGTTACTTTTGAGTTACTTTCACCAAAATAACTGCAAAAGAATGGCTAGGTATTTTAAATGCTAAAATGTAGTTTAGTGCAGCTCATTATACATCCAGTGAAGGGCGATGTGGTAGCATAACAACTGTGTAGGCCCTTAAGGCTACTAACAACTTGTATTACACGGCTTAGTTGAATACTCGATTCTGATTGTAAATGCTTAACATGTGACACGTTGTTAGTACAGTACAGACCACTGTCAAGGACTATAATGAAGGTTGCTAAGGAGGATCCAGAAAGAGAAAGGAAAAGAGGTTAAAAGACGGAGCGCTGGACGCAGGGTCGGCGTCATGGGGGGTCATTTGCGGGCCATGCCCCCCCAAATGAGTCACTGTGCCCCCCCAACGCAGGGTGGGCAAGCCTTGCCACTTTGCCGTTTTTTTTTTTTTAATCATATAAGTTAAAACATTTCCACTAAAAGTTTTTTGTGTGAAATACATCAGAAATAAAGAATACAAATATAAAACACAGCCTGAGGTGTGCTCACTGCTGCTCTCTGATTGGTGTGTTGCTTGACCAATGACCCCCGACCTTTGTTTTGTTATCATTACGTGGCTGTGTGTTTAGATGAGAGCCCAGTGGCGATCTGTCCATCTGTTACACTGATTATACAGTAAAGCCATAGAAAATAATATGATATACCGTACAGTACAAGTACTTCTGGGTCTCTGTGTTTCATTCAAGCTCAGCTCTGTGTGTGTGTGGCACGAGCGCATTTTGTGAGTGCGTGAGCGGTAACGTGGAATGTTGTTAGCATCTGGTTAGCTAGCTATGCTAACGGATATAAAGAGCTGTTTCTACACCAAGGTGGAGGAGAGTCCTCTCCTGTCAGACTGAGAGGATCTTATAACCTCAGCTCAGTGAGGTAAGGACTCTCTCAGTGTTTAGAGAGTTCACTTTAGTGTAAGTTATCTCAGTGGGTCTCAAACGGTTTGGTCACCATTTATGTAAACAAGTATTTGCGAGGAACACCTTTATATGATCATTATAGTTATTAAAGAATAAGAGAATAAATGAAAAACGGGTATGAAATACTATAGGACAGTAACACAAGAATAGAGTTTAAAAGGGGAGTGATTAGTAAAATATACATAAAGAAAAAGTAAATCTGTGTACAGTTATGTTTCATATGGATGCTGAGAGATGTAGGCTATCCATAGATCTCTCCACTTTGCTCTCAAAGTGCACCAGATTGATGCATTTAACTTCAATATTTTAAAAAACATCTTCCCGGGGGAGCATGCCCCCAGACCCTCCTAGAGGAGGTTAGGTCCACCCCCACCTAAAACCTGTTCACATGGATAGGATACTAAATACATTTGCACACTTTTTATATGGTGGCCTATGTCCATATGTTTCTGTTTTGGTGGTCGTGCCACAACCGTGCACGTATGCACAAGTCATAGGTGCACTATGAAATAGCACTACACCCCTGCAATGTGTGTGAAAGACAACAGACTTTACAGCATGTTTTTTTAAATTGAAGTTGCGTTGGTGTTTGTGTGTTGGTTGTTGACGACAGTGTGTGCCCCCCCTTGGTAAATGATTGCCCCCCCATTCGATTTGTTCTAGAGCCGACCCTGGCTGGACGTCAGATAAATCACCAGAAGAAGGCAGACAGGAAGTAAACACTAACAGGACACGGAATGGGCTCTGTAGTGTGTTTAGTATATGGCCGTGTACAGGCCCGGGTCCAGAACAAAATGACTCAGGGTGCCTCTGAGATTACAGGGGGCGCAGCAGTAGCAGGTTTACATAAGCAATAGTGGCCGGCAACAGCAATGAAAAATAGCATTGATGGTCCCCAATGAACAGATTATGGCATTTGTTATGTTTTGAAACCAAGCAAGTGAGAACATTTCAAGTGAGTTAAAAGTGCAATCCTGAAATATGTCATATAGTCCAAAGTGGACTATGGCAAAGAAAAGTACAACAGCTTCAAAACTGTACTGATAAAACAAATGAGAACATATTGTAAATCAAGGCACATATTATTTAAACCAGCTCATGGTTTGAAATGGCAAACATTGAAAAGCAAAAGTATTATTAAAACCATGTACTACATCATCACCTTGGTCCCATCATATACTCTGGGAAGAGAATATTTACTGTGCTTGAAAACTGGATCACATCATCATGTGAAGTTGACTTTGTGACCTGGAGAACATTTCAGCTGCAACATCAGCTCGTTGATAAGCTTGGGATATGAGATCTTTGTGTAGCCATTCGTGGTGAAGGCATCTGTGCTATTGTATGCATTATGTTTGACCCAACATTTCTACAGGCATGGCAGAATATGGCACTATTTTACATGAATATTCTAGCCCTTGTCTATTTGTATATCACGAGCTGCAAAATGACCGCCTAACCCCGCTGTACAGGCCGGTACTTGTTTAGATATACCTGGGCAGGCTCTGTTTTGCCGTGGTATCCTGGCACCTGCGGGCCGCAGAGGGGCGGCGTAGTTTGGGGCGACGAAGACTGCTGCTCCGGGGGCGAGGGCGGCGAGTCAGGCGGGAGTAAGCTAGTGTCCACAACGTGATGTCCCCATCTGACCTGTTGCTACTGTCTGCAGTAGATGCAGTGTTGCTGGCGTTTAGTGATGGTTGCTTTAACCATTTTCGTATAAATGATTATCCACAGATGTGTGTCACTGCTGTGGAAGCACTTTGGAAATGATGCACGCGCAGCGGAGCAGGTCACGCGCACCTGACACAATTTGTTGTTTGTATTTTTCGCTCCGTTCTCTTTTTTGAATAGAGGGTGCATAACATTCAACTGCCCGAAGATCCCGACACGAAGCCTGAAGGGTAAACACACCAGGTTTACTAATCTACCCGCACAATTTGTCTCTGGTGTCCGAATGTCTCGCTATGTTAGTACATTCTTAAAAAAGAAAACACCATTTAATTTCGGGTTAAAATGTGTTGTAACTGCGTTACTGAGCATTGTAACGGGTAATATATTACCTATATTTCATAAGTAATGCGTTACTTTTTGCTGTAACGAAGTAATGTAATATATTACTGTAACTCCGTTACTTTTGTAACGCGTTACACCCAACACTGGTCCACGCATATGATTGGTCGCATGGTGGCTCCGCTAAATAAAGTCCCGCCCCTGCCTGCATGGATTCACAGCAAGAGTAGGAGCGGCTGGAGATTCTGCTCTCCCTGACTGGAGTCTGCTCTTCTAGCGGCATCTCGCGATCGGCGTGTTGGAGACCTCTGAATTAAATGATCAAGTCACCTCAAGTCAGAAGGCTCAAGTCCAAGTCAAGTCCCGAGTCATTGGTGTTCAAGTCCAAGTCGAGTCGCAGGTGTTTTGTGATTTTGTCAAGTCGAGTCTCAAGTCATCAAATTGGTGACTCGAGTCTGACTCGAGTCCAAGTCATGTGACTCGATTCCACACCTCTGTTGTATAGTACACTATGTTTTTATGTTCAGTAGAATGGTATATTAGAGAGTATTCAATATTGTATAATGTTTAGATACTCCTCTGGATATAGGTCATTGCTCCTGAGAATATGTAGTTATTTTTATTTTGTAATTCCTGTAGACTCTCTCTCTCTCTCTCTCTCTCTCTCTCTCTCTCTCTCTCTCTCTCTCTCTCTCTCTCTCTCTCTCTCTCTCTCTCTCTCTCTCTCTCTCTCTCTCTCTCTCTCTCTCTCTCTCTCTCTCTCTCTCTCTCTCTCTCTCTCTCTCTCTCTCTCTCTCTCTCTCTCTCTCTCTCTCTCTCTCTCTCTCAAACAAGGGTAAAGTGCTGTGGTGTGTGGCCTAGCATTGCTATACTTGTGGGGACCTAAAACTGTCTACACAGTCACGTGTGTAATGGTTAAGGTTAGGATAAGTCTACAGGAAATGCATGTAAGTCAATGTAATGTCCCCTGAAGTGATGTATACATGGTGTGTGTGTGTGTGTGTGTGTGTGTGTGTGTGTGTGTGTGTGTGTGTGTGTGTGTGTGTGAGTGTGTGAGCCGCAGCACTGACCGGGTTGACAGGTGCCGGTGGAGGTGGAGTTGGAGCAGGGACAGGGTGCACAGGCCTGGGGGGGGTCAGCCCCCGGGCTGCGGTAGAACCTGGGCTTACACACCTCACAGTTGTTGCCCTCGCAGTTCAGGCACACTCCTGCAGGACAGAACAAAGATCACATGATTAAAGGATACAGTAGATTGCCTCTTTATTTTGTGTGGCAATATTAGAACAATACAGAGACACAGAAGTATCAAGCTCTTGTATATAAATTATTAGTATTGCAAATAGAAATTCAAATGTTGGTAACAACCGTTTTTAGTCTAAGATTGTGCTGATTCTTTTCAGGTGATTCTCAAACAATAGGGGATATTTCCTGGACGTGCACAAAATGTGAGATAAGTTGGCTAGATGAGCATTTTACTTTATAAGGGTTGACAATGCATAATCATTCCAACAGTATGGGTTTTGCCGTTATTAGATTGGTGTGTTTTCAGAGGAAAATCATACCGAGTGGAACGGATCAGGTTTTTAAACAAGGCTAACTCCTTATCAAAAAGCTCAGTACTTATTTATTCCTCATGATTCTTAGAATTGTAACATTTTACTTATCAAGAGCAAAGAATTAAGCAAAGAGGGAAGACAAACACAGACATTTCTTTTAGAAGCCTGTCCTTGCTCTCTTATTTTTAGTGTATATCTAAGAGAATATTGAGATGGAGGAGAAGGGATTTCACCAGTCTTGCGTGCACATTTTACCCCAGTGTGCACACAGACTGCAATAAGATATTACAGCGTTATGTTACCTGAGAGTTTAACCATGGGGCAAAAAAGGGTCTGCAAATCAATCTTTATGAAACCTAATCCTGACACGTTTGCACAGCCATGTTATGCCTTGCATTACTGACTTGTGATATATTTTATCATTATATTTTTTAACATATAACAACAAATTCATGATTGTTTGTTGTCCTGGCTACCCATTCAAATCAGTTAATACTGATTATTACACATTAGAAATGTAGGAGGAAAAGAAAAGAGACAAGATGAGAAAGAAGAAAGAATATTGTGCTATTTTATCACATCAAGTTGTTCTGTTTGCAGTGGGGGGGGGGGGGGGGGGGAGAGCGAGAATACGAATATATATGATATGAATACATAACTAAAAAAGTAGAAAATAAATAAACCACTCATCTCTCATATATAGGATAGGGTCTTACACGTGAAGCCGTTCAGCGTTATTAATTAAGTTGATGAACATTCATAAACTTTCCCATCTTTAGGTCCAATCCACACAGACAATTTAAATTCCATAGACTGAATGACTAATTGTCGTATTTTTTAATCCAACAATACAGTAATTAAATGTTGATGTAAATATTTGTGAAGGGGTTTTCACTACAATGCTGTTTGCAGTGGAGCTTGTGCCTGTGGTGGAGTTGTTGTGCCTCCATAGATAGGACCTAACCTGAAGGATGCTTCGCTTGCTTTATCTGAGTAACACTGGTTCAACCCATGCATTAACCCAGTGTCAACAGAGGAGCTGCTAATAGGCTCATTTAGCTGCTGGAGGCTCTGAGTCTGCTGGAGGCTCTGAGTCTGCAGCAGACTCCACTACTGCTTAAAGTGTTGTTAAAGAGGGCTTTGGGTTCGGTCTGGAGAAAGGTGCTTTCCTACACCAAATGATGGACCAGTGATGAGTAATAACAGATTTTAACATACTGCTGTTGATGTGAAATGATGGGTTTTGATTGGGTGAACTTAGGCCAAGAGGAAGTTGGCCTATGCTTTTATTCTTCACTGAGGGATTCCTTTGACCTTACTGTGCACCTGGCACACTATCTGCTCTTTCCATAATATCTCTAAACATGTGTGCATTCAAGGTTCAGAGGTGAGTATTACATCACTTTAAAATTGGAAAAACTTGTGTTCCTGTAGAAAAGATGAACTAAAAATCTTAATTTTTCTCTGCATTCTTTTTTACAGCATGTAAATCTGATTCAGCTGAAAACAAAAGGTCAGTGTGGGGGCTACCTGTCTCTGTCCTGTTGGAAGTGACGGGTCCCTGTCATGTTTATCTAAGGACCCCCTGTTTGGGAGACTGTACAATAAGCATTTGCACAATGTGCTCCTCAGTAAGTGGGGAGAACAGGGTGAGTCTTTAAGGGGGAGCTTTAGAACCTGAGCTTTGTTAATCCACAGTACACTGAGCCCAGATACAGCCCTCCATCTGCCTGTCACTAGCTGGAGTCTAGTTTCCTGACCACTGATAGGGCTTTCACACCAACGCGGTTCCCGTTCTAGCTCCGTGCTAGAGCTTTTCTGGTTCGGAACCGGTTTTTCTTTTCAGCCCCCGTTTTGTTCACACCGCCCAGAGCCCGACTGGTGCTGCCGCTGCTGCGTCATGACGTCACCGTTCACGTCTCTCACTACAACAACAACAACAACAACAACGGGGGACTGCGTCGGGTCGATGATCGTGTTGCTTTTAATCATACGAAGCCAGATTAAATTAAATAACGACTTCTCCAACCTTGTACTTTTCTCCAGAGTGCCGTGGTTCATTGTTTATTAATGTGTTTCTGCGGCATTTACCGACCGCTGCAGTGTTGGCTGCTCTTCCACGGGAGTTTATTCTCTCGTTAGCTCCCGGTTAGCTCACACTGCAGCGGCCGCTCTAAAGTATTCACTGTCCGACTGTCACACAAGCAGCTGATACATATCCCCAGTTCCCCTTAAGTGAATGTGTGTCAGTCTGAATTGGCGCTGTTTGGCATCACAACGCTTTTACAAAAGTGTCTCTGGTATAAAATGGGTGATGTTAGCATAGCAACCGAGACTAAACTGACTATATTGACTACTTGTTGCTATCCTATTGTGGCATAAGCCGTTTTCTACAGGCACATTTTACCGGCGTATTTTTATTATGATTCTACTTGTGATAGTCGGACACGACAACCTGTGCAGCCCATGTATTGATTCCATCCGATAGCTGCTATAATACAAAACAAAACGTCTGCCTCTCTCCACAATGATCAATATCAGTGAACGGATGGTCAAAGTAAGGTACAAATAAACAGAATCACACGAAGCCTGGTTAGTGTTGCCTGACTTTATAAAGTGTCTTTTTTTTTTACAAGTGTGTGTTCGCGTTCTAGTCACTTTGCTCAGCGCTACTGCTTGTTACAACTTGCCGTACTCGCCTTTAACTGTTAGCTCAGGTTAATCTCGCCCCCCTCCGACGTAAGCGTGACGTATGCGGTTCTTGCTTCTAGACCGACAATTTTTTTTGGTGCTTGAAACGAACCGGATTCTGGAGCTTAGAGGCGGCTCCGCTGCGGTGTGAACAGGAAAAACCGGTGCTTTTCAGGTTCTAGCTCCGAACCGGCCCTGGAACCGCGTGGGTGTGAAAGCCCCATGAGAGGTGGCAGCAATCCTCCTTCACATATGATTGGGGAGAGGAGGATCACCTTAAATCACAATGGAAACGGGGGTTCTGGTTCCTCTGTAAATATTCACTTCAGACACACTGGGGGGTTTGTGTACTTTGTGTTGGTGTCTATCTTCAGCATATACAGTTGCAAGAAAAAGTATGTGAACCCTTTGGATTCTCCAAACATAGCATGGTGTGTTCCTTCCAAACAACTCAACTTTGGTTTCATCTGTCCACAGAATATGTTGCCAGTAGTGCTGTGGAACATCCAGGTGCTCTTTTGCAAACTTCAAACGTGCAGCAATGTTTTTTCTGGACAGCAGTGGCTTCCTCCGTGGTGTCCTCCCATGAACTCCATTCTTGTTCAGTGTTTTACGTATCGTAGATTCGTCAACAGAGATGTTAGCATGTGCCAGAGATTTCTTTAAGTCTCTAGCTGACACTCTAGGATTCTTCTTCACCTCATTGAGCATTCTGCGCTGTGCTCTTGCAGTCATCTTTACAGGACGGCCACTCCTAGGGAGAGTAGCAACAGTGCTGACCTTTCTCCATTTATAGACAACTTGTCTTACCGTGGACTGATGAACATCAAGGCTTTTAGAGATACTTTTGTAACCCTTTCCAGCTTTATGCAAGTCAACCATTCTTAATCGTAGGTCTTCTGAGAGCTCTTTTGTGCGAGGCATGGTTCACATCTGGCAATGCTTCTTAAGAATAGCAAATTCAAAACTGGTGTGTATTTTTGATAGGGCAGGGCAGCTTTAACCAACACCTCCAATCTGGTCTCATTGATTGGACTCCAGGTTGGCTGACTCCTGACTCCAATTAGCTCTAGAAGAAGACTTTAGCCTCGGGGTTCACATACTTGTTCCACCCTGCACTGTGAATGTTTACATGGTGTGTTCAATAAAAACATGAAAACATATCATTGTTTGTGTGGTATTAGTTTAAGCAGACTGTGTTTGTCTATTGTTGTGACTTAGATGAAGATCAGAACACATTTTATGACCAACTTATGCAGAAATCCAGGTAATTCCAAAGGGTTCACATACTTTTTCTTGCAACTGTAGTACCCAGGTGCTAACTTACACAAAGCTAATGGCTTAAAGTTATTAGGAACTTAATGAGCATCATATTGGCAAACATCGGGCTGTTAAGTAACTCAAAATCCTCATGCAAAGGAACCACATAAAACGTGCTGCGGTCCATAAAGGCACCAATCAGCATGTCATTGTGTTAGGGTTTCAGAGAGGAGATATGGACACATCACAAAGCTGACGGTGAATTAATAGTGATACATTAGATGAATGTCACTAAAGACAGTCTAACAAAAATATGCTGACATTATTTTCGACTATAGGATAATTCTATCTCATTAATATACTTGATGTCAGTTTAATCAAAGTATATTGTATAAAGTTATCACCTGTTTCCACAGGTGGGAAGTAACTAAGTACATTTACTGAAGTACTGTACTTAAAAGTAAAATGTTGAGATACTTGTACTTTACTTGAGTATTTATATTTCATTATATTTTGTACTTCTACTCCACTACAGTTCAGAGGTACATGGTGTACTTTTCCTCCACTACATGTATTAATACCTTCAGTTACTTTACAGATGAATGATGTGAAATATAACCAAGTGTTAAATCAGACTTTAGTTCCACCTGGAGTAAATCCACAAGCTACCCTGCAGTATACAAAGTCATTCAAACTAGCTGCACCTTCACCAGCTTTGAGAACACTTTCATGATCAATCATTATAAAACATATCATATATATTATTCTGAAATGGACCAATCTGCACAACGACTACTTTTACTGTCGCTACTTTCACTATATTTTGATGATAATACTTTTCTACTTTTACTTGAGGAACATTTTGTACTTTTACTGTAACAGAGTATTTATACACTCTGGTACTTCTACTTTTACTCAAGTACAAGATCTGAGTACTTCTACTTTTACTCAAGTACAAGATCTGAGTACTTCTACTTTTACTTAAGTACAAGATCTGAGTACTTCTACTTTTACTTAAGTACAAGATCTGAGTACTTCTCTTCTTCTATTTTATAACAATCATGAGTGCTGAATTGCTGGATTTTGAATTATTGCACAAAATAAAGAGGGACCTGGAAGTGGTCAAATGCTAACTCATTTCCGGGTTCTAAGACTCGTTCCTGACCCACTCTGTTGTGCATCAGTCTAACAGTAACACATGGACTCACCCGACTGTGGGTGGCAGGAGTTGGTGTGGTTCTGACACTGGCAGGGCCGGCAGCCAGTGCTGCTGAAGTAGAAGAACCCCGGGTGGCATTCGTCACATTTTGGTCCATACACTCCGGTCTTGCACACACATATCCCTGAGCTGAAAGAGGCAGAACATACAACACAATCAATAGAATAGATTTTTCAGTGTGATGTGAGCTGAGTGTGTTTGCTTTTGGAATGCCATCATGGCAGCTGATGTCCAGACTGTCATGGTGATTCCACACTTGACTTCCCACAGGTTCTCCAATCACCCATCTGCTTTCTCTAACCTGTTCCAGGTATGAAGCCTGTGGGAAGCACACTCATATCGTTCTCCCCCAACATGTTGGGCATGTGTAGCTCGGCCTGCTGCTCGTGTCCAGCAGCACACAATATAAAAACGCTATTCATAGTTTGGGCTTATTTAGAGATATTCATCTCTGAAATTGTTGCTGCTGACACACAAATGTAGTATTTGCTGATCGAAGCAATAATTAAATTATATTACAAAAGTTCTACATCGTTTTGTCTTTTAAAATACATTGTACAGTTCTATATATTAGACAATACAAAAACTACACGGTGCAGTTTTTATTTAAATTACTTTTAGCAGACAAAAAATAGAGTCCATTACCAACAGCATGCATCTGAAACAAATCAGATAGAGTTGCCGAGTGGAAATGCAGACGGACTGGAGCCAGACTCCAACATTCACACGCAATACTCCTCACAATTGTAATTATGAAAATAAGCTGTGCAATTTCCCCAACAGCAATAGCAGCTGAGAGACACTGAACATCCTGTGAAATGAACCATCTGTCTCACTGCTCCTTTACCCAATCAAAGCCACTCCACCATTAATTAGCAGCTCCAGTGATTTCAGCACACAATCATTCAAATAAATCCAGTATCAGTCGATATTTGAATAGAACCAAAACCAAGGAATCAGACCTTTTGTATAGGCTTCATGTGTTTTACATAACAGTATGATTGGTATCAGCTAAGAAAATATCAGTGGATAATGCTCCAGCAGTTAAATCCAATTACATTTGAGCTCTTCTGCAATAATACACACATGAATAACTTAGTGTCTTTTCCTGTTTGGATCTGCGCTCTCAGCATCCTTCGTAGCTGTCTGTTACTGCATGCTCCTTCCTACATGTGGGAATAGGGAGAGGCTTTATTTCTTCCCAGTGAGAAATCATCCATGGCTCTCAGATCCCGCCCACACTCAAGGTCATTTCCTAACGCTAAATAAAGCCTGACCAGCCCTCCAACCCAGACAATGGACTCAGAAACTTAATCTGAGGACAATAACTTCAAAACAATTGAAATAAATCACAAGTGACTGGGAGCACTTTCCATGAGCGTGTGCGTGGGTCTTCATACAATCCAGGCTTTGTTAAAACAACTGCACTTAATGCAAATGAAGGGGCCCGGGGCCATGCTTAGTGGGGCGTGGGCACTGCTAGGAATAAGGCTGGGAGATCAACAGTCCTCTTTCTTCCAGCTGAACACACACACACACATACACACAACAAATATGTGCATGCGGCATCATGACCCTAATGCTGTGGAGTCAGAGAGACCATTTCCAACGGTCACACAGAGTGAGAAAAAAAGCTGGATTTCAAAATGTCATCATAATCTAAAAACTGAAAATGATTGCGTCCTCAAAAGTCAATATTGTTGGCGGTGTAAGTCATGAGATCACACTGTCAGTTAGCAATATTCATCAGCATCAATGACAACAAAAGACATACAATTCTACTAGAGTAAGAAAAAAGGACACATTGGGTTTAAGAAATCCCATTGCAACATTTGTTTGGATATTAAAATACTAAATATATATATATATGTGTAATATTTGATCGACTGGCCTTTTGCATTTCCTTCACTCTGACTAAACCAAAGTCTTGCACTATAATACAAATACAATGATATTGCACAACCTGTAGAATACGTTCTTTTTAAACATGTTTAGTTATATATGTACATAAGTATATGTAAATCTTTTTTTTATTGGTATATACAGTATGTTCTATGTGTGTATTGTGTCAAGAGGCTATAACCTACATTGTATTGTGAAAACCTATTTTGTAAAAGAAAAGAAAACACAATTTTACCCAAGTGTTAATGCGTCTTCTGCACATTCATTCAGGATCAGATGAATCTCAAATAAGAAACTGTTGGAGAATTATCTATACAGCAAATTAAATGTGCTACTAATCAAGAAACTTCAGTCCAATGTCACCATAACACAGTCCTGCTTAATGTTCTTAATCCACCAATATACTCAAGAGACTAAATATTAGATATTAATAAGATTAGATAGGATAAAGAGTAATATTAGAGCTTTTATAAGTCATGGGGGGGCTGGGGTGTGGCTGTTATTGTTTTGGTGTGATTTCATTGACCTGGCGCTCTGTGTCAGATGCTAAGTAGGTCACTGTGACATGAGCGATGAAGCTTAACCCCATTCTGCTGCCTGTCGGCTGCACCGAGTGGACGAGAGCAGACAGCAGGCATCATCTGAGCAACAGGAAGTGGTCACCACTTTAATGACCCAGAGGTGAGTGTCTGCTACACTCAGCAGGTTTAGTTGCATTGCTGGGTGTGAAAGGGTGTGCACGTCAGCAGAGCATGATCCTCCTCCTCAACACAAGCATGGGTACATCCAGATATTCAGAGACATTCCTACTCATGTAGTCAGGTGACATCGGAATGCCGTGTAGCTTGTTAACTGTCATGGTATAATGTTTGGGGAAACATCAAATATAGTGCATGTAACAGGGTTAGTGCCACTCAGGTTTGAGTTACTAAAACATTCAATTAGAAACTACAAAGAAAATCTAAAAATCTAAAAGATTGTGAAAAATGATAGTTTAACATCTCAGCCAGAATTGTTTTGGAGGTCGCCGCTTAAAGGAATTTCTTTCTGTGTTGGCAGTGTTACCTGAAATGATTGAAAAATGAAATTATAAATGTGTCGGCCCTATCACAAACTAAGCTTAGCTCAAAGACTGGAGACTGCTAACTCAAACAAAAGTGAAAAAAACACTAGTTCCATCAAGTTGTTCAAGTTGTTTTTTTGTGAGCATAATGCCCACAAATCCACCCAAGAGTCAGTGGCTTTGGTTGGCGATGGAGTTGTAACAAACCAAACCAAGCCAACGTTCTGATACAAAGTTAGAGATGCAGATCCATTCACTGACAGAGCAGCTGAGAGCCAACAAATAGATCCAGGGGTCACTGCCTCCACCCGACCGCATCACCCCCATCCTCCACCACCTCCACTGGCTCCCCCCACCACATTGACTTTAAACTATTACTTTTTGCCCTCAACAACCTTGCCCCCCCACCTCAGTGACCTCATCAAACCACAAACCCCCACCCGACGCTTACCTACTGCAGCCCATCAGGACCAAGCTCTGGACCTGGGAGGACAGGGCCTTTGCAGCAGCCCCCCTCCCTCTGGAAGGATTGTTTCAGACTCGTATGGATGTAATCATTTACAAAATTCACAACATCTTTTTATCCAACCAAATATTCTGCCTTAGTCGAAATAAGCTTTTTTTTAGAACAATATTGAGTTGTTAAAAAAGTGTTTTCTCTCCCTCTTGCTGTAGGCACACACCGGCGTTACTTTATGCAAATAGAGGATTTTGTGTATTTGTTTTTATTAGGGTCGTAACTGTTGTTGACGTATTTCCAAAACATGGATGTTAACAGGTGCTGATACTTTATATCTTGGTTCACCACTGAAAACAAGTTTCTGGAAGCTGCTTAGCATGCAATGTGTTTTATCGCCTGTAATTATTTTACAGATATTTCAGCCAAAATAACAATTCCAGTGTACAAGCAACTTGATATAAATGCTCCAAACCAGATCTGGAGCATTTCTTCCTTTTTAGAATGATAACAAAAAAAGGAAGGTTAAACGACAGGGTAAGAATTGTGCCCTCATATATCTGTTGAGCAAATCAAATAATAGAATCAGATACTGCGACCAATGCAGAGTCAAAATACATGGATGGCAATAATGCATCCACTGCAGTGACACATGCAAAATCAATATTTCATTACAGCCATGGAGTAGAGAATAGAGTATTGTAAAAATAAGCCCACAGGAGCTGACCCCAATTCAGTTCTGACTGAAATGTTATGACGGACAAAAGTGGTTTAAACAGCTCTTCTGTCAAATATCGGCATGACCATACACAACATATTGAACATTGAGTGTCTTTTTAAAAAGACATCGTTTGCACAAAGACTGCAGATAGAACACCAGAGCGTACAGGAGGGGGAAAGCAAAACATTGAATAAGGATGACGTTACAGACTTCATTTAATGAAAAAACAACATATATGTAAATTCATGGTTTGAAAAACTTGAATGGTAGACTACTGGATACCAGGGAGTCTTCTGTCCCCAGCGGATGAACCCTTTTTTGACCAATCGACTTAAAAATCTGCAAAAGAATCCCCATCAGCCTCAGCTGTACTTTTGGTGCTACTTAGCATATGTTAGCATGTTATCACACTAATTAAAGATGAGGAACATGTTTAACATTCTTGAAACATCAGCATCATAATATCGTCAATGTTAACATGATAGCATGCTAGGGTTAGCCTTTAGCTCATAGCATCACTGTGCCTTAAATTCACGCCGTGTCTCCTGGATTCTCCAGACAGCACACTCGGCTGCTTCGCCCTCACAGGAAATGTTGATCACCGTACCACATCATTTCAGACTGCTGAATTAACCCAATATCCATTTTTTCAAAAAAGTATAGTGGCATATTTAAAAAAAAAGCATGTTTAACTTTGTTGCTGCGTTTCATACACGGTCTAAATATTTTAGCCGTTATCCCCATATTTAACCCCATATGTTTACAATACTGTACTTCTGATTTCCAAAGTAGTCAGGCAACATATAATAACTAGTATTAACTAGCACAATCTGGCCATGCTGTGTTCTGTATTTCTATCATAAACCCATCACACTCAAATCTGTAAATGCTGAGTGAAACAGGATTCCATCCACTCGTATATCATACTTCCATCAGCCGGAATAACGTCAATTAAAGAGTGTCGAGCAGATGTAGGCACAGCTACATTTAGCAACACTTTAACACATTATGGACTTCCAAACTAAAGGAATGCCTTTGATGTTTGTCCATAGGGAAGCTGCATATCATGGTCTGTATCCTCTTAAAACACTACACCATACAGTATATATAGTTTGACTCATTTGGACTCTTAGTGTTTTAAGAGTCAAAATGATCTTGCACAGGGAATTTCTATTTTGTGCTTAATGACATATGGAAATATTTTGACTAGAGAGAAGGTCTTGCTCTTTGATTCGAAGGAACTGACGCAGATTTCTGATGTTTACATTGATGTTTGAACAAGCTGAAAATAAGTATTCTATTACCAGACCTAGCTGCTGGAAATATCTCCCTGTGATGTCATGCTGTCTACATTTGGCCAACACAACAACGGATCAAAAATGCATCGTTTCTATCAGGACAGCAGAGGCGGCGTCACGCCATTTACATGGACTGCCCCCCCCCCCCCCACGGGATTGTCCCACTCTCAATAGCTTCAAAGGTCAACTCAAAGAATGGTTGAGAAACAAACAGACGTGCAATCACCGCTAAATGCACTTTAACACAGGGGTATCTCCTCTTGCACTTTATGTAGCTCTTGTATCTCCTCTTGCACTTTATGTAGCTCTTGTATCTCCTCTTGCACTTTATGTAGCTCTTGTATCTCCTCTTGCACTTTATGTAGCTCTTGTATCTCCTCTTGCACTTTATGTAGCTCTTGTATCTCATGCACTTTATGTAGCTCTTGTATCTCCTCTTGCACTTTATGTAGCTCTTGTATCTCCTCTTGCACTTTATGTAGCTCTTGTATCTCCTCGTGCACTTTATGTAGCTCTTGTATCTCCTCGTGCACTTTATGTAGCTCTTGTATCTCCTCTTGCACTTTATGTAGCTCTTGTATCTCCTCTTGCACTTTATGTAGCTCTTGTATCTCCTCTTGCACTTTATGTAGCTCTTGTATCTCCTCTTGCACTTTATGTAGCTCTTGTATCTCCTCTTGCACTTTATGTAGCTCTTGTATCTCCTCTTGCACTTTATGTAGCTCTTGTATCTCCTCTTGCACTTTATGTAGCTCTTGTATCTCCTCTTGCACTTTATGTAGCTCTTGTATCTCCTCTTGCACTTTATGTAGCTCTTGTATCTCCTCTTGCACTTTATGTAGCTCTTGTATCTCCTCTTGCACTTTATGTAGCTCTTGTATCTCCTCTTGCACTTTATGTAGCTCTTGTATCTCCTCTTGCACTTTATGTAGCTCTTGTATCTCCTCTTGCACTTTATGTAGCTCTTGTATCTCCTCTTGCACTTTATGTAGCTCTTGTATCTTCTCTTGCACTTTATGTAGCTCTTGTATCTCCTCTTGCACTTTATGTAGCTCTTGTATCTCCTCTTGCACTTTATGTAGCTCTTGTATCTCCTCTTACACTTTATGTAGCTCTTGTATCTCCTCTTGCACTTTATGTAGCTCTTGTATCTCCTCTTGCACTTTATGTAGCTCTTGTATCTCCTCTTGCACTTTATGTAGCTCTTGTATCTCTTGCACTTTATGTAGCTCTTGTATCTCCTCTTGCACTTTATGTAGCTCTTGTATCTCTTGCACTTTATGTAGCTCTTGTATCTCCTCTTGCACTTTATGTAGCTCTTGTATCTCCTCTTGCACTTTATGTAGCTCTTGTATCTCCTCTTGCACTTTATGTAGCTCTTGTCTCTCCTCTTGCACTTTATGTAGCTCTTGTATCTCCTCTTGCACTTTATGTAGCTCTTGTATCTCCTCTTGCACTTTATGTAGCTCTTGTATCTCCTCTTGCACTTTATGTAGCTCTTGTATCTCCTCTTGCACTTTATGTAGCTCTTGTATCTCTTGCACTTTATGTAGCTCTTGTATCTCCTCTTGCACTTTATGTAGCTCTTGTATCTCCTCTTGCACTTTATGTAGCTCTTGTATCTCATGCACTTTATGTAGCTCTTGTATCTCCTCATGCACTTTATGTAGCTCTTGTATCTCCTCGTGCACTTTATGTAGCTCTTGTATCTCCTCTTGCACTTTATGTAGCTCTTGTATCTCCTCTTGCACTTTATGTAGCTCTTGTATCTCCTCTTGCACTTTATGTAGCTCTTGTATCTCTTGCACTTTATGTAGCTCTTGTATCTCCTCTTGCACTTTATGTAGCTCTTGTATCTCCTCTTGCACTTTATGTAGCTCTTGTATCTCCTCTTGCACTTTATGTAGCTCTTGTATCTCCTCATGCACTTTATGTAGCTCTTGTATCTTCTCTTGCACTTTATGTAGCTCTTGTATCTCCTCATGCACTTTATGTAGCTCTTGTATCTTCTCTTGCACTTTATGTAGCTCTTGTATCTTCTCTTGCACTTTATGTAGCTCTTGTATCTCCTCATGCACTTTATGTAGCTCTTGTATCTCCTCGTGCACTTTATGTAGCTCTTGTATCTCCTCTTGCACTTTATGTAGCTCTTGTATCTCCTCTTGCACTTTATGTAGCTCTTGTATCTCCTCATGCACTTTATGTAGCTCTTGTATCTCATGCACTTTATGTAGCTCTTGTATCTCCTCTTGCACTTTATGTAGCTCTTGTATCTCCTCATGCACTTTATGTAGCTCTTGTATCTCTTGCACTTTATGTAGCTCTTGTATCTCCTCTTGCACTTTATGTAGCTCTTGTATCTTCTCTTGCACTTTATGTAGCTCTTGTATCTTCTCTTGCACTTTATGTAGCTCTTGTATCTCTTGCACTTTATGTAGCTCTTGTATCTCCTCTTGCACTTTATGTAGCTCTTGTATCTCCTCATGCACTTTATGTAGCTCTTGTATCTTCTCTTGCACTTTATGTAGCTCTTGTATCTCCTCATGCACTTTATGTAGCTCTTGTATCTCTTGCACTTTATGTAGCTCTTGTATCTCCTCATGCACTTTATGTAGCTCTTGTATCTCCTCTTGCACTTTATGTAGCTCTTGTATCTCCTCATGCACTTTATGTAGCTCTTGTATCTCCTCTTGCACTTTATGTAGCTCTTGTATCTCCTCTTGCACTTTATGTAGCTCTTGTATCTCTTGCACCTTATGTAGCTCTTGTATCTCCTCTTGCACTTTATGTAGCTCTTGTATCTCCTCTTGCACTTTATGTAGCTCTTGTATCTCCTCATGCACTTTATGTAGCTCTTGTATCTCCTCGTGCACTTTATGTAGCTCTTGTATCTCCTCTTGCACTTTATGTAGCTCTTGTATCTCCTCTTGCACTTTATGTAGCTCTTGTATCTCCTCTTGCACTTTATGTAGCTCTTGTATCTCTTGCACTTTATGTAGCTCTTGTATCTCCTCTTGCACTTTATGTAGCTCTTGTATCTCCTCTTGCACTTTATGTAGCTCTTGTATCTCCTCTTGCACTTTATGTAGCTCTTGTATCTTCTCTTGCACTTTATGTAGCTCTTGTATCTTCTCTTGCACTTTATGTAGCTCTTGTATCTCCTCTTGCACTTTATGTAGCTCTTGTATCTCCTCTTGCACTTTATGTAGCTCTTGTATCTCTTGCACTTTATGTAGCTCTTGTATCTCCTCTTGCACTTTATGTAGCTCTTGTATCTCCTCATGCACTTTATGTAGCTCTTGTATCTTCTCTTGCACTTTATGTAGCTCTTGTATCTTCTCTTGCACTTTATGTAGCTCTTGTATCTCCTCATGCACTTTATGTAGCTCTTGTATCTCCTCGTGCACTTTATGTAGCTCTTGTATCTCCTCTTGCACTTTATGTAGCTCTTGTATCTCCTCTTGCACTTTATGTAGCTCTTGTATCTCCTCTTGCACTTTATGTAGCTCTTGTATCTCCTCTTGCACTTTATGTAGCTCTTGTATCTCTTGCACTTTATGTAGCTCTTGTATCTCCTCTTGCACTTTATGTAGCTCTTGTATCTCCTCTTGCACTTTATGTAGCTCTTGTATCTCCTCTTGCACTTTATGTAGCTCTTGTATCTCTTGCACTTTATGTAGCTCTTGTATCTCCTCTTGCACTTTATGTAGCTCTTGTATCTCCTCATGCACTTTATGTAGCTCTTGTATCTCTTGCACTTTATGTAGCTCTTGTATCTTCTCTTGCACTTTATGTAGCTCTTGTATCTCTTGCACTTTATGTAGCTCTTGTATCTCCTCTTGCACTTTATGTAGCTCTTGTATCTCCTCATGCACTTTATGTAGCTCTTGTATCTTCTCTTGCACTTTATGTAGCTCTTGTATCTCCTCATGCACTTTATGTAGCTCTTGTATCTCTTGCACTTTATGTAGCTCTTGTATCTCCTCATGCACTTTATGTAGCTCTTGTATCTCATGCACTTTATGTAGCTCGTGTATCTCCTCTTGCACTTTATGTAGCTCTTGTATCTCCTCATGCACTTTATGTAGCTCTTGTATCTCCTCTTGCACTTTATGTAGCTCTTGTATCTCCTCATGCACTTTATGTAGCTCTTGTATCTCCTCTTGCACTTTATGTAGCTCTTGTATCTCCTCGTGCACTTTATGTAGCTCTTGTATCTCCTCTTGCACTTTATGTAGCTCTTGTATCTCCTCTTGCACTTTATGTAGCTCTTGTATCTCCTCTTGCACTTTATGTAGCTCTTGTATCTCCTCTTGCACTTTATGTAGCTCTTGTATCTCCTCTTGCACTTTATGTAGCTCTTGTATCTCCTCTTGCACTTTATGTAGCTCTTGTATCTCCTCTTGCACTTTATGTAGCTCTTGTATCTTCTCTTGCACTTTATGTAGCTCTTGTATCTCCTCTTGCACTTTATGTAGCTCTTGTATCTCATGCACTTTATGTAGCTCTTGTATCTCCTCTTGCAATTTATGTAGCTCTTGTATCTCCTCTTGCACTTTATGTAGCTCTTGTATCTCCTCTTGCACTTTATGTAGCTCTTGTATCTCCTCTTGCACTTTATGTAGCTCTTGTATCTCCTCTTGCACTTTATGTAGCTCTTGTATCTTCTCTTGCACTTTATGTAGCTCTTGTATCTCCTCTTGCACTTTATGTAGCTCTTGTATCTCTTGCACTTTATGTAGCTCTTGTATCTTCTCTTGCACTTTATGTAGCTCTTGTATCTCCTCTTGCACTTTATGTAGCTCTTGTATCTCTTGCACTTTATGTAGCTCTTGTATCTCCTCTTGCACTTTATGTAGCTCTTGTATCTCTTGCACTTTATGTAGCTCTTGTATCTCCTCTTGCACTTTATGTAGCTCTTGTATCTCCTCATGCACTTTATGTAGCTCTTGTATCTTCTCTTGCACTTTATGTAGCTCTTGTATCTTCTCTTGCACTTTATGTAGCTCTTGTATCTCCTCTTGCACTTTATGTAGCTCTTGTATCTTCTCTTGCACTTTATGTAGCTCTTGTATCTCCTCTTGCACTTTATGTAGCTCTTGTATCTCCTCTTGCACTTTATGTAGCTCTTGTATCTCCTCTTGCACTTTATGTAGCTCTTGTATCTTCTCTTGCACTTTATGTAGCTCTTGTATCTTCTCTTGCACTTTATGTAGCTCTTGTATCTCCTCATGCACTTTATGTAGCTCTTGTATCTTCTCTTGCACTTTATGTAGCTCTTGTATCTCCTCTTGCACTTTATGTAGCTCTTGTATCTCCTCATGCACTTTATGTAGCTCTTGTATCTCATGCACTTTATGTAGCTCTTGTATCTCCTCTTGCACTTTATGTAGCTCTTGTATCTCCTCATGCACTTTATGTAGCTCTTGTATCTCCTCTTGCACTTTATGTAGCTCTTGTATCTCCTCTTGCACTTTATGTAGCTCTTGTATCTCCTCTTGCACTTTATGTAGCTCTTGTATCTCCTCTTGCACTTTATGTAGCTCTTGTATCTCCTCTTGCACTTTATGTAGCTCTTGTATCTTCTCTTGCACTTTATGTAGCTCTTGTATCTCCTCTTGCACTTTATGTAGCTCTTGTATCTCATGCACTTTATGTAGCTCTTGTATCTCCTCTTGCACTTTATGTAGCTCTTGTATCTCCTCTTGCACTTTATGTAGCTCTTGTATCTCCTCTTGCACTTTATGTAGCTCTTGTATCTCTTGCACTTTATGTAGCTCTTGTATCTCCTCTTGCACTTTATGTAGCTCTTGTATCTCCTCATGCACTTTATGTAGCTCTTGTATCTTCTCTTGCACTTTATGTAGCTCTTGTATCTCATGCACTTTATGTAGCTCTTGTATCTCCTCATGCACTTTATGTAGCTCTTGTATCTTCTCTTGCACTTTATGTAGCTCTTGTATCTCTTGCACTTTATGTAGCTCTTGTATCTCCTCTTGCACTTTATGTAGCTCTTGTATCTCCTCATGCACTTTATGTAGCTCTTGTATCTTCTCTTGCACTTTATGTAGCTCTTGTATCTCTTGCACTTTATGTAGCTCTTGTATCTCCTCTTGCACTTTATGTAGCTCTTGTATCTCATGCACTTTATGTAGCTCTTGTATCTCCTCTTGCACTTTATGTAGCTCTTGTATCTCCTCATGCACTTTATGTAGCTCTTGTATCTCCTCTTGCACTTTATGTAGCTCTTGTATCTCCTCATGCACTTTATGTAGCTCTTGTATCTCATGCACTTTATGTAGCTCTTGTATCTCCTCTTGCACTTTATGTAGCTCTTGTATCTTCTCTTGCACTTTATGTAGCTCTTGTATCTCCTCTTGCACTTTATGTAGCTCTTGTATCTCCTCTTGCACTTTATGTAGCTCTTGTATCTCTTGCACTTTATGTAGCTCTTGTATCTCCTCTTGCACTTTATGTAGCTCTTGTATCTCCTCATGCACTTTATGTAGCTCTTGTATCTTCTCTTGCACTTTATGTAGCTCTTGTATCTTCTCTTGCACTTTATGTAGCTCTTGTATCTCCTCATGCACTTTATGTAGCTCTTGTATCTAATGCACTTTATGTAGCTCTTGTATCTCCTCTTGCACTTTATGTAGCTATTGTATCTCCTCTTGCACTTTATGTAGCTCTTGTATCTCCTCTTGCACTTTATGTAGCTCTTGTATCTCCTCATGCACTTTATGTAGCTCTTGTATCTCCTCTTGCACTTTATGTAGCTCTTGTATCTCCTCATGCACTTTATGTAGCTCTTGTATCTCCTCTTGCACTTTATGTAGCTCTTGTATCTCCTCATGCACTTTATGTAGCTCTTGTATCTCCTCTTGCACTTTATGTAGCTCTTGTATCTCCTCTTGCACTTTATGTAGCTCTTGTATCTCCTCTTGCACTTTATGTAGCTCTTGTATCTCCTCTTGCACTTTATGTAGCTCTTGTATCTCATGCACTTTATGTAGCTCTTGTATCTCCTCTTGCACTTTATGTAGCTCTTGTATCTCCTCTTGCACTTTATGTAGCTCTTGTATCTCCTCTTGCACTTTATGTAGCTCTTGTATCTCCTCTTGCACTTTATGTAGCTCTTGTATCTCCTCTTGCACTTTATGTAGCTCTTGTATCTCATGCACTTTATGTAGCTCTTGTATCTCCTCTTGCACTTTATGTAGCTCTTGTATCTCTTGCACTTTATGTAGCTCTTGTATCTCCTCTTGCACTTTATGTAGCTCTTGTATCTCCTCTTGCACTTTATGTAGCTCTTGTATCTCCTCTTGCACTTTATGTAGCTCTTGTATCTCCTCTTGCACTTTATGTAGCTCTTGTATCTCCTCTTGCACTTTATGTAGCTCTTGTATCTCTTGCACTTTATGTAGCTCTTGTATCTCCTCATGCACTTTATGTAGCTCTTGTATCTCCTCTTGCACTTTATGTAGCTCTTGTATCTCCTCATGCACTTTATGTAGCTCTTGTATCTCCTCTTGCACTTTATGTAGCTCTTGTATCTCCTCTTGCACTTTATGTAGCTCTTGTATCTCCTCATGCACTTTATGTAGCTCTTGTATCTCCTCATGCACTTTATGTAGCTCTTGTATCTCCTCTTGCACTTTATGTAGCTCTTGTATCTCCTCTTGCACTTTATGTAGCTCTTTTATCTCCTCTTGCACTTTATGTAGCTCTTGTATCTCTTGCACTTTATGTAGCTCTTGTATCTCCTCTTGCACTTTATGTAGCTCTTGTATCTTCTCTTGCACTTTATGTAGCTCTTGTATCTCCTCTTGCACTTAGCTCATGTCGTAGCTGCTACATTGTACTGCCATGTGATAAATGCTTGTGTATGCTGCGCTTGCTCTTCCTGCATATCATGTATTTATTTTTGCTATGTATATAAATGTCATGTTCTTAAATGTTGTATGTGACGGGACTACGGATGGAAATTAGCTCAAAGCTCAAATCTGGCATGTTTACATTTGAAGCATTATTTGTTTAAAGTGTTCATCAATGTGCACTGTCCCTCTTCAAATAAACAATGAAATGAAAAACATAAATAAACTACAGCCGAGCAAAAACCCAGATGTTTGTTTTGCATCCACTCAGAGCCTTTAGTGAGGAGCTCGGGCTCAGAGCCTTATATTGTGTCTGTAGGAGCGCTTCATCACAGCAAACACTTCCTCACACTCACACCGAGTGTGATGACATGTGGGATTGTTGGTGCTTCTCCAGAATCCTAATGATAGAGTTGACATTGATATTAGTGAGTAAGGGGCTCTGTGCAGTGACAGTCTACTCCCCTGCACAGAGCCTCTTCAACCCCACCCAACCCAAACTGTGTCGGACTTCATTCATGCAGCTGAACGGGGGCAAATCCCTGCAGCCAGGTCCAGAAATGTTGTGCATAGCTTTCCCAGATGAGGGGAGGCTGAGATGTTTCATCGAGAGTCAGATCAAAAACCACTCATGGCTGTGCGGTATACAAAGGTAGGATAAAAAGCAGAAACAGCTAGCTTGGCTCTGTCCATAACAAAATGAAGATATATCATTTGCCAACAACAAGTATCAAACAAGGGCAGCAACATGCAGATTTCTATACACCTTGTTCTTGTGCATGCATACCATTTTGGCCAAGTCACAGTTTTTTATGATCATTGTGTTTTTAGCTCTCAGTTAAGCTACAGTATCTTTGCTGGATTTCGGTCCGACCAAGACGAGAAATGGACCTGAAAATGAACCATGTTTGATGAGTTGTCATGTATTGACTGTGACATTCTTTTATGAACATCTCCAAGCTTGACTCCCCAGGGTGCATCTCTCTTGCAGAATGAACACCCACTGGGTTACATTTCTCAAGATACCAGGGTGTCTCTGCAGCTTGTGGGCTCTAAATAAATCAAAGGACTATCTAATGAGTTCTGTTGTCATTGCCTTGGGTGTCCCGTAGCAGTGGACACAACAAAAGCCCTGACCTGCTCTTTCTCAGCTAGATTGCTCATTACTTAATGGAAAAGATACCTTAAGCGGCATGCTGGGGGGTAGGAAAGCTGATTTATCAGAGTAAGACCCAGTGATAAGCTCCTGGGGGGGCTAGGCTAGGCTAGCAGTGGCCAGGCATGGGCTCAGACTGTCTGAGAAGGACTGTATTAGGTTTGGTACTGTGTGAAAGCTCGAAGTCCTCAAATAAACCTCCTTCCTGCACCTTCACCTACATCCCATTAAACCCACATCAACTCAGGTCCTCTAACAGGAGAATGACATTTTGTGTTTCCAGTGAAGAACTGGTGGGGTTAATTAGGATTTAGTTTAGTTAAGCTTAAACTGTGACTTCTTCTGGGCATGACAACACCAATCCTCCACACATTGCACATTGACTCCAGCAGCAGCATTCCTTCTCATTAGGGGTGTAACGGTATACGTACCCATACCGAAATTATTCGGTACGGGCCCTTCGGTTCGGTACACGTGTGTACCGAAGTGTACCGAACGAATATAACATTAAACGTAAAAAATTGAAAATGTGAAAAACTTTTTGGAAGTAATCTCAGGTGCTGCGTCGCAGCGTTTGAGTAGCATGTTCCTACAGCCCATGCTGCGGGGCTGCAGGAACGCAGCGTTCAGTGTAATTTCAACGCGTCATAGAGCGACCAAGTCATTTCATTGGACGAGAGGCATACTATGAGAGCTGGTCACAGGGATGCGTTCATATTTAGTCAGTAATTTGAGGAACTGTCGAAATGGCGAACGCAGATAAAGTTGAGCTCGAAAATCCTCCAGGATCATTTTAAGTCTCCGGTTTGGGAACATTTTGGTTTCGCAGTTACGTACAAGGATGACGGACAAAGACAGGTGGACTGAACCAAAGCTGTTTGTCGGCATTGTTCAACAAAAATTGGATACGCGGCTGGCAATACATCAGACTTGCACACTCATTTGAAAAGGCATCACCCGAACGTGAATATCACCGGTACCAAAAGAAAAAAGACTGAAGTGTAAACCCAACTCCCACTAGCATTTAAGCCTCCACCACTCGCAACAAGTTCAGACCGAGCCAAAGCTATTACAAACGCCAAATATCCTTATGTTGCCATGTTAGCAAAGCGCTACCTGGCTGTATCTGCTACCTCTGTCCCTAGAGAGGGTGTTCTCCACAGCAGGAGACATTGTTAGTGCCAGCAGATCTGCCCTTTCAGCAAGCAATGTGGACAAGTTCATTTTTCTTTAAAAGAACATGAAAATACAATGACAAGCAAGTCCTAATGTCAAACTGGCTGCTTAGGTACTAGAGTACAGTTCAAATACAGATTATTTCAGTTCATCAAAATGCTGCACCTTAATGTTTATTTTATTATATTTTGTTTTTATTTGAGTGAATATTCACAGTTTAATAATAATCAAAAACCCAAAACTAATACTTTATGTTTTGTGAGTACTAGTACAGTAAAGTTCAAATACAGATTATTTCAGTTCATGGAAATGCTGCACCTTAATGTTTATTTTATTTTGTATTTATTTGAGTGAATACATTATTCACAGTTTAATAATAATTTTAAAAAAACTAAAAATATGTTATGTTTTGTGATAATTTTTTCTGCTGTACCGAAAACGTACCGAACCGAACCGTGACCTAAAAACCGAGGTACATACCGAACCGAAATGTTTGTGAACCGTTACACCCCTACTTCTCATGGTTAGAGGCAGAAAGTGCAGCCGCTATTTTTACCAGGTCCCTAACCCACACACACAGCTTCTTTTCCAAGTCACAGTTCATGAGTCTCAACTGCATTGAGTTAGCAGGGTCTCAACATTTTGCTGCTTCCAGGCGGCCTGTGGGATGATGGTCTCATCCACTCACAACAATGATCCTGCAGGGCTAAGGCGTTATGGTGAACATAATGTCTGAGCAAAGCTGAGCCCAGAACATCTTGTCTCAGTCCTTATGAGATAACAAACACTCACTCACACCAGACAGTCTGTTTGGGCAGGCTACGGCCCTTTTGCTTCTAAAGATAGTACTCCTTCATAAAGCTTCAGACTATATGCAGTTCCATGGCATGTCTTACAGAGGCCATGTCTGGCCAAAAGTAATGTTTGTACACTTTCAAATACACAATTAAGGTATCTTTCGATTTGTGCACTTGCATGCAATAAGTCCAATAATCGAGACAGTGGAAGAACAGCATCCCTGTGTTCTGAAGGGTACAATTACTGTTACTTTCAATGGAGTCTGGGGTCTTTGGCCAATATCAAAGATACCGGCTGTAAGTTCCCCACGAGAGGGTTGTACTTCTGCAAAGCGGTGAAAATAATGTAGTGTACGCATTAAACCGATATTAATACTTTTTTGAGTGGGCCATTCTTTTAGGTGGTTAAAATAGCCACCCGTCCACAGCAGTAAATTGATCAGCTCAAGTAACTCAAGTATACTACTCCAAACTGGGGGCATGCAGACCCCCATCTACACTAGGTAATACAATGATTAGGAAAAAGTACCTCAAACAAACCTAAAAACATCCAAACTATTCCTTTGAGTGACTACTAAAACTACATTTAGCTACAAACAACAATGTCTAAATACAAATTCAATCCAATAAGTAAATGCTGAGATGACCTGAAACACAGCACAGATGATTACCCATGTCCTTTTTTTTCAAATTAAAAGTAAGTATACACATTTCCAGTCATGGCTACCAGAGGTTAAAGGAGGGAGCGTACCTGTCACAGAGGCTGTTCACGGCCCCGGAGGAGTCGCAGGCGCAGGGCATGCAGCCGCTGGTGCCGTTGGTGTAGTGCCCCTCCTCACAGTCCTCACACTGCAGACCAGTGTAGCCCGACAGGCACGAACACTGACCCGTGTTGTGATCACAGTCGTCCGGATCCCGAACCCCCTCAGCACCACTGCTGCAGTTACACACACTCTCTGGGGGCACGAACGGGGGGTGGGAGGGGGGGGGGGCACAGTGAAAGGAAGAGACAAGACATTTGAAAATGTTGCATGAGATGTACCAGCAGTGGTATAACTACAGAATGATGTGCAATATATACTTGTTTATATTATACATAATATTGTTCAAAAAACTCAACATGTATGGCCATATACTGTGACAGGCAGGGTCAGCTTAGTACTGTTTCCCAGTGACATACTGATGTTTAAACTGTCAGAATATAGTACTGACATTAGAATAATATCTGAAAATAAGTTTACTTTAACTGAAGCCTTTATTTTATTCTGCCTAAACAGTCTGCAGAATTCAAGACAGCATTTACTGTTTCCTGCCTGGTTTACATTTGCACGATAGGAACAGTGATGCACTGTGTTTGGAAATGGAGAACTCATTATGCTGTTCTCTTAAGTACAATATTACAGTGCCAGACTAACAGTCCATAGAAACAAGAAAACTGCAATCAATGTTCCCAATATCAAGTTATTCTACACGCTGCGTTTGTGACATCACATCTGTTTTTCAGGGCTGTGTGCAGGGAAGTCAGATAGGAGGAGGGCATGCAAGTGTGACCAGACCCAGGAACAGTAAGACAGGAGCTGATCATGCACCCAGCCGTCCCCTGAGCTACTTAAAGCTGCAGAATGCATTCACAGAATTCCTGTACCATCGGCCCTTCGGAGCTGCCAGTACAACGCCAGAGTTGCTAATTCCCTTTCCTCGAACATATCCCTCTCACCCATCAAGGAATTCAAAAATCTTCATTTTCAGCATGAGCCTGATTCTAACGGCTTTGCTGTAGAGATTCCAAAACTGTGGTACACACACCACTGGTGGTACTGGTACTGGTACTGGTGTACCTGAGTGGTAGAAAAAAGCTTATTACTGAAAAACCTGGCCTAAGTCTCTAACTTAAAACCAACAAATATTTGATTTATTATAATTGTTTACTGACACGGTTATTTCTTACATACATTACAGTATGTACAAAATATTGTTATTCATTTAAATATTTTAGAAATAGAATTGGAGTGGACATGACAACTTGCTATGACGTTTGAAAAAGCATGAATTAATAGTGCAGTTGGTTTTGGAATTATTGCAGAATGAGTGGAATTTTGAAAGGTTACAAGGTCGAGAAAACAGTTGAGGGGCAAGTCAAAACGAGAGAGCCGAGTCTGACCATTTCAATGCTAGAGAGTTGCAGAGCAGCACAACTTCTATCAAGAAATGTGGGACTAACGTCACAGGCCCGGGGAAAGCAAAGGCTGTTTCCAGGCCCTTCCATTGGAACAGTGTTTGTCTGTATCTGCAGTGGGAAGCTTGGCACATCCTTTCACAAGATCTGAGGACTTTGGGAACCTCTGCTATTCAACAGAAACAACTTCATGGTCATTTTAATATCAGTTACATTATGTATTCTTCATGCTATAACACATTTTAGTTAAATCATTCGTTTTGAAGATTTGGGCAGAGTTTTTGTTAATTAATATGTGTTGAATGTCTTAGACCTTAAGAATGTTTGCATTAGGAAAAAGGCTGTAAGAAACCAGAGATATAATGACAGACATGTGGATGACCTCGCAGAGTACGGAGTGGCATCTATTATTCATCTGATCTTAGGCTAGGTGTGGTGAGTGACGACTGAATGCCTGAGTATACGTCTCCATTCTGGGCTCAGACAGATAAGAGCTTCCAGACCAATAGAAAAAAAGAAATGATAAATGGTATACACACAGATTTCACACTATACCTCAGCTAGCAGTTAGATGAAGAGGACCGGACAGCGACAGAGTTATATTCTATTCCTGTCCCAGTCAGATGATGCTTCCCTTAGACTGTTGCTTGGACTTTTACATAACTAAGAAAAGCCTGTGGCTATGCAAGTCTGTGCAGTAAACCGTCAGGCCCTTTGCTACAGTGACGACCACCAGAGCACTGTCCGACGATCACGCCTGAGAATATGTGATATCCAGTGAATCGACTCCCACACTGTATTCAGGCCTCCGGTAGGTGTGGGGTAGGGGCCCTATGTGGCCATCTTTGAAGCCGAACAACAGGTTTGATATATATTGGACTAGACCTGTGTAGTCGAGAGGGAAGGGGGGGGAACTGAGTTCCGCTCTCTATCTGACTGCTGTGAGGTGGTGTGACAGCATGACTGCTATTGAGACACAGGCAGCTGCAGGCTGTTCGAAACAGGTTGTGGCCCAAAACTCCTCTCTTGCCTAATTCCCAGCAGAGAAAACAACAGCGGTTGAAGCGTTATTCTGCAAAGAAACAATCGCTCTACTTTACATTTTGGTTAGGGAATCAAACCTTGTTTAACCTTTAGAGAGTTCCTCCTGGAAAGCATGTGAAAACACACCTTACATCTGTCCTCGCGACCCCTGCCCTGCCAGTATACGTATAGCAGCGCGTGGGCGAGGTGTTACCACAAGTGACGCTTTTGTTGTTCTGATGTTATCATGAGACAGCCTTTAGACTAGAACAATGAACAGTGATGAGGTTCCTGGTGACACTTTCAATAAGGTATGGGGAAATGTTTCATGTGTCAGGTTGCATTTTGGCCTCAGGGCTTAAATGAAGCCAATACAGAGGAGTGATTTAGTAGAGAATGCTAAACCCGCTACCATTTCAAATCAATGACCTGCTGAACGACCTTAAAATACATAAACTGAAATAATTATGCCGATCGATAGTTGGGCTTCAACTGTTTTTTATTCATTATTTATTAATCAGCCGTATAAATTGCGTCATCATTTCCTTAAACCCAACGTCTTCTAATGGCTTGTCAGCCCAAAACCTAAATAAATTTAGTTTTATGACATATAAGATCATCAAATATTCACAAAGGAGAGGTTGCAAATAATCGGTGTTCAGCATAATTGCAAAAATCCAAAAAGAAGATAACCATTAAACAGAAGTGTTCAGAGGGTTCAGAGGGATATCAGCGCCAGATCAAAACCATCTAAATCTGTTCACACAAATCCCACCTGACTATTAGAATATTCTATTGAACATCTGGATATCATTAACCAGACACTCAATGTGCATTTTGTGTAATATTATGGAGATCAATCAGACCCTTCATCCTCATAAACATTAGAACCCACTACCAAAAACGAATCCCCCTTCTATCAATGCTGACAGTAAGGTTATACACATTGAGCACAAAGGCTCAATGTAAAACACATGACTGGATGAACCCTTGATGTGAGGGGCCAATATCAGTCAAAATATGAAATGAAACCGATGTGTTGTGTTTTATTCTGGCTTAGAGGCATTATGAAGTTACAACTAAGTACACAGCATTTTGGAAGACATCCATTGATTTTAAACATGTTAATCAATTTACTTTGAATTTCTGAAATGGTTTGGGAAATTCTCCTACTATTGTATGTAGTTTAGGAAGAGGAAGCTCCTTCCCCTTATAGCAGGTGGGAACACAACTGTTACGGGTACTGGGTGTTTTTTTTGTAAATTGTGTATTTTCTAAATGTAGCTTTTGATTTTCATGCATGCTTCTTAATTCATATTAAGCTATAGGCTCGTTACATGCTGTAAGAATGTAAAGTTCCCCTCTGTGGGACGAATCAAGGTATTCTGATTCTGAATAATGAAATGCTTGCACAGACGTTGCCACCCATTAAAGAAGCTCTGCTGAGGTGGAGGAGAACAACACATCCACATGGAGACTGTTGTGCTGAGGTGGAGGAGAACAACACATCCATCCACATGGAGACTGGGGTGCTGAGGTGTGAGAGGAGGGGCTCCACAGTCATTGCTCATTCATGGCTTGGCCTGCCTGGCCATTTTGGTTTAAAGGGCCTTGTTCTGCGTCTGCCTTGCAACCAACAAAAGAGGGGATGCAGCCGCTATCTGGGCAGCTTCTTTGATTCTCCTTCCATGTGAAACACGTCTAACACAAAGGGATCGCCGGTCTCCGTGGATGCTGTCTGCAGGGACGGATTGGATACATTGACGGAACAACAACAGGATCATCCTTGCGCCCCTACAGCCCCCCCTTCCCAGTCCACTGTAATATTTGAAACACTTGTCGTATGATAAAGGCCCTCTGGAATATAAAATATGCTACACAGCAAAGACATTGAAAATATTTGAGAATAAATTGTTTTGTGTATGTGATACGATGGGATTTGGTGATTTCCCGATTTTCAGGGGGTTCACCGTGCAGTCTGAGAAGTCTGCCTATTGTTGCAATCTGCTTTATTCGGTCCTTCTCTGCGTCAAAACCCCTGTTAGACCACCCTGCTGCTACTACTACCAGGCTAACATATACATGGCTTTCTCTTCACAGACTCGTTTTTCTTAACATGAATGTGCCAACACAAAATACGACAAAAAAGACATGCAATTCATTTTTATATCGCGTCATATCCAAAAGCTTCTTTCTTTTTTTTCCCCTTAAATCTGAACGATCTAGTTTGAACTGTTTTGGTTGCTTTTTAATTCAAAGGTAACGTTACTCACCTTGACTATTCTCTATTGAGGTAACAGATGTGCCAATATTATCTGCTGCCCAGGCATCGTTGGCTGTGCGCTGGGAAACCATGGACACCATGGTCTGCAGCCTTTTCTCCGGAGAGAAAAGTGAGGCTTGTGCATCGGTGGATCTTTTGCTTGCGCCGTTTAATCGGGAAATCGGCGCAGTTAACTGTTCTTTTGTGGCTATGATTATTCCAGTATCAGAGGCGGGAGTAGAAGGAGTGGTGATGGTCCGGTCCGCTGTTGGAGGCTGAAAGGTGTTTGCAGTTTTCGAAATAGAACTGGTTGTGGTGGTCGGGCCGGCAGAAACAATAGCAGGCTGCGGGTTGAGGCCGGCTAGAGGCCCGAGTGCCAGGCTGCTCTCGGGTAAAGAACGAGGCATGTCGGTGAAGAAGGTCTCCCAGGTGTCGGAGGCTGAGCCGGGCTTCCTGGAGATAGGCGACGCATCGTAGGGACTGATGCGAGGTGCAGCTTCAGAAAATCCAATATATACATACAAAATAAATAGCAGATCCGGAGATATGTACATAATTAAGGACGTTAGCCTCATATTCACTTTCAGCTCTCCATGTAAGCCCCAGTAGTGGTCTCTCTCAGACCTTTCCCTGAATAGACGCGTACTCCACCATTGATGTCCCCGGCGGCGTACGCTGCTGTTTGTTGCCCTATGAACCACAGTCAACACCTCACCTGCTCTGCAACCTACCATGGGCCGCCCGAGACTGACGTAGTCGTTAGCCAATGGGAGCTCTCCAACATTGCCCGTGAGGGCCCGCTGGTTGGATAATCTTCCTAACGACCTGTGAGAAATTATATAGCCTATTGTAAATCATCAAATGTACTCACCCTTCTGAACATTTTCCACACATAAATGGTTCGATTCAGAAACTGTATTACTGTAAGAAATGATATTGTTAAAGATAGTGTGCCTTCTAGAAACACTTACATACAGTGTTACAGATAAACCCCTCACAGGTATCCTCCCCCTTATGTCATAAATGCGGTGGCAGCTTGTTGCGGGATCAATGTTTATAGTGAAAGGTCCAGATTCCAGAACCTTCCATTGTCTCCGCTTTCACACCTCATTCTATGTGAATGTATTCTGAAATCACTCACTAAATATGAAATTCATCTTTAATGACTGCCTCGTAAAATAAAGCAGCATCCTCCTCACTCCCTTCAGGTGACTTTAGGACACAACTTAGGCTACTAGCCCACAATGTATTTGAAGTTTTATTTTATTTAAATTTGATTTCTAGGAATTGATTAAAGGAGGTTTTTATGAGGCTATGAGGATTTGACTGTTTTTTGCAATTGTTATTTTAACACTTTAAACATTGCTTCAAACTTAGAAATGCGTGTCTGTAGGCCGCAACCCTAGGCCGCAACACACTGTCTCTAAGCTCTTCACATAGCCTAGCTGCGCTTCTATTTTAAACCTTTGTTTTGAATGTCGTCATCGGAAGTTATAGCATGCTTATGTATTGACGTGTGCTGTCGTGAGTGTATGATGATGAATGTTTATTCTCCTGCAGTGGTGTTGTATGATATTCTGTCTGCATTTGTTATGTTTGCATGCATGTATAAAGAGAGAGTGGTTGGCATCTGTTTATCATCAGCCTGCACTGCCCTGCGGTGGTCACAATTTGATCTGCATCTGTAAAATGAACAGTTTTGAATAGGCCTATGTCTGTTTCTTTAATTATTCAACAATAACATGATTGATTATGCTATTTCTTTCCTTTCCCTGTTAATCCTTATATAATTAGAATTCTGCTTTAGTCTGCGTTGCTCGTGAAGTCAAATCTGTATTATTTTAGGTAGGCCTACAGTTCGATTTGTTGTCATACACACAAAAGCCACAATTTTGGCAATGAAAATCTTATGTTTCAGGCTCCTCCAACAATGCAATATACAATATACAAAGGTCCAATCCCAAACCACGCCCTGCACTATACCCCTACACACTACCCCTCCGTTTGCGCGTTCGCACGGAGGGTCCGCCAAATTAAGTGCTGTTCCAAACCAACGAGTGTAGAGCGGTGTGGAGGGGGAGTGGGCTATCAAGCCATCAAACAGCGAGTCTGCATCGGTGCTGACCATGGGCCTTTCTTATTTCTCTAATTTCCCCTCCTCGACTCCTCGACTCCTCGAGTCCTCGGTCCTCCGGTAGTGACCCGGAAATGGTTTTCGGCAAGCCATGTTGAAGGACATCTAATTTCTCTAAATGCACATCGAGGACCGAGGATCGAGTGTCGAGGAGGCTCTCTGGAGGAGCTCTAACCGAGGATACACTGATGGGTCCTCCACGGCTCCTTCGTGGATGCATTTCTGGGAACAGAGATGTTTCAAAAGAGGTTTCTCAATACTCTAATTTCCCCTCCTCGACTCCTATCCTCGATACTTAGTCCCGCCCACAGGAGGTGTGAGCGGAGGACTGAGGAGGGGAACCGAGGAGAGAGGAGGGGAAGCAGCAGGCGGTTAGAGAAATGAGAACTCCTCTCCTCTGAGCGGTCATTTTAAAGAGACGTCCATTAATGATGACAGGAGGCACAGCAGCCCTCTGTCTGATGGACAGATGTGTTTATGATGACTTATATATTTACTTTGATTCATTCACAGTGCGGTATAATGAGACAATAACAGGCTACAGATGCGGGGACACACACACACACACACACACACACATATATTTATATAAATATATACAATTTCAGAATCAAACAAGTATGAGAGCACTCTCATAATAACGTAGCACAATCAGAGACATATATCCCCCCTCTCTCTGGTCGCTGAAATGGGGAATTGAAATTACGGGCCAAAAGTTGTATTTACAAGTATTAAAAGTAAGCAGAGGACACCAAACCAACTGAGACCCGTCTGTCCGCCGCATCTACGCACTGTACAACACACACACCTACACACTGTACCACACACACCTCCAGCTCCTAAAGCATATCATCAGGCTACAGCCGTTGTGTATTTTATTATGTGATGCACTAAATGGTCTTAGAAAAATATCGACTCTTTGTTTGTAGATATTAAACTACAGCAAATACAGAGAGTAATGTAGGCCTGTTATACTGAGTGATATATATTTTACACACTGCTCTGCTTCTCACTGTAAACATCGCGTCGCGATGAAAGCAGTTTCTAAAATAATATCCAGGGGATGCATGCAGAGCTGTCATTGGCTGAGATAAGTCCGGCCGTGCGTCACGCCTCCACCGTTCCCGGAAATGCATCCGCGGAGGAGCCGTGGAGGAACCATCAGTAGAGATTTCTCAATACTCAAATTTCCCCTCCTCGACTCCTTCCCCTCGAGACTTAGTGCCGCCCACAGTCGATGCGAGCGGAGGACTGAGGAGGGGAACCGAAGAGAGAGGAGGGGAAGCAGCAGGCGGTTAGAGAAATGAGAACTCCTCTCCTCTGAGCGGTCATTTTAAAGAGACGTCCATTAATGATGACAGGAGGCACAGCAGCCCTCTGATGGACAGATGTGTTCATGACGACTTATATATATTTACTTTTAATTCATTGACAGTGCGGTATAATGAGACAATAACAGGCTACAGATGCGGACATATACACACATATATTTATATAAATATATAGGCTACAATTTCAGAATCAAACAAGTATGAGAGCACTCTCATAATAACGTAACACAATCAGAGACTGGATATATCAAAAGGACTTAGGAGAAGAGACTGCGGTACTTTAGAGAATCCGACTGCACTTTCACTATCCGACGTGTTTATGATGCGCCAGTGGAGGTCATGAATGTGCGTCTGCTGCTGTGGGGAAACTATGGAAACTACAGGTTTCTATACAGCGGACTACAACATGGATGTTTAATAAGAACGACGGACTACTGTAAACTCATCTAGAGCAGTGTTTCTCAAACTTTTTCATACCAAGGACCACTTAACCAATAAAAAAACACTCGCGGACCACCTAACTCCACAAATATCAAAAAACACATAGTTTTTCTAGAACAGATTACAAATCGTCTGAAAATGGTACAAACAAGTGGCAACATGTGTGATGAAGGTGTTGCGCTGGGCTATATCATGCAATTGAAAGTGAAACGTAACCTCGCTCCATTGCGGAGATATTCCCGCGAGAGTGCGGAAAACTGAAATGTATTTATTTATTTCAAATGTGAAATTTTACCAATATAGTCACGGACCACTAGGGGGCGCTCACGGACCACCAGTGGTCCGCGGACCACACTTTGAGAAGCACTGATCTAGAGACTCTGCACCGTGCTCTGATGCTGTTGCTTTATGCTTTATGAACGTGGACAACAGAGAAACATATTCTTCATGACCAAAGTTGGAATTGAAATAAAAAAGGAAAGTGAAACTTATGCTCGTCACCCTCTCCCTCCGGTCCACATTAATACAAATGATCCCAATACGTATGATTGTATGAACTATGAAAATATCTTAAAATCAATACAAATGTATTTATTATAAACGTTAGTCCTTAACATCTATCACTGTGTATATCACCATTCAAACATCTTTTAAAAGTTGAACAAACTCCACACAGCTCAGTGAAGACTGTGAAATGTTGACTTTATTTGATCATTTCAGTCAAAACTAACGTTCATATTTCTCTTTTTGATTATAATACTGATGAACGTTCAGAACAAAGCACTTTGGCAACTTACCACATACGTTTTAAAATGCTTAATAAGCACCGTAACTTTCATGATATAATTTCTCCGTCATAATCGTTTCCGGAAATATCCAGGGGATGCATGCAGAGCTGTCATTGGCTGAGATAAGTCCGGCCGTGCGTCACGACTCTTTTAAACATCACTGTTGCCGGAAATACATCCGCGGATGAGCCATCAGTGTATCCTCGATTATAGCTCCTCCAGAGAGCCTCCACTGCGCTCGAATCCTTGGTCCTCGATGTGCATTTAGAGAAATGAGATGTCCTTCAACATGACGTGCCGAAAACCATTTCCGGGTCACTACCGGAGGACAGAGGATTTGAGGATTCGAGGAGTCGAGGAGGGGAAATTAGTGAAACGAGAAAGGCCGGTCAGGTAGAGACCAGTCAGGTAGAGACCATGGTCTCTACCTGACCGGTCTCAACGCTGTGTGTGTCCGTCAGGAAACAAGCTGTTTACAAACAGTTCATGCAAACATCCACTGATCAACTGCGATGTTAACAACCTCATGATAACCTCATATGTTTTAACTTAGGATCATACCTGTGTTTAGTCTAGAAAAAGGTAAATGTGTGCATTTTATTATAAAGTTGTGTATATTTACAGACTGTTGCAAAAACTAAGAAGCTTATAAACATCAGGTTTTAAACTAAAAGAGCTTTACAAAAAAGACACAATGAAAGATGTTTGTAGTTTTATTTAAATTTAAACTTTTTGTCTAAGAGATGCTGATTTGAAACCGTTGTTACATACAGTTACGGCATTCCCTGTTTCTGCCGGAGAGAGGGGAGGCCGTCCCAAAGCTTGCTGCTGTATTTACTCCCTCCATCTGACAGGAGGGAGCCTCGTTGAGCTGCGAGTGTGGCTACAGACTGAGTTCACTCCGTCACGGAGGGGGAGTGTGTAGGGGTAGGGTGTAGGGTGTGGTTTGGGATTGGGCCAAAGACAATCTCGTTGGTTTGGAACAGTGGAGGGGGAGTGGCAGGGCCGGCTCTAGACAATTTGCTGCCCTAGGCAAGATTTTAGTCGCCCCCGCCCCCAGCCAGAGAATCGTATAGTAGAAAAGATAAAGATCAATAGAGTATCCAAGGAATACACAATAGAATGGGGGATGGATGTCACATCCTCTAGGGGGGTCCGGGGGTATGCCCCCCCGGGAAGAAATGTTTGTACATTTTAAAGTAAAATGCTTCAATCTGGTGCACTTTGACCATAATTACTACTAGATCTAGAGGGTACAACTCTAAAACACCCATATGAAAAAGATCGGTTTACATTTTAATAATCAAATAAGTATGTGAACACAACCAATAACCTACCATAGCCAATAACAAATACATGTAATTTATTTTATTTTTGTTGTTCATTCATATCTTATACATTTATTTATCTATGCATATGTTTTTAGCTCTCCAGTTTTAAACAATATTTTTGGTTTACTGTCCTATAGTATACATTGAAATGATTTCAAACCTGTTTATCCCAATAATTATAAAGGAGTGCCTTGGATATATGTGTTTACATAAATTGTGATCAAAACGTTTGAGACCCACTGAGATAACTTATGGCGCATTTCCACTACAGCGCAGAGCTCGCTTTAAGCGTGCCGAGCCGTGCGGGGCCCGTTTTTTGGTTGCGTTTCCACTTAGCGTAGTACCGGCTAGCGGGTACTATTTCACAGTTTTTCTGGCCCCATAAAATTGAGGTTCTTTCCGGGCCAACAACCAGGCTGAGTCGGGCTGAGTATGCTAAACTAGAGAGAGAATCGCTGGCAAGGGGGCTACAAATACAACAAGATGAACATATTTGACCGTGATTTAATTGTAATACACGTTTCAAAATGATGCCGAAGTAACAACATACTGATACCGGTTAGTAAAACCCATGAATTAATGCTTTGACAAGTCTGCAGACAGACGGCAGGCGAAAAACCTTTTAAAATGCGTGTTGTCTAAATGGAGATCGGCTAAGCTAACGCAGTGTATGCTCCGACCGTCCACACTCACAACAACGGCCTACAGACATAAATAAACCAGCGACTGTATTTTCCATGACACAGACAGTCTGTGGTTTGTACTTGTTTAACTTTTGTCTAGTTTCTGAACAGATATGAGGAGCTGTGAGCTTGAGTGCTAACAGCTAACGGCTGATGTTGGTTTTCTGTGGTTCTCATTGAAGATGACAGCACGGCTCCGCCTACACTGCGTTACTATAGATACTACCCCAGTTCCTAAACTGTAATAGAAATGCGCCATAAAGTGAGCCAGTCCTAACAAGGCCTAACGAGGCCATACCGAGCGAGGCCTAGTGGAAATGCGCCATTAGACTTTAGACTAAAGTTAACTAAACACTCAGAGTCCTTTACCTCACTGAGCCTCTCAGTCTGACAGGAGACCTCTCCCCCACCCTTGTTGTAGAAACATATTCTTCTTATATCCGTTAGAGCAGCTAGCACCAGATTCTAATAACAACTGCGCCGGTACCGGTGCGCCTTTCTCTCTCTCCCTCACTCTCTCTCTCTCGCTCACTCGCACTTTGGCTGTGAGCCGCGGGCGCCTGATAAGCCAACATCCCCCATTTTCATCACTTACAGCGCCCATCGTACAGGGCAAATGAAACGTGTAACCGGGGGGAAAAGGATGTTACATTTACTTAATTAGGAATATTGTTACATCAAGGCCAAAAATTAGGATGAGCACCATGTGCGTGTGTTTCCCTCCCAGAGCTACCAGCGCAGCGCCTCCCCAGATCTGGCGCCCTAGGCGAACATTTATAACGCCAGTGCTACGGGCCGGCCCTGGGGAGTGAGCTATCAAGCCATCAAACAGCGAGTCTGCATCGGTGCTGACTGGAAACAAGCTGTTAAAAAGTAGTTCCAGCAAACATCCGCTGATAAATTGCGATGTTAAAGGTCCCATGCAGCGGCGGATCTACGGGGGGGGGGGGAAGGGGCTGCCCCCCTAACTTTTGTGTGCCTAAAACTGTACTTGTAGAAACAAACCTACACTATGTCCACAAGCGTCTCAGGCAACAAAACAAGCAGTACGTTAATTAAAAGTGAATCATTTAAAATATCATCTTAGGCCCGTTAAAAACGCAGCTACGGCCCTGCATTAAACTGCGGAGCGGCGTTCACACAGTCCGCGGCTCACGCAGCTGCAGAGAGACCGAGCTGTCCCAGCACCTGAAGGTGGATCAGCTTCCCCTTGGAGCATTTCCCCTTCCACTAGTTTTGTTTTTACTAAGGACGAGAGCTTGAAACAAGATATTAATAAAGCGCTGCCGTTTGAATCTATAGCATTTAACAGACGGGCGCTGTTTGGGGCGTTACGTTACAATATAACGTCATCCCAACAATAGCTGGGGATTGTGGGTGGTGTAGTCTCTTTGGCGCTCCACATTTCAGAGAAAACAAGTTGTTTCTCAGAATTGAAGGGGAAAAACACAAAAGCATTGCACACAATTAAAACCTATCAATGTCATTTAATTAACAAAGATAATCTGGTGTTTTTGAGTTGATGAGTAGTGCAGATATCACTGTCAAATCAATCGACAGTAAGGAGAATACTTACTTCCGGGTGTACAATTCTCCGTTATCCAATGGGAATGGACGCTCACATTGCCTTTAAGAGCTGCCGACATAAACGGGTGCGGTGCTTCCCTGAGCGTCAAATACCGCCGCCGATGGGAATACATTGCAATCAGTTGAAAGCTCTTTGCGTCCGTTTATGAAGCTGAAGGAGCCTCGGCGCGTCCCAACTGGACGCCACGGTCACCCTGACCAAGCGTCGCTCCTGGACGTTTAGGGAGTGAGAGTGTGTTGACCAGGAGGGTCAGAGCAGGAGGAAGAGGAGGAGATGAAGAGACCAGGAGGGTCAGAGCAGGAGGAAGAGGAGGAGATGAAGACATTAGTGAAGAAGAAGAAGACATGTATGTGAGGAATAAAGATGAAGTGTCAGAAAGAGAGACAGAGGCAGGGATCAGGAGGCAGATGAAACTCCAGCTGGCAGCCTGTCCTCCTACAAAAAACGACCAAATAGGTCGATTGTTTAAGCAGCTTAGATTACGACCCATTGCCAGCACTGAGATCTAATAATACTAACACTGAAGTTCTGCCACTGTCTGTGTTTAAGTGGATGTCATTAAATACCTTTACAAGAGCAGTCTCAGTGCTGTGGTTTGGACGAAAGCCTGACTGGAACACATCCAAACAGTTATTTAAATGCAAGAAATTACTCAACTGTTGAAAAAAAACTTTTTCAATGATTTTACCTAGAAATGGCAGGTTTGATATGGGCCTGTAATTGTTCATTACTGAAGCATCTAGATTATTCTTTTTTAAGAGCGGTTTAATGACTGCAGTTTTCAGGGCCTCTGGAAAAACACCTGAGTGAAGAGATTTGTTTACTATATGAAGTAGATCTGAGGCCATGCAACGAAAAACATCTTTGAAAAATCCTGTTGGAATAATATCAAGGCAGCAGGAGGAGGATTTCAGAAGTTGAATAATGTTCTCTAGGTTTTTATCATTAATCTGATGGAATTGTGTCATGGTGTTTGAATTGATATTAGGTGGACATAGGGACAACACATTTGCTGTACCTGATGCAGAGGCACTGACTGCTTGTCTGATTTTCTGAATTTTGTCAGTGAAGAAGGAGGCAAAATCATTGCACGCCCTGGTGGATAGAAATTCAGAGGTTACTGACACTGGGGGGTTAGTTAGTCTGTTGACGGTAGCAAACAAGGCACGTGCGTTGTTTTTGTTTTTGGCAATGATGTCAGAGAAGAAAGACTATCGTGCGTTTTTCAATTCCAAATTATAAAGGCCAAGTCTCTCTTTATAAATTTCAAAGTGAACCTGGAGATTTGTTTTTCGCCACCTGCGTTCAGCTTTTCGACACTCTCTTTTTTCTGTTTTCACGGTCATGGCCTTTCTCCATGGAGATATTTTCTTGCCAGACACTTCCTTTACCTTAGTTGGAGCAATGGCATCTATAACATTTTTAATTTTTGAATTAAAATGATCTACTAGCTCATTTACTGAGATGTTAGCAAGGGCAAGTGTGGATGAAAAATTCTGAGTAAACACTTCCCTAGTATTGTCAGTTAAATATCGTTTTGTGGTTACCTCTTTTTGAACATTTTTGTGAACAGAAATAGAGCTCTCAAAGAAAACACAGGAATGATCAGAGAGTGCAACATCAGTCACCACAACCTTAGAGATATTCAGACCCTTTGAGATAATTAAGTCCAGAGTGTGACCCTTATTGTGCGTGGGCTCCGTCACATGCTGAGTCAGTCCATAGCTATCAAGAACACAAAACAGTTATTTTGCCCCTCTGTCCTGGGGGTTGTCAACATGGATGTTAAAATCACCAACAATGACTAGACGGTCAAAGTCAATACACACTATAGACAGCAGTTCAGTAAAGTCATCAAAAAAGCTTACACAGTATTTGGGTGGTCTATAGATATTTAGGAACAGAGCTCGAGAGGAGCATTTCAGCTGAAGGGCCACATATTCAAAAGAAGCAAAGTTCCCATAAGATGTCTTCCTGCATTGAAGGGAATCATTGAACAGAATAGCAACTCCATCTCCTTTTTTATGCATTCTTTCCTGACTCATAAAACTAAAGTTGGGAGGGGTTGATTCGATAAGAACAGCTGCACTGTTATTTTGTTCAATCCAAGTTTCTGTTAAAAACATAAAATCCAGATTGTGCTCAGTGATAAAATCATTGATTAAAAATGTTTTTCCTGCCAAAGACCTGACATTTAATAAAGCTACTTTAAGTTCGTTAAACACACTATCAGTCAGGTTTTTTGTAACAAGCTGTGGCTGACATGGAATCACTGCTAAATTTGATAAACTCACACAAACGTTTGAGCGCTTCCTGTATCTAAGATGATTCACCGCTCTTTAATCTATTACCTTTCAACACAGATATCGGCAAAGCTACTGGCAGGCAGGGCCCCGGCATGTCCTGGAAAGAGTTGAGAGTGCCATATGCCAGAGATGTTCACAAGTCTTTTTTTGCAAGTCCAAGTCAAGTCTCAAGTCTTCGGTCACGAGTCCAAGTCAAGTCTCAAGTCTTTGTGGGGTGAGACTTGATCAAGTCTCAAGTCTTTGGTCACGAGTCCAAGTCAAGTCTCAAGTCTCTAAAAAATAAAAGTCTCATGTCTCTTCTGGTTGTAATAAGCCTTCTATTGTCTGCTGCTATCCAGTCTGTTAAGAATACTGCACAGCTATATCTATGAAATTCAAAGCATTTACTGTATTATTATCACTCCTATATCTATTAGCATACAGTATCAGTACTGATTAGTTGTTTGTTATATGATCACTTTAAACAGGCTATTGCAATGCAATATGAGGAAAAACATCACACTTTACACTTTAGCTAAATGCAAACAACTTATAAGCAAAACACTTCAGAATCAGAAATCAGTATCACAAATACTTTATTAATCCCCCGCAGGGAAACTGTGTTAAAAGTACTTAAAAGTAAACATTTGTTCTGTGCCATTTGCAACTAAAAAACTATTGCTGCAATATTATCTGAAATATACTGAACTGGTGATATTAAAACATGACCTGTTCCAAAAGAGATATCTACCATTAACACCATTTACCAGCCAAATGCTGGTAAATCATCAAGTGGCTGGTTCTGTATGTTGCACGCACCAGCCAAAAATAACAATGGCAATCTATTGAGTGGCTGGTAACATTTCAACATTCACTAGGCTAGCCATTTGGCCAGTGGACAAAAATGTTAAAATGTGACCTCTGCAACCGTATTGTTTAATTACACTGGGTCTCTAATGACATCTTTTAAGTCTACTATAAATAAACATATTCCTCTATCCTCTCACTCAAACCCAGTGTAATGGTAACCTGATAAACCTGTAACATTAACGTTACGTGGTCAACAATAAACCTGTAACCTGCCTATAAACCGACAGATGTATTTATGTATGTAACTATGTATTTTTCTACGTTTAACGTTAGCCAGTAGATGGTGGCAGCGGAACGTAATGATTAACGTTACCGACCTTTTTTATGTCATGTCAAGAGTTGGATGTCAACGCCACTCAACGCAAACAAGTGTGACAAGCAAACATTCACTCATCTTTTCAAATATTCAGTTACAAAGCTAGTAGCAAGCCAAGTTAACATTACATAGCTGATGCTGAGCTAAACATGTTTGCTAACCGTCCATATGCGTTAATGTGACTGACCTCTCCGGGTGAGTTTTCAAGTGCCTGATGAAATTTAACGTTGTTGCACCAGCATTCTTGATTTTAATATTGCAGACTTTGCAGTGTGCGCTCCTTTTGTTGGTGCCACCGGCGTTTTGTTCGAAGTTTTTATAGTTGAACCTAATTACAAGCGGTACAGCTGCAGGTGTGCCGCCGGTCGCCATGGTGTTACCATGATGTTAATGTTAAAGGTGGGGTAGGTAAGTTTGAGAAACCGGCTCGAGATACACTTTTTGTTATATTCCATGGAATGCTCTTAACATCCCGATAGCCGGCCCGGCTAAAGTAACTGGATGGCCTACCTGCCTGTCAGCCTCCCATCGGGGCACAAACTTATCTCGTGCCCTCATTGGTCATGTGCGCGTTCGTGTGTGTTGGAGGAACTCGGAAGGCTGCCGGCCGTTCATCGTGCAGTGTGAGCTACACTATCGACACCAACCGGCTGCTTTTCCCACGGATGACTCCAAAGTGGCTTTCATGATCTCCCATCTCTCCGGCCGAGCAGCAGCGTGGGCTACGGCAGAGTGGTCCCGAGGCTCTCCCATCTGCGGGTCTCTGGAGGACTTCATAGACACCATGAGAAAAACTTTCTATCAAACCACCCCGGGGAGAGAAGCAGCTCGGGCTCTGATTAAGCTGCGGCAAAATCAGCGCAGTGTGGCTGACTACGCTATCGAGTTCAGGACTATTGCAGCCGACAGCGGCTGGAACTCCGCTGCGTTGTTCAACGCTTTCGTCAGCGGTCTCTCAGATCCCCTACAAGACCAGCTGGCGCCTCTCGATCTGCCCGCTGACTTGGACTCGGTCATATCCATGGCAATAAGAATAGACAATCGTTTGGCGGAGAGGAGAAGGAATAAATTCAAGGATGCGGTTGGTCCGCCTCTCCAGAGGAGGCGCTCGCCGCCGGATACCACTTCTTCTTGGAGACCCTGTCATCCCTCACCACCTGCGTTCCGGACTACAGCGCCCCCTGGCTCCGTGGAGGAGCCAATGCAGTTGGGCCGCGCCAAGCTTTCTATGGCAGAACGTCATCGTCGATTAAAGGAGGGTCTGTGCTTCTACTGCGGGCAGCGCGGACATCCACAAGCGGCTTGTCCGGTAAAAGAGGAGGCTCACCAATAAAGAGGAGGACGTTGGTGAGCCGGATCTCTTCCTCTGACTTTCCTCCTCGCACCCTGACCCGCATCCAGGTAAAAATCAGAGACAATGTTTTTACTCATGGTGCTCTTATTGACTCAGGGGCAGACGAAAGTCTAATGGATTGGGGGTTAGTTAATAAAATGAACATAAAAACTAAGCCTCTACCCCAGCCTCTTGAAGCCAGTGCTCTCGATGGGCGGCTGTTGTTCAAAGTGACTCACCAAACAGAGCCTTTGGAAATAAGGTGTAATGATAACCATCACGAGACAATGTCATTTCACTTATTCAACTCAGCCCAACATCCTCTCATTTTGGGGTTTCCCTGGTTGAAACTTCATAACCCTCACATAGACTGGCAATCTGGGAGGGTGGAGGGGTGGGGAAAGAATTGCATTGATCACTGTTTTAAGCAGGTAGCAGAGAATACCTCTCATCTCATCTCATCCGCTTTCGAGCAGCTTCAGGAAGCCAAGGTTTTCACCAAGTTAGACCTGCGTAACGCCTATCATTTGGTCAGGATCAGGGAGGGCGATGAATGGAAAACGGGATTTAACACTCCTTCAGGACATTATGAATACCTGGTCATGCCGTTTGGATTGTCAAACGCTCCTGCAGTCTTCCAGGCTATGATTAACGACGTGTTGAGGGAGTTTCTGAACCGTTTCGTTTTTGTTTATCTTGACGACATTCTGATCTACTCCCCTGACCTTCACACCCACAAACAACATGTCCGCCTGGTTCTACAGAAACTGCTCCAGAATAAGTTGTTTGTCAAAGCCGAAAAGTGTGAATTTCATGTAGAGACAGTCACTTTTTTGGGCTTCATCATTTCTCCAGGTCAGGTTAGGATGGACCCAGAGAAGGTTAGCGCAGTAGCCTGTTGGCCTACCCCTGACTCTCGCAAGAAAGTGCAGCAGTTTTTAGGCTTTGCTAATTTTTACAGGCGTTTTGTGCGGAGCTTCAGCGCTATTGCAGCCCCTCTTCGTGTCCTCACGTCCCCTCAGGTGCCTTTTGTGTGGTCTCCTCAGGCTGAGGAGGCTTTTTCTCGGCTGAAAAAGATGTTCACCACTCACACTTCGCTGCTCGCCAGTCACCCCGGAGTCAAGAGAACCCTGTTCATTGTAAAACAACGTTTCTGGTGGACATCCATGGAGAAGGAGGTGAAGGAGTATGTGGAGGCGTGCCCCGTCTGCGCTCGCAACAAGACCTCTTCCAGGGCGCGGATGGGATTATTACAACCAGCAGACCCTGGTCAGAGATTTCCATGGACTTTGTCACGGGCCTGCCCCTCTCTAGAGGTAAAACCACAGTTCTCACGGTAGTGGACCGTTTTTCAAAGATGACACATTTTATTGCTCTACCCAAAATGCCCTCAGCTAAGGAAACGGCTGAGGTCATGATGCATAATGTGTTTCGTCTGCATGGTTTCCCAAAGGATATTGTCTCCGATCGGGGTCCCCAGTTTGTGTCTCGTTTCTGGCAGGAGTTCTGCAGCCTCATCGGTGCCACGGTCAGTCTCTCGTCGGGATACCACCCGGAGTCTAACGGCCAGACAGAGCGCCTGAATCAGGAACTGGAGACCTGCTTGCGCTGCCTGGTGTCCCAGAATCCATCCTCCTGGAGCGAGCACCTCACTTGGGTTGAGTATGCGCACAACATCCTTCCCACTTCTGCCACGGGCCTGTCTCCGTTTCATTGTGTCTATGGGTACCAGCCGCCACTGTTCCCAGCCATGGAGAGAGAGGTCACGGTCCCGTCTGCCCACGCTCTGGTCAGGCGTTGTCATCGCGTGTGGGCTGCGGCTAGGAAAATCCTCTGCAGAAATTCGCAGCTGGTAAAAAGAGCAGCAGACCGAAGACGCCGACCAGCTCCTGTATACCAGCCAGGCCAAAAAGTCTGGCTTTCTACGCGGGATCTTCCCCTCCACGTACTCTCCCGTAAGTTGGCTCCCCGGTTTGTGGGTCCCTTTCCCATCACCAAGGTCATCAACCCGGCTTCAGTGAGACTACGGCTTCCCAGGTCCATGAAGGTACACTCCACCTTCCATGTGGGGAAACTGAAACCACTGAAGGAGAGCGCCATGTCTCCTGCGTCTGTGATTGTTTTCCCCGCCCTGATTGTTTCCACCTGTTCCCCTTACCCGGTGTATATATTGTGCTCGCTCCCTCCTGTCCATTGCCAGTTCGTTTCCTCATTCTGGACCAACGTCCCAGCCAACTCCACGGACATTCTCACGGACCTTTAAAGCTCTTGATCTTAGTTCTTGTTTTTTCCTCGAAAGAGTGTTTTTGTTTTCCTTGTTTTACTACTGTGCCAATTCCAGTAAAGTCTTTATTTTTGAACACTATCTGAGTTTGAGTTTGAGTCGTGCGTTTGAGTTCATGCCTCAGAGTTCTCCCCTTGACAGTTTGTCTGTTTTGCACATCCTCCTGTTAATATCTTTGGACGTCCTGCACTAAACTGTTTTATTGTAGAGATCACAACAGTATCTTCTTGATATTTTCAATTTTGTATGTAGGCTACTCTTAATATTTAAATGTTTTCAATGTATTCAACAACAAAATGCAATAACGTGCTTTAACCACTAGGCGGCGCGGGTTAAAAAACCAGTGGTGTAGTTAATAAAACATAATAATATCAAACATAATATGACTATTAACTTTATTGTGAAAGTATTATTTTATTTAAAAAAAAAGTTTTTCCGATTTCATATCGGATAAACACCATATCCCGACATGGATTGCTGCGATGTTTTAGCCTATCAAAACTTCTGAAAAAAGAAAGGTGTCTCTCAGAATCGGAGAGACAGCAAGCGCATTTCATGGCATCTGCAGGCAGTGGCAAGTACTTCCGGCAACTGCCACAGAGGCCGCTACTCTGTGGTATCTGTGGCAAGTACTTCCGGCATATGCCACAGATGCCACAACTTGCCGAGGCATCTGCCGCTGCTGAACGGGAGTTGCCACAAGATGCCAGAGTAAGAGAAGGTTTACGGTAGCTGCCACTCGCCTTCCGTGGCAAATGCTGCTATTTAAACCAGTATTTATCGTGTAAAATGTTGCAGTTTTGGCATGACTTTATCAAACTGATCTGTACACAGGACTGATGATCTGTACACAGGACTGATGGTCCGATCTCTATTTTTTAAAACATTATGATTTCTATTCGATTTTACTTGGAGAACGTGGTTTGTTAAAATAAATAAACGTGTTATTTTTATGATAATACTCAAGATATATTATAAGTAAATAAAGACAATTTATTGACATTAAGATCTATCATTGTTGACCAGAGGTGGGAAATTGGCTAACTACTCAAGTACTGTACTTGTGATTTAGAAAAAGCCTCCTTGTGCTTTTGTTGAGTATGTAAATGGTATGTAATTCAGTGCTTCTACCCCACTACAATTCAGAGGTAAATTGTGTACTTTTACATTTATTATAGGCTACCTTTAGTTACTTACTACAGATTATTATTAATGATTAGAAATATAATCAAGTCTTAAATCAGACTTTAGTTACTCCTGGAGTGAATTCACAAGCTACCCTGCAGTATACAAAGTCATTAAAACTAGCTGCACCTTTACCAGCTTTGAGAACACTTTAATGATCAATCATTATAATGAAAACATGTAATATCTACTCTAAGTATATTGTTATGCTAATAATTTTGTGCTTTTACTTGAGTAACATTTTAATGCAGGACTTTTACTTGTTGCCAGCTGGACCACATGGGATGTTCTTATTCTCTTTACATATTCCATCACAGCAGCACAATGTAAGGTTTCAGCGTTAGAGTTCTGTTAGCTTATTGTTTTGTGTTTATTCTTGTGGCCTTGCATTTTATTTTGATGTTGACTCTGTCCTCTCGTTTCAGGTGTCATCACTTACTGTCGTTGTGTGTCACCTGCCAGCTTGATTGTGATCTCCTGCTCTTGATTGTTTTCACCTGTGCCCCATTAACTGTTGTGTATATGTAGCCCTGTTCTCCTTTTGTCTTTTATCGGTTCGTCTTGTCTACCAAGTCCATGTCGGTATTCTCTCGTGCAAACTTTGAGTTAGTCGAACCTAGTGAACTATTTAGTAGTCCTAGTTGATCCTAAACTTTTTTTGTATAATAAAAGGTACTTTTTGAAATCAAGGAAGAATCGTGCATTTGAGTCTTTGTGAGTCCTTCGTGTCACACAATAGCGGCTCTTAGTATTGACACATATGTATTGAAATGTGTTGCTGCACAGGTGACCTTTAGCTCTCTGAAGAGATGGGTGATGTCATTTGTGTACTTAATTATAACTAAGTACTTTTACTGTACTTACAGTAAGCAGAATTCATGAGTATTTTCTGCTGTTTTATACTATATTTGAGTTTGTTTGTCTGAACATCTTGTTTCTCTTAAGCATTAAGAACACTTAGGGCATGATTTAACAATAAAAAAGGTTATATACAGTATAAAATACCACATACTGTACACCCTCCCATGCCACCCTGGCATGACCTCTTGCCCCCCCCCTTTGCCACCCCATGTAACATGTTCTAGAACCGCCACTGGGCCCATGTCATGCTTTTATTACCCATCCCCTTGTGTGTTATGCATGTAAACGGTCTGCAGAGTCAAAAACCCTCAAAGTACACCCTGCAGCGAGTAAAACTCTAACACAGAAAATACCTGTCTGTGCTGCCCCAGAACGCCTCCTTGGAGATTTCTCTTTTTCCACTTGTTTCTTCCGGGAACCAAAATGGACCAATCTGCGGAGCTCCTTACACAGCAGGACCTTTAGCGTACATTTTCAACTAACAGGGAGTCCCATTGACTTGCATAGAGCTCCCTGGTTGGTAATAGACGAGTTGGGATTGTGGAGAAATGCTCTCCGCAGACCCATTCTCACAGCGTTTATAAACCTTTTTCTTACTCAATAGCCGCGTTCACACCGGAGTACTTTTCCCTGTACTTTTCCCCTTTAGTTCCGTTAGTACCCCTCATTTTGCGTTCACATCAAAAAGAGTACTTAGTGGCGGGAACTTTTACCCCCATTTTTAGTGCCTGCTAGAGAGGTGGTACTATCCTGGGGGGAAAAAGTGCCCCAGTTCTGATTGGCTGGGCGAATTGCAAACCACGCCCCGTAAAACTCTGAAAAGTTTTGTGAAGCCGCCATTGTATTTGTGGCAGTAGCATTATTAGCATTAGCATTAGCCCCGTGCACCAACGGAGAGAGACTAACTTGGCAACACAAAAGAAAACATGGGAGCGGTAGAGTGATGAGGAGTTGTCGGCGTTCTGGCGATTTACTCGGAAGGCTTCAACTGAAGCCTTCCCCAACTCCGGGGACTTCCGGCCGGGGACTGAGGGTGGCAGTATACGCCGTGAAGTTGTTTGCAGCCTGCCAGTAAACCCAAAGCAGAAGAAGACGAAGTGACGTCAGCGGCTCATTTGCGTAATCTTCCCTCAGGGAAAAGTACTCCGGTGTGAACGCGATTGGTACTTAGTGCCCTGGGGTAATAAGTGCCGGGGCACTAAGTGCCGGGACTAAGTACTGCAAAGTACGTGGTGTGAACGCGGCTAATATCAAGCCACACTTATTGTTTTTACTTCGGCTGTGAGTGTTTGTGTGTGCTCAGGTCCAGAATGAGTTTTGCGCTGTCCTGCTGTATCGCCGACCCGGAAACCACACCAGTAAGCCAGCTCACTGAGCAGCGAGCCTCGCAACGTCCCGACCAATCAGAGCACACTGGGCTCACAGGGAGGGGGAGGGGGCAGGAGCTCCAACAAGCCGTTTAGGACAGAGTGAATACACATACTCAGGGCCGTCCCTGACCAACATGAGGCCCCACGCAAAGTTATATGATGAGGCCCTCTGTTTCGCGAGCGTCGTCGATGACGACGGGGTGGTGGTGAGTGCTAGTGGAGCCTCGCAGCGGCGAAACCGTGCCGCGCCACACTAATTGCAGCGCATAGGTGCGCCGCATTTTCGGCTCAGTTGAGGCACCCTCCTCAAGATGAGGCCCACTCCGCAAGGTGAGGCCCCACGCAGTCCGCATGATCGGCCTGTAGGGAGGGACGGCCCTGCACATACTTTACAGAGATGCTGTATGAGAAACCAATGTGAGTTTTGAAAATTGCACAATATAAATCTATTTTAGCAGTGGCGAGTCGTGATTTGTATACCTAGGCCCTCTGACCACCCCCCCCCACCTTCCCTCGAGAAAAAAAGTTATTACGTCACAGCGTATACTTCAGCGGAATATCAAAACAGCGGCCCGGGGTGCAAAACGCATCAATGACAGCGACCCTCTACCACACAGAACAACATCATTTATAACACCTATCATGACAGGGCACCCACAGCCAAGTAACAATTACAAATGAATTAAGTCGACACGGCGGCCCACATTGAAAATGACTTAGGCCTACCTTTGATGATAAATCACTTAAACACAGAGTCCATCCTCCTGTCCTTTTGGATGAAGCACTTGATGGCGGGTCATGCAGCTGATCCTTTGCCACTCCAGTTTATCATTGTAAATAGAAAGACTACAAATCCCAGAGTCGCAAAGTCTATCTCTTATTTGGTGGAGGAAAACAATTGTGACATCAGTTATGACATCACTTACGCGACTCTGGGATTTGTAGACTTTCTTATATTTCAACAGTTTTACGACAAACTGTGACTTTTTTGACATAGATTTTTTTTTGTAAGATTGGCAAACATCATATGTGTAATTCATGGCACAATTCAAACGGGATCGAAAGATACGTTTTCTCTCTTCATTGACTCCAATACATAATTTTTCTGAAATAAGGTCCCATGGACCGGAAGTAGATGGGCGTGACTTCGCCACTCTATAGCGGGTGTCACTACCCGATCTGTCCCCCTGCCCGATCTGTACTGCGCATGTGCGAGATGGTCCGCCATATAGAGTGGCGAAGTCCCTCCCCTTCCGGTGGACCTCCATGGGACCTTATTTCGAAAAAATTATGTATTGAAGTCAATGGAGAGAGAAAGATTATCTTTCGATCCCGTTTGAATTGTGCCACGAATTACACATATGTTAGTCAATTTAAAAGATAATTTTGCAAGTCAAAAAAATAAAAATGTGTCGTAAAACTGTGAAGTAACACATTTGTTTGTGGGAAACGCTCAATGAACTACATCTCTGGTCTCGCAGAACAACACACGTCACCAAGATGGCCGTCACTACTGTCTTGTCAACAAAACGATTGACTACCCTCACTATCACCACAATGAAACACGTCCAGAAGAATGTCATGCAAAGCTGCCTGCCTGCCTTCCTTTGATTCTCTCTGAGCTGCCTGGTCTTTTTAATGTTTAATGTCAACCATTTGTGCAGATAGCATGAAGTAGAACAGATCGGCGATCGCCGATGCTAGCGTTAGCATTTCTCCCCCGGGCTTAAATTGTGTATTATAGAATGATCACACCGGTGACAGTACTCTTCAAAGGGTTCACGAAATATGACTACTACTCTTACTGTTTAACATTTTGGGTTACTTAATGTTACTTCATATTAAGGCTAATAAAAATGACATGGCTGTAATGCTAACTAACGTGCTAGCTACTAGCTAGGTAGCTCTTGATCCAGCCACTCCTGGTCCTTTCATCAGACAGGAAGCGAAAGAACGAGCAAGACCCGTTGCTGGTATGATAACAACCTGGTACTAAGCACACACAGGCATCTTGTTAAAGTTATCTTATCTTAGCCAGCGCCATATAGATAGATATCTATATAGATATATATATAGATATAGATAGATATCTATATGGCGCTGATCTTAGCTATCTCTTAGTGGAGGAAAACAATTGTGACATCACTTACGCGACTCTGGGATTTGTAGTCTTTCTAGTTTCGTATTTTTCATAGTCTTATATTTCAACAGTTTTTCGACAAACTGTGACTTTTTTGACATGGAAATTATTTTGTAAGATTGACAAACATCATATGTGTAATTCATGGCACAATTCAAACGGGATCGAAAGATAAGTTTTCTCTCTCCATTGACTTCAATACATTATTTTTCCGAAATAAGGTCCCATGGCCCGGAAGTAGATGAGAGTGACTTTGCCACTCTATTGGACAACTCCGGACGGCAACCCAAGTAGGACACTTGACACAGTGGCTTTTGGCAAAGCTCAAAAAGAAAACTCGAGAGAGATGAGTTATTGTTATTACAACGTGACTTCACTATTATTTAACAACTCTTTTTATTGGGTTCTTTTATTTGGGTTAAGTACATTGTCAGAATAAGTGAGAAGTGGATTTAACTTCTGTTCGACAGCCATATGCCATACATTTTTGCATACATTCACAGTAAATATGTATTCAGTATGATAGTTGTCTAACAGAAGTTAAATCCATTTCTCACTTATTCTGACAATGTACTTAACCCCAAATAAAAGAACCCAATAAAAATAGTTTTTAAATAATAGTGAAATCACGTTGTAATAACAATAACTCATCCCTCTTGAGTTTTATTTTTGTGATTTACCAAAAGCCACTGTGTCAAGTGTCCTATTTGGGTTGCCGTACGGAGTTGTCTAATATGGCGGACCATCTCGCACATTCGCAGTACAGATCGGGTAGGGACAGCGGGCTTTCTGGGTCCTTCTCAGGTCGATTATTTTAATTTCCTCGCTCCTCGGTATCACCGGAAGTTGATTTGTCTGCGCCATCTTGAGTACCGTCCCATGGCGCTTATTTCTGCCGGAGGACCGACGATCGAGGAGCGATAATGGAGGAGCGATAACCGAGGAATCACCAGACCATCCTCCGATGAAATCCACAGATACTCGCTCCGCCCCCTTACTGTGTATCGCTCACTGATTGGACGATGCAGGGCATGCACTGATCTGATGCTTCTTGACATGAGAGCAGTTTCCCAGCGGAGTGAAGAAAATAAAACTCACGAGAGTCACTCCTCAGTTTATACCGTGTTTTGTTTCAATTAATATATCATTTAGTTACAAATATGTGATATGTCTGAACAACAAAGTGGTCAACAATTATTTTATTCATTTATTGGAAACATTTTCATGATCGCTTTTTTCGTTTATACATTTTAAGAATGGCGTTTATCTTTTTTGAGAATGAGTTCTTATTTTATTTAATGTATTTGGGTCTACAACAGATGATACAAATGTTTGTGTCAGTAAATGTGTACTAACAGAGGCGGGGGTGTGTGTGGAAATAACGGGGACAGAGCTGGCTGCTGTCAGACGATCAGCTGTGCGGCGTCATCACAAACGGACGTCGCTTCACGTGACGCTCCGGAAGAAAGGACGTCCCATTGCTCTTAAAACTCATTTCCCTGCTTCTCGTGGTTTCCTTGCGACTCTCCCATAGACTGGGGCCGTTTCTCAATCGCGAGGAAACTGGCTTCCAAGCCAATATTTCAAGGATACTATGTCATCGAGTGCCGCCGAAGGACTGTTCCAATCTCCAGCATACTTGGAATTCCACCGAGGCCGCGTCCTTGGTTTGGGGGTAATTTCGAGGCTGCACATGGGTAGACTTCGCGTCTTTCAAATCCCCACAATGCTTTGCGCACGGACCAATTTCCCCAAATCTGTGGAGGAAAATGTAAGGCGGGGCCTCTGACGCACACCTGCACACTTGCTAACCTGTTCCACTCTTCGTTTTCCGAATGCCAAGAAGGATTCTTGCCTAGCTTCTGAAGGAAGTGACTCGGAAGACATGTGCTACCAAGCAAGCATCCTCGCGATTGAGAAACGGCCTGTGTCTCTCCATGCTTCCCTGGTAGGAGGGACTACACTCAGGGAAACGACGCAAGTGAGGGACGCAAGGATTCCATTTAATCGACTTGAGAAGGACCCTCTGTGAATGTAGAGAGGGACCAACAAGCTCTCCTGTCTTCACAGTAACTCGCAGACGGCATTTAACCCTTCACATTCCAACAGAAACTGAAAACAAATACAATTTTAAATACAATTAAATCAAGTTATTTTGGTAAAACTAATGAAAAATGGGACAACAACAAAAATATATAAAAAATAATATTTAAAAAAAAACGTTTTTTTTTTTTTAATGTTTTCAAATATTATTTTTTAGAATATCTGAGGCCCTCACAGAGCCTAGAGGGCCCGACGGCTCGCCACTGTATTTTAGTATACCTCAACAATGGAATAATGATCAGTAGAAATGGCCATGACATGGGACCTTTAACAAATCATGATAACCTCTTTTTTTTTTTTACTTAGGATCGTATACCGTTTAGTCTAAAAAAGGTAAATGTGTGCATTTTATATAAAGTTGTGTATATTTACAGACTGTTGCAAAAACTAAGAACCTTATAAACATCAGGTTTAAAACTAAAAGAGCTTTACAAAAAAGTAACACAATTAAAGATGTTTGGAGTTTTATTTTAGTTATTCATTTTTATTTTTTGTCTAAGATCTGATTTGAAACCGTTGTTACATACAGTTACGGCATTTCCTGTTTCTGCCGGAGAGAGGGGACAGGAGCCTCAGCTGCGAGTGTCACTCCCATACGTCACTCCACGGAGTTCACTCCGTCACGGAGGGGGAGTGTGTAGGGGTAGGGTGTGTAGGGCATAGGTGTAGGGCGCATGGTAGGGCGTGCTTTGGTGTCGAAGGTGAACAGATACATGCTGTTGGTAAACACAGACGGCAGGGGGCAGTAGAGGGAGCTCGCTGAGTTGTTGCAGGAAGTTGCGCATGACTACAAGCTCGGCACCATGGCGCCTCTAGATCTGGATAAATATGCAGAGATTGCCAAACAGTGTAAATATCTCCCAGAAAATGACCTGAAGGTAAATGTGACTTTATATAAATGTGTTTTTGTTGAGACATGTGATGGACTTCTGATGGTATGTTGTAACAGCGTGATTATCTGTTAGCTAACGTGAGCTAGCTAGTAAGTTAGCCTGCTGACTCCATCTCTCGGCCAGGAAGTGAAAACAGTTCAAAACAAATGTTCAGTTTAGCTGCAATAGAGAAACACAAGTCCGAAATTACATTGATCAACACTATGAATGACATGTCGTTCCCTGCTGAGGGTAAAATGAAAGATATCCGCAGTGACGTATTGAGGCTGCCTGTCATGGTGGTGGCAGCGGATTGTTTACTAGCAGCATCGTTAGCTGAGAGCAAACACTGTGTGGTGAGCCGTTTGGCTGATTCAGAGCGGAGTGCACGTGCTGGGGTGTACAGTTTAACCATGTCCTGGATGTAGGAAGGGCCAGATCCATTCGCAGCATGGTACGCAAGTACCAGTGTCTTGAAGTGGATTCTAGCAGTTACTGGAAGCCAGTGAAGGAAGCGGAGTGGTGTGGGAACATTTAGGAAGGTTGAAGACCAGGCGAGCCGCTGCATTCTGGATGAGCTGCAGAGGTCGGATGGCACATGCAGGTAGACCAGCCAGGAGGGAGTTGCAGTAGTCTAGGCGTGAGATGACCAGAACCTGCGTCGCTTTCTGGGTCAGCTGGGGACGTATCCTCCTGATGTTGTAAAGCGTGTATCTGCAGCAGCGGGTTGTAGCAGCGATGTTTGCAGTGAAGGACAGTTTGTTATCTAGGGTCACACCCAGATTCCTTGCAGTCTGAGTCGGGGAAACAACAGAGGTGCCGATGTTGATCGTCAGGTCAAGAGTGGGACAATCTTTTCCCCGAAGAAAAAGCAGTTCAGTCTTGTCAAGGTTGCCAAGTTACCCTGTAGGGTAAAAATACATGAATACAAGTTACAGTGCAGTTTAACATGTGAATAGTTAAATTAAAAGCAGCGACAAAAAGAAAAGTCTTCAGCCTGGATTTAAAAGTAGTCAGAGTTGCAGCGGACCTGCAGGTTTCTGGGAGTTTGTTCCAGATATTTGGAGCATAATAACTGAACGCTGCTTCTCCATGTTTAGTTCTGACTCTGGGGACAGAAAGCTGACCAGTCCCTGAAGACCTGAGAGATCTGGATGGTTCATAATTTAGCAGGAGGTCAGAAATGTATTTTGGGCCTAAACCATTCATTGCTTTATAAACCAGCAGCAGTATTTTGAAATCTATGCTTTGACACACAGGAAGCCAGTGTAAAGACTTCAGAACAGGAGTGATGTGATACACTTTCTACAACGATATAACACCTCATTCAATCTGTAAACTGGAACATTAAGCATTGAACCTTTAATTTACTGTGCAAGATTTTGAATGGATGTAAGTAGTGTGTTAGCTTCTTTCAAGAGACAACATTTGATAGTAGGAAACTAACAATACTAGTAAAGTAAATTTGGCACCATATTTAAAATAATTAGTAAGGTTATAATAACTAGTAAGTTACACAGTGTACTTAAAGGAAAGTGAGTTTGAAGGTTACAATCTGCTGATTAGAGTGAATGTCAACTACGAACAAGTCAAAATTATGATTATTTTAATAACACTTCTCTTAATATCTCCAGTTGCTTTTGGGCCCCTGAACATGCAGTGTAATGTATAAAAGGGAAATATTCTTACACTGATAACCTAATGTGTGAACACCTTCAAATATGAAACCACTTGTAGCCCAGCACTGTTATTCTTTGGCTGGCTGTAAGTCACAGTCATGCTGTGACCCACTGACCAAGCAGTCAATGTCAACATATCTTATTTTATAGACACTAGTGGGTTTGTACTAAGAAAGTAACAAGATTACACATCCAAGGTTCTGACCCTAAGGCCAGTGCGGATCACTGGGAAGTTTGCTTGTCTTATAAATATACATTTATTGAGTAGGTTTTAGCCCGATAGTGGAAGTTCACCATGGTCAATTTTTGAGGGAGTTTCTTCTTGTGATCTAGATCCCCTATTAGTTGTTCATTTAACGACAATATTACATCTCAGATTTAAAGACGATTTTATGAGTCAAGGTGTCGCAGACTGTAAACCGTTTCACACGCTGTTCACTTGGAAGAATATTTTAGTTTAAGTTAAAGCTTTGTCCTTAAAATGGTCTCAGTGAAAAGCATGCTAGTGCTGAATGATGACTCATGGTTAATGTCTGTGTGTTGTGTTTTTATCAATACAGAGGTTATGTGATTACGTGTGTGACCTTCTGCTGGAGGAGTCCAACGTGCAGCCCGTCTCCACTCCTGTAACAGTATGTGGTGACATACATGGACAGGTAAGAAGCAGAAGTTCTCAGCGGGAAACCCTTTGTCTCCCCTGATGGTGCTGCACATCCTGCGGTTTACAGAGATGTTGGTCTCTTGTACGCATAAGTGATGCATGCACTAACCATGCATCTCTTTGTTCTACAGTTTTATGATCTTTGTGAACTCTTCCGAACGGGCGGCCAGGTTCCTGACACAAACTACATATTTATGGTTTGTGCATTGAAATAAGTTTGAACTCAAATGAATCCGTCTCAATGTGTTCTATTCAACAGATGTTAGTAATCCTCTGTCATCTGCAGGGCGACTTTGTTGACCGAGGTTATTACAGTTTGGAGACGTTCACCTACCTGCTTGTGCTGAAAGCCAAATGGCCCGACCGCATCACGCTTCTACGTGGAAACCATGAGAGCAGACAGATCACCCAGGTGTATGGCTTTTATGGTAGGATTGGATTAATGCCCATCTTCAATCTGCACTGTCCCATATCTCACATCCTGGACAATAATCATACCTTTCTGTTTGAAATAAATGTTCACTCTGTCTTTCAGATGAGTGCCAGACCAAGTATGGGAATGCAAATGCCTGGCGTTACTGCACCAAAGTGTTTGATATGTTAACAGTTGCAGCTGTAAGTATTGCCATGTGTCTGGGCTTTGAGTTTGGTTGTTGTTCATAAATAAGGAAGATTGATATGTGACCTGATAAATGATAGTTCATCATGCCTTTAAAACTTGTTTATCTCTGATGGTAAATGATGTCTCAGTAGAGCGATAAATCCATGGCGTATCGCTAGAGAAGCTCAGGATGGTTCACTTTTTATGGTCTTAGTATTTACATGGACTATGTTAAAGACAGGCAACTTACTGGGACACCATCACAACATGTTTTGGGGGTTGGACAGTTTTTTTTTAATTGCATGGAAGTTGATTTCAGTCCATCTCCTCTTTAATTTAGTTAATTCTTCTCTTTCACCGCCACATTTTTTGCAAACATAAACCATGACACAACATTTGATATGCACTTTTTTCATATAGGAAGCAAACTTGTTTTCCAGATGATATATGTTACCACTGAATACAGTATGTTTATTAACCATGGGTTAAACAACATGTAATGTGATAGATCATTGAGCTTTTCATTACTAACAAAGCCTCCACAAATGAGCTGGTTCTGTCAAATAAATACAGTTTGATTCATTATATCTATACATTTAGGACCTACATCTGAATTTTGGGTTGTTTTCAGCTGATGGACGAGCAGATCCTGTGTGTCCACGGAGGCCTCTCCCCAGACATAAAAACTCTGGATCAAATTCGAACCATTGAGCGGAACCAGGAGATCCCTCACAAAGGAGCCTTTTGTGACCTGGTGTGGTCAGACCCTGAAGACGTGGACACCTGGGCCATCAGCCCCAGAGGAGCCGGCTGGCTCTTTGGTGCAAAGGTCACAAATGAGGTAGGTTGGCCTCACTTTGATTGTGTTACAAGAATACGTTCACTTGAGTTCTTACATGCTCGGCAACAACATTAACAAAAGTACACACATATGACCTATGCAATGGTAGCATTTATTTGATTTGCTCCACTCCAAATGTCAACATAAACTTTTTATATATTCACTATTTAATTTGAAAATATAAAATAGTAGTTCAGCTCAACGTGTCTCAGATCAAGACAAGAGTCATTCACTTTCAAGTCGAGTCTTAAGTCATTTATTTCTGTCAAGTCAAGTTGGGCGTCAGTAAAACACTGGCTCCAGTCAGATGACTTAAAGTCAACAACAACTCGAGTCCACCTCGCTGCTGTCATGATGCAACACTGAAAACACACAGTGCACAAGCCCCATAGAAGTAGCAGCAATGCAAAGTGCTTTGTGGTACGTGAAATATAGGATATTTCCTGACTCCAAACAGAACTTGGCCCCTCAATCCTCTGTGAGCAAGAGGCAGTAGCTATGAGGGTGTTGGCAGTTCAGTGTAGTGAAAGCTAATGCAAAATCTGTCATTTTACATGTGCTTCGTTGTTACATTTTAATTCATAAATAAAATGTCACTTCATATGTCAAATCTCAAAAATGATCATTTGTTACCTGATGTTGTGTATTTAAGTCCTTCAACTTTTCCTCTCAATGATCTTGTCGGTCCCAACAATAACAATAAAAGAAGGTTCTTCTTTTTAAAAACATTTCTTTTTTTTCTTTCTCCATCTTTCAAAAACTGCAGTTTGTTCACATCAACAACCTGAAGCTGATCTGCAGGGCACACCAACTTGTCCACGAAGGCTACAAGTTCATGTTCGATGAGAAGCTGGTCACAGTGTGGTCGGCTCCGAACTACTGCTATCGCTGCGGCAACATCGCCTCCATTATGGTCTTTAAAGATGCTAACACAAGAGAACCGAAGCTCTTCAGAGCAGTGCCTGACTCTGAGAGGGTTATCCCACCCCGAACAACTACACCCTATTTCCTGTAAGCCCATTAAAACCAAACCAAGCAGCCATTTGTTCAGTGCACAGACGGTGGCATCAGCACTTCTAATCCATATGAATTTTGTATTGTACATTTAGAGTATTTACAGTGCACTTTGCTGTGCCAACTGCCCGTTGTTATCCCCAGTACAGTTAAGTGAGGTGGCGCAGCAGTGTCACTGTGCTGTTTTAGAGGAAGGATGAAAACGACCCTTGTAAAACGTTCATATTTATACATTTAGATTGTACTTATCTATAGAAATTCCCTCTGCTGAGAAATTGCAGGTGCAGTGTTATATACAATGTCTCAATTTATTTTGTTATGCTTATGTATTAAAACTGGATGTCAGATAATAAAGCACTGCACAAATTGGAGTTATACACTTAGTTTTATCATGTGATATTATAAATAAACATGTAAACATGGGAGTAAATGTGTAAACAAATGGCTATATCCATTTGTTAGAATTCTGTAAGGCCTGTGATACCTTTGAAGATTCTCTGTGATTTCAAGATTTGGAATCAGTGCTTGTGATTATTTGTTTTCTGTGTAACCATTCTGTTTTTAAATAAAGAAATCCATTAATTGTAAAGGTGAGTTGAACACAGTTGGAGTGCTTCTACTTTTGTATTCATGTTAAGGCTCCTACACACCAAACTGACACCAAAGAACACGTCCCGACGGAACACGACTGTTGTGTCGCCTCGCGTCGCCTGCGTCTTGGCCAAAAAGTCGCACTGGAACACACCGCAAAGTAGTGTGTTTGTCATTCAAAAGAGGCAACCAGAAGACAGACTGCGTGATATATAGAAACGACAAATAGCTACATGCTACAGCTCAAGCCAAGCAGCACAGGGATGAACTATGCCAATATTTTTAACAGTATCGGTGCAGTGCCTTTTCAGTGGGGCAAGATATAGCAAATATGTGTGCCTATCCTGCTATTTGTGTTTATTATTTTATTCAATAAAAATGTGCCTACATAACTGTCAGTTGCAGCCGTAGCATTTTTATTGGTTTAACTACTAACAGTATATTTTAAAAACATTTTTAAATGACCATCTTGAACAGCTACAACATTAAAATTCATTTCCATCAACAACTGCAAATCCCCCACCGCTTCAGTCACTCACAGCGTCCCCCAGGGCTGTGTACTTGGTCCCCTGCTTGGACAGATCCTCCGCAAACACCGACTTCGGTTCCACTGTTACGCTAACGACACCCAACTCTACCTCGCTACAAAAACAGTTTCTGCAACCACCCACTCCCAACTCACCAACTGCCATCTAAACATGGATGCAAAACAACTTTCTGAAACTAAACTGTGACAGATCTGAAATAATCATTATTGGCCCAAACTCACTAACCGCTCCACCCAGGACTCCCCTCTAAACATCGAAGGCTCCATGTCAACCCCTCAACTCACGTCCGTAACCTTGGTATCATCCTCGACCCCGCCCTCACTTTCCTCCCTCACGTAAACCAGCTCACAAAAACCGCCTTCTTCCACTTAAAGAACATTGCCCGCACCAGACCCCCCCCCAAAAAAACTCCGCTGCCCGTATGCTCACCTCCACCCGACGCTCCGACCACATCACCCCTATTCTCCAGGACCTCTACTGGCTCCCCATCAAACACCGGATTGACTTCAAATGATTACTTCTCACCTACTAAACCATCAACAACCTTGCCCCCCCCTACCTTACTCACCTCATCCCAAGGCCGTGGAGTCAACATTGGGGGGGACCAAAAATTCAATCAACATTTGAATACAAATTTCCTGCCATTCTAAAGGAAAATATATAAAAATTCTATAACACATGGGATACTTAAACCCCCGCCCGTGGGGGCAAACAACAACAATATTCACAAAACTGTGTCTCAGGCATGGGCGTTGGAAGCATCCTCAATGTGGGTAGGACAATTTGATGGGGGGTGTGGGCAGGTGGTGGACCATGGTGGACCTAACCTCCTCGAGGGGGGTCTGGGGGCATGTTTCCCCGGGAAGATTTTTTTTTATATGTTGAAGTTAAAAGCATCAATCTGGTGCACTTCGAGAGCAACATTAAGAGATCCATGGATACATCATACATTTCTCAACACCCATATGAAACAGAACTGTAAACAGATTTACTTTTACTTTATGCATATTTTACAAATCACTCCCCTAGCTACTATTCCTGAAAAGTTCGGTTTTAACATCAGAACTACAAGTTATTTACACAAAGAAGCTAAACTGGAGGGTTCATTAACATTACCATTACGAAATAAAACAATATAGTTTAGGGCTGACTAGGATTAGGACTACTGTTTATGTTCTTTTTGTTTTCTTTGTACTGTTTCTGTTCAGATTTTATTTAAAGTGTATTTGAGCATTAGGAAAAGCACTATAAAATCCAATGTATTATTATTATTATTATTATTATTATTATTATTATTATTATTATTATTATTATGTTGTAGTTGAGTATGGTTTGATGTAAATACATCTTCTTTACTTTTACTTTAGTAGGATTGTTTATGCAAGACGTTTACTTGTAATAGAGTGTTTTCACTATTTATAACGAGTATTTTCACTTCAGTAAATATCTGATGATTTATTTCACCTCTACTTGGAGCACGGAGAGGCATTGATTCCATTTGTCAAAGCTACTGCAGAATTAAGCGTTTCTCAAGCATTTGATATTTGTTTTTGACATATACTAATACATTATTTATTTATTTAGTCACATTTTAAAGGCAGGTTACAGAGATGTTGTAGTATGTTCATCTTGGTACATCTCTAAAGGTGCTGGTTGATACTCCCGTATCCTCTAGACGGCGCATGCGCCCACATTCCTCTCAGCTCTGTAGCCAATGAACAGAGGCCCCGCCGTGTCGTCATCAGTCATCTGTGTTGGGACGTGTAGCTCACCAACGAGCTGCAGCTAGCTTGTCAGTCGAGACAGCTAGTACATATTGACTGTCACAAGGATAGCTTTTCTTTACGTGTATACAGCAAAGAAGCGAACGTACATTCATTGAACATTTGAAAACGCTACGGACTGATCCGTTGTCGAAGTTAATATGGTAAGAGAAAGGTGACGAGCAAGCTAACGACAGCTAGCATCGCCCGGTGGTGGTGTTAACTCTTATTGTTATGGCTAGAAGAGCTAGCTGGCTAGCTGTCTGTCAAAACATAGTCTGACAGTGTCATTGTACATTTCCTAATGGGATTACACTGAGGAAACACACAGACAGAGCTTTTACTTTGCAGCAATTTGTGACACCACTTTGGTTGGAGTCAGTAAGAATACACTCTAGCGTTGACACGGAAACACATTTATTTACAAACTACAAATGTAGTTTTATTTCCTAATGCTATCATTTTTGATGAATTGCATACTTACTCCATCATGCATTTCCTCAACCCGATAAAGAAGCATTTTAACCCAAACCTTTAGAGTCTCTGGTGCAGAATGGAAGCATTCAGAAGGTTGAAAATGATGATAAAATTATTGGACAGTTTTTTGACATACCAATTTGACAAACATGGATCGTTTTCCAGTGCAGTAAAACACATCCTTCAATTAACTACTTAATTATCACCTTATTATTATTCTTTGTAATAAATGGCCCTTAAAGTAGAAAGACTTGACAACCAAAATGTTCCAGCTTTTGTCTGTCTTTATTTTTGCCCGAACAGCCCGTCTATTATGAAATGATTATAATGGATGCAGAAAAGCTCTTGATCTTGTTGCTGGACTCATTACAACAATGTGACATGTGACTGTTCTTACAAGAAACCCATGTTGTCAATCTTGCAATTTTGATAACTGTCTCTTTTCTTTTCCTAGCTCTAACAGAATGGAATTACCAGAAACAACTTGTTTGGAGTGGTACTGCATAAGGACGCAGTTCTGTTTCAGCCTTCAGAACAAGGAGCCACACACTTCCATGTGTCACAGGAAGTCCCTTACTCTCTAGAAACTGCAAATTGCACCAAAAAAGAGACACTCAAAGGACAGACATGTTTGCCAAGTTGAAGAAGAAGATCGCAGAGGAGGCGGCCACAGCACCTCGGAGTGGTGTTCGGATACCGCGCACCATCAGCAAGGAATCCATCACCTCAGTCGGGGCAGACTCAGGGGATGACTTTGTAAGTACTTTAAGAACTCATCACAAGTTATTATTCTAATGCAATCAAATGTTTTCATGTTTTGCAGATGGTCTGCTCCCTTCTTGATGCATAATCAATAGTGATGGGAATTAAGGCTCTTTGAAGGGAGCCGGATCTTATGGCTGCGTTCCTTTCAAAGAGCCGTTCAAAAGAGCCGTTTTTTAAAAGGGGGCGGGGTTACTAGGTTTATCTGCAAAATAATCACCAGGATAATGATTGACTGTATTGCCAGACCTAATGTCAATAATCTGCATTGTAAACATGACACAAGGTGGCGCCACATCCATGTCATTCATGTCAGTGAATGTACTACTTTGAATTGACCCTTTGTATGTGTTAAAGGTAACCGGCTCGAGATACACTTTGTTATATTCGATGGAATGCTCTTAACATCCCGATAGCAATGACTATCTTAAGTGCTTTGACAAAAAATACATACAAAAAGATTATGTGCACGTTCGTGGGTGTTGGAGGAGGGGCTCTGTAAGGAAGTGGCAGATTTTTCCCGGCTGTGTATTTTCAAATTCTAGCGCACTCGAGCTGGTTTCTTCAAAATGACCTACCCCACCTTTAAGTAAAAAAAGTTTCCTTGCCTTGAATAAAATTCACGCAACTCTTAATATTAGATACTGTGTATTTAAGTGGCGATGGAGATTATTTGTTGACCTGGCTTTAAAGGATATTTTGCCTTTACAAATGGTGGGCTTTATCACTGCCTGGGTTTTGGTTGAAGTGCATCCAAATGCTGCTGCGTTTTCGCGTTTGGCTCATTTCCCATCAGAAAAACACGTCGTCTACCTGTCCTGTAGCCTACCACTTGTTATGACTTCTCTCTCTTGCGTAAACTTACCAATCAGAGTAGGGGCGGGTCTTCACAGAATAGGTTTGGGGAACAAAATTAAGCTTTTTAAAAGGCGAGTGGATTTTGGCAGGCAGTGAGTGCGGACCAACGATTGAACGATAACAAGAACGGCTCTCACCAAGTATGACTCGGTTCCCCTCGTTCGTACCAAAGAGCCGTTCAAAAGAATCGGCTCGTTCGCGACCGACACATCACTAATAATCAACCACTGTTTGGATACTTTATTACATTGGGTTTGCTTAACACCGTCACACCTTTGTGTTCCAACCCACAGTGGACAACTTTTAGGAAATACTTTATCACCTTACAAAATAGTTCAGTAACTTTTCAGTGTTTTTTTTCTAGTGGAGCACGCTCAGGTATTGTGGATCGCATAAAGCTTAGCAGACTCTTCACGCTAACGAAGGATCACTTCTAAGCAGGGTTGGGAGGGTTACTTTGTAAATGTAATGAGTTACTGAATACATGCTCTGAAAGTAATCAGGATACAGTTACAGTTACGTGTCTTAAAAATGTATTCAGATTACTTTTAGAATACTTTTGGAATACTTTCTTTTTCCATAACAGATGGGTATGTTTTGGGGAACAGGAGACACGTATTTTACTGTTTTAATGGCTTATCAAGAACTCAAACACAACATCTTGGTGTCATTCTGGACAGCTCTCTCATCTGCACCCCACATAAAACACATCACCCGGACTGCATTCTTTGTACTGTCTTAAAACCTTTCCTTAGAATATGTTATGAATTGTAAGGTGTCCTTGGGTGCTTTGAAAGGCGCCCCTAAATAGAATGAATTATCATTATTATTTATTATCTGAAACGATGTAATAACTTTTAAAACTTGTTCCAGTCACTTGCCCCATGCATTCAGCAGCAGCAGGCCATTCACTTTGATTTGATCCCGTTATAAATGTCATCATCTCGACAATAAAGAAATGCTACATCAACATTATCTTGCACATTTTATCTCCGTTTCTAACTTTCAATATATTTGAAAAGAGATCTCTCTCTCTCTCATCTGCGTGCGGGGGCGGGGCCTCACAGACACCCTGCATCTCTTTCTCGCTCACAGACATGCTGCAGCGCCGTGCAGTGTGCACACAGTTCTGCCGGTAATGAATATTACATTTTGTGAGGAAACTTTTCCACCAATAATTCCAATAAGTATTCCAAAATGTATTCACTTCAGGTTTACGAAAGTAACTGTAATCAGATTACTCGTTTTTCAAATGTAACGCCAGCTGAATACAATTAGCCTATTTGATTTTTGTATTCTGATTACGTAACGCCGTTACATATATTCCGTTACAACCCAACCTGCTTCTAGGCTACTGTCCCGCAGCTGCTGCCTCTCTGTTGGACTCTGTCGCAGCGGGGCTGCTGCTGTGGTGCGGAGCGCACAAAGCAGACTCTTCACAACGAAGGATCAATTCTTGTTCAAGGCAGGGAAGGTTTTGCAGTACGCAGCCTACTGACCCGCAGCTGCTGCCTCTCTGTTGGACTCCGGTACTGCACCTTACTCACGAAACGTTGTAAAAATAAATAAATGGGTGGGAGGCGAATGCAGTAACCACTCCGCCAATGCCACAGTCACCCCCGTCGTGCGGGCCGGATGAGAATGTCTGGCGGGCCGGATGTGGCCCGCGGGCCGCCAGTTGGTGATCACTGCTGTAGCCGATGTGCACTCTTTCAACCGGTGCACTCGCATCTTGAACGTTTATGCCGGTGCACCGATGCGCATCGGTGAGTCTTAACATCTCTAGAATGCGTACATTAACAGGTTTATGATATCACTGCCCCGTCTAAAACACGATCTGACTTTAATTATATTTGACTCGAGTGTTTCGTCAACTTAATGTGTTGCTTAAAATAATCCTTCTGCATCCAGTATGTGACACAGTGAGTGTTGCACGGCCAGATACGGCTCAGCTGACTCAGATAAGGAGATATATGATACATTATGAAGTGATATGCCGCGGACTGTACGTAATGTTACTCTGATCCGGTTACTTATGTTCTGGCAGATATTTAAGTAAGCTTTCTTAACGCTAATGTTATAATAGTCAGATTGCTCTGAAGATGGAGGTGATATTCTATTAATGTTCACGTTCACACAGTCGGTGATTTTTGCCGGCCGTCTTTCCTGCAACGGCAGTTTTTCTGTATTTCCTTTCTCCTGTAATATGACTTGATCGCTTTAAACTCCGCACACTGAGCTCTGATTGGTCAGCAGGCGGTGCTTTCACCGAGTTGATCTCTTAGCCTGCAACCTAACCTGCTCCGGAGCAGGTTAGCCGCTCGGCATAAGTTACCATGGAGATCTAGCCTGCTAAAAAGAGAACCAGTGTCGTAGGACCGGAAACCCTGAGTTTTCCCTGAAGTTAGCTCACTTCCGGCCCATCCACACTACAGCTTCAAAAAAAGCTTGGAGCTGGGCGTGTCTGAAGCTCGACCAACAACCAATCACATGAATCTCCCGCCCTTGACACACAAGCAGCGGTTTGATTGGCTAGAGCTTGTACTGGCATATGATTTGATTGGCTGACGCTTCCACCGAAAGCTTCAGAAGCTTCAAAAGTTGAACATTGCTCAACTTTTGCAGCCTGAAACGCCAGGAAAGCTCCGCTCTGCTTCCCACAATGCAGTTCGACGAAAAGTGATGTCACCCCATTCAAAGTGAAAGGGCAGACGCGTTGGAAACCGTTTTTGAAGCTGTCGAAGCTGTAGTGTGGACGGGCCGTAAGCGAAAATCCGGCTTTGTAGTACAGGCCTCTGGGCTTTGAAAGGGGAAACAAACATCTTCATGTACCTGATCTGACAACACACAACACGTGAAGGGACTTTCTATGAACTGCAGGAACTGTAGCCGACCTCTGATTTACGAGTAGCTCATTTGTGAAACATGGCAGTGATCACAGCAGTATCCATAAAAAAAATGAAATCACTTTATTCTCAACTAATTGATTAATGTCCATAACTGTAAGGAATATATCTGTTTGTGGCCTAACGGGTCCTTCATGAACTGCATTACAGTGAGTTTCTTTGAAAGTGGATAAACAGAAACTGTTGAACGAAGCACCCTTACTATTTGTAGATGCTTGTATGTCCACCATAAAAAGCAGCACTGTGATATTAAGGACAGTGTTCGATACTCTGTTGAATTGTTTTAATTGTTTTAATTGAACCTTTATTTAACCAGATAAAAGCATTGAGATAAAATCTCATTTACAATGCTGACCTGGCCAAGAAGGCAGCAACGTTATTACACATAACACAAACATATGAAATACAGAGAACACAACTAAGTAAACAAAAGACGAAAAGCAGTCACTACATTGTGCACATTAGGACAGTAAGAAAGGTACACTACTTGTTACTGCAAGAGCAGCTGGTGGTAAGGACTTCAGACAACTTCAATTTAAAACAGGCTTTAGGGACAAGTGCCCTCAGTTTGAGGCGTGATTGAAGCTCATTCCAAGACCAAGGACCATAATGAAAAAGACTCCTTTTCCCAGCCTCAGTCCGCACAGCAGGAACCTGGAACCGTATCCAGGCACTGGGTCTGAGGTTGTAAGAGTCACAAACTGGAGCAAATCTGGCACATATGCAGAGTGGAAGCTTACCTAAAATGGCTTTATACATTAATAAAAACCAATGCTGCATCCTACGCATACTAAGTGAGGACCATCCAGTTAGGCTATACAGTTTGCAAAGGCTATACAGTTTGATGCAGATGGCCGGGGTCCAGCTGCAGTAATCCCCTCTGTGCCCTGTTCTAAAGTGCAGCACCACTGCTAAATGACTACATGTCATCATTATCACATCTTCCCTCTTAGTGCAGAACAATTGTTAATAATTAAATACATCATTTAATATACAGTACCATGCCAAAAACCACACTAAAACAGCAGCAATTACAACAATGAAAGCTTGAAAGCTGTTTTTTGTATTGCCTACAATTTGTCTTTGCCATACTCGGGGTAAAAAAAAAGACAGGAAACTTCTTGTAGAAGTCAGTGTTTTCTGCACAAGAACAAGTACGTGGACCCTTTTTTAATAACCTGCATTTATTTATAAATTGAGTGGAGGGATCACCATGCTTTGGGCTGTGTTGTTGACTCGTGGCCTGGACAGTTTGCCATCATTAAAAGAAAAGGGAATTCTCAAGTTTACTAAGATATCCTCCAGGATAACTTCAGACTGGTGTACGCCAGCTGAAGCTCAGCCATGGTTGGGTGGTGCAGCAGGACAATGACCCAGCCCAGACCTCATCCCAATAGAAATGCAGTGGAATGACCTCAAGAGACACCCTGAGAGTATGGCTGAGCTGAAGCAGTTCTGTGAGGAAGAATGCTCCATTTCTCCTTCCCCCCTCGTTTCAGGTCTGATCGTAGCTACTGGAAGCGCTTGTTTGAGGTTATTACTGCAGAAGGAGGTTTTACCAGTTATAAAATGGAGAGGGGTCACTTACTTTTTCTGCCAAGATATAAAAGATTAGAAATGTTTGGGTGTTAATAACTTGTTTGTCTATTCTTGTGACTTTGGTGAAGATCAGATCACCTTTAATGACCAATTCATGCTTAAAACCAGGACATTCCAAAGGGTTCACATACTATTTCTTGTCACTGTAGTTCTGGAGACTCAAAGAAAATGGCAGGAATGAATGTCAGTGCTATGATGGGAACCCTGGCTGACAGCTTTTGAAGTAGTCACCAGTCTCTAGGTAGCAGGGCTGGGGTGTGCCACATTACATTGTGTTCATTTCATGTAGGCAGGATACGGTATAACTCAGTCCCAAACCAACCAATCTAACATGAAGCCCTGTTGATTCACTTCTCGTTTCCCAACAGAACACGCACAGCTGACCTTTCTGTCTTTTGTAACAGAGTTGTTTTTTTGGATGTGACTGCTTAATTGACCTGTTTTAGTGCCGGGCAGTGCACAGTAGGGCTGCACAATTTGGGGAAATAATCTAATTGCGATTTTTCTGACAGATATTGCGATTGCGATTGGATTTGGGATATTTGTTTTTAAGCGACCCAACGGAGGTTTCTTGTAAAAGGCGGCCATATCTCCGGCGAGGAAGGTCGTATCAACGTGCTCCCGCCTCTAGCACCACCGCAGCCCGAGCTAAGAGTGAAAGAACTAAACTTACATGAAACTTCCGTTGGGTTGCTTTAAAGTCAAGCTTCAGTCTAAGATTCTCCCTGTAATAGATGTAAAACATGTGATGGAGCATTACTAACCTGACTCAGATGTTTTTTTTCACCAAACCATCTAGGAAAGCTCCATTGGAAGCCATTTGGAAAAGTATTTCAAAAATACTTGACAGGTGATTGGATCAATCTGTCTATCACCTACTATTAGGGATGCTCCGATCGATCAGTCACCGAACACACTTAGCTATTTTATCTACCTCTGGAACAAGCTAAACTAGTTATAAATATATTTATTCTTCACTGTCGGGTGACGGTCACTCATTACTGGATCAGTGAGCTGCATGAGATACGGACAGGTTGTCAGGAGAGGGAGAGAGAGAGAGAGAGAGAGAAAGGAAAAGAGATCATCATTTGAATGTAATAATTAAGTTGATTGTTGTTTGTGGAAGCTCCAGTGAATGAGCCCCATTAACTGAGTTTTAAACATCACTTTAAATGGAAGATTTAAAGTGATGTTTAAATCTTCCATTTAGGCCCCCGCCCACTTGATCGGTATCGGCCGATACTGATTCCGGCGATCGGCCCCAAAATTGGCGATCGGAGCATCCCTACCTACTATCATGGGCCACTTCTGATTGGTTAACAATGACTGGTACATGTGGAGCACAGCACTTCTGATTGGTGTGGATGACTGACACACAAGAAGAACAAAAAAATAACTAAAAGAAATCGCAGACTTTGCGATTTGATAATTGCATAATTTAAAATCGATGAATCGTTCAGCCCTAGTGCACAGTCACAGTGCACAGTGCACAGTCACAGGGCTGACCAGACTCCTGAGGCTCAGTTTCACTTGGCTAAATCATTTAGTGAAGTCGCTGAGGAGCCCTGCTGCCAGCTAACACTGTTTCTCTGGTGCATCCACTGTAGTGTGGGTGCCGTAGTTTAACACTTGTTTTGCGTGACCATGACCGGTGGTGTGTTTCCTTTCTGCAAGAAAGCATCTGCGGTCTCCGAAGCCTGATAAGGATGTGTGTGTACAAAACGCAACTAACTCTAACTGATATGTGTTGGGTCCAGGCTCAAGGGCGTATGGCACTCTCAACTCTTTCCAGGACAAGCCGGGGTCCTGCCTGCCAGTAGCTTTGCCGATATCTGTGTTGATAGTAATAGATTAAGAGCGGTGAATCAGCTTAGAAACAGGAAGCGCTCAAACGTTTGTGTGAGTTTATCAAATTTAGCAGTGATTCCATGTCAGCCACAGCTTGTCACAAAAAATCTTACTGATAGTGTGTTTAACGAACTTAAACTAGCTTTATTAAATGTCAGGTCTTTGGCAGGAAAAACATTTTTTTCGATTGTATGTTTTTAACAGAAACTTGGATTGAACAAAATAACAGTGCAGCTGTTCTTATCGAATCAACCCCTCCCAACTTTAGTTTTATGAGTCAGGAAAGAATGCATAAGAAAGGGGGTGGAGTTGCTATTCTGTTCAATGATTCCCTTCAATGCAGGAAGACATCTTATGGGAACTTTGCTTCTTTTGAATATGTGGCCCTTCAGCTGAAATGCTCCTCTCGAGCTCTGTTCCTAAATATCTATAGACCACCCAAATACTGTGCAAGCTTTTTTGATGACTTTACTGAACTGCTGTCTATAGTGTGTATTGACTTTGACCGTCTAGTCATTGTTGGTGATTTTAACATCCATGTTGACAACCCCCAGGACAGAGGGGCAAAAGAACTGTTTTGTGTTCTTGATAGCTATGGACTGACTCAGCATGTGACGGAGCCCACGCACAATAAGGGGCACACTCTGGACTTAATTATCTCAAAGGGTCTGAATATCTCTAAGGTTGTGGTGACTGATGTTGCACTCACTGACCATTCCTGTGTTTTCTTTGAGAGCTCTATTTCTGTTCACAAAAATGTTCAAAAAGAGGTAACCACAAAGCGATATTTAACTGAAGATACTAGGGAAATGTTTACTCAGAATTTTTATTCCACACTTGCCCTTGCTAACATCTCAGTAAATGAGCTAGGAGATCATTTTAATACATTTTAAAAAAATGTTATAGATGCCATTGCTCCAACTAAGGTAAAGGAAGTGACTGGGAAGAAAATATCTCCATGCAGAAAGGCCATGACCGTGAGAACAGAAAAAAGAGTGTCGAAAAGCTGAACGTTGGTGGCTAAAAACAAATCTCCAGGTTCACTTTGAAATCTATAAAGAGAGACTTGGCCTTTATAATTTGGAATTGAAAAACGCACGACAGTCTTTCTTCTCTGACAGTGACATCATTACCAAAAACAACGCACGTGCCTTATTTGCTACCGTCGACAGACTAACAAACCCCCCAGTGTCAGTAGCCTCTGAATTTCTATCAGGGCGTGCAATGATTTTGCCTCCTTCACTGACAAAATTCAGAAAATAGCTAAAGAATATATCTAGGATTAAAAGACTAATGTCACAGCAGGATTTGGAAAAACTTGTCCATGCTTTTATCTTCAGTAGACTCGACTACTGTAATGGTGTCTTCACAGGTCTCACTAAAAAATCTATTAGAAAGCTGCAGCTGATTCAGAACGCCGCTGCTCGAGTCCTCACTAACACTAAGAAAGTGGATCACATCACTCCTGTTCTGAAGTCTTTACACTGGCTTCCTGTGTGTCAAAGAATAGATTTCAAAATACTGCTGCTGGTTTATAAAGCACTGAATGGTTTAGGCCCAAAATACATTTCTGACCTCCTGCTAAATTATGAACCATCCAGATCTCTCAGGTCTTCAGGGACTGGTCAGCTTTCTGTCCCCAGAGTCAGAACTAAACATGGAGAAGCATCGTTCAGTTATTATGCTCCAAATATCTGGAACAAACTCCCAGAAACCTGCAGGTCCGCTGCAACTCTTACTACTTTTAAATCCAGCAAGAAGACTTTTCTCTTTGCCGCTGCTTTTAATTGAACTATTCATATCTTAAACTGCACTGTTACTTTTATCCATGTATTTTTTCTTTTAATGACTGATTTTAAATGCCATTTTCTTAATGTCTTTCATTTTTGTAAAGCACTTTGAATTGCCTTGTGTTGAAAGGTGCTATATAAATAAACATGCCTTGCCTTGCCTTGCCTTGCAACCACTTCATAGATTTGTATTACCTGGAGCTGACTAGCCAAATACCACTGACATGTACAGTAATACACTGGTATTCAGACCCAAATCTGGAGATATCTTTTTTAATAGTTTACAGCCATGATCCAGAATGAAAATCTGCAGAACCTACTCACATTTCTGTTGTAATGTGATTGACAATATGTATTTAGGATAACGAAGAAATATCTCTTTTGTATTAAAATCTGCGGAGGTGTTGTCGGAGTTCTGCAGATCCAGATTTGTGTGGGCTTGTACAGAACACTTTGATAGGAAACATCAATGATTCACTTCAGGTTTTGGACTTGATGTGTGGACTTTCTGAAATGTTCTGACTAATAACCACCATATTATAAAGTAATCAGTAGAGTGAAACTACCTACTGTGAAAACAAAACTTAACACTTAAGTGCTTTAGACAGATTTGAGGATTTTTGACTGTGATAAACCAACTTTAGATGATTTGGTCCATTTCCCTCCACAAACAGGATGAATATTAGGTGCTACATATTTTAACGCTGTGAGTGTGTGTGTGTTCAGGCATCTGATGGCAGCAGCTCCAGGGATGACCTGCCTGCACAGCTTCTCAGGAGGAATTATCAGATCCGCAAGCTGGAGGCCAAGTTATCAGGTAAGTCCAACATCCACCAGTGCTGCGGCCATAGACCCTATCCTAACTGTTTTATCATGAAATTATAGAAACACAATGCAATCTCTGAATGACCGAGGCTAATGATAATACAAACATTTATTGACTTTATTTCTGTAGCACTTTTCATGTAATACATGCCGCTTAAAGTGCTTTACATATACAACAATGACAACAGAATAAAGACAAGCAACACGTTTAGTGTCCACTTAGAAGGACGTTAACACAATTGTAGAGGCTACTGGGAGCAGTGTGTCCAAGATGTGTTCTCTTTTCTTTGTTTTTGTTAGAAGCAGCAGAGTTTTGGTACAATATCAAATCACTTTTTTAGAGTTTGGGTCCAAATGCAACACAATATTCCAATCAAATTTTAACAGAAGCATGAATTATTTTTCGGCATCTTGGAGGGTCAAGAATAGCCGTACCTTTCCAATGTCTGAGGTGAAATAATGCCACCTTGGTTCCTGCTGATATGAGATATTAAACTTTAGATCAAATCAAAGTCAAATGAAGTTTAATTCTCAAGATAGAGTTTAAAATAGCAACCAGGGTTGGATTTCCAAAAATTTTGGGCAGCTCATTGCTTTTTGATTTGTGACCGACTAATATCAATTGTTTCCTGTCCTTATTTAGTTTACATAGAGTAAATACACCAACAACAAGACTTTGGAATGTTATGAATCCAAGATGCCAAGGGATTTGATTTAATCAAAACTATTGTTCATCTTCATAAAAAACAATAGCATTGTTAAAGCTATATGTATATGTATTATACTTCATAAATATAAATATATCAATGCATAGTTAAGCGTGATACGGTAGAAATTCCAAATATATATATTTTTTCACATTCACTTTCTAGATCATCTGAATTTGCCACAAAGTTTGGAATGTTAAGCTCTGTTTGCCTGATGCAATATTCAGCACAAAGAATGTGTTTTTCTAATGATGATCATATTAATGTGTCAGAATGAGCATATGATAATGTGTTGCTGTGTCACATAGTCCTGACATATTTGAGGCTTAGGGTGTTTTTCTCCTTTACTCAGTCTAATAACCCCTTTGTCCTTTTGGTGGCCGATGTGACTTTGTGCCCTTAGTAAAGGTTAAAGGTCGCACACGCAGCCTTTCAACCAGCATGGTTTTCTCAGATAAGAAAACCATTAATAGTTTACCCCTCCATTATTTCTCAATCATGTTTTCCCTTTTGCTTTCTCCCTCGTGTGTGTGTGTGTGTGTGTGTGTGTGTGTGTGTGTGTGTGTGTGTGTGTGTGTGTGTGTGTGTGTGTGTGTGTGTGTGTGTGTGTGTGTGTGTGTGTGTGTGTGTGTGTGTGTGTGTGTGTGTGTGTGTGTGTGTGTGTGTGTGTGTGTGTGTGTGTGTGTGTGTGTGTGTGTGTGTGTGTGTGTGTGTGTGTGTGTGTGTGTGTGTGTGTGTGTGTGTGTGTGTGTGTGTGTGTGTGTGATCATCCCCACCTCTCAACACTAGACTACGCTGAGCAGCTACGAATTATGCAGAAGACCAAGGACAAGCTTGAAATTGCATTAGAAATGCAACAGGATTGTACGTACCTCTACTCTCCTCCCAATGAGCTTCCTTTCTCTCATCTGTCTTTCGGCTGTTAATAACGATCACCTAGCCTATCATCATCTTCTACCATAAAGATGTTTTTTTATTCAGAACCTTATACGTGAGTATCAGCTTTAGACATTTGTTTTGGGAGCGCTGAATGCTTTCACTTCTAATCTAATTCACCCTTAACACGTTTCTACTATTTATTAGCATATTGATCAGAGTAATCTTTGCATTTTCTATTCATTTGTTGGTGTACTCACTTTCTCTCAATCGCCTCACACACCTACGTTAGTTTCCTAGATTTCCTACAATCTGTGACAACTACCTTAATTGCCTGTTACTTAAAGCTGGACTCATTTTTATGAGCGCTTAAGAGCAATAACAACATTTAGACTATTGCAGATCCACATCCATTGTTTATAACATGTCTTATAGCTGTGTTGCACTCTGGTAGATTGGACACACTTCTATTGCAGGTACTTTTGATAACAATGTTAAGATTATACTGTAGATCTTCTTTGACTCTGAGGTTGAAGTTTTGGTGCATTTTTGGTGCTTGATTTGGGTTAGTGCAGGACAAATATCACAATCTGAGCCCCAGTGACAGAGCTCTGTCCCGTTCCTTGGAGACGGCTGTGAGGAAAGTCCCGATGCTTTTAATGAAAAGTGAAGCTACTTCTTCTTACGGTGTTTTTCTGAGTTCACACAATAATTGCAGTGTTATTTGCTTTTAGTTTGTGTCAGCTGCTAAGCATTGCCTGTCTTTGCTTATGGCAGTGGTTCTCAAAGTGGGGGGCGCAGAGGCATGCCAGGGGGGGCGCGAGAGACCAGGAGAAAAGATGGCAAAAAAAAAAAAAAAAGATTAAAAAAATAATAATAATCATAATTTGAAAAATTATTGATTCGAAAATAATATGATTCAGTACAGTACTATTACGTCTGGGTCTCTGTGTTTCAATAAAGCTTGGCTCTGTGTGTGTGTGCGTGAGCGAGAGAGAGAGCGCACCGGTACCGGAGATCGTTGTTGTTAGCTTCTGGTGCTAGCGAGCTACGCTAATGGATATAAGGAGCTTTTTCAACAACAAAGTGGAGGAGAGTCCTCTCCTGTCAGACTGAGAGACTCAGTGAGCTAAAGGACTCTCAGTGTTATCTCAGTGGGTCTCAAACGTTTTGATGTAAACAATTATTTCCGAGGCACACGTTTATAATGATCATTATAATTATAAAAAAATAAGAGAATCAATGAAAAACAGAGATGAAATACTATATGACAGTAAAACAAGAATAAAGTTTAAAAGGGGAGTGATTTGTAAAATATCCATAAAGAAAAAGTAAATCTGTTTACAGTTCTGTTTCATCTGGGTGTTGAGAGAGGTATCCATAGATCTCAGCATGTTGCTCTCAAAGTGCACCAGATTGATGCTTTTAACTTCAATATTTAAAAATAAATCTTCCCGGGGGAGCATGCCCCCGGAGCCCCCTATGTGAGGTCCACACACCACCTATAAACATAGCACTTTACCCCTGCTTACACCTATATGCCTCGAGCCTTCATTGTAACTGTCACACTGTGTGTGTGCGTGGGGAGTGTTGCAGTAGAACATTCCACTGTAGCGACCGGGACATTAATGGGAAACCCTAAATGTTTGAGCACCCTCTATGAAACGTCAAGCTACCCCACAGCACCCCCAAAAGAAATCTATGGCGCCGCCACTGAGCCTGACTTGTGTTGGGGGGGCCCAACTTTTTTTTTCTCCAAAGGGGGGGCCTGACAGAATTTTTTGGAGAACCACTGCCTTATGGGATGAACACACTTCCTAATCTGACTCTTACTTTAGACAACTACTAACAATGCCACTGTCTGTGCTATTTAAAATGTCTCTTCTCTTTGGCTTCATAGAAACCTCTCTGTATGGTTTCCATCTTTCCCTTTCTGTTTTCTTTCCTACTGTCAATACCCAGCTTCCATAAAGAAACTTCAAGACCAGAACGAGACTCACCAGACCAGCAGAGCCAAAATGGCAGAGGGGATGGCTCTAGCTCTGGAGAAGAAGGATGAGGTAAATAACTCTCCTGTTTCACTTAATGCACAGTCCTGATTTATGGCATGTCTAGTAATCACTTTCTATACTTTACCTGCAGGAATGGATTGAGAAGATGACTGATTTGGAAAAGGTGGGTTTTTAATTCTATAAGAATGAAATTAAGTTTATTATGACTGTTTTCAACATCTTATATAGAAGGGTCAAGGACACAATATGGTGTTTTCACATTATCCTGAGTGATTGACTTTCAGTTGGTGCTGCTGCCCATTTAGTTGGGCTTGCTTCTGCTGGTGGGAAAATGGTCTATTAAGGTCTGGTGCACAGAAAACAACCTGGTTAAGAACCTTAAAACAATCTGGTTCCAGACCAACCACAGGATCTTCTCATAGTAAATACTATATAGGATTTTTAAAAGTTACAACCATGGCATCAAGTATGCCTGTCACCAAGTATCAGAAAGCAAAAAGAAGTTACACCAGTTTGTTCTGCTCGTGTCCTACTCTGTCTATAAAAGTACGTAAAAGGGGTGACCACAGCTGAAGGGAAACTATTTTAGAACAATATTAATAATTGGTTGAAACCAAACTGAACTCCAGGTATTAAAGCCCACTTTCCCCTTTTCCACCAAAATGAGCGCATGTATGCACATTACAAAAACACAAACCCCGGTCGAAGAGGCGGTAGAGTCCCTCCCCATTACCAACAGACCAGCATGCATTTCAATTTTTTTTGTGTGTTTTTTCTGGTGGGTCACGTTTGATGTAAGTAGAAGTGGTTCCTTCTTCTTTTATCTGTCACTATTTTAGTCTATTTCAGACTTTTAAAGTTGGAGATGTCAGAGCAGTGGAAAGACTAACAAATAGGTTTTACTGGGTCTCTTTTTGTTTCTGTTTGAATGAAGTTATTTTATTCAAAATAACAAAACCATTAAGGTACAGTTACCGTTTTCTTACAGGAGTTTTTACATTTATTAATTATAATAATGGTCCAAATACCATTTTTTTCTGTATCCACTATAAAATCCCTTCAAATCACGTCACATAGGTCGCGCCCAGAAAGTGGCGAAAATCAGTGTGTCCACCCGGCGTCATGTGTCTGTCACTGCTGATCAGGTAAATACCGTGACTACTGCAGCCAGGATTGAATGCAGAATGTAACTTTGCCTCTGCAGAATCAAAAGCCAGATGTTAGTGGGTGTAAGGGGCTTATTTCCCCAGGGGCTTAGGACTTGGAACCTGCTCATACCCTCAAAATGAACAATGCACGTGTAGCATAAATTGGTTTAACTGTTGTGTTTGTTTAGGAGAAAGCTGCCCTGTCAGCCCGGCTAGAGGAGATGATGGAGCAAAGCTTAGCACTCTTCCAGAAAAGGGATGAACTGGAGGGCTTTCAGCAGCAGGAGCTCGCTAAAGTTAAACACATGGTGCGGACATGCGTATTGTCTTAATTGTACTCCAGATGGAAAAATATTCATGACATTTAAATCATGCAGCATTAGAAAAATACTTCAAACTAGCAGGCAACGCCATAAAGTCAATACGTCTCTCTCTCTCTCTCTCTCTCTCTCTCTCTCTCTCTCTCTCTCTCTCTAAAGGTGGAAGAAAGTATAAACATAATAAAATGAACTAAAATAACTATAAAAACCAAAGAACAGCAGTAAGTCCATATACATATCTTCAGTCTTAAGGACATGAAGCACAGCAATACTCAGTATAACATTTTCTAGATCATTTAGACTGTTCCACAATATATTAAAATAGCAGAAAACATTTATACATATGGTAGTATAAAATGACAGTTGTTATATTGCAATATTACATATTGGCTTGACTTTGGACCCAGAGTCTACATTGGCTTCTTGTATACAGTCTAAGAACACAACTTCATCCCAGTGATGCCGTCAGCTATTGGATGGGAACTTTGAAATTGAAAGGATTTGCTGTCATTTGAAGAACTATGGTTTGAAAGTGATAGGAGAGTCTCTGAGTTTGTTCAGGTGTGATTTTCACCTGGGTTCATATCAGCACTTCTTTTGGCCATGTATGTTCTTTAATTATGATTTGTTTACCATTTATGTCTATCAGTTGCTGAAGAAGGAGGAGCAGCTGAGCCGGAAGGACCAGGAGCTCCAGCAAAAGGAGGCTGAAGTTCAGTCAGCAAAGCGAGGGCTGTCTGAGGTCAGAGGGAAACTCCAGACTCTGGAACAGCAGCACGCAGAGAGCTGCACAATCAACACTGAGCTGGAAATCGAGCGGTAAGGAGGAACGCAGCAGGACTGATGGCATTTCTATGCTCATTTCTTTTGGCCTGTTGGTTCATCTTCTGAATCAGCTGTGCTATCAGATAGCTAAGCTTTCCCAGACAGAGTCATCCCCAGTGGAACTGCTGGGGATTTGGCTGTTAACTATAAAGTAAACAAACAAAGGAAACTAAAAATAATACTATCAAATAAATCACAAAAAAGAGTTTAAACATGATTTTTGCTTTTTAGGTTTACTGCTGATATCATATATTGGAAACCATGTAGAGTCGACCATAGTCGTGTCACCTTTATGTCTCCTGCATACTTGCATAAAATGTCCTCTCTTTATAAGTCTACATTAGTTTTGGTACTTGATTCGTGTGAAAGAGCACAAAGTGCATGTGTGTGAATGTGCACAGAGAGGAGCTGCTGCTGCTCAAGGAGGAGGCGGAGCAGAAGTTGAGTGAGCTGCAGGCCGTCCTCCAGCGGGTCTCTGAAGACTTCCACAAGGTCAGAACACAAGCTCCACTACTTATTTACTTAACGTCGCATCATGGTACTCATTCATACATCCCTTTCAATGAGAGAAGTTTGTTTTTCAGTCACAGGGTATGGTGTCGACTTTAGAGAGGTCCCTCCATGAACTGCAGACTGAACATGATGCCCTGAAGTTGCAACAACAGAAGGTCAGATCCATTCATGTATCTTCTAGCACAGTGGTTCCCAACCTTTTTCTCTAGTGTACCCTGTGAGCTGGTCGCCATTCTATGGTCGCATTCAAACCCAATAGTCACTTCTCTGGTGCGCACCAGATGACAGTTTGTTACATTGTTTCATTTTTGATGAATGTTTGGTTTGCGTTCACACAGGCAAACCTCAGAAGGACTATAAACTGTCAACAAAAGTTATGTGCACGGAAATGCTGTTCAACAATTGGTCAGACATTAAGCGGTTAAAAAAACAAATCCCGGCATTTCTACCGTAGCCCCCCGAATGGAGCCTCGGCAGGTTATTTTCATGCTGCTGTTAATCTTGAGATCAACAGACTCTAATGGACAGCTCATAGGATTATATAATCAGACAACGTGCATTAAAAAACATTATAACACATGCGTATAATGAGAGACGTTCTGCAATCAGGAGGAGGTTTCACCGACAACAGGGAGCTCTGATGAGACTGTACCACCATGTTTCTCAATTAATTAACAATATCTTAAAATGACAATATTAACAATTCAAGTCAAACTTTGGTGATTTATGTTTTCCCTTGACATCATCAGGCTGCTGTTACAGAGGAGGACAAGGAGCGCTCGTTAGCGGACCTTCAGAAGAAAGTGACGTCTCTGGAGAGGCGGCTCCAGGGGAACCTGAGCCAGGACGAGCATCTGCAGGAGTTTCTCCAGGAGGTGAACAACATCATCAGGATGAAAACTACCATTGTATTGCTCATAGCTAAAAGTATTGCAAAACTCTAAACAAATCTTAAATAACATCAAAATATATTCAGAACTTAGATTTATTTTCTGTTGTTGGTCCTTTTATTTAAATAATTATCAATCTCTTAATAGAAGAGTATAATATTGAGCTTACCTTACATTTCATTCTGATTATGCCCCGCCCCTTTTCTGGGGAATTAATCAGAAATCTTTTCAGAATACGAAATCCTTTTTTTGTCCTGCAGAGGGAAAAAATATGATTTGAAAACCAAACCATTTACCTGTCCAGTTGTTGTCTTTTCAGAAGTGTGGCCTTGAGCAAAATCTGGAGGAGACGAGAGCAGAGCTGCTGTTGGTTCGGACAAACCACGCTGATACTGTGAGCGCTCTGGAGACACAGGTAAACCACTGAGGGGAAATCTGCTGAAGATGGTATCTTTTGCTCTTATTTGAATGATAATTGATGTAATATTGACTCATTGTGCTAAATAAGCAGACATAGGTCACCAATTTACAGTTGGTGTTGAAGCGTTCAGGTGAATAAAACAAGTTCTACTTCCTTTCCGACTGTTTCCACTTTACATTTGCCAATTTTCATTTGCATTCATTTCTTATCACAAGCACAAGGTTAACTATGCCAAAACTCTTGCAACCTTCATACAAAGGTTGTCAAAGGGAAACCGGTCATATTGAAAGTAATAAATCAGTGTGGGCTGTGTGTTCCTCTCTGACCCAGGTTTCCAAACTGAACGGCAACATCACTGAGCTGCAGACCCTTCTCCGGCACAAGGACGACTCCTCCAGAGCCTACAGAGACAGAACAGACACACAAGTAAGCAAGCAGACACATTAGTGTCACAATGACAGATAACATTATTCATTTACATATTTCATCTTCTTGTTCCCTTAAAGCAGGGGTATTCAAATCAAATTCAACAAGGTTTCCTCAAGCAAAGGTCCGGAACATCATAATGTCTAACTTGTGTTATGAATTAGTTTGATATATATTGAAGTAGCTTATTAGCTGTATCATTGTCGGCATTTAATCAACAACTGACCATCAAATAAACAAATATTATATATAATATTATTATTTATTGTCACTATACAGAAATATAATACTGTAGGCATGTATAATGTTCTTGCCCACCTCCAGCACCTTCTCCACCTCTAAACGCTTCTCGACCTCCTGCTGCCGTAACCTCAACTCCAACTGTAACTTCTCCTGCTCCACCCTCATTGTCTCCTGCTCAAACTGTAACTTCTCCTGCTCCACCCTCATTGTCTCCTGCTCAAACTGTAACTTCTCCTGCTCCACCCTCATTGTCTCCTGCTCAAACTGTAACTTCTCCTGCTCCACCCTCATTGTCTCCTGCTCAAACTGTAACTTCTCCTGCTCCACCCTCATTGTCTCCTGCTCAAACTGCAACTTCTCCTGCTCCACCCTCATTGTCTCCTGCTCAAACTGTAACTTCTCCTGCTCCACCCTCATTGTCTCCTGCTCAAACTGTAACTTCTCCTGCTCCACCCTCATTGTCTCCTGCTCAAACTGTAACTTCTCCTGCTCCACCCTCATTGTCTCCTGCTCAAACTGCAACTTCTCCTGCTCCACCCTCATTGTCTCCTGCTCAAACTGTAACTTCTCCTGCTCCACCCTCATTGTCTCCTGCTCAAACTGTAACTTCTCCTGCTCCACCCTCATTGTCTCCTGCTCAAACTGTAACTTCTCCTGCTCCACCCTCATTGTCTCCTGCTCAAACTGCAACTTCTCCTGCTCCACCCTCATTGTCTCCTGCTCAAACTGCAACTTCTCCTGCTCCACCCTCATTGTCTCCTGCTCAAACTGTAACTTCTCCTGCTCCACCCTCATTGTCTCCTGCTCAAACTGCAACTTCTCCTGCTCCACCCTCATTGTCTCCTGCTCAAACTGTAACTTCTCCTGCTCCACCCTCATTGTCTCCTGCTCAAACTGTAACTTCTCCTGCTCCACCCTCATTGTCTCCTGCTCAAACTGCAACTTCTCCTGCTCCACCCTCATTGTCTCCTGCTCAAACTGTAACTTCTCCTGCTCCACCCTCATTGTCTCCTGCTCAAACTGCAACTTCTCCTGCTCCACCCTCATTGTCTGCTGCTCAAACTGTAACTTCTCCTGCTCCACCCTCATTGTCTCCTGCTCAAACTGCAACTTCTCCTGCTCCACCCTCATTGTCTCCTGCTCAAACTGTAACTTCTCCTGCTCCACCCTCATTGTCTCCTGCTCAAACTGCAACTTCTCCTGCTCCACCCTCATTGTCTCCTGCTCAAACTGCAACTTCTCCTGCTCCACCCTCATTGTCTCCTGCTCAAACTGCAACTTCTCCTGCTCCACCCTCATTGTCTCCTGCTCAAACTGCAACTTCTCCTGCTCCACCCTCATTGTCTCCTGCTCAAACTGCAACTTCTCCTGCTCCACCCTCATTGTCTCCTGCTCAAACTGTAACTTCTCCTGCTCCACCCTCATTGTCTCCTGCTCAAACTGTAACTTCTCCTGCTCCACCCTCATTGTCTCCTGCTCAAACTGTAACTTCTCCTGCTCCACCCTCATTGTCTGCTGCTCAAACTGTAACTTCTCCTGCTCCACCCTCATTGTCTGCTGCTCAAACTGTAACTTCTCCTGCTCCACCCTCATTGTCTCCTGCTCAAACTGTAACTTCTCCTGCTCCACCCTCATTGTCTCCTGCTCAAACTGTAACTTCTCCTGCTCCACCCTCATTGTCTCCTGCTCAAACTGCAACTTCTCCTGCTCCACCCTCATTGTCTGCTGCTCAAACTGCAACTTCTCCTGCTCCACCCTCATTGTCTCCTGCTCAAACTGTAACTTCTCCTGCTCCACCCTCATTGTCTCCTGCTCAAACTGCAACTTCTCCTGCTCAAACTGTAACTTCTCCTGCTCCACCCTCATTGTCTCCTGCTCAAACTGCAACTTCTCCTGCTCAAACTGCAACTTCTCCTGCTCCACCCTCATTGTCTCCTGCTCAAACTGCAACTTCTCCTGCTCCACCCTCATTTTCTCCTGCTCAAACTGCAACTTCTCCTGCTCCACCCTCATTGTCTCCTGCTCAAACTGCAACTTCTCCTGCTCCACCCTCATTGTCTCCTGCTCAAACTGCAACTTTTCCTGCTCCACCCTCATTGTCTCCTGCTCAAACTGCATGGCCAAAAGCTCTTTTTGCTGCTCCAACGTCAAACCAGCTGTCTGAACCACTACCGGCACGACCCCTGCCCCACCAAACTCACTCTTCTGCAACACCCCCTGCTCAAACAAAGATGACACGATGACAGCTTTAATCTCATGTTTCCGCTTGCTCCCTAAAACAGCAATTTCATAATGCTCTGCTATTTCGACCAACTGCGCCTTCTGGCAATCATCTAAGAAAGACACTGAGGGCGCATCCACAAACGCTGACAAAGAAGCCATAATATATTACCTATAACCAATCAGAAAGCAAAGTGTTAACCTGCCAACACGCATGGGCAAAAGACAAACCCAACAGAGAATTTCCCCCTAACTGCCTAACCAGAATCTTACTAATCTCACCTAGTCTTCATGTGGCTTGCGGCGGGTAATTACGCACTGGAACCCGGCGGAGTTATGGAGCGACCTGCACGCAGGCAACACCACAAAATCACGTGGACGTGCCCCCGAGACAGCTGTCCGAAAACAGCTGACACTAAACACGTCGCCACAACACCATGAAAAAAACAAACAGACGCAACCCAAGGGGAAACGCCACTTAAGCTTAGCGGGGAATTCCCTTTACAAAAGAATAACAAACGGCAACATCTTACCTTCTGATTGGCACACAAAACCTGACGCCATGTCAAACACTAAGGCTTCCTGAAACACAAAAGACATGATGTGTCCCCCAATAGCAGCGCAGAGCCAGCACACAGCTGGACCACAACAACTAATCAGCTGCTCAATGACACCATGTGCTCTGAGCACTACACAACATTTTTAACCAAATGTTCTAATAAATAACCCGTTGGACGAGCCCCATTTGTTATAATATAATAAATCAAATAGCTTTTGGTATATTGTGCATCTTAAAATGCAAGTGCTTAATTTTAGAAAAATAAAATAAAGTGTAGCAGCAGCTTGAGTTTCCATTTTTTCTTTAACTGTTTCACATCTTGACTTAACAGTCTCAGACTATTTTAGAATATATCATATATATGTGTCTCAACAAATCTTAACAATTGAACAGTTTGACAGTTCTCTTTCTGTCCCTTTTATATCCCACTCCCCACTTTGTTTTGTTCAGTGAGAGAACTGAGCTCTAGCTTGTCCTGTCAGGAATGAAAAGCTGCTTATTTCCTGTGACCTCAGTTCAGACTGGGAATGTTTGGTCACAAACGTTGTGCTTTGTTTCATAGTGGCGTTTCACATTGGGACTTTTAATGAGCGCCATGGTCTCCTAGCAAACAAGACACACTGGGCCTGTGCTCCCAGTGGGCAGGATGAACATGGATGAGTCTGTCCATTCTGGGTTGAAAGCTCTGTTTCACTGTCCACCTTTCTCTTCTTAGAGATCGCCATGTGTACTTATTCTTCTCTCCCTGTCTGCAGCTGACTCGTCTCTCCGCAACTCGTCTCTTCTTCTGTGTTTCTCTCACTGTATCGCTCACTCTCTTTCGCCCCCTGTCTGCGCCGGTTAGAATAAAAGTGCCCCGTCAGAATTGAAAATCCCTTAATACTTCATTGATTATAAGTCCGGGTCTGTACAGGTCGGCGTCTGTGTCCGCACCAAATGATGCCCGCCTTAAAGCATTGTTCATTAACAAATCACATAGTATTGGGGGACATTGGGGTTTGTATATGGGTCCTCACCTTGATAGGAAATACATTGATTTATGTTGAATGGCTGATGATGTTGCTCACAGTATAGAATGCTATAAATAATCATTGTACAACTTTTTGTTTCAGATGGCTGATTTGGAGCAGAAGGTGGTGAAGAGTAGTGACAGACTGATGAGTGCAGAGCATCAGATCACAGAGAAACAGCAACACATGGAGAAACTGGTGAGTACCACAACTATCAAGAGCAAACACTGTCTTTTAGACATTTCCAGAAATTACTGTAGGTTGACTTATACCTAGAAACCTTTGGTTGCTCTCTGGGGTTTCATTCTCCACAAACTGGCTCAGGATAGTAGATAGTACTAGGAAGTTGAGCTTGCTTCACCGAATATGGAATAATCGGGAACTATGAATGCAAAATGTAAGCACTTTTCTCAATGTGTTATTGTAAAATGGTTAAATATAAAAAAATATTAATTATTACAATAATATTTTAATATTTAGAAAAGTCTGTACTTTGGTGACATCTTTTCAGCACAAAAATGATAATGATGTGTAATGTAATAATGTCATTCCATAACGTAAACTGTTTCAGCGCAGGTAATCCTGCTGGAAAATCACTTTATTGAAAAACTATTCATGAAAACATTTATGTTTTATTAGTCTTGTTGTCAGTAAAAAATTGTTCGTGTCGATTACGAAGAATTCAGTTTCAGGTCCAGGAAACATTTTTTCCCAGCAAACCTTAACTCCTGGTGGCCGTGTCCATGATATCCGATGTTTGACCTCTATGATAAAGACCACACTCTCTTTTTCAGGCCAGTTGGATGCACTGTATGAATATAACCATTACGGGTGTGCTGTCACACTATGTACTCATTTATATAGCAAGCTATTTATCTACAACCTTTATCCATTTCTAACATTTCTAAGAAAGAAAAAAAAACTTATGTTGCTAGTGAAAATCTGAAATGTTTTATGCACTCAAGTCCTTTTGTAAGGAAAAGAAAATATATATCTATTTCCAATGGGTTTAAAATAGGGCTGTCAGTCGATTACAATATTTAATCGCATGATTGTCCATAGTTAATCGCAAATTAATCGCACTTTTTTAATCTGTTCTAAATGTTCCTTAGAGGAATATTTTTCAAGTTTTTAATACTCTTATCAACATATGAGTGGACAAATATGCTTTATGCAAATGTTTATTATCATTTGAACAATGACAAATATCCTCATGAATATTAAACACAACAGCCTCTGAACATTACAAATATTCGCCTCAATTCAACCTGGAACATTCAATAATACAATACTGTGTGTGTGTGTGTGTGTGTGTGTGTGTGTGTGTGTGTGTGTGTGTGTGTGTGTGTGTGTGTGTGTGTGTGTGTGTGTGTGTGTGTGTGTGTGTGTGTGTGTGTGTGTGTGTGTGTGTGTGTGTGTGTGTGTGTGTGTGTGTGTGTGTGTGTGTGTGTGTGTGTGTGTGTGTGTGTGTGTGTGTGTGTGTGTGTGTGTGTGTGTGTGTGTGTGTGTGTGTGTGTGTGTGTGTGTGTGTGTGTGTGTGTGTGTGTGTGTGTGTGTGTGTGTGTGTGTGTGAGAGCTATGTGCAACTCCAGGCATAGGCTCGAACGGGAGCTGCCTGGACGCGGCAATCATGTTGCGCGCACTGAGTGTGCTGACTTTTCGTACAATGTCCCACTCTCTGGCTACCTGCATAAAGTCAAGTGCTCGAAAAGAAACTGCCCTCCTTGCTAGAAACTGCCCTTCTTGCTGTCACTGAGGAACTGCACACGGCTAAAGCAGCCTCCCTCTCCTCTGTCATCATCCTTTTGGACCTGTCTGCTGCATTCGACACGGTGAATCATCAGATCCTCCTTCGCACTCTCCAAGAACTTGGAGTTTCAGGCTCTGCACTTTCCCTCATCACCTCATACCTCAAAGACCGCACCTACAGGGTTACTTGGAGAGGGTCGGAGTCCGACCCTTGTCAATTAACTACAGGGGTCCCTCAGGGCTCTGTTCTTGGTCCCCTCCTCTTCTCCTTGTACACAAACTCGCTCGGATCAGTCATTAGCCCGCATGGTTTTTCATACCACTGCTACGCTGACGACACCCAATTAATCCTGTCCTTTCCCCGCTCAGAGACCCAGGTCGTCGCACGCATCTCTGCTTGTCTAGCTGACATCTCTCAGTGGATGTCTGCTCACCACCTCAAGCTCAACCTTGACAAGACTGAACTGCTTTTCCTTCCGGGAAAAGATTGTCCCCCTCTTGACCTGACAATCAACATCGGCACCTCTGTTGTTTCCCCGACTCAGACTGCAAGGAATCTGGGTGTGACCCTAGATAACAACCTGTCCTTCACTGCAAACATCGCTGCTACAACCCGCTGCTGCAGATACACGCTTTACAACATCAGGAGGAAACGTCCCCAGCTGACCCAGAAAGCGACGCAGGTTCTGGTCCAGGCTCTCGTCATCTCACGCCTAGACTACTGCAACTCCCTCCTGGCTGGTCTACCTGCATGTGCCATCCGACCTCTGCAGCTCATCCAGAATGCAGCGGCTCGTCTGGTCTTCAACCTTCCTAAATTCTCCCACACCACGCCGCTCCTCCGCTCCCTTCACTGGCTTCCGGTAACTGCTAGAATCCACTTCAAGATAATGGTACTTGCGTACCATGCTGCGAATGGATCTGGCCCTTCCTACATCCAGGACATGGTTAAACCGTACACCCCAGCACGTGCACTCCGCTCTGCATCAGCCAAACAGCTCGCGACACCCTCACTGCGAGGGGGACCCAAATTCCCATCAGCAAAAACACGTGGGTTTGCTATCCTGGCTCCAAAATGGTGGAATGAGCTCCCCATTGACATCAGGACAGCAGAAAGCTTACACACCTTCCGGCGCAGACTGAAAACTCATCTCTTTCAACTCCACTTCGAGCGATAGAACTACTAACAAAGCACTTATATACTAATAAAGGACTGGCTTATCTAAAGCCAGTTGAGTAGCACTTGAAATGTTTTTGCTCTATGAAACCTGATGTACTTATATGATTCTGTTTTCTTCAAGTTTGTATTTTGTTGGTCGACCTCACTTATTGTAAGTCGCTTTGGATAAAAGCATCAGCTAAATGCAATGTAATGTAATTTTTTTTAATGCTCGGCGCAGTTGTCGGCGAAATGTCGCTCCTCTGTTTTAATTGAAACAGCTCCTTATATCCGTTAGCGCAGCTAGCTAGCACCAGATGCTAACAACAACAATACACGTAAGGTCTCTCGCTCGCGCCACACACACCCTCCCGGTCCTCCCGATGGCCAGTCGGTGCCTGCCAGTGAGCATGGAAGTGTGGTCTGCCACAAGCGGACGGCAGGAGCGGGGCTGTCAGCATCAGCTTGTAGATGGTATTTTAAACTCGATGCGCTCTGAAACTACGGGGCGGCAGAGGACAAAAAACACACATGCGTTAAAATAATTAGTGGCGTTAATTTTATTTTGCGTTAACGCGTTATTAACACGTTAACTTGACAGCCCTAGTTTAAAATCTAAGTACAATTGGGGTTTTGGATGCTTTTGTTAACAATGCATTTTGTTTGTGTGTTATGATCAGCAGGGAGAGTGTAATGCAGAGAAGGCCTTTCTGGATCAGCAGGTGTGTTTGCTGCAGCAGCAGAGCGAGGAGAAGGCCAGCCGCCTGCAGCAGAGCATCAGCTCCCTGCAGACTGACAGACAGCTGCTGCACCACCGGCTGGTAGGCTCCTCATGGTCTCTTCTCATTAGGCAAACATGTCTTTGTAATCGTAACACTATGCAGTGGTCATGCTGTTCCATTGATAGTTTAATGATACAACTTTACTATAAACACAACCGATATATATATATATATATATACATACACTGAACAAAAATATAAATGCAACACTTTTGTTTTTGCTCCCATTTTTCATGAGATGAACTCAAAGATCTAAAACATTTTCTATATACACAAAATAACCATTTCTCTCAAATATTGTTCACAAATCTGAAAAAATCTGTGATCGTGAGCACTTCTCCTTTGCCGAGATAATCCATCCCACCTCACAGGTGTGGCATATCAAGATGCTGATTAGACAGCATGATTATTGCACAGGTGTGCCTTAGGCTGGCCACAATAAAAGGTCTGGGGGGGTCCGAAAACCAGTCAGTATCTGGTGTGACCACCATTTGCCTCACGCAGTGCAACACATCTCCTTGGCATAGAGTTGATCAGGTTGCTGATTGTGGCTTGTGGAATGTTGGTCCACTCCTCTTCAATGGCTGTGCCAAGTTGCTGGATATTGGCAGGAACTGGAACACGCTGTCGTATACGCCGATCCAGAGCATCCCAAACATGCTCAATGGGTGGCATGTCCGGTGAGTATGCTGGCCATGCAAGAACTGGGATGTTTTCAGCCTCCAGGAATTGTGTACAGATCCTTGCAACATGGGGCCGTGCATTATCATGCTGCAACATGAGGTGATGGTCGTGGATGAATGGCACAACAATGGGCCTCAGCATCTCGTCACGGTATCTCTGTGCATTCACAATGCCATCAATAAAATGCACCTGTGTTCGTCGTCCATAACATACGCCTGCCCATACCATAACCCAACCACCACCATGGGCCACTTGATTCACAACATTGACATCAGAAAACCGCTCACCCACACGACGTCACACACGCTGTCTGCCATCTGCCCTGAACATTGAAAACAAGGATTCATCCGTGAAGAGAACACCTCTCCAACGTGCCAGACGCCATCGAATGTGAGCATTTGCCCACTCAAGTCGGTTACGACGACGAACCGGAGTCAGGTAGAGACCCCGATGAGGACGACGAGCATGCAGATGAGCTTCCCTGAGACGGTTTCTGACAGTTTGTGCAGAAATTCTTTGGTTATGCAAACCGATTGTTGCAGCAGCTGTCAGAGTGGCTGGTCTCAGACGATCTTGGAGGTGAACATGCTGGATGTGGAGGTCCTGGGCTGGTGTGGTTACACGTGGTCTGCGGTTGTGAGGCCGGTTGGATGTACTGCCAAATTCTCTGAAACGCCTTTGGAGACGGCTTATGGTAGAGAAATGAACATTCAATTCACGGGCAACAGCTCTGGTGGACATTCCTGCTGTCAGCATGCCAATTGCACGCTCCCTCAAAACTTGCGACATCTGTGGCATTGTGCTGTGTGATAAAACTGAACATTTTAGAGTGGCCTTTTATTGTGGCCAGCCTAAGGCACACCTGTAAAATAATCATGCTGTCTAATCAGCATCTTGATATGCCACACCTGTGAGGTGGGATGGATTATCTCGGCAAAGGAGAAGTCCTCACTATCACAGATTTTTTCAGATTTGTGAACAATATTTGAGAGAAATGGTTATTTTGTGTATATAGAAAATGTTTTAGATCTTTGAGTTCATCTCATGAAAAATGGGAGCAAAAACAAAAGTCTTGCATTTATATTTTTGTTCAGTGTATATATATATATACAGAGCAAAAACACTGTTTGCTCTGTGATGACTGATCGTTTCCCTGTTCCTGTGTTAGGCTGACCTGGACAGTCAGAGGGACGAGGCCACCTACAGCTTGAGCCAGCGGACTGAGGAGCTGGAACAGTGCAGGGTAAGATCCACTACAATACACAAAGCTCTGATCCATCATTCATCTTCCTACAAAGTGTTATTCTACAAGGTACCTCACCGAGTCCCTTACATGTTTCAAAGGAACATTTTAAATCAAATAAACAAATAATAAAAGAAAATAGGCATTTACATGACACATGAAATCACACATTTATAGAAAGGTTGGTGTGGGGTTCTCCCTTCGAGAAATGATAAAAAGCTTCTCCAAATCCTTTCAAAGGTAGAATATTTACCCTTAAGCACAAAGGTACGTCTCTCAGGAGCAAGGGAATATGAAAGCCCACCAAGCCAGACCTGCAAACTGTTGTTTGTTGGTGTGTATTGCTTGTACATAAGCAGTAGACAGTCATTTAACCCACTGTTTTTTAAATAGAAACATGAAATGGGGAAAAACTTTGGGTTACGTATTGTAACCCTTGTTATATTAGCACAGGCGGAGCCCTCTACTGGACTCTATGGGTACTACCCTCTATGTTAGCATTCACCGACTGAGACTTCTATAGGCGTAGCCGGCCCCGGGGCGGGCCTACCTGAATGCACGCGCATCTCACCGTATATAAGGTGGCCTCGCCTCCTGCCCATCATCCTACACCTCTCTTCAGCGAGCGGAATAGGACAGACAGTGCCCTGAGTAGAGGGCTCCGCCTGTGCTAATATAACAAGGGTTACAATACGTAACCCAAAATTATATCACTCACAGGCTCCGCCCTCTACTGGACTCTATGGGTACAGTGGGTGGAGCCCCGATGCATGTACGCACTGTCGTCCAACCTCATTCCACCCTACTGCCCCTGACCGGCTTTTCTGGTCAGCAGCTGCTGCCCCACATTCTCCTTTAACCCGGTTGTGACCGTGGAGACGTCTGGGCTGCAGCTGACAGAGCACACTCTGCTGCGCTTAACTCGCAGAAAGTGCACTTACAAAACAGTGCCGGGCCCCCCCCCCCCCCGCCCATAGACGGATGGGGAGAGCCCCCTCGGCCCCGTATGGGCTTACTACGCACCTGCCTCCCTGAATCCCTAAGGATAACGGGGAGAGCGCCAGCGCCCATGCCTCACTTCTGCTCTCTGACAGGGTGGCGCGCCTGCATCGAGCACGACTCCCAACTACAACGCCTGTTGGTGAGGTATGGGGGTGCTCCTTTTTCAATTGATCGCAAAGCCTAATTTGGTTAGGTGTGTGATCAATTGTGCTGTGCAAAACATTGCCTGTTCCCGGGACCCAGCCATGACTGTGAGGTCGTCTAGTAAAAGAAAACTCATGCCGTGAATACACAGCGGTTAAAGCGCTGTGGCCACACATTTGCTGAATGTGCATGGGGATAGGGAATAGCCGAACGGCAGCCCGTTTTACCCGTAGGCTATCCCCTGGAAGGCAAAACGCAGACACTTTCTGTGCTCTGGAGCAATTTCCACATAAAAGTACGCGTCTTTCAGGTCGATGGTGGTGAACTAATCGCCTGGTTGCACAAGCCCCAGTAACTGTTTCATAGTTAAAAAATGTATTTCTTTATTTATACAGGTGTAGATCTCATTGAGACACAAGGTCTCATTTTCAAGAGAGACCTGTTCAGTGGTAACACTACCACACAAAGTTACAGACAGACAGGACACTAAACACAGAGGCAACACTAAAATACAACACCGTAAAAAAAGTAGTCATTGAAATCCATATACAGTCAGATATAGCAGGTGCAAACACCCACAGATGATTTCTCCAGCTTTTTTAAAATGAGTTTAAAATCCGTGATGGGTATCAAACTGGTCAGCTTAAGTTCCTGCTGAAGTGTGTTCCAGGTCGAGGGGGCAGAGTATGATATGGCTTTTTTCCCAAGCACCGTGCGTACTGAGATAACTAGACTAAAGTTAACTATCTAAACACACAAGGATCTCCGGTAGATACGATACGCGAGCTCTCTCTCTCTCTCTCGCTCGCGCACGCACACAAAATGGCTCGTGCCACACACACACACACACACACACACACACACACACACACACACACACACACACACACACACACACACACACACACACACACACACACACACACACACACACACACACACACACACACACACACACACACACACACACACACACACACACACACACACACACACACACACACAGAGCAGAGCTTGAATGAAACACAGAGACCCAGAAGAAAGCTACTTGTACTCATGAGGCCTATTATGTGCAGAATCCCTCTCGCTTTCAGGTGGTTTTGATTGAGTGTCCACACGTGGATGTTTAAGGACTAAAAAACGATCAATTTTTCACTTTACTGTTAGCAAATAATTTGGCGCTCTAGCTAACAGGAAGTCACTCAGGTGTCACAAAGTAATTTAGCTTATGGGTAGGTCAAAAATCTAATGGGTGCTGGCCATTGGCCTAATCATATCACCTGCCTAATCAGCACCCCCTAGCTCCCACCTGGCGCCGCCCCTGGTAATACTCTTGAACCCGCACAGTGCTTTGACAGCACTCGGTTTATTCCACTCACGTGCACACGCCCACCTGCTGGCTCCCTTTACTGGGGTTTACAGCAGGGGCGGGGAGTGTAGGACAGTGTTTCTTCCTCTGGGGATGGGCAAGAAGCAGCCACACTGCGATTACTCCTTATCCCGTGAGCAAGAAGATCGATCCAAAGAGCCCTTCCGTAAACACGAGGGCTCCCAGGAGATCAACACGGTCCTCTTTGGAAAGTGCCACGCGGCGTGATATCCCAGGGACATCACACGGCGGGCGGCGGCCTGTGATGAAGTAGGGTTGACCCTATATCATGTGAAGCCACCGAGCACCGGTCCCCGGGGGAACCGGGCCTGGGGCAAGGCCCGTGGACCAAGCTACTTATTCGACCTTGCGGCCCAATAATCGCTCTGACCTGGTGAGGCGGGGGCATCTCTAGCAATGAGTGAGTAGCCCACACACCCGCCGCCATGATCATCATCCAGGGAGAGTACAGCCCTGGGCGGTGGACTTCCATGGACGCCGGACCCGGAAGGAATGGCGAACGTGAATGGCATCGCCTCGGCCATATCCTGGGTGGTGGGGATCAGCGCCCGCTATTTCGGCTAGGGCACGAAGGACAGGCCCGGGTCTCTAGCATTGGCGACTCCCTGGAGGTATGATAACTCTTTCTTCTTTTTTCAAACGTCTTATCTCTGCTTCAGATGTTGCCCGCTCGCTGAAGAGAAAGGGATGATGGGCAGGAGGCGAGGCCTCCTTATATACGGTGAGATGCGCGCGCATTCAGGTAGGCCCGCCCCGGGGCCGGCTACGTCTATAGAAGTCTCAGTAGGTGAATGCTTGCATAGAGGGTAGTACCCATAGAGTCCAGTAGAGGGTGGAGCCTGTGAGTGATATAACAACTATTACAAATGTAATTCAAAAGTATGTAAACACATAAACCTACATAATTTGTACTGTCTTCACATAATGTCATACAACTTTGCTGACAGCCCTATTACATACTCAAAAGCTATATATTTAGTACTTAATACGGCTATGCAATTAATGCATTTTCTATCGAAATCTCAATATGGACTAGTGCAATATTCATATTGCAGGAAGCACAACATTTGGCTACATTTGTGTTTAAATAAAAAAAAATTGAATGAAGAAATGTGGAGCTGCAGAGTTATACCAGCCTACAATTTGTATTCTACAATTAACAAAACATATTTGCTTTGTCCAGATCCTCCTGAAACTCATGCCATAATTATTTAATATATTTTCCGATTATAATGATAATTTTGATTAAAAAAATTATCAATCCCTTCAATATCGTGAAGCATATCCCAATGGTAATATCAGTCAAAAAGTCACAATAAGTTATTTTATCCAAATTGTGCAGCCATAGTACTTGGTGACATTCACCATAATTGTCAGATCCACTACAAATGTATAGTTGTAAAGATTGTTTTCATAAAGGAGAGCAGATTGTGTTTGTAGTCCTCACATCTTGCCTCGGCCCCTCAGGCGGAGCTGAACAGTCGGCAGACGGTGAGCACAGAAATCGCAAAAGCTCTAGAAGAAAGCAGAAGACAGAAGGAGGAGCTGCAAACACAGGTCTGTAGGCAACACACGTCACGGAACATTCACAAAGCCTGACAAGCAACATCCGACATGTGGCAGTCTCCCTGTTTAGTTGACTGAATCTTATTTGATCACTAGAAAATGCATTTCCTGCAGAAAATGCGTGCGAATGCTGTAAACTGTGAACATTTGTGGCTGAAAAAGCTGAATATGTTATTAGCTGAATGGTAGCTGCTTTTAGCTACAACAATGCAGAAAAAGCTTAATGTTTAAAAGAAAAGGTGTGAGAGAGAGAGAGAGAGAGAGTGTGTGTGTGTCTGTGTGTGTGTGTGAGAGAGAGAGAGAGAGAGAGACTCAAAGACTCAAATGCATTGCAATAACTTCCATGTTAAAAAAAGACTTTAAAAAGCTGAATATTTTTAAAAAGTACAACATATTTTGAAAAAGTTGAAAGTTTCCCATCATGTGTTGAAAAGGCTGAATAGTTTGATATTTGAATGGTTCCTGCAGCTGAAATTAGGCTGAAGGAGTTAAATAAAGATATAAAATGTAAGTAGTAGTGATTGAATGTTTACAAACACCTGTGTGTGTAAACCCAGAGATCAAAGGTTTCCATGGTGTCAGCTCTGATTGGATGATGTCACTCACGTGTGTGTGGCTCCAATCTGCCCAGCAACACCATGACAACACCATGACAACCAACTGCTGCACTGAGTCCCATAAGAATGCATTGGGGATTATATCTGACAATTTTGCCACCTGTTCAAAAACTATGGCTCTTATCAAAAAATGACCAGACCGTGAGCATCAGGGAACCCCAATGAACTGAAATATGTTGTTTTTTTGGGTTTTGTGTGTAAAATGTGGAGATGGGAGCAGTTTATCTAAAGTGTACTTCTCTCTGCTCTGAAGAAAGATCCGGAAAAATGTAACATGGGAATCAATTGGGAGCTAGCTGGACTTTTTCTCTCTTCATGCCCTCAAGAGGCATTTTGTTTAATATTTTTTCTTATTTTTTTTTATTTTCCAACCTAGGAGAGGTTTTCCTACGTTTTTCATGAAAAAATATGTCTGAGGAGTGTAGGGTTTGGGAATTATGGCAAGTTTAACACATTTTTGGGGGAGAATTTCAAGCTCTCCTGCACTCTGTTTTGAGATCAAAGACTAGACTTAACGAGCTGCTCCTCTGCTAAGTTCCAAACTAAGTTAAATATCTCAAAAAGTGTAAAAGATATCAAAAATCTTTTATACAAGTTTTATAGCTGAAGGTATTGTGATCATTTGAAAGTGGGAATGAAGTGTCTGGCTGAAATTATGTGGAAGGTGAAGCATTTGGCGCAAAGTGTAGGAAAAGTGGATTTGAAGGCATTTCCCATTGACTTCAATGTTAAAAAAAAGAGTTTAAAAAGCTGAATATTTCAAAAAGTATGAAATATTTTGAAACAGTTGAAGGTTTCCCATCGATTCCTGAACAGGCTGAATAGTTTAATATTTGAATGGTTTCTGTAGCTGAAAATAAGCTGAAGGTATGGAGAGCTAAAGTATTGGCTGATTTGAAGGCTCTTCCCATTGACTTCCATGTTAAAAAAAGAGTTTAAAAAGCTGAATATTTCAAAAAGTATGAAATATTTTGAAACAGTTGAAGGTTTCCCATCGATTCCTGAACAGGCTGAATAGTTTAATATTTTAATGGTTTCTGTAGCTGAAAATAAGCTGAAGTTATGGAGAGCCAAAGTATTGGCTGAAATAAGGGGAAGAATACAGAATTGAAGTACTATAGTGGAATGCTGTAAACAGCATTCACACTAACTAGAAAATGCATTTCCTGCAGAAAATGCGTGTGAATGCTGTAAACTGTGAACATTTGTTGCTGAATTTAGCTGAAAATGCAGCAAAAGCTGAATATGTTATTAGCTGAATGGTCTCTGTAGCTGCTTTTAGCTACAAAAACGAAGTAAGTGTGTTGCTGAACTTAGCGGAGAAATGCAGAAAAGTTAAATTATTTGAATCAAACTTGTTACAGCTCAAATGCATTGCAATGATTTTGTTGAAAACTTGAAAGTGAAATGTTGAACTGGAAGAGTTGGAAAAATAGTGAAGAAGCTTAATATTTCAAAGAAAAGGTTTAAAAAAGGTATAAACAATAAAATGTATAGCCTCAATGTCCTGAAATAGCTGAATAATTTAATTGTTGAATTGTTTATAGCTGAAAGTAGGCTTAAGGAGTTAGATATTAAATGTAAGTAGTAGTGAATGAATGTATATTAAGAAGAGAAAAGAAAGTAAAAAGGCTTTGAAAAGCAGCAGAATATTTTAACTGCAAACTTTTGAACTAACTTGATGGCGAGTGATCTGTCACCATGGCAACAGAATTTGATGAAACCCCATAACACGCTTAGATGTGTTGATGGCTGCATCGTTCCCAAACCTGTGAAGTTTTGGGCCGTTTTCAGCATGTTTCACTGAAGTTATGAGAAAACCGTGTTTCATGGTTAGCATTGTGTTGCCATGGCAACGGCATTTGAAGAAATCTCAAAACTGTCCCGTAGATCAGTGGTTCTCAAATGGGGGTACGCGGACCCCTAGGGGTATGTTGGAGTACTGCAGGGGGTACGTGAGATTTATTTTATGTTAATGAAAAAATAAAACATTACTGAACTTGTAATAAGTGACCCGACAGTAAAGAATACATATATTTCTTATAACTAGTTTAGCTAGTTCCAGAGTAGATAAACTATCCAAGTGTGTTAGGTCTAACTGTATTTTGCTCCACTCAACGGTCCGTCACAGCGGCGGAGCTGTGATCATGCAGAGCTGCGTGTTCTCCGTCAGCAGCAGCTGATCTGATCTCTCTCTCGCGTCCGGTTAGACTTCACTCGCGTTTATGTCCAAATCTATCAGATCTAGCTAGTTCTAGTTAATTATGTGACTGCCTGCTTATCAAAGGACCTAAACAATAAGCGTTGCTTGGCAACGGCTTGTGGCTGCAAAGTATAGCGCAGCATTATGCATATGTTTATATAAGGAGTCAAAATCCCATGCTCATAAAATGCTCGTATATTGTTTTCTCTTCATTCCCCACGCCCCAAAATAAATAAATAAATATAAACATTTTAGGAAAAGTAACGAAGTTTGAGCAGTGTGGGTTTTATATTGACAGAGTTACACATATTTCAAAACACTAAGTGTAAAAAGTGCAGTGGCCTCCCTGTCACTGAGAATATCAAAGATACTCAATGAAGCACAAGCCCATGTTTCTCACTAAATTGTAAGTACAACTTATTAAAAAGATCAGTTCAATGCAACTAATGTCGTCTTAGTGTTATTGCATGATATTAAAATTGGTTTGCCATGAATTTCGTGATGGATTGTAAACATTTGAAATGTAGCATTTAAGTGTTTCTCAGTTACAATGTTGTTGTTTTAATAAATCAGACACTGATGGTGCAGCGCTGTACTGTACCTCTTTATATAGGCATTTTTTCCCTAACAAATAGTTTTTGCGCTGATCAGGGGGTACTTGGCTGAAAAAAAATTCCGAAGGGGGTACATTATTGAAAAAAGTGTGAGAACCACTGCCGTAGATGTCTTCACGGCTGGACTGTTAGCACACATGTGAAGTTTGAGCACTTTTTGACCATTTTCATAGGAGTTATAGCAATATTGTGTTTTATGGCAACAGCTTTTGAGGAAAACTCACTATTGGCACATAGACATGTTGCTTAGAGCTATTGAGGCATGGACCGGTGATATACAAGCGAAGTTTGGGGGATGATCGGACCATGTCCATTGGAGTTACAGCGACACCGTGTTTTATGGCGAGGGATGCGTTTCCATGGAAACGGCATATGATGACCCCCCATAATTGACGTAGAGCTGTTGAGGGCAGGACCATTAACCATTATCTGAAGTCTGCTGCTGTTTTGACGCTTTTCATAGGCGTTACCACAACATCATGTTTTATGGCGAGGGATGCGTTTCCATGGCAACAGCCTATGGTGAGATCTCAGATTTGGCGTAGAGCTGTTGAGGCATGGACTGGTGATATAAAAGTGAAGTTTGGGGGGGCGATCGGACCATGTCCAATGGAGTTACAGCGACATAGTGTTTTATGGCGAGGGATCCGTTTCCATGGAAACAGCATATGATGACACCCCATCATTGACGTAGAGCTGTTGAGGGCATCACCATTAACCATTATCTGAAGTCTGCTGCTCGGAGCATGTCAGTTGGAGTTATGACATCATCGTGTTCCATGACACAGGTGTTTATATTTGAGCTAACGACGACAGCTGTGTGTGTGTCCAGAGATCAGAGGTTTTCATGGTTTCCAGTAATCAGTCAGAGGAGAGTCTTTCCATTGTTCTGAAGGAGAGATAAACCTCTTGCATTTCTAACTTTTGTTGAAAAAAGAATAATACAAACCTCCAGTCTGTCTGTGGGCGTGTCTGCTCTGACTAGATGATGTCACTCAGGTGTGTGGGCCCAATCTGCCCAGCAACACCATGGTTACCAGCTGCAGCACTGTGTCCCATTAAGGCCCCGGCCACACGAGGACGATAACGGTCGTTTCCGTTACCGTTTTGTGTCATATAGACCATTCGGCCACACTAGGACGACAGAATACGGCACTAAACGACTACGGTAACGATAACGGGTCCCAAGGTGGATAGAACGGCATACGCAACGCTCTGGGGGGTCAAACGGCTCCGTGTGTACGCCCTAAACGATCATTTTCTGATAATGATGAGGCAATAGCCCCGCCTCTCCCCACCTCTGCTGCTCACCCCTGCGTCAAAGTAAACTGCACACTGAATTCAGATTATTTATCTTTCTCTCGATATGAACCTAAACGCGAGTGAAGTCTAATCTGACAGGACGGACACACGCAGCTCTGCTCACCTGCAGCTCCTCCCGCTGTGATGCGGCGGTGAACGGAGCAAAACACACACTTCAAGTCAGATCATCACCCTTAGCTATTTTAATTACCTCTCAAACTACCTAAACTAGTTATAAATATGTTTATTTTTACTGTCGGCCGGGTCACTCATTACTGGATCAGCTGCTGCATGAGACAGACACTGACGCTGTCAGAAGAGAGGAAGGAAAAAGAGAGGCTCCGTGCATGTTATTATTATATTATATAGAGTCGTTATTCATTTGTTTTAAAGCTCAATAAATAACAAAGACGACCTTTGACCGGCACTTTTATAATTTTGTCCGGAAGATTTAAACTTTAATACACGTTGACTGGCGAAAAACTCTGCCCGGTTCCCTCGGCCCCCATCGCGGAGAATAAACAGAAGGGCAACCATGACAACCATGCTTCTTCGCTGCTTTTGTGGAGGAAGTTACAGCGCCAAGTACAGGCTCCTGCATATGTACTGCAGCTTCTCCAGCGGTTTGAGCTAAACGGAGCTGTCTCGTGTGGACAGACACTATCCGGTGAATATTGCGTGTAGACGGAAGCTTTTTTGCGTTTCCGTTTCCGTTAATCCTATGCGTTTAGCCGTTTTCGTCCTTGTGTGGCCGGGGCATAAGAATGCATTTAGGATTATATCTGACAATTTTGCTCCTATCAAAAAATGACCAGAAAGTGAGCATCAGGGAACCCCAATGAACTGATATATGTTGTTTGTTTTGGTTTTGTGTGTCAAATGTGAAGATGGGAGCAGTTTGTCTAAAGTGGACTTCTCTCTGTTCTGAAGAAAGTTCCGGTCAAATTTAACATGGGAGTCTATTGGAAGCTAGGTGGACTTTTTGTCACTCAGATCACTATTGGGCCAGAACGGTGTGTCCGTTTGATATGATGAAGTCTCAAGCTGAAAGTATGTGGAAGGAGAAGCATTTGGCGCAAGGTGTAGGAAAAGAGGATTTGAAGAGTCGTCCCATTGACTTCCATGTTAAAAAAAGAGTTTAAAAAGCTGAATATTTCAAAAAGTATGAAATATTTTGAAAAAGCTGAAAGTTTCCCATGGATTGCTGAAAAGGCTGAATAGTTTAATATTTGAATGGTTTCTGTAGCTTAAAGTAGGCTGAAGTTATGAAGAGCCAAAGTATTGGCTAAAATAAGGGGAATAAAGATTTGAAGTACTATAGTGGAATGCTGTAAACAGCATTCGCACTAATAAAGATTTGAAGTACTATAGTGGAATGCTGTAAACAGCATTCGCACTAATAAAGATTTGAAGTACTATAGTGGAATGCTGTAAACAGCATTCGCACTAATAAAGATTCGAAGTACTATAGTGGAATGCTGTAAACAGCATTCGCACTAATAAAGATTCGAAGTACTATAGTGGAATGCTGTAAACAGCATTCGCACTAATAAAGATTCGAAGTACTATAGTGGAATGCTGTAAACAGCATTCGCACTAATTACAGAGTGTTACAGGGCGTTTTTGGCTCATTGGTTAGAGCGTTGATCATCAGATCAAGGGGCGTTGGTGAACTCCAATTCAAAACCCGCCTCGGCCGCCATTGCGTCAGGCCGTTGTGTTCTTGGGCAAGACACTTTACCCGCATTTGCTCCTGTGGGTAATGTCCACAGTAATGGCTCTTACATGTCTAATATGTGTAATGTGTACTTGTAAAGCGCTTTGAGCACCTGTAAAAGGGCTCTAATAAAAAAAATGAAATGCATTATTATTATTATTATTAGTGTAAGACAATGTAAAAGAAATACAGAGCGGCTTGTCATCCTGTGTGTGAGTGTAACAGCTGTGCAGTGTAATAAAAAGTGTTTCCTTTGCTTGGTGTCAGGTTGGAGAGCTGACTGCATCCCTGCAAAGCTCACTGCAGAAGGTGTCCACTGTCAATAAGAAGCTATCACTGAAAGAAGAAGACATCGAAACGCTTCAGAGTGGTACATACATACACACACACACACACACACACACACACACACACACACACACACACACACACTAGCTCTCACTCTTCACATCCTTTAAAAAAATGTCCACCTGAAGGTCCTGTGCTTCCATAGTCAGGTTAAAGGGTTAATTGGGATTGTTTTGCAGTTCTGTTGTATGAGGTACTTGTACAGTATTTTCACGGCTTTCTCCTGCTGTGGGACAGCTACACAATCTATATGTTTCAATGGGGAACTGAAAAAGTTGTCTTGTTGTCTTGAGTCCATTGAAAAGAAGAAAATCTATATATTTTCTAACATCACAGACAACGGGGATGCTTGTCCAAGGCTGCCTCCATCACTGTTGTATGTGTGACTTTGGCTTCAGTTCCCCTTCAGAAACTAGTCATCTGATTTCACAGTAATATGCCTTTTACTCTACATGAAATAAAACGCATGGATTTCATGAGAGAGAATTAACGTTACATGATGGTCTCAACGCTGTTTCTTTTCCAACCTTCCAAGACTGAAAAACACTATTGGAGCTGTGAATACTTATAAGCATCTTTGATCTAAGAGCAGTGTTACAGGCTTTTTAAATTGAAATGCTTGCACTGAGAGTAGCCAAATCATCTTAGAAGTGGACTTCACAAGACAATTAAAACATTGTTAAAACAGTAAGTTTTCTTTAGGTTGCTAGTCACACTGCAGGTTTTGTCAGTATAAAAGTGTTATATGTAAAGTCTTGGATTTTAAATGGTTCTTTTAATAAAACATACATTTTTCATAAATGATGGTGCTTGTGTGTGTATGTGTTGCAGAGGTGCAGTGCCGGCAGGCCTCCCTGGAGCAGCTGCAGGCGGAGGTGGAGCAGCAGCGAGTGCAGTTGGCACAGGTGGAGCTGGACAAAGACTCTCAGCTCAGCAGCCTGAGGGAGGAGCTGCTCAGCCAGACTCGGCAGCTCGATACCTGCCAAGTTCGGGTCAGCACCTACACACAGGGTCACACACAGGGTCACACACAGGGTCACACACAGGGTCACACACAGGGTCTCACACACAGTGTCACACACAGGGTCTCACACACAGTGTCACACACAGGGTCTCACACACAGTGTCACCAGTGGTTGCATTAGACTTTTTCGTTGTCCGTCATTTTGACAGGATCGTAAAATTTCCATCATAATCCATTATTACCCATCATTTTAGTTTTCATGTTTTAATGATGAGACATATGTCATATTTATGTTTGTGTACTGAGCAGCAAATGTTCATTTACTCATTTTTTTTTAATGATTCATACAGAACTTTTAAGGGCATGGAGAAACAAGAAGATGAACAGAGACACCGACCGTGTGGTCACTTTTCATGTCAGCACGAACATGAATGATTTATTTGTTCCTGCACTGACAGACAGCAGAGGGGGGCAGAGGCCGCTAAAAACACTGCGACTATTGTGCCTAAACAGGCAAATATGAACAATGCCATCGTTTTAAATGAGACAATTACAATCAGAATATGAACACAAAATGTACAAGAACAACTCAATTGACCTGCTGTAGCCTGAACGCTGATTTCTGCATCGTCGTGCACCCTCGGACAAATCCGTTACTCATCTTAGCTTTTCTACAGATGTCGCAGAACATTTTGCCATCTTCCCTCCTCAGCCACTTAAACTCTTGCTCCCACTGAACCCGGTACTCCCGCTTGAACTCCTTGCCACTTGCTTGCCCCTCTGCCGCTGGCTGAACGTTGTCAGTTGTAGTCTTACTGGCTTGTCCTTCATCCTCCACCGCATCAATCCCTCTTTTCACCTCGTTTATCCACACCATCACAGTTACTGGGCTTATTAAAAAAGCTTCGGACGATCAGCTGCCGTGACATTTTGCGATTGCTAAAGCCGGTTAAACAACGAGGTCAAAAACAAGACTAGACAATAGCTACTTAATATACACACACTCGCCACCAACTGGACAGGGGTGTGAATGACTAAATAATAGTTACAGACTACAGTAGAGTACAGTAGATCGCCCTCAGTCTACCTGGCCACTAAGGATGTAATATAATGTGGGCCGCTGGTGGACATTTTGGCCCTGTTCCGAGTTGTGTTCTAATCTGTCAAAATGACGGACTGCTTTCAGATTTTTCCGTCATTGTTAGAAAAAATCCGTCATTGACGGAAAATATTCGGTTAACGCGACCTCTGAGTGTCACACACACAGGTTCACACACAGGGTCAAACACACAGGTTCACACACAGGGGCACACACAGTGTCACACACAGGGTCACACACACAGGGTCTCACACACAGGTTCACACACAGAGGGTCACACTCAGGCCCTTTCTCATTTCATCAAATCCCCCTCCTCGACTCCTCGACTCCTCGGTCCTCCGGTAGTGACCCGGAAATGAATTTCAGCGCGCCATGTTGAAGGACATCTCATTTCTCTAAATGCACTTCGAGGACCGAGGATCGAGCGTCGAGGAGGCTCTCTGGAGGAGCTCTAACCGAGGATACACTGATGGGTCCTCCACGGTCCTCCACGGCTCCTTCATGGATGCATTTCCGGCAACAGAGATGTTTCAAAGAGTCGTGACGCACGGCCGGACTTATCTCAGCCAATGACAGCTCTGCATGCATCCCCTGGATATTATTTTATTAACTGCTCTCATCGCGACACGATGTTTCCAGAGAGAACAGCTGTGAGGTCCGTGCAGAAAGCAGAGCAGTGTATATAATATATATCACTCAGTATAACAGGCCTACTCAAATTTGCTGTAGTTTAGTAGATATCTACAAAAGAGTCCATATTTTTCTAAAACCATTTAGTGCTTCACATAATAAAATACACAACGGCTGTTTGGCTGTTAGCTGTAGGTGTGTGTGTGTGGTACAGTGTGTGCGTAGATGCGGCGGACAGACAGGTCTCAGTTGGTTTGGTGTCCTCTGCTTACTTTTAATACTTGTAAATACAAACACAAATACAAACTTTTGGCCCGTAATTTATTTTCCTCATTGTAGCGACCAGAGAGGGGGGGGGATATATCCAGTCTCTGATAGTGTTACATTATTATGAGAGTGCTCTGTTTGATTCTGAAAGTGTGTGTGTGTGTGTGTGTGTGTGTGTGTGTGTGTGTGTGTGTGTGTGTGTGTGTGTGTGTGTGTGTGTGTGTGTGTGTGTGTGTGTGTGTGTGTGTGTGTGTGTGTGTGTGTGTGTGTGTGTGTGTGTGTGTGTGTGTGTGTGTGTGTGTGTGTGTGTGTGTGTGTGTGTGTGTGTGTGTGTGTGTGTGTGTGTGTGTGTGTGTGTGTGTAGCCTGTTATTGTCTCATTATACCGCACTGTGAATGAATCAAAGTAAATAAGTGGTCATGAACACATCTGTCCATCAGACAGAGGGCTGCTGTGCCTCCTGTCATCAATAATGGACGTCTCTTTAAAATGACCGCTCAGAGGAGAGGAGTTCTCATTTCTCTAACCGCCTGCTGCTTCCCCTCCTCGGCTCCTCGACTCGCATCTCCTGTGGGCGGGACTAAGTCTCGAGGATAGGAGTCGAGGATAGGAGTCGAGGAGGGGAGTCGAGGAGGGGAGTTAGAGAAATGAGAAAGGGCCTCAGTGTACACACACAGAGGGTCGCACTCAGTGTGCACACACAGAGGGTCGCACTCAGTGTGCACACACAGAGGGTCGCACTCAGTGTGCACACACAGAGGGTCGCACTCAGTGTGCACACACAGAGGGTCGCACTCAGTGTACACACACAGAGGGTCACACTCAGTGTACACACACAGAGGGTCGCACTCAGTGTACACACACAGAGGGTCACACTCAGTGTACACTCACAGAGGGTCACACTCAGTGTACACACACAGAGGGTCGCACTCAGTGTGTGTGCACACACAGAGGGTCGCACTCAGTGTGTGCACACACAGAGGGTCGCACTCAGTGTGTGGACACACAGAGGGTCGCACTCAGTGTGTGGACACACAGAGGGTCGCACTCAGTGTGTGCACACACAGAGGGTCGCACTCAGTGTGTGCACACACAGAGGGTCGCACTCAGTGTGTGCACACACAGAGGGTCGCACTCAGTGTGTGCACACACAGAGGGTCGCACTCAGTGTGTGCACACACAGGGTCACACACACATGCATTCATACTCTTGTATGGCACATCCTGTCATTTCTAACGTGAAAAATACATTCAGGAAGACCAGAATTCAATATTAGAAGCTCAAGTTTTAAAGGATAGTTTGGGTGTTGTGAAGTGTGGTTTTATGAGTTGCTCCTCCATAGTCAGTGTATGACCTACAGAAAATGGCGGTCGGCACACAAAACATCCAAACTATTCCATTAAGAGATAAGTTTGACATTAAAAATAATGTTATCTTCCCATTTTGTTTTTCATACCTGTAAATACATTTATTACATTCTCTTTGAATGGGCCACCATCAGTTTACCCTTACCTTTTTAAAAGTATGTAACCACAGTTAAATGCATGCATTCATTAGGTAGAAGTTAAAAAGTATTAGCATCGAATTATATTTGAAACACTAAAACTGAAAATACTCATTATGCCAAATGTATTGTATTGTGGGATTATAATAATTAATGTGTTGTTCATTTACATTTTAAGGTGTAGTTTATTTAAATTACTTTGTATACTTTTGGGCATCTTAATCCATAATAATATATCATAATAATAATAATAAGCATGAGACTTCAATTTGCATTGCCATAACTACACTGTAGCTACCGTGCTACCTCCGAAGTAACTAGAAACGATGTAGTCAAAATATAGTAGCGTGAGAAGTACAATAGTTAATTTCTAAAGAAAGTGGAGTAAAAGTATTTGAAATGTTACTACTCAATGAAGTACTTCAATATTGCAGTGAGTACAGTCCTTCAATAGATGTACTTACTTTCAAACACTGGGTCAGTGCCACTGATGGAACTTGAAGGATTGGTCCGTGTGGTTTGCTTTCTGTTGCTCAGATCTCGTTCTTGGAGGTGGAGGTGGAAACGTTGACAGAGCAGCTCCACAGCCCCGAGGTGTGTGAGGAGGATCAGAATGGCAGTGTGACGGTGGATGACCTAGATCACATCCACAAGGTCAACAGAGACCTGGAGCAGCAGCTCACTGACAAGAACAGGGTTGGTTATCTTTTTACTCCACTCTGTTCCTCCAGCTTTTAAACAATTATTCATAATGAACGCATACCTGCAGACACACATAAAACACACTGTCATTGTTTTGCAGACCATCAAGCAGCTACAGCAGAGACTGGCAGAACTGAAGAGGACGCTGCAGAAGGAACTGGTGAGACACACTGAAGATCTTCTTAGGTTCACGGTTTCCTTTTCACAATATGTCTGCAAACTGTGAACACACCTTGATAAGAGAGAACAGAAGCCCCGAGAGGCAATTGAGAACAATATTCTAGTGATGCATGTACAACAGGTTAAAAAAAGTTTTTTCCAAGATAATCTTTCTTATTTCTTTAAAAAATGTCATCTATGAAAACAGGTTGATTACAAATGTTGACCGTTTTTTTTCTGGATAGTGTTCCTACTAATTCCATCACCATGTGTTTGTTTCTAGGTGAGTTTTAATGTCTCCAGCACTCCAAACACAATGAACATATATTGTGTTTTGTTACATCTGTTGTGTCTTTGTTTTGGCTTTTTCTCCACTGGTACTTTAGTCATAAATACAGGAGAGAAAATAATTTTAAAAAGACTGAAAGAAAAATCACCTGAATGTATTTATAGTCCTCTCTTGCGTCTGTGGCCAGTCCCCCCTGTTCTTTATATATTGGCGAAACATGCACAAGTCATGTGATCTGGACAGCTCTTAATGTTTCTGAGTGGCCCAGCCAGAGCCCCGTCTAATGCCCAGTCCATCTAAAATCCTCTTCTTACTTTTTCCTGATGGAGTGTTGAAGTAGATTGATTTCAGTGTAAGGCAGTTGCATAAGAAAATGGGGAAAAGTGAAGAGGTTTGAATACTCTCTGAACGACCAGTGTTTAACTTGTTGTGCTCTGTAGAAGCTTAAGCCTGAACCAGAAGCCGAAGGGAAGGAGAAGTTTCCAGAAAGCCGGGCAGAAAAACCAGAGAGGGTTTATCCAGAGCCGCCACCAGCATCCACGCTTAGCCCCCCCACCTCCAACACCACGGTGACCAACACCTCCGACCTCAACGACTCACGAGAAATCAACTTTGAGTATCTCAAACACGTCGTACTCAAATTTATGTCATGTAGAGAGGCTGAGGTAGGCTAAAATAATCTCTGTCAGCTGGTTGTTGACTGACTGACCCTGGTTCTGTTACCAAGTCTGAATCTGTGTGTTTTGCTCCGTCAGGCATTCCAGTTGATACGCGCTGTGTCTGTGCTGCTGAACTTCTCTCGTGAGGAAGAGGACATGTTGAAACAAACTCTGGAGTACAAGGTTGGTCTTCAGTCTGCAGCTTCAAACACCTGTCTGTGCAATGATTTGGTTAATGAAACTTAGAGCACTTCAATGAAATGAACCCATATATACAGTACATTTATTAAAAGAGTTGCATCCTAACTTAACCTGATGTCTGCTGTGTTAAATGTTTTAGATGTCCTGGTTTGGATCAAAGCCTTCTCTGAAGGGTGCCATCCGGCCTTCAACGAACTGGAGCTGAGTAGCAGCAGCAAGAATTGAAGCTGTGGAGAGAAAGAAACGGAAGGAGGGAAAAATCTTTCTGCTCGGGCTCCCATCACTGAGCAGCTCTAGCTTTAAACTCTGAACAGCCTCTCTAGGTTTTCTGGCTCTGTGAGGGAAGGACTGTTCATCTGCTCCGGTGGGACAGAGAAGGGCTGCACAGGATGTTCTTAATCAATCGTTGATTTTTAAATGACATTATTTCCTTCTCATTGGTTGGGGCCGATGGACCTGTGGCCATATGTTACAGAGAGTAAACTGACACACATCACTTGTACTGTGTTTTTAAGTGTCTACATGAAGTCTGATTTCTCTTCTGTGACAAACATCACAGTGAGTTAGTATGTCAGGACGTGAGAGAGTTTTAGAAGACGTGACAGACTGACTCGACTGTTATCTTAGATCATTTCTACAATGATTCACACGACACAGTCACATCTGTTTGTCAGAACAGAAGAACATTGTGACTTCTTTACTGGACGAGTGGTGCAGCATTCATTGCTAACGGTCACATGGTTATTCTTTCAGTATAAATCACAGAGGGCTTCTCAATGAGTGTGTCACTAAACGATGGGACAGGTTACCCAAGCTGGTTTCAGTACCAGTGAGTTTATTTAATAATACCTGCCAAATTGACAAATAGTTCACATTTCTGTCAAAGGATCTAAATGTATCTACATTTAGAGATTGAGGCCCCTCTGCCGATTTTCTTTCATCAAATTGTCATCACACATTTTCCTTGCTTGAAAAGTGTACATCATTTTATATATTCATTATAGAATTGAAAGGAATGTGTGCATCTATGGTCTGATGGAAAAGGTATACAATTCTTAAAAGACTACTTTACAACTTTAAAAAAACAAGGGAATCCAGACTATCTGTTCAATGGCACACCACATTTTTCCAAATGTTCTAACACTGACATGTTTACCAATTTGTGATGGAGGATTAATTACGATTAACAGTTTTTTTAATCACTTCAAAAGTAAGTTGGGCATTTAATTAAACTTCCTTGCTCTAATTTCTCTGTAAAAGCACACTTGCTTCTTAATTCTTTACACTGTCATTGGAATCACTTTTACAAGATGGTAGACTGGTACTGGTTCTTCAGTCTTATACCAGGATAACAGCATAGTACATACAGCGCCTACTAATCTGTTAACAAAACTGTCATCATGCCCTAGCCACACGGAGACGCTACAGTTCTCTATCATCAATACCTCATTCACACCAATGCAACTCCGGTTCAAGCTCCGTGCTAGAGCTTTTCAGGTTCAGAACCGGTTCCTCGGTTTAGATCCGGCTCTTTTCACACTGCCCAGAGTCCGACTGGTGCTGCGTCATTGCGTCATCGTTTGCGTCATGACTAACCGTTTGCGTGCCTGCTTCATAAAGCCAAACCGTGCGGAAACCCCTCACAGCTCACACCGACAACAACAACAATGGCCGATTGTGCTCCAGCTTCCTCTGCACCTCTTCGGGAGACCAGATTCCCAGTAGGTAGCTGGTCTCTTCAGTGGACCACTGCTGCTTGTTAAGTTTCTCCATCGTTGTGTACAAACTGGATAAAACGCCGGCTTTTTGTTGTTGTTCAGGAGTTGATCCCGCCACTGCCCCTTTTTTGTGGCAGAAGTACAGCGCCACTTACAGGCCCGGCATATGTACTACAGCGGGTCGAGCGGTCTTGTGTGGACGGACACGTTTCTGGTGCCGATTGCGTGTGGACGGAAGACTTTTTTGATATCGAATTCGGTTAGTTTTCGTTACTGTCTCCGTGTGGCTAGGGCTGGAGGGCTATCAAGAACTACCTGGCAGGCAAACTGTTATTGATACGAGTTAACATCCCAGCAGCCGTTGCCCTCAAATCCCCCCCCCTCATCTGGATTGGTAGACCTCAAATGCTATTGCTTACCAGAGTTAAGGTCTACCAATCCAGCAGTTGTGCTTGTTGCAGGATTGTATAAATATTGTTCATAAATGTTGCATTGGAGGCTCAGGTCAGGGTAACATTTGAATAATTCCAATTAATAATCAAAAGGGATTTTCAAAGTGTGAGACTGTCTGCTCTACTCAGACAAAGCTTAGGAAAAGGTGCCCACCCACTCAATCACAGTTTTTGACTTTGGGAAAGTAGGGAAAAACTGTACAATTCTCTACTGCATCTCTGAATGGTCTCTTTAATCACCTCACACACATGCTGTTCTATGAAATCTTTCTTTGATGTTACATTTAGATCCATGAACTGAGTCAGCTGCAAATATTTGGAACCCCACCTCCCACTTAAAAAAAAACTCATTTAGTCTACAGTTGTCCATTTAGATAATATAACAATGTGATAAAATAAGTGAATGCTATGTTAATGATGACCGGAGGACATGCTCTACCTTTACCTGCCTTTGCTAATGTAAATGAAATACATTCCACATGTCTATTTATATATAGAAATATGTACATACTGTATGCATTGAAATCTTTATAAATCTGTGGATGTAAATGTTTGGATGTGACCAGTTTGCAGTGCTTATCATTCTTATCTAAGATCACAACACATACTGGTTTCTGCCTCAGTGTGTCACTCTGTCCAACATAATGCTTCCTCAGGCTGATATCAGTTCCAACATGATGAGCTTTATTTTCACATCTGTGGAGAGCCCAGGGAATCTGCATGTTTGCTGCTGACCTTGAATCTCTAAATTAGCCCTCCAATTACCTTTATGTGTTAAGGTAACAGCATTTGTTTTTATTATTTTGCATGCAATATGAAGCAGAATTACATTGAAGTGCTGTCTGCATAGGATTATCAGTAACAGTACTTTAGGCCGAGTGTTGTTCTCCTGGTGTATGAAGTTGTATCTGCTGAATATTTTTGGTTTATTTGCACACAGAAGTGCATCTTTGACTGCAGCAATTTCATTCTGTAACGTGGAGCACGTCTGATGTAGTCACCCAAACTCTGCTGGGTAATATACTCTCTCTGCTTGAGAAACAAAGGAGAAAACTAATGCACTTTTAAATCTGATTCTGTTTGAAACCCTTAAACCCAACAGTATAATCACTAAAGATGTTATGTATTTAGCTGTTTATGATTTCACTGCTGCTACTGCAAAGGTTTCTTTCCCTCATTTGTTAATAACACATTTTAAATCATAAAACCACGCCTTGTGGGGGGGAGCAGGACGGGTGCACAGCTCACACCAGGAACATGAAAACTGGAAACACAAAAGCCCACTGGCAGGTTTTCACTCAGAACCTTGTGTTTTACTGCATTTGTTCAGTTTTATCTAACATATTGTTAGTGTTAAAACATTCCAATGTGTTAGTTTGTTGCTAATATGTATAACAGACGTTTTCTGTGGATCAGTTTGGTTGATACTAAGTACATTTCCTTATATTATCTATATTCATGAAGAATACAGACCCATTTACCTTTTTAAAGTTGTAACCCAAATCATTTATATATTTTTTCTTCTTCATCGATTAACAATTGAAACAACATAAGGTGAACAACAGGATTAGATGTTTGTAAAAATATTTTAGTATTAAAACATTTAAAGGGGGGGTAGGTAAGTTTGAGAAACCGGCTCGAGATACAGTTTTTGTTATATTCCATGGAATGCTCTTAACATCCCGATAGCAATGCATATCTTAAGTGCTTTGACAAAAAATCCATAAAAAAAATTCATCTGTGGAAGCCGTAATACTGTAAAAAGTACGACCAATCCGTTTAGCCGGCTAAACGGATTGGATTGCCGTCCTGTCTGTCAGCCTTCCATCTCGTGCACGCACAAATGTATCTCGTGCCCTCATTGGGCGTGCCGTCATTGGGCGTGCATTGCAGCAGTACTTCAATGACTCGCCAGCAACAGGCGGCCACTTTCACCATGGCAGAGTTAGGTTCAACATCGTCTACTGGTGGCAAAAGAAATAATGTAACGGAGCAAAATAAGAACAAAAAGAAAGTGGAAACTAGGAGAATTCAAACCAGAGTCAATATCGGAGTTGCTTTTCAACGATGGCGACTACTGATGCAACACACCTATGGGGGTTATTCCCTATCTTTATTCAAGAGCGTGGTATTTAAATTTGAGAGCATACTTTATGTATTTATTTCCCTCAAACCCTGTCCTCGCACTCAAATAGTGCCTGCTTGCACTTAGATTTGCTCTGCTTCTGCTCAAACTGTACGCTTGCACTCAGATATATTGCTGCTTACGGATTTGTTCTGCTCTCAGATTTATTCTCTGCGCGCTCGAAACTTTTGTGCAACAATCCTGTCAAAATCCCTCAACCAATAGGAGGCCAGGTGTCCTTGCGGGTGCGTTCGTTTTACTTATTACAGCGTCCCGTAAGGGCGGTTACTCTTTGGTTTGTCTTTGGTGCGATGACAGGGTTTGAGTGAAGGAAATCAATAAAGTATGCTCTCAAATGTAAATACCACGCTCTTGAATAAAGATAGGGAATAACCCCCATACACACCGAGTTGAAATCTGACGCCGTGGTCGCTCTTTTTCTCTTGGACAGGTTTTGTATGGTTTACAATTCCCCTGAACTATATAGCCAACCTAAGTCATGTGCGCGTTCATGTGTGTTGGAGGAGGTGCTCTGTAAGGAAGTCTGAAGGAAGGGGCGGATTCTTTTCGGCTGTGTACTTTCAAATTTTAGTGCACTCGAGCCGGTTTCTGAAACTTACCTACCCCCCCTTTAAATATCACAAAGACATACGTTTTCAGTCATTTTTCCATGACACTTTAAACCTCAGCTCATTTTGCTTGATCTTTAAATTCTTTGAAATGTTATAGAGTGGCGAAGTCCCTCCCCTTCCGGTGGACCTCCATGGGACCTTATTTTGAAAAAATTATGTATTGAAGTCAATGAAGAGAGAAAGATTATCTTTCGATCCCGTTTGAATTGTGCCACGAATTACACACATGATGTTTGTCAATCTTAAAAAACAATTTCCATGTCAAAAAAGTCAGTTTGTCGTAAAACTGTTGAAATATAAGACTATGACAAATCCCTGAGTCGCGTAAGTGATGTCATCACTGATGTCACAATTGTTTTCCTCCGCTAAATATAAGAGAAAGCTAAGATAACTTTAACAAGATGCCTGTGTGCTTAGTACCAGGTTGTTATCATACCAGCAATGGGTCTTGCTCGTTCTTTCGCTTCCCGTCTGATGAAAGGACCAGGAGTGGCTGGATCAAGTTAGCTACCTAGCTAGTAGCAAGCACGTTAGTTAGCATTACAGCCTTAGCCTTGTCATTTGTATTAGCCTTAACATGAAGTAACAGTAACCCAAAATGTTAAACAGTAAGAGTAGTTGTCATATTTCGTGAACCCTTTGAAGAGTACTGTCACACCGGTGTGATCATTCTATAATACACAATTTAAACCCGGGGGAGAAATGCTAACGCTACATTAGCATCGGCGATCTTTTCTACTTCACGCTATCTGCACAAATGGTTGACATTAAACATTAAAAAGACCAGGCAGTTCAGAGAGAATCAAGGGAAGGCAGGCAGCTTTGCATGACATTCTTCTGGACGTGTTTCATTGTGGTGATAGTGAGGGTAGGCAATCACCTTTTTGACAAGACAGTAGTGACGGCCATCTTGGTGACGTGTGTTGTTCTGCGAGACCAGAGATGTAGTTCATTGAGCGCTTCACACAAAAAAATGTGTTACTTCACAGTTTTACGACACATTTTAATTTTTTTGACTTGCAAAGTTATCTTTTAAATTGACAAACATCATATGTAATTCGTGGCACAATTCAAACGGGTTCGAAAGATAATCTTTCTCTCTCCATTGACTTCAATACATAATTTTTCCGAAATAAGGTCCCATGGAGCTCCACCGGAAGGGGAGGGACTTCGCCTCTCTATTCGACAACTACATACGGCAACTCCAATAGGACTTTCCAGTGGCTTTTTGCAAAGCAGAAAAAGAACCGAGAGAGATTATTTATTGTTATTACAACGTCCCTTCACTATTATTTAACAACTCTTTTAATTGGGTTCTTTTATTTGGGGTTAAATACATTGTCAGAATAAGTGAGAAATGGATTTAACTTCTGCCATACATTTTTGCATACATTCACAGTAAATATGTATTCAGTGATAGCTGTCTAACAGAAGTTAAATTCATTTCTCACTTATTCTGACAATATATTTAACCCCAAATAAAAGAACCCAATAAAAAGAGTTGTTAAATAATAGTGAAGTCACGTTGTAATAACAATAACTCATCTCTCTCGGTTCTTTTTCTGCTTTGCAAAAAGCCACTGTGTCAAGTGTCCTATTGGAGTTGCCGTATGTAGTTGTCCAATATGGCGGAACATCTCGCACATGCGCAGTACAGATCGGGCAGGGCTGTAGATCGCGTAGTGACAGTGACAAACACCCTCAAACACTGAGTCTGCATCGGTGTCTATGGTGCTGACTTGAGACTGGTCTCTACCATGGGTCTCTACCATGGGTCTCTACCATGGATGTATGGTCTCTACCCCATGGTCTCTACCTGACCGGAGTCAACGCTGTGTGTGTCCGTCAGGAAACAAGCTGTTTACAAGTAGTTCCAGCAAACATCCACTGATAAACTGCGATGTTAACAACCTCATGATAACCTCATATGTGTTTACCTGTGTTTAGTCTAGAAAAAGGTAAATGTGTGCATTTTATTATAAAGTTGTTATTAAACAGACCGTTGCAAAAACTAAGAAGCTTATAAACATCAGGTTTAAAACTAAAAGAGCTTTACAAAAAAGTAACACAATTAAAAATGTTTGGAGTTTTATTTGAGTTATTAATTTACATTTTTTTGTCAAAGAGATGCTGATTTGAAACTGTTGTATACAGTTACGGCATTTCCTGTTTCTGCCAGAGAGAGGGGAGGCCGTCCCAAAGCTTGCTCTCTAATGGGGGGAACTTCATTCAGCTGCGAGTGTGGCTACAGACGGAGTTCACTCCGTCACGGAGGGGTAGGGTCGAGGGGGTGATTTGGGATTGAGCCTCAGTGAGTCAGGATTTGCGAATCTGAGTCTGCTGTTGACTCGTGCATGATGAGTCTGCCTGGATCTCTTGGCGGTGGGCGTGACTGAAGCTTGGGGGGTTAACGCGACCAATAACCAATCACATGAATGTCCCCAGTATGGGCTCACAGATGCAGTTAGGTGGTTTCTTCATCAGGCCTGGTCCTCCTCCCAGAGAAAGACCGCTCCACCTCAGTCCTCTCCAGCCAAACCAACAGACAGGACATCGGTCACGCTGAGGTTTCTCCCAAAGTCTCCGCAGCTCTCTGGACACCACGCTGTCTCAATTGATCCACAGTGTGAATATGAGAGCGGAACGTGTGTGTAATAAATGCTTTAGACTATGGAAGAAAATGTGCATTCCACAGTGCCCGAGTGTCAGTGGAATGAAAAGTTCTGATTATAGTATTAAACAAGAAGCTTCCAATGGTGTGGGGAGAATGTCCAAATTGGCTTTTTGTAGAGAACTGCTCTTTTTGCTCTATCTTTAGTTTATTAATTAAATGATTTATATTTATTGCTATACACCCAGGTTAAAAATATATACAATAATAGACACACATACATTATACACACTATAATATTATATTATATTCTTATGTTAAATTTCTCATGGTTTTGACAAACCATTTACTCCCCCCCCCTTCCCTTGTTTTCCGAGGTTGATGTAAAAAGCTAAGTCTTAATTGTTTAAGAATGACCCTTTTCTGTGCGTTCTTTATATTTCATATTTGTATGGCTTTTGCCGTGAGTTATTGTACATCTTGATAATTCTTCAATTTTAATATTATTTGTGAAACAGAAATCTACATTTTGGACTCTGCATGTGTTTTACGATCAATTGGATTTACCACAGTTAGATTCCAATCAAGGTGTAAACATTTATAGATGATTTAGTCACATGAGAGGTGTCTTGAGATAGATGTCAAGTCTCATGGCCAGCAAATATTTCAATCTTTTGTCGTAATACAATGTTAATTGTAGATTTCAAAGAGAATAGGGAATTTAACAAAGTTCCTGTTTTCCTATAATTTACTATTAGGAAGGATTTATATTCCACAAAAGCTGAGTTGATGTATGCGCTGTTCCCCCCTTCGCCGTCAGTGGAGCTGTTTGTATTTCCACAAAAGGGACATTCAATCGGCGAAGAAGAAATTCTCCGGAAGCTACATTTTCTCTGCACGCGGTGTGTCCGGCCTTTCCAACAGGGCTGCGAGAAGAAACATGGTGAGGAGCTCGACACTTGCACAAAAACTCTGTTTTTTGTCATGTTTATCTGAACTAAACCCTATTCATTTTTGTTATACGTACACATAATCTATTCGTGTATATATTCATGCAGGAATTGATAAGTAAGCTGCCACAGGAATGTAATAAAATGTTAAATTCTGAAGCGCTACTTCTGACGGACGGCGCTGTGCTGCTAACAGGAGGCTAATGGATACATGTCTGGCTAATGATAGCCTCGCAGCTAAAATTGCTGGACTACATTAGCGGCTTGCCTACAGCCATTGTCTTTGTAGATAACTTAACTGCTAGCTGATGTATTTAAGCAGGCTTAAGTTGCGGCTTGCTAGGTTGGGACAGACGAAAGACTACTGTTTTAAAGCTGTATTCTTACGTAGCTCTGTTACCCACAACGAGCTGCATTAGCTAGACTGACTCGTGTCGGAAAGAGATGTCTGAGGTGGTGCGAGTCCGATGTGCCACTGTCTCACATAAATGTTATGTTTGTAATTGTCCAGGCCAAGATCAAGGCAAGAGATCTGCGGGGCAAGAAGAAGGAAGAGCTGCTAAAGCAGCTGGACGACCTGAAGAACGAGCTCTCCCAGCTCCGTGTGGCGAAGGTTACCGGAGGAGCCGCGTCCAAGCTCTCCAAGATGTAAGTAACGTTACTCACGGTACAAAAATGATTTTACCGTCGGGCACACTTTCCTCACAACTCTTCCTTGTAATAATAGTCAGAACTTTAATTTGACACCGGTCTAAAATTCTTAATTCTGAAACTATATCATAGGCAGGACTTGCAAAAGTCAGGAAATGTTATAATTTCACACACCATGAAACTTTGAGCATTTCTTCTATTAAATGGAAAATGTAACCAAACTCATCTCAACCTTTGCCTGTCCCACGACTGCGTGTGCCACATGACTTCTATGAAGAAATGAGGGTTGGCAGTACTATGAGCTATTTTGTTGAGTTGGGGAATTGATGTTCAGACACTGAATATCTTTAGCCAGTTTCAATTCAGAACCATGACAGTGTTATTGGGCAATCTTTCCCCAGACGGTTGGCGCCCCCACTCTGCCTGTTGTGAATGCTATAATGCATCAATGTAACTCGTAAATTAAAGGTCCCATGTCATACTTTTCTGGTTATTATCCGTCCCCTTCTGTGTTATGAAGGTTTTTATGCATGTAAACGGTCTGCAGAGTCACAAACCCTCAAAGTACACCCTGTAGCGAGTAAAACTCTAACACAGAAAAGACCTCCCCAAAACGCCTCGTTGGAGATAGGTCATTGTCCCTTTGATTCTTCCGGGTACGCATGATGTCAACCGTACCCGGAACGAAATGGACCAATCCGTGGAGCCGCTACGTTACGTCTGCGTTGCCTTTACGTTAAGCCCCCGCTGATTGGTCCAAATTGACCAATCCACGGACTTCCTCACACACTCAGTGCAGGCAGCTCTGCTGATTTCTCCTCCCTGGCTGCAGGCTGATAACAGACAGTTGGGATCGCGGTCGAAATTCTCTGCAGACTCATTCTCACAGCGTTTATCAACCTTTTTCTTACTCAATATCAAGACACACTTATTGTTTTTACTTCGGCTGTGACTTTGTGTGTGCTCAGGATGAGTTTGGCTGTGTATCGCTAAACAAGGAAACCACACCTCCACGGAGCTCAGTGCGATTCACAACGTCCCGACCAATCAGAGCACACTGTGCTCACAGGGAGGGTGGGGGCTGGAGCTATTGGAGCTACAACGAGCCGTTAAAGGCAGAGAGTGAAATTCAGTGAATACACATAGTTTACAGAGATGCTGTTTGAGAAACCAATGTGAGTTTGGAAAATTGCACAATATAAATCTATTCTAGTAGACCTCAACAATGGAATTATGATCAGTAGAAATGGCCATGACATGGGACCTTTAAAACACATTTTTTTAAATTCCAATAATAAACAGGGATATAGGAACATTCTGACTGACAGCATATACTGGTATACTATCCATTTCCAGAGCAAACGGGTAACAAATCTGACAGATGTGAATGGAATGTACACTTCCAAGCTCTCCAAGATGTAAGTAACGTTACTCACGGTATGAAATGGTTTAGCCAGACAGGCAGTGAAGGAAGAGACTTTATAAATGGTAGAATTTCAAAGTCCTGCGTGGAGCTCAAGTCAAAGATGATATATGTTGAGCTGATGTTCTGCTGATGCATTCACAACTGCTTACCAAAAGACTGAGACTTGAGATGACGGAGATAACTTTTATTCTTTCAGGGTAAGAAGAATCTACCTAGACATGTACCAGCTTACTGCTTTGAAATGAGTCACATTTAACAAACCTTTGTTTGTATTACCTGAATCTTAGAACTGTGTTCTCTCATGGGGATCCACCATGATTTATGCTTTGCTAACAGTAATCTGAAATCTGCTGGGCTAATCCACTGACTTTGTGTCTTCTCTGCAGCCGTGTTGTCCGCAAGTCCATCGCCAGAGTCCTGACTGTAATAAACCAGACGCAGAAGGAGAACCTGAGGAAGTTCTACAAGGTAAGAGCGAGAAGCTTCTTGTTGGCAGTAACCCCCCCGAGAGAAGACTCGTGGTGTGGATCTCAAGTCAAAGATGATACATGTTGAGCTGATGTTCTGCTGATGCATTCTCAACTGCTTACCAAAAGACTGAGACTTGAGATGACCCGAGTGTTCCTAAATAATTCTTATGAAGACATTACTGTAAAGTGTAAAATGTCAACATTTTCGACATCTTAAGCTGTTCACATTTTACTTTCCTGTCCTTCGCTATTGTCTCTTTGCATTTGGACCAAATATGTTTTCAGCTCTACTGAAAGTTAATGTCCTTTCTTTCAGGGTAAGAAGTACAAGCCCCTGGATCTGAGACCCAAGAAGACCAGAGCTCTGCGCCGCCGGCTCAACAAGCATGAGGAGGGTCTGCGGACCAAGAAACAGCAGAGGAAAGACCTCCTCTACTCAGTCCGCAAATTTGCAGTCAAAGCTTAGAGGCTTTTTCTATTGACAAAATAAAATCTGTGTTGAAGACAAAATTGTCTGTTCAGTTTTCTCTCTTCACTTGACCATAGAAATGTTGACAATGGCCTTTTAGGTGTCATTACACCTTCAAGTCTTTGCAAGTAATATTCATTGGTGACTTAGTTCTTACATTGATTTGGTCTCAGTTGTGCAAGAGTTTTCAGATTAGTCACTGTTTTATCTGCATAGTGTTTAGCCTTTAGTTTCATGTTAATGAGCCAGCAGGATAAGCTGGTGCTGACACTTTGGGTTGTACATTTCTTGCTATTGGAAGTGTCGTGAATCAGAGAACATTGGTTACACCTTCAGGAAGTGTTTTCTAGTGATGGCTGAATCCAGCCTTTAGGGTTTTATTTGTGCTGGAAAAGGTTGCATGCTTGTAGCTGCAAACGCGATGCATCTGTTGGTCTGGAAAACATGGCAGCCCTTCAAGTGTGCCCAAGCACTGCACTTTGTGGCTCGATGGCTTTGCTACTATACGCCCAACTCTAGATTTCTCTAGTGTGGAAAAAACTATCTGCATCTTCATAAACGGTTTCATAATGACCCTCTTATATACTCACGTGATTACTCCCATTTACTAAGAAGCTCTGCCAGTGTGGAGTCTCACGACTTCTACAATGTCACAGTGAAAATGAGTGGGAATGATGAAGTAAAAAACAATCCATCCTAGTATTTCAAAGTTTAATATGATTTTATGTGCCATATGCTGAAAAAATGAAGTAATACAGGAAAATCAAATGCTATAGGTTGAAAGCAACATTGATACATGAAAAATCAAAGTGATTATCAAATGATAGGATCTAATTATTCTGTGCATCATTTGTTACTCCCCGTATACTGTGTATTACTATTGCAATAAAATGTAATGTACTTAGATAAGCAAACAGAATTAATAGGGATGATTATGAGGAAATAATGACTCTGAATCAAAACTTCCACACACCTTGTGCTGGATATAGTTTTAAACTGATCAGTAGCGTAGGCCCACACAACCTGCAGAACACCGGTGCTTTAGAACACTCAGAAATGATTTAATCGTCATTAGAAACCAGGAGACTAAATAATGAATATGAACATTATTTGCACCCCCAATGTGCTCAGATAGAAGGTGCAGAGACACAGTTATGGTTCAGAAACACAGACATATTAGGAAACATCATCCAGCAAAGTAAATATTATTATTATTTAGTTTGCTGGATGATGTCAAAACTCAACTATATAATGATGGGAATTATGGCTCTTTAAAGGGAGCCGGGTCTTATGGCTCCGTTCCTTTGCGCGAGCCGTTCAAAAGAGCCGTTTTTTTAAGGGGGCGGGGTTAATAGGTTTATCTGCGAAATATACCTTTTATAATTCAATCAAATTTAGCCCTGTTTTGACTAATGATTTATATGTGTACATATCACTTAAATCATTGCATTTACAGATCCTTGTAACTCTCTGATTGTTGAACAACGCAAAAAACACCTATACAAACTGACAACAAATCTTTGCTGAGCCTATAAATAAATAACATAATGGAAATAAATATATTGCAATGCTCAAAACAGCAGCATCCAACAGTAACACCTACGTCACTTCCGGGCGAAAATTACGGCTCCGCCCACTTTGGGGGGAAAACAAAGCTGTCAGTTGAACGGCGGTTAATGCAAATTCTGAAGTTTTTGCCAATCCGATCAGAAAATTAAGAAAACCGGATATTTTTGGATCTTCAAAGAGCCCGATTACAATGGCCAGACAGGCGAACTATTACATTAAATCATTGGAAAACGACGATCGGGCTTGATATATGATTAAATTAAAAGTAGTAGGCGATCAATGTCCATTCAGTCTGCCGGTGGACGAGTGGACAAATGATCCGACTCAATGGCCTGAGGTGTCATATCCTGACATCTATAACTACCTCATTGAATCCAGGTAGTTTGTATAGGACGTCATCAAGACACATTATTTATCCCTTTTAATAGTCTGTCCAATTTGCGTTACTGTGTAAACTATAAATATGTGTTATACAATAACGTGTTAAATAGGGGGTTTACCAAGCTAATTAATGATAGCATCTAGTTATAGGTAGGGTTGATAGTTGACGATTTTATATTATAGCCTATCTTTATAATCTCAGTAAATATACCACAACACAGTACGACAATATTTTAACATACACAGTTCATCACAATAGCAAAATTCAGTCTTTATTAATTAACTTTCTGGATTGCCCATGTTTGTACTACTAATGTTTTTAGATGTGACAGAGCAGGTTTAGAGATTTGTGTCTGCTAACTTGTCCTCTAGGGATTTACACAGCAAGTTCAATGAAGAACTTCAGGTCTCTGGAAGCACATACCTTTTTTACCAGTGGCTGGGTGGATGTGGTTCTTCACCACAAACCCTGTGCTGACACAACAGTCTTCAAGACCCATGTAAAGCCATCATGGAGAGTTACAGATAAACCCCGCAACACCTGGGTTGCTGTTAACAAGACTGGAGAGGTCACAGCTGCTCACTGTGATTGCATGGCAGGGTAAGCTGACTGCATAACACTAATAGTACAGTCACAATGCCACCTTTGTAATCCTTCAGAAGGGAAGAAATGCTTTTGTTATTTGGTGAAAAAGTATTTCTTTAAAAAATATATGTTTTACTCTAGACTAGGAGAAAGTTGTTCCCATGTCGGAGCCCTGCTTTTTAAGTTGGAGGCATCAGTTCGCCTTGGATATACAAGTGTGGCACCAACCAGCATCGCCTGTGCCTGGAATAAAGTCTGCACGAAAAAAGTTGAGGCAGACATGGTCATCAATATAGACTTCTATGGAGACAAAGCCAACAAAAGGGACACAGGAACAAACTGCAGGGTCATTCCAATGGCGAATGAAGAAAATAAACAACAGTTCTTGGAAATGCTGTCTGCCTCAGGAGAACTGCCTGTTGGTCTGAGCACTTTCAAGGCTTTTGCAGACCCTTTCAAACCAAAGCCTTGGTACCAACATCTGTCAGAATGTTCAGATGATCAGGTACAGGCAATAGAGGAAGAGACAAAAGACCAGGCAGAATGTTCATGTTGGCACCAGCAGAGGGTTGGGAGGGTGACAGGTACATCAGCACACAGAGTTATCCACACATCTCTTGAGAAACCATCAAAATCACTGCTGAGGGATATTGTGCAGAAAGAGTCACGCAAAAATCCGCTGAACACACCAGGCATCATTTGGGGTAGGGAACACGAAAAGGATGCAATTGAGACATACAAGTATGCACTGGGCCTTACAACTGCATATACAGCACCCACTTTAATTAACATCTCCAGTGACATATATAAACCCCACACAAGCATCAGTATTCAACGGGCAGGCTTCCGAGTGTGCAGAGAGAAGCCCTACATTGGTGTAAGCTGTGATGCTTATGTACACTGCGTTTGCTGTGGAAAGGGGGTGGTTGAGGTAAAGTGCCCCTTGAAGTGGAATAGTGATTTGTCAGCTGATCACTGGCCAGCAGACAAGAGAGGACATCTGGACACTTTGTTGTCGCTGAGGACCAACCACAGCTACTACACCCAGGTAATACAATAAATAACAACTCATAAGGAATTGTATTATCTGTGTTTTGTTAATTGCAGGTAAGTAGTTGGAGTCTATGCTGTCTGGTGCAGATGCAGATGTTTGTGTGAAAAACAACCTATGCAGACTTCATCACCTGGACGCCAAAGCAAACCGTTATCTTCCGTGTCCAACAAGATGAAGATTTTCAGTGTCAGGCAGTGGACACCATTAGCCGTTTTTGGGCCAGGCACATCTACCCACAGCTGGCGGGAACCACAATCCCAGATACAGAGCTGGAGCTTCAGGTATAAAACATTTTCCTTAGAGACTGCAAATACACTGTCTGTTATATCTTTATACTCTGTAATACATGGCACACAAATATTATGAAACAATACAAATAATCACAAATTATGTATAACAATTTCAGGAGTCAACAGACAGTGCTGTGTCAGACACAGAACAGGAGCTTCAGGTAAAACACAAAACCTAAACAATTATTTATAATTATAGTTCATTAACATTTGCGAGCATTTGTTGTTAGGTGGCTGTTAGGTTAATACTAGCTAAGACAATTCCTAATACATAGTTTATTTACATTTACAGAATAATTACGTGGAGTCAACTGTCAGTTGTTCTTTTGCTGCCATGGCCCAAACTAAGTGACTCAAAGAGAAAAGACAGCAGGACTGATTTGACCTATACATCCCCCTGTCTGTTTGTATTGAACACAATGCTACCTGACATGTTGACCAAGGCGGCACAGGTATGTACTATCTTGTCAATGGTGGCTACATCCCTGTTCTCCATCTCGTCCCGCAGGGTCTTTACGAAGCAAACAGGGAGCGGCCCATCCAGGATGTGGAATCTTCGCTTCAGCACACCGATCACCCGTTCTGTTCACCCATCAGTTGTTTGAAAATATTTTCAAGTATAAAACTTCACATTTTACCATTGTTCTCAGTAATTGTTTGTTAAGTACTTTGTTTGCACTGCTATACAATTTGCTACAGTCCGTTAGTGCTGTTTTTTATATAACTTAATTTAGTAAAAGAGTTAATTTATTTTCCATCATATTGATATGTGCAATAGTTGACCAGTCTGTGGATAATGAATGTATACTTACCAATATGAATCCGACATTTTGATTTCATTCTTGACTCTTCAACGTCTTTGCCTGGGAGTTGTTTCCTGCCGAGAGTGAAGGCTGGGGTTTGGAGACTGGCACCAAGTAAGGCAAACTCATCTTTCAGAGTAAAACCCCGATCAGCCAAGATCTAAAACAAGTAATGCATAAGATGTAGGCCTTTTGCTTTTAATGTTTGCAGTCAAACAGTAAATAACAACACTTGTCCATAATGATTACCAAGAAAATGCATGTGATGAACTGTTAGTGTAGAATATGTGCACTTTATGTAAGATGAAACATTACCTGGTCCCCAGGATGGTGGTAGAGGGGTGAAATAAAGCCAGATTCCCTAACTGTCTTGACATCTGATGCTCTTCCTCCCCAACCTTTGGACAAGAAGGTGATGTTTCCTGCAGGACTACACACTATGAAATATTTGACTGTGGTCCACTTCTTATAATTAGAGTATGATTTTGCCCTGTTGAAAAGAAGAAACAAAAACACGGTTAGATGAACAGGACTCATTTTCAAGTTTAAGATTTCAAACCTTTAATGGACCTTTATTTGTTTTCAATATTACATTTAATATTTGATATGATGCATGCAGCGGCTGGGTACAATGAGCATCCCTCTATCTGAGCATACATTTAAAAAACAAGACCTGGAAATGATCAAACTCATTCGTATTACTTATTCAGACCTGTGTACGAACACTGTCAAAGCTACCTGGCTAAACCATAAATATTGGCACCTTTACCTGGCTTTAAGGGCTTTTGGATGTTCAATTCTGATCTCGAAGCAATCTATAATTGATGTGAGGCACGGAAAGTTGGCCTTCATCACTGGTGGTATGGTTTGGGTGATGCACTCCCTGTCAGGCCAGTGAATGAGGAAAGTGATTTTCGCATACAAAAGATTCAGCTAACGTTGGAATATGTGGCGGACGGTGGGTTCTGGTTTGTGTAGTATTTGGCTCAGCAAAGCAATCGATGGATTTTGGCGTAGCTTGAGCAAGCAAAGGAAGAGCTGGTCCTGGGTAGACAATCTAAAACCTTTTGGTGATGATTTGATGAACTGAACTAAATATCGGTGAAGACAGTCAAAAACTGACCAGCTGAGCCCAGTCATGGCCCTGCATGCACTGTCGTTTCCTTTACTAGCATGAACAGACAAACGCTCCTTAGACCAGTTCTGGAGTTCTCTTCTTGCCTCATCTCTTTCTCTTCTTGCCTCATCTCTTTCTCTTCTTGCCTCATCTCTTTCTCTTCTTGCCTCATCTCTTTCTCTTCTTGCCTCATCTCTTTCTCTTCTTGCCTCATCTCTTTCTCTTCTTGCCTCATCTCTTTCTCTCCTGAGATTGGCAACCTCTATGGCAATGGAAACCTGCTGCCTATGTAATACTGGCGTGTCACTCAGTTCATAATCATCAGAGGGCTGAGGAAGTGAATCCTCAGTGAAAGGGGCTTCAGGATAAGCTGTATCAAAATCTTCAGGGGTTTCATTAGGAGAAGCCTCTGTAGGTGGCTTTATTCGCTGCCTTTTTGCTGGCAGGACCTCATGCTGAGAAACAGCATCTCTCCTTTGGTATCGCTTTAGCCTCTTTGAGCCTTCTGACGATGGTCGTTGTGGGAATATGGATGGAACATAATCTGGATGCTCGCCGTCATTCACATGGTATCCTTAAACCATGAAGGTAGGTGTTAGCCAAATACAGAGACAAACTTGACAGTTTTTTGGTTAAGTTCACTGCGCAAATAAAATATGTAGATCATAAAATAATTACCATAATGACTGTTTTGATAATAACCCGCCCCCCCCCATTTCGCTCAATATTCACACATTTTTAAATGAATTGATAAGTTTGCTTCAGTCTGAGCCAAATGAGCTGTTCTCTAATGTCACCCTGTGTGTACAGGCAGCAGGCTGATTTCCTTGGTTTGTCCGTTTTTTATATTTCAATGCAGCATCTACTTCCACTTCTTAAACTTTTAACATTACATCTATTTACTTCAACGATTGATATTAGCCTCGTTAGCATCATCATTTACCTGTGATGAAGTGTTTACCACAGACGTACACGTATTGACTGGCCGGGTCCCATTGATTGTGATTTTCGTCCTCTCTGTGAATAGCCTGAAGCCACAGAGCTCTTCTTTTAGGCCCAATCCCAAACCACTCCCTCGACCCTACCCCTCCGTGACGGAGTGAACTCCGTCTGTAGCCACACTCGCAGCTCAACGAGGCTCCCTCCTGTCAGATGGAGGGAGTAAATACAGCAGCAAGCTTTGGGACGGCCTCCCCTCTCTCCGGCAGAAACAGGAAATGCCGTAACTGTATGTAACAACGGTTTCAAATCAGCATCTCTTAGACAAAAAGTTTAAATGAATAACTCAAATAAAACTCCAAACATCTTTCATTGTGTTTCAAAGCTCTTTTAGTTTTAAACCTGATGTTTATAAGCTTCTTAGTTTTTGCAACGGTCTGTAAATATACACAACTTTATAATAAAATGCACACATTTACCTTTTTCTAGACTAAACACAGGTATGATCCTAAGTTAAAAACATATGAGGGCCCTTTCTCATTTCTCTAACTCCTCGACTCCCCTCCTCGACTCCTATCCTCGAGACTTAGTCCCGCCCACAGGAGATGCGAGCCGAGGAGCCGAGGAGGGGAACCGAGGAGAGAGGAGGGGAAGCAGCAGGCGGTTAGAGAAATGAGAACTCCTCTCCTCTGAGCGGTCATTTTAAAGAGACGTCCATTAATGATGTCAGGAGGCACAGCAGCCCTCTGTCTGATGGACAGATGTGTTCATGACCACTTATATATTTACTTTGATTCATTGACAGTGCGGTATAATGAGACAATAACAGGCTACAGATGCGGGGACACACACACACATATATATATGTATATGTATATATTTATATACATATATATACAATTTCAGAATCAAATGGAGCACTCTCATAATAACGTAACACTATCAGAGACTGGATATATCCCCCCCCCCCCTCTCTGGTCGCTACAATGAGGAAAATAAATTACGGGCCAAAAGTTTTATTTACAAGTATTAAAAGTAAGCAGAGGACACCAAACCAACTGAGACCTGTCTGTCCGCTGCATCTACGCACTGTACAACACACACACTGTACCACACACACCTACAGCTCCAAAAGCATATAATCAGGCTACAGCCGTTGTGTATTTTATTATGTGAAGCACTAAATGGTTTTAGAAAAATATGGACTCTTTGTTTGTAGATATCTACTAAACTACAGCAAATAAAGAGAGTAGGCCTGTTCTACTGAGTGATATATATTATACACACTGCTCTGCTTTCTGCACGGACCTCACAGCTGTTCTCTCTGGAAACATCGTGCGATGAAAGCAGTTAATAAAATAATATCCAGGGGATGCATGCAGAGCTGTCATTGGCTGAGATAAGTCCGACCGTGCGTCACGACTCTTTGAAACATCTCTGTTCCCGGAAATGCATCCACGAAGGAGCCGTGGAGGACCGTGGAGGACCCATCAGTGTATCCTCGGTTAGAGCTCCTCCAGAGAGCCTCCTCGATGCTCGGTCCTCGAAGTGCATTTAGAGAAATGAGATGTCCTTCAACATGGCGCGCTGAAATTCATTTCCGGGTCACTACCGGAGGACCGAGGAGTCGAGGAGGGGGATTTGATGAAATGAGAAAGGGCCGAGGTTATCATGAGGTTGTTAACATTGCAGTTTATCAGTGGATGTTTGCTGGAACTACTTGTAAACAGCTTGTTTCCTGACGGACACACACAGCGTGACTCCGGTCAGGTAGAGACCGGTCTCAAGTCAGCACCGCTGCAGACTCACTGTTTGAGGGCTTGATAGCCCACTCCCCCTCCACACTCGTTGCTTTGGAACAGCCCTCAATATGGCGGACCCTCCGCGTGAACGCGCAAACGGAGGGGTAGGGTGTAGGGGTAGGGTGTAGGGGGCGGTTTGGGAATGGGCCTTACTGTCCCTTTTACTTAGAGGAAGTACAGAAAAATACGGAGCCCTGGAGGGTTCATAGAGAGAAAAATAAATAAAACGTTGCCACGTTTTACTTTCTCGTTCGCACGAGATACCTTCTCGTGCGCACAAATTAATAAAGCGTGCGCACGAGTTACTAAAGCGTGCGCACGAGTTACTAAAGCGTGGCCTCGTTTTGTGTGTGTGTGTGTGTGTGTGTGTGTGTGTGTGTGTGTGTGTGTGTGTGGGGGGGCAATTGTTTATGATAGTATCGTTCATTCCGGTGCACTCCGGCAGGACTATAGCACATCGAGATTAAGATTAAACACATTTCTTTCACTTGGGAATACACTTAACTATGGAGAACCAGATTTGTGTAAAGTACTGTTCGTGGTAATTTGAAAACAAATGCCGGTGGTGTCGGACACACGAACACAGAGCGGAGCTACACACACACACACACACACACACACACACACACACACACACACACACACACACACACACACACACACACACACACACACACACACACACACACACACACACACACACACACACACACACACACACACACACACACACACACACAATACTCTGGTAGTTCGATGTGTGTAGAGGTGTGTGTGGTTAAACGTAGCAGCCTCGATCTCTATTCAGCGGTTCTAATGAAGGGAAACGCAGTGAAGTAAACAGTAAAAGGCACAGCTCTTTGCAGCTGGTGCTGCTCTTCTCAGATTCTGCTGAGTTACACGTTACTGCCTCCAGTGCCCTGTACGACGAAGCCAGTTCAACAGACCCTGGACCTAGATATGTTCGATTTATCCGGCTTAACTAACCCTAACAAACGCGATGTCGATAAGCGGTCCTACGAAGCTGGTTATCAACTCAGCAAATCAACCAGGGTTTCTCTGTCCGGCTGAGAGCGCGTTCACGTGAAAGGATCGGGATTAGCAACATTTGACCAATCACAAACATGGAGACGCGTGCTGACATCGCAGCGTCATACTTCATGAATGAATAGTGTAAATAGCAAATCCTGCTTCGTAGTACAGGCCGCTGGTGCCGCAGAGATTTCATAAAGTGAAGGAGGTTTTCCTTCTATAAAACAGCTGTGGGCAGCAGATACTGTGAGTCACGGACAGGAATCCCTCAATTTAAATAAAACGAGGCCACGCTTTATTAACTCGTGCGAACGAGAAAGTAAAACGTGGCCACGTTTTATTTATTTTTCTCTCAATGAACCCTCCAGGGCTCCGTAGAAAAACGTAACTCCGTTTTTTTTTTAATGTTTGAGGTCGTGAGAGTACAGCTGGCGAAATGACAGCCCCGCCTGCTGCTTTTAATTTAACCAGCTTTTAATTTAACCAGCCCGATCGTCATTTTTCAAAGATTTACAGGTTTGCCTGTCTGGCCATTGTAATCGGGCTCTTTGAAGATCCAAAAATCTCCGGTTTTCTTAAATTTCTGATCGGATTGGCAAAAACTTCAGAATTTGTATTGACCGTCGTTCAACTGACAGCGTTGTTTTCCCCCAAAAGTGGGCGGAGCCGTTATTTTTGCCCGGAAGTGACGCATTTGCTACTCTCATCTATAGAGTTGCGAAGTCCCTCCCCTTCCGGGGGACCTCCATGGGACCTTATTTCGAAAAAATTATGTATTGAAGTCAATGGAGAGAGAAAGGTTATCTTTCGATCCCGTTTGAATTGTGCCACGAATTACACACATGATGTTTGTCAATTTAAAAGATAATTTTGCAAGTCAAAAAAAAAAAATGTGTCGTAAAACTGTGAATTAACACATTTGTTTGTGTGAAGCTCTCAATGAACTACATCTCTGGTCTTGCATACGTCACCAAGATGGCCGTCACGTTGGCACATTTCACCTCTTTCTTTCAGAATGAGGCAAAAAGTATTAAAAGAGGTGAAAATCACTCCAAATCTGGGCATGTTGAGAGCTGTACATACGAAAAAGGGGAGTTAGTCGGTTCCATAAGAGCCAGCATGCGAGACAGGCTTTACAAGGTTTCGGTGAGTAACACGAGTGTAATATGTAACGTTAATGACAGCTAGCTAACATTAGCTAACAAGGTACACTCTCGTGTTTTGTTTTAGTTGCTCTTCGGATTGAAGCGGACAGTTTTATATCGACTATACTGTATGTGTGATCTCCTTTTACATCTCGTTGTGTCCTTTGAGTTTGTTATTTCCAGGTAGAAGAGGACCAAGAGCGAGGAAGTAAGACAGAGCTCTTAAAATGCCAAACAGTGTGTTTGGCCTTTTATGTGTGACACATATATGTAGTGATAAATGGCTTCACCTGACCACTGTTCCTAAATAAAAGAAGTTTTCTGCATCATCAGTCATTCTTTCAAAAAAATTACCAATATTTCACAAATTCTTCATGTAAACTTAAGAGCACAGCTGTATGTTGAGTATGTCAACGTTACTTGGTTCATCTTACTGGGGGGCAGCTACATGGATGTCGTTGCAGTCCACAATCATTTTGCAGTTGAAGGCAGAATGAATTTATTTATGCATGTGCCTATTTATTTACGTGTTTATCCAGAGCGACTTACATTTAACTCATTTCAGGGACATTCCCCCTGGAGCAAAACGGGGGTAACTAATGGCACATTTCCACTGCAGCGGGTAGCCCCGTTTAAGCGTCCTTAATCGTCCTCAAGCGGCCAGGCCAGTTTTTGGTGGCCTTTCCATATAGCGCAGCACCGGCTAGCGGGTACTTTTTCCCTCTTTTTCCGGCCCCATAAAATCGTGGTTCTATCAGACCAGGGCCAGGGCTGAACTAGTGACGTCAACACTCTCGACTGCTGATTGGTCAGAGAGAATCGTCACAAGATCGCGCGCGAGATCATCCCTAGCGTTGCATATATATCTAGAAGCAAGCTTGCAGCATTTTTGTAAACGGAGGAGCTACAAAAATGGCAACGTCAAAGAAAAGCACACCGTGGTCGACCGAGGAGGTGACGACGTTCCTACATCTCATTGGGGATGATAAAATCCAGCGGGAGCTCGACGGAACAACAAACGGCCTCGGACGGCCAGCGAGGACGCTGAGGGACGCTTAAACGCTGCAGTGGAAATGTGCCATAAGTTCCTAAGTCCAGGGCCACCACCAACCCAAAATAAAAGTACATTTAAATGGTTTTATTTCATATATTGACTGCCATGTAATACCATTTCAACTTCAATGAATGTTGGAAACACAAATATTGTTGTAGACTCAGAATGAAGCACAACTTCATGTCATACAATGAATTGAGTTTATTTGTAATTGTGTAAAAAATATGAGCATTGATTAGCAAGCAGGACCTGCAGGAACAGAGCATGGTGATGGATGGCGCTGGGAAGAGAGAAGAATAAAGAAAACAGATCAACTTTATTATCGGATATTAAAAATTTAATTTTCAAAAAAAGTTGCTGCTCCTACAGTTTTCTAGTATGTAAAGATGATTTCACATGAGCTATGCAAAATATCACACTCAATACATGTGTGTCTCTGGGGGGTGCATTGTGCCTTTGATGTATATAAATAATATACCATAACCAAATACTATTACGTACAGTGGAAATCAGGTTGCCAGAGCAGGTCAGTCCAGTGTGCATGTTCCTCAGGGTCTCAGCAGTTACAGGTGAGGTAAAGAAAGAGAAAAAGGTCAGTAACAACACTTTAAAGTAACACTTGAAATACTTTGAATAATTATCTCTTTGAAAATGTTTCTCTCAGTAATCACTCAACTACTGTCTTGCCAACAAACAGATTGACTGACCCTCACTATCATCACAATGAAACATGTCCAGAAGAATGTCATGCAAAGCTGCCTGCCTGCCTTCGACTCTCCCTGAACTGCCTGATATTTATAATGTTCTATGTTAACCATTTGTGCAGATAGCATGAAGCAACCCTATCTCCTAAAAATTACGTTCCCACAGAACTAAACTGCATTCTCAATTACGTTTAGCAAGAAACGTATTTTTTCCCACGTTATGTTCGTTATGAACGTATCTCAAATTCGTTTATTTTCTACATATCTTCTAGAAGCATATTTTCTCCCACGTTACGTTTCTTATGAACTTATCTTAAATACGTTTATTTTCTACATATCTTTGCCATTTATTGTCTTGCTTATAATAATGATAGGTAGCTAACTTGACTATGTTCGATGCACAACATGTATTTTACCTGATGTGTTTGATCCAGCGACTCCTGGTCCTTTTATCAGACGGGAAGCGAAAGAACGAGCAAGAGGTATTATTACTGTTGTGATTACAACCTGGTACAAAGCACACAGGCGTCTTGTAAAAGTGTATTTATTTGAGCAATCTCTTATATTAGGAGTAACTAGGCTTGTTTGAGACCTGCGCAGACCTGCGCAGTTGCGATCAACGTCTTGCTAGTGTGTTGCATGATGGTTAGTCATTTTGTCCGACTTGCTCTGGAGGCTCGCCTACATGAGACGTTGAAATCTCGCGGGACAAAGACGCCCGCAGCCTTGAGAGCGAGGCGCGGCGAGGCGGCGCAGTTCCTCTCCACGGGCTGGGGAAGCGAAATGCTTGATGGGAAACGACTCGCTGGTATCTCGAGCTGAGCGCTCATTGGTGGTTTTTACCCCGTGCTGCTGATGAAACTCTCCAATTGGCTCAGCAAAAGTTTGTTGTTGTTTTGTGTCAGTTTTACGTCGCTCCTTCCATTAACATTTTTCATCATTGTTCCACAATGTTTATCATCATGAAATTAATATCTATATATTTTATACTATACTTGCACTGCTTACCGTTTTCATACTTTATATATCTTAGCATATTCATACACACTGTTCATACTGCTCACAGGCTGCTGTGTGTATCTAGTGTATTCATACACACTGTTCATACTGCTCACAGGCTGCTGTGTATATCTAGTGTATTCATACACACTGTTCATACTGCTCACAGGCTGATATCTAGTGTATTCATACACACTGTTCATACTGCTCACAGGCTGCTGTGTATATCTAGTGTATTCATACACACTGTTCATACTGCTCACAGGCTGCTGTGTATATCTAGTGTATTCATACCCCTCACTGTTTATTCATCATTCAATTCATTCTATATTTTATTCTGTAGATTGTGTACATTACTTTTCACTTCACTGCTTGTTGCACCTGGTTAGAAGCTAAACTGCATTTCGTTGTCTCAGTACCTGTAATATGTGCAATAACAATAAAGTTGAATCTAATCTTGAGCAGGAACAAATGTATTTACTTAGTAAATATCTGACATTAACGATTAAAGACACGTGTGCATTCTTTATAAATGCAAACCGAGTCAAGCCGACTCCGGAGGTGGCGGTATGCACCTTCAAGCTGTTTGCAATCCGCCAAAAAACCGAGAGAAGAAGAAGAAGACGAAGAAGAAGACGAAGCCGACTCCGAGCTGTCCGACTTCAGGCGAGCTTTCTGAGACCTCCCCCGGCTGCGATCGGCTATTCTCGTCTACTTTCGAGGCGAGCCGCAACGCGTCTCAAACAAGCCTAATCAGTTATGACATCTTCTTCTTCTTTGCTTTAATTGCGAGTCGCAACGTCTATGGTCGCAACCACTTGAAGCATACGTGACCCAGAATGGGATCTGGGATTTGTAGTCTTTCTAGTTGCGTATTTTTCATAGTCTTATATTTCAACAGTTTTACGACAAACTGTGACTTTTTTGACATGGAAATTATTTTGTAAGATTGACAAACATCATATGTGTAATTCATGGCACAATTCAAACGGGATCAAAAGATAATCTTTCTCTCCATTGACTTCAATGCATTATTTTTCCGAAATAAGGTCCCATGGACCGGAAGTAGATGGGCGTGACTTCGCCACTCTATACTTGGATATAACAAGGCTTGTTTGAGACGCGTTGCGGCTCGCCTCGAAAGTAGACGAGAATAGCCGATCGCAGCCGGGGGAGGACTCAAAAAGCTCGCCTGAAGTCGGACAGCTCGGAGTCGGCTTCGTCTTCTTCTTCTTCTCTCGGTTTTTTGGCGGATTGCAAACAACTTTAAGGTGCATACCGCCACCTCCGGAGTCGGCTTGACTCGGTTTGCATTTATAAAGAATGCACACATGTGTTTAATCGTTAATGTCAGATATGTACTAAGTAAATACATTTGTTCCTGCTCAAGATTAGATTCAACTTTATTGTTATTGCACATATTACAGGTACTGAGACAACGAAATGCAGTTTAGCTTCTAACCAGGTGCAACAAGCAGTAAAGTGAAAAGTAATGTACACAATCTACAGAATAAAATATAGAATGAATTGAATGATGAATAAACAGTGAGGAGTATGAATACACTAGATATCAGCCTGTGAGCAGTATGAACAGTGTGTATGAATACACTAGATATCAGCCTGTGAGCAGTATGAACAGTGTGTATGAATACACTAGATATACACAGCAGCCTGTGAGCAGTATGAACAGTGTGTATGAATACACTAGATATACACAGCAGCCTGTGAGCAGTATGAACAGTGTGTATGAATATGCCAAGATATATAAAGTATGAAAACGGTAAGCAGTGCAAGTATAGTATAAAATATATAGATATTAATTTCATGATGATAAACATTGTGGACCAATGATGAAAATGTTAATGGAAGGGGCGACGTAAAACTGACACAAAACAACAACAAACTTTTGCCGAGCCAATTGGAGAGTTTCATCAGCAGCACGTGGTAAAAACCACCAATGAGCGCTCAGCTCGAGATACCAGCGAGTCGTTTCCCATCAAGCATTTCGCTTCCGCAGCCCGTGGAGAGGAACTGCGCCGCCTCGCCGCGCCTCGCTCTCAAGTCTGCGGGCGTCTTTGTCCCGCGAGATTTCAACGTCTCATGTCGGCGAGCCTCCAGAGCAAGTCGGACAAAATGACTAACCATCATGCAACGCACTAGCAAGACGTTGATCGCAACTGCGCAGGTCTGCGCAGGTCTCGCTTGTCTCAAACAAGCCTACTGTGTATGTATGACAGGGGTGCTGTATGCCCGCTTCGGTTTTCAATGTCCGCCATCACGTTAAAACCATGGTTAAAACAGAGGATTGGTGGCATTTTCAGTTCATTGCTTACTTCCACACGCCTTTTCCCCTCCTTGTCTCTTTCATGACTTTATTTAATGCATTAGAACGATTGTTATCGTAACTTTCCGTGTTTCTAGAAGTCAAGCTCACTGTTCACATTACGGAGTATATTTCCGGAACGGCCTTTCAAAATAAAAGCCACAGGCCGCTGTTCACCAGAGATGCCTTCACAATAAAACAGTAATTAGCTTAACAATATATTTAACTTATATTACGTCGTTAAACATTGATTTTAATTCATTACAGTTTTCAAATACGGCGCGGATTGAATACAGTTATTTGTGTATTATTCTGTTACAACCTCACCATGCTTGTAACACAACTTAGATAAACAATTTGAAAGTGAATAGAATAACCAAGTAGATAAAAGATTAATCTGTGATTAGGCAGAGTTTCCTTGTTTTGCTCATCCGACTTAGTACTGGAGTAAAGAGAATAGTGTTTTATGAGAACTGTCATCCTTCATGTTTTTGAAATAAATCATCAGTTTTTATGGACTTTGATGTAGAAATGGATCACGGTGGAGAATTAATACCTTTTGGGTTTCAAATTTAAGAAGATTAAAAATGAATCTATAGTGGTAAAGGAGGATTTCCTTGTTTTTGGCTATTAACTTAGAACTGAAGTAATAAAGAATAGGCAGACTACTATCATTAGTTTGATTTAACATTCACATGTTTCAGCATTCCTGACCTCAGCCGTTTTATTTTGTAACCCGTTGGGAGAGAGATTTAAATTGAGTTTTTCTCAGTAGCTGAATGGCTGTGATTACAGCAGCATTGGATAGCTGTGCACCACCTTTTGGGTTCTCTGAATCAGTGTGTTGGTGAAGAGTTGCTCACTGCAAACAAAAGAAGTGTGCAAAGAACGCATCTCTGAGGAGATATTGACATTTTGCTTGTGCCTCGTTGTCAAGGCAACAGTGGTGTGAAGAGGTACTGCGGTTTTGGGGGGATTTCTGCTGTACAGAGGACAACGTGTGTCTGCCAAGTGATTCCTTCCCTCATCCCAATGCCAGGGAGAGTTTCCTTGGAGCCCACTGACCAGGGCCGGTCCTAGCTTTTTTGGGGACCCTGCCACTGACTACAGCTGCATCACTGACTGTGCTCATTATGACAAGATCTTGAGACATGCTTGTCTCAGATTGTTCAGACTCTGAAGGAATGATGCAATGATTTTACAGCATAATTGTGCAAGAGTTTCCCAGGGGGTGGTGTAGAAACCTTAATGCTTAGTGTTTAGATAAGAGGCTGCTTGTTTAAATGATGGTCTGGAATACTGAAAAGATTAAAGTTTAATATTCTTGTTTAGCAAACAAGACATCTGATTATTATGTCACACATAATAATCTTGACATAGAAACTAGCTATGGGTAAAACGTGTGGTCGTCATACCATTGTTATCATGAGCAAAAGATAAATAAGTGAAGATAAAAAGTTGTATTACCCATTAATCAATCAATTGGTAAATTAAAAATAGCAGTAAAGAAGAAACTATTAAAGTAAAAGGAGAAAATAATCCTAACACACACTGAAGGTACTGTGGGATAAAGGGGGAGACATGATGGAAATATTCACTCACTTTCAGCAGTGGGTGTTTTGGAGTTAGGAGTACAGAGTAGAACAGATTTTCAATCTTTTCATCATGTTTACAAATTATTCTTTTAGAGTTTTTATTCATGTGAGAATTGGGTAGTGTTTTAAGTTGTTACAGTATTGATCAGTTCAAAGGGAGAGTTTTGGTAACCACTCAATAAAATCAGACACATATTTATTTATATAGGTCATGTTGAAGGGAAAGCTAGTTCTAAACAAAATATAGTATTTCAATTTGAGGTATTGGTTTCACCATTGTGGCATAGTTATTACCATAGGAGGGCTTTCGGATGGACATACGAAATGACTTCTGTTTTTAAATCCTTGATAAAGTAGGGAGTAATTGTTGCATGTTCGGACACCCAGGTTCCACACACTGCTAAAGAGTTTAACATTGTTTTTTAGGTAGACCAGAATTGAAGATAAATGAGTATAATGAGCTATGAAATGCAGAGCTACACAGATCCTAGTAATGGTTTGACTCAAGATAATAGTTAAGTACACAAGTTTCTGAATTAGATCTATTAGACATTTTAATATAGATTAGGTGTTAATGAACTGCAGTAGTAGTACTATAAGGAAGTGAGTTTTGTACCAAGTTGCAGGAAATGTGGGAAAGCTGTCCCAATGAAAAGTTAGAGATATCTGAAAATATAGTTGTAATCGTGAATTAATAATGATGGCGCTCCATATATGACAGATTTTTGTAGACAAAGGATACTGGCCTATGCTGACATATCAAAGTCTCTGCAGAGCACGACACATGGCCAAAAGACTGAGACCAAATGACCTTTGACCCTGACCGACAGTGTAACTTGAGAAGGCACTGTCAATGACTGACTCTGGGGTGAACCTGACCAAACTTGACTTTACAACCTGACAGTGTGAATGTGAATGTGAGTGTATGTCTGCATGTGATCAGTGCAACTGCATGATTTAAAACAATGACTAATCAAGCATGCTTTTGGACTAACACATTATTCTGGGGCTCTGTGGGTAATGAGAGGTTTCCTAAAATTCCACAGAATTGGAAAACCGCACTTGTGACCCGTTTCTAATCTACTTGATATTTCCCTCCCACAGGAGTTTGCAGAATGTGAAGCTCAAACTAAAACATGAAGATTCTGTTTCTTTTAGGACTGAAAGATGGAGAGAAACACTTCATTTCATTGGAGTGTTTACTGTGGAAAATGATGGATGTACATTTGTGAATAATGTTTGGTATTTTCTTATAATCCATTATTACCTGAAGGTTTTCTTCCCATACAGGATTTTGTTACACATGAGTTCATGTGTAAAAAGGGGGAGTGTAAACTTCACAATCTACATTTTTCAATCTGACCATTGATTGACAGTTTTAGAATTAACCTGCTCCATATCTGGGAATAAGATACTGTTTGATGAATGTTGACATGTTTCTAATATTGATTGAGTTATAACAGGTAACACAGATGCAGAATCAGTGGCCAAGGGGCTACTGTGAGAGATGTAAGTCCAGAATGGAATACTGAAGAAGTTGACCTGTGATGATGAAACAATTTTGTAATATTTCAACAGGTATTAAAGTAACTGAGGTTTGAAATGTACAAAGAACATATTACAGTTAAAGCTAAAACATAGTAATGTAATGAGACAGAATTTAATTTAGACAACATCATGTAACTAGCCTGGTAAAGAAGTAAAAGCCATAGACTTTATTGTTTAGGTCATTATGGGGATATACATTTCATCTAAATTCATAATAGAAAGACATTTGATGACAGTTTGTTGGAATTCTGTATTCATTTTTTCAGCTTGATAATATCTAAGCACTGACAGGTAGAAGCAGTATCACCAGGAAATCATTCACTTTGTCAGTATCATGATTTTGGTTGTTTTTGAATCCATAACATTAGTGTGTTTCTTTACCAGAAACATTAGCAGTTCATATTATATTTAGATTTTAAATAGGATCTCAGGGATTTCATTTAAAAATAACACAGATGCTTGTCAGAAATTCAGAGCTATTGAAATATGTTATTTAGTTCACCTAGAGATGTTGGGGTTTTATTTTGGGGGCACGGGCCAAGTATTAAGATTCTGAAGCTGCACTGGCAGATAGGAGGTCTACAATTAATTTAGAAAACCTGTTCAGACACCCCACCAACAGGCTCCAAGCGGCCTACGCAGTGGTGGGTCAAACAGCGGAGGGCCCCGCAGCCCTGAGCGTAGGCTTAAGGGATTGGTATCAGATTTCTCCACACAGGTTGCCTACGCCAAAGGGGGGACCCGAGGAGCACGAGGCGACACAGCGGAGTTCGTCTGGCTGAAGGTCATCAGGCCCAAGTGGCTCAACCCCAGGTTCTCCGGCCTCTACAGAGTGACCCAGCGGACCTCTCATGCCGTCCGCCTAGGAGGAAAGGGGGACAGCTGGTACCACTGGAGCCAGTGTGCGGCAGGGAATCCTCCGGCTAGGACCTTGGACGACATCAGGACGGACCTGGCTCTCGTCTAGCAGTCGACCCAGAAGGCGCCATCAGCGGGCCGGAGAAGGAGGATCGGGAGGACATCTCTCCAGCAGTCGACCCGGAAGCCGCCATCAGCGGGCCGGAGGAGGAGGATCCAGAAGACATCTCTCTAGCAGGCAGCCCAGAAGCCGCCGTCAGCGGATCGCGGGGACAAAGATACGGCAAGCCAAGACGGCACAGGGGACTACACTCTCCGCTGAAACAGGTTGATATAGCCGGTGTGGAACTTTGTTTTAATATCCCATTTTTTGAGGGACTTTGTTTTAATAACCCATTTTTTGAGGGAGAAGCTGCCCCTTCCCCTTCGTACCAAATGCCCTTGTTAGCTTACGCGTCGGAGGAGGCCGAGCACGATGACTCAGCCGACAAGGACGAGTTTTTTTAACATATTTTGGTCTCCCTCCACTGTCATAAGAAGTTGTTATGGTGGACTGTTCCTAAAGGTTTAAAGTGCTCTAAATCCCAGCGTCTGATGGATTTATATAAATGTTGGGGAACAGACAGTAGAAAAGAATGACAGTGGTTATGTTTCAAATGCTGTGTATAAGTTGATCTCTTGAGGTGAGATCAAAAGGGGGATTAAAGTATTGTTCTAAACTGTATTAAAGTAAACAGGTATTATCTTGAACTGTATTGAAGTGAACATGTATTATTTTGGACTGTTTTAAGTAATCCTATACAGTGTTGTAGTCAAGTCACCAATTCACGAGTCCAAGTCACTCTCGAGTCACCACTCTTCGAGTGATTAGATCACATTACTCTGATGATAGTGTTCAACACAGCCTATATGTCTGAACTCGATCCCTAGAGTAATGTGTTACGGAGCCTTCTCTTCAATATTGTTTCCACATAAGGAACATTTTGCGCTGCTCTTTTCCAATGTGGAAGCAGAATGTGTGAAAGCACACAGCATGATGCGGGGTATGTCTCTAGAGATCTCTAGACTGGAATAGCGGGGCCCAGTCCGTGAACTCGCCTCACAGGTGCACATGCCAGGATAGAGGACATCAGACTCCAGAGAAAACTTGCTCGAGTCCGAGTCCGAGTCCAAGTCAGAGCGTCAATGTACAAGTCGAGTCCGAGTCATCGTGGGGGGAAAAATTCACGAGTCCGAGTCCGAGTCCAAGTCAGAGAACGCGAGAATTCACGAGTCCAAGTCCGAGTCGCGTCAATCAGTGCGCGAGTCCGAGTCGAGTCACGAGTCCCGAAAATTGGCACTCGAGTCCGAGTCCAGGACTCGAGTACTCCGTCTCTGGCTCTAACACATGCGTACGCACTAAGCACAAAAACGGGAGAGACGAGAAACTGCGACACCGTTGGCAGAAGGAAGAATGGAGAGAAATATGTGGAAATAATACCATAAATAAAATGTTACCTCTCATTTATCATATATGAAGAATTCATTTTCAAACATTGATTAAAGCCAATCTTAAAATGATTAAACAAACGCCTGTTTGAGACTCCTCAGTGCACACAAAAACATAATTCAGATCCAGTCGTCATGACTCCACACCGGGGGGATTCCCCGATCACTTCTTACAGTTTCTCATCAAGGAGGTGTCTCCTGTCCCCGGTACAAACACACTGCCTGAGGAAGGCTATGTGTATTTATTTTGTCATTAACCTTTTTCGGACCACTTATTTATTTATTTTGGTGACGATCCGACCTCCATGCAATATGATTTATCTCCACCTCCCCAAAATAACCAAAATCTGACACGGTGTGAGATGTCTTTTTTAGCTGTTCTGTCGTCATTTCCTGCGATCTTCTTCATAAAGTCAGTCAGAATGAATGAATGAATGGGCGTTTCTTTATAGGCAAATATGGGCGTAAAAGCTGCATCGCATTTCGAGTCGATTGTGATTTATAAAGGGAAACAGGCCTAGGAAGTGCCGTAAGCACTTCCCTCGCAGGTACGCAATGTTTTGTGAATCGGAAAATGTCGGAACATTTCTGTACCTATTGTAAGGGAAACTTCTGTGTAGCAATGCAGTGGGAGTCACCGACTCATGAAAGAGACACGGGAAGAGCAGGAGCTTTGATGTCAAACACTGATGGTTTATTTGGAGCTTCGGCCGGAGAATTCACATCACAGCAGCCACGATCTGACTGCACGGTAGAGTTGCCACGTCAATTCTGAAGAACTCTACCCCAGACCCCTGTATTTAGCTAGTTCCGAGAGCATCATCAACATGCTGCATAACAAGATAAAATCATAACACCTCTATCAGCTGACGTCAACAGGCAGGAACATAGAATCATAACACCTCTATCAGCTGACGTCAACAGGCAGGAACATAGAATCATAACACCTCTATCAGCTGACGTCAACAGGCAGGAACATAGAATCATAACACCTCTATCAGCTGACGTCAACAGGCAGGAACATAGAATCATAACACCTCTATCAGCTGATGTCAACAGGCAGGAACATAGAATCATAACACCTCTATCAGCTGACGCCAACAGGCAGGAACATAGAATCATAACACCTCTATCAGCTGACGCCAACAGGCAGGAACATAGAATCATAACACCTCTATCAGCTGACGTCAACAGGCAGGAACATAGAATCATAACACCTCTATCAGCTGACGCCAACAGGCAGGAACATAGAATCATAACACCTCTATCAGCTGACGTCAACAGGCAGGAACATAGAATCATAACACCTCTATCAGCTGACACCAACAGGCAGGAACATAGAATCATAACACCTCTATCAGCTGACGCCAACAGGCAGGAACATAGAATCATAACACCTCTATCAGCTGACGTCAACAGGCAGGAACATAGAATCATAACACCTCTATCAGCTGACGCCAACAGGCAGGAACATAGAATCATAACACCTCTATCAGCTGACGTCAACAGGCAGGAACATAGAATCATAACACCTCTATCAGCTGACGCCAACAGGCAGGAACAGGGAGACAGAACACTGAGAGCACAGCAGCCAAGGTTACGAGGTGCGTGTGCTCAGTCAGGACAGTTTGAACTGATAAACTGGGTCAAAGTTATGGGCCTTGGAAAATATTCCCCAACACCTATTTTTTTGCTCTGTACTACGTAAGCAACCTTCCCACGTGAATCCTACGCAAGGCGTTATAAATGAGGCCCCAGGTCCTTTCATCAGACGGGAAGCAAAAAAACGAGCAAGACCCATTGCTAATATGATTACAACCTGGTACAAAGCACACAGGCATCTTGTTAAAGTTATCTTATCTTAGCCATCTCTTATTTAGTGGAGGAAAACAATTATGACATCAGTTATGAGTGACATCACTTACGCAACTCTGGGATTTTTCTTTCTAGTTGCGTATTTTTCATAGTCTTATATTTCAACAGTTTTACGACAAACTGTGACTTTTTTGACACGGAAATTATTTTTTAAGATTGACAAACATCATATCACAATTCAAACGGGATCGAAAGATAAGTTTTCTCTTTCCATTGACTTCAATGCATAATTTTTCCGAAAAAAGGTCCCATGAGGTCCACCGGAAAGGGAGGGACTTCGCCTCTCTATAGATGGAGAAGGGTCCAGCTGCAGCCGCAGCCAGACGGTGGAGGTTGAACCAAGCCCCCATGAAGTGCGCCGGACTCTGAGGAAAATATTCGTTGTGACCAAACGGCGGTACTACACTTCCGTATCAGTCGCTGGGCCCGGAAAGACTTTTTCCCATTGACTAACATTGGGAAAGAGACGTCTGTAAATCGTTGGATACTTTTTTTTAAACTAAATAAACTACCCAGTATGAACATTTGTATAGCCCTTATTAAAAACATTCGGTCCTCAAGTTATAAAATGTTGAGTTATTTTCCTCGGCATTATGAATGCGGATCTAACCCACGGGACGGCGCCGCCCGGCACGTTCATGTGACGTGTTCAGCACTACATGAGTTTTACCTTTACCCATGGATGCACAATAAGAAAGGATTATATGATTATATGAATACTTTCGTGACGTTTCGCTCTCTCAAAAGTTGGGCCATTCAATCAATCAATGTTTATTTATATAGCCCAATATCACAAATGTTACATTTGTCTCAGTGGACTTCACAGTTTGTACAGAATATCAGTATGACAATACGACACCCTCTGTCCTTAGACCCTCACATCGTACAAGGAAAAACTTCCGGGGAAAACCCACAGTTTAGAGGGGAAAATGGGAGAAACCTCAGGGAGAGCAACAGAGGAGCTCCCTCTCCCAGGACGGACAGACGTGCAATAGATGCCGTGTGTAAATCGAAGAGATAATACATTTTACAGCGTAGGTAGACCAAATGTTTGGAAAGACCAAATGTTTGGAAATGCATGTGTCTATAATAAGAAGATGAATTCACAAGGATGTCAACAATCCTGTGGGAGCCATCAGGGAAGTAGTATGATGAGAGTCAGGCAGGACCGCAGAGACAGGTTCAGCCACGACTCAGGATCCCGGCGTAGATAGACACCAAAAATAAATTTGGGGGAAGCTGGGTTATTCGGAACATGAGAGTACACAGGTACAGACAGACAGAAGGAAGAAGTAAGGTGTCCCCCGACAGTCTAAGTCTATAGCAGCTAAACTAACGTGTCTACGTACATGGACTCCCTTAGGATAGGTTGAGGGAAAAGGGTAGCAAATGTTGTCATCATGCGCCAATGAGCAACTCTCATAGGAATGAACGAGGCCCCGCCTCCCACGCTGTATCCAGTTCTTATTATACATCCATGGGTTGAACCTGTAGGAAGTTGTAGGAAGTTGTACTTCCAAATATGGTAAGAAGAGAGCGCGCCCAACAAGTGAGACGCTGACGCAAGGATATTTAATGAGACATGGAGGTTTACAGAGAACAGACAACAGACAATATGGCGCACCGAGTACAGGTAATTAACGTCTTGTGGTTTTAGATATAATTACATACTATTTAGGTTCTCGGTTGTTTGTCGATTTGGCTGTTTAGCGCAGTGTAATTGTGTTTATTTTGCTAATTTGTATTTTAAATATTCAATTTAAAGGAATGGAATACATAAATAATATATATATATATGTGTTACTGTAAACTATATTCATTATGTCAATTACAGGGAGTGTGATTGTTAAAATAGGATGTTAGCGGTCTTGCTGTTCCAAAGAAGATTTTTTTTAAATATTGAAGTTAAAAGCACCAATCTGGTGCACTTTGAGAGCTAAATTAAGAGATCTATGCATGGGCGGTGCCAGAGATTTTCTGTTGGGGTGCTGTGGGGTAGCTTGCCGCTTCATAGAGGTTGCTTGCTCAAACATGTAGGGTTTCCCATTAAGGTAGCTATATGGGCTACAGTGAAATGTTCAACTGCAACACTCCCCACACGCACATACAGTAGGCTACACCCGCGGCTGTTACAATGAAGGCTCGATAATCAGCTCACGGCATATAGGAAGGATAAAGTGGGGGGCGGACCAGCCTCCTAGAGCTGAAGTTCAAGTTAAATTATTGAAATTAAAAGCATCAATCTGGTACACTTTGAGAGCAAAATGAAGAGATCTATGGATACATCTCTCAACAACACCCATATGAAACAGAACTGGAAACAGATTTCTTTATGGATATTTTACTAATCACTGCCCTTTCAAACTGTATTCTTATTTTACTGTCATATAGTATTTCATACCTGTTTTTCATTTATGCTCTTATTGTCTTATAGCTAACTATAATGATCATATGAAGGTGTCCGTCGGAAATACTTGTTTACATAAATGGTGATCAAACTGTTTTGAGACCCACTGAGATAACTTAGACTAAAGTTAACTATCTAAACACTGAGAGTCCTTTAACCAGAGAGCTTTCTTTGAAATCACCAGGTAACGCTAAAAAACATTACATTTAGATTGTATGACAAAGTGTTTATTTAATATCTCTGGCTAGCTATAGCTACTTGCTAATGGTTTAGCTTACCCCTGCGATTCAAAGTAACGTCAACGTAGCTGTAATTTATGCTTTGCTTACATGTTCGCATAACTTGGAAGTTTACTGACATTTACATACCTTGTTTACCTGGCTCAAGTGGTGGATCTGGCAATTGTCTTCTTTTTAAAGATTTTTTTTCTTATGTGTATGTTACGTCCACACTAGGGAAGGGGAAATGCAACACACACCAGTTGGAATTGGTAATAATTATAAAGGAGTTTATTATATAGCAGGATAACAAAATGGAAAGCAAGCAACTTGAAACAAGTCACCACAAGGGCGCGGGTTTAACCAGTGGCGAACCGTCAGGGCCTTCAAGGTATTCAGAGAATACCCTGGAACACTCAGATAAAACAAACAAAAAATCGATTTAATTATATAAATAAAATGTAACAAAATGTATATAAAATGAATAAATGACAATCGTATCTGTGTTGTTGATCTGTAATATGACAGTGTTACGCTGATTTGTTTGTCCTTCTCGGACCATCAGTGGTTTTGTGTTAGAAAAGAAAGCAACCAATCAGATCTTGTTATCCTTCAACCAAGGTCTTCTACATCCTTGATCGAATGCCCTGGCCGTTCCACTGAATGAGAGCGTACGTTTGGACTGACAGTTTGATCAACCAATCATATAATGATTTGTAGTCAATGGGCGTATTCTTTCAGAGTTTCCCTCGGTTCCAGGGTACTCTAGAAGGCCCGCTAGTTAACTGGCTTGAGACATAGGCCGTTTCTCAATCTCGAGGATGCTGGCTTGGTAGTCACGTACTTCCAAGTCACTTCCTTCAGCAATGAAGCAAGTATGCTTCCAAGCCACGGCTTCGGAAAACGAAGAACAATGGAACAGGCTAACAAGTGTGCCACTCTCTCTAACGGTTTCAACATAAACTGTACCGAAAATAAATACCTCACGATGTCTATCTAATTATGGACTTGCTTTACTTTCACGGAACACATTTTTGGTGATGACAAATGTAACAAAGTAACATATTTACCAACACATGTTCTACGCCACTACATACTTACATTTAAATGTGTGCTGCATCGGTTCAGCCATTCTCCGCAAGGGTTTTTGAAATTGGTCCGTGCGCAAAGCATTGTGGGGATTTTAAGGACGCGAAGTCTACCCATGTGCAGCCTCGACATTTCCCCCAAACCAAGGACGCGGCCTCGGTGGAATTCCAAGTATGCTGGACATTGGAACAGTACTTCGGCGGCACACGAAGCATCCTTGAAATATTGGCTTGGAAGCCAGTGTCCTCGAGATTGAGAAACGGCCAGTGTATCTAGATCAGGGGTGGGGAACCTTTTTCCTCTCAAGGGCCATTTACATTTTTTCAATATCCTCCGAGGAGTAGTATGTTGTAACTCCTGGAACACATCATTTGCAAACACCTGTTGAATCACCTGGAAAGGCATAATGTCCTCACCCCGTTCCAGCATGGATTTCGACAAAACCATTCGTGTGAAACTCAACTCCTAGTCACAATGCATGACCTGGCAAAATATCATGACCAGAAATTGCAAGTCGATGTGGCAATCCTTGATTTCTCAAAGGCTTTTGACACGGTTCCACATAAGCGTCTGTTGCTAAAGCTGGCCCACATGGGTATAACCGGCCCAATACTTGATTGGACCACAACCTTTCTCATGCAAAGAAGCCAACAAGTAGTCGTAGAAGGGGTGAAATCAAGTACAGTTCACGTTGACTCTGGTGTCCCATAAGGCACTGTGCTGGGTCCATTGCTTTTCTTATGCTACATTAATGACCTGCCGTCACATGTAGCATCTACAGTGTGGTTATTCGCGGATGACTGCCTGCTCTACAGGCCTATTGAAAATGGAAGTGACCAAGAAGATCTACAGGGTGACCTGACTAGACTTCAGGAATGGGCTAACACTTGGGGAATGTGCTTTAATACTAGTAAGTGCTACATCCTACGAACAAGCAGATCGACAAACCCGCACATTAAAAACTATACTCTATGTGGCCAGGTGTTAAAAGAGGTGACCCACCAGCCTTATCTTGGGGTAGAAATCCATAACAACCTGAAATTTGTCAATTGTAACACAGGCAAACCGTTCGCTCGGCTTCCTACGCCGGAACTTGCGACGCTGTCCCCAGAAACTGAAGGAGACAGCTTTTGTGGCCCTAGTACGTTCTAAACTAGAGTACGCCAGCTCGGTCTGGGACCCCTACACTGATAAAGACAGTGATGCCCTGGAATCAGTACAAAGAAGAGGTGCAAGATTCATTTTTGGAGATTATGAATGGGACAGCAGTGTCACAGAAATGCTCAAGCGGTTGAACTGGGTGGAATTAAGTGAAAGGCGGCGATTGGCTCGTTTGGTTCTCTTCTTCAAGATTGTCCATAACATCTCAGCCATTGATGCATCAATGTACCTAGAGCCAGTTAGAAGAAGTGCAACCCACAAAGCCAACTCTTTGAACTTTGAGCGAATTTTCGCAACTAGTGACACTCTTAAATACTCCTTCTTTCCGAGAACAATCAGAGAGTGGAACTTGCTACCAGAAGAAGCTGTCATCGCAGAAACCGTGGAGTGCTTCCGAATTTTAAGAGACATTTAGCGGGGATCATTCATCCCCCACTGAGCGTGATACCTCTGGGTTCTGCTCAGTATTAATCCAGATCCAGAGGGCCGTACAAATGATTGACCTCTGCTTAAAAATACTAAAATCACAGCCCATTCATTTCGCCTTTCTTTCATGCTATGCAAAGAAAAAGCAACCTCTTAATCCAGATATCTTACCATGACTCGCGCATGCATTCACGTGCACAGTTGTGGCATGACCACCAAAACAGAAAGATATGGACACAAGATGTGTGCCAATGTATTTAGTTTCCTATCCATGTGAACATGATTTAAGTGTGGGGGGGGGGGGGGGGGGAACCTAACCTCCTCTAGGGTGGTCCGGGGGGCATGCTCCCCAGGAAGATTATTTTTTTTAAATGTTGAAGTTGAAAGCATCAATCTGGTGCACTTTGAGAGCAACATTAAGAGATTTATGGATACATCTCTCAACACCCATATGAAACAGAACTGTAAGCAGATTTCTTTTTCTTTCTGGATATTTTACAAATCACTCCCCTTTCAAACTGTATTCTTGTTTATTAATAACAACTTTTTTTACTGTCATATAGTATTTTATACCTGTTTACTTTATTCTCTTATTTTTTTATAACTATAATGATCATATAAAGATGTGCCTTTACCTCACTGGTTGTAGAAAAAGCTTCTTATATTCGTTAGCATAGCTAGTGAAGATCATTATCATCTGATATTTGGGAAGTGTGTTACATTTGAAATGGCAGAAAGTCTTGTTGCAACTTCCAGATATTAAAAGAGGCCCCTTGAGTTTCTCTGGAAATTATCAATAGTAGCAGTTAAGTGAATACTGTTCAAACAATACCTGTGTTTGTGTTTTGTATTGATTTCTCTGTATTATCCTTTCATAAATGTGAGGACTAAACTTGCTCAAACATTCTGGGGTGCTTGGAGTAAACAGGTTTTATTGCTCTGTGGGGGAGGTGTAGGTATGCAGGGCAGTGGGCTAGGTGGATGAGAGTACCTTCTGCTTAAGATCTCCAGTATGTCATGTTTCAGGGAAGTCTACATATCTTGAATAGTATATGTGTGTGTTTAATTACTTTGTATTAATAATTGCAGTCTGTGTAACCAGAAGCGGAAAATATGAGGAGTAAAACCATTATTTGGAGTAAGATGTGAGCAAGAGAATATTCTTTAGACCCAACTCAGGTCTCTGGAATGTGGGGGGATGTGTGTGTGTGTGGAGGCTGCAGAAATATGAGACAGCGAACGCCAGATGTGTTTTGCTTCAAACTGAGACTGTTTGCGGGTCCTCTGCTGGCACGCGCTGATTCGCTGCGACACAGCATCTTTTGCATCTCCCAATGAGATGACCTGAAAAGATGACCAGCTGACCCAACCCCTCCTGTTTTGTTTTCTGCATGTAAGCCTGTTCTATCTGTTGGTTCGTTCTCTTTTGCTCCTGCCGTCAAGATGAAAGGTTCTCCCGGCATTTGGACCAGAGCAGGGGGTGGGCCTACCCCTTTTGAGAAGTGTATTTGTATTCTTACCGTTTATCATTAAAGCAGATTATTGTTTAACCCCTATCCTGGTTGTTTTGGGTTTTCCTTCTTTTAAAGCAAACTCATATATGATCGGCGCGGAGCAGAGATATCTGCTACAACACTAGCTAACCAGATGCTAATAACAACAAAGTTATTGACTGTATGATCAGTATGACAGATGAACAGATCGCCACTGGCCTTACAACTAAAGACACAGCCACGCAAAAACTGCGGCAAGTGTACGGCTCCTTATGGGTACTGCATGTGAGAGGTCCCGCCCAGGAGCGGCGTTCTGGTGCTCTCCGTCAGAACTGCACCCCTGTCAGACGAGACATATACCAGGTGATGACACGTTAGGCTCGTGTTGTGTTCAAGGACCCTAACCTTGGCCAGGAAAAACAGGCACTCGCTTATTTAATTATTTTGCAGTCTAGATTTCTTAATTTTTTTTGTGTGTTACCTCGAGGGCCGTATCAAATTGTCTCGCGGGCCGTATATGGCGGCCCGGGGGCCGGAGGTTCCCCATCTACGGTGGCCCTGAAGTGCAAGACACCACAGCATTTCACAAAACACCACAGCATTTCAGAAAACACAACAGCATTTCACAAAACGCCACAGCATTTCAGAAAACACCACAGCATTTCACATTGGAGGGAAAGGGTATTCCTTAGGGAGAACACTTCTTGTTTGTGATTGGACAGAGCCAGCCATAGAAGCACTGCTGTGATTGGTTGTTTTTGCTGCCAGTCAAGAAATTACGCTTCGTGATTGGCCCAACACATCAGCCGTTAGCTGTTAGCACACACTCAGAGCTCACAGCTCCTCATATCTGTTCAGAAACTGGACAAAAGTTAAACATATACAAAACACAGACTGTCTGTGTCATGGTGAATACAGTCGCTGCTTTATTTATGTCTGTATGACGTTGTTGTGAGTGTGGACGGAGCGGCTACAGGTTAGTTTAGCCTGGTCGATCCGATTCCGATAGGATTTACATGGAGATACGGCCCGCCCCCTCTCCAGCGTCTTGTTTGAATGACAGGAGTAAACACAGAATTAATGCTTTATTCATTCATGGTTTTTAAGGGGCTTATCTCCATGTAAATACAATGGTAGACTACCAAATATTCGCATCGCTCTATTCGCTCGAGTTTCACCGCGGCTGTCAGCTGTGTTTGCTCCTGTCATTCAAACAAGACGCGCTGGAGAGGGGGCGGGGCGTATCTCCTTGTAAATTCTATGGGAGATACCAACTACAACAAAATGAACATATTTGACCGTAATTTAATTGTAATACACGTTTCAAAGTGATGCCGAAGTAACAACATACTGATAACGGTTAGTAAAAACCATGAATTAACGCTTTAACAAGTCTGCAAACAAAACGGCAGGCGAAAAGCTTTTAAAATGCGTGTTTTCTGAATGGAATCGGATCCATCAGGCTAAACTAACCTGTTGCTGCTCCGTCCACACTCACAACAACGTCATACAGACATAAACTAAGCAGCGACTGTATTCGCCATGACATAGACAGTCTGTGGTTTGTACATGTTTAACTTTTGCCCAGTTTCTGAACAGATATGAGGAGCTGTGAGCTCTGAGTGTGTGCTAACGGCTGATGTGTTGGGACCGTTGGGACATATTTCGCAGTCGGGTGTTGACCAATCACGAAGCGTCATTTCTTGACTGGCAGCAAAAACAACCAATCACAGCAGTGCTTCTCTGGCTGGCTCTGTCCAATCACAAACAAGAAGTGTTCTCCCTAAAGGAATACCCTTTCCGTCCAATGTGAAATGCTGTGGTGTTTTGTGAAATGCTGTTGTGTTTTGTGAAATGCTGTTGTGTTTTGTGAAATGCTGTGGCGTTTTGTGAAATGCTGTGGCGTTTTGTGAAATGCTGTGGTGTCTTGCACTTCAGGGCCACTGTACCCACCCCTTATATAGATGAATGCCGCGAAGCAATTCATGCCGTTTTATTGTTTTTAACGTAGAAAGGACAAGTGCGACAGGTGAAGGTGAAGTTGTTGCGGAATTGTTGTGAGTACCCTTTCAAGATGACAATTCAGTGAAAAGACGGACATTATAATGCCACGGAGGGGGGAGGGGGGAGGGGGTGGCGGCGGCGGGGGGTGTGCATAGCCGTGGGAACATGTTTCAAATGGGGGGGTGCTGTGGGGATGACACCAGGGCCGGTTTTGACCAATTTGCTGCCCTAGGCAAGATTTTAGCTGGCAATGAAAAACCTCTACAAAAGACCAATACACTACAAACAGAGAAACGTATTGACATGGTGGACAGCTTATATAAAAAGGCTTCAAATGTATTTAGTATTGCATGAACATGTTTTAATTGGGGGGTGGACTTCACATCCTCTAGGGGGGTCCGGTGGTATGCCCCCCCCGGGCATGCTTCAATCTGGTGCACTTTGAGCGCTCAATTACTAGACTGATCTAGGGGATACAACTCTAAAACACCCATATGAAAAATATCGGTTTGCATTTTAATAATCAAATAAGTATGTGAACATAACCGATAACCTACCATAGCCAATAACAAATACATGTAGGCTAACTTGTTTTATTTTTGTGGTTCATTTATATCTTATTTTATCAGTTAACATTTATTTATTTATGCATATTTTGAAATCTCTCCAGTTTTAAACAATATTTTTGGTTTACTGTCCTATAGTATACATTGGAATGATTTCAAACCTGTTTTTATTTATCCTAATAATTATAAAGGAGTGCCTTGGAAATATTTGTTTACATAAATTGTGATCAAAACGTTTGAGACCCACTGAGATAACTTAGACTAAAGTGAACTATCTAAACACTCAGAGTCCTTTACCTCACTGAGCCTCTCAGTCTGACAGGAGAGCTCTCCTCCACCTTTGTTGTAGAAACGGCTTCTTATATCCGTTAGCGCAGCAGAAGCTAACAACAATCCCCGCTGGTACCGGTGCGCGCTCTCTCTCTCTCTCTCTCTCTCTCTCTCTCTCTCTCTCTCTCTCTCTCTCTCTCTCTCTCTCTCTCTCTCTCTCTCTCTCTCTCTCTCTCTCTCTCTCTCTCTCTCTCTCTCTCTCTCTCTCATCACTTACAGCGCCCATCGTACAGGGCAAATGAAAAATGTAACCAGGGTGAAAAGGGTGTTATCTTTACTTAATTATGAATGTTGGGGGTGTGTGTGTCTACAGAAGGTCCAGTTGTGATAGACACGGTTCGCCACTGGGTTTAACTGAGCACCCAAACAAAGGGAGGACTCGGATGTGCGCTGGGATTGGAGCGCGTCGGGCCCGGCGTGCTCCAATAACAATCTTCGGGGGCGGACGAGGAGATGGGTAGCCAATGACATCAGGGCAACCACACAGCTCATTTACATAAAACACATTCAAAACAGAGTTACCAGGACCGGGGAGGCGGCATCCGTAACGGTCCATCTTAAAAAACTCTGAGTCCCACTGACAGTTTAAAGTTTAAACTGACTCAGTTGTTCTCAACTGGTCAGGCTTCGGGACCCACTTTTTCCTTTGTCAATAAATCGCGACCCGAAATTTTGAACCACTCAAATCTATTCAACAAAAAATCGTGCTGTAATATATACGCTTTTCAGCATTCAATATTAATTAAAGTGAAGTACAGTGCATATATCCCTTCACAGAACTAAATAATGCTTTTAAAAAAGGTTTAATGAGATGATGGAATCAAAGCTGAACTGTATAACATAAAAAGGCCCACATGCTGAAAACCCCACCCCAGGAGGGGGTCTGAGATTTTTTGAAATACTAACATATAAACTACGCATTCTGGTACACTCTGAGAAGAAAATAAATCTATTACTACCCAACATATTAATAATATTTGATGCCATTGTTTGTTTTTCACTTTGTGCTGACAGCTGAACTTGCTGCTCCTCACAGAGAGAAGAACAAAGAGGAGTCTGTGTGACTTACTTTAAATTGTGGATAAGGGTAGATAGCTCCCATTGTTCTGTGACCTGTCAATCATCAAATATCATCATATCATATTTCATTATGTGTTCATTTTTATCTGAAGTTGTACCCATGGATGTATAAAGAGTAGTTATATCGCAAAGTTATTCTCCGTGGGGACTTCCGGCAACAATCTTGATTCTGATTGGCCAGAAGAGTCGAAAAAATATCAGCAAAGATGTTTTATTGAGAAGATGATCACTACGTGACAGAAGTTTTCAAAACCGTTTATGGTCTCCGGTACTTCCAGTCCAACGCCTACTGCCAGCGTTAGAAAATCAGACCTTCAAAATAAAAGTTTGACTTTTTTCTGAAAAGAACATTTTTTTTTTTTCTTCACTCACACATCTGCGACCCACTCGAAACGGGTCCGCGACCCACCAGTTGAGAACCACAGTAAACGTTGTCACAGCTCACAGGATAGGTACCTCAGCCAATAAGACAGATGTTTATTTCCATTCAACTCTGGTCTGGTGTCTTGCCTCTGTTGCATTCACTGAACACGGGAAATTACATTTCTGCCGTCCTCTCATGAGGTTCAGGTAAAGCACGGTTAATGTATTATATTATTGAGGGAGAATTTTCCGGGGCTACAGAAAAAACACGATGCCACTGGGTGGTCCTGTATAATAACGTCATATTAAATGTAGTCCTTTGGTCTTTAGCAACAGCTTGTGAGAGCAGTGCATTCATCGGTGTTCGTTTTAATGCTGCCAGTTTGTTGACGGCCTGTGTGTTGATGGGACTTCTCATGCTCCCTAAATGTTTCCCCTGCCTTTCGCCTGTTGTTAAACTCTGCTTTCACAAAAGTCCCATCCCTGGGGCCTCATTTATAAAGGGATATAGTACCAGGGGCGTCGCCTGGACCTGGAAACATTCGGGGCTTAGCCCACAGTGGCGGCGCAACAGTCGAATTTTCTACTGCAAGGCTCCCCACACGCACATACACAATTGCGCCATCTGGTGTCACAAACGTGTGCCTGCATTAGCTTTGTTACAGCAATGGATTGTGGGAGATTCTCATCGCACGTGAGGATCTCTTGAGGGTAAGGTGCCTGTATTATCTCGGTGGACAAAATGTATGTTTTTATTTTATAAGGACAATAACGTACTGTTGTGTTTGTTTAGTTTAATGTTAATTGTTTAATGCTCACAGTCACAGCAACATGTTTTTTGTGTGAAAAACATGTTCTGAGTGATCTGTTGCCGAGGGGACACTACACCGGAGTTACATAAGCAGAGATAAAGTGCTATTTTGGGGGGAACTCACCTCCTCTGGGGTCCCCCAGGAAGATTTTTTTTAAATATTGAAGTTAAAAGCATCAATCTTGTGCACTTTGAGAGCAACATTAAGAGATATGGATACATCTCTCAACACCCATATGTCAACAAAAATCAAAGAATCAGAATCAGAAACGGGTTTATTATTTAAAAACACTTCATTTTACAATTAAATCATAAACTATGTCAAATTATTAGAAGTTGTTAGTAATCAGATTAAACAGAAAAAAGGGATGGAAGGAGGAAATAATAATCCCTCCTCACTTGCTGCATCCCTCATCCCATGCTGTTTCCCTCATCCCTTGCTGTTTCCCTCATCTCTTGCTGTTTCCCTCATCTCTTGCTGCTTCCCTCATCACTTGCTGTTTCCCTCATCACTTGCTGTTTCCCTCATCCCTTGCTGTTTCCCTCATCCCTTGCTGTTTCCCTCATCCCTTGCTGTTTCCCTCATCACTTGCTGTTTGCGGTTGAAATGATCTCTTTTGCTGGCCAAACATGCTGGATGGAAAGCAGTGGTGTCTCACTTGCCTTGGCCCTGTATCTGCAGTCCCTAAATCAGTCATGTTACCCATTGACTCTTGTCTGTTCTGGTGTTCCTGTTCATTGTTGTCTCCATTGTCGTTCTTGTCTGTTGTATCTCCTTCTTGTGTGTCCCTTTCTCCTGTTCGCCTTTCTTCATCCTCTACTCTGTTTGGCTCATCTGTGATGACTGTGAACACAAACAAGTATGTAAGTCAATCAGTTTCCAGCTCTGTCAAATAAATGAATTTCAAGATACACAAATTTGTCTTCATTAAAATGAGTGTCACCACACTGTCACAAAATGTAATACTAACCAATTGAAAATAGTTAAATTTACATTGGAAACCTCTTGTAGATATCACTGTTAAGAGTAGTTATCTGCCAATAGGACAGAATCATTCCTATACAAATGCAGTTTGAGTAATTCACTTAATATATTCACTTAATACTCTAATATAGTCATTTTCACTTAATACTCTAATATAGTCATCTTTCTGCATTCAAAACTAAGGAAAGCTGTACAATTTGACATGATAATGAGGAAAAAAGGCCTCCGACAATGCAGATCATTTTTTGATCATATCAATTTTAAGATGGGGATCAAGGCTTAATACTTGGGAGCATAGTGTCCCTTGCCCCCTTTCAGGAGCCCCACTGGATTAGCTTTGATCTGAAATATTTGTATAAAAAACGTGTTAGCTGGCTGTCCATCTCATAATGTATTGTTCACATAGAAACTAGCTGTCAATAGGAAATATCAATCAGAAGAATTATAATTTCATGCAAAAATCTGTCACAAAAAGAGGTTGTACATTTAAATTCAGGTGTTGTTATGGCAACGTCAGTGGCCAAACAGCCACATTTACTGCTGAAAATATGTTCAAACATGCTGTGACACGCAGTGGCAAGGCAACTATGCCACCATTTCAGCTGACTTTTCCTCAGAAATACCGTCACATAACATCCATATATTTCAGTGCTAGGTTGATGCTTAGCTAAGCTAACTATGAAACACTTTAACTGACAGGACTCCGGATCAACTGTGTACTGCAGTGACCACCAACTGGCGGCCCGCGGGCCACATCCGGCCCGCCAGATATTCTCATCCGGCCCGCACGACGGGGGTGACTGTGGCGTTGGCGGAGTGGTTACTGCGTTCGCCCCCCACCCATTTTTTTTTTACAACGTCTCGTGAGTAAGGTGCAGTACCGGAGTCCAACAGAGAGGCAGCAGCTGCGGGACAGTAGACTGCGTACTGCGAAACCTTCCTTGAAGAAGAAGAAGTGATCCTTCGTTGTGAAGAGTCTGCTTTGTGCGCTCCACACCACAGCAGCAGCCCCGCTGCGACAGAGTCCAACAGAGAGGCAGCAGCTGCGGGACAGTAGCCTAGAAGCAGGTTGGGTTGTAACGGAATATATGTAACGGCGTTACGTAATCAGAATACAAAAATCAAGTAGGCTAACTGTATTCAGCTGGCGTTACATTTGAAAAACGAGTAATCTGATTACAGTTACTTTCGTAAACCTGAAGTGAATACATTTTGGAATACTTATTGGAATTATTGGTGGAAAAGTTTCCTCACAAAATGTAATATTCATTACCGGCAGAACTGTGTGCACACTGCACGGCGCTGCAGCATGTCTGTGAGCGAGAGAGAGATGCAGCGTGTCTGTGAGGCCCCGCCCCCGCACGCAGATGAGAGAGAGAGAGATCTCTTTTAAAATATATTGAAAGTTAGAAACGGAGATGGTTAGATAAAATGTGCAAGATAACGTTGATGTAGCATTTCTTTATTGTCGAAATGATGACATTTATAACGGGATCAAATCACAGTGAATGACCTGCTGCTGCTGAATGCATGGGGCAAGTGACTGGAACACGTTTTAAAAGTTATTACATCGTTTCAGATAATAATAATAATAAATAATAATGAGAATTCATTCTATTTAGGGGTGCCTTTCAAAGCACCCAAGGACACCTTACAATTCATAACATATTCCAAGGAAAGCTTTACAGTAGGAGAATGCAGTCCGGGTGATGTTTTTTATGTGGGGTGCAGATGAGAGGGAGCTGTCCAGAATGATACCAAGATGTTGTGTTTGAGTTCTTGATAAGCCATTAAAACAATAAAACAAGTGTCTCCTGCTCACCAAAACATACCCATCTGTTATGGAAAAAGAAAGTATTCCAAAAGTATTCTAAAAGTAACCTGAACACGTTACTTTTATAAGACACATAACTGTAACTGTATTCTGATTACTTTCAGAGCATGTATTCAGTAATCAGTAACTGATTACATTTACAAAGTAACCCTTCCAACCCTGCCTAGAAGTGATCCTTCGTTAGCGTGAAGAGTCTGCTAAGCTTTATGCAGTACCTGTACCCCCCCGGCCCGCGATAGTGTCTATTGGATACATTTTGGCCCTTGGACAAATGTAGTTGGTGATCCCTGGTGTACTGTAAGGTAGCTTCTAGCTTCATGTCAAACACTGACAGTAAGTCAACATTTCCCAGAGAGCTGTCTTTGAAATCACCAGGTAACGCTAAAAAACACAACATTTATATTGTATGACAAAGTGTTTATTTAATATATCTGGCTAGCTATAGCTACTTGCTAACGGTTTAGCTTACCAGCGCGATTCAAAGTAACGTCAACGTAGCTATAATTTATGCTTTGCTTACATGTTGACATAACTTGTAAGTTTACTGACATTTACATACCTTGTTCACCTGGCTCAGGTGGTGGCTCTGGGGTTGTTGTGTGAGCCACCACTTGAGAATTGCCGTCTGTTTTATTAAAAAAATGTCTAATGTCCATCTTCTTCAGAAACTCAGCGTCCGCGGCTGACAGTTTAAAGTTTAAACACTGTCACAGAGGAGAGGTACGTACCTGTCAGCCAATAAAACACGTTTATTTCCATGCAACTCTCTGATTGGTCTGGTGGCTCTGTTGCATTCACTGAACACGGGAAATTACAATTCTGCCGTCCTCTAGGTAAAGTACGGTTAATGTATTATATTATTGAGGGAGAATTTGTCCGGGGCTAAAGAAAAAACATCCGGGGCTAAAGCCCCAGAGCCCTAGAGAGATAAGAGTTACGACACTCTTTGATGTCACCGCCAGCCGGTCACGTGGTTTATGTATGCCGGGATAGTTCCAACGCACTTCCGTGGCAATGCTTCTCTATGGCAAAAACAGCACAAACATGCTCAAAATAGTCATAGATTAAACCAACGCTGTTATTTTTTAAAGATTGCTTTCATATTTACATGATGTGGTTACACTTTGTATGGATTGGCACTATTTACAAGTTTCGTTATTTAACGATATTTTGAGGGGAAAGTGTGGTAGCACAAGCAGGCTATGTTGCTGTCACTGCCAGGGCAGTCACGTCCGTAGTATAGTTGCGCTGCGCTGTCATGTTCTTCTATGGGACAGTCAGACAGCAGCGATTGCGTTATTGAATGGTAAATATATATTAAAAAAACACACACACCCAAGTACTTTTTCTGCTGTAATAGCATTATTGCATACTTTTTATTGACAGTTTTGCATTTGGAGAGGCAGGGTGACAACGGAAAGCTTGGTAGCCTATTACTTAGATACGTTTTACATTTTTGGAGGGAAACGCTTGTGTTCATATTAGCATGGGTAGCATGATCATGTTAAGACTATGAATATCATTTTACCACAACAGTGGATGAACAATTGATATGTGTTTGAACAAGAACAACAGGAAGAACAAAGTAAAAGGGACGAACAAATGTGTGAACAAGTATTAAGAACAGTGTATGGAAAAAGTGATGTGTGTTCGAACAAAACAAAGTAAAATGAATGAGAAGGAGAACAAAGAGGGTTAGGGTTAAACAGAAAAAGATTAATTCAGCCAAAAAACACAATTTGATTAATCTAAAGTGTAAAACAATCTTCAACACAGACCAAATTAGTGCCCTTGGACAACAAAACATAGGGTGGGGCAAAGAAACGATAAATTAAATTGAGACAGAGTGGGAGACTGAAAATGATTACTATGATAAATATTCAAACTATTTACAAAACTATTTACAGAAGCTCCTGTTGAACCATGGTTCAACAGAGCAACAAAAACAGGTTTGTCAATGACGAGGCCACTTTGCCAGGGGGAGGTGATCCAGCGACGAGACAATAAAAAAAAAAGAGAAACTGATAAAAGCAATTCATATTAGGTTCTGTTGAGGCACTACATGATATAAAACCTTCCAAGCCATGACCTCTGCCTGAAATCAGGACCACTCAGAGGAGAGTGCAGCACATCAGACTGGAGTCAGGAGTGTGAATAACACATTTTGGCCAAAACAAATTGTTGCTTACCAAACAGTGGCTGAACAATGGACACCAAAAAGTGAAAAACAGAAGCATAATTGTGTGAACAACAATTTTTACAAATATTTACAAACAATCAACTATTTATAAAAAAGCAATATTATTTACAAAAAAGGGTTAGGGTAAGCAACTATTTACAAAAAAGCAATACAGAACTCTAAGGCATCCAGGAGCCTGACTGAAGAGACATCCTCTTCATCCGTTTCCTGGGCCCTAAGAAGCAGAGCAAGAATAGGAACAGTGGTGAATAAGGGGAGAGAATACAGTTGGGAGCAGACTGAACAGAGGACATAGCAATATTCATGTTAAAATGTTTGCACAACGACAACAAATATTATGGCACTTTCGTTTATATTGCATTTTAATAGATCAGTTGTCATACCATGGTTGGATGTGCAGCATTTGGATGCTCTAATCGATCCGAGAAGGGGTTCCGGATGTATGGCTTCCCTAAGGACGTAGAGCCAAGGAAGAGATGGATGGCAATGGTCAACAGACAAAACCTGTGTCTGACAGAGGACAACAACAGCAGAAAACACGTCATGTAAGTAATGTTCACAGAGGTGACTTGTTAACATTTTAAAGGGCATCATATTTCCAAGTGTAGAGAATTATGACTCTTCAATGACATTTGAAGTGTGCAGTGGAAACTGATCAAACCTACCTACCTACAGGTACACTTTGAAGACGACCAATATATTGGCAACAAATCAGGAGGAAATTTGAGGTTGAGGCCAGATGCTGTTCCAACAGGAAATCCACGTCAAGGAGTATGCCTCCAGCTGTTAATGTCAGGAATGATGACCACACCTATTATGGCACATCAAACATTGGTATGATATATGAAGCTAACAATGTTTCCCATGTTATATAATTCAAGGATAGACTACACTCCTAATGCAACCTTCAGATTATACAGCTTCAAAAACTACCAGGGTTCAGGGATTCTCTGAAGACTCATATACCACATGTAGATCATCTACAGATTTCTTCATACTTTAACATTGCCAATAGACGAACTTAGATGAATGTCACTATAGGAGTGTAGTGTACCCTTAAATGACAATAGGTGCACATGTAAAGGCAGCATACACATATAACAGCAAGATTGCCTTGCCTTACAGAGATTCAGGGAGATATTGAGGTGGAGTTCCAAGGGAATGAAAGGGACATAACAGACAGAGAGAGTGAGACAGATGTCAGCAGACTGCCAGGGGCCAGTATGTCAGGGGCCGACAATCAAGAGGCCACCTTACCAGAGATCAGTGTGCCAGGAGCCAGTCAGTCAGGGGTCAGCTATGAAGAGGCCAGTTTGCCAGGGTCAGGTGCTCCAGGGACCAGACTGCCAAGGGCCAGTTGTGACCGGGCTCACGTGGAGGATCTAATGAGGCAACTGAGAAGGGAGAGATTACTAAGAAAGAGAGCAGAGAGGGCTCTGGTAAACCGGAAAAGGATTAATTCGGCATTAAAAAAAAGAAATCTTCAACACAAACCAAATTAGAGCCAGATTACCGTCCATCTGATGAGGTTTTCACCCTTGTTCAGAACGTGGAGCAGCTGTTCCGTGCGAGGACGAGCGATTCCCTCATGGAGTCCTCAAATGCAGTGTCACAGCTGGAACAAGAAGCCATGTTGCTGGACAGCAACCTTCCCTCATGCCATGACCTGAAGAAAAAAATCCTCTCAACATACATCAGGCTGAGGTTAAGGATTGCATCAAAGTGCATCAGGGCTGAGAGGAAGGATAAACATAAAGGGTATCTTGGCAGCAAGAGTCAGAGTAAGAAGGCAAAGAAGACCCAACAGACCTCTGCACCGAAGGTCATAACATCTAGGCCACTGCCAAACACCTTACTCGTTGCCATCGATGTACTTGGCATCTCCATTCCCGGTCCAGCACCAGCCTCCTTCAGCAGCAGCACCCTCATTCAGCAGCACCCTCCTCCAGCAGCAGCAGCACCCTCCTCCAGCAGCAGCACCCTCCTTCAGCAGTAGCACCCTCCAGCAGCAGCACCCTCCTCCAGCAGCAGCACCCTCCTTCAGCAGCAGCAGCCTCCTCCAGCAGCAGCACCCTCCTTCAGCAGCAGCCTCCTCCAGCAGCAGCACCCTCCTTCAGCAGCAGCACCCTCCAGCAGCAGCAGCAGCAGCACCCTCCTCCAGCAGCAGCACCCTCCTCCAGCAGCAGCACCCTCCTTCAGCAGCAGCACCCTCCTCCAGCAGCAGCACCCTCCTCCAGCAGCAGCACCCTCCTTCAGCAGCAGCACCCTCCTTCAGCAGCAGCAGCCTCCTCCAGCAGCAGCACCCTCCTTCAGCAGCAGCACCCTCCAGCAGCAGCAGCAGCACCCTCCTCCAGCAGCAGCACCCTCCTCCAGCAGCAGCACCCTCCTCCAGCAGCAGCACCCTCCAGCAGCAGCAGCAGCACCCTCCTCCAGCAGCAGCACCCTCCTCCAGCAGCAGCACCCTCCTCCAGCAGCAGCAGCACCCTCCTCCAGCAGCAGCACCCTCCTTCAGCAGTAGCACCCTCCAGCAGCAGCACCCTCCTTCAGCAGCAGCAGCCTCCTCCAGCAGCAGCACCCTCCTTCAGCAGCAGCAGCCTCCTCCAGCAGCAGCAGCCTCCTCCAGCAGCAGCACCCTCCTTCAGCAGCAGCAGCCTCCTCCAGCAGCAGCACCCTCCTCCAGCAGCAGCACCCTCCTTCAGCAGTAGCACCCTCCAGCAGCAGCACCCTCCTCCAGCAGCAGCACCCTCCTCCAGCAGCAGCACCCTCCTTCAGCAGCAGCAGCCTCCTCCAGCAGCAGCACCCTCCTCCAGCAGCAGCACCCTCCTTCAGCAGTAGCACCCTCCAGCAGCAGCACCCTCCTCCAGCAGCAGCACCCTCCTCCAGCAGCAGCACCCTCCTTCAGCAGCAGCAGCAGCCTCCTCCAGCAGCAGCACCCTCCTTCAGCAGCAGCAGCAGCCTCCTTCAGCAGCAGCAGCCTCCTCCAGCAGCAGCACCCTCCTTCAGCAGCAGCAGCCTCCTCCAGCAGCAGCACCCTCCTCCAGCAGCAGCACCCTCCTTCAGCAGCAGCAGCACCCTCCTTCAGCAGCAGCAGCAACAGCCATGGCTGACATATGAGGCTGAATAAAAAAAAGTGCTAATTATTTTTTTTAAAGTGTTTATTTTGTTAAAAATAAACATTTTTGGATGCATGACCATGTTTTAGGCTCATCCTTCATTCACTGCTGTAGAGTAGCCTGTTCAGTGGGCTATTATTTTTTTAAGACTGAATAATACCTTTGAAGAACAATCATTAAACTAGTGTGTGTATTACAATACAAAGGAATCTATCCTAGCATGCCATCAAGCATTAAAAAGTAGCACTAGGCTAGTTGTACAGTACAGATGAGTTAACACGGAACAGTACAAAAAAAACTAAGTACAGTCAACATGTCACATAATGAAATGTTAGTATATCCCAAAATTCAATGAAATATTAAATGAAATATTTATCACAAACGCCACCTCATTTCTATTAGTGCTAGCAGTTAAGTCATATCATACAGAAAAAGCCGACTAAGGATGGCTGACACGGTCAGGTTCAGCAGATAAAAACCAAAATAACAATAAAAACACATAATCAATCTAAATCCTGCTTGTTAGTTACCCAGCATCATTGATATATAAGCTGCTAGCGATTCATTACTGAAATCTTACCTTCAAAGCTGACGAAGTCGCGCTAGCTAACTAGCAGGCAATGCTAGCAAAATTGGTTGTAACAACCAAGATAAAATATAGATAATTACGCTGTGCATATACAAATGAAGACCAGTATAAGCATCATAAAGGGCCTCTGATACAATATAGACAGTTGACAATTCAAAAGAGTTCGATATTTCAGCAACTTACCTCTGGAACTAATCGACGCGCCGTAATGTAAGCGAATGAGGTCCAACGCCCAAATGACAATATTTGGAACTATTTCGATGTCCATACCCCGGAAGTAGGCGCCGCCATTTTTTACAACAGAAGTCTATGGGAGTATCGTAACTCTTATCTCTCTAGGGCTCTGAAAGCCCCGGATGCCTACCCCAGGCGACGCCCATGGGATATACGCTCAAAAGATGGCGTACGCCAGCTTCTACGCAATGTTTGCGATTTATAAAATACTAACTTGACGGGAAAACGTGCGGTCCTCCACGCAAACTCTAACCCATGCGTACGCACTAAGCACTAAAACGGGAGAGACGAGAAACTGCGACACCGTTGGCAGAAGGAAGAATGGAAAGAAATATGTGGAAATAATACCATAAACAAAATGTTACCTCTCATTTATCATATGAATAATTCATTTTCACACATTGATTAAAGCTGATCTTAAAATGATTAAACAAACGCCTGTTTGAGACTCCTCAGTGCACACACACACATAACTTGGAGAAATAAATAAATACGGATATGTTATTTAAAACCACCTCGAATATGTTGTGTTAATGTTATGAAATGTTTTCTCATAAATGATGCGGTTTTGCATTTCTAGGTTGTACGAGCATGGTTTTATATACTACCATGTTTAAACATGTTTTATGCCGTTTGCTAAGACTTGATAAGTCGCTCGTAAAACACAGGAGGTCTGGAAGCTAAGAACACCATATGTGGTCAATTGTACAGCTAATATAACACAACACATTAGTTGTATTTCCTTTAACTGGTGGATATAGAGTTGCTGGGGGGGGGGGGGGGTGTTGAGATGCACAGGCTGCAGTGGAGACGCTGCGCACAGCTGATCGATAGCTGGGACACAAACCATCAAATACGAAAACATAATTCAGATCCAGTCGTCATGACTCCACTCCGGAGGGATTCCCCGATCACTTCTTACAGTCTCTCATCAAGGAGGAGTCTCCTGTCCCCGGTGCAAACACACTGCCTGAGGAAGGCTATGTGTATTTTGTCATGAACCTTTTTCGGACCACTTATTTATTTATTTTGTTGACGATCCGACCTCCATGTTGCTACTCTGGTTCAAACGGCATCCACCAAACAATATGATTTATCTCCACCTCCCCAAAATAACCAAAATCTGACACGGTGTGAGACGTCTTTTTTAGCTGTTCTGTCGTCATTTCCTGCGATCTTCCTCATAAAGTCAGTCAAAATGAATGAATGGGCGTTTCTTTGACTATTTATAGGCAAATATGGGCGTTAGGTGAAGCCCGCAAAAGCTGCACCGCATTTCGAGTCGATTGTGATTTATAAAGGGAAACCGGCGTAGGAAGTGCTGTACGCACTTTCCTCGCAGGTACGCAATGTTTGGTGAATCGGAAAATGTCGGAACATTTCTGTACCTATATTTTGGATTTCTACTACGTAAGCAACCTTCCCACGTGAATTCTACGCACGGCGTTATAAATGAGGCCCCAGATCTTGTCTGCACTGACCAGCTTCTTTTCTATAGCAGAGCAACAGAAGAAGCACACCGCATTATCACTTTCTCTTATATAGTGAAGCTTTTTATAGACTGCTTACACTAAAATGCTAACTCAAAATAAAACTTTTGTATTGATTTGTTGAGTGAACTTTTTGGCGTTGCAGTTACAACTCTCCGCCAACAGATGGGGGTGCTGCAGCACCCTCAGCACCCCCCCTTTCCCTGTAAACACCTTACTTGGCTTAAGAAGGAGGGGAATTTTCTCAACACATACAGGAACACTTTATCCTTCAGCTTATCACAAACATTCAACATCAACAGATTTGGAGATACGTGGTTTTCACTGGACAGGAAGAGAATGAAAAACTGTCATGACTGTCACTAAAGCTGTCATGTAACTAAATGTAGTGGAAGTAGTATAAAATGGAAATACTCAAGTAAAGTACAAGTACCTTGGGTACTGACTGCTATTTGTGTACCAAATTATCTCATATTGAGAGGCAAACTAACAATGTAACTAAAGGTTGTGTATTTGATTTGTTGATTTAGCTATATGATGATTTACTAAAATAATGAAAAGTTCCAAAATATAAATCAAAATAAAGTATGCAAAAGTACCAGACACAGGAACAGTAAATATCAGACTGACAGACAGCTATACTGTATATATTGTATATCAATCAATCAATCAATCAATCAATCAATCAATCATCAATCAATCAATCAATCAATGTTTATTTATATAGCCCAATATCACAAATGTTACATTTGTCTCAGTGGACTTCACAGTGTGTACAGAATATCAATATGACAATACGACACCCTCTGTCCTTAGACCCTCACATCGTACAAGGAATATATATATATAGATACAATTGTATATTAATATCTGTATAGTAGTCAATGTTTATGTTTACTTCATTCAGCTTTGTTGTCCTTGTTTTGAGCTGTTGTTTATTTCTATGCAAGTACATTGAGAGTTAGAAAAAACACGCTTATGGCCAATAAAGCTATTTCTGATCAATCTGAATGATTTCCCCATGTCATTTTAATACAAAGCTATTTTATGAAGACCTGGGTCAGGTTATTCTTTTCTTCTTTCCATTAAGGTTTTAATCTCCACTTGTCCCCAGCAACCATTCTTTCCTCTTTCATTTGTATCATCACTTTGTTAGACGCAACTGACATTGCACAATTACTACACAGTCGCTCTTGATTCCATTCAGCACTAACATTGTTTCACCACTAGCATGTTGTAGTTTATTGACTGAACATCAGTAATCTGTCTCTGGAGTTTGCATTTGCAGTTCTGTGTGACATCAAGGTTTTAATAATGAAATTAAGTCATGAATCGAGTTCAAGGTTAAGATCGTCTTTATTATCCTAAGAACAAAGATTAACATACAACATTAATATAACAGTAACGAATAAAACAAAATAACGTTATGCAGCTCTAATCTTCTTGCTGATACTTTTCAAAGTGACTTTTACATTTCCTCTACTTCCCCTGCTCTGCTTTCAACTTCTCTTTCAGCATGCTCTTTACTCTGTTTTCCCTGTCTCCTCTCCTCATCTCCTCCTCTCCTCTCCTCCTCTCCTCTCCTCATCTCCTCCTCTCCTCCTCTCCTCCTCAGACTCTCCTCCTTTTGCTGTCTCCTCTCCTCATCTCTTCCTCTCCTCTCCTCCTCAGACTCTCCTCTCCTCATCTCCTCCTCAGACTCTCCTCCTTTTGCTGTCTCCTCTCCTCATCTCCTCCTCTCCTCCTCAGACTCTCCTCCTTTTGCTGTCTCCTCTCCTCATCTCCTCCTCTCCTCTCCTCTCCCCATCTCCTCCTCAGACTCCCCTCCTCTCCTCTCCTCATCTCCTCCTCAGACTCTCCTCCTTTTGCTGTCTCCTCTCCTCATCTCCTCCTCTCCTCATCTCCTCATCTCCTCCTCTCCTCTCCTCATCTCCTCCTCAGACTCTCCTCCTTTTGCTGTCTCCTCTCCTCATCTCCTCCTCTCCTCATCTCCTCCTCAGACTCTCCTCCTTTTGCTGTCTCCTCTCCTCATCTCCTCCTCTCCTCCTCTCCTCATCTCCTCCTCAGACTCTCCTCCTTTTGCTTTCTCCTCTCCTCATCTCCTCCTCTCCTCTCCTCCTCAGACTCTCCTCATCTCCTCCTCTCCTCTCCTCCCCTCTCCTCATCTCCTCCTCAGACTCTCCTCCTTTTGCTGTCTCCGCTCCTCATCTCCTCATGTCCTCTCCTCCTCCTCCTCCTCCTCCTCCTCCTCCTCCTCCTCCTCCTCCTCCTCCTCAGACTCTCCTCCTTTTGCTGTTTGCTCGCATATCCTCTCCTCATCTCCTCCTCCCCTCTCCTCATCTCCTCCTCAGACTCTCCTCCTTTTGCTGTCTCCTCTCCTCATCTCCTCTCCTCCTCAGACTCTCCTCTCCTCATCTCCTCCTCTCCTCTCCTCATCTCCTCCTCAGAGTCTCCTCCTTTTGCTTTCTCCTCTCCTCATCTCCTCCTCTCCTCTCCTCATCTCCTCCTCAGACTCTCCTCTCCTCATCTCCTCATCTCCTCCTCTCCTCATCTCCTCCTCAGACTCTCCTCCTTTTGCTGTCTCCTCTCCTCATCTCCTGCTCTCCTCTCATCATCTCCTCCTCAGACTCTCCTCCTTTTGCTGTCTCCTCTCCTCATCTCCTCCTCTCCTCCTCAGACTCTCCTCTCCTCATCTCCTCCTCAGACTCTCCTCCTTTTGCTCTCTCCTCTCCTCATCTCCTCCTCTCCTCTCCTCTCCCCATCTCCTCCTCAGACTCTCCTCCTCTCCTCATCTCCTCCTCTCCTCCTCAGACTCTCCTCCTTTTGCTGTCTCCTCTCCTCATCTCCTCCTCTCCTCATCTCCTCCTCTCCTCTCCTCATCTCCTCCTCAGACTCTCCTCCTTTTGCTGTCTCATCTCCTCATCTCCTCCTCTCCTCTCCTCATCTCCTCCTCAGACGCTCCTCCTTTTGCTGTCTCCTCTCCTCATCTCCTCCTCTCCTCCTCAGACTCTCCTCATCTCCTTCTCTCCTCTCCTCTCCTCATCTCCTCCTCAGACTCTCCTCCTTTTGCTGTCTCCTCTCCTCATCTCCTCATGTCCTCTCCTCTCCTCCTCCTCCTCCTCCTCCTCCTCCTCCTCCTCCTCAGACTCTCCTCCTTTTGCTGTTTGCTCGCATATCCTCTCCTCATCTCCTCCTCCCCTCTCCTCATCTCCTCCTCAGACTCTCCTCCTTTTGCTGTCTCCTCTCCTCATCTCCTCTCCTCCTCAGACTCTCCTCTCCTCATCTCCTCCTCTCCTCTCCTCCTCAGACACTCCTCCTTTTGCTGTCTCCTCTCCTCATCTCCTCCTCTCCTCTCATCCTCAGACTCTCCTCCTCTCATCTCCTCCTCTCCTCATCTCCTCCTCAGACTCTCCTCCTTTTGCTGTCTCCTCTCCTCCTGTCCTCTCCTCCTCCTCAGACTCTCCTCCTTTTGCTGTGTCCTCTCCTCATCTCCTACTCTCCTCTCCTCATCTCCTCCTCAGACTCTCCTCCTTTTGCTGTCTCCTCTCCTCATCTCCTCCTCTCCTCTCCTCCTCAGACTCTCCTCATCTCCTCCTCTCCTCTCCTCTCCTCATCTCCTCCTCAGACTCTCCTCCTTTTGCTGTCTCCTCTCCTCATCTCCTCATTACCTCTCCTCTCCTCCTCCTCCTCCTCCTCCTCCTCCTCCTCCTCCTCCTCAGACTCTCCTCCTTTTGCTGTTTGCTCGCATATCCTCTCCTCATCTCCTCCTCCCCTCTCCTCATCTCTTCCTCAGACTCTCCTCCTTTTGCTGTCTCCTCTCCTCATCTCCTCTCCTCCTCAGACTCTCCTCTCCTCATCTCCTCCTCTCCTCCTCAGACTCTCCTCCTTTTGCTGTCTCCTCTCCTCATCTCCTCCTCTCCTCTCATCCTCAGACTCTCCTCCTCTCATCTCCTCCTCTCCTCATCTCCTCCTCAGACTCTCCTCCTTTTGCTGTCTCCTCTCCTCATCTCCTCCTCTCCTCTCCTCATCTCCTCCTCAAACTCTCCTCCTTTTGCTGTCTCCTCTCCTCATCTCCTCCTCTCCTCTCCTCCTCAGACTCTCCTCATCTCCTCCTCTCCTCTCCTCTCCTCCTCAGACTCTCCTCCTTTTGCTGTCTCCTCTCCTCATCTCCTCATGTCCTCTCCTCTCCTCCTCCTCAGACTCTCCTCCTTTTGCTGTCTCCTCTCCTCATCTCCTCCTCAGACTCTCCTCCTTTTGCTGTCTCCTCTCCTCCTCTCCTCCTCTCCTCTCCTCCTCAGACTCTCCTCATCTCCTCCTCTCCTCTCCTCATCTCCTCCTCAGACTCTCCTCCTTTTGCTGTCTCCTCTTCTCATCTCCTCATGTCCTCTCCTCCTCCTCCTCCTCCTCAGACTCTCCTCCTTTTGCTGTCTCCTCTCCTCATCTCCTCATGTCCTCTCCTCTCCTCCTCCTCCTCCTCCTCCTCCTCAGACTCTCATCCTTTTGCTGTTTGCTCTCATATCCTCTCCTCATCTCCTCCTCCCCTCTCCTCATCTCCTCCTCATACTCTCCTCCTTTTGCTGTCTCCTCTCCTCATCTCCTCCTCTCCTCCTCTCCTCTCCTCCTCAGACTCTCCTCTCCTCATCTCCTCCTCTCCTCATCTCCTCCTCAGACTCTCCTCCTTTTGCTGTCTCCTCTCCTCATCTCCTCCTCTCCTCTTATCCTCAGACTCTCCTCTCCTCATCTCCTCCTCTCCTCTCCTCTCCTCATCTCCTCATCAGACTCTCCTCCCTTTACTGTCTCCTCTCCTCATCTCCTCCTGTCCTCTCCTCTCCTCCTCAGACTCTCCTCCTTTTGCTGTCTCCTCTCCTCATCTCCTCCTCTCCTCTCCTCATCTCCTCCTCAGACTCTCCTCCTTTTGCTGTCTCCTCTCCTCATCTCCTCCTCTCCTCTCCTCCTCAGACTCTCCTCATCTCCTCCTCTCCTCTCCTCATCTCCTCCTCTCCTCATCTCCTCATGTCCTCTCCTCCTCCTCAGACTCTCCTCCTTTTGCTGTTTGCTCTCATATCCTCTCCTCATCTCCTCCTCCCCTCTCCTCATCTCCTCCTCAGACTCTCCTCCTTTTGCTGTCTCCTCTCCTCATCTCCTCCTCTCCTCCTCAGACTCTCCTCTCCTCATCTCCCCCTCAGACTCTCCTCCTTTTGCTGTCTCCTCATCTCCTCCTCTCCTCTCATCCTCAGACTCTCCTCTCCTCATCTCCTCCTCTCATCTCCTCTCCTCATCTCCTCCTCTCCTCTCCTCATCTCCTCTCCTCATCTCCCCCTCAGACTCTCCTCCTTTTGCTGTCTCCTCATCTCCTCCTCTCCTCTCATCCTCAGACTCTCCTCTCCTCATCTCCTCCTCTCCTCTCCTCTCCTCATCTCCTCCTCTCCTCTCCTCATCTCCTCTCCTCATCTCCTCCTCAGACTCTCCTCCTTTTGCTGTCTCCTCTCCTCATCTCCTCCTGTCCTGTCCTCTCCTCCTCTCCTCTCCTCTCCTCCTCCTCAGACTCTCCTCCTTTTGCTGTTTGCTCTCATATCCTCTCCTCTCCTCATCTCCTCCTCTCCTCTCCTCCTCAGACTCTCCTCTCCTCTCCTAATCTCCTCCTCAGACTCTCCTCCTTTTGCTGTCTCCTCTCCTCATCTCCTCCTGTCCTCTCCTCTTCTCTCCTCATCCTCATCTCAGACTCTTCTCCGTTTGCTGCTTTTGCTGTTAGATATTTAGACTGTAATGACAGCTTATGATATACTTGTTATACATCAATCACATGCAATGCATATATTGTTTTACTTACCACCTCTTTACAGCTCCATTCATCTCCAAGCTTCCGACATTCACCTGGCGGTGGTGCCTTGGATGAAAACAACTTGTGATACAATGCAACACAAAGAGTTAACACTTATCCACAGCAATAAGCACAATGAGAGGACTAACGGCCCGTCCACACTACAGCTTCGACAGCTTCAAAAACGGTTTCCAACGCGTCTGCCCATTCACTTTGAATGGGGTGACGTCACGTTGCCTCGCTTTTCGCCGAACTGAATTGTGGGTAGCATAGCGGTCCGTCAACTTCTGACGCCGGAGACGCCGGAGTAGCCAGCGCCAGCCAATCAAATCCCGTTTCTGAAAATCTGACAGCTCAAGCCCTAGCCAATCAAACTAAGCTGGGAGAGATATCCCGCCGTTGATTTCTATATTTCAAAAAAAGATGGAGGAGAAACTAATTATCGCCGTAGCAAGTCACCCGGTTTTGTATGACCAGACCCTCTGCACCTACCGGGATACAAACCGGAGGAACCAGTCCTGGAGGGAGGTGGCAGAGACAGTGGGTGGAACTGGTAGGTTTTCGCCTGTTTGGGGAGTTTATATATATATATATATTGCTCGCATAAAATCCCCCGGGGTTTTTTGCTTTGTATGTCGGGGGCAGGAGATTCATGTGATTGGTTGTTGGTCGCGGTGCTCGAATAAAATCCCCAAGCTTCAGACACGTCCAGCTCCAAGCTTTTTTTGAAGCTGTAGTGTGGACGGGCCGTAATGGTCTTCTCTTTTATACCAATTTCTATTGGAGACAACATAGAACTTCATGTGAAGTTAACTGTGCCATGTCACATAGGATTGGAATGGATGATTGGCTGTGTTGTGTGAAGGTAGGCAACCTAAAGCATCTCTCCTCCTCTTCGTACCCCTGCCTGCCCCTCCCGCATTAGACTCATGACCTCAGCTTTATGACGCACCCGGCCTGAAAAAGGGTGTCTACGATGGCTGGTACTGAGAGGTGTTATGGTCCTCTCCTGCCTTTTGTGTTTGGGGGGCGTGAAGGTGGGATGAAGACTACTGTCATGTGGGGTGTGTCGCTTTACGTCCTCCAAAATATCATTTAGTCTTGATATCACTGTACACATGAACTTCTCATCCTGTAGGTGGTATGTGTGTTCAGTAATTTCCCGCAATAAGGTCCCACACGACTGTCGTTTCCTATCTCTTGAGGACATTGAGTGGTTACCATGGGTTTCCTCCATGCAAACAGGGGTTTTGGGGGTGTCCTCCATGCAAACAGGGGTGTTGGGGGTGTCCTGCAGACAAGGGCATCCTCTAAGGAGGGAGTGATTGAATCTGTTTGGGATTTAGTTCGGCAAATAATGGCGCATTTCCACTACAGCGCGGAGCTCGCGTTAAGCGTGCCCGGCCCGTTTTTGGTTGCGTTTCCACTTGGCGTAGTTCCGGCTAGCGGGTAATATTTCACAGTTTTTCTGGCCCCATAAAATCGTGGTTCTTTCCGGGCCAACAACCAGGCTGAGTCGGGCTGAGTATGCTAAACTAGAGAGAGAATCGCTGGCTCGGGGGCTACAACTACAACAAGATGAACATATTTGACCGTGATTTAATTGTAATACACGTTTCAAAATGATGACGAAGTAACAACATACTGATACCGGTTATTAAAAACCATGAATTAATGCTTTGACAAGTCTGCAGACAGACGGCAGGCAAAAAACCTTTTAAAATGCTTGTTTTCTGAATGGAGATCGACTAAGCTAACGCAGTATATGCTCCGACCGTCCACACTCACAACAACGGCCTACAGACATAAATAAACCAGCGACTGTATTTTCCATGACACAGACAGTCTGTGGTTTGTACTTGTTTAAGTTTTGTCTAGTTTCTGAACAGATATGAGGAGCCGTGAGCTCTGAGGGCTAACAGCTAACGGCTGATGTTGTTTTTCTGTGGTTCTCATTGAAGATGATGTCACGGCTCCGCTATACACTGCGTTACTATAGTTACTGCCCCAGCTACTAAAATGTAATGGAAACGCAGCATAAAGTGAGCCAGTCCTAACAAGGCCTAACGAGGCCTAGACATACTGAGCGAGGCCCTGTAGTGGAAATGCGTCTTGTAGACATTCACCCATCTCTGAAGAAAAAGACATGACATTGTTGAAAATAACTTAACCATATTGATAGTATATTATTAAGACAAATCTTATGGACAATATCCAGAGAACATTAATCTACCTTGGCTTGGGGTAGCCATTTGGTGTTGAACCACCTCCTCAATTTTTCATTCGTGAACCAGTTGGTGTTTGTCTGGAGGACCAGAATGTGCCTTTTAACTCCTCCTCAGTGTGTGAGTGAGCAATGTCCCGAAGAAGGCGTAGGACCTCATCCTGTGAGCACACCCCATTACCTCCTTTACGGGTCCACTCAACCCACGCCTTCTCCCGATGGAAGTCACAGAGAATGACTCTGGAATCTATAAGAAATTATATTTTGAAACACAGTGGCGAGCCATCAGGGCCCTCTAGCCCTTCTCTGAGGGCCTAAGATATTCAAAAAAATAATATTTGAAAACATTAAAATAAAAATTAATTAGTTTTATTTTTCATTAGTTTTACCAAAATAACTTGATTTAATTGTATTTAAAATAAAATTTCCGAAGAAATAAATCCTTCGAATCTGCCTGTTCAGTTTCTGTTGGAATCTGAAGGGTTAAATTAAAGAAGCTCTTCTGGTCTCTGTGAGTTGCTGTGAAGATAGGGGCTGATTGGTGGTCGTGCTATGAATTCACAGAGGGCCAGCTACAGTAACTGAACGAGAGAGTAATGTCAAATTACAGTACAATTGACCAATCATATCTTCCCTCTAAATGGGTGGGCTTTATTTTCGCGGACTTTATGACAAGTTCCGCCCGCTGTGAAGCTTATGCATGTGCAGTGGCGGCCGGCCCATAGGCAAGGCAAGGCAAGTTTATTTATATAGCACCTTTCAACACAAGGCAATTCAAGCTGCTTTACAAAAATGAAAGACATTCAGACAAAGGCATTTAAAAACAGTAAAAGATAATAAAATAAAAATACATGAATAAAAAGTACATGAATAAAAAGTTACAGTGCAGTTTAAGATATGAATAGTTCACACAGAAGTTCCACTTTACTGATGAACACAACAGCTCAGTTTCAAATAAAAGCAGCGACAAAAAGAAAATCAATCAATCAATGTTTATTTATATAGCCCAATATCACAAATGTTACATTTGTCTCAGTGGTCTTCACAGTGTGTACAGAATATCAGTATGACAATACGACACCCTCTGTCCTTAGACCCTCACATCGTACAAGGAAAAACTTCCGGAGAAAACCCACAGTTTTAAAGGGAAAATGGGAGAAACCTCAGGGAGAGCAACAGAGGAGGGATCCCTCTCCCAGGACGGACAGACGTGCAATAGATGCCGTGTGTAAATTGAAAAGATAATACATTTGCAACATAGGTAGTCCAAATGTTTGGAAATGCATGTGTGTATAATAGGAAGATGAATCCACGAGGATATCCATCCAGGACTTATGATCCAGGACCACAGCCACGACTCAAGATCCAGGGCTCGCGATCCAGGACACAGGACCGCAGGATCATCCATGACTCCGGATCCCAGCGTATATAGACACCAAAAAGAAAAGAAATTTGGGGAAGCTGGGTTAATCGGAACATGAGAGTACACATTTATAGACAGAGAGAAGGAAGAAGTAAGATGTCCCCCGACAAACTAAGCCTATATCAGCAAAACTAGGTGCTGAATCTAATCAGCCCTAACTATAAGCTTTATCAAAAAGGAAGGTCTTAAGCGCACTCAGGGCCGCCCCTGGCCAACTTGGGGCCCCAAGCGACATTTTGAGATGAGGCCCCCCCCAACCGACAGGAGTGAAACCATTTTTTTTGGAAACAAAGTAGGCTACTTTGCAAATATAATTCCTGTTTATTATTATTATCAACACAGTTACTTTTTTATACAGTGAGGTAAATGGTAAAAGTGCATGTAGGTCGTTCAGTATGTGTTTACAGGTGAATTTACGTCTGCATTTCCTGCCAAATACTAGCCTCAAAAAGATTAAAATATAATGAATGCAAATAAACTACTTCTACTAATAATAATAATCATAATCAATTCAATAATATAAATACTATATTATTTTATTATAATATAGCTGTAATATAGTCAAGACAAAACATGCTTATGACATGCTCAAAATCTGTATTCAAATGTAGTTCCCTCTGTCAGCAATGTATCAACAACTACACACACATTTCTATCAGTATTTCTCTGTGTTGTGGTTGACATGATGATGACTGTTAGGAGTTAAGGGGAGAGGCTGAGCATCACCATGAAATGTGCAAATTGACATAAAAATGAATAAAAGGGGAAAAAATGCTCCATGTTTTTTAGGCTGTAAACGTTAACTGTTATGTAAGCCAACTAGACAGACAGTGTATCACTCTTCCTCCTGTACATTAGCAGATAAAAGGCATCACATACTTGAATGAATGGTAAATAAAGAATGCTGGAAATAACTGCATCTCCATTAGCCTGTATGCTCTGCAGAGACTGCCTTCTTCATGTCGTGAATTGCAGCTGATGTTTTAATATGGCAATTGGCAATTTGACTTATACAACATTCGCAAGTTGTACATTTGACTCATACAATAACCCACCTTCGAGTGATGCTCTAGTTTCTTCATGTTTTTTTTTTTTTCCCTCTTGCTTGCGCCGGACTGAAACTGGCTTTTCACCAACATCTCTTCACCTGCACTAGTGGCCGTATCAAAGCCGTGATTGGTCAGATGTCGATTCATTGCAACGGTGTCGGGTTACAGACCTGCTCCCCTTGTCATCTCTCACTCTCACTCTCGCGGGGGGTGCCTCTGCGGAGAACTGCGCACAGCAGCTGAGGCGTTAAAGGATAAATCCTGATCAAATATAACACCAAGATTCCTTACAGTCTCACTGGAGGCCAAATTAATGCCATCCATAGTTAGTATATCTTTAGATAATTTGTTTCGTAGATTCTTCGGGCCAAGTACAATAACTTCAGTAGTGATCGTGTTTAACATCAAAAAATGTAAGGTCATCCACGTTTTTAAGTCCTTGAGTCAGCCTTGAATTTTATTTAGATGATTAATTTCATCAGGCTTGATTGATAAATATAGTTAAGTATCATCCGCATAACAATGAAAGTTTACAGAATGATTCCTTATAATATTGCCTAACGGAAGCATATATAATGTGAACAAAATAGGTCCGAGCACTGAGCCCTGTGGCACTCCATGGCTAACTTTGGTTTGCGTGGAAGATTCATCGTTGACACGTACAAACTGAGAGCGTTCAGATAGATAGGACCTAAACCAGCCTAAAGCAGTTCCCTGTATGCCAACTAAGTGCTCTAATCTTTGCAATAGGATATCATGGTCGATAGTATCAAATGCAGCACTGAGATCGAACAAAACAAGAATAGAGACATGTCCCTTGTCAGAGGCTATTAGAATGTCATTTGTGACTTTAACCAGAGCTGTCTCTGTGCTATGATGTGTTCTAAAGCCAGACTGAAAATCTTCAAATAAATCATTGTTTTTTAAGTAATCACACAGCTGTTTTGCGACTGCTTTCTCAAGAATTTTTGAGAGGAACGGAAGATTAGAAATAGGTATATAGTTGGCTAAAACCTCTGGATCGAGGTTGTGCTTTTTAAGAAGAGGTTTTATCACTGCTACTTTGAATGATTGTGGAACCTAGCCTGATGATAAAGACATATTCATAATATTTAATAAAGAAGTGCTAATTAATGGAAAAACTTCCTTCAACAGCTTAGTTGGAATTGCGTCTAACATGCACGTTGATGGTTTAGAAGAGAGAATCATTGAATTTAATTGTTCAAGGTTAATGGCTGAAAAGCATTCTCGTTTACTATCTAGTGTAATATTAGAACTTACGTTTCCGGGAGCTGTTGATAACACTATACTGGTCAAAGGCAAGAGGTCATTAATTTTGTTTCTAAGAGTAACAATTTTATCGTTAAAAAAGCACATAAAATCATTACTACTGAGTGCTATGGGGATAGAAGGCTCAATCGAGCTGTGGCTCTCTGTCAGCCTGGCTACAGTGCTGAAAAGAAATTTTGCATTATTCTTATTCTCATCTATTAATGAAGAGTAGTAGGCTGCTCTCGCTTTACGCAGTGCTTTCTTATATTCATTGAGAGTAATATGCCAAATTAAACGAGATTCTTCAAGTTTAGTGGAACGCCATATCCTTTCAAGTTGTCTCGACTTTTGCTTTATTTTGTGGGTTTCGGCATTATGCCATGGAGCTAATCTATGTTGTTTGATTTTCTTCTTTTTCAAAGGAGCAACAGAGTCTAATTTTATTCGCAGCGCATCTGTAGTAGTGATGGGTCGTTCGCGAACGATTCGTTCTTTTTGAACGAATCTTTGAAGTGAACGAGATGAACTGATTCCTCCCACAAAACGATTCGTTTGTTTGAGTCGCCGCCTTCCGCCAAAAGCTAAAGAGAAGCTGTTCGCGAACGACGAACTTAAAGAACTGGCGGAAACAGTTCAGAACTGTTTCCTACAGTGTACTGTAATCAGAGCCCTCTCACCTGAGCTCCGACACACACACACACACACACACACACACACACACACACACACACACACACACACACACACACACACACACACACACACACACACACACACACACACACACACACACACACACACACACACACACACACACACAGGAGCGGGACATCCTCCTCAACCTGTCCGCAATAAAGAGGACGGATACCGGAACCGTAGCATCCAGCTAGCTTAGCGATAAATACACACATCGCTGTATTCTCCTCCCCCTGTCGGCCCTAAAAGCTTCAGATGGTGGATACCTGAGCTCCATAGCGTCCCGCTAATGTGAAACACACACACACAGCGTTAGCGGGACATTCTCCTCCCCCTGTCGGCACTAAAAGCTTCAGAGGGCGGATAGCTGGGCTCCGTAGCGTCCAGCTAGCTTAGCGATAAATACACACAGCGTTGTATTCTCCTCCCCCTGTCGGCCCTAAAAGCTTCAGATGGCGGATACCTGAGCTCCATAGCGTCCCGCTAATGTGAAATACACACACACAGCGTTAGCGGGACATTCTCCTCTCCCTGTCGGCCCTAAAAGCTTCAGAGGGCGGATAGCTGGGCTCCGTAGCGTCCAGCTAGCTTAGCCGCTAGCTTAGCGATAAATACACACAGCGTTGTATTCTCCTCCCCCTGTCGGCCCTAAAAGCTTCAGATGGCGGATACCTGAGCTCCATAGCGTCCCGCTAATGTGAAACACACACACACAGCGTTAGCGGGACATTCTCCTCTCCCTGTCGGCCCTAAAAGCTTCAGAGGGCGGATAGCTGGGCTCCGTAGCGTCCCACTAGCTTAGCCGCTAGCTAAAGGTAAACATAGATGGGTACATACTATAGAATATGAATAAATCGTCACCGATGTAGAGGATATATTTTTATTTTGATATATTTTTATTCACTTTGAACTCCGCCAAATGGAGTTTAATGCTTTGGGATTTAAGTTAGGCCACATAGTACGTGCATGGGTTTGAAAGTATAACGTGCTAGCCTGCTGTAATACATCGTATAGTCAGGCACACATTTATGAGAGATTTAACAATGGCCAATTATATTTCTTAAATAATATGTAGCCTATTCCCAGAGCATAATTCATGGGGCAACAAGGTGAGGTGTAAAATGTGTTTTAATATCATACATGTTACGCCAGCAAACTTCTTGTACGGACTTCGGCAGTAGTGAAGACTCACTGAACGAATTAAGTACAAAGACGAATCGTTCGCGAACGTGCAAATCACCAGAAGTCGTTCGCGAACCGGTGAACGAATCAGTGAACGAATCTTTCAAGTGAACTGAATCAAAAGATTTGTGTCCCCGAAGGGAATCGGAATTCCCATCACTAATCTGTAGCACTATCAACAACATGATCAATTTGGGGTGGTGTACATTTTGTATAAGTTTCCTCCCTTACATGCAGACATGCTATCGAGTTAAGTATTGGTGGAATCTCTTCCTTAAATTTGGCTATAGCACTAACAGATAGGTTTCTGCAGCAGGAGCTTTTGACTAATGCTTTGTAGTCTAGTAGCAGTACTTCAAAAGTTACTAAGAAATAGTCGGATAAAGCAGGATTATGCAGTTCGACTAATAGTTGCTCAATTTCAATACCATAAGTCAGAACAAGGTCGAGAGTGTGATTATAGCAGTGGGTTGGTTTATTTACACTCTGACAGAAACCAACAGAATCTAATACAGAGTTAAATGCAACAGTAAGGCTATTTTTATCATCGTCAACATGAATATTAAAGTCATCTACGATAATTACTTTATCTGTTTTAAGTACCAAAGTTGATAAAAACTCAGATAATTCTGATAAGAATTCTGAATAAGGACCTGGTGCACGGTACACTGTAACAAATAAGATTGGCTGCAATGTTTTCCAGGTCGGATGCGTAAGACTAAAAACGAAACTTTCAAAGGAGGTATAATTTAATTTTGGTTTAGTATTGATAAGTAAACTTGAGTCAAAGATTGCTGCAACTCCAACTCCTCGGCCCACGCCTCGGGCAATATGACTGGCTGGGTGGAGTGGCCTCATTTATGCTGACATATTCTTCATGTCTCAACCAAGTTTCAGTGAGACAGGCAATCAATATTATAATCTGATATTAAATCATTTACCAATATTGCTTTAGATGCTAGAGATCTTATGTTTAAGAGTCCACATTTAATCTTCCTGTTTTGTTGCACTGTAGTAGTTGTTACATTTACTTTTATTAGGTTATTATGTATGACACCTCTATTAGGTTTTACCTTAAATTGTCCTTGGGCAGACACACACACCGTTAATATTGGGTATTTTATTGGGTTCGGGATTCCTATGGATGACTGCCTAGGAGAGAGCGCAGAGAAGCGTGTAAGACTGCGACTCCGCCTCCTGGTCTCAACTCCAGTTTGTCTTGGATTACGTCCACAAAGCCCTGAAATGTTTGCCGAAATGAGATCTGCACCTTCCAAAGTAGGATGAATGCCGTCTCTCTTAATCAGACCAGGTTTTCCCCAGAAGGCTGTCCAATTATTTACGAAGCCCACATTGTTTGCTGGGCACCACCAAGACAACCAGCGCTGAAATGATGACATGCGGCTATACATGTCATCATTGATCAGATTGGGGAGGGGACCAGAGAAGATTACGGTGTCCGACATTGTTTTAGCATAACTACACACCAACTCCACATTAAGTTTGGTGCATTCTGATTGGCGTAAACGAACATCATTACCACCGACGTGAATAACAATCCTACTGTATTTACGTTTATTTTTAGCCAGCAGTTTAAGATGCGCCTCAACGTCGCCCGCTCTGGCCCCCGGAATGCATGTGACTGTGGAGGCTTCGGTCTCTAAATTCACGTGTCTCATAATAGAGCTACCAATAACCAGAGTTGGCTTCTCAGCGGGTGTCTCGCTGAGTGGGGAATATCTGTTAGATATGTGAACGGGTTGGTGGGGATCTGCGGGTTTCGCGTTATGCCCCTTCTGAACAGTCACCCAGTCTCCCTGCTGCTCGGGAGTTGCCGGGGGACGGCTAAGAGGAGCTACCTTTTGCCGGTCCGCACCGGCTAACATGGGCTTTACTGTAGCTGAGTTACTTTCTAAGATGCGGAGCCGGGCTTCTATGGCTATGATTCCCGCCTCCAACCTAACAACTATACTACATTTAACACATGTATCGGTACCAGTAAAGGAGGTAGGGAAGTAACCAAACATGAGACAGGAAGAGCAGGAAATAACACCCGAGGGTGGGGAAAGAGCCATGGCTAGCTATCAAGCTAAAGTAGCTACCGTTAGCAAACCCGAAAAGAGTGTAGGCAACTGTGGAGTTACAGTCGCTAAGAGAAGGAGAGTTGTGAGTGCTTAAGCTGTAGTAACGTGTGATTACAACGTCAGGCAGTTGCCATGAACAAGAGTTTTAAAACGATCGATTAAGTTAAGATAATAAGCTATCAGCAACAGAACAGGCACACAGGATACCCGGAGATGACAACAACAACCGGAAGTTACAACATGCTTACCGCAATAGTGATCCGTGTAGAAAAGTCTTCAGCCTGGATTTAAAAGTAGTCAGAGTTGCAGCCGACCTGCAGGTTTCTGGGAGTTTGTTCCAGATATTTGGAGCATAATAACTGAACGCTGCTTCTCCATGTTTAGTTCTGACTCTGGGGACAGAAAGCTGACCAGTCCCTGAAGACCTGAGAGATCTGGATGGTTCATAATTTAGCAGGAGGTCAGAAATGTATTTTGGGCCTAAACCATTCAGTGCTTTATAAACCAGCAGCAGTATTTTGAAATCTATTCTTTGACACACAGGAAGCCAGTGTAAAGACTTCAGAACAGGAGTGATGTGATAGACTTTCTTAGTGTTAGTGAGGACTCGAGCAGCAGCGTTCTGAATCAGATGCAGCTTTCTAATAGATGTGTTAGTGAGACCTGTAAAGACACCATTACAGTAGTCCAGTCTACTGAAGATAAAAGCATGGACAAGTTTTTCCAGATCTTGCTGTGACATTAGTCTTTTAATCCTAGATATGTTCTTTAGGTGATAGTAGGCTGATTTAGTAACTGTTTTAATGTGACTGTTGAAACTCAGGTCAGAGTCCATGACTACACCTAGATTTCTGGCTTTATCTGTTGTTTTGAACATTGCAGACTGAAGCTCAGCGCTAACTTTTATACGTTCTGCCTTGGCTCCAAAAACCATTACCTCAGTTTTATCTTTGTTTAATTGGAGAAAGTTCTGACACATCCAGTCATTGATTTGTTCAATGTTCATAGGGGCGCTAGGGGCGCCGCCCCCCCTCTTCCCACATTAAATGTTATTTTTTATTTTTAATAAACAAGGTAAATATTATATAATTGGTATCAGAAAAATGTATAATCTCATTTAAAATTGTGTTACGATGTCTAAAGTTACTGATAAGTCACATGATTCCTGCCTGGCCTTGCCTGTGTATCATTACCCTCTCTCGTTTGGGCGCTATGCACAGCGCCCAGACGAGAGTGCAGCAAGTGCAGCAGAAGCCAACTGTTGCTATCTTTAAACTATGCCGCCGAAGCATAATTGCAACCAATCAGCGTCGTCAAATCTGATGGTCACAGGGCGCCTACGTCAGCGCCCGGTGCAGTCTGTGAGTTGTTTGGACTCGTATCCAAGGAGACAAAACAGGAAGCTGTCATACACTCTGGAAGCTATCATTAGCAGCTAATATGAAAACTCAGTTTTTGACATAAAAATGGAATTATGGATTATCAATACTTTTTCAAAGTGACAGATGGCAATAGCTATTTTCATTTATTAGAACAGCCTAGGTTTCTTTAATATAACAAAAAACACATACATACATACACACATAAATGAGTAAATAAATTAACTAATTAACTAATCAAAACTTCAGTGAGGCAGCCATGCTAAATCTAAATCTAAAGGATTATATTTGTAATATTTTCTCTTGTGAAGACAAAGGACAGATGAAAGTTTAAGTCGAGGCAGAGTGGATTCGGTTTTTATTGTTCTTATTTCACATTCAAGTCCCCTCTATTCATGAACCCTTTAAAGTACTCAGCCACACCACCAGGTGCGACTGTTGCTACGTCAGTTAATCTTTCAAATACAAGGTTGCTTGTTTGATTCAAACTCTTCTAGTCAATATGTCAAGGTATTTATCCCTAACATTTTATTAGCTAACTAATGACACACACTCAGAGGATCTTTATAAATGTTTTAAGTATTGCGCATCTTTAAACATGACTCTTAAAAATCACTTTTAAAACCAGCGATGCACTACAGTGTCAGCTTTTCTAAAATAGAAACGTCAATGTTCAAATCTTTCTAAATGATTCTACTTTTCAATGACCTACAAATAATCCTAATAATCATCCCATTTTCAATCTTCCAACTGTTCATATTTTTTGGTCAATTAACAAACCTGTTACAAACGTGTTGTTCAACAAATTTGAGCCTTTGCCACATTTATTTGATCACCATGGAAACCTTTGATCTCTGGACACGTCGTTAGCTCAAATATAAACATCTGTGTCATGGAACACGATGATGTCATAACTCCAACTGACATGCTCAGAGCAGCAGACTTCAGATAATGGTTAATGGTCCTGCCCTCAACAGCTCTACGTCAATTATGGGGTGTCATCATATGCCGTTTTCCATGGCCATAAAACACGATGTCGCTGTAACTCCAATGGACACGGTCCGATCGTCCCCCAAACTTCGCTTGAATAGAGTGGCGAAGTCCCTCCCTTTCCGGGGGAGCTCCATGGGACCTTATTTCGGAAAAATTATGTATTGAAGTCAATGGAGAGAGAAAGATTATCTTTCGATCCTGTTTGAATTGTGCCACGAATTACACATATGATGTTTGTAAAAAAAAAAAAAAATTGTCGTAAAACTGTGAAGTAACACATTTTTTTGTGTGAAACACTCAATTAACTACATATCTGGTCTCGCACAACAACTATAAGCTTTCGTTCGTTATTCTCGCGTCCAGGAGAGAAGCTTAGGATAAATGAGACCAATGGAGTCTCTCGAATAAGGTTCAAATGGGTACTTTAATTAAAATGGCGCGATAATGTTACAAGCAGAATATTGTTCCGTGAGGAGACAGCTGTGTCCTCGGGTTGCCGGGGGTGAAGGAAAGGGGCGAAACACACACCTCAGCTGTTTTAAGTATCCTCCGATGGCCCCTCCTCGTATGCCAGTTGGCGCTGCTGGGGAGTGGGGCCCTCCACTCGTCTTCAATGTCCGTTGTTGCGCATAACAGAGGATTCAGACATTGTACATTCAATATATAACTAAACACGCCTTTTCTCCTCATATTGTCTTTCATGACTTTTCATTTATTGCATTTTAACGGTTCAAATCAATACTTTAATAATACTGGTAATACTTCACGGCAGTTATCATTTCCGATAGTTCCGGATGTTGTCATATGCTACCCACGTCTGTAAACAAAACCTATTAAAATAAACTGTACCTTCATTTAATATTCAGCAATAATAATATCTCGACGTCTATAGATGTAGTGTAAAAATCAGTAGGTTTCGGTGTGCAACACTCCGTGTCATTTCACTTCTATATTCACCTTTATAGGGAAAGGAATATTAGCCACATGCTAAATGCTAACCGGCGATGAAGGATTTTCAGAATAAAAGCTTGACATCAGAGATTGTGCGCGAGAACTTCTGGTTCAAAACTAGGGCCACCAGGGTGGGTGGAGGGGGTCTGGAGGACGGGTCTTGGGCTGACAGCCCAGGAGCACAGAGGAGGACCCGGAAGGGATCTCGGGCGGACGGCCCGGGGGCAAGGCAGAAGCCGAGAAGGGGGACTCGGGCGGAGGGCCCGTGGACAAGGCAGAGTCCAAGGTGGGGAACTCGGGTGGACGGCCCGGGGGCAAGGCAGAGTCCAAGGTGGGGAACTCGGGCGGACGGCCCGGGGGCAAGGCAGAGTCCAAGGTGGGGTCTCGGGCGGACGGCCCGGGGGCAAGGCAGAGTCCATGGTGGGGCGAAGGCCACAGCGGGCAAACTCAGGGGGCCGAGCATGAGGGCGAAGGCAGCGGCAGGAAGAGTCAGGGGGCCGGGCCCGAGGGCGAGGACCGCGGCAGGAAGAGTCAGGGGGCCGGGCTCGATGGCGAAGACCGCGGCTCTCAGGGGGCCAGGCTCGAGGGCGAAGACCGCGGCTCTCAGGGGGCCGGGCCCAAGGGCGAGGACCGGGGCCGGGAAAGTCAGGGGGCCGGGCTCGATGGCGAAGACCGCGGCTCTCAGGGGGCCAGGCTTGAGGGCGAAGACCGCGGCTCTCAGGGGGCCGGGCTCGAGGGCGCAGACCAGACAGCTCCGGAGGCCCGGGCAGGAAGGCGCTGACGGGACCCCCAACGGCACAGGACACAGGGTTGGCAGGACCCCTGGCAGAAGAGTAGTCGGCGGGGCCCCCAGCGGAACCTCCAACGGCACAGGACATAGGGTTGGCAGCAGTGGCGGATTTAGGATTGTAGGAGATCCGGGGCTTAGCCCAGGAGTTGTTGGGGGGGGGGGGGTGCAGGGGTAAAGTGCCATTTTTTATAAGTGGGGGGTGGACCGAACATCCTTTAGGGCAGTGGTCACCAACCTTTTTAAGCCCAAGATCACCGACCTCGGCCTAGGTGAAAGGCGAGATCTACCTATTGCAGAATTGAGTGAAAAAGACGGCCCAGACAGTGCTTCCAATTTGAGGCCCTTTATATAGGCTAATTGCATCTGAATTACTGTTACAATGAAGGCTCCATAATCAGCTCACGGCATATAGGCAGGGGTAAAGTGCTATTTTTTACGAGTGGGGGGCGGACCTCATCTCCTCTAGGGGGGTCCTCACCTCCTCTAGGTCCTCACCTCCTCTCGGGGGGTTCCCACCTCCTCTCGTGGGGTCCGGGGGCCTGCTCCCCCGGGAAGATTTTTTTTTAAATATTGAAGTTAAAAGCATCAATCTGGTGCACTTTGAGAGCAACATTAACCCTACCTTAATAATCCCTTGAAGCGGACAAAAGGCACTGGAGAACTCTTATTCATTAACTTCCTTTAACCTGTTAAGCCCCAAGGTCCCCGTCGGCGGGTACTTTATTTATTTTTTCACGCCACTGTGTCTCAGGGGATCTTAATATTTAACCTATTAATGTGTTATACCAGATTAACGGGAATAATCTCAGCTAACGGACGATACAAACCATTTTTACCAAAACAAAACACTAAACGCTAAATCTCTCTTAAAAGGTCAAATTTCACTTGTTTTGCATCAATCTTGATACAGGGTACTTATTATATGTTGTAGTTTGGATTCCTAAAGCTTTTAGTCTACCATCCCATCATTCAAGGGTGGTTTTCACTATAAGTCTTTTTTTTTGGACGGACACAATAATTTACATTTTTTTACTGTGTTCAATCTGAATTTACTTTAAAATAAAAACATCTATATTGATTCTGACACTTCTACATCCAACTCACAGGTGTAACCTTGCTTTGAGAAAAAATATTATTAATTTAACCCTTTGAGAAGGGAAGAGATGGTCATTTGTTCTGGGAATGTCATTTTCGAGCCTGAGACCTGAAAAACAGGCTCAGGTTGAAACAGGTTGAAGCAAACTAACTCACTCAAATACAGTCGTTTACTTATTTCGGTGAAACGAATGTGCGTAGAGTTTTAAAGGATGCGGATTGTCTCACCTTGATTCTGGCGGATTGCTTATCGTTTTATAGATCTATTCTCATCCACCATCTTTGTTTGTGACGTAAAGAGTGTAAGAGTCACGTTTCTGAATCGGACACTCTGGGTTGTCAGTTCCGTTGTTCTGTGTACTGAAACGAGAGCCGGTATAATTCCACGCGCGAAAACAAAATACAAATTGGAATACGTTATTTTAGTGTCCTAAAAGTAGACTGAGGTATGAAGGGTTAACATTACATCTTAGGATAATTTTTAGTCATGTTCTGTATACATACAGGGAATATAAGGGTATACTTAGTGTGGTTACTCCATGTTTACTAACTATAACATTAACGTTACATCACTCTTTTTCACTTCTTACTCAGTCAGCCAGAGTGCAGATATCACCATTAGATTAACAAACCTGAAACATCATCCATTTCTTCACTGCTGGTGATGACATTGTTGTCAGCTGCTGATACTGCTGCTGCTGCAGCTTGTGGCGCCTGCTTCAATGACAATAACTTTCTAATATCCATAACTGTATAGGCTATTAGCTTAAAACTCGTCAGGCACTAGGAAGGATCACTTCTACTTCAGGGCAGGCTACGCAGTACGCAGGCTAATGTCCGGCAGCGGATGCCTCTCTGGTGGACTCCGGTAGTGCACATTACTCCCGAGTGGTTTAAAAAAAAAAAAAAAATGTTTTTATTTTTTTTAAGTGAAACATCCGGGGCTTTTCAGAAAACATCCGGGGCTTGAGCCCAAGTAGCCACCCCCTAGCGCCGCCACTGGTTGGCAGGACCCCCGGCAAAAGAGTAGTCGGCGGGACCCCCAACGGGACAGGACATAGGGTTGGCAGGACATAGGGTTGGCAGGACCCCCGGCAGGAGAGTAGTCGGCGGGACCTCCAACGGCACAGGACATAGGGTTGGCAGGACCCCCGGCAGAAGAGTAGTCGACGGGACCCCCAACGGCACAGGACATGGAGCTTGCAGGACCCCCAGCGGAACCTCCAATGGCACAGGACATAGGGTTGGCAGGACCCCCGGCAGAAGAGTAGTCGACGGGACCCCCAACGGGACAGGACATGGAGCTGGCAGGACCCCCAGCGGAACCTCCAACGGCACAGGACATAGGGTTGGCAGGACCCCCGGCAGGAGAGTAGTCGACGAGACCCCCAACGGGACAGGACATAGGATTGGCAGGACCCCCAGCGGAACCTCCAACGGCATAGGACATAGGATTGGCAGGACCTCCAGCTGAATCTCCAACGGCACGGACATAGGATTGGCAGGACCCCCGGCAGGAGAGTAGTCGGCGGGACCTCCAACGGCACAGGACATAGAGTTGGCAGGACCCCCAGCAGAGGAGTAGTCGGCGGGGCCTCCAACGGGACAGGACATGGAGTTGGCAGGACCCCCAGCGGAACCTCCAACGGACCAGGACATTGGGTAGGGACTTGAGACGTGACTCGAGAGGCGACTTGAGAGGAGACTCGAGAGGGGAACCAAGGGGGAACTAGAGAGGGGACTCGAGAGGGGACCTGAGATGAGACCCGAGAGGAGACTCGAGAGGGGAACCAAGGGGGAACTAGAGAGGGGACTCGAGAGGGGACCCGAGGAGGGACTAGAGGAGGGACTAGAGGAGAGACAAGGGACTTGAGAAGGGAACTCGAAAGGTGACTAGAAAGGGGACTCGAGAGGTGACTTGAGAGGGAACTCGAGAGGTGAGTTGAGAGGGAACTCGAGAGGTGACTTGAGAGGGAACTCGAGAGGTTACTCGAGAGGGGACTTGAGAAGAAACTGGAGAGGGAACTCAAGAAGGAACTTGAGATGGGACTAGAGTAGGGACTTGAGAAGGGACTAGAGAAGTGACTAAAGGTGGGACTAGAGATGGGACTAGAGATGGGACTAGGGAAGTGACTAGAGGAGGGACTTGAGAAGGGACTTGAGTAGGGACTAGAGATGGGACTAGAGAAGGGACTTGGGAAGGGACTAGAGAAGGGACTCGGAAAGGGACCAAAGGAGGGACTAGAGAGGGGACTAGAGAAGTCACTAGAGAAGTGACTAGAGGAGGGACTGGAGATGGGACTTGAGAAGGGACTAGGGAAGTGACTAGAGGAGGGACTTGAGAAGGGAATAGAGATGGAACTCGAGATGGAACTCGAGAGGTGACTCGAGAGGGGACTCGAGAGGTGACTTGAGAGGGAACTCGAGAGGTGACTTGAGAGGGAACTCGAGAGGGGACTCGAGAGGGAGCTGGAGGGGTGAATTGAGAGGGGACTCGAGAGGGAACTCGAGAGGACACTCGAGAGGAGACTTGAGAGGGAACTCGAGAGGACACTCGAGAGGAGACTTGAGAGGGAACTCGAGAGGTGACTTGAAAGGAGGCTTGAGAGGGGACTCGAGAGGTGACTTGAGAGTGGACTCGAGAGGTGACTTGAGAGTGGACTCGAGAGGTAACTTGAGAGTGGACTCGAGAGGTAACTTGAAAGGAGGCTTGAGAGGGAACTCGAGAGGTGACTTGAGAGGGGACTCGAGAGGGGACTTGAGAGGAGACTCGAGAGGTGACTTGAAAGGAGACTCGAGTGGGAACTTGAGAGGGGACTCGAGAGGGAGCTGGAGATGTGGCTTGAGAGGGAACTTGAGAAGGAACTTGAGAGGGAACTTGAGACGATCGGTTCGCCAACTGAACACGGGGGGCTGGAGTCGGCCGGAATGCCGACAGGACACGGGGAGCTGGCGTAGGACGGAGACGAGGGGCTGGAGTCGAAACCATGGATGCTGGGGCCAGGACTGAGGCTGGAACCATGGATGCTGGGGCCAGAACTGGGGCCGGAACCATGGCTGCTGGGGCAAGAACTGGGAACTTCTGTGGCTAGGGCTGCTAGCCTGGACCTGCGACTCCTTCTCTTAGGAGCCTTTTGGAGGCTCCGTGGACCTCCAAAAGCCAGACGAGTTACAGAGAACGGCTCTTGGACAGGAGCAGGAACTGGGGCAGAAGCAAAGGTTGACTCCAGACGGAACACACCGATGCGTGTGGTGTCATAATGGGAATTGGGAGGCAGGGAGCCAGCATGGCTGGGGCTAGCAGGCAGGGGATAACACACCGAGAGGAAATCCAAAATCCAGCCAGGTAAGAATTTCACCAAGCCTGGCTTCTCCGTAGCCATCTGGCGCGCCTCTGCCAGAGCTGCCTCTAGCTGCTGAACCCCGGACGCTCCCCTCCATCGATCAGAGAAGTTAGCCAAAAAAAAGGAAAAATCCAATAATTCCTGCTCAAAAGGATCTGCTGGGCCCATATTTGGTTGGTACTGTTACGGTGAGTGAAGCAAGCAGGACCCAAATGCAGATAATGCTGAAAAAAGCCTTTATTTCAAGGATAAAATAAAAATAACTTGGACAAAACAGAACTCTCACCGGTGAACTCATTCATAAACAAAAGACGAACCAACACTGAACACAGGACGAGACCAGACTAAATACAGGGAGGGGTAATCACAAGACGAGAAACAGCCGGGCAGGGGAGGAGAAACACAAGGGCGACAGGTGAACACAATCAGACACACCAGGGAAACTAACGACAGGGGAAAAACACAGGAAGAAGGACCAGACAATACACAAGGAGGAAAATACCCATAACTAGACATACAAAACTACAAACGTGACAAATCATAAGAATCCTGACACAAAGCTGCTTGCCTTCCTTTGATTCTCTCTGAACTGCCTGATCTTTTTAATGTTTAATGTCAACCATTTGTGCAGATAGCATGAAGTACAAAAGTTCGCCGATGCTAATATAGCGTTAGCGTTAGCATTTCTCCCCCGGGCTTAAATGGTGTATTATAGAATGATCACACCGGTGACAGTACTCTTCAAAGGATTCAGAATACGGATACCGTTACACCCCTAGTGCTAACAGTCCTGCCGTGAAGACATCTACGGGACAGTTTTGAGATTTCTTCAAATGCCATTGCCATGTTAACACAATGCTCGCCATGAAACACGGTTTTCTCATAACTTCAGTGAAAATGCTCCAAATGGCCCAAAACTTCAGAGGTTTGGTAACGATGCAGCCATCACCTAAGCGGGATGTCAACAAATGCCGTTGGCATACAGATCATTCATCATCAAGTTAGTTCAAAAGTTTGCAGTTCAAATATTCTGCTGCTTTTCCAAGCCTTTTTACTTTCTTTTCTTCTCTCATCACACATTCAAGCCCCCAGTGTTCATGTATCATTTCAATCTAAATTCTTCACTTTCTTCTTACACATTACATTTCAGCATAGCAGTTTAGCGTCAGCTTTTCAGCATAAAGCATTCCCACTAGCAATTTCTTCAGGAATTGCATTCCCTAGTTTAAATTACTGTTGACAATTGGATGTATTTACACAAGGCTGTTGACATTGATTAATATCACAGTTTACATTTATTTAACCTAGAAACGTTAGTGTTCGCAATGCTGGCATGCTAACTTTACCGTAAGTTAAAAGTTGACGCCAAAACAACGGTTGGAAAAATAGGTTTTATGACTGTAAACAGTATCATATAACATTTAGTGTTGTTACTTACTTTGAATAGCTCTGATGCGCCTCACGATAGGGCGGTAGTGGCAAAGTCCATAGGGACTTGGCTTGGCAACTGGAAGGTCACCAGTTCAAGTCCCGGAAAGACCAAGTGCTACCGAGGTGTCCCTGATCAAGGCACCATTCCCTACACTGCTCCCTGGGCGCTGTACATAATGGTAGCCCACTGCTCCTAACACTAGGATGGGTCAAATGCAGAGACCGTCCGACTGGCTCAGTCAGTAGGGGCTTGGACTGTGAGCCCTAGGGTCGTTGGTTCAAGTCCCCAAACAGACCTAAAATATGTAGTGTGGACTGATACTTGGAGAGGTCCCAGTTCACCTCCTGGGCCCTGCCGTGGTGCCCTTGAGCAAGGCACCGGACACCCCCCCACTCCCACTGGGCACTGTACAATAGCTGCCCACTGCTCCTAGTACTAGGATGGGTAAAATGCAGAGAACAAATGTCACTGTGTATGCTGTGTTCCCATTAAAGTCTGTGTATGCTGTGTGACCATTAAAGAGGATTTCAAGGTCCACTGTCAATCAAAAGCGCGCAGGGAACCTAAAGGTCGTGGGTTCATGACACGATCGGACCAAAACTACGGACTGTGGACCGGGTGCTGGATAGGTGCCAGTTCACCACCTGGGCATACTGTATGTCCTCTATTCATGTACTATATAAACCCCTTTGTGTAAAAAACACCAGAGTGGGAAAAGTAATTTCCCCGTTGAGGATTAAAGAAGTATGTCTTCTTCTTTTTATAAGAGGTGAATCATCTCCTGAAGAAACCCACAATAAACCCCTCTGAAGTGCAACAAAGACTTGTCTGTCTTCTTCCATTTATCTCCCAAACTGTGAAAGAAAGGCAAAATGAATGGGCTGTGCTGTATTTAATCAGTTCTCTCCTTGCCTTCTGTGATAGTAATTTGAACGTGTCTTCTTTTTAGGTTGCCAGTAACCATCTATCTTATACAGAGAGATGGATGTACAATTTTTTTCCAATTCTGCCTGGTGAAAACTGCTTTACTCCCTCTTCCTTTTTCTGTCCCCGAGCCCCAAATACACAACGCTGCGCATCCAAGGACCCAGCTTAAAAAGAACTGCAAAATTGTTTCTAGGAAAAGTGCCCCCTGACTGGAGGATAGGACTGTGTTTGCAGCCTGTGTTCAGCTGATCTGTGCACACTCACAGTGGGCCTGAGGAATGCCTGGAATGATAGTCACCTTCATTCTAATTACTTTCCTCCCATCACCATGCTGTCAGCTGATTAGTTTACAACAACACACAGCTCACCACCACACTGTCACCATGAGCCTTCCAAGTGTCCTTCTCCCGCTCTTAGTTTGTTTCAACATCGTTTGCTCATCTTTCTCCCCTCATCCAGACTCCGCTAAGAAGTCGGGCTGCTTCAAAGTCAGCAGCTGTAAATGCATCATGAAGGACGGGAGCGGGGTGATAAACCTGAAGGCCATGGGGGATGCAGAGGGTTTCCTGGGGCGTTTGGAGCATCTCCCAGCAGAGAAGATGGCGCGGGGTGTAGAGACGCTGGTATCCTTCAGCCCCTGCCTGCCCTTCTCTCAGCCAGAGGACCTTCCGGAGGGGAACTGCTCTAACGTCGCTGTATGTGTCGCTGTCAGGTAAGGTTAAGGTTAAGGTTAGTGTATTAAATATAGCACATTTCATAGACAAAGGCAATTCAAAACGTGTTTACCATAGTATTAACACATAATAATTAAAAACAAAACAAACTAAAAGATCATTCATAAAAGAGATAAAAGGACTGCTGCAGCAAACAGTGCTTAGGTGCAATGATTAAGGATATCTGGATAGGCAGCATTAAAGAGCAAGGTTCTTAATCAGAACTGATTTTCTGGCAGTTTGTTCCAGGTTTGCGGAACATAGAAGCTAAAAGCGGCCTCAGCGAGTTTGGTTCTGTCCCTGGGGACGACGAGTAAACCTGCTCCCGATGGTCTGAGAGCTCTGGGGTTAGGAACAGTGCAGCATGTCTGAGATGTGTTGTCCCAGTCCATTTGGTGCTTTGTAAGTTAAAAGTAAGATTTAGAAGTGTATACTTTGTTTTATTGAAAGCCAGTGCAGATTTTTGAGAACTGGGGTGATGTGGTCAATTGTTCTGGTTTTGGGACTAGGGCGGCAGCGTTATAGAGAATTGTAGTTGTTTTGTTGATTTTCTAGAGAGACATGTGAAGACACAGTGTTGCAGTAGTATCCACATTACAAAATGGTTTCATTATCACAGGTCAGCTTCTTTGGTATTCCCATTCTGGACTTACATCTCTCACTGTAGCCCCTTGGCCACTGATTCTGCATCTGCGTTACCTGTTATAATTCAATCAATATTTAGAGACACGTCAACATTCATCAAACAGTATCTTATGGATATGGAGCAGGTTAATTCTAAAACTATCATTCAATGCTCAGTTTGAACATCTGGGTTGGGGCGGCAGGTTTCTTTCAATCCCTAAATGAAAAATGTAAGTTGTGAATTTGACAGCCATGTTGACATTATACACACACTCCCCACACACATTAACTCCTCTGAAGAAGAAAACCTTCAGCTAATCATTGATTATAAGAAAATACCAAACATTATTCACAAATGTACATCCATTATTTTTCCACTGTAAACACTCCAGTGAAAGGAAGTGTTTCTCTCCATCTTTCAGTCCTAAAAGAAACAGAATCTTTTTGCAAACCGCTACCTCCTGTGCATAGCCGTGGGAACATGTTTCAAATGGGGGGTGCTGTGGGGATGACACCAGGGCCGGTTTTGACCAATTTGCTGCCCTAGGCAAGATTTTAGCTGGCAATGAAAAACCTCTACAAAAGACCAATACACTACAAACAGAGAAACGTATTGACATGGTGGACAGCTTATATAAAAAGGCTTCAAATGTATTTAGTATTGCATGAACATGTTTTAATTGGGGGGTGGACCTCACATCCTCTAGGGGGGTCCGGGGGTGCCCCCCGGAAGATTTTTTTTAACATTTTAAAGTAAAATGCTTCAATCTGGTGCACTTTGAGCGCCCAATTACTAGAGACTGATCTCGGGGATACAACTCTAAACACCCATATGAAAAAGATCGGTTTGCATTTTAATAATCAAATAAGTATGTGAACATAACCGATAACCTACCATAGCCAATAACAAATACATGTAGGCTAACTTGTTTTATTTTTGTGGTTCATTTATATCTTATTTTATCAGTTAACATTTATTTATTTATGCATATTTTTAAATCTCTCCAGTTTGAAACAATATGTCTGGTTTACTGTCCTATAGTATACATTGGAATGATTTCAAACCTGTTTTTATTTATCCTAATAATTATAAAGGAGTGCCTTGGAAATATTTGTTTACATAAATTGTGATCAAACCGTTTGAGACCCACTGAGATAACGTAGAGTCCTTTACCTCACTGACAGGAGAGCTCTCCCTCCACATTATTGTAGAAACAGCTCCTTATATCCGTTAGTCTCTCTCTCTCTCTCTCTCTCTCTCTCTCTCTCTCTCTCTCTCTCTCTCTCTCTCTCTCTCTCTCTCTCTCTCTCTCTCTCTCTCTCACGCTGGCTGTGAGCTGCGGGCGTCTGATAAGCCAACATCCCCCACTTTCATCACTTACAGCGCCCATCGTACAGGGCAAATGGAAAAGGGTGTTATCTTTACTTTATTATGAATGTTGTTACATCAAGGCTGAAAATTCTTTTTTGTATTATATTTGTATTTAATCTTGTGGAAGTGCAGATCCCCTGTCCTCCACCAGGGGGTGCTGCAGCACCCTCAGCACCCCTACTTCCCAAGGCCCTGCTCCTGTGGGAGTAAAATATCATCAAGTAGATTAGAAACGGGTCACATGTGCGGTTTTCCAATTTTGTGGAATTTTAGGAAACCTCTCGTTTCCCACAGAGCTCCAGAATAATGTGTTAGTCCAAAAACATGCTTAGTTAGTTATTACATTACATTACATTACATTACATTACATTGCATTGAGCTGACGCTTTTATCCGAAGCGACTTCCAATAAGTACAATCGACCAGGAAGACACAACCTTGAAGAAAACAGAATCATATAAGTACATCAGGTTTCATAGAGCCAAACATTTCAAGTGCTACTCAACTGGCTTTAGGTAAGCCAGTCCTTTATTAGTATATAAGTGCTCTGTTAGCAGTTCTTTGTTAGTAATTCTATCGCTCGAAGTGGAGTCGAAAGAGATGAGTTTTCAGTCATTGTTTTAGAATCATGCAGTTACACTGATCACATGCAGACATACATTCACACTCACACTGTCAGGTTGTAAAGTCAAGTTTGGTCAGGTTCGCCCCAGAGTCAGTCATTGACAGTGCCTTCTCAAGTTACACTGTCGGTCAGGGTCAAAGGTCATTTGGTCTCAGTGTTTTTGGCCATGTGTCGTGCTCTGCAGAGACTTTGATATGTCAGCATAGGCCAGTATCCTTTGTCTACAAAAATCTGTCATATATGGAGCGCCATCATTTATTAATTCACGATTACAACTATACTTTTCAAGATATCTCTAACTTTTCATTGGGACAGCTGTTTCCAAAAATGTCACTTCCTTATAGTACTACTACTGCAGTTTATTAACACCTAATCTATATTAAAATGTCTAATAGATCTATTTCAGAAACTTGTGCATATAATTATTATCTTGAGTCAAAACATTATTAGGATCTGTAAAGTTCTGCTATGTATTTCATAACTCATTATATTAATTTAACAAAACAAATAAAGATGTGTCTGATCTCATAGAGTGGTTCCTAAAACTCTCCATTTAAACTGTAGATCAATACTTTAACAAATTAAATCTTTACCAAATTCCCAAATTAATAAAAAGCTCTAAAAGAATAACGTGTTCACATGATGAAAAGATTGAAGAATATTTTCTACTCTGTACTCCTAAGTCCAAAACACCCACTGCTGAAAGTGTAGTGAATATTTCCATCATGTCTCCCCCTTTATCCCACAGTACCCTCAGTGTTTTAGGATTATCTTCTCATTTTACTCTAATAGTTTTTTCTTTACTGCTATTTTTAATTTACCAATGGATTAATTCATGGGTAATAAAACTTTTTATCTTTACTTATTTATCAAGTCAATTCAATTTCTTTAAATGTGGTCCTTTTTATTTGCGTTTGTGAATAAGTGTGTTTATGTGCAAACTCACTCATTCCGGTTCCCTTCCCGTCTCTCTGGTTTATCTCAAGCCGTGACCCCGGCCTCCTCACATTCTGCTCGACCAACTCCTCTGATTCTGACTTCTCCCCCTTTGTCCATCAGCTCTTGAATCCATCAGCTGTAACTATTTTAGGCAGCCATTTGCCCAGTTACATCTGCAGCCCCGATCATGCCACGGTTCTTGTACTGCTTTGCATTTCATCTCCTCCTTTACAGTCTCTCCGCTGCTTTATGGAAGGCGTATTCCGCTCTCATGTCCCACACTTTGCTCTTGTGCCAAATCTCGTGGCTCAGCTTGGAACTGCGTGCCCTGTCAGAGGGACTGATGAGAGTAGATCTCTGCCTGTCAGCATACTGTTTGGTTCTGGCTGACAAAGGTGGAGATGCAATTCTGGATGTAGTCTTGTTGTTGTTGTTGGTTCAGCTCTGGTTCTCTGTCTGTTCGATGGAGAAGGAGGAGTCTCCTGTTGTGTTAGGTCTTTGTTTGCTCAGGTGGGTCGGGTCTTAGTCGTCTGACGCAGAGGGGGAGTCCAGGTCTCGGGACGCATTACCTATAGAAAGTCTAACACACTGAGGTTAAATAAATCCAACCCTTTCCACTCTGTCTTTTTCTAATAATTCTATCTGTCTTGGTGGTTAAATGCCATCTTAACAACAAAATGAACGTCTCCTAATGATATTACAGAACTCCTTTTAAAAATGAGTTCAACCATTTGTAACATATTTACTCTTTCAGTAAACCATTTTCTCCTATAAATTGAAATAATCACATGTTACAAACACCATATATTCCCTGTTTAAATCCCACTGTTACTTAGAACAACAGTAAAAACCAGCAGAGCATACTAACAGATAACAGAAATGTAGTAGGCCTATGTTTATACTTTTTATTATACTCATTACTTTTCGTGAACATTTATTTATATTATCTAAATGCCTTGTCCATGATCCAGACATGCAAATTGTTTGAGTGTAAACATTTGTTTTTCCCTATCTGTTTACACTCTAAAGATTCTTTAATTTACTCATCTCCTGGTGCTTTTTCTAAAAATGACCAATTACTTATTGTTTTGTTTCAGCTTCTGTCAAATCAGTTCTAACTGCCGTGCTATTTCTGGAAAGTGGCAGTGCAGGTACACAATGTGTAAGATGGTGATATGTTCCTGTTTTAACCCGGAGTGCATGTGTAGTGCGTTCCACAACCTCCCAAGGTCCACTCCACACAGGTTCCAATGACTTCCTCTTGTGGACTTTTAATTTTACCCAATCACCTGGTCCAACAGGAGTCTCTGGTGTTTTCTCAGTGGTTTGAATCTGTGTAAACAAAACTTGGAACATATTTGTCAGAGCCGTGACACATGCATCCGCTTCAATTTGACTGATGTTAAACACTGGTTCTCCTCTGTTTTGCGAGGAGCTATATTTTGGTGGATATTGCTGAGTGGCCCAATGTCCCGTAAATCCACATATAAAACACCCATTTTTCTCCCTACTTCTTCTTCTTGAACGATTGTTTCCTCTCCATTGTTCCCTCTGTTGACTCTGAATAGTCTGCAGTTGAGCCTGGCTTTATACTATTATCTTGGAATCTGCCATATTTTTATAAAATTATTAAGTTATCAAAAACGAATTGCTAATTCACTGAAGTACTTTTGTACTCTTGATACAATTTATTCTATGTGTTGTAGTGCCGAGAGAAAGGGAGTTGGAGGCGGTGCAATGAAGGTGCAAAATGGTACTTTACTTCGGAGCAGAAAAGGACATGTTGTCGGGTCGCAGCACGGGAAGACGAGAGAAGCCAGGAGGGCACACAATACATATAGTTAGCAACACATATGTCTGTACGGAAACAATACCCCCAGCCTGTAGTTCCTAGATTGAATTATGTAATACAGTGGTCACCACACAAGCCCCCCCAGAATTCAACCATGGAGACAATCTCCGAGTCGGGGAGGAAGCACCACAGGGGCCGAGGAGGGCGGGGTTGCAGGTGAGGGCCGGGCCATGGAACGGGCCGTCGGAAGGGGGCCGCAGGAGAGGGTAGGGGCCCCAACGAGGGCGAGGGCATCCCCACCGGGGGTGGGGGGCGGGCCGTCAGTAGGCGTCGTGGCGAACGAAGAACTCACCCGCCAGTCGGAGAAAGCTGGGTCGCTGAGCCGCGACGGGCATGAATAACCCGGTGGCCCCAGCAGGAAGGAGCGCTGCCCGGCCGCAGGCGAGGGCACAGCGGCGGCGGGCACGAAGTCCTCGGGCGGAAAGCGCCGTGTCCCCGGGGGGGCAGGAGCAGCATCCCCGGGAGGAAGGAGCCACCCACGGGCCGATGAAGGCATGGGCGACGTCCTAAGCCGCCGTTGAGGTGGTGAAAAGGTGAGAGGGTCCACACGAGGCCGACCAGACATGGTCGAACCTCCTCTCAGGCACCAGAAAAAGCTCAAAAGGGTCGATAGCCGTTAGCACAGGGGTCTCCAACACGTCGATCTACCGGTAGCTCGCGGGCAGCTTTTCAGTAGCTCGCCGCTCGATTATCGATTATAGCGTAGTAACGTTGCTTCTTGATTTTTCGGCCGCGGCCGGACAATAAAGTGTTTTTATTTTAGAATTGTTTCTGTCACACAAATATAAAATTGGTCCGTGACGCAGAGATCAAGGAGCAGATGTGACAGCGGCACAGCGACACCACACACGGAGCAGTCTGCTTTCTCCAGCAACACCAGTCAGTCCAGAACCAACGGCAGAATGACCCCCTCTGAATCAGGCCGTGTCGCTGCGGCTCAGAGACACACAGGGAGGGATTTGTGTTTTTGAAAAACACTCGTTATCGTAATGTCAGGTTTTTGGTGGATTCAATCAAGTCTTGGATTGCAGAGTATGAATGTCCTCTTGCTATTTTCAGTTGATAAATACTTGTGTGAAGTTTGTGAAGGCAGGAGGAAAGCTTCCGCGATCACCGTCTCCTCTCTAGAGATGGGCGAGTCATGATTCATCCGGATCATTAACCCGGATCCTAGTAATGAGCCGGTCGTGACGAGTCTCCCTCTCGATTAACCCGAGTCCTTTGAGTCCTACACCTGATGTGACGTAAAAATTAAAACTATAAATTGCGTCACTCTTTACTCTCTTTATAACGTGTAAAATCACATTACAACGTTGTTGTATCCAGAGATCCAGCAGACTCGTCGCCATGCACGAATCAACAGCAGATTCAGCCCCTCCTCCGGCTCCCGCGAGAGTCCCGTGAGCCGTGAGTGAGCCGTGAGTCCGCAAATCTCTGAGTCTGCTGCGACTCGTCGAGAGGGAGCCGTGGGACTCGCGGGAGCCGTTGGACTCGCGGGAGCCGTGAGTGAGCCGTGAGCCGTGAGTGAGCCGTGAGTCCGCAAATCTCTGAGTCTGCCTGCGACTCGTCGAGGGAGCCGTGGGACTCGCGGGAGCCGTGGGACTCGCGGGAGCCGTGGGACTCGGAGGAGGGGCTGAGTCTGCTGTAGATTCGTGCATGGGGACGAGTCTGCTGGATCTCTGGATCTGCTGCCTGCTATATGTTACGGCTCTGAGTCCTCGTAGGCTACTGGTCTCTCTCGATCATTGACCTGGATTCACGGATCCCGCGATTTTTCCGGCTCTAAATTAAGTTTCAGTGTAGACTTCTAACACAATGTTCATGTTGTGCAACAGTCTCCTGTAATAATATCTGCATTTCCAATAAGGATCTTACTTGGAAACTCGTTTATTTTGAACATGGCACACAAAAAGAAACAAATGATAGAAAATTGCAAAACAGTAATATATAATATAAAATGTAATTATACAATTATTATTATTATTATTATTATTATTATTATTATTATTATTATTATTATTATTAAATGAAAACACAATTGTGCAAAATTAGCTTAAGTACAGGAACATATTAAAATAACTATATACATATAATGCAAAACACTTATTTTTTAAAATGCACACACACACACATGTTTTATTAAAGCAAAAGACACTGTGTAGCGGAGGTTAATGTAACGTTAGTTTAATATGCTGGTTAAATGCAACAACTTTTCGGTTTCACCGGTAGGATTTCTACGGTCTTGGTCATGCTGACTCATATGACTCAAATGACTCAAATGACTCGTATGATCCGGATCTCTTCAATGATTGACTCAGAAGACTCCGAGTCCATAAAATGATCCGGATTTGCCATCTCTACTCCTCTCCGTTCCTCCAAACCCCGCCCCCTCCCTGAAAATAATGAGTGACAGGCTGACAGTGACCCGATAGAAACTTTATTATTCACTTAATCACTGATTGAGATGATGAAGCTAACTTCATCTCATACATTCATGGGATTTATTATGTAACAGTAAGACAGAGAATGTAAGTGTGCACTATTTTTGTTTTTATAATGCTGTTGTAAATACTCCTGTTGTCTGCTGTGTTCAGACTCAAGTCATGTGTGTGATGCCTCATTCAGGACCTTCAGTGTCCTTTTTTTAACAGAAGGCCGTTGCTAGAAGCTGCAGCTAGACTGCAGAAGTATTAGTTTTTTGTTTTTGAGGATGGAAAAATGTCACACACAGATATAGGGAGGCTAGACCTATACAATTGATTTATTATGGTTTATAATTTCATGTCAAGACGAAGAAGAAGAAAATATGGCTGAACTATTCAGTGTCAATCCTGTGGAGATGGAGGTTATAAATCTCCAAAATCATGTTCAGCTGAAGTCTCAGCAAAACTCACAACATTTCTGGAGCCTTGTAGACCCAGAAAACTATAAGAACATTCACCAAGCAGCACTGAACAAGTCTGCTTTATTTGGTTCTGTTCTACAGACCTTTGTGAAGCAGCTTTTTCTGACATGAATGAAATCTAAATACAGAACAAGACCGACTGATGAACATTTAAATGACTATTAGAGTGAACCTAAGTGGGTACACTCCAGCATGCACCTGTATGGTGGACTCCATGCAGCGCCAGTCATCTCACTAACTGTAAAAAAGAGTGAATGCACTTATTTTACATGTGCCATAAGATGCTTGCAAGGTGGTGATTAAGGCGATGTATTTACTATGTGGGTCATAATAATAAGTGAAAACATTGTATTTTTCTCTTGGACATGTATGTGAATGTTCAGTGATGTACTTACTATGTTGTCCATATTAATATGTGAGAAATTGTCGTTTTCTTGGACCTTGATGTGAAGTTAAGATTTTAGATAAGCTTTAGGTATTGCAATTTCACACGTGTACAAAAGTAGCTTAATTCAACTGATGAGTGCTATGTGAATAAATGTAAGCGATGCGATGCAAGTAGCTCTTGGCCACTTTCATTTTTTCAAAGTAGCTCTCAGGTGGAGAAAGGTTGGAGACCCATGCGTTAGCAGCTAGCCGTTAGCTGTTGCCGTTAGCCGCTAGCTGGCAGCCATCGGTAGCTGCTAGCCGTCGTTAGCTATCGTGGTTAGCTGCTAGTTGTTGTTAGCTAGCGTAGCCTGGACGTGCAGGTGCACATCCTGAAGAAACAGCCCCACGAGGTAGAAATCGGGTTCTTCCCTACCCAGCAGGTCGTGCATCGTCTCCCTGTAGTCGGAAGGCTTGCTGTCTTCCAGTGCCGAGACGATGCAGGAATGGCAAGCAACGCCCTCAGCCATTCCGCGGGGCGCACACCGAGCCCCAGTCCGCGTGCCGGTGGCAGCCACGGACGTTTCCAAAAATCTTCGGCATTTCGAGAAAAAACTGAGTTTTTTTGCCGTGTTCGGTACAGTCTCGGATACTTTGCGAGACTATGTCAGGGTCACCAATGTAGTGCCGAGAGAAAGGGAGTCGCAGGCGGTGCAATGAAGGTGCAAAAGGGAACTTTACTTCGGAGCAGAAAAGGACATTGTTGTTGGGTCGCAGCCCGGGAAGACAAGAGAGAAGCCAGGAGGGCACACAATACATATAGTTAGCAACACATTATGTCCGTGCGGAAACAATACCCCCAGCCTGTAGTTCCTAGATTGAATTATGTAATACAGTGGTCACCACAGTGTAATGCTTTAAATATACAAATATGTGTTAAATGTAATAGTTCAACTTCTACAGTTGAACACTAGTGTCGTGTGTGGTTCTAGTTCTGATTGAAATACTATACAATATGTCCAGCAGATGAAGCCAAACCTTAATTTGTCTTTAATCTCTCTTTCTTATGTGCCACACCCTATTGGCCACCAGATGGAAGCACCCGACCAGGAATAAGCTTCACCTCGACCTAGAGAGTCTGACTCCCTTTTTCATTCACATAATTTTTTTCAAACTTTCTCATCAATTTTTTCCTGTTCTTTTACACCAAAACAACATACAAATCTTAGTCTTTTAGCAACCAAATGCTATATTTTCTGTTCAACGCCCCTAAATTGTCCCTGCCACCATTAGCTTTTGGTAATTTGTTATTCTCTATCTATCTCTAGAGTAGACTAATACAGTTTTTTTCAATTGCTGAAACACGTTTTTTGAAAGCATGGCTTATTTTCTCGAAACACATTTCACAAAACCACACACCCGAAGTGCAAAACACCTCATATATCATGCAGAATTAAGCACTGCACCCAAAACTACATGAACACTTAACACGAAAGCGGCTTGTGTTTGCAGGTTCAGGAGATTTAAACGGAAAACAAATATGTGAGGATCAAAAATACATATGTAAAACTTTTTTCTGTATTTGGATTTTATTTACATGTATATGAAACGGAACACATTTGTGTGTGCATTGAAAAACACAAGTGTGGATCCGGAAATACAAGTGTGAATCCTTTTGCGGATCATGAATTACAAGTTTGAACCCTTCTGTGTGCATGTGTGTATTATGAGACTGTTCTGAGCCCATACAGGTCCCATTGCGGGGAGGAGGCGTGCACTACTGGGCGCTGCCTCCTGACCCCCTACAAAAACCGCAACATAAGCGGCTGACTGAAGTGGCAAATCCCTCATGGCAGGACGAAAATGCTGCTGCATACACTTTAACTGTGGAATGAGCAAGCCCTCTGTCCACCAGTAAGTAGGACAGAATAGAGCCCATCGTACAAGATAGGGGCTCTAGACTCCGCTCCTCACACCATCGCTGGAATCCCAACCACTTTGGCCTGTAACAGGCTGTGGTGGATCCAGCTCTAGCTGCCTGGATGGACTGAATAACACTGTCAGACAATCCACCCTGTCTCAGCCTGTCCCTCTCAGGAGCCAAGCCTGGAGAGGTTGGCCCAGAGTGGGTAACGCCCCGATTGCACCTGCTTCTTGAGACATCGCCCCCCAGAACTGAGGAACCGCCCAGGGCTGGCCCACCATCATCTGTGTCACCTCTGAGAACCACGGTGCCCTGCGGCGATCCGGAGCCACTAGGATAACTGACAGACGTTCTCGTCTCACTCTCCCCAGGAGAGGGAGAATGAGACGCAGCGGTGGAAAGCCGTAGAGCAGCTTTCTTGGCCATGGCTCGTGTGCGAACACGTCCACCCCCAAGGGCGGGTCGTCCCGCCGAGCCATGGAAAACCACAGGGCACATTGGCTGTTGCGCCGGCTGGCGAACAGGTCCACCTCTGCTCTCCCGAACTGGGCCCAGATCTGCTTCACCACCTCCGGGTGAAGCACCCACTCGCCTGGCAGGGGGCCACCCCTCGACATGAGGTCGGCCCCCCTGTTCTCCAGTCCCGGGATGTGGAGGGCTCTCAGAGACAACACAATCTCCGAAGCCCATAACCACAGTTTCTCCGCTGTGGTCAACAAGGCGGTGGAGCGGACTCCGCCCTGCCTGTTGATGTACATTGTCGCTCCTCACCAGCACATGTTTGCCCTGTATTAAGGGTTTGAAATGCTGGAGGACCAACACTACTGCCCGTAGCTCTAGATGGTTGCTGTGCCGTGTCTCTGTCAGAGACCAGCGACCACGCTCTCTCTAGGCCGGTCCCCCCCATTCTGTCACGGATGCGTCTGTGAACTCTGTGACGTAGGAGGTCACTCGCCCCAGTGGAGTTCCCCTCCGGAGATGCTCTGGGGACCCCCAGTATCGGAGGTTGCCCCCCACTGAGGGGGGGATGGTTACCAGACGTCGTTTGTGCCTCTTGGGATCCAAACTAAGGCCGGTAAACCACCTCTGCAGGCGGCGCATATGCAGCAACCCCAGCGGCACCATGAAGTGAGCAGCCGCCATGAGACCCAGAGTCTGCATAATGGTCAGTGCTGTCACCGTTGCCCCCTGTCGCAGTCTGCAAACTGCCCGAAGCAAGGATGCCTGTCTGCTCTCTGACAGGGTTGCGCGTAGCCTGCCTGCATCGAGCACCATCCCCAGATACTGCACCTGCTGGTGAGGTATGGGAGTGCTCAGACCCGGCGGCAGACATACATCTCTGGGCGGGCATTTGATTTACCAGGGCGGGCCCACCCCGAAACTGACATATCCCGGGAAATCTGAATTGTCAACGGGGGGGGGGAGGGGGGGGCCTCTTAGACGCTCGAGATTTGTCAACGGGGAGGCGCTCGTGAATTGTTGTTACGGAAACAGAGGGGTTTTAGGTCATAGATTTTAGGTTGCCATAAGGCTGTTGACGGTCTTATTATAGGCTACATCCATTGGTTGGTTTTGTGGCACATTTGTAACGCTGTGCCAACTTGGGCAAGCACGCAGGCAAACTTGAGGAGCGCACACAGGGTGGAGAGGTTGAGCCATGGAGAGAAAGGGAGGGAGAGAGAGAGGGAGAGAGAGAGAGAGAGTGTACAGCGGTCTGCTTGCGCACAGAGCCGGAGTTTGTGAGAGAGCCGGCTTGAGAGTCAATTTCTCTTCAAAATATAATTGATTGCCAGCCTCCCTTGTCCCTGGCTGGCTTGCTAGCTCGTTGGTAACGTAACTGATGTCTTCTAATGTGCCTGCATCTGGCGCTGAGTTGCCATATTCCTTTCATGAACCACTTCCTGATATCCATTGTTGCAGATAAATATAAATGATAATAGCCAAACTAACCTAGCAAGAGTAAACTGACAGGCTGCTGTGCCGCATCTCACTCAAAAACCCACGACTCAACCCAGCGAGAAACCAGTCGCGCAGCCTTTCATTCAGAATTTCATAGCAAAATAAAAAAATGATATTAAACTAATCTTTCAACATAGTTTAAATCAAAAATAAATATTAGGACAAAGCTCTACAAATAACAACAATAAACATAATAAAACAATTAAAATGTTGTATTCAGCCCTGATTAAAACAGCGGGCCCAAATCCTGGATGGGCGGGCCCGGCCCCATGGGGCCTGCCCATGCCGCCGGTTCTGGGAGTGCTCTTCTTCCAATTGACCGCAAAGCCCAACTTGGTTAGGTGTAGGATCAATTGGGCTGTGTGAAACATTGCCCATTCCCTGGACCTGGCCATGACTATGAGGTCGTCCAGATAAAAGAAAACCCTCATGCCATGTTCGCGAAGCGGCTGCAGCGCTATGGCCACACATTTGCTGAACGTGCGTGGGGATAGGGAGTAGCCGAACGGTAGTCTGTTGTACTCATAGGCTATCCCCTGGAAGGCAAAACGCAAATACTTTCTGTGCTCTGGAGCAATTTCGACATGAAAGTAAGCATCCTTCAGGTCGATGGTTGTGAACCAATCGCCCGGCTGCACTAGGTCCAATAACTGTTTTAAAGTTAACATATGGAACTTTGTGCAGACAATGTGCTGATTCAGGATGCGAAGATCCAGAATGGGTCTGAATTCTCCTGACTTCTTGGAAACCAGGAAGTACATGGAGTAAAGCCCCTTTTCTCTGTGCTGAGGGTGCACAACAGACACCGCCTGTTTTTGCACCAGGGCCTGAATCTCTGTTGAAAGGAAACCTATCTCCTCCTGGGATGCTAGATTTGCCTCTCTTATGCCCCTGAATGGAGGAGGGATGCTGCACAACTGGAGTGAGTAACAGTTTCAGTGTCCTGTCCATCCACTTTGTTAACACACAGCTGAGCTTCCATTCCCCATAACACTCTGTTAGGGGACAAGCAATCAGCTGTGGAGCCACAGCTAGAAAGCAGTGGTACTCCCTGGTGACCCACTCCGCCGCCAAACTCTCCATGAAGGAAGTTCGGCCCATGGGGGGTCGACACAGAAAGGGACGATTTTCTACTGAATGTCCCTGAACGCACCGCGACGCACTCTCGTTGGAGCGCGCGCTCCGCCATAATGCAGCCCCCACCCAGACGGTAAAATGCATTGATTGGAGTTTTTACGCTAGGCGCGGTGTGTCTCCTAACAATAACGCCCCTGTACCCGCATAGCGCTTTGATAGCATTTCCTGTGGTTTATCACTCTCACATGCGCATGCCCACTAGCTGCTTCCTTTACTGGAGTTACAACTGGGGCAGCTAGTGGGGAATTGGGACGCTTCCTCCCACCGTTAGTCAGCTCTGGGAGGACGGCGCACCCCACCCAGAAGCCCTCTGCTGAGGTGGAGCCTGCCGGGGTCGGGCAGCCCGTCCCCGCGAATGCCCGTATTGAGCTGGTTCCGCGGGACGAGCCAAGGAGGTAGAGGGAGCAACAGGAGCCGTGGGGGCTCTGTACCGGCGCCTCTCTCTCCTTCTCATCGTAGCGCCGCGCTCCCTCCCCTGAGGAGGAGCCCGAGGAAGAGCCAGCGGCAGCATGCGGCTGAGCTGCACTCTTTCTTCCTCCAGACGACTGAAACACTGTGTGACCGAGGTGATCGATCCAAAGAGCCCCTCCGTGGATACGGGGGCCCCAAGGAGATCATCTCCATCCTTCCTGGACAGCGCGGTGAGTCCCAACCACACGTGACGTGACGCCACTGTGGCCAGGGACATCACGCGTCCAGCAGCGGCGGCTACACCGTGGATCAGATTGTTCATCTGACCAATGCAGCGGTCTGAATAATCGCGGGGGTGTCCTGCTGAGGGGTGATCAGCGAGACACCCAACGCACCGAGATTATTGGCCGCCACCGCCATCTGCATTCTGAGCCGGAATATTTTGTCCAAATATTCCAGGATATCTCGGTCCCGAGGCCTGTGGAAGCAGATGGGCCGCCAGGCTCTCATCAAGCACGCTGGGACACACTGTGTCGGAGCGGCCCTGCACCCTAAGGATTCCCACCATAGCTGCCACTGGAGCCTTCGTCTTGAGTGGCTGCCGCCACGTCACCTCCACACACTGCCATATATCTGGCAACGGGGGCGAAACGAAGGCCGGCTGCGCCGTAGAACCGGGCCGTAGAACCGGGCCGTAGAAGGTGGCAGTGGCGGGGTGAGCGGTAGGCCTAGACGCTCCGCCGCCATGGTCATCACCGCAGGGAAGTCCTGACGCGCAGACCTGTGCGGCGGACCCTCCTGGATGCCGGAAGCACCAGACAACGAGGCGTCCTCGTCGTCTTCCTCCTCGACGAATGGCACCTCCCCGGCGACATCCTGTTCCTCCATTTCCACCACCTCGAGGTCCTGGTCCTCCGCCTCCTCCGGCAAGACATAATACGCCTGAAAGTGCTCCAGACGATGCCGGCGGCTGAGCCGTGGGAGCATACGACAGTCATTGCAGGCCGGAGACTGGGTCAGGCCGTCCGCGGTCACTCAAAACAGAGGTGGTGGGGATCGGCACCTGCGATTAAGCCAGGGCATGTAGGACAAGGCCGGGGCTCAAGGAGTGGTGAGTCCATGATTCAATTATCTTTCTCCTTCTTTTCTCGTTTACGTCTCAGTTGTTTTATCCTGCTCGCTGAAGAGAAAAGGATGACAGTCAGGAGGCGAGGCCGCCTTTTATACGGTGAGCTTGCGCGCGCATTCAGGCTACGTTTATAGATATCTCAGTAGGTGAATGTTTGCATAGTATGGTTGAGAGGTAGTACCTATAGAGTCCAATAGAGGGCGGAGCCTGTGTAAGATATAACACAACAATACTGTTGTTTTTCTCCAAAACAAATCGGTGCAACTTTCCTGCACAACACATAGTTACAGTTGTGTAAACAACAATGATGCCTCTGTCAAATTCAGTAAATGGAAAGGAAAACTTTGAGGAAAAATAAATACACAACATATTTTTACAAAAACAGAGGAAAATAAAGTGCTCAGGCAGCATTTTACCACCAACTGGGTCTGACCACAGCCCCTCATCATCCTGCAGAAGAAGCATCACCTGTAGGCCAGATGGTCAAAACAGCTCCAACCGTTATGCTGCAAATAACTCTTCATCTGACTTCAGTTCATCCTCTCTCTCATCCTCCCTCTACCTCTTCCTCTTGCTGCTATCCATATATACAGGCATGTGTATTTGTTGATTGGTAACATGTGTGTAGCATTTTTAATGGCAGTGTTTTGAAAATGGCAAACAAGTGAATATGTCAGATTTCTGTGTTTGACTTAGGGAACCATGTGCAGTGTTTTGTAAAGTTGAATTGCAAATTGGGTGCAGAGCTGGAAATGTGTTTAGAGTTTTGGAGATTTGAGCTGAGGTTATGCTCTTAATAATATATAATATATAATAATAAATAATTGTGCTTTATGTGAGATTTTAGTGTGTTAGCAACTGAAAAAACTGTAATCTCAGTATTGTATCGTATTTAAAAAACAAATTCAGATCTCTGTGCTTTATTCTTCTGGCACATGAATCCCGCTTGTTTTGTGATATTTTATGAATAGATATCACAAGCTGGACCGATACATTATCCAACATATCAGCTATGGAAGACATGAGGGTAATGAGTTCCACTACAACGACTCCCTGAAGACGCTGTCTGTCTCATACTTTGGTGAGCTTTAAAACGGACATCACATATGGTGCATGGCATTGAGCCTCATGCAGCTATATGCTCATAAATATATTTGTATCTTCTGTTAAAAGACAGGAAAAGACAGTACTGGTGTCACAGGACAATAGAAAAGCATCTCAGAGCAGTATGTAGCTATTCAGAAGCTGAACACATGCAATATGATCCTCTGAGGGTAATTATGATCATAACTAGAATAAAGAGACTACAATACTATTTCTTTAATAATCCAGTTATCTTAATACACCTAAAACATATAATAATATTCATTCAAACTGTTTAAACCCTATTATCATTAAACTTGGTGTGGAGCAAACAGATATACTGCAAATAATTGTATTCTTGTAAAGAAAGGCAAAAATAAGAGGAAGAAGTGTGAATACAAACAAAGATAAGAGGACATTTCTGTCACTTCCTGCTGTGGACCATTGATCATTGTGTCCCCCCCCTTTAGTTCATGACGAGTGGCCCCTCACAGTGGTGCATTACCACTGCAATCCAAACCAGTCCTTCTCTACCATCCGTGAGCAGAGCCTGGGCGCTGAGGGGCCCCTGCAAATCTGGGTGGAGAGCCCCTGTGCCTGTCCAAACGCCTGTGCCATGGGGGATCTGGGTCTGGGCACCATCTTCCTCATCATCCTCTCCATCAGTGCGGCTGCATACTTTATCCTTGGTAATGCTTTGTCTTATAGTCCGATTACATAATGCCAATATAGTATAAGAAACAAGCAAACTCTAAAACAACTCTTCTCCAGTCTACAGACCCAGAGGTAGGAAGTAACTAAGTACATTGACTCAAGTACTTCAGTACAACTTTGAGATACTTATACTGTAATTGAGTATTTCCATTTTTTGCTACTGTGTACTTCTACTCCACTACAGTTCAGAGGTAAATTATGTACTTCTACTCCACTACATGTATTTAATCCCTTCAGCTACTTCACAGATCTGGATGAATGATGTGAAATATAATCAAGTGTTAAAGCAGACTTTAGTTCCACCTGGAGTAAATCCACAAGCTACCCTGCAGTCTACAAAGTCATTCAAAGTAGCTGCACCTTTACCAGCTTTGAGAACACTTTCATGATCAATCATTATAAAACATATCATATATATTATTCTGAAATGGACCAATCTGCACAACGACTACTTTTACTGTCGCTACTTTCACTATATTTTGATGATAATACTTTTCTACTTTCACTTGAGGAACATTTTGAATGCAGGACTTTTACTGTAACAGAGTATTTATACACTCTGGTACTTCTACTTTAACTCAAGTACCAGATCTGAGTACTCCCCCCTGTCCCCCCCTGTCCCACAGGCTCCTGTGCTCTGAGGCCTCTCCGCAGCAGCAGTGGGGTGCAGATGTCTCCGGAGCACAGTGTGTGGTGCATGCTGTGCTACCTGTGCACTGAGAGCAGGCCGCCCCCCCGACCCTACACACACCTGCCACAGTGAGCAGGCAGCTGCAGGGGGGGGGGGGGGAGGCTGGAACACTGCAGTACGTCTCTGCAGGTCATGTGATTAATATGTCTAAAACATTATTTTGTACTCATAGACCTTTAAAGACAAAATACTTATTTAAAATGTCTTATTTAGATACACTTATAAGAAAACATACTTTCCACAAATACTTTAAACAATTGATGATCAATTTTTTGTAGACAATTGTTTCACTGTAGTGCAAAAGTGAATACATTAGGTTTATAGCACATTAAAGCATTTCATGTATTCCCAAATGTAGTATAGAACACATCCAAACTGTGCAAAGGCTGCAGTTAAAAACTAGTCAACAAGAGTTAGTTTTTCTCTACTTACAAATGTTTAGAAGGAACAACCGTACCGGTCATGAGGCCTTGGGGAGTTTTTTATGGATCCAATTTGATTTGCCTGGCTTGGTATAGAAGACTAATACAGTTAATATATTTTATTCCAGCTTTTCAGGTATGACATATGTGACTGTATTAAAACCTTTTTACGAAGAAAACTTTATGGATAGATCATTACCAACCCAGTAACCCCAGGAGAACTGCGCACCTGAGCAGCTGAGGCCCTCTGGGCGGGACCCCATGCAGCCTGCGTGATTGGCCTGTAGGGAGGGGAGGCCCTGGAACCACGGCAGACAGTCCAAAACTGGATTTGAACGGGTCCCATAATAAGAAGTGGCCAGTATTAAACTGTGTACATCCCTGGAGGTTTAGGGGATAGGAACACTCAAAATAAATGGGTGAAAATTGCTTGTGCCCATAATGGGCAGCATTACCCACATGCCAGCTAAGGTCAGAAGAGCTTTATTTAACAGCTGGTCTTATGTCTGTGACCCTTCCTGTTGTTAATTGATAAGCCTGAAACATGCACTTGTCAAGGTTCAGAGGCACATTTTGCAAATATGGCAGTAGCCATCGATCATCTTAAGATAAGATATACTTTATTGATCCCAAGTTGGAAACATTTGCGTTACATCAGCATGTGTAACAGTTGTAAATATGCAGTGGTGTTTACGACACACACACACCTGAGGAGCGGTGATGGTGGGATCTCCTGGGAAGTGGTCTCCTCTGCTGAAGTCCTGCAGGAGCACAAAAACATAACCAGCAGATCTGTAGGAGGCCTTTACACTCTGCTAACTTCTGACTCCTAGAGGACTCTCCGCACTTCCAGTCTTTCCTGAATATAACATGGACCTGTACAAATATGGCCACTTTCTGGTTAAAACTGCCATTTTTGATCCTGAAAATGTCAGAAATTGACTCAGTATCCCGAATAAGCCTCAAAACCACACACAATGTTCCAAATCTGCCACCTCATTTTTGAACTATTGTCCCCAGGATATAATGCCATTAATACTAATTTACGCAACTTGTGTTATTTTTGCAGTTTCTATGAGCTTTATCAGAGCTTTTTAATGACATCATCTTTCTAAAAAAGCGGCTGGATACTGCTTGACACATTTTGAACATACAAATATAAAGTAGTGCAGCTTTAACAGACTGAATGACTTCTAAAGTGTTTTGGGTTTACTAATAGCCCTGTGTCTTCCTCCACTTACATGATGTTTCAGAACATCTTGGAACTTCTCTGGCCTGTTTGTTGCATGGAGTGATTCCATGGATATAACAGATCCCATTTAGACCCAGTGGGCATGCCCTTACATGCACCCCAGTTATTGTAATTGCTTGGGAAAATATGTTTTGTCTCCCCACCCTCCGACTGACATCACTTCTGAGACCAGCCTTGGAGCTCTGTTCCAGATTTTGGAAAGGAGGGTGAAAACCGAAGGTGTGACGCGGAAGATATGATCCGAGGAGCAGCTGGTGGAAATGATGCAGATGGCTGCCCTCCTATGACTCAAACCCCACCACTAAGAACTCCTACCTCATGAGTAATGGCTCCTCTCTCTCAGCGTTCTGCTCCTCATCATCACAGAGGGATGAAGGCAGATGGAGCTCTGAAACCATGGCAGCGCGGGGATGTCCGTGACGAGCCTGCCTCTCGTTGCAGGGCATTGTGGGACATTCTGGGAGGAGATGCAGATGTCATGTTCAGCCTGCCAACAATCCAAACAACAACAACTGTATCACCAGAGGATATCCAACAGGCAATTACCCTAACTGTACCAAAAACACTGCCGTCAGTACAAATAACACAGCAAGAATGGAAAAAAGAACAACTTTCATGTCAATTGGCAATGAAATTTGATTATTTGTTTGTGTCACCAGAAATAAGTACAGCTGCTCCTGCACAAATTCAGAGAAAGAATTCCTGTAGGCATATTGTCTGGATATGATTATGGAGATCTGCAGGCAGATGGAAGCTATTGTGTGAGTGTGTATGTGTGTGCTGATCAAAAAGGCCTCTCGAGTGTTTAGCAGTGTGAGTACACAGCAGCTTTGTATCCCCCATTATCCATTTAAGCAACACATAGTTAGACCACAGAGGATGATACTGTCGATTTAAAAAATAATCAATTAAATGTGGTTTTGGTTTGATTGACTGTAGTATTTATCAATACTACTAAACTGCTTGTCTGTAAGATACCCTTACATATATATATATATATATATAAAAGAGTGTTGGATCAGAATCTTCTCAAGCTCAGATTCATTTGTTATCCCCGTCTAAATGGACTCCTGTGGAACTATGCAAGTCAGAGTAAAATGTCAACAACTGATTACTTTGGTTTATAAATATTCTGACAGATTTTCAGTAACCCTTATTGCTCAAAATTACAGCATGTCCTCCAGCAGTGATAACACATTGATTTTGAATTAACAGCGTTGGATTGCAAGTTAGAGGAAGTTCCTCTAACAACATGGGAAAGGTGTGGATCAGACAGACACATGTCAGCAGCACACTGTGTCAGGACAGTAAGGCCGAACATACATACATTACATTATACTAAACATAATAAAGGAGGGTGGGCATTTCCTCCACATGCCCGCTAAGGATACATGAAAACAGGAACACTTTCTGTGACACCTGTAAAGAAATCTAAAAAGACTTATGATGTGTTACAATCTGCTTATAGCTGTATATTCACCATCACTCAGAATGCTTCATAGCAACAATCACAATCCATTATAACAATTTTATAGTCACTTATAAGGCAACATATCATGAAACTTTATAATTGCTGTTCACTGATTAAGGTGTTATTTATCACATTATAAAGCACTATAACATTGTTCATAATGCATTATGAAAAATATAATGTACTACATCTATTAAAAATCACTTCGTTGGAAAAAACAAAAAGTCCTTGAGACAAAGACATTCTGTCCCTGTAAGGTTTCAGCGTTAGAGTGGGAGCTTATTGTGTTGTGTTATTCTGGTGATCTTACGTTTTATTTTGATGTTGGCTCTGTCCTCTCGTTACAGGTGTCATCACTTCCTGTAGTGGTGTGTCACTGCCAGCTTGATGGTGATCTCCTGGTCTGGATTGTTTACACCTGTGCCTCATTAACTATGTTGTATATGTAGCCCTGTTCTCCTGTTGTCCTTTGTCGGTTCGTCTTTGTCTATGAACCAAGTCCATGTCTGTACTTCCTCGGCTACCATTGAGCTTACCATTAGTTGAACCTAGCGAACTGTTGAGTATCCTAGTAGATCCTAAAAAACCTTTTGTACAAATAAAAGGCATTCTTGGAAATCAAGAACGAATCGTGCATCTGAGTCTTTGTGAGTCCTTCGTGTCAGAACGAACCGACCATACAAGATGGACTCAGCCGATTCCACCGTGGTCAAGACGGCCTTGCAGGTGCAAGGAACACGCCTGCATCAACAGGCGGAACAGATGGCAACTATGAATCAGGGGATTCAGGACTTACATGCCCGTCAGCACAACTTCCAGGCAACAGTGACAACAGAAATAAATCACCTGGCGGAGAAAATGCGGGACTTACTTACGCATCTCGAGACACGACCTGCGGTTCCTGCGGCAGAGTTTTCCGGTCCAGCGGAGGTCAGGGTTGCGGAGATCCCCGTTCAAATACCCATGCCATCGTCTTCACTCCGCCTCGCTTCACCGGAGAAGTTCTCCGGGGATTCTGGAAACTGTCGTCCCTTCTTGATACAGTGCGATCTCCATTTCAAGTATCAGCCCGCAGCATTTCCCACAGAACAAGCTAAGGTAGCGTTCATAGTGTCTCACATGACGGGAAGAGCGGGAGCCTGGGCAACAGCAGAATGGGCCCGAGACTCGCCGGTTTGCCAGTCGTTAAGGTTTTTTATGGAGTCTATGAAAAACATTTTTGACCGAACAGCACCCGGGAGAGAGTCAGCAAGAGCCCTGGTGAACATCAGACAACGGCAGAGGAGAGTGGCGGATTACGCGATCGAATTCCGGACCCTGGCAGCGGAGAGTGGATGGAACTCAGCGGCTCTTTTCGATGCGTTCCTGCAAGGATTAGCGGATCCCATAAAGGATCAGTTAGCTCCATTGGAGCTGCCTGTAGAATTGGACTCGCTCATCGCCATGGCTATCCGGGTGGATCAACGTCTAGCAGAGAGACTTCGGGAGAAAGCAGCTTCCACTCCTCGGTTCGGACGGGAGTTACAGAGGGAACACTATGGTTGGCGGAGTAATACCCGGACTTCGTCTCCAGAGCGACCAGCGCCCCCTAGCACCGCGGAGGAACCGATGCAGCTCGGGAGAGCCAAACTCACCTCGGAGGAGCGTCAGCGCCACCTACGGGAGCGGCAGTGTTTCTACTGCGGCCAGCAGGGTCATGTTCTGGCAGCCTGTCCGGCAAAAGATCAGGCTCATCAGCGGGAAGAGGGACGCTGGTGAGCCGAGTGACTTCTTTCGACCCTTCCTCGAGAAGACTGACTCAGGTACAAATAAAACTGAATGATAAGACTGTAACTCAGGATGCATTAATTGATTCTGGGGCTGATGAGAGCTTGTTAGACTGGGAGCTGGCTAAAGAGTTGAACTTTAACATTGTCCTTTTAGATCAGCCATTAGAGGCTAGCGCGTTGGATGGCCGCCTTTTATGTACAGTCACTCATCGCACGGAACCCATAGAAATGATCATAGATCAGGAGCACCGTGAACACATTAGCTTTCATTTATTTAACTCAGCTCAACAGCCTCTCATTTTGGGGTACCCTTGGCTTGTTAAACATAACCCTCACATGGACTGGCTTACAGGAAGGGTTAAGGGGTGGGGAAATGAGTGTTCTCGTTCATGTTTAGCCTCTCATACAGTTTTGAGTGGACCGCACAGAGCTGGGAACTTTAAACAGGCGTCAGATAGGGACAGTGTCACTCCTTCTAAACAATCTGACTTTCCTGACCTGTCCAAAGTGCCAGAGTGTTACAGTGACATTAAAGAGGTGTTTAACAAGACACGAGCTACTTCCTTTCCTCCCCATAGACCGTATGATTGCCCCATAGAACTTCTCTCGGGCTCTACTATCCCCAAAGGACGGTTGTATTCTCTCTCTGGTCCTGAAAGGGAGGCCATGAAAGAGTATATTGGAGCATCACTCAAAGCTGGCTTGATTCGGCCATCATCATCCCCAGCAGCAGCGGGGTTTTTTTTTGTAGGGAAAAAGGACGGTTCATTAAGGCCCTGTATTGACTACAGTCCACTTAATCAGATCACCGTTAAGAACAGATACCCCCTTCCACTCATCTCTACGGCATTCGAACTGTTACAGGGAGCCAAGGTATTTACCAAGTTGGATTTAAGGAATGCATATCATCTTGTGCGCATTCGGGAGGGGGATGAGTGGAAAACAGGGTTCAATACACCTACGGGACATTACGAATATTTGGTGATGCCTTTTGGACTTTGTAATGCACCTGCTGTTTTCCAAGCTCTCATTAATGATGTGTTAAGAGATTTCCTGAATGTTTTCTGTTTTGTGTATCTCGATGATATCCTCATTTTTTCTCCAGATACGAAGACTCATGTTAACCATGTTCACCTTGTTCTTCAGAGACTTTTGGATAACCATTTGTTTGTAAAGGCCGAAAAATGCGAGTTTCATGTGAATTCTGTGGCATTTTTGGGTTTTGTGATTTCCCCGAACAAGGTGGAAATGGACCCAGCTAAGGTCAGTGACGTGGCGAATTGGCCCACGCCAGACTCTAGAAAGAAGGTTCAGCAATTCTTGGGGTTTGCTCATTTTTACAGACGGTTCATACGCAGTTTCAGTGCTATTGCCTCTCCTCTCCATGTCCTTACCTCTCCCCATGTTCAGTTTGTGTGGAATCCACAGGCAGAAAAGTCTTTCCTGGAACTGAAGAGGAGGTTCACCACAGCTCCCATCCTGACTGTACCCGATCGCCACCGACAGTTTGTGGTGGAAGTGGACGCCTCCAACGACGGCGTTGGAGCTATACTGTCCCAGAGGTCAGCGGGGGACAACAAACTTCATCCATGTGCATATCTCTCCCGTAAGCTATCTTCGGCGGAGAGGAATTACGACGTGGGAAATCGGGAACTGTTGGCGGTGAAGATTGCTTTGGAGGAGTGGCGGCACTGGTTGGAGGGAGCGGAGCAGGATTTCCTGGTCTGGACAGATCATAAGAACCTGCAATACATTAGGAAGGTCAAACGTCTGAACTCTAGGCAGGCCAGGTGGGCGTTGTTCTTTAATCGTTTTAGGTTCACTCTGTCATATCGTCCTGGCTCGCAGAATGGAAAGCCTGATGCACTCTCCAGAATATATGATCCTGAGCCAGTCCCCAAGAGTCCAGACCCCATTCTACGGCCTGACCGAGTGATAGGGAGGGTGACCTGGCCCATTGAAGCCAAGGTCAAACAGACAAACATTGGAAATCCTGTCCCAAGAGGATGCCCTCAGAATCGCTTGTTTGTGCCGGAGCAACTTCGATCTCAAGTTGTTCATTGGGCCCATACGTCTGTACTTACCTGTCATCCTGGAAATAAAAGGACCCTTTTCATGGTGAGACACAGATTCTGGTGGCCGGGGATGTGGAAGGATGTTGCAGAATATGTAGCAGCATGCCCTGTGTGCGCCAGGAACAAAACTTCACGGCAAGCTGCGGCAGGTCTTCTCCAACCTCTGCCCATTCCCAACAGACCATGGTCTCACATTGCATTGGATTTTGTGACGGGATTACCAACATCGGCAGGTAATACCACTATACTCACTGTGGTGGATCGTTTTTCTAAAATGGCACACTTTGTCGCCATGCCCAAATTACCTAATGCCAAAGAAACAGCAGAGGCCATGTTGGCCCATGTGTTTAGGATCCATGGTTTTCCCAGTGATGTCGTTTCAGACCGAGGCCCACAGTTCGTGTCACGTTTTTGGAAGGAGTTCTGTCACCTAATCCAAGCCACTGTTAGTCTGACCTCCGGATACCACCCACAGTCGAATGGACAAGCGGAGAGGATGAATCAGGATTTGGAGACCTGTCTGAGATGTCTAGCGTCCGAGAAACCCACCACCTGGAGTAAGAGTCTGATTTGGGTAGAGTATGCACACAACACGTTACCCACATCAGCCACTGGTATCTCCCCGTTTCAATGTGTCCATGGGTACCAACCTCCATTGTTTCCGGAGCTCGAGAAAGAGGTCACTGTGCCATCAGCCCATGCTCTGGTTCGACGCTGCCGTCGGGTCTGGGCGGGAGTTCGCCATATGTTGCAGAGGAGTGCAGCTCGCATGAAAGAGTTGGCTGACCGGAAACGACGTCCAGCCCCCAAGTACCAGGCCGGACAACAAGTGTGGCTATCCACTAAGGATCTTCCTCTCCATGTCGCCTCCAGGAAGCTGGCTCCCCGGTTCGTTGGTCCTTTTCCCATAGCCAAAGTGATTAACCCTGTTGCTGTCCGTTTATGTCTGCCAAGATCCATCAAGGTCCACCCCACGTTCCATGTCAGTAAGGTGAAACCGGTCAAAGTGAGCAGACTGGTCCCCGCCTCCACGCCCCCTCCACCTCCCCGGATTGTCGACGGAGGTCAAGTGTACACTGTGGACAAAATACTGTCTGAAAGGAAGAGGGGCCGAGGTAGACAGTTCCTGGTCGACTGGGTAGGATATGGATTAGAGGAGAGGTGTTGGATCCCAGGCAGCTTCATTGTGGACAAAACGCTGATATCTGACTTCGATAGAGAACAGTCTCAGGCTTCAGGGACGTCAGGAGCCGTCCGTAAGAGGGGGGGTACTGTAAGGTTTCAGCGTTAGAGTGGGAGCTTATTGTGTTGTGTTATTCTGGTGATCTTACGTTTTATTTTGATGTTGGCTCTGTCCTCTCGTTACAGGTGTCATCACTTCCTGTAGTGGTGTGTCACTGCCAGCTTGATGGTGATCTCCTGGTCTGGATTGTTTACACCTGTGCCTCATTAACTATGTTGTATATGTAGCCCTGTTCTCCTGTTGTCCTTTGTCGGTTCGTCTTTGTCTATGAACCAAGTCCATGTCTGTACTTCCTCGGCTACCATTGAGCATACCATTAGTTGAACCTAGCGAACTGTTGAGTATCCTAGTAGATCCTAAAAACCGTGTCTTACCATTAGTTGAACCTAGCGAACTGTTGAGTATCCTAGTAGATCCTAAAAACCTTGTCTTACCATTAGTTGAACCTAGCGAACTGTTGAGTATCCTAGTAGATCCTAAAAAACCTTTTGTACAAATAAAAGGCATTCTTGGAAATCAAGAACGAATCGTGCATCTGAGTCTTTGTGAGTCCTTCGTGTCAGTCCCGGTAACCTGCGATACACTCTGGTGGCTATCATTAGCAGCTAATATGAAATCTCCGTTTTTGACATAAAAATAGAATGATGGATTATCAATAATTTTTTCAAAGTGACAGACACATTGGATTAACCATTGGATTAACCTTCAGCCGCGTTTTTCTCGTTTTAATGCCATTGAACACGACTTTTGATCAGAACAACAGCTAATGTGAGACGATCTCTCGTGAATGCTCCGTAAAGCTACGTGTTGTGATGTCTGTGTTTGCTTCCCCTGTCGCGAGTTCTGATCGCTCAGTGATGATCCTAATACCTATACAATATGTGGAATCTCAGCTTTAATCTGATATATTGTATGTGCAGTTACAATAAGTAATAAGGGTATTTCTACCTTGAGTTCTGTGCTAAGTGCGTTAGCATTTTTTTGCTCAGGGCTCATTTAGACGCTTCTTGTGAGACTTGTGTTTTGTTTTGGTAAAAATGGTTCGTATTGTCAGTTCGCTGAGTTTCTTCCCGTTAAATGGGTATGACATATTGATAGGTTTTTAAATATTAAGAAGCCCTGAGACACAGTGTCGTGAAAAAACTACCCGCAGGACCCGGATTAGGGTCCTGCGGGTTTAACAGGTTAAGAAAAGTGTCTATATTGCACATTGTTGTTTATTGCACACAATCTCAACAGTACAATATTATAGGTAGACGTACTGAATGAATTCTCTTCATGGTTTATATTTTGACTACTTTAATTTTTCTTTATTTTAATTTAAATACATTTATTTTTTAATGCGGTTGGTGGACACCTGATTTATTTAACCTGTTAAGCCCCGAGCCTGTTTTTCAGGTCTCAGGCTCAAAAATGACATTCCCAGAACAAGTGACTATATCTTCACTTCTAAAAGGGGTACATTAATAATCGTTTTTCTCAAAGCAATGATAAACCTGTGAGTTGGATGTAGAAAAGTCAAAATCAATATAGATGTTTTTATTTTAAAGTAAATTCAGATTGAACATAGTAAAAAACTGTAAATGATAGTGTCCGTCCAAAAAAAAAACATTACTTACAGTGAAAACTACCCTTGAATGACGGGATAGTAGACTAAAAGCTTTAGGAATCCAAAGTACAACATATAATAAGTACCCTGTATCAAGATTGATGGAAAACAAGTGAAAATTGACCTTTTTAGAGAGATTTAGCAAATAAAACCCACTTCTGGGGTCATTTGGGTGCATTTGACCTATCTCTGTCCCCCCTTGGGCGATTTTGATGATTGAGATATCTTTTTAACTGTTAGAGCCAATGGAATCGAGGGGAAGTTCCACATACACACACGTTACCCAGCGCCATATAGATAGAAGAGTTACGACATCTGGACCTGTTTTTTTACAGCAATGGCGGATCGTGGAGCCCTCAATAGTTCCCCGGAAGTTAGCTTGCCGCTGACTTGCAGGGCTATCTGCGGCTAGCAGCACAGTAGAGTTGCAGCATAATAGACCGTTCGTGATGGACTGTTAAAGGTAAGAAGACGTTTAAAGATTTATATTGCGGATATTATCAGCACATCTGAGTCAAATTAACTACACATGTGTATTAAAGGATGTTAGTGGATTATCCCTAAATCAGTATATTTAGGGAATGTTTACAGACAACAGATTAGGCTAGAATTCCAGATAAAGTTAGCAACACACGTTAACCACGGACAGCCTATTAATCCATTCTTCTAATGTTACACACGCGTGTGATTGTAGTGGGTGGCGGTGGTGAAATGAGGATATCCATCTTGGAGTTCAAGCTAGTATATTATAGTTAACGTTACACAATAATAAGGAAGACAGCTATTTTTGTGATACATCGCTATTGATATGGATTTAGAGTGCATATTTGAGACTTCTTAACAGTAAACAAAAACATAACTTATGGGTGAGTGTTTTTAGCAGAGCCATATAATGATTCTGTTGATTATTACCTGTCTGTATTATGTTGCAGCTCAGCTGATTTTGGATTGATGGCAAAGGGAGAGGTGAAAACACAAGGTACATTTAAAATAGGTCAGCAATTTCCCATCCTATAGGTTGCTAGATGTATCTAACCCTTTCTCCTGTCTTTGTCTCCCTCTTTCAGCACAAGAACCCCAGGGGGATTCAATGGAGCCTGAAGACCTGCGATGAGACCCTCACCCTGCACCTGAGTCTCAACTCCCAGAGTTTTGCAAGCCTCTCCCTGTTCCTTATTTTTATTAAACAGACGTTAAGCTTCCCAATGGTGTGGTCTTCGTTTTGTGAAAAATATGATTACCTCACATATGTTGTTGCTGTTGTTGTCTTTTGTGATAGTTAAATTGCTCCTGCTGACTTGAGCCAGCCATTCTTTCCTCCTCTCTGTGTCAGTGGGGAAACCTTACATTCGTACTCCTTTCTCTGAGCGATTGGAGCATCCCTCGGCATCACAGCAAACCATGGGGGAGACTATATGCCAGGACAACACGGAGGAAAAGGCTCAGACAAACTGCATGACATGCTATTCGATGTTTATTGAATTTCATTTATTTACAATGGATGTTCCTAAAACAACACATTTAACATCATCATCATGCTGCTGCTGCTGCTAGCCCTTTGACTTATTGTGCTGTCAGTTGACCATCATTGATAGGCACCTGTGGGTCTCCTGTCCTTTCTGAAAGTCATAAAGATTACATTAGTCATTTAAATTACTTATGTCCTCAATTACCATGGGATTACTGAAACCACCTTGAATGAAAGAAATGGTAGAAATTAATCTAATCTGAATTTTGAAACCTTCCTTCCATTCTTTGAGAAATCTTAGTCCATTATGTGGAGGAAGGTCTCCTCTTCAACTGAAGGTGGAAGTTTTTTGTCATTGTCCAAAGACTGAGAGAAGATCATTATCCACAGAAACTCTTACTTAGAAACCGAATGGCACGTGGGAATAAATTAGGCTTTGTGACTCTGGACTGCAAAAGCATAAAAGGCCCCTGGTGGCCCTTTTTTCTCTCCTTTGGCTCTGCTGTCATGGGCGGTGGTAGAGGTTGGCTGGATAACTTATTATATGGATACATTGCTCTCAGTTCTGCTAGTACTTTATGCTCACTTACTGCTTCCTTGAAGGTTGTCCTGAAGCTCAGCAGTGTTCCAAAACCTCTTTGTGTGGTGACTAGGGCAGAACCTGAATTGTTTGTATGCCACAAGGTAAGCCATTTTTAACCTCCATTTAACCATTGCTTTTAGGTTCACCTGCTGCTGTTTTGTTTTTGCCATTTGATCCTTTTTGTTTAACTTGTTTCAGTGGTTTCTGTTGCTTTTAGTGGAGCTGAGTGTTGGTCATTGGGGGGTCACCCTCACTGATTTTCAGTCTGGCTTTAGAACATATCATAGCACAGAGACAGCTCTGGTTAAAGTCACAAATGACATTCTAATAGCCTCAGACAAGGGACTTGTCTCTATTCTTGTTTTGCTCGATCTCAGTGCTGCATTTGATACTATCGACCATGATATCTTATTGCAAAGACTAGAGCACTTAGTTGGCATACAGGGAACTGCTTTAGGCTGGTTTAGGTCCTATCTATCTGAACGCTCTCAGTTTGTACGTGTCAACGATGAATCTTCCACGCAAACCAAAGTTAGCCATGGAGTGCCACAGGGCTCAGTGCTCGGACCTATTTTGTTCACATTATATATGCTTCCGTTAGGCAATATTATAAGGAATCATTCTGTAAATGTTCATTGTTATGCGGATGATACTCAACTATATTTATCAATCAAGCCTGATGAAATTAATCATCAAAATAAAATTCAAGACTGCCTCAAGGACTTAAAAACGTGGATGACCTTAAACTTTTTGATGTTAAACACGACCAAAAGTTATTGTACTTGGCCCGAAGAATCTACGAAACAAATTATCTAAAGATATACTAACTATGGATGGCATTAATTTGGCCTCCAGTGAGACTGTAAGGAATCTTGGTGTTATATTTGATCAGGATTTATCCTTTAACGCCCACATAAAATCAATTTCAAGGACCGCCTACTTCCATCTACGTAACATTGCAAAAATCAGGCATATCTTGCCTCAAAACGATGCAGAGAAACTAGTCCATGCATTTGTTACTTCAAGGCTGGATTATTGTAACTCTATAATATCAGGGTGTACCAAGAGGTCAGTTATGTTGCTTCAGCTGATTCAAAATGCTGCAGCTCGTGTACTAACCAGAGTTAGGAAAAGGGACCACATTACTCCTGTTCTGGCTGCCTTACACTGGCTCCCTATAGAACACAGGATAGAATTTAAAATTCTTCTTCTCACCTACAAAGCCCTTATTGGGCAGACGCCATCTTACCTTATAGAACTCATTATACCCTACTGTCCTACTAGGGCATTGCGTTCCAAGAATGCAGGGTTGTTGGTTGTTCCTAGAGTCTCTAAAAGTACAATGGGAGCCAGAGCCTTTTCTTATCAAGCTCCACATTTGTGGAATCAGCTTCCAGTTTGTGTTCGGGCGGCAGACACCCTATCCGTTTTTAAGAGTGCGCTTAAGACCTTCCTTTTTGATAAAGCTTATAGTTAGGGCTGATTAGATTCAGCCCCTAGTTTTGCTGATATAGGCTTAGTTTGTCGGGGGACATCTTACTTCTTCCTTCTCTCTGTCTATACCTGTGTACTCTCATGTTCCGATTAACCCAGCTTCCCCAAATTTCTTTCTTTTTGGTGTCTATATACGCCGGGATCCGGAGTCATGGATGATCCTGTTGCTGCGGTCCTGTGTCCTGGATCGCGAGCCCTGGATCTTGAGTCGTGGCTGTGGTCTTGGATCATAAGTCCTGGATGGATATCCTCATGGATTCATCTTCCTATTATACACACATGCATTTCCAAACATTTGGACTACCTATGTTGCAAATGTTTTATCTTTTCAATTTACACACGGCATCCAGGGGCGCCGTAAGGGGGTGAAAAGTTAGGACGATTCTAAGGGCCCGTGACTGACAGGGGCCCCAAATATTTTTAGAACATTAAGAAAAAAATTTTAAGTAACCTTTCATCAATCATCAATAATTAACATTAATATAACGTCATATTGATAATGTACTCACTAAACTTACGATTCATTTAACTTATTTTCTTCCAAAAGTTAATTATCCAAAGCATTGAACACCCCCATCTATTTACATGTAATGGTTTGGTCCTGCCTCCAAACGCTGCACCGCACTTTCTAGCAGCAAGTGAGAGTAGTAAGTAAGAGCATGTGAGGAGGGATGCTAGTACCTACGTGTGAACCATGTCTCAACGACTCAAAGTCAGGCTTTCAAGAAAGAAAAGAAAGGAGAGAAAGACAAGAGAGAGGGACTAAAGGGCGACAGTATGTCCAGTGGCGACTGGTCATTAGGGGCAGGTGGGGCACAGCCCCACCTAGTGTCAGCAGAAAGAATTAAAAATAATGATTACAAAAAAATGCAAAAAATAAATTAAAAAATATATTAAATATATTTTAAGATCATGTTTAATCATCTGATTCGTCTGTACATTGCTGTTTTAGTCTGTGTTCTTCTAATTAGTGTCTACAGTGTGTGCCTTTTGAGCTGTTTAGAGCCATGTGGGACAAAACCCGATCCTGCCCCTCCCTCTTACTGTCTAAGTCAATGGTGACTGTAAATACTACACTGTGCATGCTCAGAATATTTTCCTATTTAATGTGTGTGGCAAAAAAATAATGACCATCGGGGCAACGCTGGCATAATATGATGTGGCCTGCTGACATGGCCTCTAATAAACACACAGGACTAAAATAATACGTGTTTAATTCATCCCAGATTCGGTGACTGCAGGCCAAATCCATTAATGTGGCATATACTCACATATAACATATACTCACATATAACATATACTCACAAACTCACAAAAACTCACCTCTTCAATCTGGCTTTTGTATTATTTGACTTTAAATATATATTTATTTGTTGTTCCTTTCTTTTCTCTTAACTATATCTGTAAAGCGTCTTTGAGCACCTGTAAAAGCGCTAACAAATTAAATCTATTATTATTATTATTATTATTATAGAGCTGCCTTCCCCACCATACGTCATCTCACATAATTCAGAGCTGATTGGCTGTATGTACGTGTGCCGCGAAAAGTGTGGTGTGTGAAGAGGAGACGAGAGAGCTGCAGTGACGCGTCCTAAAACCCGGAAGTAAGCTGCGCATGGCTTCCCTCGACAAAAAAGCAATGAGATTTCTCCATAGGATTTTAGAAAATAGCACCAAATAAGATCTGTGGGAAACAAACCTGTTAGATAAATGCACGTTTTGTTCAGCCGGATAATATCCACATGTCTACCCTACTTTTATAATTTTCGAATCATAAATCTATCGATTAGATTAGATTTATGATAGACTTTTGAAACTACAAGAACATAAGGAGGACTTTTACAAAAAAGTAATAGAGATTTTTGTCCAGACGGATAGGCAAATGGACTTCATCTTCAAGTCAAGATAAGACTGCAATTTGATTGAAAATGGGATCTTACTAAGAGAGAACAATTCAATATTTAAATGATAAAAAATTACATTTTTTGGGTATCCTTCTGTTGAACTGTCTGTTTAAAATTAATTGAAGCATCAGACAAAAAAAGCTTTTGAAAATAATATTATATTTTGATTTAGGTCAAAATATAATATTTGTAAACCTGAAGAGTCAGTGCCAGTGCCTCACCAGCCATGAACCTCAATGCAGAAGCTTATAGACATCTACGTTTTTTGTGCCCCACCACTTTTGTACATATAAAAATGCCACTGAGTATGTCACCCAGTTTTTCAAAAGAAAAGGTGGGTGTGGTCCATGAGTGGTGGAAATTAGTCTGTTAGCTAAGCTTAGTCCATTGTAAATAATAATTGTAATGTTTTGCTGACATTAAGTACTGTTAATATCTTCACAGTACTAAATCAGTTGTCCCTCCCCCTGGTGCCAGGACCAACAGATCCATCTTTAGGCTCAGCAGCCCTGTCCCCCCATAAGGCTTTGCAGTCTTGCCATGCTGTCCATTGAAAGCCAGTTGGCTAGAAAGCTGGACTTCAAGGACTTGATCAGTGACTTTGCCTGTAAGAAGGCTAGGCGCTGGGCTCTTGGTGAGTAAGGCTGAGCCAGGGCTCGTAATAACTGTTAAAGGGCAAGGCTATGGTAACGATATTGGATCACTACACAGAAGATGCATGATGAGAAAAAGACTGAGAACAGGTGATAGGCTCTGATTTAGCACCACCATCAGGCCTTTTCACTCCCATTTCCGTTTTGTTGTCCGTTTACACTTTAATACCCGCTTATTTTGTAGTTGGTATGTATATTTAATAAAAAAATCTGCTGCTTATGTTATTTTTTTGTTATAGCATTTTATAAATGATAATATTGGTGTTAATGTTCACTTTATTTTAATTTAAGAGGTCATGTATATTTAAGTTATATTTATTTAGATTTTTGAATGTTCCATTCAAAAATGTTATTAAAAAGGCATGTACACCATAAAAGATTACATTTGAGGTCTATTGTCAGGAATGTTAGTGTTATATCAAATAGTGAATTCTTCTGCAGCAGAATGTTCCACGTCTGCACAGTGTTATATTTTCACCGCTCAGTGTCAGTAAATATTGTGCAGTTAGTATTGGACTTCAAGATAGATGCAAGCCTGTACAGGTAGAGTTATTTAAACCATAAATGGGTGGGTTGTAGGGGTGTAACGGTTCACAGAAGTCACGGTTCGGTTCGTACCTCGGTTTGGGGGTCACGGTTCGGTACGGTTCGGTACAACAAGAAAAAGCAAAAAAAAGTCCCAAATGCATAATTCCAGGTTTGTTGTTATTTATGTTTGAACAGTAGTGCAAGTTTCAGTTTAAAAATAAAGAACTCTGACATTTTGAATAATTAACTGTATTAAACAGTTAAAAAAAAAACACAAACAGTACCACACACACTCAGATGGCCATATTATCTATAATGGCTGATGTCAAACAAAAAGGTTTCATCAAGCTGTAAAACAAAAAAGGATGTCTTGAAAATATGACATCATAAATAATAAGAAAGTGTTTCAAGAGCGCAAAGTCGTTGAAAAACATATGCCAAAAGCTTCTGTTATTTATTTTGGTCTCTCGGCTCTCATGTCTATTGGCTTCTTAAAAACAGCGGGGATAAGCTGTTGAACTGCTGTTGTCTTTTGCCGGGTTCCGGCAAATCTGGGTGATGCCTTCTGTTATGATTTAGCATGTTTGACGTGTGTTACCATTAGCATACCGCACCACTGTAGAACAACGCCGACACACCGTCCTCGTCCGATCCACCACTCGTCCGATCCACCACTCGCACACTTAATCGTTATTATAGTCCACAGGGAACCCGAAATGTTCCCACACAGCTGATTTAAAAGAAGCAGGTGGGTTCTAGCTCCTGTGTGTTATCTGAAATCGCCATACTAACTTTTCTTCTTCTTGTATTTTGTTCGTTTTGTTGTTGTGTTTCTTCTTGTTCTTCATTTGTCGTTTAAGGGCGGCTGGCAAACAGCTTTTAGGCGCAATACCGCCCCCTGGATTATAAATAGTGTAGTGGATACTGCCCTGAATGAAATACTTTTTTCCCACTCGTAAAAAAAAGGCGTATTCGTCGTGTGACTGCGTGTGCCGAACCGTGAAGTCTGAACCGTGACGGTACGGGACGAATACGGATACCGTTACACCCCTAGTGGGTTGGGTTCTGGAGGTGTGGTTACAGCATTGTGCTTGGTTGGCGTGGCCTGTGCCTGGTGGTGGGGCCCAATGTGATATCTTTTCATGGGGCCCAAAATCCCTGGCGGCACCCCTGAAGGCATCTATTGCACGTCTGTCCGTCCTGGGAGAGGGAACCCTCCTCTGTTGCTCTCCCTGAGGTTTCTCTCATTTTTCCCTTTAAACTGTGGGTTTTCTCCGGAAGTTTTTCCTTGTACGATGTGAGGGTCTAAGGACAGAGGGTGTCGTATTGTCATCCTGATATTCTGTACACACTGTGAAGTCCACTGAGACAAATGTAACATTTGTGATATTGGGCTATATAAATAAACATTGATTGATTGATTGATTGATTGATTGATTGACTGTCTGCTGTGGTGAAGAGCAGCACCTGGTGAGTATTTGGCAGCACCCTAGTGTCATGTAAAGTAGCCTGCCCCCCCATTAACTGGCCTCAGCCTCCTTTAGTTTAGATGTTCTTCTTTTTGCTTTCACATAGACTTTTAATGTTAGATTTTAAGTAAATATTTAAAAAAAATTGTGTAATAAAGGTCATTTTAACTGAATATTTCTTGCTTGTTGTTTTCTAATCAATGACTTTTATCTTGCGGCAACATTTCCTTATTTTAAAACAAATTCCCTGCTGAAATCTTTAGAGAGAAGCCTGACCACCAAGCAGAGTCAGTAACGCTGTCAGGGCTTTGGTGTCTGTGGGGACCTTTTCCGTCTGCCCTGGGACCATCCAGGTTCACGGCTAGCACTTTTTACAAGCCCTTTAACGGCCTGACACATTTTAAAGAAAAACAGAAGGAGCACACCTATAGAACTGATGCGGCCATTTAGTTTCAGTGACTTGGACAAGAAGGTTATCAACAACATTTTAACAGAAAGCGTGTGTGTGTGTGTGTTTGTGTTTGTGTGTGGTTTGTGTATGAGGTGTGATTAGTGCCAAAGAACAGATAACTAAGCTAACTGAGCGGAGAACTGACGTGTCAACGTGCGCCAACTCCTCCATCAATTTTGAATGGGTTGACGTAGAATACAGCGTAGAATAAAGCGATATCTTAAACATTGCGCGTTGATAACGTGTGTGTGGATAAGCGCGTGAATAACGTACGTCTCGCCTCCGTTAGCATTGTATAGCATTATCCTAGCATTATATTGGTCGAATGATTCCGCTCCTATAGTAGTTTGGAGAGTGTTATGGTACACTTTTTCATCGGCACAGTATTGGTATCAGAAGAGAATAATTAATAATCATAGGTATGAGAATATTTGCTGGTGTTGTAGTACTCGAGACCGGTCTCCAGACCACTTTTTAACGGTATTGTTCTTGTCTCGGTATCGGACCTATAGGACTCGAGATTGTATGTCAAGACCGGTCAAGACCACGGCTGTGGCTGGGGATGTGATCTGGTTCCGATTTGGAACAAATAACAATTGTCCGGTACGGAGATTAATAAGAGTTGTGTCTAGCAGCTCTCTCTCTCTCTCTCTCTGCTCGGGAACAGCTGATCGCTGCATGGCGATCAGCTGTCCCTTCCTCCCTCAAGGTGGGTGTGTCTGTGTCTGTGTGTCTCATTCACTGTCCCTCAGGTTGTGGCATGTTTCGATTGCCAATTTGTGGCTTGTATGTCTTGTGAACGCAACGCTGGCATAATATGATGTGGCCTGCTGACATGGCCTCTAATAAACACACAGGACTAAAATAATACGTGTTTAATTCAGCCCAGATTCGGTGACTGCAGGCCAAATCCATTAATGCGGCATATACTCACATATAACATATACTCACATATAACATATACTCACAAACTCACAAAAACTCACCTCTTCAATCTGGCTTTTGTATTATTTGACTTTAAATATATATGTATTTGTTGTTCCTTTCTTTTCTCTTAACTATATCTGTAAAGCGTCTTTGAGCACCTGTAAAAGCGCTAACAAATTAAATATATATATATATATACACAGAACAAAAATATAAATGCAACACTTTGGTTTTTGCTCCCATTTTTCATGAGATGAACTCAAAGATCTAAAACATTTTCTATATACACAAAATAACCATTTCTCTCAAATACTGTTCACAAATCGGAAAAAATCTGTGATAGTGAGCACTTCTCCTTTGCCGAGATAATCCATCCCACCTCACAGGTGTGGCATATCAAGATGCTGATTAGACAGCATGATTATTGCACAGGTGTGCCTTAGGCTGCCCACAATAAAAGGCCACTCTGAAACCTGCAGTTTTGCTTTATTGGGGGGGTCTGGGGGGGTCCGAAAACCAGTCAGTATCTGGTGTGACTACCATTTGCCTCACGCAGTGCAACACATCTCCTTCGCATCGAGTTGATCAGGTTGTTGATTGTGGCCTGTGGAATGTTGGTCCACTCCTCTTCAATGGCTGTGCCAAGTTGCTGGATATTGGCAGGAACTGGAACACGCTGTCGTATACGTCGATCCAGAGCATCCCAAACATGCTCAATGGGTGACATGTCCGGTGAGTATGCTGGCCATGCAAGAACTGGGATGTTTTCAGCCTCCAGGAATTATGTACAGATCCTTGCAACATGGGGCCGTGCATTATCATGCTGCAACACGAGATGATGGTCGTGGATGAATGGCACAACAATGGGCCTCAGGATCTCGTCACGGTATCTCTGTGCATTCACAATGCCATCAATAAAATGCACCTGTGTTCGTCGTCCAAAACATACGCCTGCCCATACCATAACCCCACCACCACCATGGGCCACTTGATTCACAACATTGACATCAGAAAACCGCTCACCCACACGACGCCACACACGCTGTCTGCCATCTGCCCTGAACAGTGAAAACCGGGATTCATCCGTGAAGAGAACACCTCTCCAACATGCCAGACGCCATCGAATGTGAGCATTTGCCCATTCAAGTCGGTTACGACGACGAACCGGAGTCAGGTCGGGACCCCGATGAGGACGACGAGCATGCAGATGAGCTTCCCTGAGACGGTTTCTGACAGTTTGTGCAGAAATTCTTTGGTTATTGCAGATTATTATCATCTGATATTTGGGAAGTGTGTTACATTTGAAATGGCAGAAAGTCTTGTTGCAACTTCCAGATATTAAAAGAGGCCCCTTGAGTTTCTCTGGAAATTATCAATAGTAGCAGTTAAGTGAATACTGTTTAAACAATACCTGTGTTTGTGTTTTGTATTGGTTTCTCTGTTTTATCCTTTCATAAATGTGAGGACTAAAACTTGCTCAAACATTCTGGGGTGCTTGGAGTTAACAGGTTTTATTGCCCTGTGGGGGAGGTATAGATGGCAGGGTGAGAGTTGGATGAGAGTTCCTTCTGCTTAAGATCTCCAGTATGTCATGTTTCAGGGAAGTCATCATATCTTGAATAGTATATGTGTGTGTTTGATTACTTTGTATTCATATGAGGGTATTAATATGTATTATCTTTGTGAACAAAGGGATACAGCTCAGGCCTCTGGAATGTGCAGGAAAGTGTGTGTGTGAAAGTCTATGCAGGAAAGTGAGATAACGGACGCCAGATACATTTTATTACCATCTCAGAGACACTTGTTTATTATCCTGGCTGGCTCGCGCTGATTCGCTAAGAAAAGTCATCTTTTACATCTTCCAATGAGATAGACTGACTCGGCTCCTCCGGTGATTTTTGGGTATAAAAGTTGGGTTTGAATTTAGTTCATTCTCTTTGCTGGCTGGCTGGCTCAAATGATCATCAGGTAAAGTTGGGATCCCAAAGATAACTGTATTGAATTTGTACTGTATTTGATTGTATTGCATTGTCATATTACCATTAAAGTAGATTATTGTTTAACGGTTACTTGGTAGCTCTGGATTCCTTCCTGTATTTTAAACCAGCTTGATAAGGACGCGCGGAGGTTTGAAAAGCGGACTAGTTATCCCTTTTAATCTCTATCAATATGGTGAACCCGACGTCGAACAATGCTGAGGAAGAATCCAGACGACCGGAATGGGTCGGGAACAAACGCTTTCAAACATCTCAGACAATCAGCTGGGCCCTGACAAATATGGTATTGCAGACGCCTGGTGTGAAAATCAAACTGTCTGTTATTGGATACACTAAAATGTTAGGATTGTCTGTAGACGTTTCACGGTGTTTTTAAAGTTTAAATGGAATATACAATGCATATTTTACTATGTTAGGAAAGTTATATACAAAACGAGAACGTTGATCGCCAGGTAGACGGAAAGTCCTGCGTAACGTAAATAGAGCGGTTTGGCGTGGATCTACAGGTAGTTTATTCCTGAAGTGGCGTAGAGACGGTGCAGTTTGTAGGTTGCGAGGTTTCATTCCTGCACTGCAAAACCTGGAAACCCGATATTTAAGATTGGGTCGCCGTTTAAAACTGGGGTTAAATGACGGACCTAGGCTGATAAAGCTAAAAAGCCAGAAGTCTGTTATATGTTAAATCCAGGGAGAGAACGCGAACCTCACCAAAATTGTGACGTGACCGGCTCTTGTTTCCCTGTGTCTGTAAACTTAATTTGAAAAGCTAACGTGTGATGAAGGTTAAATGGACGTCACATTATAAAAGCTGGACAAACTGTACGGGGAATAAATCTGTGTGATTTTTACCTAAAAATACCTGTGTGAGCGGTTGTCTGCAGAGCTCGAAAAATGCACTCAGAAGGGTGAAGCTCATTTGTGGTCTGCTGCTGCCATCTAGTGGCTAAAAGGGGGTAACACCCCTTTGACATTTTTATATGGTTTAGCTTCAAACTTGGAGTTTAATCATTACATTGCTGGCCGGTATTGAAGACGGGAAGCACGTTAATAGTAACAACGACAATAGCCCAGTATATTAATACAAGTGAACGCATATTAATTAAGTCAGATAGATAAAAGCGAAGTGAATATGGAACGTCAGAATGGTAAAGACGATTCTGACATTCCAGGGAGTTACCGGGAGCAATGGGAACAGATTAAGAGATTGATTTTAGGTGGAATCAAACAGGGGGCTAGAGAAAAGGCTTGTACTGATCTCCGATTTCTACACGATAATATAATAGGATATAAGGTGTTACATTTTTATTGAAGCCAGACTACAAGTCGTATGGTTTAGTTTTTATTGGACTCAGTCTACAAACAGTGTGGTTTATATCTGCACATGTGTTGAGTGATCCCCTTCCCTTCCCCCACTCACATGAGGCCAGTGCTATGCTGCTAAGCTGGTTGGCCAGAAAGTTGGCATACAAGATGGTGAAATAGTTCGTGTAAAGATGTACACGAACGAGGAGAGTAGATTAAGTTGTTTTGTTTTTCATGTTTTTCACCAAGGCTCATTTGAATTGTTATTATTTTAATGTAGTGTTGTTTTGAGTTATATTTCTGAAACTATAGTGTTCCCACACGCATGTGGTTTCTTTGTCACGGTTCATTTTAAAGTCAGCCACCTTATGGCTAGATCTCATCTCTGAGAGTCCACTGTGTTAATGTTGAGAGCTCCTTTTGTTCTTCAGGCCACATGGGGTCAAGAGTCATTCTGTTAGAACACAATCTGGTGTAAGACAAATCATTGGTCTTTTGTCACATTTTGAATTACATAAGATTTCATTTTGCTAAATCAATTTATCTATAAATGTTGTAGATGGAGTTTGGTGTTTGCTAACATTTCTAGGAACGAAATAGGCCTACACTTGGGTCAAATTACATTACTGTGATCTGATTAGTGTGCTCTGCAACTTTACAATTGTTGCTAGATAGCAGTGGGATTTTTGAATGCGGAGGGGTTCTTTCATGGTGTGTGGAATATGCGATGCTGGAAACATGTGGGTGTTGAGAAACTTAGTTTGGGTAAATATGTCACAATGGATGAAACGATTATTAGAGGGAGTTTATGTAATATCATTAGTAGACATTAATTGTGTTGTTTGGATGGCATTTAACTACTAAGACAAATAGTATGATTAGAAAGAGACGGAGTGGAAAGGGTTGGATCTATTTAACCTCAGTGTGCTAGAATTTCTATAGGTTATGCGTCCCGAGACCTGGACTCTCTCTCTCTGCATGTCAGACGGCTAAGACCCCGATCCGCTTGAGCAATCAAAGGCCTAACCCAACAGGAGACTCCTCCTTCTCAGTGAACCAGAGCTGAACCAACAACAACAATAAGAACTGCATCCAGAACTATCTCCACCTGTGGCATCCAGAACCAAACAGCTTGCTGACAGGCAGAGATCTATCAGTCCCTCAAACAGAGCAAAGTGTGGGACATGAGAGCAGAATCCGCCCTCCATAAAGCAGCAGAGAGACTGTGAAGGAGGAGATGAAGTGCAAAGCAGTGCAAGAACAGTGGCATGATGGGGGCTGCAGATGTAGCTGGGCAGATGGCTGCCTCAAAGAGTGACAGCTGATGGACAAAGGGGGAGGAGTCAGAATCAGGGGACTTGGCCGAGAATGTGAGGTGGCCAGGGATCACGGCTTGAGATAAACCAGAGGAGAGGAGAAGGGAATCAACGGGAATGAGTGAGTTTACACATAAACACACTTATAAGCGCACATTTAAAGAACTTGAATTGACTTGATAAATAAGTGAAGATAAAAAGTTGTATTAACCATGAATTAATCAATTGGTAAATTGTAAATAGCAGTAAAGAGGAAACTATTAAAGTAAAATGAGAATCATCCTAAAACACACTGAGGGATAAGAGGGTTACATATAGTATTGCATAACCATATTCTTCAATCTTTTCATCATGTTAACAAATCATTCTTCAAGAGATTTTTATTCACTTGTGAATAAAGTAGTGATCTCATTTGTTACAATATTGATCACCATTAAAGGGATAGTTTTAGGAACCACTCTAAGACAAATCTTTATTTGAATGGATAATGTTAAAGGGAGAGCTAGTGCCAAGCCAGATATAGTATTCCAATCTAAAGTATTGATTTCACCATTGTGCCATAGTTATTACCATAGGAGGGCTTTAAGATGGAAATATGAAATGACTTCTGTTTTTAAATCCTTGATAAAGGAGGGAGTAATTGTTGCATGGTCGGACACCCGATGTTCCACACACTGCTAAAGAGTTTAACATTGTTTTTTAGGTGGACCAGAATTGAAGATGAGCTATGAAATGCATAGCAGAGCTACACAGATCCTAGTAATGGTTTGACACAAGATAATAGTGATGTACACAAGTTTCTGAAATAGATCTATTAGACATTTTAATACTAATTAGGTGTAAATGAATTGCAGTAGTAGTACTATAAGGAAGTGACATTTTTCGATAACACTTTTCAGGGAATGTGGGGAACAGCTGTTCCGATGAAAAGTTAGAGATATCTGGAAAATTATAGTTGTGGTCGTGAATTGATTGATGATGGCGCTCCATATATAACAGATTTTTGTAGACAAAGGATACTGGCCTATGCCGAAATATCAAAGTCTCTGCAGAGCACGACACATGGCCAAAAAGACTGAGACCAACTGACCTTTGACCCTGACCGACAGTGTAACTTGAGGAAGGCACTGTCAATGACTGACTCTGGGGTGAATCTGACCAGACCAAGACTTTACAACCTGACAGACGGTGTGAGTGTGAATGAATGCCGGCATGTGATCAGTGTAACTGCATGGTTCTAAAACAATAACTAACCAAGCATGTTTTTGGACTAACATATTATTACCCGTTTCTAATCCACTTGATGATATTTTACTCCCACAGGAGGTGGCAGTTTGCAGAATGTGAAACTCAAACTAAAACATGAAGATTCTGTTTCTTTTAGGACTGAAGGATGGAGAGAAACACTTCATCTCACTGAAGTGTTTACTGTGGAAATGATGGATGTACATTTGGGAAAATGTTTGGCATTTTCTTATAATCCATGGTTACACATGAGGTTCATGTGTAAAAAGGGGGAGTGTAAAATTCACAATGTACATTTTTCATTTAGGGACTGAAAGGAACCTGCTGCCCCAACTCAATTGTTCAATCTGACCATTGATTGACAGTTTTAGAATGGACCTGCTCCATATCTGGGGATAAGATACTGTTTGATGAATGTTGACATGTTTCTAATATTGATTGAGTTATAACAGGTAACATAGATGCAGAATCAGTGGCCAAGGGGCTACTGTAAGTTGACCGGTGAGTAATGTTTCAACAGGTATTAAAGTAACTGAGGTTTGAAATGTAGAAAGAACATATTACAGTTAAAGCTAAAACATAGTAATGTAATGAGACATAATTTAATTTAGACAGCATCATGTAACTAGCCTGGTAAAGAAGTAAAAGCCATAGACTTCTATTGTTTAGGTCATTATGGGGATATACATTTCATCTAAATTCATAATAGAAAGACATTTGATGACAGTTGGTTGGAATTCTGTATTCATTTTTCAGCTTGATAATATCTCAGCACTGACAGGTAAGAAGCAGTATCACCAGGAAATCATTCACTTTGTCAGTATCATGATTTTGGTTGTGTTTGAATCCATAACATTAGTGTGTTTCTTTACCAGAAACATTAGCAGTTCATATTATATTTAGATTTTAAATAGGATCTCAGGGATTTCATTTAAAAATAAACACAGATGCTTGTCAGAAATTCAGAGCTATTGAAATATGTTATTTAGTTCACCTAGAGATGTGGGGGTTTTACTTTTAGTATTTTTATCCAAGTATTGAGATTCTGAAGCTGCACTGGCAGATAGGAGGGCCCCGGAGCCCGGAGCGTAGGCTTGAGGGATTTGTATCAGATTTCTCCACACAGGTTGGTGATGCCAAAGGGGGACCCAGGAGGCTGACACAGCGGAGTTCGTCTGGCTGAAGGTCATCAGGACAAAGTGGCTCAACCCCAGGCTCTCCGGCTCCCGACCGAGTGACCCAGCGGATCTCTCATGCCGTCCGCGTGGGAGGAAAGGGGGACAGCTCGTACCACGGGAGCCAGTGTGCGGCGGGGAAACCACCTGCTAGGACCGGGGACGACATCAGGACGGACGTGGCCCTCGCAGAGGAGGTCGACTCGGAAGCAGCCATCAGTGGACTGGACGACAACGACCTCGAGGACATCCTTACAGCAGACGACTAGGAAGCGGCTGTCAGCGGGCTGGGGGACTTGTCGAGGCAGCAGAGGAGTCTACTTCTCTCTGATCAGTTCCACCAGTGAAGGGAAAGCCGCATCTCCCCCTCCCTATCAGAGGGGGGGGGGGAGGAGATGGTTCCTACACTGCCATGGAGAGTGGTGTTCTGTTCTCAAAGATTTCAAGTACTTTGGGTCTCAGTTTCTGATAGATTTATACAATATTGGGGGACAGACACAGTGGAAAGGAATGACAGTAGTTATGTTTCAAGTGCCTTGTGTAAGTTGGTCTCTTTATAGAGAGACCAAAAGGGGGATTGCAGATTATTATCATCTGATATTTGGGAAGTGTGTTACATTTGAAATGGCAGAAAGTCTTGTTGCAACTTCCAGATATTAAAAGAGGCCCCTTGAGTTTCTCTGGAAATTATCAATAGTAGCAGTTAAGTGAATACTGTTTAAACAATACCTGTGTTTGTGTTTTGTATTGGTTTCTCTGTTTTATCCTTTCATAAATGTGAGGACTAAAACTTGCTCAAACATTCTGGGGTGCTTGGAGTTAACAGGTTTTATTGCCCTGTGGGGGAGGTATAGATGGCAGGGTGAGAGTTGGATGAGAGTTCCTTCTGCTTAAGATCTCCAGTATGTCATGTTTCAGGGAAGTCATCATATCTTGAATAGTATATGTGTGTGTTTGATTACTTTGTATTCATATGAGGGTATTAATATGTATTATCTTTGTGAACAAAGGGATACAGCTCAGGCCTCTGGAATGTGCAGGAAAGTGTGTGTGTGAAAGTCTATGCAGGAAAGTGAGATAACGGACGCCAGATACATTTTATTACCATCTCAGAGACACTTGTTTATTATCCTGGCTGGCTCGCGCTGATTCGCTAAGAAAAGTCATCTTTTACATCTTCCAATGAGATAGACTGACTCGTCTCCTCCGGTGAGTTTTGGGTATAAAAGTTGGGTTTGAATTTAGTTCATTCTCTTTTTGCTGGCTGGCTGGCTCATATGATCATCAGGTAAAGTTGGGATCCCAAAGATAACTGTATCGAATTTGTACTGTATTTGATTGTATTGCATTGTCATATTACCATTAAAGTAGATTATTGTTTAACGGTTACTTGGTAGCTCTGGATTCCTTCCTGTATTTTAAACCAGCTTGATAAGGACGCGCAGAGGTTTGAAAAGCGGACTAGTTATCCCTTTTAATCTCTATCATTATGCAAACCGATTGTTGCAGCAGCTGTCCGAGTGGCTGGTCTCAGACGATCTAGGAGGTGAACATGCTGGATGTGGAGGTCCTGGGCTGGTGTGGTTACACGTGGTCTGCGGTTGTGAGGCCGGTTGGATGTACTGCCAAATTCTCTGAAACGCCTTTGGAGACGGCTTATGGTAGAGAAATGAACATTCAATTCACGGGCAACAGCTCTGGTGGACATTCCTGCTGTCAGCATGCCAATTGCACGCTCCCTCAAAACTTGCGACATCTGTAGCATTGTGCTGTGTGATAAAACTGAACATTTTAGAGTGGCCTTTTATTGTGACCAGCCTAAGGCACACCTGTGCAATAATCATGCTGTCTAATCAGCATCTTGATATGCCACACCTGTGAGGTGGGATGGATTATCTCAGCAAAGGAGAAGTGCTCACTATCACAGATTTTTTCAGATTTGTGAACAATATTTGAGAGAAATGGTTATTTTGTGTATATAGAAAATGTTTTAGATCTTTGAGTTCATCTCATGAAAAATGGGAGCAAAAACAAAAGTGTTGCATTTATATTTTTGTTCAGTGTATATATATATATATATATTGAAGGTGTTCAAAGTTGCACGTATGAGGCGCAGTGAGAACCACGCACCTGTCGGCACAGTATTGGTATCAGAAGAGAATAGCGAATGGGCACATTTAAATTTCAGGAGAATAATGAATTTGTGATTGGTTGTTCCACTCTCCGTTTCTCACGAGACCATGGCGCTGCTGTTTACATTAGTGTGGACTGGACCGACTGAAACTGACTGCAAGAATATAATAGGTATAGAATGACGAAGCAGAAAGTAAGTTAGCGAACATTATGAGCCACATTTCTTTCTATATTGTAGCCTGATGTGCACATCGACCAACAAAACAGTTTCTCAGTCCAATGCTAAGTTAGTGGCAGGCCCTGTGTGACTGGAGACTATAAGGCTACACAAAACCCAAACATGTCCTTAATGTTACTCAAGGCCAGTGGCGAGCCGTGACTTTTATACCTAGGCCCTCTGACCCTCCCTTCCCTCGAAAAAAAAGAAGAGATATTACGTCTCAACGTAGACTTCAGCGGAATATCAAAACAGAGGCCCGGGGTGCAAAACGCATCAATGACAGCGACCCTCTACCACACAGAACAACATAATTTATATAAACACCTATCATGACAGGGCACCCACAGACAAGTAGCAATTACAAATGAATGAAGTCGGCACGGCGGCCCACATTGAAAATGACTTAGGCCTACCTTTGATGATCGAATCACTTAAACACAAAGTCCATCCTCCTGTCCTTTTGGATGAAGCACTTTCGGGTCATTCAGCTGATCCTTTGCCACTCCAGTTTATCATTGTAACTTAATCTTGAAAATGACTCTGTTAATAATTTCGCAACGATGTCATCACTATCACTGAAGTGAGCCATCATGAACGAACTTATGCTAATCATAAATCTATCGATCATAAATCTATCGATTAGATTTAATAAAAAAATAAAATAAAAGTAGGATAGACATGTGGATATTATCCGGCTGAACACAACGTGCATTTATCTAACAGGTTCGTTTTCCAGAGACCTTATTTCGAGCTATTTTCCAAAATCCTCTGGAGAAATCCCATTGCTTTCTGTCGAGGGAATCCGAGCGAAGCTTATTTCCGGGTTTTAGGACGCGTCACTGCACCACTTGCATAGACTTCACAGCGGGCGGATCTTGTCATAAATTCCATCAGATTAATGATAAAAACCTAGAGGACATTATTCAACTTCTGAAATCCTCCTTCTGCTGCCTTGATATTATTCCAACAGGATTTTTCAAAGATGTTTTTCGTTGCATGGCCTCAGATCTACTTCACATAGTAAACAAATCTCTTCACTCAGGTATTTTTCCACAGGCCCTTAAAACTGCAGTCATTAAACCGCTCTTAAAAAAGAATAATCTAGATGCTTCAGTAATGAACAATTACAGGCCCATATCAAACCTCCCATTTCTAGGTAAAATCATTGAAAAAGTTGTTTTTCAACAGTTGATTAATTTCTTCCAGTCAGGCTTTCGTCCAAACCACAGCACTGAGACTGCTCTTGTAAAGGTCTTGAATGACATCCACTTAAACACAGACAGTGGCAGAACTTCAGTGTTAGTATTATTATTATCTGTTATCTCCATCAGAACAACCTTCTGGATCCGCACCAGTCTGGTTTCAAGGCAGGTCACTCCACAGAAACTGCTCTCATTGCTGTCACTGAGGAACTGCACACTGCCAAAGCAGCATCCCTCTCCTCTGTCATCATCCTGTTGGACCTGTCTGCTGCATTCGACACGGTGAACCATCAGATCCTCCTTCGCACTCTCCAAGAACTTGGAGTTTCAAGCTCTGCACTTTCCCTCCTCACCTCATACCTCAAAGACCGTACCTACAGGGTAACTTGGAGAGGGTCCGAGTCCGACCCTTGTCAATTAACTACAGGGGTCCCTCAGGGCTCTGTTCTTGGTCCCCTCCTCTTCTCCCTGTACCACAAACTCGCTCGGATCAGTCATTAGCCCGCATGGTTTTTCATACCACTGCTACGCTGACGACACCCAATTAATTCTGTCCTTTCCCCGCTCAGAGACCCAGGTCGTCGCACGCATCTCTGCCTGTCTAGCTGACATCTCTCAGTGGATGTCTGCTCATCACCTCAAGCTCAACCTTGACAAGACTGAACTGCTTTTCCTTCCGGGAAAAGATTGTCCCACTCTTGACCTGACAATCAACATCGGCACCTCTGTTGTTTCCCCGACTCAGACTGCAAGGAATCTGGGTGTGACCCTAGATTACAACCTGTCCTTCACTGCAAACATCGCTGCTACAACCCGTTGCTGCAGATACACGCTTTACAACATCAGGAAGATTCGTCCCCAGCTGACCCAGAAAGCCACGCAGGTTCTGGTCCAGGCTCTCGTCACCTCACGCCTAGACTACTGCAACTCCCTCCTGGCTGGTCTACCTGCATGTGCCATCCGACCTTTGCAGCTCATCCAGAATGCAGCTGCTCGTCTGGTCTTCAACCTTCCAAAATTGTCCCACACCACTCCGCTCCTCTGCTCCCTTCACTGGCTTCCGGTAACTGCTAGAATCCACTTCAAGACAATGGTACTTGCGTACCATGCTGCGAATGGATCTGGCCCTTCCTACATCCAGGACATGGTTAAACTGTACACCCCAGCGCGTGCACTACGCTCTGCATCAGCCAAACGACTCGCTGCACCCTCGCTGCGAGGGGGACCCAAGTTCCCATCAGCAAAAACACGTGGGTTTGCTATCCTGGCTCCAAAATGGTGGAATGAGCTCCCCATTGACATCAGGACAGCAGAAAGCCTGCACATCTTCCGGCGCAGACTGAAAACTCATCTCTTTCGACTCCACCTCGAGCGATAGAATTACTAACAAAGAACTGCTAACAGAGCACTTATATACTAATAAAGGACTGGCTTATCTATAGCCAGTTGAGTAGCACTTGAAATGTTTGGCTCTATGAAACCTGATGTACTTATATGATTCTGTTTTCTTCAAGGTTGTGTCTTCCTGGTCGAATGTACTTATTGTAAGTCGCTTTGGATAAAAGCGTCAGCTAAATGCAATGTAATGTAAAAAATGTAATGTAGATCTCAGTGCTGCGTTTGACACTGTTGACCACAGCATATTACTAGACCGACTGGAAAACTGGGTGGGACTTTCGGAAACAGTTCTAAATTGGTTTGAATCCTACTTAAAGGACAAATACACATCTGAGTTGACAAATATGACATGTGGGGTACCTCAAGGCTCCATCTTGGGGCCTCTTCTCTTTAACGTCTACATGCTACCACTGGCTCAGATAATTTGTGTGTCCGCTATGCGGATGACACACAAATTTATGTAACAATTTCACCAGGAGACTATGCTCCAATTCAAACACTGAGTAAGTGCATTGAACAAATCAATGACTGGATGTGTCAGAACTTTCTCCAATTAAACAAAGATAAAACTGAGGTAATGGATTTTGGAGCCAAGGCAGAACGTATAAAAGTTAGCGCTGAGCTTCAGTCTGCAATGTTCAAAACAACAGATAAAGCCAGAAATCTAGGTGTAGTCATGGACTCTGACCTGAGTTTCAACAGTCACATTAAAACAGTTACTAAATCAGCTTACTATCACCTAAAGAATATATCTAGGATTAAAAGACTAATGTCACAGCAGGATTTGGAAAAACTTGTCCATGCTTTTATCTTCAGTAGACTCGACTACTGCAATGGTGTCTTCACAGGTCTCACTAAAAAATCTATTAGAAAGCTGCAGCTGATTCAGAACGCCGCTGCTCGAGTCCTCACTAACACTAAGAAAGTGTATCACATCACTCCTGTTCTGAAGTCTTTACACTGGCTTCCTGTGTGTCAAAGAATAGATTTCAAAATACTGCTGCTGGTTTATAAAGCACTGAATGATTTAGGCCCAAAATATATTTCTGACCTCCTGCTAAATGATGAACCATCCAGATCTCTCAGGTCTTCAGGGACTGGTCAGCTTTCTGTCCCCAGAGTCAGAACTAAACATGGAGAAGCAGCGTTCAGTTATTATGCTCCAAATATCTGGAACAAACTCCCAGAAACCTGCAGGTCCGCTGCAACTCTTACTACTTTTAAATCCAGGCTGAAGACTTTTCTTTTTGTCGCTGCTTTTAATTGAACTATTCATATCTTAGACTGCACTGTAACTTTTATCCATGTATTTTTTCTTTTAATGTTTATTTTATTCGCTTTTCTTTTTAATGACTGATTTTAAATGCCATTTTCTTAATGTCTTTCATTTTTTGTAAAGCACTTTGAATTGCCTTGTGTTGAAAAGTGCTATATAAATAAACTTGCCTTGCCTTGCCTTGCCTAAAGTCCGCGAAAATAAAGCCCGCCCATTTAGAGGGAAGATATGATTGGTCAATTGTACTGTCATTTGACATTACTCTCTCGTTGAGTTACTATAGCTGGCCCTCTGTGAATCTACAGAGGGACCAACAAGCTCTCCCGTCCTCACAGTAACTCGCAGAGACGGCATTTAACCCTTCACATTCCAACAGAAACTGAACAGGTGGATTCGAAGGATTTATTTCTTTGGAAATATCATTTTAAATACAATTAAATCAAGTTATTTTGGTAAAACTAATGAAAAATGTAACAACAAAAAAATATAAAAAATAATATTTAAAAAAAAAATGTTTTTTTTTTATGTTTTCAAATATTATTTTTTGGAATATCTTAGGCCCTCACAGAGGGCCTAGAGGGCCCTGACGGCTCGCTACTGCTCAAGGCAAATATATGTAATATAACCGTTAGACTGCAGCTAACTGTGGGGCTACAAACCCCTCATACTGTGAGTGAATAACTTGAGGTGGTTATGTTGTCTAAAGGGGTGTGATGCCCCTGTGGGTCCATCAGTAGAGAGGGTGTGGCTGTTCTGTCTGTGCTGCATTGGCTCCAGTGATTGCATTGATTACAGTAACTCAGGGCACCTGTGTCTGGTGTCCTGCAGCTATTTGAAGCCTCTCTGCTCTCGCTCTGCTTTTCCCTACAGGCCCCCGGTTTTGTTGAGTATATGTTGTTGTTACTTTAGTTGCTTTACTTTGTGCACCTCAACACTCTCACACATACACATTCATGCAAGCCTCACCCTGCATGTACACTACTGATACCACTGACGTCCACACCTCATGCCTTACTTATTGTTGCACTTCATTTAATTTGGCTAATTTGGATTGTTTCCTTTAAATAAACATATTTTGATAACCGTTGACATGGTGTGTCTCCTTTTTGTTGTGGCCTTTTGAGCCAGGTCATAACAAGGGGAGACACTCATTATGGTATTAGGCCATGCAAATACAGGGTCAACTTAGGGATAAAATAAGTGTTGCATAATATATGTTCTTGAATAATGTTTTTTCATAAATAGTTGTTAATGATTACATGTTCTCCTTATTCAGTTCCACTATCAGATGATGCTGATGGCGATGGCCCTGAGGGAGAGATGCAGGCAGAGCTCAGTGGACAGAACTGGCAGGTACAGAGGAAACGGTTTCAATAGGCTATGACTGACACTGAACAAAACCAAAGGAAATGTAATGACAACAGTATAGGCAAGCTATGTTCATGATCTCTCAATAAGTTACTATATAGTTATTGATAAGAGTGTAATCCTTATGGTGGTTCTTATGCAGTACCAGCAGATGCTGAGGAGGTTGACAAGACAAGTCAAGATTCAGGGTCCAGCACAAGGGAAATTGCAACTGAGGAGACAGCGAAAGAGACGCACGGGAAGTTGACACAGAGAGGCCTTTTGATTATTTTGCTCGCCCTCAGCCAAGTGCCCACAACAAACTTCCAAGAAAGCCATTCCCAAAGTATTCCACAGCAAGGATGGGATAAATAGAAAATAGTTAACTTACTGTGAATCGTCACACTCTCTATATTGCTCGCTGTGTCTCATGTTTGCCAGGCCTGCCAGTGACAATGCTTTTGTGAAAGGAGGCCTGCAGGCATGGAAGCATGTTCACCAGAGAATTGAAGAGCATGAAAGAAGCGGGTTGCATCGAGATAGGAAATATGCATCTGCACATTTCCTGAGAGCAAGCAGAGCTGATATCAGTAGCCTATACTCAAAGTGAGTGATGCATTTAACTCCAAAATAAAAAAACAAATCTTTGCCCCCGGACTCCCGTATAGGATTTGAGGTCCACCCCCAAATAAAACATGTTCACATGGATAGGTTCCCAAATACATATGCACACTTTTTTTTAACAATATCCTATGTCCATATGTTTCTATTTAAGTAGTAGATTCAAACTGTAGGGCTATCGCTAAGGGCAGCAACGTTGTAAATATTGACGATACATCCAGCAAAACGCCCCCCAAAACAAACTGGTATGGCCTGGCTGGGTGTATAATTCCCGGCCTGACCTATGGTCCCAGTCCGGCCCTGCTGACACATCAGACACCCGTACACTACACACATTACTGATTAAACTGATATCACAATTGAGTTACTCTCTTTAAATAAATATACTGTAATTGGAAAAGAATCATGTGTGGTGTCCTTGTTTTGTCCGTCCTTGATCCAGGGCTCCGTATTGTTGTATGTAGGTTATTCTTGGTTTTAGAATGAATTCAGTAATGGCGTGTGTGTGTGTAACACAAACATAATAAATCATTGGAGAATGTTTCTCAAATGAAGGGGAAATAATTAAATAAAGTGATGTATTAAGACTCAGTGCGAGTTATTACTTTCTTCCTTTACTTGGCATTCTTCAAACATACACAGACATTGCAGCACATCGTTTCAGGTCTTTGCACAGCCTTTCTCAGCAGTAGAGTAATGTGTTGGTGAACCTTTGTTTCCTCCTGACAGCTCACTTAAAGGTATACTCAATTCAATTAGCATGACCTCAGTTACATATAGTATTGCCAAAGCTCTGTATAGTTGCAACATCTATACAATATATATATATATATATATATACAATATACTCCCCCTTGTGGCCAAAGGGACACATTGCATTTAGCTGACGCTTTTATCCAAAGCGACTTACAATAAGTACAATCGACCAGGAAGACACAACCTTGAAGAAAACAGAATCATATAAGTACATCAGGTTTCATAGAGCCAAACATTTCAAGTGCTACTCAACTGGCTATAGATAGGCCAGTCCTTTATTAGTATATAAGTGCTCTGTTAGCAGTTTATTGTTAGTAATTCTATCGTTCGAAGTGGAGTCGAAAGAGATGAGTTTTCAGTCTGCGCCGGAAGGTGTGTAAGCTTTCTGCTGTCCTGATGTCAATGGGGAGCTCATTCCACCATTTTGGAGCCAGGATAGCAAACCCACGTGTTTTTGCTGATGGGAACTTGGGTCCCCCTCGCAGCGAGGGTGCAGCGAGCTGTTTGGCTGATGCAGAGCGTAGTGCACGCGCTGGGGTATACAGTTTAACCATGTCCTGGATGTAGGAATGGCCAGATCCATTCGCAGCATGGTACGCAAGTACCATTGTCTTGAAGTGGATTCTAGCAGTTACCGGAAGCCAATGAAGGGAGCGGAGGAGCGGAGTGGTGTGGGAAAATTTAGGAAGGTTGAAGACCAGACGAGCCGCTGCATTCTGGATGAGCTGCAAAGGTCGGATGGCACATGCAGGTAGACCAGCCAGGAGGGAGTTGCAGTGGTCTAGGCGTGAGGTGACGAGAGCCTGGACCAGAACCTGCGTGGCTTTCTGGGTCAGCTGGGGACGTATCTTCCTGATGTTGTAAAGCGTGTATCTGCAGCAACGGGTTGTAGCAGCGTTGTTTGCAGTGAAGGACAGGTTGTTATCTAGGGTCACACCCAGATTCCTTGCAGTCTGAGTCGGGGAAACAACAGAGGTGCCGATGTTGATCGTCAGGTCAAGAGTGGGACAATCTTTTCCCGGAAGGAAAAGCTGTTCAGTCTTGTCAAGGTTGAGCTTGAGGTGATGAGCAGACATCCCCTGAGAGATGTCAGCTAGACAAGCAGAGATGCGTGCGACGACCTGGGTCTCTGAGCGGGGAAAGGACAGAATTAATTTGGTGTCGTCAGCGTAGCAGTGGTATGAAAAACCATGCGGGCTAATGACTGATCCGAGCGAGTTTGTGTACAGGGAGAAGAGGAGGGGACCAAGAACAGAGCCCTGAGGGACCCCTGTAGTTAATTGACAAGGGTCGGACTAGGACCCTCTCCAAGTTACCCTGTAGGTACGGTCTTTGAGGTATGAGGTGAGGAGTGAAAGTGCAGAGCCTGAAACTCCAAGTTCTTGAAGAGTGCGAAGGAGGATCTGATGGTTCACCGTGTCGAATGCAGCAGACAGGTCCAGCAGGATGATGACAGAGGAGAGGGATGCTGCTTTGGCAGTGTGCAGTTCCTCAGTGACAGCAATGAGAGCAGTTTCTGTGGAGTGACCTGCCTTGAAACCAGACTGGTGCGGATCCAGAAGGTTGTTCTGATGGAGATAACAGGAGAGTTGTTTAAAGACAGCGCGCGTATTTTAGACAGGAACGGGAGGAGAGAGACAGGCCTGTAGTTTATAACATCAGACGGGTTGAGAGTGGGTTTCTTTAGGAGAGGGTTTACTCTTGCCTCCTTAAGACTATTTGGAAAGTGACCAGAAGTTAGAGAAGTGTTGATGAAATGGGTGAGAAACGGTAGAATATCAGGAGCGATAGTCTGAACGAGGTTTGAAGGGATAGGGTCCAGAGGACAGGTGGTAGGGCGGGCAGAGGTAATGAGGGTAAGAACCTCACTTGGAGAGAGAGGGGAAAAGGAGGTTAGTGTGTGGGTGAAAGGAGGGTCTGGTGACCCAGCGGTGAGTAAAGGTGAGTCAGAAAAAGAAGAGCGAATATCATCAACCTTTTTTTCAAAGTGGTTAACAAAGTCGCTTGACAGAAGTGAGGAGGGGGGAGGGGCTTTGGGTGGGTCCAAGAGGGTGGAGAAGATGGAAAATAGTTTTTTGGGATTGGAATAGGAAGATTGGATCTTATCTTGAAAGAAAGTGCTTTTTGGCTGAGAGATCGAAGCAGAGAAAGAGGAGAGGAGAGCCTGATAGGTTAGGAGGTCGTCACTGTGTTTGGATTTCCACCGTTTCCGCTCTGCTGCCCGAAGGATGGTTCTATTAGCACGCAGTGCGTCATTTAGCCAGGGAGCAGGAGGGGACTGATGAGCCTGCCGAGATGTGAGAGGACAGAGAGAGTCCGGAGAGGATGAGAGAGTAGAGAGGAGAGTTTCTGCAGCAGAGTTTGGAGGCAGGAGTTGGAACGAGTCAGAGGAAGGGAGGGCTGAGAGCACCGATGAGGCAAAGGTAGAGGGGGAGAGGGAACGAAGGTTACGGCGGACAGGTGCAGGATGAGAAGAGATTAGTTTGTTACGTTCGGAAAGGGGTAGAGAGAATGAAATGAAGAAGTGATCGGATGTGTGGAGCGGGTTTACAGAGAGGTTAGAAGTAGTGCAGTTCCTTGAGAATATGAGATCAAGGACATTGCCAGCCTTATGAGTTGGTGGGGACGGAGACAGTGAAAAAGCAAAGGCGGTTAACAGAGATGTTAGTTCGTCTATCTTCCCTGTCTGGAGGTTGAAGTCTCCGAGAAGTACAGCGGGAGGGCCAGTTTCAGGGATGTGTGAGAGGAGATTATTGACTCTTGTCTTCAGATGTATGCTTGAGTGCAGCAAAATGTAGCACAGTGACAATTTGGTCAACTAAACATCATAAAACAATACATATTTTAGTAAACGGGACATTATAATCTCTGCACATTAACTCTATATTTGCCTCTGCCATGGTCACAAAATGAAATAAAATAAACAATATATAGGGGTTGCTTCTTCTCTGAACGTCTATGTATACGGCATCCCAAACCATAAACAAATACATAAAGTCGTGTTCACTGCAGCGATCTATTTCACACACAAAACTATGAAAACTTGGTGATATACAGTTTTCTCCTGGAGACCAAAGGAAGACATTACAAATATATATTCTTGTCTGTGGTTGTTTTGGCATTCAGGGCATACAAGAGGTGTAACATTATTTTAATGCCAAAACTATATTGAAATAGAGTCTCGCTTGAACAGCAACTGCGTAGCTGTAACATTACTGGGTTATTTGGTGATAACTACCAAAGTAAAGTAACTTCAGACGCAGACGTCACGTAGCTTCTCAGACGAGAGGGGTGGCGACGAGAGTGTCACGTTACTTCTCTCGCGGCATAGTTCACGGCATGGTAGGCGACGATCGACACGATTGGCTGCTCAGTTAGTTCGGTCTTTGGCACAAATCACACCTCATATTTGGACCTTAAGCTACTCAAACAACGATACACGTTCTGTCTGCTCTTACCTGCTCTCCTTCACAAGTCTTCCAGCAGGGCTCTTAGAGGGATCATTATGCTCATCTCAAATGAAATAACATTTTGTAATGTTCCTGAACATGGATCCACACCCAAACACTGATTTTACCCACAGCTTACTCTGTGCCACTCAGTTGTTGCTGAGAGACTGTGAGCTCACTCTCCATTTGTTTGTGGTTGGTAGGGGTGTTAGGGGGTGGGGGTGGCTAAGGTGTCATAGTTTTCTACTGTCATAGTAACAAGCCTTTGTTTGTGTGACACAATGGCAATATTGATGATATTTTAACAAGGCGTTATGGGATTTAACCTGCAGGTTAGCATGTTGTTCCAGCTCCACAGTGGGCTGAAACAGAACAGCTGATGGAGTCAGTGTGAGAGCTTTGTTTGACCTCTGGTGTGTTTCCTCCCTTTCCCCGGGTCACTTGGTGGGAACATAGCAGCAGCATTCACTGAACACATTGCCTCTCTGTCAGTCCTCTGGCTGTTAAAGAGTGATACAGGATCCAAGCCCACAGCAGTGTACGTTCAGGCACCAGGCCTTATGGTTATTAAGGAGAAGGAGGCAGTAACATAACTGTTACGTGCTTGTGTTGCTTTTCTCTGTCTCTCTGCTGCGCAGGTACAGCTGGTCCGCCCCTGACTCCGCCTCCCCCAGGTGTCCTAATGACATTCAGCTGGGGACTTTAAAAGGAGAAGCTGTAGGAGAAGAGGGCCTCTGTCCCTATCCAGATACCGGAAGACTCTGTCCGTGGACTACCTCACTCTGCTGTTTAGGATCTGTAGATCCCCTGTGTTACTTGTGTGTCTTATGTACTCTGGAGGACCAGGTAGTGCAGGTTTTCGTGGCTTTATTTTCTCCCGCAGGGATGTGTTAGATCTCTGGGTAGCGGAGGGAAGCTGTGGGTCCTACGGCCCGTGGTGTGGCTGGCCCAGGCCCCCTTCGTCCTTTTGTTTGTTTTTCCTGTCCTCCAGCCCTTGTTCATTTGCCAGTTGGCCATGTGAGTACGGTTGTGTCTGGAATAAATAAGACGCCGTTTAATGCTGCGTGTTTGCTGTGTTTTATTTTATGTTGCGGGTCTCCCCACGAGCCACTACCACTAAGTAGGGGGCGGGTCGTAACAATAACCAAGCCAGACGTGGCATATTGAAATACAAATAAATAATGATTTATGGATTTGTTGTTAAAGGCCTAAATTGTGATTTATTACTACATTCATTTCTTTCCGTTTATGCCCTTTTAATACTCGTCCATATTCATTCCGTCTGAATGTCTGATCGCTAACATTATGTTACCACTATCTTCTTTGTGAAAACCAAATATCCAGCAGACACAGGCTTCGGTGCCTCCAGCTGTTTCAAAGACATGAGAGGCCACAGCAGGGCCCTGCAGGGAGGGAGTGTGTACACACACTGATCCATATGCACTGTACTGTGCACAGTAACAAGAGACTGCCTCATGAATCCAGGCCGCTATCAGCTCTGAGTAATAATTCAAAAGGCGTGAGAGTAGAATAAAAGGTCATGCGTGAGGAGTCATCCCAACATTACTCAGTGAGGCTTTTATCACCACGTCATACTGATTTAACTTTAAAGGAGGACAGGTGCAGAAGGAATTCACACAGTCTGCACTGCGTCTGTCTTCACTCTGACCTGCACTGGATCCAGCCGAAGGAGGGGTCGGGTTTTCTGTCTGTTTTCATTTACAAACCATTTACATCAGCAGCATGGAGCTTGCTTTTTGATGGTATCCAGGTGAGATCTGGTGCACAACACAGAAGCTCAGAATGATGTCTGTCTGTCTGTCCGTCCTGGGGGGTGGGGGGTCGGGGGGAACCCTGCTCCTCCTGAGCTTTTTTCCATTTATTACACCGTTAAAGTTTGGGATTCTTTCCTGATCCGAATCAAGGGTCAAAGCACAGAGAGTTTGGTATGCGGTTCATATTGAAAAGCCTTTTAAGGAAAATGTGCTATTGGCTATAAAATAAAACTGAGTGATCTTGACTAGAGAACACAATCATTCTTCTCAGAGCATGGATGCTTGGAATACAATACATGTTTTCACATAGTCATTTTTAGACCAATCAAGCTTTTGAAAGTGGACCAACAGAGAGGTGACTTGTTATTATTGTGTTAACGTTGTAGTTCCTCTGGAGCGCAGAAAATAGGCACGTTTCTTTTATGTCAGAGGATTCTTCACTTTTTCGTTTGATCAAGTTTGGTATTTTCTACCTTAATCTTATTTTCCTTACAATAGAGACCACACCAATAGAGACCATACCATTTCGCTGACAAGTAGGCTACAACAGCCCAATACACTTTGATAATCGATACAAATAAAGAAACAGAAATGTGCCATCGGTGCCAAGTGTTTCGTCAGTATACAGTTGGCTAACTCTATAATCCTGAACATCACCAATCGCTCCAGTCCCAGCTGTGTGCGTCACTTTTTAGTGTCCCCTAATTACTGTTGTGTTTTGAGCTTATTGCAGCATTTCTTTTTGCAGCGTTATGTGTTTGCAGTGTTTCCTTTATGCAACACTTTTAGTCATCAGAATGCTGCATGTGTCACAAGTTCGACACATTTATAGTTGTTTTTCTTCTCCTGTCATTTCAGACCTGAGGTTACCTACTGTAACTCCAGCTTCTATAAGTATTGGCTTCGCCCTCTAAGGCTATCGCTATTGGGTAATCCCCCTGCGCTCCTGCGCAGCACTGAAACACTGAAACACTTGTAGTCCACGCCCACCCGCAAGGTGCGCCCCACCCTCGGGCTCCCTTCCGGTATAAATAGGAAGGAGGCCCGACAATCTTCTCCCATACAAAATAACTTTTCTACAGCTATTCGTGGAGCCAGTGGGGTCCAGCACTTAGAGGGCTACGCCAATACTCATAGAAGCTGGGGTCACAGTAGGTAACCTCAGTTCTATTTCGTATATGGCTTCGCCCTCTAAGGCTATCGCTATTGGGTTAAGGGCGAAGCAAGATGTAGTCTGCGTCCCACTGGGTCCGCCCGGCACTAGAAGCACAGACACACCTGCTCAGATAATAACCCATGCCTATTGCGCCATGCCTATTGAGCCATGCGAATGGCGCATCACAGTCCCTGGAATATATCATGAATATTCTCCATGAGGGGACGAAGGCTGGGAACAATACATACCCGCCGCTGTGAGACGAAGGTCCCACCTTGTCCAGTGATCATAGAGGGGGAACAGCAGCTCCCTGCGTGTAGACAGGCAGGAGAGCGCTGAGCTGGATCCCTGACGTCACTCACTCTGACCAGGCACTCCGTACAAAATGTGTCAGAGGAAAAAGGAAACATCCCTCTCATAAGAGGGAAAAAGGGCCGCTCTCCGTATGCCGAGAGGCAGGAGAGAGGCGCACAGCTGGCAATGGGAGACATCCCTCAAATACAAATGAATAAATGAACAGGGGGAAGACCAAGATGCAGCAGTGCAAATATCTTCCACTGACATTCCTCCGTGCAAAGCCGTGGAGGAGGAAATTCCTCTGGTGGAGTGCGCATTGATGTTCTCCGGGGGCTCCACCCCAGAGGAGACATATGCCTGTGACACAGCTTCACACAGCCAGTGTGACAGCCGTTGTGCAGACAGAGGTTGCCCGATTGAGCGCTCTCTATAGTGCACAAACAGGCGCTGAGAACGGCGCCAGGCCGCTGTGCGCGCCACATAGCAAGACAGCGCGCGCACAGGACAGAGGAGATGAGACGTGGCTTCTTCCTCCGACCTGTAAGGAGGGGGAATAAGCCAGCCAGGGTGATCACTCTTGACCTAAAAGAGTTGTGATGACCTTAGGCATGAAGCCGGGTTAGGGCGTAAAACAGCTGAACTGCCATCTCCTTGGATCCGGAGAGCTGACGGAGCCACAGAGAGAGCAGACAAATCACTCACCCTTTTCTCTGATAGAGCCAAAAGCAGTACTACTTTGGCTGATAACAGTTTAAGGGGAACCTGGTCTAAAGGTTCAAATGGGGCTTTGCTTTAGTGCGCGTAACACCAAAGCCAAATCCCACTGAGGCGCCAGTGCGCGTGACACAGGTCTGAGTCTCCGTACTCCTCGCGTAACGGCTGCTGCGCTCTGCGAGCCCCTCTGTTAATTTCGCCGGGAATATACATTGCTCTGATGGAGAGCAACGTGTGTGCGCGCCCAGAACAGCAGCCGCCTGGCTGCGTTCAGAAGCTGCGCAGATCGTACTCCTCCCTGGCGATTGAGGTAGGCTGCTTCCATAGCCGTGGCCTGTTGTCTGTGCGAATCAACACATGTTTGATTGTACAGCAACGGGGCGAAGTGCTGGAATACTTCCCAACCGGATAACAGCTCCAGCACATTTACCTCTGACGCACGGGGTCGATGCGCGGGCGAATGAACCACCTCTGGAGACTCCTCCTGCGGGGGAGACCCAGGGGGATCAACACGTGACCAGCTGACGTCATGCTGAGCAGCTGTATCACGGAGAGGGCCTGCGGGATGTGACACGCCGGAGAGGGAGCTGTCAGTTCCTCCACCTGCTGCCACGAGAGTCGCGCTCTGCTGGCTGAGTTTAATTCCACTCCCAGATAAATGGATATCTGAGAGGGAAGAGGACAGCTCTTCTTTCAATTCATTATGAAAACCCAGGCTTTGACAGATGCGATACGAGATGTAACGTCTGTAAAGCGACTTCCTCCCTGGAGCGAGCCAGCAAATAGCAGGTCGTCCAGATAAAACCACATCCTGGTGAACACATTCCAGCATCTGTTTGATCGTCAGCATGTGGAACACTGACAGATCAAGGCTGGGTCTCATTCCCCCGTTTTTTTCCCGGGATTTAGAAAATAACCCTGATTTTCCTCCCTTTTGGAAAAAATGCCTTTTTCAACAGGAGTTCCTGCAGCGCTGAATGGAGCGCAAGACACTGTTCCTGGGATGACAGGAGTGTTTATTGTATCCCATGGAACTTCGGGGGGAAGAGGCTTCTCTGAGATATGCTGTAATGGTCGTCATGGTGACGAGCCACGCCCTCGCTGCTCGCGAGGGAATCTCCACACGCTGCATTTCACTCTGGCTCTCATCATGAGGCGCGTACACGCCCAGAGGATGAGAGGTGTGTGCAGTGCTGTCCACACAAGACGTGATAACGGTGCTCGTGGATTTATTATGACCGTGTGTAGGAGGCATATCTGGGACAGAGGAATGCCGCGAGCTCTGCAGTTTATAAACCAATAGGTTAAAACAGCAGGCTTCTGCAGCGAATGAACCACCTCTGGAGTGTCCCCCTGTTGGAAGAGACCCAAGTGGATCATCACGTGACCAGCTGATGCCAACGCCGAGCAGCTGCGTCACGGAGAGGGCTGTGCGGGTTGTGACACGCCGGAGGAGAGCTGTCAGTTCCTCCACTCGCTGCCGCGAGAGCCGCGCTCTGCTGGCTGAGTTTAATTCCACTCCAGATAAACATTTCTCTGAGAGGGAAGAGGACAGTTCTTCTTCCAATTCATTATGAAACCCAGGCTTTGACAGATGCGATACGAGATGTAACGTCTGTAAAGCGACTTCCTCCATGGAGCGAGCCAGCAAATAGCAGGTCGTCCAGAGGAAACCACATTCTCATCCCTCCTCTGTGTAGCGGCTCCAGCCTTCTCTACACAAAAAATGCGAGGAGCCAGGAAATATCCAAACGCTATTTCCTGTGTTTCGGGATGATGGGTACGTGGAAGTATGCATTCCTTCAGGTGGAACTGAACCAGTCGTCCTGGTGAACACATTCCAGCACCTGATTTTCTTCCCCTTGAGGAACCCTGGAAATATCCTCTTTCAACAGGAGTTCCAGCAGCTCTGATTGGAGCGCAAGACATAGCTTCTGGGAGGACAGGAGTGTTTCCTGTATCCCATTGAACTGTGGTGGGGGGGGGGCCTGCTCATCCATCTATCCATCAGACCCACGCGCTGCCACTCTGAGAAACACTCTGAGAGCGGGCGCACGTGCTCGAGATGTGTTTTTGGTCGTCATGGTGACGAGCCACGCCAGAGCCCCTGCCGCCGCTGCCCGTGAGGCAACCCAAGGTGTGCTTGGACCGAAAGGGCTGCCCTGCTGTCTACTAATCAACAGATTAGTGGCAGCCGGCTTAATTAGCGCGCTCTGAAATGTATTAACCGACAGGTTAAAACCAGGCTTTAGCAACGAGCCCTGCTGGCTATTAACCGACAGGTTATAGGCAGCTGGTTTACACAGGGCGTGAGGCAACCCCAGGTGGCCTTGGACCGAAAGGGCTGCGAGGAAGCCTCCACACGCTGCGTTTCACTCCGGCTGTCATCATGAGGCGCGTACACGCTCAGGGGATGAGTGGAGGTGTGCGCAGTGCTGTCCACATGAGGCGTTATAACGGCGCTCATGGGTTATTATGACCGTGTGTAGGAGGCGTATCTCGGACAGAGGAATAGCGCGAGCTCTGCAGGTTATTAACCGACAGGTTAATAACCTGCAGGCTCCTGCAGCGAGCCCTGCTGGCTAGTAACCGATAAGGCAGGCAGCTGGCTTACACAGGGGGGATATGTGAGAAACACTTGTTACTGATGACAGTACAAAAAGTTGGAAAATGAACACACTTTATTTTACTCACAACCCCCAGAACGTCAGAACCGGCTCTGCTTCCTCGGAGGCTCTCGTGGAGCAGACCAGGAGCGGGGGAGCCTCACTCCCCTTTGACTCGCCGCCGGGAGACCCTGTCTCTGGGGTGGCGGAGGAGCGGAGACGTGGGACGGAGCCCCTGCAGCCGCGAAGGGCGAGCCTGACGCCGCTGCTGTGAGCGTCTCTCCTCCTGCCGCTGTGGCCGGGTTGGACGCTGCAGCTGCTGCGGGCGTTGGTGCTGCTGTGACCGCCCAGCAGGCTGGAGCCAGCTAACGTGCTGGCGGATGTTGTCCGCCTGCTTTTGCTGCCGTCCACATGCTCGAAAGCCTGGACGGGCCAATCGTCCACCTCGGCCGCCGCAGCGAGAGCGTCTGCTCTTCGCTTCCTGTCGGCCGAGGGGAGACGGGCACAGTGTGAGCATGCGACCTGCTGGCTGAGAGTCGCGTCCGTGTGCTCTGGCCCCAGGCAGGATTCGCACATCGTGTGCTGGTCGTAGCTCATGATGTATCCTGAGCCACATGAGGGACAATCTCGTACACAGTTGTTGCTCATAATTGACTTTCTTTAGTGTCTCTGTGCTTCAGTAACGCTGGCTGAAGAAAAGAGGGGAGCAGATTGTCGGGTCTCCTTCCTATTTATACAGGAAGGGAGCCCGAGGGTGGGGCCCACCTTGCGGGTGGGCGTGGACTACAAGTGTTTCAGTGCTGCGCGGGTGCGCAGGGGGATTACCCAATAGCGATAGCCTTAGAGGGCGAAGCCATATACGAAATAGAACCTGCCTTCCTCCAGGCTCTTGCAATCAGCTCACTCCCCTCACCTGGCCTCCCCAGCCCTTCCCCTCACCTGCCATTCATTGCCTCATTAACTCCACAGTATATATACCACCTCACGCTCACTTGTCCTCTGCCCGATTGTCTTGTGGGTTTTGCCAAGTGCTCCAGCGTGTCATTATCTTTTGCCTAGTTACCTGTCCTGCCCGGTTTTGACCCTGCCTGCCTGTTATCGGACCTCGAGTTTCCTGCCTGACCCCCGATTGGATTTGTTTGCCTGTCTGACGGATCGCCTGGTTCTGAGCCCTGTTCTGCCTGCTCCTTTATTGGATTGTTTGCCTGACTGCTGGATTTCCTGGTTTTGACCCTGCCTGTCCCTGACCTGAATAAACTGAACATTCTGAACACTGGTTGTATCTGTGTCATGCTATTGGGTTCTGATCTGTACCTGTGAGCTTGACAGCATGTGTTGTCAAGTTGGTGAAGATTCTTCTTCATTTGCATGTGTTCGGGCACATTTCTAAAAAAAAATTGCAAAGTTTTGTAAGTGCAGCGCATTTCCCCTAATGGAAGTGTTTCGGGCAATTTTAGCACCGGTCGGCCACCGCATCATGCTGCTCTGAAATGATTCAATAAGGATGTTCATGTTTAGCACACCAGCAAATCAGCCTCCTTCACAAAATGATAATAGTAAGCATGTGTGTGTGCTTTCCACAGGCCTTTGGGGACAATGTTTCACATGACCTTTAACCCCATGCAGCCAAAAGCATATCAGCAGTACCTGCTTTTGCCAAGGTCAGACAGTAGATGTGGAGCCGCTCCACCGCAGCAGCAGCTGAGAGAAATCTCTCATACGACAGCTTAATAACGGTAATTGTTTGGATGAAATGCTTTAACAAGCTGCTTTCCAGACCATCAATATTCTGTTTATTTCTGTAACCACATTCTACATCTATTACTGTAAGAGGAAACTTAAATGATCCCTTTGGGAAAATTGTGTTTGCTGCAATAATAAACAGTCTCAACAAATAGTGTAGCCTCATTCCTTCCCCCCCACCCTGCCTCCCTGATGCTGCAGGGACAACCAATGGGAGACAGATTTTGTGGACTCACAAAACATTCAGTTCCTTTTTTATACTCAAATGAGCTCTGTGGTATTTTTGTCAACTGGCTGCTCTGTTTAATCCACAATACATTTTACAATTCATTGTCTATGGAGCGGTTAAAGACTTTGTGTTTTAGAACATTACTTTTTGGTTTTCCTAGATAATTGTCCATGTTAACTAGCATTTAAAATATCTTGTCATCATATGAATTTTGAAAATGGTCCACTTATTTGTTCCAGGGTAGTTCCACCCTTTAAGTAATGAATGTGAAAAAGTATTTTTGGAACTGCAATCCCCTCACAGCCCACAGCTGCAGGGGATTCTGTGTAACACATTCTAATGGGAAATGTACTCAGCTAATGGGATGCACTTTCTGAATAGCTTGTGTTCCTTAATGTCACAAGATCTAATACACTGAGAAAACATGAGCGATACATGATGTCAGTTTGGTTTTACCGTAAGTGGAAGGTGCATTATAATGACAGTAAATCACACTGAAATAAAGTAGACGCTCTAGACAAAATGTTATCCCTGTTAAAACATACTCTCTAATGTCCTAAACAGTAAAGTCAATTTTATTTTGGATAAAAACTAAAAACATCCTATCTATTGTCGGCAATAAAAGTTGATACCCTATCAACTCCATGTGAACTCTGGGATAAAACAAGGCCCTCGTAATAAATATGGATGAAGCACTGTGACGTTTTAATAATGTTTTTTTCCTGCTCATTAATGCATGATCATAAACCTCGCCTCCCTCTGTATTTAACCATACTTTGGAAATGTCACTAAAGTTCCCTCTTCTTGACACAAAGACGCTTGGCAACAAACATTCCCCCAAAACAGATCTGTGATACAATGCCTGCTCAAATCTCCATGTGAGCTGCAGTGCTGGATAGATTGAAGCAACTCACTTTTTAAATGTCAATTTATACTGGATTGGACACATTTGGCATAACTACTCCGAACAGATCAGGTCAATAAAATCAAAGTAAATCCTCACGTCTCTACTTTTTGAAACAAAACCTTTTTCTCACAACTCCCCTCTGAAGTCAGTCCCAGTCTGAGCTCATGAGTGTGAATGTGGAAATGTGTCATCACACTGCTGCCCTTGTCTAAAGGATATTCATGCTGTGTCCTTCCCAACAAAATGATTTTTTCCCCCCTTTTCTGAACACGATGAAATCATCCCTCCTCTCTCAGACTCAGCAGCATATTGGGTGTGTTGTTCTCTGTGGTGTGTGTGTATGTGTGTGTGTGTGTGTGTGTGTGTGTGTGTGTGTGTGTGTGTGTGTGTGTGTGTGTGTGTGTGTGTGTGTGTGTGTGTGTGTGTGTGTGTGTGTGTGTGGGGTAATGTAGTTTCACGGGGTCAACACTCCCATTGATCCCTCTTGGATCTCCATGAGGCTGATGAGGTGTTTCATTACATCTTCTTAGGAGCCTATGTGACGTCAGCCAGGAGAAACGTAGCAGTCCTACTCCCTCTGTGCTGCAGGTTTGGAGGAATGAAGCAGAGACAGCACTGGGATTTTTGTTTAACAGTTAATCAATTGACTATGAGTTATGGGAATAGGATTAAACCACAGTGAATCATTCTCCAACTCTACATAACTGACAATACATGTACATCATTTATCAGGTCAATGAAAAGAAAGTCTCCAATGGGATGATAATGCTTTGTGTGTGTCTGCTAGTTTGAGTGTCCAAAGGGCCAAAAAAGGGCGGCAAGACCATTCTGGAGGGCGGCCTGGAGGGCGGCCTGGAGGGCGGCCTGGAGGACGGCGGGACCCCTCTGGAGACTGGAGAGACAGCATCGGGAGAACAGGGGTAACAGGACGGAACAAGAGCTGGAGTCCGCGGGACCCGGGGAAGGGACAGGAAACATGGCTGCTGGGGCATGGGCTGGTCGCCTGGCCTTGCATCTCCTAACACCGGGCTTCCACCAGGTGCGTCTGCGCCGTGTTCCGTCTGCGCCGCGGTTTTGTTCCGACCTCCGAACGGCGTCATACCCCACTGGGCGCGTTTCAGAAGCGGAGTGTCTTGCGCGTGCCGGCTCGCAGTTTTTGTTGATTTGGGCATATTTCCTGGACATTTGTTAGTAGGTTTCACCTTCCACTCCATAAACTCCAGCAATTGAAAACCAGGACTTGTCCTTTCTGGTGTTGTCCTTATAAAAAGGATCTGTTGTGTTAAATAAGATCTTGTCTTTTTCCACTTCCAAAATGAACACCTCGTCGTCCATGGTGCCATAGTGAAGATATAATCATGTGATGAGGGGTCTGTGTCAGGGACATGCACAGATATTTGGAGGGGCTATTGCTCTAAACTGGAAAAAGAGCCTCCCCCCGAAAAAAAATACAAGACCAAAACGATTATTACATTAACTGATTTGAACAGTAATTCACATCATCAACAAAATAAGCTAAGGCAATTACTTGCATTCGGTGACTTGATTTTTTAAAATGAAAACCAGGTACATTTTTGGCTTTGCGGTCCATATCTCATTAAAATATCTAATGTATTAACTATTAAAGAAAAAATGGATACAATTCAATGTAGTTTGACCATTGTAACTGCTGTGCAGACATACTGATAACATAGGGCTTCTATAATTATCTTAAATAAACTCACTAATTAATGAAACCAGTTCAATACGCATTATTCTTATTCCTATCATTCTTTATGAGCACAGTAAAGGTAAGGTATCTAATTACTTATTTATTTAGTATTCCATAACTTAATAACAGAGATGGTGAAATGAAAGTAGAGACATGGCAGAAATTCTACAATGAAGCGGGACAGTGAAGTGTTCTCCTGTATGTGAGAGGCCGATCAAGAAAAGAGAGCGAGCTGCCCCGTTGAGGGAGTTTACGGAACAGATGAAAAGACACAGAAAGACAGACGCACAATAACAAATATATGTAGGTGTTTTTTGTAAATAACCAACGGTGTCAAGAGGAAGTAAAGTCCCTGAGACGAGAAAACTCAAAATCCATTTTCCAAAATCCGACACTAGAGGTGGTCTTAACGCACCGGCACCAGTAGCCTATAATAAATATTATATATATAATACGTAACTTGTAATCACACACTTAGCAATATAGAACATAAATAATAAAAACGTAGGCCTACCTGGTTTAAAACACTTTTGTGGTCATACTGTGGAATGATGAGTTCACACTGAAACGAGTTCTTCATTCAAAATTTCGCGGGCAATTACATGTAAGAAGAAGGAGAAGAAGAAGAAGTAAAATAAGTATTAGAAGAAGAATGAAGCTGGTGTGTTTCCCGCAGCGAGACAATAGTAATTGTGGGCTTATCATGTTAATTCGACCACAACAGAAAGAGAAAAAAAAAACTCTCGGTCTCTCCAGAGGGGCTGGTCAGCCAAAAAGGGAAAACGGGCCGTTGCCCCGGCAACAATAGCCCGTACCTGTGCACGTCCCTGGTCTGTGTAGATCGTGTTTGTTGTTCTCGAGTCCAGGAGGAAGTTAAAAAGAGACAATGTAGTCCCGGAAAAGTTCAAATGGGTAATTTAATGAAGTAACGTGGTTTTGAAACAGACAGAGCAAGTCAAACACAGCGCCGTGTCGAGAGGAGGAAGAAGAGAGGCCGAGGCTGATGTTGAATAGTCCATTTAGTTTAGGAACCTTCCTAACGGAGTGAAATGACCCGGAAGTCCCTCAGTGGCAGCCATGATAAGTGCCGTTCGAATTCCCTAGATGATAGGAAAGGAGGTTTCAAACTTCCTTTATAACCTCCTTTAGCTTAGGAACCACTGGACCTCCCTCACTGAAAGGAGAGGAGAAAATGCTGCCCCACAATGCCTTGCAGCCGCAGCATTTGCCGTCACACAACATAGTCATACTGTAGGACCACATTACTCCAGTTTTGGCTGCCTTACACTGGCTCCCTATAGAACACAGGATAGAATTTAAAATGTTTTTTTTCGCCTACAAAGCCCTTAACCTGTTAACCTGTTAAGCCCTGAGCCTGTTTTTCAGGTCTCAGGCTCGAAAATGACATTCCCAGAACAAATGACCATATCTTCCCTTCTAAGATGGTTAAATTAATAATCTTTTTTCTCAAAGTAATGATAAACCTGTGAGTTGGATGTAGAAAAGTCAGAATCAATATAGATGTTTTTTATTTTAAAGAAAATTCAGATTGAACATAGTAAAAAACTGTAAATTATAGTGTCCGTCCAAAAATTATTTTTTACTTATAGTGAAAACTACCCTTGGATGATGGTAAGGTAGACTAAAAGCTTTAGGAATCCAAAGTACAACATATAATAAGTACCCTGTATCAAGATTGATGCAAAACAAGTGACATTTGACCTTTTTAGAGAAGTTTAGCAACAAAAAAAAACACTTCTGGGGTCATTTGGGTGGATTTTCCATATCTCTGACCCCCCTTTGTCGATTTTGCTGATTGACATCTCTTTCTGACCGTCAGAGCCAATGGAATCGAGGGAAAGTTCCCCATACACACACAGCTTACCAAATAAGAAGTGAGAGAGACGCGTAGAAAAACGGGAAGCCTCTGGTGGCTACCATTAGCAGCACATTTTTCTTCTCCGATTTTTGCATAAAAATTGAATTATGGATTATCAATACTTTTTTCAAAGTGACAGACATATTGCTATAACCTATGGATTAACCTTCAGCCGCGTTTTTTCTCGATTTAATGCCATTGAACACGACTTTTGATCAGAATAACAGCAAAGGTGAGCAGATCTCCGTGTTTTGCTACCTAAAGCTACTCGTGTGTTGTCTGTATTTGCTTCCCCTGACACGAGTTCTGGTCGCTCAGTGATGATCCTTATATTTCTATAATCTGTGGACTCTCAGGATGTTATCTAAGCTTGTTTGTGCAGATCCAATAAGTATATCGATCAGTGTAGCTAGAGTTCTGTGCTAACGGCCTTAAGATTGTTTCGCTCGTAGCTAATTCAGAGGCTCGGCGCTAGCTTTGTGGGTTTAAAAAAAAAAAAAAAAAAGATCAGTTAGCTGAGTTTCTTCCCGTTACATGGATATATAACATTCATAGTTTATTGAATATTAAGATGCCCTCAGACGCTGTTTCCTGCAGATGGCGCGTTTTTCCCCCCGGTTTCGGGGGTGCTCTGTAGAAGAGGTTAATGGGCAGACGCCATCTTACCTTAAAGAACTCATTATACCCTACTGTCCTACTAGGGCATTGCGTTCCAAGAATGCAGGGTTGTTGGTTGTTCCTAGAGTCTCTAAAAGTACAATGGGAGCCAGAGCCTTTTCTTATCAAGCTCCACTTTTGTGGAATCAGCTTCCAGTTTGTGTTCGGGCAGCAGACACCCTATCCGTTTTTGTAAGAGTGCGCTTAAGACCTTCCTTTTTGATAAAGCTTATAGTTGATCAAATAATCTAATAAGAGTGCATTGACGTAGCCTCTTCATCTATTGTAAGAAATTAAAATCAATGTTTAATGACGTAATTTAGTTTAAACATAGAGTAAGCTTAAAACTGTATTATTGTGAGAACATTTCCGGTTAGCATTCGCCTGTGGCTAACGTTGATGCTAAAGTTTATTTTGAAAAGCTATTCCGGAAGAAGTCTCCGGAATATCAACAGTGAGCTTAACTTCCAGTTTTACGTAAATAACGATTAGAGCCGTTAAAATGCATTAAATAAAAAGTCATGAAAGAGATTAAGAGGAGAAAAGGCGTGTGGAGTTATACAATGTAGACACTACGTCTAAATCCTCTGTTTTACGCGATATCGGACATAGAAGACCGAGGTGGGAGGTCCCCCTGCGTCACCACAGCCGGCATTGAATAGGAGGAGCCAAATGATGAGATTTATCAACCCAGTCTCACAAAAAAACGTGTAATAACTACGTTGGTCCACAACTTGGGACGTAGTATTTCTACAAAAACGCCTCTGAAATTGTAGGATCCCTACGTTTTTTTTCACCATTCATTCCAATGGCTGGCGTCTATGTCACGTGATCTTCAAATTTCTCCCTGCAGAAAAAAAACATGGCCGACATTCATTTTATTCTGGGTGGAAAATGCCTATTTTAAGGTTAGTTTGGCCATTAAAATGCGTTTTGATGTCATTTGATGAGAGAAATATGAGTTGTTATTTCAGATTATGTGTGCAGTGGATGCACATGATCTTTAGTTTGCTGGTTATTACGAGGATTACTTCAGGAAATTGTGTCCATACAACGTTTTCATTGTTACCAAGTTGGTTGCTAGGGACGCTGCTATCGATATGATTTCTGTTATGTTGTGTAACTGTTTAATGGTGTTATCTTTATTGCTACCCCCTTCCCCGTCATGTATAGTGTTGGTCCACAGCGCAAACATATTAGTTTAACAAAATCCGCATCTAAAATTGTGGCATAGATACGTTATTTTCCCCTGTGCAATTCTCCAACCCAGTCTCACATCTCACATCACATCGTCATAAACAAATACCGGAAACAGACCGAAAACATTTTTTAGAAATAAAATAATACTTTATTCCGAGTGTGCTTGCTTTTCTCTTTGAAAGTCATCACATAACGGCATTGTAATACACGGTTCGGCTGCATTAAATATTACATATCTGCCGTAGTTCTCTATTTATAGAGCCCTGATGAGAAGACTTCTAGACAAACATGAGGAACTGCCGCCAAAACAAAAAACGTGACGTGGATCATAAATATATCAGCAATTAAACAACATCTTACATTTCTTTTCACACAATACGTCTCCTTGCAGTATCAACACTAATTCGGCTGACTTTTATATTTGATCCAATTGGTAGATAGGCTGTATTTACACCATAAAGGTGCACAGCTGATATAATGGGACACCTAGTGGTTAAAGCATGTTATTGAATTCCATTCTTTTTATTATTAGATATGAATAGGATCCCTCCCTATAAAGTATATTCATTACTCGTTATTCTCTACTAATAGTTCATTAAAGACTGTATATAATTACTATTTTGCATATCGCTTTCAAGATTTCAAGATTTTCTAAGGTTTATTGACATATCATATTCACAAACGGTGTAGTTATGCATTGAATGAAAAACTTGGGTCGCAGGTTCCTCAACAGTGCATTACAAGACATCTATCAATATGTGTGTATACCTCCAGCAATGTTAACTATGTTGAAGCACTTATTTTAACTGATATTATACATATGTATTATACTCTTATAAGATGTATGTATAGATAGTATAAGAAATGTGCAGAACACGACAGTTTAATGGTGGAGGTATACACACATATTGATAGATGTCTTGTAATGCACTGTTGAGGAACCTGCGACCCAAGTTTTTCATCTCCGACCTTGTCAGGTATTGAACAATCAATGAATAAAGAACACAGAATTGTTAAATATAAAACACAGAATTTGTGTGATTATACTAAATGATTTACAAATAAACACCACTGCATATTTACAACTGTTACACATGCTGATGTAACGCCAATGTTTCCAACTTGGGATCAATAAAGTATCTTATCTTAAGATGATCGATGGCTACTGCCATATTTGCAAAATGTGCTTCTGAACCTTGACAAGTGCATGTTTCAGGCTTATTAATGAACAACAGGAGGGGTCACAGACATAAGACCAGCTGTTAAATAAAGCTCTTCTGACCTTAGCTGGCATGTGGGTATATATATTAATGCTGCCCATTATGGGCACAAGCAATTTTCACCCATTTATTAATTATATGTTTTACATTTGAGTGTTTCCTATCCCCTAAACCTCCAGGGATGTACACAGTTTAATACTGGCAACTTCTTATTATGGGAAATACGAAAACGTCTTTTAAAACTACAACTCCCAGTAGAGACGTGCCATAGATAACATGTTGCGAAACACAATAGCCAGCATGTGTAGTTCTGGGGACGTGGTGGGGGAGGGGGGGACGGGGTGGACCCGTTCAAATCCAGTTTTGGACAGTCTGCCGTGGTTCCATCCCATTTCAAGTGCTGTTCGACGCTCGGCGTAACCCTCGGCGCACACTCAAACATCCAATCACAGAGCTTGAGGACTATCACAGGGTTTGTCAAGCGAAGCGGAGAGAATACTTACTTCCGGGTGTAATATTCTCTAAAGCAAATGAGCTGCTCCGACCCTCAGTCCTGACGGACTCCAACTTATGTTTATTAATCAAACAAATAAATAAACACAAGGATAATTATGTGTTATTGTTGAGTAAATGGAGAATTGCACAGGGGAAAATAACGTAACTATGCCACAATTTTAGATGCAGATTTTGTTAAACTAATACGTTTGCGCTGTGGACCAACCAAGCGGCAAACTCTGGGGAAGAGCCGGGACGCCAATACGCAAGTGCCACACACTGCAGTTCATCTAGTGGCCAGTAGGAGCAGTCTGCAGAAGGGAGCAATTTCCATAGACCCCCATGTTAAAATGCCCAACTTTACAGCAGAAATAAACATGTTTACATCATGGTTCAAAAAACCATATTCTCTGTATAGTTAGATTCCCCCTTCATGACTACTGTGTGGGGGGTGCATTTTTTCTCAACTCATCTGTTTAATTAATATTAAGCCTTAAAGTTATGCATATATTAGGGCGTGGTCACATTGAGTGACGGCTCTGTCAAGTGACTGCTGCTGCTAGCTTCTTGTCTCTCTGCTAGCTGCTCCGTGAAGCTAGCTACAGGGACTCTGCCTGCTCAGTTCATCCAGGGAACACAACTTGAAGCCGGCCGTGGTTGTTTGTTCTTCATGCTTATATATCGGACTATTGTGACTCGCTCTGCGGTTGAAACAGACGGTGCATGAATGCAGTTTTTGCGGTAAGTGAAATTCGAGTACTTATTGATGAGTTTATGATTTGAATCGGCTACGTAATGAATGTTAAGGCTTGGGTTAGCGTGTAGCGAGTGGTAGCTACATCGGTGCTAACGATGCTAATCGTAGTCTCCAAGTTAAAACCATAGACTGTATATATAAAAGTTAAAACGAAATAGACAAGTGTTAAGCGTTAAGTGGGATAATACTGTAGAACAAACGGCTTCTGTTTGAGGTTATAAAATAAGGTCATCCTTGTAACTTAGAGAGATATTTTATTATGTAGGTAGGAACTGTATGCATCGCTAAGGTTAATTTAAATTGGCTATGCTCAAGTATGTAGACAAGGTCATGTCGAAGTAGTATATGTGAAATCAACCTCACAATAAGATGTGTGTATATTACAAATAATAATGTCATATTTCAAGATGATTAGGTTAGATATTACAATATGGTTGGTTGAGCTGGAGTTCATTATTGAGCTTACACGTTAACGTCACAGTCATCTGAAGAACGAACCCAAACCTTGTTGTTTTTATTAATTGCATTACCAAATTGGTATCAAATAAACAGTAAGCATTGGTAACACAACTTCCAAAGTTACAGTAAAATAAAAAGGACCCTGACTCGGACAATACACAATCCAACATGATAAACAGAAGAGAATCAGTTATATTGTTTGTACACATGGTACTTTACATATATATCTGTTTGTTTAAGGTGTCCAGGTGATGCAGACAGGCTGGACCAGAGAGTGAGAGACAGAACTGGACTCCTCACAGCAGTGAACTTCAGCTCAGGTACAAAGACTCTATTTTTCATACTGTACAAAGAATCAAGAAAGATATTTGTTTATATAAATTAAGTATTGACTTGAATACACTGATATACATTCCATTAAACAATACTAAATACTAGATCACCTACACATCAGTTAAGTTGAGGGTTTTTTCCATGCAAAAGGTTACATTTAGATGTTAACAAGCAATATGATTGTGTGAAAATGAGACCTTGTGTCTCAATGAGATCTACACCTGTATAAATAAAGGCTAAAGAAATATGGTTTTGTCAGCTTTCTAATTTAATGTATTGAAGGCAAAGATATTTAACACATAGTGAGAACTGCTACTATTTATCTCTCCATATTGTCTGTAAAAAACGTGGTAAAAGTTATTCTTTTAGTGAGACAACAGAGCAAGCTTCTACAGTTGCACTACGTTTTGATAACAGTTAAATATTATTTTGATAATAACATATATTTCAATGTTGATGAGCTTCATACTGTTCATTCATAATCTGATCGTCTTTGTAGCTCACTGTTGAAATAAAACAAAAACATTACAATTACAAAATAATTATATCTACAGCCCCTAAACACACAAACACACCGCTTTCATAAATAACACACTTGTTCTGCAATAATATGTTTTATGTTTCCTGTCATTTTTGTTAGGAAAGGACATGCCTGAAAGACACAACATTTTCACCTTCTCTGAGGGTCAAGAAGAACATCCAAGAGGAACATTAAAAGCTGATGTTATGAGATTTTAAGACCAGTACACTAAGAAACTACTTTTATTGTGAAAACACAGTCAGCTGATCGAATCTCCACATCTGCACTCCATCAGCTGATTATTTCTATTTGCCTCACTTTATGAGCTTCACATCACTTGTGCCTTGAACCGCAGAGTTTGCAACGTCACAAATAAATGGGGCCAATCTTCAGTCAGATGTGAATGTGTAATCTAACATTTTCAGTAAGAATAATGGACAAAAGGAATGCAAATACAAATACAATTTATTGAAATGTGAACCAAAACGTAATCAAACATGTTTTAAATAAAAAGCACATATGGACAGAAGGTATAAACCTATTAAATGTATAAGTAAACACATTTAGTCAAATAAAGTGACAGACTAGGCCTGTGCAGTTGGTATCAGCTATGCCCAGCATGAGCTCCTCCATCAGGCCTGGTCCTCCTCCATCAGGCCTGGTCCTCCTCCATCAGGCCTGGTCCTCCTCGCTGAGGAAAGACCCTCAGTCCTCTCCAAACCAACAGACAGGACGTCCATCACACGGAGGTTTCTCCCTGAAGTCTCTGCAGCTCTCTGGACACCACGCTGTCTCAATCCGTCCACACTGAATATGAGAGGGAGAAAATGAAAATAATAAATGCTTTAGACAATAAGAAATATAAAGTTGAGTTGCTCAGTTTTTTAGATTGTCAATACTATTAATGTATAACTAATATCTCAGGTTAAGAGGCACATTCAAATAAAGATTGGTCTTTAAATACATTTTGTCTTTTGAATTGTTTGTCTAAAGTCAAGGATCTAGAACTGGTACTTAGTTTTAATGATACAGTCTGGTTATTATGCTGTTTGGAGGAGGCCTCACAGGTAAGAGCACTAACTAGCTACCATCACATGTACCTTAGCTTGACTTAAATGTATTAAACGTATAGTTAAGTGATATCAAAATATAAATAACTAATGTCATGCAAACATATTAATATTTGCTTGATTCCAGTGTTGAATTTAGCACAATTGCATACAAACGTTAAGGGATTTTAAGATTCTGAAGTATTATGCTAAAAACTCAATAACTTAGATTATTATTTATAGTTTTGCTGAATAGTTTCATGTCCGCTTACCTTAGAAACGTAAAAATGCGACGGCAGTGTGCAGATGGGGAGCATGTTAGCTTAACTTGGTAGCTTCAGCTAGCTCTGGAACTTCCAGCTCGGTGGCAGCAGGTCCCGCCTCGGCTCCGCCTCTTTGCCCTTATTTGGAGCAGGCTGGAGCAGGCGGGTGTTGAACTCTGACGTCACTGTCGAGCCGTTAGTGGCCGACTCCGCCTACTAAGGGCTTCTCGGCAACTCTACAGAATCCTATGGGTGACGTCACGGACCCTACGTCCATTTATATATACAGTCTATGGGACCAACACTATAAATTGACGGGGAAGGGGGTAGCAATAAAGATAACACCATTAAACAGTTACACAACATAACAGAAATAATATCGATAGCAGCGTGCCTAGCAACCACCTTGGTAACAATGAAAACGTTGAATGGACACAATTTCCTGAAGTAATTTTCGTAATAACTAGCAAACTAAAGATCATGTGCATCCACTGCACACATAATCTGAAATAATAACTCATATTTCTCGCATCAAATGACATCAAAACGCATTTTAATGGCCGAACTAACCTTAAAATAGGCATTTTCCACCCAGAATAAAACGAATGTCGGCCATGTTTTTTTTTAAGCAGGGAGAAATTTGAAGATCACGTGACAGACGCCAGCCATTGGAATGAATGGTGAAAAAAAACGTAGGGATCTTACAATTTCAGAGGCGTTTTTGTAGAAATACTACGTCCTACGTTGTGGACCAACGCAGTTATTACACGTTTTTTTGTGAGACTGGGTTGGATATATACAGTAGTTAGGTGACGGAGCTTTGTTCGTTCTTTCCACGGCCGCGACTGTGAGAGGACGGCTGCAGCTGCTCTCTCTCCACCACCTTCTGTTTGTTTCATTTCCGTGCTATTTAATTAAAGTAACCCATTTGAACCTTGTGAGAGACTCCATTAGTCTCCTTGTTGTAAGCTTCTCTCCTGGGACGCAGTGGCGCCTCCAGAAATGTATCATAGGGGTGGCCAAATGGGGCCACAGAAAATATTGGGGTGGCCCACCAAAACCAAGAATTTAATTGTTGTAAAAGTATAGACTAGATGAAAACAATGGCAAAGAGAATCACCTACTGATATACTTTGGTTTCTTATTTTACATTTTCTGATACTATTCATCTGAAGTGAATATAATACAGATAGTTAACATTTTACTTCAAACAACATTTAAAAGAACCTTGTATACATGTGTTGGTGATTTATTGTTTTGTTTTTTATATATGCTAGTTGTTCTTTCCTTTTAAAAAGACAAATACAGCTTAATTTAAATAAGTTCCTTTATTGTAAGGCACAAAATGTTCAGCATTCTCAACACATACAATACACAACAGCAACACAACATGTTCTTCAGTTATATTATGTCTCTAGGTTATAAATAGTTTTAGAACAAAGCTGTTTGTGTCACACTGGGATCAAAGATGATTGACATGACTTTATTAAATTATAGTTTTAAAACATGACTATTTTATTTCAACATAACCCAAAAACACAAGGTAAAATGGTAAATACATACTGTGATTGAACACAAAAACACCATCTATTATTGACCTTTATAGCAAATTCAAAACATTATAAATGATACAAAACACCACCTTTTAGTATTAGACAGAAAATAGGTGACGAGACATATTTCTATTTTTTTAGTTTAGTCCACTGTGGTGAGAGTAATACATATGGCTTGTATTCAATTTGTTTAAAAAAAAAAAATGTATATTTTATAAACAAACTGGTTACCCTTTTTTAAATTAGCATACAGAACATTATGAAAACAAACTTGACTAATGGTCGGCTCATAACCTCAGAACACAGAAGAGGAAAAACTGCATAGATTCTCGTTTCAAATCAAATCAAATCAAGTTTTATTTATATAGCACATTTATAAACGATTTTTGGTCGAGCCAAAGTGCTGTACATATAATAAAATTAGCCTACAGTAGAGACACTTTACAGAAAATACAACAGCACAGATTGTTCAGAATATCAGTATGAGAAAAACGACACCCTCTGTCCTTAGACCCTCACATCGTACAAGGAAACACTTCCAGAGAAAACCCACAGTTTAAAGGGGAACATGGGAGAAACCTCAGGGAGAGCAACAGAGGAGGGATCCCTCTCCCAGGACGGACAGACGTGCAATAGATGCCGTGTGTAAATCGAAGAGATAATACATTTTACAGCATATAGACCGAATGTTAGGAAATGCATGTGTCTGTAATAAGAAGATGAATCCACGAGGATGTCAGCTACAATCCTGAGGAAGCCATCAGGGAAGGAGCCATCATTTTGAAGGAGCTGCAGACCTAAAGTGTGTAGAAGACTTAAATGATTACTAAGGTCACAATCACATTAATAAAACTGTACTTACGTTTTAGTTTCACTTTTACTAAAAAGAGTTCCACATGTACTTCTCTTCATTTTCTGCAGATTGACATTACACACAGCAGTGATTAATAGTAGCCTACGAATTACACCAGCTCAGCATACTGACATCAGCTAATGTTAGCTTAGCAAGCTAAACTAACGCTAACTAGGATAGCTGCCAAAGTGTGTTTAGACGAATTATACCTGAAGCCAAGCCAGCCTTTACTGAGCCCCGAGCCTGTTTTCCAGGTCTTCCAGCGTTTTTCTCGTTTTAATGCCATTGAACACACATTTTGATCATTATAACAGCTAAAGGTAAGCATATCTCCGTTTTTTGCTACCTAAAGCTAACACACTAAAGCCTAAAGTGTTGTGGGGCTTAACAGGCAACGAACGTATATGACTTACCTTCTAGAAGTCTGGTGGATTTGTGTCAAGTCAGTAGAAAAGTCAGTAGAAAGAAACGTTTTGCTGCAACCTGCTGCTGTCTGTGCGAATCTCAGAGTGATGTGCGCGAGTATCAGAGTGGTGCGCGCGAGTATCAGAGTGGTGCGCCGAGTATCAGAGTGTTACCATGGTAGCAGAGGGAGAGGGAGGGGCTGCAGTATGAGCATTGGAAGCTCAAATCAAGCAACTGGCTGTGTATTTGTTGTTAAATATCAGATAAACTACGACGCATACGTGACTGGCGAGGTGGTGTGTGCAGTGGCGCCAGCAGGGGGGGGCCAGTGGGGGGACCAACAAATATATCAGGGTGGCCATGGCCCCCCCTGGCCCCCCCCCTGCTGGCGCCACTGCTGGGACGTGAGAACAACGAATACATCGAAAACTATACATTTGAGTACTTACTCTTTTTCCTTACTGATGGTATGTCATTTGGTTGTGTGTGTAGACAGTGGAAGCAAGGAGAGGCATATACGTGCCCTGATCCCTGCCGAGTCGACGCACAACTGTTGATTGGTGTCAGTGCCCGAAACACTTTTTAGGAGCAATGCGCTCATGGTATAGATGTCATTTGGTTGTGTGTGTAGACCAGGGGTGGGCAAACTTTTTGGCTCGGGGGCCACTATGAGTTTTAAAATTTGACAGACGGGCCGGGCCAGTAGCAGATCGGTGAAAAAATATTTAGCTGTCCACTACTCATTAAACACTCGGCACTCAATGTTGACTTTTCTTTTCTTTGGTCCACTCATTATTACAGATGCAGGTTCAGAGGTGAATTATTGCGTCATTGCATCATTGTTTGCGTCATGACGTAACCGTTTACGTGCCTTCTTATGACCCACACAGCGTTTTACGTCGCTGACTTTCTCCGCAACACTGCTCACAACAACATCAATAGAGGACTGCGTCTGGTAGTTTTTAATTATACGAAGCCAGATTAAATTAAATAACTACTTCTCCAACCTTATACCTTTCTCCAGAGTGCCGTGGTTCATTGTTTATTAATGTGGTTCAGCTGCATTACCGCCCGCTGCAGTGCGGCTCGTCTACCGGAGTTTATTCTCCCGTTAACTCGCGGCAGCGGCCGCTGTAAAGTTTTTATTGTCTGACTGTCACACAAGCAGCTGATAAATATCCCCCATCCCCATCAGTGAATGTGTTTTAGTTTGAAAGCTGTTTGGCATCACAACGCTGTTATGAAAGTTTCTCTGGCATTCTACTGCGATGTTAGCTAATCAGACTATCTTGACTACTTGTTGCTATCATATTGTGGCATAAGCCGTTTTCTACACGCATATTTTACCGGCGTAGTTTTCGTTATGATTTTACTTGTGATGGCCACATGTAGCCCATGTATTGATTCCATCCGATAGCTGCTATAATACAAAACAACAGGAAAACGTCTGCCTCTTCACAATGGTCAATAACAGTGAACGGATGGTCATTAAAGTAAGGTAAAATGAACAGAATCACACTAAGCCTGGTTAGTGTTGCCTGACTTTATATAAGTTTTTTTTATAAGTGTGTGGTCGCGTTCTAGTCACTTTGCTCAGCGCTACTGCTTGTTACAACTTGTATTCGCCGTACTCGCCATGAACTGTTATTGCTCAGGTTAATCTCGCCCCCTCCAATGTAAGCGTGAAATATTTGGTTCTTTGATCTTGCTGGGTTGCCGAGTGGGGCCAGAGAATAGACCAAACTCCAGCAAAGGTCAATTGTGTCTAGAGTGCGCCATCTAGTGGGATCAACTGAAATGCCGGGTATTGCAGGAAAAAGGCAAAATGAATGCGGTCTTTACTATAATTTGGAAAATTTTGTACCAATATTCGGCGGGCCGGATTCAAAAGCCCAACGGGCCGTATATGGCCGGCCTTAGTTTGCCCATGCCTGGTGTAGACGGTGGAAGCAGGGAGAGGCATATACGTGCCTTGATCCCTGCTGAGTCGACGCACAACTGTTGATTTGTCTCAGTGCCCAAACACTTTTTAGGAGCAATGCGCTCATGGTATAGATGTGGCGCATACATCTTAATTCCTACTCTTTTCCCTCACCCTATCCTAAGGGAGTGCATGTACGTAGACACGTTGTGCCTCTCCACCTCTGTTCCTTACTTCTTACTTGCTACCCTTTTCCCTCAACCTATCCTAAGGGAGTCCATGTACGTAGACACGTTAGTTTAGCTGCTATAGGCTAAGACTGTCGGGGGACACCTTACTTCTTCCTTCCTTCTGTCTGTCTGTACCTGTGTACTCTCATGTTCCGATTAACCCAGCTTCCCCCAAATTTCTTTTTGGTGTCTATATCTACGCCGGGATCCTGAGTCGAGGCTAATCCTGTTGCTGTGGTCCTGTGTCCTGGATCCTCTATCCTGAGCTCTGGATCTGAGTCCTGGACTTCGAGTCGTGGCTGAACCTGTCACTGTGGTCCTGCCTGACTCTCACCATACTACTTCCCTGATGGCTCCCACAGGATTGTTGACATCCTCGTGGATTCATCTTCTTATTATACACACATGCATTTCCAAACATTTGGACTACCTATGTTGTAAATGTAATATCTTTTCAATTTACACACGGCATCTATTGCACGTCTGTCCGTCCTGGGAGAGGGATCCCTCCTCTGTTGCTCTCCCTGAGATTTCTCCCATGTTCCCCTTTAAACTGTGGGTTTTCTCTGGAAGTCTTTCCTTGTACGATGTGAGGGTCTAAGCAAGCCCGCCTTAACCTGCCATCAGGCCCTGGGGCTGATTGGTTTTGTAGGCCCCCTATTTAAACAACAAATCAAAGTCATTTATAGCCTCGGCAGGCTCTGTGATCGCACTTCTCCACTCTGCTCTACGCGCGCCTGGTCCTCTCCTCCAGATGAGTGACGTATCGGGCCTCCCTCATGTATTTGCCCGGTTGCCGTTGGCTCCCCTCCACGTAGCAAGTCCTCCTCGTCCTCTCCATCTCCTCCAACAGATAATGTCCCTCCTGTCTGTTTTCCCTCTCCCGCTACTCCATCGCTATCAGAACCAGACGGCCTACTTGGCTCCGAGGCCCCGCGGCCGGCACCGCTACCGCTCGGTACAGAACTCATCTGTCCTTCCTCCTCATCCTGGCCTACAGGTTTAAAATAACCTGTAAGCTTCGACATGTTTTGTAATAGCTGCTTGTCTCGAAACTACTTTTCCCTCAAGAATTTCCTTTTCCGAGCGCCACTCTCAAACTTTTTCTTCTCAAACTTTTTCTCCTAAACAACCTTCATCTGTCACTCAATCACTCGCAATTGGAATAAGTCACATGTGAAGCATATTCTCATTCTGATTGGCTGTTAAGTGGTGCCCACTGACTGTTTCGTAGTCATCATTTTTGAGAAAAATCTCTGGAATCCATCGATCTGATTGATTAGCGGAGCAAATGATCAAAATACTACGGAGGGAAGATATTTTCGTTTGGATTACTGGTCTGGGGGAAGCTCATGAGTGTGTGTGTGTGTGTGTGTGTATGTGTGTGTGTGTGTGTGTTTGTGTATTTTTGCATTTGTGTGTATTGTGTTTGTTTCCCGGGGAAAACACTCAAGAGAAACACCGGCTGTTGTTATGCCTGCTGTGACGTTAAGCTACTCCGTTCTCTGCTTGTAATTATGCCGAAGCTTCAAAGTTGTATTTATCCTCTGAATTTGCCGAAACAAGTTTAATATTCTGAAAGCCAAGACTTTGTTTATTTAAAATCAGATGAAAACAAACTGTAACGGACCCTGCCGTGTTATCTATGATTACTATACGCCTTACATTCATAATTTCAGCGGAGGGAGGGGAACAGCAGAACAGCAGAGTGGCGAGAGAGAGCGGTCTTCTTCCCTTTACAAGCTTCAAAAATGTATTTATCGTGTGATTTTGGAAATAAAAGTTTCATATTCTGAAAGCCAAGACTTTGTTTATTTAAAAATGTGTTTAAAACATCCGAAATAAAAAACTTTTTTTTTTTTTTTTATTGGATCATGATAGGCCCCTGATCTCCGTAGGCCCCTGGGCTTCAGCCCAGGTCAGCCCATGCATTAAGGCGGCCCTGGGTCTAAGGACAGAGGATGTCGTATTGTCATACTGATATTCTGTACAAACTGTGAAGTCCACTGAGACAAATGTAACATTTGTGACATTGGGCTATATAAATAAACATTGATTGATTGATTGATGCTGGTCCTCTGGTCCTTGGTGGTGATGGCTCTGGTGAAGACCCTTGAGCCACGATAGATCTTGACCTGGGGGCCGGCACAGATGGATGTTCTGGCTGCTGGATAAACGCCGCCTGTGGGCCACTAGGCCCAGACAGCTGTGAAACCTCTCTGTAAAACAAATTAAAATGTAGGACAATAATTACAACTAATTTCATTGAAATAAAGTTCAAGTAAAATGTTGCTCAAGCAGAAATAACAATGCACACATAAAAAGAAAGTTTGGAAGGTTGGACAGGAGTCTCTCTCTCTCTCTCTCTCTCACACACACACAGGTATTTCCAGTTACTTTACATTCAGTATAAAATCACACATATACACATATACATACATCTGATAACAAAGTATCATCTGTACAGGACGGTAAAATAATCACAGGCACACGTATAAATAAATCTATGACAAAATCTCATCTGTACTTCTGTACAGATGAGATTTTGTCATGATATGTATGATAAAATAATCACAGGCACACATATAAATACATCTATGACAGCCTAATCTGTACAGAACAGTATGATAAAATAATCAATAGCAAAAACATGTATATAGCCACTGTAAATGTCTCCGTTGTGGGACGAATAAATTATTGTTTGAATGTAATCTCACTTTTACACACCAAAATAACGTTTACACATAAAACACGTTAACACAGAGTCAACGTTTGCTAATCGAGAGTCTATTTTGTCCCAAGAAAATGTTCATGACTATTGATAAAATGAATATATCAATAAACCTATTGTTCATTTTCGCGGTATTCCCCACACATTGCCAGTACACTATTACTGTAATATTTACACCTACCCATGTCCAAATGGATCCTTGTTGTTGTCTTTGTATTCTTCTTCAGAAGAAGAGTCGAAGACTTCAGGTTCTGAGGCTCTATCTTCACTGCTGCTAGCGAAAAAAATCTCTAGCGAAGTCGACAACTGTAAAGTTGTTTTAGCCATTTTCTCTGTCTCTCTCTCTCCTCACAGACGTAAACTGATGGGAGACACGTGGTTTATGTTTTTTTTTCTTGGTGGGGAGGTCCTTAGTGATTTCTCGATGTCCATTGGTCATTTCAGACCAACATGGCTGCCGGCCGAGATTTCCTTGTCGGACATACGAATCCACCAATCCCACACAGTCTAACGCCGAGTCAAGCTGCTTTGAGCGGCCATATTGGCTGCTGTGCCCTGGTTACAGTCTCACAGGAGGTACCGCTGGAAAGCTACACTTTCAGCGATTCCGCGGATATCTGAGTCATATTTCTACTCCTTATAATCGAAAATATATGATTAATTACGTAAATGATGCGCCTCCACCGACTCCAGAGGGTTAAACAGTTATAAATGGCATCATATTTTAAACATCTAATCAACCATTTGTACATTTATTAATTTAACTCTCCTTGCATTAACCTTGTACAATATTGAGACAACTCGGAAGATCTCCAGCATTAAACACCACAGAATACAATATTTTCAAAAAATAATCATCTGTAATTGTTAATAACTTAAACATAAACAATACGAACATACGATGTGATCAAAGGCATGAAGACGTATGCAGATGTAGCTGGATTTCTTTACAAACAATAGCACATTGCTTTGCCTATTTCCTCTCTAATGATCACCTGACACACCCATGTGATGATGTCCTCCTGATTCTTAAAGGGACCACGACCAGGCACAATAGGCACACAAAAAATTGCCCAGAAAATGCAAACAATACTAAACTTAGCTGTAACAGAACACGGTTGTTTCCGTGAACGGCCGAATGTTGTGTGACGGCAAATGCTGCAAAGCATTCCTTTCGGAAAAGTAAGGTCCAGTGGTTCCTAAGCTAAAGGAGGTCATAAAGGAAGTTTGAAACCTCCTTTCCTTTCTTCTAGAGCATTCAAACGGCTCTGATCATGACGGCCACTGAGGTACTTCCGGGTCATTTCACTCCATTAGGAAGGTTCCTAAGCTGAAATGACAATTCGACTGCAGCCCAAGAACATAAGAGAAGACACAACACTAATCACAGAGACAATACACAGCTGGAGAGGGGGGGGGAATCACAGGGGCAGCAGGTGAACACAGGAGGGAAAACACAGGAAGTAAAACCAGACAAGACACAAGGAGGAAAATACATTTCAAAAATAAAACTGATAATCATGACATAGGTAGCACACACTTTTTCTGATCAATGACCCTATCATGGACCGTGACATTAACATCTATTAGCAATATGTTTGTCTGTCAGAAAAAATGCGTTCACTGACAGATTGTTTTACAATGTACATGTTGTGAAGGAAGAACGGAGGGTGAAGTCTGCAACTCAAACAAAAATAGTTCTACTAGAGGTTCTTCCTCATACATACAGTAAACCTGCTATTTTAAGTGCAGGATAAAACACTACATTTCAACGAGGTTAGGATACATTTTAATACATAAAATAGATACACTCAGTTCTTCTATATAGGAACTTCAGAAAATTATTGGGGGGAGATAAATAATGACTAATGTTAACCTTCTGTTGCAATATCACAGCTTTAAAGCGGCCAACAACTTCATAGAAGCTACCGGATGGGTCTGTAGGTACCTGGCCTCGGAGCTTAAAGGGGCCTACACACCAAACTGACACCAAAGAACACGTCCCGACGAAACACAACCGTTGTGTTGCCTCACGTCTCCTGCGTCTTGGCCAACAGTCGCACTGGAACACACCGCAAAGACTTCAGCCGACGGCCAAGTAGCACGTACGAACTGTGCATGCGTGAGTGGCAATAACTCTCCTTACCAGCAGGCGGCGGTAGTGTGTATTCGTCATTCAAAAGAGGCAGACTGCGTGATATAAAGATAACAACAAATAGCGTGTGCGTTCCATTTTCACTCTACAACGAGAAGCTCATGGGGCTTTCCTGAACCTGTGTCGAGAGCTGGAGTTAAATAAAATCTCAGATTTGCCTTCTTAATCGTTAGTTTGGGTCCCTCACTTCCGTTTCGCTTCTCGCTTTCTAATTCGCTAAGCTGAACAGCCAATCAGAGTGATTTATTTGGCCGATGGCCTTTAGCCGACAGCCTCCCGATTCAACATGTCTCATCGGCGGCGGAAGGTGTCGCATTGGCCGAAAAGACACGACGGTGCGGGACACACCAATCTGAGTAGGGCGACAGGACACTCATCGCTGGCCAGAAAATCGCCTTGCCAGCAGGCCACTTAACAGGCCAGGCCATCGGGAAACCTCCCGGCCCTCCCGATGGCCAGTCCGGGCCTGCCCTGATCGGACCAAAAACATCGTAATAGAGTGTTGACTGGTAGCTAGAGACGTGCCTGTTCACCTCTTCTTCTTCTGGAGAGAGTTGCTTGTGGTGTCTGGCAGCCAATGAAAAGACACAAACACAACTGGTGTTTACCAACCTGGCTGACCCAGTGGCTGCACAGCTGACCCAATCAGCATGAAGCGATCGGTTATACGATTTCACCCATGTTAATGTGTTAAATGTCATGTGACCTTTTACTTTCACAAGAAAGAAAGTTCAGTTGCTTTAATGTATTCGTCAGCTGATCAAAATTAGGGCTAGGTGCAGGACAGTTCCAGTGAGACAGGCCTGAGATAATCTGACCTGCACATATAGACTTAATATAAATGGAGAGTGGACACACTCCAAAATTAGACTCTTTTTTACCATAAAGAAATCCAGTGTGAGTTTTTCTGGAAAAAGCACAGTTTGTGTGTGTGTGTGTGTGTGTGTGTGTGTGTGTGTTTGTGTTCCGCAGAACATTTCTATACAAACATATAGCCTGAATTAGCCTGAGTACCTGTGTTTTAATTATTTAGTAGTTTAGCTGCGTTTTTGCAACATTGCTATATTATTTAATGTCAATGCAGATGTATACGGCAAGGTTGGATGTGTCCAAGTCCTGATTAAAACCTGGTGGTATAGTCCATTGCAGATGAGACAGGAAGTATATAAGGAGCAGCAATGGGTCTGAATGTTCATTAAAACCATCTTCACAAATTTCAGTCTTCCAGATTCCAGATGTTCTTTGTTATAAAAACCTGAACAAGTCCTTCCAGTGCAGTACAGACTCTGTGACATTGTTGAGTAATGTCCCTGTTATGATGAGAACATAGACATCTTTATTGCACATGTCAGTAGTTTGGCTCTGACCCCCATGTTAAAACCATGTATCCCCAGTAATGTTTTTTTTAATAGTTTGGTTACCTTTTTTTTTTTTTTAATGATTCCAGCATTAGTTGATTTTTTAATCCAATTGAAACCTCTTTGCATGAAATGCTATGAACTGGATTGTATTGTATCTCTAGACCTTAACTTGGATAAGGACACACTCAGGGCCGCCCCTCCCTACACACAGATCACGCAGAGTGCGTGGATCCTCATCTTGCGGAGGGGGTCTCATCTTATGCGCGAATGCGGCACAATTATGCGCTCCGCAGTGACCCCGCTGTGAGGCTCCGGCGACCTAACAGTTCACAAGCGTGCTACACCCCCCCCCCCCCGTCAACGCTCGCGACACATAAGGGGCGCCTCATTAAACACCTTTGCGTGGGGCCACAAGTTGGCCAGGGGCAGCCCTGGGACATTCAGCTAGCAGTTAGCAATCAGCTTAAATTCTGCAAGTGCAAACCCCAGCACAGGAGGGACCAGTGGCGAGCCGTCAGGGCCCTCTAGGCCCTCTGTGAGGGCCTAAGATATTCTAAAAAATTATATTTGAAAAAATAAAATAAAAACATTTTTTTTAATATATTTTTTTGTTGTTACATTTTTCAATAGTTTTACCAAAATAACCTGATTTAATTGTATTTAAAATAATATTTCCAAATAAATAAATCCTTCGAATCTGCCTGTTCAGTTTCTGTTGGAATGTGAATGGTTAAATGCCGTCTCTGCGAGTTATGTGAAGACGGGAGAGCTTGTTGGTCCCTCTCTACATTCACAGAGAGCCAGCTATAGTAACTGAACGAGAGAGTAATGTCAAATGACAGTACAATTGACCAATCATATCTTCCCTCTAAATGGGCGGGCTTTATTTTCGCGGACTTTATGACAAGTTCCGCCCGCTGTGAGGTCTATGCAAGTGGTGCAGTGACGCGTCCTAAAACCCGGAAGTAAGCTGCGCTCGGATTCCCTCGACAGAAAGCAATGGGATTTCTCCATAGGTATAAAAGTCACGGCTCGCCACTGGGAGGGACTGATCCTAGTGGAACGCTCCCCGCCTTCTCAACAGCTTCACAAAGGCCCAGCGCTCCCCCGGCCTGCTATGATTCCCACTGCTGGGTTTACACTGTTGGACCTGTTCCTGAAGTAACACTGATGCTTATGCAAAACAGTAGAAATGCAACTGGTCCTTGTAAAACTAAATACAAAAATCAATATATACTGATGTTTAAAAAGATTGGGTTTGAAGTGTGATAAACGCTAAACATGTATCTGCTACTTTGCATCGATTGCATTTGCATTTCATTGTTGTTGACAGTTTTTCTTTGTCATTTTCAGTATTTTGAAAAGAGGGCCCCTCGTCTATGTGAAACCTATACAGTATGAGCACACTGTGTATGATCAAATCTATCGCACGCACGCACGATAGATTTGATCACACACACACACACACACACACACACACACACACACACACACACACACACACACACACACACACACACACACACACACACACACACACACACACACACACACACACACACACACACACACACACACACACACACACACACACACACACACACACACACACACACACACACACACACACACACACACACACACACACACACACACACACACACACACACACACACACACACACACACACACACACACACACACTTCTCCTTCCACTCTTCTTCATAGAAATATCTCTGTTATGCAAACCGATATCCCCCCCCATTTTATTTTCAAGTTTTCTCTACTGGATAACAGGTTATACATTTTACATGTATCATGTTTGTGTACATGAACCTCAAAATTGTACTTCTAACTACACTACACCCACTGCAACTTGGTTACTTTCAACATATTTTCAGGAGAAAAAGTCACACTTTACAAAAACACATCATTTCCTGAGAGCCTTCCTTCCTGTTAGAATGATACGTCTGATGTAAGCTAAAATATAGAACTTTGTTCTTCTGTATGACCTGAAATGTTTCATAGTGGATATGAGTAAGGCACAGGTTGTTTATTTAGTTAATTGTCTGTGCACATTCTTCTTCTTATTATTATCTTTCCTCTGCAGACTCCTCGAGTACCATCATGCTTTGCCAACATCTGGCTGTAAATCTACTTTCATGTTTGCCTCTTTATCATTCAGCGTGCTGGGATCCAACACATGATCCCTGTCTCTGGGGACAGCAGATCACACAGACTGGATTCCTTTTATTGATATGCTTGGCATGGCCGACCTCACGGGTGAAATCACTGTGCGTCGGAAGTCAGGGGTCTGTTCCTTTTCCTTTGTCTCTGAAGCTAGAATTACTGCTCACTTTAACACAAAGATTGGTGCCCTGCAAATGAGCCGACAGCGGTGTGAAATCTGTGAGGTTTCTTCAAGGCCTCGCCCACGGCATCAAATCAAAATGACTTTGTTCAGAATACTTGTTATATCTCTCACAGGCTCCGCCCTCTACTGGACTCTATGGGTACTACCTTACCCTGCGAGCATTCTCCCACTGAGACTTCTATAGACGTAGCCGGCCTTGGGCGGGCCTACCTGAATGCGCGCGTATCACACCGTATAAAAGGAGGCCTCGCCTCCTGACTATCATCCTTTTCTCTTCAGCAGCGGAAGTGATTCCACGAGAGACTGAGACTTTGAAAGAAGAAGAAAGAGTTATCATACCTCCAGGGAGTCGCCACTGCTAGAGACCCGGGCCTGTCCTTCGTGCCCTGGCTGAAATAGCGGGCGCCGATCCCCACCACCTTTGCTTCGAGTGTTTGGGGGACCAGGATATGGCCGAGGCGGTGCCATTCACGTTCACCATTCCTTCCGGGTCCGGCGTCCATGGAAGTCCACCGCCCAGGGCTGTACTCTCCCTGGATGATGATCATGGCGGCGGGTGTGTGGGCAACTCACTCATTGCTAGAGATGCCCCCGCCTCACCAGGTCAGAACGATTATTGGGCCGCAAGGCCGGATAAGTAGCTTGGTCCACGGGCCTTGCCCCAGGCCCGGTTCCCCCGGGGACCGGTGCTCGGTGGCTTCACATGATATAGGGTCGACCCTACTTCATCACAGGCCGCCCCCGCTGTGTGATGTCCCTGGGATATCACGCCGCGTGGCACTTTCCAAAGAGGATCGTGTTGATCTCCTGGGAGCCCCCGTGTTTACGGAAGGGCTCTTTGGATCGACCTCCTTGCTCACGGGATGAGTAGTCGCAGCGTGGCTGCTTCCTTCCCATCCCCAGAGGAAGAAACACTGTCCTACACTCCCCGCCCCCGCTGTAAACCCCAGTATAGGGAGCCAGCAGGTGGGCGTGTGCACGTGAGTGGAATAAACCGAGTGCTGTCAAAGCACTGGGCGGGTTCAAGAGACGCTATTGCCGGCGTGCTGTTGTCAGAAAACACACCTTGCCTGGTATAATAGCTCCGATTAATGCATTTCACCGTTGCAATGGGAAATACAGCGTTAATACGTAGGCGCGCGGCCCTCGTGAGAGTGGATGCGGAGGGTTCAGGGACCCCCGCAGGAGAACGGTGGTTTACGTTTGTAAACTCTAGTTCTAGAGTAAGGTGTATGTGTGGGAAAAATGCATTCAGTAAAGACTATTGCATTTATCCCAGAGTAAGAGTTATTTCTCTCCACAATTCCACTTTTCCCCATAATGTCCGTTTCAAAGAGACGGCATTGTGACGGCGCGCGCGGCCCCCCTCCCCCGAGGGCGGGCCACGGTGCGTTCAAAGACCTCAGTAGAGAGGTGAGACGAAAGGAGAGGTGCCGGCACGCAGATCCCGTGCCCGCGGCGCCCTCCACCTCTTCGGCCCACCCCGTGGAACCGGCGTTCCATATGCCGGCACTCACGGGGACGGGCTTTCCGTCTTTACGGATCTGACTGGCGGGGGGAGAAAATCTCTCCGCCCGGGACGAGGGGGCGAATCCCACCTCCTCCCTGTATAATGAACAGATCACTACGTTTTCTAATAAGAATGAGGTTGATCTGTATCCAAATCTAAGTGTCTTTTGTTTCCACAAATGCTACACTTAGGCCTACACACAATGTTAACCGTACAAATTCCCCATTCGCTGCCCCAGCTGTAGCTCCTGTGAAGGAGGTGGCTCGTGGGCATGTGCAGATGAGAGGGATGAACCGCAGGGAGTGCTATCTAAAAGGAGAGCGCTATGCGGGTACAGGGACATTATGGCCGGCGTATTGCTGTCAGAGAACACACTACGCCTAGAGCAAAGACTCCAATGCAGTTTACCCGTAGTGGTAAAGGCTGCATTATGGCGGAGCCCGCACTCACACAAGAGCGCGTGGCGGTGCGTTCAGGGACCTTAGTAAAACACACTACGCCTATAAAGACTCCGATTAATGCTGTTTACCGTAGTGGTGAGAACAGCATTAGGGTGGAGCGCACGCTCACACAAGAGCGCGCGGCGGTGCGTTCAGGGTCCTCAGTAAATAATTGGCCCTTTCTGTGTCAACCCTCCATGGGCAAATCTTCCCTTCGCGGGGAGTTTTTGCGGCGGAACGGGTCACCAGAGAGTATCACAGCTTCATAGCTGCGGCCCCACGGATGAGGGCTTGTCCATTAACACAATGTTCTGGGGAATGGAAACTCAGCTGTGTGCTAACAAGGTGGAGGGACAGGAGGACGCTGAAACGGGGCTATTCACTCCAGTTTTGCAGTGTCCCACTGTACCACATGTCTATACACTGCATCACATGGACCACTGTCTTGTGGGTATCCCACACCCACCTCTTTTTATGGGCATGCGAGAGGTAAATCTGTCCTCCCAGGAGGAGATGTGTTTCCTCTCAGCAGAGATTCAGGCTCTGGTGCAGAAACAGACTGTGTTGTGCACCCGGTCCCTCAGCACAGAGAAAAGGGTCTTTATTCCATGTACTTCCTGGTTCTCAGGAGGACATGCATGGGAATTCAGACCTATTCTAGATCTCCGCGGCCTGAATCGCCACATTTCCTGCAGGAAATTCCGCATGTTAACTATGAAACAGTTACTGGGGCTTGTGCAGCCAGGCGATTGGTTCACCACCATCGACCTGAAAGACGCGTACTTTCATGTAGAAATTGCCCCAGAGCACAGAAAGTGTCTGCGTTTTGCCTTCCAGGGGATAGCCTACGAGTACAACAGGCTGCCGTTCGGCTATTCCCTATCCCCATGCACATTCAGCAAATGTGTGGCCACAGCGCTTCAACCGCTGCGCGCCCACGGCATGAGAGTTTTATTTTACTAGACAACCTCATTGTCATGGCTGGGTCCAGGGAACAGGCAATGCTTTGCACAGCACAATTGATCACACACCTAACCAAATTAGGCTTTGCGATCAATTGAAAAAGGAGCACCCCCATACCTCACCAACAGGCGTTGTAGTTGGGAGTGGTGCTCGATGCAGGCGTGCTACGCGCCACCCTGTCAGAGAGCAGAAGTCCGTCCCTTCTCCGGGCGGTTCACAGGCTGCGACAGGGGGCGACAGTGACAGCTTTAACTGTCATGCAGACTTTGAGTCTCATGGCGGCTGCTCACATTGTGGTCCCGCTGGGGTTACTGCATATGCGCCGCCTGCAGAGGTGGTTCTCCAGCCTGCGTTTGGATCCCAAGAGGCACAAACGGCGGCTGGTGACCATCCCCCCCTCAGTGGAGGGCAACCTCCGGTTTTGGGGGTCCCCGGATCACCTCCGGAGGGGGTCTCCACTGGGACGGATGACCTCCTACATCACAGTGTTCACGGATGCATCCAGAACAGGATGGGGAGGGACCTGCCTGAAGAGGGCTATAGGTGGGCGCTGGGCTCTAACAGAGTTTCGACACAGCAACCTCCTAGAGCTACGGGCGGTAGTGTTAATCCTCCAGCATTTCATGCCCCTAATTCAAGGGAGAGGGGCGAGGGGGCGAGGGGCGAGGGACGAGGGGCGAGGGGCGCGCTACCCCCCTCCTGCCTCTCGGCAGGAGGAGAGCAGCCCTCCACACTTTAGTCCACACACACTCTGCACGGGGTCGGTGTCTGAGTGTGGGGCATGGGCACTGGACCTCTCCCTGCGATCCTTAGGGATTCAGGGAAGCAGGCGTGTAGTAAGCCCATCCGGGGCCGAGGGGGCTCTCCCCATCCGTCTATGGGTGGGGGAGGGTCCCCCGGCACTGTTTTTTGAGCACACTTTCTGCGAGGTAAGCGCAGCAGGGTGTGCTCTGTCAGCCACAGTCCAGATTTCTCCTCGGTCACAACCGGGTTAAAGGAGAATGTGGGGCAGCAGCTGCTGACCAGAAAAGCCGGTCAGGGGCAGTAGGGTGGAATGTTGTTGTTGGACGACAGTGCGCGTATAAATCGGGGCACCACCCACTGTACCCATAGAGTCCAGTAGAGGGCGGAGCCTGTGAGAGATATAACGTTGGGTTACGTATTGTAACCCTTGTTATATTAGCACAGGCGGAGCCCTCTACTCAGGGCACTGTCTGTCCTATTCTGCTCGCTGAAGAGAGGTGTAGGATGATAGTCAGGAGGCGAGGCCTCCTTTTATACGGTGTGATGCGCGCGCATTCAGGTAGGCCCGCCCAAGGCCGGCTACGTCTATAGAAGTCTCAGTGGGAGAATGCTCGCAGGGTAAGGTAGTACCCATAGAGTCCAGTAGAGGGCGGAGCCTGTGAGAGATATAACAAGGGTTACAATATGTAACCCAACGTTTCATTAGGTCATTGCACAAAGCCACTGTAGCTGTAAAAGGACAGTGATGTGATCCCTTTTGTTTCACAACACTCTTCATGTGTTGGCTCAGTTCCTACTAATTTGATTAACCACATCTTGAGCACAGATAATGACAAATGTAAACGGTGTTTCTCATGGCACAATGATACAAGAGTGGCCATGAGATACGCTATTGAAAAGCACGAGTCAGTATCAGGCTGTAATGCACGCTTCATGTTTTACGACATGGTCAGCTGTCTTTTGTAAGCTGCTCAGTTTGTGTGCTGGTAATTTGACATCTGTGAGAGGCAGCATAAGTGGAATATTTAACATGTCCCTATGGATCTGGACCACTGAGTGAATTATATGGGCTCAGAACAGTCTCATAATACACACATGCACACAGAAGGATTCACACTTGTATTTCATGATCCGCAAAAGGATTCACACTTGTATTTCCGGATCCGAACTTATGTTTTTCAATGCACACACAAATGTGTTCCGTTTCATATACATGTAAATAAAATCAAAATACAGAAAAAAGTTTTACATGATCCACACATTTGTTTTCCGTTTAAAACCGCTGCACCTGCAAACACACAAATCTGTGCATGGATCGCTGTGCATTCGTGTGTGCAGTGGCGTTTTTATATGTACAAAAGTGGTGGCGCACAAAAAACTTAGATGTCTAAGCTTCTGCAGTGACGTGCAGTGAGGTTCATGGCTGGTGAGGCACTGGCACTGACTCTTCAGGTTTACAAATATTATATTTTGACCTAAATCAAAATATAATATTACTTTCAAAAGCTTTTTTGTCTGATGCTTCGATTAATTTTAAACAGACAGTTCAACAAAAGGATACCCATCCATCCATCCATCTTCTCCCGCTTATCCGTGGTTGGGTCGCGGGGGTAGCAGTTCCAGCAGAGAGCCCCAAACTTTCTTTTCCCTGGCCACCAGCTCTGACTGGGGGATCCCAAGGCGCTCCCAGGCCAGCGAAGAGATATAATCCCTCCACCTGGTCCTAGGTCTACCCCAGTGGCGGCGCTAGGGGGTGGCTACTTGGGCTCAAGCCCCGGATGTTTTCTGAAAAGCCCCGGATGTTTCACTTAAAAAAAATAAAAAAAAATTTTTTTTTTTTTTTTTGAAAATGTCTCGGGAGTAATGTGCAGTACCGGAGTCCACCAGAGAGGCATCCGCTGCGGGACATTAGCCTGCGTACTGCGTAGCCTGCCCTGAAGTAGAAGTGATCCTTCCTAGTGCCTGACGAGTTTTAAGCTAATAGCCTATACAGTTATGGATATTAGAAAGTTATTGTCATTGAAGCAGGCGCCACAAGCTGCAGCAGCTGCAGTATCAGCAGCTGACAACAATGTCATCACCAGCAGTGAAGAAATGGATGATGTTTCAGGTTTGTGAATCTAATGGTGATATCTGCACTCTGGCTGACTGAGTAAGAAGTGAAAAAGAGTGATGTAACGTTAATGTTATAGTTAGTAAACATGGAGTAACCACACTAAGTATACCCTTATATGTTAGTATGTTTACAGAACATGACTAAAAATTATCCTAAGATGTAACGTTAACCCTTCATACCTCAGTCTACTTTTAAGACACTAAAATAACGTATTCCATTTTTTATTTTGTTTTCGCGTGTGGAATCATACCGGCTCTCGTTTCAGTACACATAACAACGGAACTGACAGGCAACCCTCTGAATCCGATTGGCTGTGACTGCATCAGAGTGTCCGATTCAGAAACGTGACTCTTACACATTTTTAACGTCACAAACAAAGATGGTGGATGAGAATAGATCTATAAAACGATAAGCAATGCGCCAGAATCAAGGTGAGACTATCCGCATCCTTTAAAACTCTATGCACATTCGTTTCACCTTAATAAAGACTGTTTGAGTGAGTTAAGGCATTAGTTTGCTTCATTAAAGGGTGTTAATGAGTGTTCTCCAGTGCCTTTTGTCCGCTTTAAGGTGTTATTAAGGTAGGGTTAATGTTGCTCTCAAAGTGCACCAGATTGATGCTTTCAACTTCAATATTTAAAAATACAAATACATATATTAATATATAATATGCTATTATACAAAATAGCACTGTACCCCCCCCCAACAACTCCTGGGCTAAACCACCTCAACTGGCTCCTTTCGATGCGAAGGAGGAGCGGTTCAATTCCGAGTCCCTCCCGGATGACCGAACTTCTCACCTTATCCCTAAGGGAGACACCAGCCACCCTGCGGAGAAAACCCATCTCGGCCGCTTGTATCCGCGATCTTGTTCTTTCGGTCATGACCCATCCTTCATGACCATAGGTGAGGATAGGAACGAAAATGTCCCGGTAGACAGAGAGCTTTGTCTTCTGGCTCAGCTCCCTTTTCGTCACAACGCTGCGGTAAAGCGACTGCAGTACCGCTCCCACTGCTCTGATTCTCCGGCCCATATCACGCTCCATTGTTCCCTCACTCGAGAACAAGACCCCAAGATACTTGAACTCCTTCACTTGGGGTAAGGACTCATTCCCTACTTGGAGTGGACAGTCCATCGGTTTCCTGCTGAGAACCATGGCCTCAGATTTGGAGGTGCTGATCCTCATCCCAGCCGCTTCACACTCGGTTGCGAACCGATCCAGTGAGTGCTGAAGGTCGCAGCCATTAGAACCACATCATCTGCAAAAGGCAGTGGTGCAATCCTTAGTCCACCGAACTGCAGACCCCCTCCCCCACGACTACGCCTCGAAATCCGACCCATGTATATTACAAACAGGATTGGTGACAAAGCGCAGCCCTGGTGGAGGCCAACACTCACCGGAAATGGGTCCGACTTACTGCCGAGGACCCGGACACAGCTCTCGCTTTGGGAGTACAGAGATTGGATTGCCCTGAGTAGAGACCCCCTCACCCCATACTCCCGCAACACCTCCCACAGTAACTCCCTGGGAACTCGGTCATACGCCTTCTCCAAGTCTACAAAACACATGTAGACCGGATAAGCGTACTCCCAGGCCCTCTCCAGGATCCTTGTGAGAGTAAAAAGCTGATCCGTCGTTCCACGACCACCACGGAATCCGCATTGTTCCTCCTCAATCTGAGGTTCGACAAAAGGATACCCAAAACAATTTTTTTAGCATTTAAATATTGGATTGTTCTCTCTTAGTAAGATCCCATTTTCAATAAAATTGTTAGGAATCGTGGAAAAAGGTAGGACCCAAATGCAGAAAAAGGTCTTGAAACAAAAGCGAGCTCTATTTAAAAGCTGATTAACAAAACATGGCATAACTTGAAACGGTAACAGAAAACAACTACACAAAAACTGACTGTGAGAAACATGGAGGAAGTCCAGAGAGACAACCAAGAAACGTGAAGGGAGGACAAACAAACAATGAACCGACAGGGGAACACAGGAAGAGACAAGACTAAATACAGGGAGGGGTAATCACGAGACAAGAAACAGCCGGGCAGGGGAGGCAGAAACCCAAGGCAACAGGTGAACACAATTAGACAATCAGACACACCAGGGAAACTAACGACAGGATAACAAGACACAGGTGGGAAGAGAACAGCAAAATAACACCCAAAACAAGACAGACTAAACTAAAAACGTGACATGACATTAGGATTGTGACAAAAATTGCGGTCTTACCTTGACTTGAAGATGAAGTCCATTTGCCTATCCTTCTGGACAAAAATCTCTATTACTTTTTTGTAAAAGTCCTCCTTGTCTTCTTGTAGTTTTAAAAGTCCAATCATAAATCTAATCGATAGATTCACGTCCGGTGTTAACGCACCATTATTCCAAGTATTATTTAATTACAAAATAAAATCACCACTCTGTGCAGCGCTACTTTCCAAACAGGAAATGCACACAAATACAATATTTTATATTATTATTATTATTATTATTATTAATAATAGATATATAAATAAAGACATCTTGTATTTTAGTTACACCCGCTATTGATTAATTTTGTCAACATTGGACCTTGACACCGTGAAATAATATAATCAAAAACATTAAGCCTCTTTGATTTAATAATCGGAGCTGAAACCTCTCTGCCATCTCATATAACACACACTTCCTTATTTATCTTTGAATAATAATAACGTCAAAATAAAGACGACTATACTACGGTCCTTCGGTCCTGAGATTAGCGCCTGCAGGCAGGCTCCATGGACCTGTCAGCTCCGTATAGCGCAAAATGCGTACATGAAGCGCTACGTCATGAACGCAAGAAATCATACCCTCGTGGGGGCGCGCTCATGTGATTGGCTTAGAATGAAGGAGACATCTGATTGGCTATAGATGGAAAAAATTACAAGTACGAATCGGGTGACCGTCAGGGGAGTCTCAAAAAACCCACACACGAATGCACATTGATCCGTGCACAGAAAGCGGTTTGTGTTTAATAATAATAATACATTTGATTTATATAGCACACTTTAAAGACAACGTCATCTCAAGGTGCTTCACAAGGTGTTTGCAGGTGCAGAGGTTTTAAACGGAAAACAAATATGTGAGGATCAAAAATACATATATAAAACTTTTTTCTGTATTTTGATTTTGTTTACATGTATATGAAACGGAACACATTTGTCAGTGCATTGAAAAACACAAGTGTGGATCCGGAAATACAAGTGTGACTCCTTTTGCGGATCATGAAATACAAGTGTGAATCCTTCTGTGTTAGGGATGTGCATCTCCATCACTGAGGCCGATGCGATGCGCATCTCGATACGTTTCCAACAATACGATACATTAACAATACATTTGAAACACCAGGCGATGCGATACGATACGATACGATACGATACGATCACCCCTGTTGCGATACAGTTCGATACGATTTGATTCAACATTATGCGATTCGGGGCGATACGATGCGATTCAACACGATGCAAAATAATGATACTTCAATATGGTACGACAGAGGATTTTTGTTTTATTCCTCATATGCAGCAAATCATAAATGAACAAAAAAGTGCTTTACATATTTGGTTCTCTCTACTAGTACTGCACATCCCATCATGCTGTTTTTTTATACCTTTTTTACCTTAAAAAACTCTCCAGAGTAAAGTATAACACCTCACAGTTAAACAATTTAAGGATGCATTGCCCATGATTAACAATATGCAAATAACAATACCATAGTGCAATGCCCATACAACTGCCAGCCTGATGTAGGCACTCATTCCAACACGTTCTCACTCCCAACCCGTCACATGTTGACGGTTGGTCAGGGCCCCTCCCCGTCACTCTATTACGGACAGGGTACCCCTTGAGAGTCAGTTTTCAACAGGCAGGGCGTCCCATAGACCTTCATAGACCTCCCATAGCGTTGATAATAGACGCCATGAGAACGCTCCCCGACGTTCGGTTGTTATTGTCAATATTAATATAATAATTATTTATTTTTTAATAGTCACACTCGATTTCGCCGATGTTGTTGTTGCCCCAGCCAGGCAACGCAATAATTTACAAACTCTTCAACTACAACCCTAATTATATTTAAAAACATTTTAGAAGGCCTCACGAAATACTTTAATGTAAATTTAAATTTAAATGTGAAGGGATGTGTGTAATGTGGTGATTGACATTATTCACCCACGGATCTATGGGTTGGGGTATTGTTCCGCACGGACATTTTAGTTAACCGGACTTCCTGTTGATGTGAAATCCGAAAACATTTAAAAAAAATAATAATAATACTTTATTCCGAGTTTGCTTGCTTTTCTCTTTGGAGGTCATCACATAACGGCACTGTAATACACGGTTCGGCTGCATTCAATATTACATATCTGCCGTAGTTCGCTATTTATAGAGCCCTGATGCAGGGCTGCCAACACTCACGCATTGAGCGTGAGAGTCACGCAATTAACCCATATCTCACGCACTCACGCCACACTTGCCTTTCCTCACGCTAAGTTTTCGTCCAAAATAAATGTATATAAATATAAAAATAAAGTGAAGGAACAGCTAACCGAGCGGTCTACGAAATGAGACGGTCTTCTGGCTTAGTTCAGTAAAGTTGTAACGATATTGGGAGATTCTGATTTCACAGATCAATAGCTCGTGAACAAAACGTTATTCAGACACAGATGACGTCTCCTAAGTACCGTGGTAAGGTTGACAACGAACTACAATCACATTTTGATTAAAAAAAAGCCAATACGCGCCGTCCTCCAAGCTGGACACATTACATTGGTCTCTATCCGCAGCCGGAGAAGAAACGAGTGCTCAGGGACCGTCTGCAAAGTGCAACTCCGAAAAAAGAGAATACCGTGGTGACCACCTATTTATACACTGGGTTCATAATTCACACATGGAACTACAGTTGGGTATTGTTTCCACACTGACATGTTTTGTGTTCTTCACTCTCTTCTTCCCAGACTGCAACCGGACAACATGTCCTGTTCTGCTTCTAAATAAAGTTCCCTTTTGCACCTTCATTCCACCGCCTCTGACTCCCTATCTCTCGGCACTACAATACAATAATATTCAATCACTATTATACAGCTTATTACTCCCAAACTCACCACACACATCAATAATCAGCAAGGAGTTTGGAAGAATATGCTTGTGAATAATTTTGGGGAATATTTATAATGTAAAATCTTCAATAAATATGGCATCATCTTAAATAACTTTACTATTATACCAACACATCCTCACTCCCAGGTCGGCCTATGTTGACGTTATGTCAAGTCCCCTGTGTCGGCTTTTTCCAACGCAAGGGGGGGGGGGCCTTAGCGAGCGATAGAATTACTAACAAAGAACTGCTAACAAAGCACTTATATACTAATAAAGGACTGGCTTATCTACAGCCAGTTGAGTAGCACTTGAAATGTTTGGCTCTATGAAACCTGATGTACTTATATGATTCTGTTTTCTTCAAGGTTGTGTCTTCCTGGTCGAATGTACTTATTGTAAGTCGCTTTGGATAAAAGTGTCAGCTAAATGCAATGTAATGTAATGTAATATTAAAAGCTGTTTCTAAAACAAGGAGAGGGAGAGAGATAACTACAGCTCATTGAGGTAAGGGACTCTCTGTTTAGATAGTTAACTTTAGTCTAGTTATCTCAGTGGGTCTCAAACGTTTTGGTCACCATTTATGAGAATAAATGAAAAACAGTTATGAAATACTATATGACAGTAAAACAAGAATACAGTTTAAAAGGTGAGTGATTTGGAAAATATCCATAAAGAAAAAGAAAATCTGTTTACCATAAATACATTTTGCTCTCAAAATGCACCAGGTTGATGCATTTAACTTCAATATTTAAAAAAATTAAAATCTTCCCGGGGGAGCATGCCCCCGGACCCCCCTAGAGGAGGTGAGGACCCCCCCCCTCACTTATAAAATAGCACTTTACCTCTGCTTACACCTATATGCCATTTGATATGCTGTGAGCTGATTATCGAGCCTTCATTGTAAGAGTCGCGGGTACACTTGTGTATGTGCGTATTCCACTGTAGCGCCCGGTACATTAATGGGAAACCCTAGTTGTACATGTTCAATACATTTGTAACACTGTACACATGAACGTTTCTTTTTTCGGTTCACCAAAAAAAAAAATCTCACTCCAAGCTGAACTCAAATGTTGGCAGCCCTGCCTGATGAGAAGACTTCTAGACAAATATTGCCGCCGAAACTGAATATGTGACATGGATCATAAATATATCAGCAATTAAACAAAATCTTCAATTTCACTTCACAATATAAGTCTCCTTGCAGTATCAATACTACTTCGGCTGACTTTTATATTTGATCCAATCGGTAGATTGGTATTATTTACACCATAATGGAGCACAGATGATAGAAAGGGACACCTGGTGGTTAAAGCACGTTATTGAAATGTATTATTTTTATTATTAGATATTAATAGGAGACACAGACAGACAAACTAATAAGGCTTTATTTAAACATTAAAGAATACTTTAGGTTAAGGTCTTATTTTGAATAACAAAAAAGCTTTGGGGGTATAAATATCAAGCCTGACAAAGTACTAATATATTGCTTTCCTGCAATGTTAACTGTATGTTTAATGGTGGAGGTATACACACATATTGATAGATGTCTTGTAATGCAGTGTTGAAGAACCCGCGACCCAAGTTTTTCATCTCCGACCTTGTCAGGTATTGAACAATCAATAAATAAAGAACACAGAATTATTAAATATAAAACACAGAATTTGTGTGATTATACTAAATGATTTACAAATAAACACCACTGCATATTTACAACTGTTACACATGCTGATGTAACGCAAATGTTTCCAACTTGGGATCAATAAAGTATATCTTATCTTAAGATGATCGATGGCTCCTGCCTTATTTGCAAAATGTGCCTCTGAACCTTGACAAGTGCATGTTTCAGGCTTATCAATGAACAACAGGAGGGGTCACAAACATAAGACCATGCTAACCTAGACCATGTTAAATAAAGCTCTTCTGACCTTAGCTGTCGTGTGGGTATATATATTAATGCTGCCCATTATGGGCACAAGCAATTTTCACCCATTTATTAATTATATGTTTTAAATTTGAGTGTTTCCTATCCCCTAAACCTCCAGGGATGTACACAGTTTAATACTGGCCACTTCTTATTATGGGAAATACGAAAACATATTTTAAAACTACAACTCCCAGTAGAGACGTGCCATAGATAGAGAACATGTTGCGAAACACAATAGCCAGCATGTGTAGTTCTGGGGACGGGGTGGGGGAGGAGGGGGGGGGAGGTGGACCAGTTCAAATCCAGTTTTGGACAGTCTGCCGTGGTTCCATCCCATTTCAAGTGCTGTTCGACGCTCGGCGTAACCCTCGGAGCACACTCAAACATCCAATCACAGAGCTTGAGGACTATCACGGGGTTTGTCAAGTGAAGCGGAGAGAATACTTACTTCCGGGTGTAAAATTCTCTAAAGCAACTACTATGAGCTGCTCCGACCCTCGGTCCTGACGGACTCCAACTTGTGTTTATTAATCAAACAAATAAATAAACACAAGGATAACTATGTGTTATTGTTGAGTAAATAACAGTGTGTGGTTTAGAAAAGAATACAAAATTAGAAGGAAAAAACGATGAAACAATACAGATTTCAGTATTCTGAGCCCCTACTCTCCCCATAACTGACGGCAACAAAAGTCCTACATTATTCAATTAAAATAAAGAAGTAAAAACAATAAGTGTGGCTTGATATTGAGTAAGAAAAAGGTTGATAAACGCTGTGAGAATGGATTTGCGGAGAGTAGGGGTGTAACGGTTCACAGAAGTCACGGTTCGGTTCATACCTCGGTTTGGGGGTCACGGTTCGGTACGGGTTCGGTACAACAAGGAAAAGCAAAAAAAAGTCCCAAATGCATTATTTTTTTTGCTGTTATTTATTTTTAACAGTAGTGCAAGTTTTGGTATGAAAATAAGGAACTCTAACATTTGGAATCATTAACTGTATTACACAGTTAAAAACAAACCACAAACAGTAACACACACACTCAGATGGCCATATTATTTATAATGGCTGATGTCAAACAAAAAGGTTCAATAAGCTGTACAACTAAAAAGAATGTCTTGAAAATGTTAAAATAAATAATAAGAAAGTGTTTCAATCACAATCAATAAAAGGCAATACAGAACTGTATAACATCTCCTGATGTCAAAATATAAAATAAATACAATGATAAATATAAAACAAAATACAATCTGTACCTTTAGGAGCAATATCTAACATGTGTAATTAACTTGTGAGTGTGTGAGGCCATTATGCCTAAATAAATGTACTCAAGCTTTACTCTATCTTCAAGTTGTTCTTCAAAAAGATGAGTTTGTCTACGTTGTCAGTAGTGAGGGCAGATCTGTTGGCGGTAACTATGTCACCTACCGTCGAGAAAACCCTCTCGCTGGGGACTGAGACTGACTCGGATGTGACTGAGCATGTTTGACGTGTTACCACTAGCATACCGTACCGCTGTCGAACAACGCCGACACACCGTCCTCGTCCGATCCACAACTCGCACCCCATCGTTGTTGTAGTCCACAGGGAACCCGAAATGTTCCCACCCAGCTGATTTAAAAGAAGCAGGTGGGTCTTCTAGCTCCTGTGTGTTGTGTGAACTCGCCATAGCTACTAACTTTTCTTCTTCATGTATTGTGTTCGTTTTGTTGTGTTTTGTTCTTGTTCTTCATTTGTTATTTACGGGCGGCTGGCTTTTAGGCGCAATTAACCGCCCCCTGGATTATATATAGTGTAATACTGCCCTGAGTGACAGACTTCTTTCCCACTCGTAAAAAAGGCGTATTCGCCGTGTGACTGCATGTGCCGAACCGTGACGGTACGGGACGAATACGGATACCGTTACACCCCTAGCGGAGAGCATTTCGCCGCGATCCCAACTCCTCTATTACCAGCGTTGAGGGAGCTCTATGCAAGTCAATGGGACGCCCTGCCCACTCACGCATGCGCAGTTCGTACGTGCTTCTTGGCCGTCGGCTGAAGTCTTTGCGGTGTGTTCCAGTGCGACACATGGCCAAAACGCAGAGACGCGAGGCGACGCAACAGTCGGGGTCCGTCTGTGTCAGTTCTCTGTCGTCAGATTGGTGTGTCCGGGCGTTAAGGGGCATGTGACTTCTCACATGCTGCTCTTTCTGTTGACAAACAGAACACTGTAAATACCAAAACGATATGCAAAGTCCAAAGCACGTACAAATCCCAAAACACATACAAAAAAAAAACATTCCGGAAGTGCTCCAGTTCTCTAGGGGGCGCGCTACGTGGAAAAGATTGATGTCTGACCAGACATAGAGAGAACGAACAAGAGTAATGGAAATTGAAGGCGGAGGAAACAAAGTTGATCGAAGTGGAAAAAGTCGATATATAAGAAGGTACGTTTTGTTTTGATACAAAGAGCGTCATATTTACCCAGCTAGCGTTAGCTTGTTTGGTAAAAGATAAGTGCGGCAAAGTGCAGAATACCGTTTTGATAGGGGATACATGTGTGTAGTCTTTAATATTAAACATGATCGCTGGTTGATAGCCACAGAACTCCTATCACAGTTTAATCTGAGCGGATCACTGTTTACCACAGCTCTCCACGCTGCGTTGGAGATGGGTGTAAACAACTCTAACAGATGGTATGAAAGTATAAACGGGTCTCAAATCAACTCGACATCATATTAATAACGATACATGATACAAATATAAGACTGACAACAAGAACAAGCCACAGAAGTCGTATCACAGTTTATCCTGGGCGGAGCTCTCCACAGCTGAAGACTTCTCCACGCTGCTTTCAAACTGTGAGTAAACAACGTGTGCTTCACTTGGAGGCTGTCTGAAGGTGTACACAGGTCTCAGATGGACTTGGTATCACATTAAGCATGATATTCAGTAATAAGTCTGGCAACAATAAATGGTTTAAATTATTTATTCAAGCTTTCAATGTTTTGAACACACATCCCCAGTCACCTCATGTGTCTTTTTGTAGTCCTCGCTGTACGCGTCCGCATATCGGCATCGCAACCACAACCTCACACACTGGTACTGAAAGTGCATCAAAGTGTTCCTATGGAGCCAAATATACCAAAACATTTATGTAAACGACAGAAGAAGCGATCAAAATCTGTATTTCCTGGTTATTCGACAAAGGCCACGCCCCTGATACATCTGCCTATACCGTTATAGAATATCACCAGTTGTTCAGCCCACATCTTGTTCGGTAACACCTGCACGTGATCTGTCATCTCTTTTAACAATGTTCTTCCCTCACTTTATCTTCTCTTCACGTGAAGCTCTCCTCAGCTGGTGTAGTAGTTAGGCACGCTAACGCTAGCTATATAAATATGATGCTCTATGTATAAAAACAAAACTTACCTTCTTATATCTTTCTCCACTTAAATGAACTTTCTTTCCTCCCGATTTCCATCACTCTTGTTCGTTCTCTCTATGTCTGGTCAGACATCAATCTGTTCCACGTAGCGCGCCCCCTAGAGGCCTGGAGCACTTCCGGAATGTTTTTTTTTTGTATGTGCTTTGGGCTTTGCATATCGTGTTGGTATTTGCAGCGTTTTTTTGTTGCGTTTGTTTTCGGGGTTTGTGTGTTGTATTTAGTTTGCATCATTTCTGTAAATGCAGCGTTTTTCTGTTGTATTTGTTTTCATGGGTTGTTTGTTTTTCATTTCATTATTTGCAGGTGTTTCCTGCTTATGTATGCGTTTTGGGCCGTTGTTCCGCGTTTGCACCTGCCGGCCACCGTACAAACACGATAACTGCTTCCTTCTCTTCACACGTGGGAATGGGGCACAGGACAGACTAGTCCAAACTCATACTAGAACACATTGGGTACAGGTCAGAGCACATATTAAAAAGACACCTCGTCGCACTATGTGAGGTATTTTCTTTTGTGGGATATTTTGTCCAAGAAAGACTCACTCTCGGTTTCTGCTACTCTTAGATATTGGTCTTTAATAGACCAGTCTAACTTATGTAGAACATTTTATAATGAGTATTCTCTGTGGTTCATATCCGTTCTACTGTAGATACGTACTGTATATAAATATATATATATATATATATATATATACTTGCTGCTGTTTTTTAATTTTTGTTTTATTTTATTATATGTATACTTTGTATACTCTGAACTAACTAAATAATCTATCTATCTAAGCCCTAAACACTTTACGGGAACACTCTTTTATTTTATGAGATTTCTGGTAATCTTAGTCATTCAAACGCTGCGTGGTCCTCTTCCCCTCAAGTGTCGTCAGATGAATAAAGAGAGTGTTTGAATGCAGGAGAAATATGTCACAGCCAGCAGCTGTCTGTGGAGCATGCAGAAGATCTGACCATCACAACAATGGTCACATTCTTTATTAGCCTAGATTGAGGCTGCTGTCACCCAGCCAGCATTCCTCAGGGGGAGAAACTGGCTTTGTGCTGAATGTCAAGTATGTCTGGGATTGCTTGAAACTATCACAAAAGATTAGATCAAAGCCGCTGCAAAATGACATTCAATTTCTGCACAGTTACAGCTAAATGCAAATCTCAGAGGAAAGGCTTTCCCTAAGGGCTAAGCAAAATGTATAACAAAACATTAAAGTCAGTTGTCATACAGGATGTAACATTATAAATGCACTAAAACCATGAGAAGCATTTAACTGTAGCAGTGGTAACAGGCATAATAAAGGTAATAGCAGGCTTGGATACAGTGATGACATTTGCAACTGCAGCCATTGTAGCAGTGTTTGTAGCTTTAGGTTACATTGATCCGATTTATTATCTTTGCATTTCTGTAATTATCAAATTCAATTAAATCAAGTTAGTTAGTAAAGCACATTTAATACCATGTAGTTTTAAGTGCTTTTCAATAGAATTACATGAAGTAGAATAGGTGAAATAAAAATTAGTATTAGAGAGAAGAACCTAATACCGTCGTATACTCCAACGCTCAGTAGGATAGAAATGTTCAAATGCATCAAAGAAGTCAATAGACAACAGTAGAGACTAAGTGGATCTGACTCCATGCTGTGATGTGCTTTGAAGCCTGACAGATACAGCTAATTACCGCTATTGCTAAACTGAAACACCATTTTTACTGACCGAATCAGTAGCTTTCAACAGTGGAGCTCCTCACTGGGGACTGAGCATGCTGAGCTGTTAACTACAGAGCTGTGAAAGCTGTTTCATACCTTCCTGAACCAGAACGCCGACTAGCTGCAGACTGAACATGTACTGTACTTAAGTACAATATTGAGGAACTTGTACTTAAGTTGAGTTTTTCAATGTTCTGCTACTTTGTACTTCTACTCCACTACAGTTCAGAGGTAAAAGGTGTACTTTGACTCCACTACATTCACAGATCTGGATGAATGATGTGAAATCTAATCAAGTGTTAAATCAGACTTTAGTTCCACCTGGAGTAAATCCACCAGCTACCCTGCAGTCTACAAAGTCATTCAAACTAGCTGCACCTTTACCAGCTTTGAGAACACTTTCATGATCAATCATTATAAAACATATCATAGATATTATTCTGAAATGGACCAATCTGCACAACGACTACTTTTACTGTTGCTACTTTAAATATATTTTGATGATAATACTTTTCTACTTTCACTTGAGGAACATTTTGAATGCAGGACTTTTACTGTAACAGAGTATTCCTACACTCTGGTACTTCTACTTTTACTCAAGTACAAGATCTGAGTACTTCTCCCACCTCTGGCTGAACATAATTTGAACAGTGAAGCATTCATTTGCTGACATATGTTAAAGTGTATTCACACAGTGAGTGTTTAGCTTAGCTTTCTTTGAACGGAGCTGAAGAAGTGACTCTAATCAGCAAAGTGATTTCTGATGCTTCTTTCATTTCTCAAACCCAGGATGGGAGGTGCTTTTAGAGAAGCAAGCTATTGCTCTTTTGTCCTCACATGTTCTACAATATAACATAAAACAACCTCTCCGGTATTGTTTGTTTGTCATTGGTTTATATCGGTTTTCTTCACAGTAGATGAGCTGTGAACAACCTCCTCTGTGAGTTCATTAAGTTTGTAGATTTAATTTGTGGGGACTTAAACGGCCTGCATTAGATGGATAATTTTAGGACTGAGTTGTGGAATGACATAAACACCAGGCCATGCTTTACTGTTGTGTTGTTTCTGGAAGAAGTTTACAACAAATCAATCCTGTTTCCGATGAGGCGACATCTCAACACCCCCCCCCCAAAACAGCTGCAAAGTGGTGTTGATGTAGCGCCTGATTGGAGCTGGCGTCTGTGCTGGGTGGGGCTGGGGGCAGCTGCTGGGATGGATGTGAGGAGGGGAGAGCATTCACTCTCTGAACCCTGCGGTACATTGTAAGTGTCCTTACCGAAATGTCCCCCACCCACACACCATCAGGTTTTCCATTTTGACACACTCCAATTCTCTCCCTCTCCTGCTCAGCCTAGAAACTTTATTTTTTTTCTATATATTTGTTCTTTTGTTTCTCAAAAATGTAAAACAATAGGAGGTGTTGCCAACTAAGAATGTGATCTGGAAGTAATTTGTAGATACAAAAAAAAGGGGGATTTCTGTCTGTGAACTCCACCTTTCTGTCTGAGCCTGCGTAAAAGATTCGTCACTGTTGAACAAGAGACAATTACTTGCAGTGGTAACTACTGTCATTTACAAGCTTTTATTGTTTTTTTAGTGATTTTGTTTTTCTTTGAGCACATAGGCCTACTTATGAGAAATGTACTGCAGTGTTCTTAGAGGACAGGATGTGGAGGGAAATGATCTCCATGCATGTTGTACTGCTGCAGTCAATGTGTTAATATGATGTCATCATTCAGACTTGTGTAAGTGTTTTTATACTCAGTCCAACCGATTGCCATCATGACTCTGAAGGGGCCCTATCCTGCTGATGTCCAGTTTCATATTAGTATTTAGTGTCTCTACTGAGACATGTCTCCATGCTTTAATGTTCAAAAAGCATGTCCGTAAGAAAACTAATGAAAATCATAGAGAAGCCAGACAAACAAAACTAAACATGACAAAAAAAGCTGCACAGTGTTGATGGCTCCTGAAGGTGCTAGTTGAAGTCTTGAGGACCCTCAGCTCCTGCCAGTGCTCTGACTGAACCTAACTCTGTGAAGCATATTTATTTGCACGGATGGACTGTATTACCAATGCTCGGTTTTTCCTGCCTTTCATGTATCTATCACTTTCATCTTTACCACTATAGAGCATTGATCCAGCTGTAGCAGCTCTATTGTTCCTGTTTGTTGACAGATTTATTTTACTGTCACCACAGTGAACAGCTGGAGCTCCCCTCCTTGCCAAAACATTAATCTTCAATCTATTTTGGAAAGAAGTACGAGACTCCATGTGGTGTTTTATTAAGGGCTCCATTTTATACCTGTTATCTCATCATCTCATCTGAAGACTTTTATTATCAGATTGAAGTGAAGCATGTGCAAAAGTTCACTTCGATAAATAGCATTTGTTTACAACCTCACATGCCAACATTTGTGGGTGTTTTGGGGTGATCTTTGTCTCTGTCTCTGCTACAGAATGTTAATGTGAGGTCCTGGCACAACCTCCTCCTCCATGATTTCCAAAGGCCTCCATTGTATCTGGTACAAAGGACTTCTTTGGTGTTGCTCGCCTAAACATGAGGAAAGCCCCTTCTGCAATGAACTTGAGCCAATGTTGAGTGTGTGTCAGCTTCCATGGACAAGCTCAGAGAAAAGAACTTCCTAATAGGATTGTTATTGAGTATGAGACCCCCGGGCTTTATCTTACACATGAGATTCCATAAAGCTTAGTGGATTGACTGAAGGTTGACCAAGCATAAGTTTCCATGCAGCTCTGAAGGATGGTGCTGCATGTTCACTGTCTCCGCTCCGCTCGTACATCCTGCTCAGCCAACCTTTTCTCTAAAGTGACTGCTACGGGAAATAGTACAAAGAGCCTTAGTTAAAGTCACGTTGAAGTTCTCTACATTCTGTTCTGCTCAACACTAGAGCTGTCACAAGCCCCATTTCCGTTTACACATACTCCAATGTGAGCACTAATGTGTTTGCAATGTATGTTATTGAGGAGATTTCCAAATATAAACCTAAAGGATCCTTCTGTAGGAACTGTATGAAATACATATCGCTCTGCAGTGCTTTACACCTTTTGAAAGCTTGGGATATTTCATCTCCCTGTAAAAGCGTATGAAAGAGAGAGCTGCATTTTGATTGACAGCAGAAATATATGCCATTTCAGTCATGGCGTCATTTTTTGCCTGTTTGTTCATCCCTTTGGATCGATTCTTGCAAAGGAAGGACAAGGTGAGTTTTTACAAGTCTCAAGTTAGTCTTAACCCTGACTCGTCTTGAGTCAACACAGAGAAGATGCAAATCAATTCTCATGTCCTGAACAAGGCACTTGAGCATTTTATCAAAACTGAATTTAGATTTGAATCCCTGATTTAAAGATATGCCTCACAAATGTAGGCAGTAGAGACTCTAGCTATAGAACATTAACAAGACGACAGAAAATACTTTCAAATAACTTAAACTGTTCATATGTATTAGCCACATCTGAAATATAAAGAATTTTGTTTTTTAACGTGTAGAAATATAAAAAGTAGTAGTTTGCTTAATGGAATTCTTCTTGTCTGAAAGTGCTGGACTTCACTGCCGAATGTTGCCTTCTGCATTTGCAACGTTATTTCTGCTGTTTTTGTTATTTATAAAAAAAAAGGAATAAATGTGTCAGTTAATCACTTCTTTATAAAATGATTTTACAGTTTAGGCTTTGCAAAGCTATCACTTGATGTATCGATTTTACATTACTGGTCAAAAGGCGATCATTGGTGATAAACAGACCATAACAGTGCACTGCAGAGGAATAGCTATAAAACAATGAATGCTTCACTCATCTTTCTGTCATTTTCTTTTCACAGTTTGCAGAGGTGATGCAGAATGGAAATCTGCAGAATGAAGCTTTTTTTACGTGGCTAATTGTTATGGAATGTTAATTTAAGATAACAAAGTAACATTGCTGCTTTGATGGAATTCTTGGGAAAATCTGCCGATGTGTTGTCAGTGTTAAAGAGCCTGTGACACGAGTTTCCCCCATCATCCAAACCCATCAATTTGAGTAAATATTGTCCCCTTGAAAACCGTTACTGAACTGATTTTGGATATTTGTACTTTGATAACCATTAATCTGCCCTTCAATGTTGACAATTTTCTGGATCTTCTCGGGGATTCTTCAAGTCCCGCCAAATTATGTGTGACGTCATTGCGGGCACAGCGCTCCAGCTGCACCGTTCAGGATCCCAGCATCTGCATGTAAACGCACGATGGCGCACACAGCAGCAAGCGATGACAGCGATGACAGTTTAATTTTGAACGTGTCTGAGAGCTCATATGAGGCTGAAGGATCGGTTTATGTTGTATCTGTTAGAAGTTTAGGAATTAGGTGCGTCAATATGGGCGATCATACCAGGGGCGGACTGGGGGGAAAAAGTGGCCCGGGGATTAATTGACAGACAGGCCCACTTAATGCGCGGCATGTATCGGCCGGCCGGCGACGAAAGTATGTAACTTAACAAAAAACCCTATGCATTTTATGTTGTTTTGGACAATTATTCATATAGTAATCACATTACCTGAGCCCTTGAGTTGCCTAGAGCAAAATAGTTACAGCATATATTTAGTGATTTTAATGTTAACAGATCATTGATGCAATAACATTTGGACCCGATTTGCCTGACTTGACACATGGAATAAAACATGGGCGTAGGAAGCATCCTCAATGTGGGTGAGACAATTTAACAGGGGGTGTGGGCAGGTGGTGGACCTCACCTCCTCTAGGGGGGTCCGGGGGCAAGCTCCCCCGGGAAGATTTTTTTTTAAATGTTGAAGTTAAATGCATCAATCTGGTCCATTTTGAGAGCAAAATTAGGGACTAAATCTATGGCAGTCAGTAGGGGCTTGGACTGTGAGCCATAGGGTCGCCGGTTCAAGTCCCCGACCAGACCTATTTGGAGTGTGGACTTCTACTTGGAGAGGTCCAAGTTCACCTCCTGCCGTGGTGCCCTTGAGCAAGGCACCGGACATCCCCCTTCCCCCCTCACTCCCATTGCTCCCCGGGCGCTGTACAATAGCTGCCCACTGCTCCTAGTGCTAGACTCCTGGTACTAGGATGGGTTAAAAGCAGAGAACACATTTCACTGTGTGTGCTGTGTGCTCTGCATGTGTGACCATTAAAGAGGGTTTCATCCCTCCCAATTCTTCTTCTTCTTCTTCAACACCCATATAAAACAGAACTGTAAACAGATTAACTTTTTCTTTCAACATTTATTTGAACAGCAAGTGGAGGCAAAAGTGACGGCACCCAAAACAATAAACCTGCTAGCTAACTAGCCTAAACTCAGTAACAGAATGTGGGCAACATGTTCTTCTCCACAGCCGCGCGACCTCTGAGTCAGACGTCACTTCCCCCTTTTCTATCCTACGGGTACAGCCGTACAGCCACTCCCCCTGAACCCTGTTGTAACAACATAATACACTTTTTGTGGATGCAGCTTGGGATGTGAGGACATGGCTTAGAAAGGGCGTGTCGCCTTCTGTCCTGCCAGTGTTGGCAGGACATTAATTAATATGTCGAACTCGGACTTCATTTTAAGGACATTTCGGCCAGGGGTGTAGAGCTATATTTGTTTAAGCACCGGATTGGCAAAACAGGAGAGTGTGTGCACCAGTCTGCCTTGATCTATGTATTCATGTCTGTGACTCTCACAGTATCTGCTGCCCGCAGCTGTTTTATAGAAGGAACACCTCCTTCACTTCATGAAATCTCTGCAGCACCAGGAGGCAGCGGGAGGGTTAACTCAGCCTCTGAGAAGAGGAGCGCGCAGTGCCTTTCACGCACCGCCTTTCACGCACCGCCTTTCACTGTGTTTACCTTCAGAATCATTAGAAAGGTTAAAGAGCGGTGTGGCTGATACACACACACACACACGATTTAAACGCAGACTTTTGTTCCTCCATGTTACGTTGTTATTGTTTCACTGAGCGGACCCGCACATTTTTTTCAAACGCTCCCCTTTTTGGTCCATCTGTGCGGTTTTGTGCGCTGTGATGATTCGGCTGTACCTTTAGTAATTAATATTAAATGTTGTGAGGAAATCTTTCCACCAATAATTCCAATAAGTAATCCAAAATGTATTCACTTCAGGTTTACGAAAGTAACTGTAATCAGATTACTCGTTTTTCAAATGTAACGCGAGCTGAATACAGTTACTTGATTTTTGTATTCTGATACAACCCAACCCTGGCCACACCCCACTGGGTTGGGCTGGGCCGGAACATTTACAAATGTGGGCCGGTAGGATTTAGGCAAAGAGAAATTTAGGATTTTTGGCCCTCCGGCCCACACACAGCACCGGCCCACCGGGGAAATTCCCGGTATTCCAATGGCCAGTCCGCCCCTGGATCATACGGTCATGCAGCCAGTGGCGGACTGGGACTAAAAATCAGCCCGGGCCTCTCGACCGGCCCACTTTGATACCGCTAGTGAATTGTCAACAGGGGGAGTGGATGATGTGCTAGTGACTTATCCGACCGGCCCACTTCGGTACCGGCCCATCGGTATTCGTCCCGATGGCCAGTCCGCCACTGCACCCAGCCCAGCCCACGTAAACTGTCAACGAGGGAGCCTCGCTGCGGGGAAACGGTGGACCTAGTGTCCCGATCGGAGTGGGAATAATAATAATAATAATAATCCGTGCATTTTATCCATTAATTTCCCCAACATTGTGGTAAAAAAAACCACACGTTTAATCCATGTTGGTGTACTACAACTACAAAAAGCATCGGTTTGTTTTCTCATCAGGAAATGCAGACCGGCTCAAACAAACGATTTTTAATCATCATTCTCACGATCATTTAATGTATCATATGTTCGCCGAATTGACATGAAAGCACTAATAAATGTAGTTTAATCCACTTGAGTTTACAACTACAAAAATAATCGATTTGTTTTTATATCACATCCTACGGGAGGAAATTCAGCAGCTCTCACTACCGATTTGTAATCCTAATTGAATCATCATCTTCACCACGATCATTTATGTTTATGTTCGCCGAATTGACATGAAAGCACTGACAAATATGAATATACTTTAGTCAACTTCATTAAAACGTTATTAACGTGCCTAAACTCAGTAATTCACCATTTCTACGCATGACAACACACTTTGTCCGTGTTTGGCTCTCTCGCCGCACAGTGAAGCGTTCCCGCATTGACGTCACTTCCGGCTTCCCCCAAAACTTCAAAATGACTCGAAGGAATTTCCCCGCGATGTTCGAAATTATTGATATTTATCGGAACGGTATCGCACCTTCTTTTTTAAACTGACGGTTCGAGATGACTAGTAGCCCAATATTTCATTGCACAACAGTTGTTGGGAGGCTGTCACAGGCTCTTTAAGTAACAGTCAAGCTGGGTCATGTGACTCGCTCCACAACTCAAGGCATATGTTTGGTATGGTGGCCCTGAAGTGCAAGACACCACAGCATTTCAAAAAACACTACAGCATTTCACAAAACACTACAGCATTTCACAAAACACTACAGCATTTCACATTGAACACTTCTTGTTTGTGATTTGACAGAGCCAGCCAGAGAAGCACTGCTGTGATTGGTTGTTTTTGCTGCCAGTAAAGAAATTACGCTTTGTGATTGGTCAGCACCCGACAGCGCAACATGTTCCAACACATCAGCCGTTAGCTGTTAGCAAACAGAGCTCACAGCTCCTCATATCTGTTCAGAAACTGGACACAAGTTAAACAAGTACAAACCACAGACTGTCTATGTCAGGGCTTCTCAAACCCCGGACCAAGGTCCGGATCCGGACCGAACTGCAGATCAATCCGGAGCGAACCCTGTGTCCCATTATAAAAAATAAAAATTATACAAAATACAAAAATAAAAACTTTCTGATTTTAATGTAAATTAATGTATATTTTCTTGTGTCTGACGCGTTCTGAGAATGAACGTGCATATATATTTACTTGTGTGCGCGAGCGTGACACGCATTGCAGACCGCAAGTTAACCGCAAGTTTACCTTGACTTTCTTCTTTCTGCTTCTAAGGCCATCTTTGCCGAGGTTCAAGGCATTGGCTACAGACAAACAGTGCCATTTCTCCCACTAGTTCAAGCCACCATACTGTATGTATGTATTGAATGTGTGTGTGTATACAGGGGTGCCGTTTGCCGACAGGCAAGGCAGGCAAGTGCTTGGACCAGAAGGGATATGAGGAGCTGACGAAGGTCATTTCTTGACTGACAGCAAAAACAACCAATCACAGCAGTGCTTCTCTGGCTGTTTTCTGAAATACTGTTGTGTTTTCTGAAATGCTGTAGTGTTTTGTGAAATGCTGTTGTGTTTTCTGAAATACTGTTGTGTTTTCTGAAATACTGTTGTGTTTTCTGAAATGCTGTTGTGTTTTCTGAAATACTGTTGTGTTTTCTGAAATACTGTTGTGTTTTCTGAAATGCTGTTGTGTTTTCTGAAATACTGTTGTGTTTTCTGAAATGCTGTTGTGTTTTCTGAAATACTGTTGTGTTTTCTGAAATACTGTTGTGTTTTCTGAAATACTGTTGTGTTTTCTGAAATGCTGTAGTGTTTTGTGAAATGCTGTTGTGTTTTCTGAAATACTGTTGTGTTTTCTGAAATACTGTTGTGTTTTCTGAAATACTGTTGTGTTTTCTGAAATGCTGTGGCGTTTTCTGAAATACTGTTGTGTTTTCTGAAATGCTGTTGTGTTTTCTGAAATACTGTTGTGTTTTCTGAAATACTGTTGTGTTTTCTGAAATGCTGTAGTGTTTTGTGAAATGCTGTTGTGTTTTCTGAAATACTGTTGTGTTTTCTGAAATACTGTTGTGTTTTCTGAAATACTGTTGTGTTTTCTGAAATGCTGTGGCGTTTTCTGAAATACTGTTGTGTTTTCTGAAATGCTGTTGTGTTTTCTGAAATACTGTTGTGTTTTCTGAAATACTGTTGTGTTTTCTGAAATGCTGTAGTGTTTTGTGAAATGCTGTTGTGTTTTCTGAAATACTGTTGTGTTTTCTGAAATACTGTTGTGTTTTCTGAAATGCTGTGGCGTTTTCTGAAATACTGTTGTGTTTTCTGAAATACTGTTGTGTTTTCTGAAATGCTGTGGTGTTTTCTGAAATGCTGCGGCATTTTGTGAAATGCTGTTGTGTTTTCTGAAATGCTGTTGTGTATTCTGAAATGCTGTTGTGTTTTCTGAAATACTGTTGTGTTTTCTGAAATGCTGTTGTGTTTTCTGAAATGCTGTTGTGTTTTCTGAAATGCTGTTGTGTTTTCTGAAATACTGTTGTGTTTTCTGAAATGCTGTTGTGTTTTCTGAAATGCTGTTGTGTTTTCTGAAATGCTGTTGTGTTTTCTGAAATGCTGTAGTGTTTTCTGAAATACTGTTGTGTTTTCTGAAATACTGTTGTGTTTTCTGAAATACTGTTGTGTTTTCTGAAATGCTGTAGTGTTTTGTGAAATGCTGTTGTGTTTTCTGAAATACTGTTGTGTTTTCTGAAATACTGTTGTGTTTTCTGAAATACTGTTGTGTTTTCTGAAATGCTGTGGCGTTTTCTGAAATACTGTTGTGTTTTCTGAAATGCTGTTGTGTTTTCTGAAATACTGTTGTGTTTTCTGAAATACTGTTGTGTTTTCTGAAATGCTGTAGTGTTTTGTGAAATGCTGTTGTGTTTTCTGAAATACTGTTGTGTTTTCTGAAATACTGTTGTGTTTTCTGAAATGCTGTGGCGTTTTCTGAAATACTGTTGTGTTTTCTGAAATACTGTTGTGTTTTCTGAAATGCTGTGGTGTTTTCTGAAATGCTGCGGCATTTTGTGAAATGCTGTTGTGTTTTCTGAAATGCTGTTGTGTATTCTGAAATGCTGTTGTGTTTTCTGAAATACTGTTGTGTTTTCTGAAATGCTGTTGTGTTTTCTGAAATGCTGTTGTGTTTTCTGAAATACTGTTGTGTTTTCTGAAATGCTGTTGTGTTTTCTGAAATGCTGTTGTGTTTTCTGAAATGCTGTTGTGTTTTCTGAAATGCTGTAGTGTTTTCTGAAATACTGTAGTGTTTTGTGAAATGCTCTGGTGTTTTGTGAAATGCTGTTGTGTTTTCTGAAATGCTGTTGTGTTTTCTGAAATGCTGTTGCGTTTTCTGAAATGCTCTGGTGTTTTCTGAAATGCTGTGGTGTTTTCTGAAATGCTGTGGTGTTTTGTGAAATGCTGTGGTGTCTTGCACTTCAGGGCCACCGTAATTTGGCGCGATGTGTAGCTTTTCTTTATGTTTAGAGTGAGACTAATACACAGAGGTCCTGATGAATTGTTGCAGGGTGTGTATCTGTACATGTGGGCTTATCATGCAATGGAAAGTCCCCTCACGAAGAGAAACAGTCCTCGGTATAGCAGAGGCCTCTCAGGGGGTCCTCAAGGAGAGCCTCTTCCTACATTAACCCAATTACGACTTGAACAAGAGTGATGAGGCTCAATAGTGCAGTTCCTGCCTTCACAGTGGCATGTAACATAGGGACAAAGGCTCCACATCAAGGACCACTGCAGGACTGAGGGTACATGATGAGAATGTGAGGTGATGAACAAGAGGCCCTGCTGATGTCAACAGGATCAACTTGAGCACTGATTTAGCAACAGGAGAGCCTTTGTGTTCACCATGGCGTGCAGGAACTGAAGAAGCATAGGTCATGTGAGATGTCAGTCTTCATCACCACGGCTAGCGTGGACTTTGTTCCATTACAACAACATGTCAACATTTCGTGACAGAGTTCATGAGTGGACACACCATCAGTGCTGCGCTCATCAAACCTACGGCCTTGTCGTGCACTCATTAATGAACCTCATTATGTGGGTGCAAAAGAGAACACAATGCACTGAGATATCCTAAATGAGGACCACATGTGTAGACTTACTACACCCACTTCTCAGCTCGCAGTATATTTCATTGTCTCCCTTCAGGATTGCATGATTGGAGCCAAAGTTCAAGATTGAAATTCCCAGCCAAGAAATCAGGCAGCCATGCCCTTATTACCAAGACCCAGCGCTGCTTTCTTACTGTATTTTGGGACTACGATCAGGTGGAGCATGGCGGCCTTTACCCCAGAACTGAACACAGCTCATGAGAGTTTTGTAAATCCAGAATCAGAAGATTTGACTCATCATCCCTTCAACACAAAGTGAGTCCTGCTATCCTATCATATGTACTGGGTCATTGCAGATTGACTTATACCAGCATTTCTCAAAGTGTGGGGCGCGCCCCACTGATGGGGCGCAGAGATGTGATAAGTGGGTCGCGAATGGACGCGATGAACGGGAGATCATTATTTTATTTTTTTAATTAATTATTTGGACCTCAGGCCGGAATCTAACCTGGGTCCTCGCGGGCACTGTTACGGCCCGTCCACACGGCGGCGTGCATGAAGCTTCAACGCTTCTGCCCATTCACTTTGAATGGGGTGACGTCACACTTTGCCGAACTGCATTGTGGTTCCGTCGCTTCGCTTTGCTCGCATTGCTGGCTTCAAAAGTTGAGCAATGTTCAACTTGTGAAGCTTCGACGGAAGCGTATGCCAGTACAAGCTCTAGCCGATCAAACCGCGTGCTTGTTTGTCCGGGGTGGGAGATTCATGTGATTGGTTGTTGGTCGAGTTTCAGACACGCCCACCGGCAAGCTTCAACGCACGCCGCCGTGTGGACGCTGAATTACGGCCCGTCCACACGGGCCTATGTTTATTTTATTTTTTAACGCAAGCCGTCATCGCAACGGAGGAGCACACAGCCTCTGTGAGCGAGCAAGACAGAGAGAGAGAGCTAGAGAGAGAGAGAGAGAGAGAGAGAGAGAGAGAGCTAGAGAGAGAGAGAGAGAGAGCACACCTTTATCTATTTAATATAGCCTAGTTGTAAAAACTGAAGTAAGAAATCATTCCAGTGTGTACTATAGGACAGTAAAAAAACAAAAAACAGTTAGTAAAATATGCATAAATAAAAATATGCATAAATAAAAAGAAAGAATGCTAACTAGGTAACATAAGATCAGAATAAACAAGTTGAAATGATTTGTTATTGGTTGTGATCATATTCTAAAGATGTTTGGATTATTGAAAAGTATACAGCTCCCTTTCATCTGAGTGTTGAGAGCTGTATCCATAAATTCATGTTGTGCTCAAAGTGCAGCAGATTGATGCATTTCACTTCAACATTAAAAACAAATCTGTTCAAATGTGCTAAATACATACACTGCAAAAAAAACAAGAAAAAGAGGAGTAAAAGTAGTCCCCGACTTGTTTTATTTTTTGAAAGTAGCTCTCATCCTAAAAAAGGCTGGAGACCCCTGTTATAGAACGATACATTAGACAATTTTAAGCTTGGCCTACCATTTTATTGGAGCGATGAGGAACAGGTGGGGCTTGAAAAATATGGGATTAGTTTTGTTTCATAAAGATAAAGCAACACTTTCTCAGAATCAAGCAAAACTAAGAGTTTAAAGGAGACCTATCATGCTATATTTAAATGATATAGTGTATGACCATACCTATATAAGGTATATTTATACATTTTATTTGTCAAAATACAATTTTTTAGCCATGCCTCGTTTCGCTCATTTTCGCTCTATTCCAAGCCTGTCTTTGAAAATTCTGAGCAGCAGCCGGCGAGAGTCACGTTACTATGCTTGCTGTGATTACGAGTGTGGAATAAACATGTCATCTCAGAGCAATGCATGTGTTCAAGCATATTATCAATTTGATCCAGAGACTGACCCTGAAGCAGCGGAGGTTTTGGTGGAGGTGCAAACATCTCGGTTGCAGCAGGACGTTTCTGAATGGTTAGTTGACAAGCTGTTGTCCCTATTTATTTTTACTCTGTTACAATGCTTGCTACTTATTCCGTTCATATTTTGGCTAATTAGCAAGAATGCAATATGTACAGTTTGTAACTTAGAGTTTGTAACGCAAAAACAGCGATACATATATATATTTATAAAGAGAGACATTCATATTTTCAGCATATATACAATGGCCTCATTGCGTTTATTAATAGTTTAGTCCTTTTCTTCCAACATCGTGCAACAACCGTTGGAAAGTTCAATAACTTAGGGTGATAAAAAGTATAACTCCAACAACACCTCAGTTGTCAGCAATGTGTGTAGTTTCATGTGTTTTTAAAAGCTCAGTTATTGACTTCTTTCTACAGGTGTACATGTGCAAACTGCGCCACGATGCCTTCTGAACCGGAGAATGTGTGCTGCATGGAGATACCACAGGTAACATTTTTGATAGCTTCACTAAGTTGTCTGTTTAGAGAATACATTTTTCACATGTCATTCAATATATGTTTATCACACTAGTGTCAAGACGGATGCAGGAACATGAGGACTCTGTAACCTGTATGGTGGACCATCCTGGATTGGAGCCTGTGGGCCTAAATGTGTTCTCCCTGCAGAATGCATTGAATATTTACAGAGCTGAACATGGTGGACTACAGTTGAGGCAAATAGAGCAGTGAGTGGTTTGTTTGTTTTGACTGAAATTGTAAAACGAATGCTAATATTGTTCATGGAAATAAATACTGGTGTATATGGCTTTATGCAATCTTTCATTCTGTCATTGTACTATTATATTATATACTACACAGCAATGGCATAACACACCCATGTGTACGACAAAAAAAGTCCACACACAACCTTATGCTTTTGAAATCAGAATATTCTTTACTCATCCAAACATAATCACGACACATTTCATATCAACTCGGAACTTTATTGTCAAAATCAACGGTTCTTTGAACCCATAAAAAAAAACTAAATTTACTTGTATTTTGTATAAATGACACTAAATATTTTTTTAACGATTTCAGGCGTCACAGGTATCTAGCCTACAGAAGCTTTGTGAGCTGGTGCTGGGGCTTCCTTGGACGCAGGATCAGAGTGGTGATTCCGGCCTGCGTTGTCCTCGGGATTCGCAAGGAGTTTCCTGATCCTCGAAATGTCTATGTTGGGTTCAGACAGCAGCCAAATTGAACCCGTGTAGCATACCCGGCGATGACCTCCTCCCTGTCAGGTCGCTCATATTGGGAACACAGGTCCTCTGGGATGGGTATCTTCAGAAGCTCCTGTGTGAATGGTGCAGGGTCCACAAAGACTTGGTCGAAGATGAGGTCCATCAAGTTGGCCACGTAGCCTGTGCAATGTTAAAAAAAGCATAACAAAAAATGTGGTTTAGATTAGTATATGCATGTAAAAAACTGAAAGTTCTTTCTAATTTTTTTATTTTATATTTGTAAATAGTTGTATAATAAATATTTTAAACACTTACGGAATGTGGGGTCAGTCTTTACTGGTTTTGCTCTGCATTCTCCCTTCCTGGCCTTTGGGACCTGCAGTTTATACAGAGGGTTTCCAGTGGATGTAGTGGCTTGTGCACGCTCAGCGTTTTCATTGTAGTGCAGGGCTGCCAGGTACAGTCTTTCATTTCCGCCATGAGAAAAAAAAATGTAAATAATAGCAAAGGATGTACAAATTGTCACTAATTAGTAAGTTACTATGGTTTATTTTACCTGCACAACATTCCAAGAAATTGCCTTTTCCAATCTGAGTTAGTTTTGAACCGTAACGTGCATGCTGTGTTTCTGACTCAATACAGATGATGTGTTGGAGAGGGGCTGAGCTCAGTAGACTGACTTTACACACGGCATCTATTGCACGTCTGTCCGTCCTGGGAGAGGGATCCCTCCTCTGTTGCTCTCCCTGAGGTTTCTCCCATTTTTCCCTTTAAACTGTGGGTTTTCTCTGGAAGTTTTTCCTTGTACGATGTGAGGGTCTAAGGACAGAGGGTCTAAGGACAGAGGGTCTAAGGACAGAGGGTGTCGTATTGTCATACTGATATTTTGTACACACTGTGAAGTCCACTGAGACAAATGTAACATTTGCGATATTGGGCTATATAAATAAACATTGATTGATTGATTGATAGCTCCGTTTTACTCGTGGTGTGTGTCCCCCCTCGCATACATACACACAGTGTTGTATCCTAACACACCCCCATTTATATTCATGTGCGCAAACAAGTAAACACACAAAAGCTTTTACATATAACGCTGCAAAAAACGGCATGTCTCATTAGCGTAGCTTAGCTTACAGATCGATGATATCTGATCGTTCTTACAGACTACAATCACAAAAGCTTTTACATATAACGCTGGAAAAAACGGCACTTACCTACAGAAGATTACGTTTGTTATTATAACTTACTCAATATGATTTTAGAGGATACAAAATACTAATAAATAGGAGAATAAATACTTGTGTTATCGGCTAGGGCGTGGCTTTACAGCCTTCACACAGATCGCCATTACGGCAGTATGTCTGAACATGTTCGCAAATGCCTGATAATTAAAATAAAAGACAAAGCAAAGACTGCGGAGCGTACAAAATAAAATGTTACAAAAACATATAAACACCTAACCGATTACTATTTGGGTTTGAGGTGACATTGATACGGCGAAGTATCAATGTCACCTACTACTAGCATGTAGCATACATGCTAGATATACAAGCTAGAGATAGCTTTATCAGGAAAAACACCGCTAAATAAAAACTTACAGCTTCAAAATTGGATGTGTCCTCACTGGCCTGGTCCCGGATGGTTGGTATTGATCCCGGGTTTAGCATTAGTTTGGAGGCATATCCGTGTTGGACTTGAGACAAGTTCATAAACATGTCCGTGGTAAAATGTTTGGAACACACAAACAGAAATCTGCCGGGGTCTTCTGGCACATGTCCCTTGAAAATGAAGTCTAGCCACAGATTATTTTCTTTTTCCACTGATGGCATTGCATGCAGTCCCCTGTCCCGAGTCTTGCAGCCAACAACAGCACAACGTTTAACTGGCTTAGACATCCTGGCAAGAGCAGGCAAAAACACAGATGTGACTGGGGTTGATTTAGCCTGCCGATAGCCTATATGCGAATGAGAGGTTTGGCAATGCACGTGGCCATGGCTCATTCCCCTGATAGGTGGAGAGTTGACCAATAAGCGGAGCACCTCTTTGTGACGTAGAAAAGTGTTGAAATCTGGATCGGTTTTTTTCAGATCCGTTGCAGCCCCTTTTTTAGAGATTTGGCTAAGGAGGAAAATAGAGAGGGTTGTGTTTTCTGACACTTGGTGAGTTCCCTGGAACACCGGGGACACATATTCATGTATACAAGACGTACAAAGGTGCATTTTGCATGATAGGTCCATAGACTGTATATATAAATGGACGTAGTGTCCGTGACGTCACCCATAGGATTCTGCAGAGTTGCCGTGAAGCCCTTAGTAGGCGGAGTCGGCCACTAACGGCTCGACTGTGACGTCAGAGTCTAATCCCGCCTGCTCCAAATAAGGGCAAAGAGGCGGAGCCGAGGCGGGACCTGCTGCCTGCGAACTGGAAGTAAACAGAGCTAGCTCAGGCTAAGAAGCTAAGCTAACATGAAATACATGCATACCAAGTTACTGCTAACAGTGTAGTTCCCCTATATAAACGTTACATTCATAATCAAATGAGACAATCTGCAAGAGAATTAGCTATATTTTGTTATTCTTAATGCTTGTCATTCACACGTTGAGAAAAGACGGACTCCACCGCCCGGACCTAACGGAGCCGCAGTGGGCTAGCTCCGGGACGCCGGCTGGAGCTAGCCCCCTGCGGCTCCGTTACCTCCGGCCACCACTGGGATAATTGGGTCCCCTATTAACATTTGCTCCCGTTTAGCATTATGGGCGTCATAGCCATAGACTATAAAAGTCTTACCCAAGGCTGAATCATAAACTAAAATGTATATGTATGCATAAAGGGTTACGTCCTTAGCTGGCTAATAAGTAACAAGCTAAGCTACCAAGCACACAAACACCTGAGAACGGGGTTAACATGTATAATATTATCATTTTAGACTTCTTGGAAGTTCTGTTAGTACATTCAAGCACACAGCACGACATTTTAATTGTCTGGTATTTGTAACAATATTCCCTAAAAGGCACAATCACCACGAACACGGCTAAAGCTAAAGGGTCAAGTACAGTACTGTGACTAACTAACGTTGTAGCCTCTATGGTTGTAGCCTAGCAGAGTGGACAAGTTGTTGTTAGCTGACAGTGAGGCATGTACGTGTCCATCAAAGTGACCACGCCCTAATTTATACAAAAACTTTAAGACCTAATATAAATAAAAGGGTCGTGTTAGAAAATAATTCACTCACAGATTCATAATCATGAAGGTGGAATCTAACTATATCGATAATAATATTTATTGCATCCATGGGTAGAAACATGTTTTTTTCTGCTGTAAAGTTGGGCATTTTAACATGGGGGTCTATGGAAATTGCTCCTTTCTGCAGCCAGTCCCTAGCGGCCCATGTATGAACTGCAGTGTGTGGCACTTCCGTATTGGCTTCCCGGCTGTTCCCCAGAGTTTGCCGCTTGGATAGATCCCAAAGAAAAACTGAGTCAAGCAAAAATAAATTTAATGTAAAAAATAAAACTATATGTTGCAAACAAATCATTTGTGCAATCATGTAAACTATAAGTCTTTTTTCTTTGTTTTAACATATCTTTTTGTTTGCAGTTCTCTTTTCTTCTTTCTCAATGATCAGACTTTTGCTCTCGCTGCAGCTCTCTCGTTTGCGCTCCCTAATTTTTTGTTTTCGATTTTGACACAAATGTCCCAGGTGGGCGGGACTTTCAGGGGTGCTACTCAGTTTTTGAGTGACAGCCCAGTCCTCCAGCGATTGTACAATGCAGCTGCGGTGCGGTAGCTGAGCGTGGATAGAACACCCCCAGAACAGAAGAACTAGCATTTCAATTATTATAATACTACAAGTGAAAATATATGTAAGTATTGATATTTGTGTTGTTTGTGCTGTACTATACGGTCTGTTTCTTTATTGTGTTAAGTGAGAAGAAAAGCTGTGTTGTGAAAGTTAGCTTAATTTGCTACCTGTAGATCCATAACAATGCAAGCTAATATGGGGGTTATTCCCTATCTTTATTCAAGAGCGTGGTATTTAAATTTGAGAGCATACTTTATGTATTTATTTCCCTCAAACCCTGTCCTCGCACTCAAATAGTGCCTGCTTGCACTTAGATTTGCTCTGCTTCTGCTCAAACTGTACGCTTGCACTCAGATATATTGCTGCTTACAGATTTGTTCTGCTCTCAGATTTATTCTGTGCGCTCGAAACTTTTGTGCAACAATCCTGTCAAAATCCCTCAACCAATAGGAGGCCAGGTGTCCTTGCGGGTGCGTTCGCTTTACTTATTACAGCGTCCCGTAAGGGCGGTTACTCTTTGGTTTATAAACTCCCGCCCTCCACGGCTTTAAAATATAGCACTTGTTTGATTTACAACTTTTGGGGGTGGGGGGTTAAGCACAGTTAGTATATGTTTATAAAACGGACAAGTCAAATCAAGCAATCTGATGTTTCTTAGCCGTGATATAATGAGCGTATATCCAGGGAATAGTTGTTGTTACTTTTCACAAATCAGTATCCCTCCGCGTCTGAGAACCGTTACAACTGTTACATTACGTCCGTCACGAAACTAACTAACTAACTAACTTAAGCTTAAAATGGAAACATTTAAGGTCTACTATGGAGGAGTGGATTGAGAAGTGCCTATCTCCAGAAAAAAAAAGCACCTAAACGACGACATTCGCTATCTGTTATTGTTGTTGCATAGCAACCACCTCGCACTCTGTTCTGTGCAGAAGGCAACGGAGGGACGATTTTATTTTATTCCCGGGCTGATTTTTAGTCCCAGTCCGCCACTGAACGTAGCTATTATGTAAGGTAGTTGTAAATCAAACAAGTGCAGTACATGCTAAGTTGGAGGGCGGGAGTTTATAAACCAAAGAGTAACCGCCCTTACGGGACGCTGTAATAAGTAAAGCGAACGCACCCGCAAGGACACCTGGCCTCCTATTGGTTGAGGGATTTTGACAGGATTGTTGCACCAAAATTTCGAGCGCGCACAGAATAAATCTGAGAGCAGAAAAAATCTGTAAGCAGCAATATATCTGAGTGCAAGCGTACCGTTTGAGCAGAAGCAGAGCAAATCTAAGTGCAAGCAGGCACTATTTGAGTGTGAGGACAGGGTTTGAGGGAAATAAATACATAAAGTATGCTCTCAAATTTAAATACCACGCTCTTGAATAAAGATCGGGAATAACCCCCATAAGCTAACAGCAGGGACTACATAGCTAGCAGTGAGTGAGCGTTCAGACACGGCGCACACACTCAAACGGACTCGTGTGCCTGACTCTACCAACAGGCTTTCATGATTCTGTTTAGATATGCGAGTATAAGCCATGATAGCTTATTTTATTAACACGCTAATTTGATATGAAAATCAATGGAGGCTGAGTTAACTACTTCTCTTTGTAGGAAAACCTACCGTCCCTGAGCTGTGTTTTATTTGTTCACTTCATATTTTTCATTTCCTAAAACATTTATGTTCCTCTCATATTAACAGTGTGGATCATTGAGACAGCGTGGCGTCCAGAGTCTTATCCCGTTTTCCCACTTCCTCTGAGGGGACAGCACGGAGGGGGGGCATGAAGAAAGACCTGCACCAGCTTCATCCACGCTGGCGTTACTGTTATCACTGGCTCACTGTCATTTCATTTGACCAAATGTCTTTACATATACATTTAATAGATTTTATTATTATCCACCTTTTTGTTTTATGCCCTTTTATTTAAAACATTCTTTGAGACTTCATCTTCTGGTTCAAATTTCAATAAATGTAATTTGTATAATCACTCTTTTGTCTTTATTCTACTTGAAAATGTTAGAGATTCCATTCAAATCTGTTGATTATTCAGATCTTCCTCAGGCTAGGAATAGTATGTAGAATTTGTAATGCTAAATGTATATCATTTTCTCACAGGATGTAGAATGAGACAACACAGTTTGTATCCATTGTGTATGAATGCTTCAGCTCTTCAGACCAACATAGTGAGATGTGAGCATGTTCCTAATTGAGAACCGCAGTGACGCGTCCTAAAACCCGGAAGTAAGTTAGCATTTTTACCACTTCCGGTTCCTTGGACAAAAAGCAATGCAATTTCTCCATAGGATTTTGGAAAATAGCTCGAAATAAGGTCTGTGTTTGACACACATTGAAGAGACAGATCACGTTTTGTTCTACGACATTACATACATCAGCAGTGACCCCGCTGGTGATTTTTGAAGAGTTAATGTGTCTGAAAAACGATGGTTGAGGCCGTTTTACGTCATTACACCGAACACGTAAACACTCCCGCTAAGTTTGTTTGCCCTGTTCTGCTTGAAAGCAAGTACCTGCCTCCTGCAAACTGTTCAAACAAAAACTTGTTCCATTTAGAATCTGTATGTTTGAATATGGATCTTAAGTCGGCGTGACGTTGAAGCAGCGACCCTGCTGTATACTTCCTTTATAGCATAATGTTAGCATTTTGCTTCTTGCGACTAGATTTATGATTCGAAAATTATAAAAGTAGGATAGACATGTGGAGATTATCCAGCTGAACAAAACGTGATCCGTCTCTTAAATGTGTCTCAACCACAGACCTTATTTCGAACTATTTTCCAAAATCCTATGGAGAAATTGCATTGGTTTTTGACGAAGGAACCGGAAAGAGTTTACTTCCGGGTTTTAGGACGCGTCACTGCGGTTCTCTATTGTGTTGGTATGCAGCCTAGGTCTGGTCTGTTTCATAAAGCAAATCTGCCACTTTTATATTGTAGAATTTGTTAAATTAAAGCAGTCTTTAATTGTTTGTCCTAAACATAGCAATATATGCTTTTGAAATGAAATGTCTTTGAAAAATAACAGTATACAGTTTATATTGTGTATCAGCTTTAGCTTGAAAATACATAATGTGTTTTTATAATCTATAAAATAAATAGACTGACAGACACTTTATCAATCCCAAGTTGGAAATGATTTAACAGCAGCAGTGTGTTCAGGTATTACAATATTTAAAGTTGGAATAAAGTATGAACTACACATCACAAGTATAACGCACTGCAATCCATAAGAGAAGTCCGATATGTTCATGAAAACTCCACAGGAGACACCGACACTAACGTGGCCGAGTGGACACCGGAGTCTGTAGTGGGCTGTCACTCAAACTCAGTAGCCAATGGGGACGCACCCCTGATAGTCCCGCCCCCTGGGACGTTTGTGTCAGAATCGAAAAAACAAAAAATGAGGGAGCGCAAACGAGAAGAGCTGCAGCGAGAGCAAAAGTCTGATCATTGAGAAAGAAGCAAAGAGAACTGCAAACAAAAAGATATGTTAAAACAAAGAAAAAAGACTTATAGTTTACATGATTACACAAATGATTTGTTTGCAACTTATAGTTTTATATTTTTAATTAAATGTATTTTGCTTGACTCAGTTTTTTTTCTCTTAAACTCTTAGTCTTGCTTTATTCTGAGAAAGTGTTGCTTGATCTTTATGAAACCAAACTAATCCCATAAAAGGCCCACCTGTTCAAAGTGGGGAATGACAGAAACAGTTTGAGAACCACTGACTGAAAGACACAGACACAAACAGCTGGTTTCAAATATTGTTACATTTCATGACATTATTATTGATGTACAGTATAAAGACTTTGCAAATATACAAGTTATTTGTTTGAAATAAGCATGCCTTTTTATGGATAAACTTAACAAAACACTCCTGATAATTCAAGAACAAGCTAAATAAAGCCACACTATGTGTACTGTCAGAGTAAACTCAAGTCAAAAATGAAAACATGTAAGGTTTGTGGTGACTATTATTGAAGATAGAGCCGCTAATGGTACTGTGCATTGAGATCAAATTGTAACACAATCAATACTAACAACAAATGTAATGGTTATGCAGAACTATTAACAATGATGAAAGCTGCTGAAAGACCATATCAATTCAACAAGATGAATGGAAATTAGAAAAAAGCAGACTTAAGCTTAGTGTGTCAAAACAACCCTAAAAACAACTTCAATGGTAAAGACACAGGCAGCATCATGAGGCCGGAATAATAATCAGAAGTGGTTCATGATCAAAGTGCTTCTTGATAGGATGGAGTAGATGGCAAATGGAACAATAGTTTTACAAACAATTCTCAGAAGAAAAACTACTATAAAGGCAGAAATAATCTCATTGGTTGAGTTAAATGTTGGGAATTGAGAAAAATAACACTTTATGTGTAGAAATATTTTAAGCCCATTTGAAAGGTAGAAGACAACGGGGTATCTGATGTCACGTAGGGCACCGAAAGCACACTTTCATTACATGATCCACATTAGCTGTTTCATTACTGCTGCACCATCACCGCACTATTCCTCATTGGCTTCCAGCTGACTAGGAACGTCCAATCGTATTCATGCACAGGTCTTCATGGAATCAGCATTGCCCGAGGCTTGGTGGCATAGTGACAACTCACAGAACTGTGCAGCTTGAAAGGTACAGTATTAGCTGTCTATCTTATTGACGGTTCCTCTGACTACCATGGTTACAATTATGGTCACGAGAATAGCCCTTAGCCACTTACAGACCGATAAATAAAAAGGGGTGAAACACAGATTCTAAGGAATATAACTTTCTCCACATTTGAGGTCAGCACTGCCAAGATGGTTGCAACTGAATACCAGCCCTGCTGTAGATGTTAAGGTTTCCTACCATTGACTTAACTAAGATATAAAGTCCATTTATGTTTTTATTTCAGGGGAGATTAATTATCCCTGGAAGGTCTTGTTGCTACTTGGATGCTTCCTGAAAGATCAGAGCATTTTATGCCCAATTTGGTCACTATGCTCATTCCTACTCTCGATAGGGTTTGTGTTGTAACTCTGCTGTAAGACATTGAAAACAAAATACTGTAACTGTGTATAGCTATCTGTTAGTAAGTGTGCTAGTAAGCCAGCCTGCTGACATTTCATAAATGAACATACACAAAAAGATCTATGATAGTCAAAGATCTTCCCTTTGAGCTTTAACTCAACCTGTGAGATTATTTTCACTGATCATTGTCCATTCTATTGACATAATGAATGTCCACATCCCAATACACATTTAAGGCATGTATGTTTGGTACACTTTGAGGTCAGGTGTTTGAATAGCGTGCATTGGTACTGGAAGGCTGCTTTAGGTTCATCCTTAGTCCTGAGTCCAATGGGGCCGCTTCAAGGCTGTTAAATACTGAGCATCTTTCTTAGTAGGTGCAATACTGGCAGTCTGCAGTGATCTGTAGCACAGAGTAGCTCACTGGTCAACAAAGTTTACCCGATATGTCAGCTGATGGCCATTGTCCCAAGCATACAAAACCTTCTCCTTGGGGTTGTAGTCAATCTGGGTGGTGTAGGAGTACTCATTGGTGAAGTGCAGGCGTGGGATGGCCTCAGTGTTTGTGTGGGTGTCATAAGCATAGTTCACCTCTCCTTCCTTTTGGTTGTACACGTTGACGGCGTACAAGACACCACAGATAATGAAGCAGTTTCCGTAGGAGTTCCGCTTGAGACCTGTCCTCCAGGTTGTTTCCTTTTTCAGTGACAGGTCTCCTGGATCCAGTTTACTGATGACTATCACCTCTTGTTGGTTGTAGTCATAGTCAACAGAGGGGTAGATCACCCACAGGCCGCTCTCGTCCACTGCAAAGTCAATGTCCGAATGACCCCTCCACTTCCAGGGGGTGGTGTCCTCGTAAACCACGTCGTGCAGCAGGGTCCAGGCCGCCACATATCGCATCCTCAGGTCATACTTGATGATGTTCTTGGTGAAGGCTCTGTTGTAGTAGAAGGCTCCATTGTAAACCACATGGCCTGTGCCTATCCAGTTGTAAGGCAGTTTGAAGAGGTTACTCCATCGGCCTACAACAAACAAGAATATTAAATTAGCTTTACTCGTTTATCAAGCATGGGTAAAAATCCAATTATCTTTTGCCAATAAAAACATTCTGTTGCACAAAAAGGACCACTGTTACAGCTCTGATGCAACTGGTTCCACCATATCCAATAACTGCCATTGTGTAACTGTCTACAATCAGGAGTTTCTGCTCCACTGTGGCTGCAGTGAAAAGATACTGTTCACTAATACCACCTTTGTTATCACCCTGACACCAAATTGTCAAGACAACTACCATAACCTAGCTAGTTAACTAGTTAGGAGTGTAAATCAAACTTTTAGATATTTTAGCATTTATTCACATGTTGTTAAATTACACAATCTTTGCTGAAATCATAAAGTCTGCATTCATTTGATTAGATTTGATTAAATTCAGGGTCCATCAATATGACATATAATCCTATGACCATTTAACACAATTAGTAATACATAACAATTAACCAAAAGTAACAAGTAGGGCAATAACAGTTGAGCCTCCCATTGTCAGACATAGCGAATATTCAATTTGCAATACATTGAATGAGCGTGGTCTCAGCCATGCAAACAGCCCTATTAACGCAACTATGAAAGGACATGCTAAACTGATGCTCAAATGCTCAGGTCGCAAGACTTGCAAATGACTTAACATGTTCTTATACCTCGAGATTGACTTGGACTTGCCACCAAAAACTGCTATTTTAATAAATTTAGCTTAAAATGAAAATGTTTTCCATAAAATTATAAAATTATTCAACTGCCAGCCATCCATAAGGATAATACTGTATATAGCAAACTGGTCATTGATGCAAATTGTTACACAGCTTATTTCAGAACTCAATTCTCTGCACTGGACACTTCAATCTCTGGAGGACCATGTTAAATGTTTAATATGTTAAGGCATATGCTCTGTGTGTTTTAAGGCGTTCTATTGCTATATTGCACTTTCTAACTCTGTTTGAAAGGTTTTCATAAATAAAGTTTAATATTGTTATAAGTTGGATACATTTCGCAATGTGTGTGCAAAGCATATAATATGCCTTTCAAAGCACCAATGGCAACGTTTGTACAATGCCAGACTGTGTCCACATCGGGTTCATGTGGCAGTGACACAGTTTGCTCAGGGGTTCACTCCAAAACAAACACCTTGTGTACTGTAGAAGTCATGTTCTAATCACATCCTATCTGCTATCCTAACCTTACAACCTCAGGAAGTGTGATTTAGATAATGATAATAAATGGAAAGCCCAGTGAAGGACAAAAACAACGTGCTGCAGAACACCCCCCATCCCCGTCCATAAGGCCAACCCACTCTTAATCCCTCTCCGCTGTGCCCAGTTCTAAGGAAACGCTGGAGCACATGTCAGGGAACAGCAGGCCTCACCAAATAGCTAGTCATCCGCACACAGCTGTGAGCCCCCGCCCCACAGGATGCCTCGCATGTAGGTGAATTTAGAAATCCCATTGTCCAAACACATCTAGATCAACAAGGCAGGTCCTACGAGGGAAGAGCTTCTTAACTCTCTAAAGCCCCCGTCACACTGTCCCGAAATTGACACCAGATGGACACACGATAGAGGAAATGTTCAAATTCGGCTCTGATCGTAACAACATCGGGCCATTCGTGAGGGCATCTTAAGCCATCGTATGACCGCCGGTGGAGTTTCTCAGGCTCCGGCAGCAACTTCGTGAGCGGTGGCAAAATCTTTGGCATGCCAAAAAATTGCCGAAGGACCTTGCGAAGGTTCATTTTCGTGTTAAATTTGTGTGTCCATGCTGCCCTTCGTAAGGCCAGCGTGAGGGCATCTTGTCAAATCGTGTCATCTTCGTCTTTACTTCGTGTGATCATCGGTGCCATCGGGCATTTTTCGCTTCACGAAAACAATACGAAGGAAACAAGAAGCTGCCCGATTGTCTTAGGAAGGCAACACGACTACGTGAAGCCCTCGCAATGCCATCATGTAGCCATCGTATTATAGTGCGATGACATCGAGATTGCATTTATTGAACAACAAAATCATGTAAACATATTATGTAAATAACCCAATTTGTGTTCTGTGAAACTGAAAAGGATATTACATTGTGTTTGTTACTTTCGTTGCAGTTGTGTGGCTTAAATGTAATTTAGGTTAACTTCCTGTTTTATTTAGATGCTTTTATTTTGAAGGCGAGTTTACGCTGTTGACAGGAAGTTGTTGTTGCTATGGAAACAACATGACGGAGATAAGTTAGGGAAAGGAAAAGAATAAAGTGTATGTTTAAATGTTAGCACCCCCCGAAGAGGCACAAGCTCTTACGTTGAGTCTGGATACATTCTAAATCATCAGTAAAGTCTACGACCATATTTTCCTGTGTGGTTCGGGTGCCATCGTGTGGCCTTCTGTAGGCATCGTACTTGCTCCGGCTGTTGCTTGGCTGTTGACCAACTTCGGGGCCATCTTCGTGCGAAATTCACAATTCCATATTCGTGTGTCCATCTGTTGTCAATTCCGGGACAGTGTGACAGGGGCTTTAGAGAGTGTAATCCAATTGCTCAGTGGATTTGGAAGATGTTGATTTTCCCACCCACGGAAGCCAAAATCTTAGACTTACATTCCAACGATCATCAGTCTCACAGAGCTCATAGGATATTCACCATGAATCAATGTCATCAATGTATTTTTTTTTAAAACAACAACTATAGGCTACATTAAAACAGGACAACACCAGAGGTACCCTGTATGTTGTTTTCAGATGGATGGAAATACAGTATGCGTCTCTCTAAAAGGCTTAATGTCTGTCATTTTAATTAACCCAGGCTTACACTGTTAAGGACATGGTTATGTTTGATTGGAAAGCAAATGTTCCATTGCTTAGTCATGACCTAAGGGTGTTGTTCTAAGTGGATTAGATGGGGTTACACAGGAGTGTTTGAGTTGGTACAGTATTTTGAGTACTCATTGATCTACAAATAGAAATGAACTCTACTCTTGCAGCGAGTTAGGGAGCAGAAAAGAGAGCAGATGACAGAGTAGATAAAAGCACGATGCAGCTTTAAATCCCAGTGTCCTGTTTTATTGAAAAGTCTTTCCCTTCATGTCTGTTTTTAGTTCCTGTTTTTGTGTGTTTTCCCAACTATTTTGTTTGTCTGTCCTGTCCTTATTATTTTCACCTGTTCTCCATTAGCCCTGCAACAACTTGACCTGCTGTACACTCAATCCCCTCTTTAGTTCTGCTTGTATTTGTTTCCTGGTTTTTGTTTAGTCTGTCGGAACCTTGTTTGTCATACATTGGGAAGATCCTCTTCTGCCTTGCCCCTCCTTGCACCCCCTTGCCTTGCCGATAGGTTCCTGTCCCCTGTGTTTGGGTCCACCCTGCTCCACTACCTGTGACAGCTACGTCAAAAACAGATGTTTTTTTTCATAGTTTGACCTTTGAAAGCAGAAAACCAAGGTCAATATTAAAATTATTAAAACTTTGGTTTAACAGTTGATCATTTGTTGGCAGTTTATGGTGGGCAAATGGGAAAATGTAAGAAGGACTAATTGGAGCACCTTGTTTGAAGTTGTCCACATTGCGGAACTCAACCAAGTTGTTGCCATAGTAATAGTTAGTGACATAGATCTTGGAGTCTTTAGCCAGAGGGTCCTTCATCCAGGCTCCCTCATTACGCCCGTAACTGTGCTGCTTCTCTGGCTGGTCAATGGATGCCAGAGTCCCTTCACAGCTTAGGATCTTCCCTGGAAGAAGCAAGCAGAACATTCTTATCAATTATTTATACAGTGACCTACACACTTTCCTGCTGCTAAATGTGCGTCTGTCATTGCTGCACAGATTGCAACAGGATCCTGAGCTCCATCATATCTATCACATACCTGCTCTGTGGAGATTGGGCCGGCTGTTGTTGTTGGAGTTGTCCAGCACCAGCACAATAGTCTGAGCGGGTGCTTCAGATGCTGGAGTGCCAGGTGTGGTGACAGCAGTGGCTGTGGTGGTGCCAGTAGTTGTGGTGCCAGTAGTTGTGGTGGTGGTGGTACTTGCAGTGGTAGTGGGGGGAGCAGCAGTGGGTCCGGCCGCAGTGGCCTCCAGGGTTTCCAGGACCATTTCAGCTCCTCCATCCTCTGACTGGTTCTCTGTGACGTGATGGGCTGTGTATGTTTTTGCAGAATGGTCTGGCGGAGGATGGGTAAAAAGACAGTCAGGCAAAGATAGAGAAGGAAACTGATTAAAAAAGAAGATCTATAAAAAATACAGCAGGTGGCAAAACAAGGTCTGATAGAAGAGAGTAATAATGATCAAGCTCCTGTTAGATGGTTACATTAAGGCAGTATAATGTGGTGCTCCTCAACAGCAGGATACATATTATGATGTGCTCTTTGCAGAGCACAGAGAACAATAACGTCCTTCCTCTTCTCTGAACTTGTTATCCTCTTTCCTTCCTCCCCCAGTCTGTTCTGCCTGTCTGCTCACTGAAACTGCTTTCCACACAATACTGAGTAATAGTTGCCAGTTTAGTGAACCTGGAAATGTTGAGTACACCAACCGTTTATGATAGAAATGTATAGTACGGTCCCCAGCACATAGAAACTGCTGGATGCTAACTTGCATATGTTGGGCAGTTTGCACAGTTAGCACAAGTTGTGTTTATTTAATGTAATGGCATTATAGCCCATGTAAACAATATTTCAAAAATGACTTGGCCGATTTGAACACATTTGGAGTGGTTTTGGGGGTATTGAGGATGCTAAGTCCCTTTCTGACATTTTCAGTATCAAAAATGGTAAGTGGAAAGTGGCCATACTTGTACCCTCGGTGGGCTGATTTTCACTACCATGAGTGGTGTTGCGACCATTGGATATAGAGAGCAAGATGAACATTAAATCTACCAAATAGACCCAAAAGCAATCAAATCAGCCCACGGGGAGTACAAACATTGGCATTTTTTGGTTAAAACTTGGTTTGGAAATTGACTCGTTCCTCAATTACCCCCACGCCAAAATTGTCCAAATCGACGAAGCCATTTTCATAACTATTGTCCACATAAGCTATAATGGTAATTGCTGGTTAACACAACTTATGCTTATTGTGCAAATTGCCCAACATATGCAACTTAGCATCCAGCAGTTTCTATGTGCTGGGGACCCTACTATACATTTCTATCATTAAGCTTTGGGTCACTTAACATTTCCGGGTTCCCTATAGGGCTCTAGGAGCTGCCAACTACTGGAGGATATATTTTGCTTTTAATAAAAACGGGACGGAGATTCTTCATTCTTCATTATATCTATAGCTTTTAATGGAAAGTTATGTTCTCATAATGTTTCAAGGTTCAAGGTTCTTTATTTAGTCATACGGACATAGCTACAGTGTAGTTATGCCGATACAAATCTTGTGCCACAGGCTTCTCCAACAGAGCAACACAAAACACAGATATACAGAAAAAATATAGTGCAAGTAAATAGTAAATAGAAGAAAAATAAAATAAAATAAAAATAGTTTTAAAAAAGTGAAATAGTGCAATAAGAGTCTATATGCAAGTTATTGAAATAGGATATATAATAGATAACTAATTTTAAAATAATTTTTAAGTTCAGTTGTTTAACAGTCTTATGGCCTGTAGGATGAAACTGTCCCTGAGTCTGGTGGTTTTTGTCCGGATGCTGCGGTAGCACCTGCCAGACGGCAGCAGACAGAACAGTTTGTGGCTGGGGTGATGGGGGTCTTTGATAATCCAGAGGGATTTCTTCCTGAGGCGCTGGGAGTAAAGGTCCTCCATGGAGGAAGGTCAGGATGCTCTCTATGGTGCACCTGTAGAAGGCCAGGATCCTCTCTATGGTGCACCTGTAGAAGGCCAGGATCCTCTCTATGGTGCACCTGTAGAAGGTCAGGATACTCTCTATGGTGCACCTGTAGAAGGCCAGGATCCTCTCTATGGTGCACCTGTAGAAGGCCAGGATCCTCTCTATGGTGCACCTGTAGAAGGTCAGGATACTCTCTATGGTGCACCTGTAGAAGGTCAGGATGCTCTCTATGGTGCACCTGTAGAAGGTCAGGATGCTCTCTATGGTGCACCTGTAGAAGGTCAGGATGCTCTCTATGGTGCACCTGTAGAAGGTCAGGATACTCTCTATGGTGCACCTGTAGAAGGTCAGGATGCTCTGTATGGTGCACCTGTAGAAGGTCAGGATGCTCTCTATGGTGCACCTGTAGAAGGTCAGGATGCTCTCTATGGTGCACCTGTAGAAGGTCAGGATAGGGAGGGACTAACCGCAGGGAAACGACGCAAGTGAGGGACGCAAGGATTCCATTTCATCGACCTGAGAAGGACCCCAAATAGGTCGATTGTTTTAGCAGCTTAGATTACGACCCATAGCCACGTTTTAAAGTGTAAGTAAGTAAGTAAGTAAGTGTAAGTGTCGTGTAAGACATAACATGCTGCCGTTTATTCACAAATAACCCTCTCTGGAAAATCCTAAATTGTGGAATAGTTTGGCCATTAAAATGCTTTTTGATTAGATTTCTAGCGAGAAGTGTATATTGTACTTTTAGAATCCACGTCCAGTGGATGTGTAGGATCTATAGTTTGATAGATATTACGAAGATGATTTGAGGTCTCGCCAGGAGAAGGAGAAGGCAGCTTCCAAGTAAAGTTAGCGTGGGTGAAAACAGTTTTTCCGGTCTCGAAGTTTTCATAATAAAACCGGATATATTCCCCTCACTGTCAAATGATTACTCAGTGATATCTGCATTACTCATCCACTAAAAAACATCAGTTTATCCTTGTTAATTACACAATATTGATTGGTTTAAATTGTGTACAATGCTTTTGTGTTTTTAACCTTCAATTCAGAGAAACAAATAGTTTTTTAGGAGTTTAGACACTACAGCTTCCGAAGACACTACACTACCCAGAATCCCCAGCTATCGTTTGGGACTACAACACCCACCTTGCTTTACAAACCCCGTGATTAGTCATCAAGCCCTGTGATTGGATGTTGGAGTGGCAGTGCGACAAGGTTACACCAAGCGTCAACAGCTCTTTGATAATTTGGAATGGAACCACGGCAGACTGTATGGGCTGGCCCCCGGGTCCAGCCCCCGGGTCCAGCCCATACATCCATGGTCCAGCCCCCCCCCCCAGAACTACACATGCTGGCTATTGTGTGTTTCACAACATGTTCTATGGCACGTCTCTTTATAAGACGTTATATCCATGTCGACAAGGGGAATAAACATGGTCCAGTATGTTTCCCACGCGTGTCGGGCAGCTGATGTGCTGAAAGCATCTCGGCAGAACTCTCTTCATGTTGGCGGTGTTAAAGAAGTGAAGTCCAATTTTCTGATGGATAATATAAATGTTGTCATGACATGATAAATGATGATGAAGTTTGATAAATGATGATAATCTCTACCAGAACTGTAGTTGTGATGCTTTTGCTTTTTTTGTTTAGTTTTAGGGTTTTATGCACGTGTGGTCAGCAGAGGGAGAGCCTGCTCTCCTGCTGCTGTCTGCTGCTGTCAGACAGGTGTGGGCACATCACAGCAGCATCTTCCCCACACTGTACACTGAACACATGGACCTGATGAGGGAGTACAGACAATATCCTGGAACGTTTTACACAATTTAAGTGTTTTAAGATTAGATTTTTTTATTGTACCTTTAAATAAATGTAACTCTACTTTCCCAATTTTTGTTTAAATATAGTTATCTGCTAAAAGTGTTATCTCATTGTTTGAGTGTATCTGATGACTGTGTGGAGAGCAAATGAAGAGGACAGATTGTCCAGTTACCATGTGTGTTCGGTAAAGCAGACGGGGCACACGTTGTACTTCCTTTGTTACTTTACTTTGACAAAGATCTAAAACCCCTTTAAACTATTAGGATACTGTGATGAAGATATTAAAGTATTTTTGAAGGACCGTGCCAGTTAATGAACTGAACAAAAAGAACATTGTATGTGCTTTTTCATAATTTTAATGGGACAGTTCATCCTAAAATAACATATTTCTACAGCATCACCGCACAGGAGAGTGTATATTTTAAACCTGCACTCTATTTGCATGGTAATGTGAAGGTTTTCAGACTGGACAATGACCTCTGCAAACTCCTGATTGGCTACAGTACAAATGCCTCAGTCTGAATGTCACAGTCCCTGTTGTTAAAAGTCTCTTTCCTAGATGCCTTTATAGTTAAACTGTTAACAGGAGGCGCGATAGGTCAAAAAGTGTTTGTTAGAATTTACTCTTTTTCTTCTGCTTCCACTGGTTACAGTCAAAGTGATAGGTCAAATAGAATGATAGATGAACTCAAAATCAGCTGCTCCAGAACGCTGTGCAGCTAAACCAACCAGTAAAATATATGACACTGAAACTAAGTTTGAAAAGAGGCATTTCAGGAAAAAAATGAAAAAACATGAAGATGTGGGAATCTTCGCTGGATGATTCAGAGTTCCAGCATCCTGCTCTTTGCCGGAGATTATGGAAATGCAGCCGCCTGGTTTCAGTGATTTGACAAGGGTGGCTGGGCCCTCTGAGGCCACACACGGCAGAACACACGCTCTGACAGCGTTGTGTGCTTGTGCCCGGTGCAGACGCAGCATACCTATTCACTCAACTAGACTTAAAGAGGATTGGAAGGAGTCAGGAAATGTTTTCTCTGCGATGGTGAGGGTCCCTACACACTGAAGCCGAGGCATGTCATGGACATGGCAGCACTCCTTTGAGACAGCATTCCACCAGCTCCAGGTATTTTGTCAATACAAAGATTTGAATTTGTGCTCCCATTCAGGGAGCGCAAATTCAAATCTAACCCTAAACCAGAAATACAATCCTACGCTAACTACATTAGCTCTGCGAAAAACCTTAAATCTTTTGAGGGGACCTAGTGTGCACACAGCCATGGATTCCTTATTGTATTGCATGAGCTTCAGTGTCAAGTTTGCAACACAATAACAGCCCTATCTCACGCTTGTGTAAAACAAAATTGTCAGGAAAGCTTTATATTGTCCTCTAAATCCAGCTAATTCTGATCTTGGCTCTTCGACTGGAAGGCTGCTGCCTGATCCAGCAAAGTCTCATGTTGCGTTGGATTACATTGCTGAAGAAACTAATTTGGACCCTTTTCAACACCAACAGAGGATCACACACAATGATCACACACAGATGGAAGCGCAAACTTAGAGCAAAATGTTTGCTTTAGCTGGTGGCTTTTTTATGAACACACCACTATGCTTGGAGAAGTGAAAATCCCACCTCCTCTGTGCTCATCGTCGTCACTCTTGGCGGCCTTGTAGTATGTGATGCCCCTCACCACGCCGGGCTGGTGGCCAACCACCTTGGCTTTTGCTGTAGGGTCAGGCTTGGCCGGCTTCCCAGGTTTAATGACCTCTTTCTTGGGTTTTACGACCTTTGCTTTGGGTGGTTTGGCTGAAAGTTTGGCCGCAGGGGTCTTTTTGTTAGGAATTTTTACAGCCTCCTTGGTTCTCTCTTCATTAGTATCCTGCAAACATGACATTCTGGTTATATCACAACACCTGGTAATATTGGCCTGTGGGTCTTATCTGCTGACCATGCTTATTAAAAAAGGGTGGGGTTAGATAGTATACCTACAATGTTTGTCAGAGATGTTAATAAGTATTTAATGTAGCGAGTCCCTGGGACGCATACGTGGTCATATGAGTTGGTCACCAATAAAATGGGCATTAAACTTAATTTGATTGGTTATTTTGAAAATGTAAAACCTGAATTTGCAAAACATTATAAAAATCAATATATAGCAATGTAAGACATGTTATTTGCAGAATCTCCAAGGGACATTTAAAGTATGATCAAATCCATTCAAATTTGAGTAAGATTTGTTATGTTTTTCTGTCACTCCTTGAGATTGAATTCAAGGTTTAAGGTTCAAGGCTTTTATTTGTCATACGTACATAGCTAGAGTGTAGTTATGTCGATTAAAATCTGAGGTCACAGGCTGCTCCAACAGTGCAACACAATAAAACTGAAAAAATAGTGAAATAGTGAAAGAATTGTGTTTCTTGGAACCTGTGCTTTGGTCTCTGAGGAGTCCTTCTGCAGCAGCTGCAGGCTGAGGCTGGAGATGTCCTTCTTGATGCTCATCATAACGTTGGAGTAGTTCTCGTATCTCTTAAAGTGGTTGGTGAGGCTCATCATGCTGTCTCGAACAAATTCATTGTCTCGTGTAAGGTTTGTCTTGATTGTCTGAAAGATAACATCATAAAAGCAATTGCAATATGTTATGTAACATAGGCTTGTATACAGAGTCACAAGAAACACCTCTCAATATATCTCCTCCCAATCCTTTCAGCATAATGATGTGAAGAATAGGCGCTTTCACCTGTACTTTTCACAGGAATAGTTACCGGAACTTTTATTTCCTGGAACTATCTAGTAAATCGCGTTCATACCGGAATAAGTCGCTGAGGGTGCTGCTGGGAGCCAGTCCCCGGCCGGAAGTCGGGGACTGGCTCCCAGCAGCTTCTACTGAAGCCTTCCGAGTAAATCGCCAGAAGCGCCGACACCTCCTCATCACTCCACCGCTCCCATGTTTTCTTTTGTGTTGCCATAAGTTAGTCTCTCTCCGTTGGTGCGCTGGGCTAATGCTAATAATACTAATGCGAGCAAATAAAATGGCGGCTTCACAAAAACTTTTCAGAGTTTTACGGGGCGTGGTTTGCAATTCGCCCTGCCAATCAGAAATGTGAACCTTTTTTCTACCAGGAAAGTCCCTGCTCTCTAGCAGGGACTAAAATGGGGTGAAAAGGTTCGCAAAAAAGTTCTAGTTCCAGATCTTTTTGGTGTGAACGCAAAAGAACTATCGGAACTATTCCTGGGAAAAGTACTCCGGTGTGAAAGCGCCTAATCGGTTGCCTACCTCTTCTAGGGTGTTCATTTGAGACACCACCTTGTTGATGTAGGAGTGAATCTTCATTAGATCCATGCTGTAAAGTGTTCCCTCCAGGAGGTCTACCATGGATTGGAGCTGGTCATTCATGCAATAAAAGGAAAAGAAGTAGCATTATTCACCTTCTCCTGAACACAGAGCTGACATCTTTATGTGCCTCTGTGTAACTGTAGTAATAGCTAAAGTGCCCTCAAAAACATTTGCTCTGATCACTTATTGACATTCACTCCAGTGTTCTCAGTCTGAGTCTATGTTAATTATTTGTGTATGTATTGGCTCAATCTATAGTTTAAAGTGGAGACTGACATCTGGAACTGCCTTCTGTTTCACATGGTACATAGCGTGCTTCTCCTGCCTGTGAAACATGAAAGTGTGTTTTAGGTTTGTGAATGCTGACGTGCTCACAAAAGATGTTAATTGACACACAACTATAGCCAGTTCACAGAGCTGAATTACGACCTTTAATGCTTTTAAGCCTTGTACTTTCAAGCACTAACCCCAACCCTAACAACATATATGTATTTATTAAAGATTATTATATCAATTATACTAATTTGTATTAATTAGTTTACTGCAGAACTGAAATAGAGGTATGAAAGTGGTACTTGGGATGTTTGTGGCTTCTAAGACTCTTATTAAAACCCCTTTATCTTATGACTAAGTCAGAAAATGGTAATTTAACTATTTAAATAGTTTATTTTATGTAAGATGGAATTGTCTATCTTGTAGAAAGAAATGCTGTCCATCGTCCATCAGAAAGATGGTATGATCAGATAGATGTTGTACTTAGAGCAGATTTGAGTTTCATGTCACCACCTTCAGTAACTCGGGGGCCTGTTTCTTCAGCTTCTCCATCTTCCACTCGTTCTCACAGGGGTTGAGGGAGGACGAGGGGGCCGTGCACGAGCACTTACAGTCGGATCCGGAGCTGACTGTCTCCACGGTGTAGTAGTCCTCCACACGCACACTGCCGCTCCGAAGCCGCTGGCAGGCGTCCCTGCTCAGAGGGCGCATGATGCACTTGCAGCGACAGTCTGAGCCCTCTGACGTCATCCGGACCGGCTCCGTCTCCCCAAAGATCTACAAGATACAATGATCTATTTTCAAATCCAAAGATACTTTTTTATTTTAGCCGTTTCTTGTGCTGTCTCTATAATCGCCATTTTGTGTTCACTAATGGCGCTTTTCCACTGCAGCAACATACTCTCACTCCATAATCGTCCAGGAGCGACGTTTGGTCAGTGTCCGTGGCGTGCAGTTGTGACGCTCCTGGGCTCCTTCAGCTTCATAAAGGGACGCAAATAGCTTTCAACTGATTGCAATGTATTCCCATCTGCGGCGGGATTTGATGCTCATGGAAGCACGGCATTCGTTTGTGTCGGCTGCCCTTAAAGGCAATGTGAGCGTCCATTCTCATTGGATAACGGATAATTGTACACCCGGAAGTAAGTATTCCCCTTACTGTGGATTGATTTTACAGTGATATCTGCACTACTCATCGACTAAAAAACACCAGATTATCCTTGTTAATTACACAACATTGATTGGTTTAAATTGTGTGCAATGCTTTTTATATTTTTTCGGAGTAAAGGATGGCAGAAGACACTACACTACCCAGAATCCCCAGCTATCGTTTAGGACTACACCATGTGCTCTGTTTGACAAACCCCGTGATTAGTTCTCAAGCTCTGTGATTGGTTGACCTCCAACTGCATTCCATAATATGAAAAAAAATGTTTCGTAAAAGATAAAATCATACTTTATTCAGCAGTGCTTGCTTTACTCTTTGAAAGTCATCACATGAATGCATTGTAATAAATGGTTCGGCTGCATTAAATATTACACATCTGTCGTAGTTCTTTATTTTTTATTTATCTACAGAGATCGGGCTCAGAATAGACCGGAAACTATTCTTTTACCGTTCAGTTTGAATTTCACAATAAAGTTAGTAATATTTTGTTTTGATATTATTGTTTTTAATTAACTACTAGACTGCTGGGTCATGTTAAGACCATCTTTTCTGTGTTGCTGTGGGTTTTTTCCATCGCTTTTGTGTTACAAATATCAAAACAATAACTTAATATATCCGTCGTAAACTAAACCAGAAACAGCAGTATATTTTTAACCCAAACCACCTACTGGTTAAAGCACGTTATTACACGTTTAGAGTAATGCAATGCAGGTAGATTGTGTTGCTTTTTAATGACTGTTTAAAATGCCTTTTTCTTAATGTCTTTTATTATTATTAACTACTTGTTACTTGTTGCTAGGGACGCTGCTATCGATATTATTTCTGTTATGTTGTGTAACTGTTTAATGGTGTTATCTTTATTGCTACCCCCTTCCCCGTCAATGTATAGAGTTGGTCCACAACGCACATCTAAAATTGTGGCAATGATAGCCTACGTTATTTTCCCCTGTGCAATTCTCCATTTACTCAACAATAACACATAATTATCCTTGTGTTTATTTATTTGTTTGATTAATAAACACAAGTTGGAGTCCGTCAGGACCGAGGGTCGGAGCAGCTCATTTGCTTTAGAGAATATTACACCCAGAAGTAAGTATTCTCTCCGCTTCGCTTGACAAACCCCGTGATAGTCCTCAAGCTCTGGGATTGGAGAGTGTGCTCCGAGGGTTACACCGAGCGTCGAACAGCACTTGAAATGGGATGGAACCACGGCAGACTGTCCAAAACTGGATTTGAACTGGTCCACCCCGTCCCCCCATCCCCCACCCCGTCCCCAGAACTACACATGCTGGCTATTGTGTTTCGCAACATGTTCTCTATCTATGGCACGTCTCTACTGGGAGTTGTAGTTTTAAAAGACGTTTTCATATTTCCCATAATAAGAAGTTGCCAGTATTAAACTGTGTACATCCCTGGAGGTTTAGGGGATAGGAAACACTCACATTTAAAACATATAATTAATAAATGGGTGAAAATTGCTTGTGCCCATAATGGGCAGCATTAATATATATACCCACATGCCAGCTAAGGTCAGAAGAGCTTTATTTAACAGCTGGTCTTATGTCTTGTGACCCTCCTGTTGTTCATTGATAAGCCTGAAACATGCACTTGTCAAGGTTCAGAGGCACATTTTGCAAATATGGCAGTAGCCATCGATCAGCTTAAGATAAGATATACTTTATTGATCCCAAGTTGGAAACATTTGCGTTACATCAGCATGTGTAACAGTTAAATATGCAGTGGTGTTTATTTGTAAATCATTTAGTATAATCACACAAATTCTGTGTTTTATATTTAACAATTCTGTGTTCTTTATTTATTGATTGTTCAATACCTGACAAGGCCGGAGATGAAATATCTACATACATCTTATAAGAGTATAATACGTTATGTATAATATCAGTTAAAATAAGTGCTTCAACATAGTTAACATTGCTGGAGGTATGCACACATATTGATAGATGTCTTGTAATGCACTGTTGAGGAACCTGCGACCCAAGTTTTTCATTCAATGCATAACTACACCATAGTTGTGTAGGCCTATATGATATGTCAATAAACCTTAGAACATCTTGAAATCTTGAAAGGGATGTGCAAAATAGTCATTATATACAGTCTTTAATGAACTATTAGTAGAGAATAACGAGTAATGAATATACTTTATAGGGATCCTATTAATATCTAATAATAAAAATAATGAAATTCAATAACATGCTTCAACCACCAGGTGTCCCTTTATATCAGCTGTGCACCTTTATGGTGTAAATACAGCCTATCTACCAATTGGATCAAATATAAAAGTCAGCCGAATTAGTGTTGATACTGCAAGGAGACGTATTGTGTGAAAAGAAATGTAAGATGTTGTTTAATTGCTGATATATTTATGATCCACGTCACGTTTTCAGTTCCTCATGTTTGTCTAGAAGTCTTCTCATCAGGGCTCTATAAATACAGAACTACGGCAGATATGTAATATTTAATGCAGCCAAACCGTGTATTACAATGCCGTTATGTGATGACTTTCAAAGAGAAAAGCAAGCACACTCGGAATAAAGTATTTTTTTAAATGTTTTCGGTCTGTTTCCGGTATTTGTTAATGACGATGTGCTCTGAGATGTGAGACTGGAATTGCACAGGGGAAAATAACGTATCTTTAGATGCGGATTTTGTTAAACTAATATGTTTGCGCTGTGGACCAACACTATACATTGACGGGGAAGGGGGTAGCAATAAAGATAACACCATTAAACAGTTACACAACATAACAGAAATAATATCGATAGCAGTGTCCCTAGCAACCACCTTGGTAACAATGACAACGTTCTATGGACGCAATTTCCTGAAGTAATATTCGTAATAACTAGCAAACTAAAGATCATGTACATCCACTGCACATATAATCTGAAATAACAACTCATATTTCTCGCATCAAATGACATCAAAACGCATTTTAATGGCCAAACTAACTTTAAAATAGGCATTTTACACCGAGAATAAAACGAAGTTCGGCCATGTTTTCTTTTCTGCAGGGAGAAATTTGAAGATCATGTGACATAGACACCAGACATTGGAATGAATGGTGAAAAAAAACGGGGTTTGTCAAACAGAGCACATGGTGTAGTCCTAAACGATAGCTGGGGATTCTGGGTAGTGTATTCTGCCATCCTTTACTCCGAAAAAATATTTGTTTCTCCGAATCGAAGGGGAAAAATACAAAAGCATTGCACACAATTTAAACCAATCAATGTTGTGTAATTAACAAGGATAATCTGGTGTTTTTTAGTCGATGAGTAGTGCAGATATCACTGTAAAATCAATCCACAGTAAGGGGAATACTTACTTCCGGGTGTACAATTCTCCGTTATCCAATGAGAATGGACGCTCACATTGCCTTTAAGGGCAGCCGACACAAACGAATGCCGTGCTTCCATGAGCGTCAAATCCCGCCGCAGATGGGAATACATTGCAATCAGTTGAAAGCTATTTGCGTCCCTTTATGAAGCTGAAGGAGCCCAGGAGCGTCACAACTGCACGCCACGGGACCCTGACCAAACGTCGCTCCTGGACGATTATGGAGTGAGAGTGTGTTGCTGCAGCACGTAGCACGGTTTGAGCGGACTTTTCCACTAGGGGTAGTTCTGGCTCAGGGCTACTTTTTCACCTTTATTCTGGCCCTCCAAAATCGAGGTTCTTACCGGGCCAACAACCGGTCTAAATATGCTAAACTAGTGACGTAAACACTCTCGACTGGTGATTGGTCAGAGAGAATCGTCACAATCGTTGCACGAGATAATCCTACCAAAACATCAGCTGTTAGCTGTTAGCACTCAGAGCTCACGGCTCCTCATATCTGTTCAGAAACTAGACAAAAGTTAAACAAGTACAAACCACAGACTGTCTGTGTCATGGAGAATACAGTCGCTGGTTTATTTATGTCTGTATAGGCCGTTGTTGTGAGTGTGGACGGAGCATATACAACGTTAGCTTTATGGGCTCAGAACAGTCTCATAATACACACATGCACACAGAAGGATTCACACTTGTATTTCCGGATCCACACTTGTGTTTTTCAATTCACACACAAATGTGTTCCGTTTCATATACATGTAAATAAAATCCAAATACAGAAAAAAGTTTTACATATGTATTTTTGATCCTCACATATTTGTTTTCCGTTTAAAACCTCTGCACCTGCAAACACAAGCCGCTTTCTGTGCTCGGATCGCTGTGCATTCGTGTGTGGGTTTTTTGAGACTCCCCTGACGGTCACCCGATTGGTACTTGTACTTTTTTCTATCTATAGCCAATCAGATGTCTCCTTCATTCTAAGCCAATCACATGAGCGCGCCCCCACGAGGGATTTCTTGCGTTCATGACACTTCATATACGCATTTTGCGCTGTCCGGTCAGCTCGCTAAACAGAGGGCGGAGCATCAGGTGATTATGCAGAGCTGCGTGTCTCCATCAGACTCAGCAGCTGATCTGATCTCTCTTGCGTCCGGTTACACTTCACTCGCGTTTATGTCCATATCGATCAGATCCAGCTCTCCTGATCGGCCTTTATAGAGAGCACCGATCAAACTATTAAGAGTGAATATCGGCCGATAATGACCTGCGGGGCTGCCCCCCGTTGACAGTTCACTGTCTAGCACTGGCTTCGTAGTGCATTGATCGATTAGGCTAAGCTAACCTGTAGCTGCTCCCTCCACACTCACAACAACTTCATACAGACATAAATAAAGCAGCTGTATTCGCCACACAGGAAACACACATTTAAAACGGTTTTGCCTGCCGTGTTTGTGTACACAAGCATTCATCAATTGGTTCGGAAAGTGGCGCTGTACCTTAATAATATAAAGGCTTGTATTTGCGTGCATTTCCTGTTCGGAAAGTGGCGCTGTACTGAGAGTGGAGGTGTCCTGAGATTAGCGCCTGCAGGCAGGCTCCAAGGACCTGTCAGCTCCGGACTGCGCAAAATGCGTACATGAAGCGCTACGTCATGAACGCAAGAAATCTACCCTCGTGGGGGCGCACTCATGTGATTGGCTTAGACTGGAGGAGACATCTGATTGGCTATAGATAAAAAATTACAAGTACGAATCGGCTGACCATCAGGGGAGTCTCAAAAAACCCACACACGAATGCACAGCGATCCGTGCACAGGAAGCGGGTTGTGTTTGCAGGTTCAGGGGATTTAAACGGAAAACTAATATGTGAGGATCAAAAATACATGTAAGACTTTTTTCTGTATTTGGATTTTATTTACATGAATATGAAACGGAACACATTTGTGTGTGCATTGAAAAACACAAGTGTGAATCCGGAAATACAAGTGTGAATCCTTCTGTGTGCATGTGTGTATTATGAGACTGTTCTGAGCCCATATAGCTTAGCCTGATCGATCCAATCTCCATTCAGAAAACAAGCATTTTAAAAGGTTTTTCGCCTGCCGTCTTTTCTGCAGACTTGTCAAAGAATGAATTCATGTTTTTTTACTAACTGGTGTCAGTATGTTGTTACTTAAGTTGTTGCATATATCAAGCGACGCTTGCAGAATATTTGAAAACAGAGGAGCTACAGAAATGGCAAAAAAAAGCTTTTACGCAACGTCGCTCCTCCCTGCCGAACAGCCGATCACGAATAGTGAAGTATCTCTTTCATGAATGAAATGGAAATTTATTTTTATTGTGACTTTGTAAGAATTAAACAGACCAAATTGGATATCAATGACATTGATTGCATGTATCCAAACTCATAACATGTCACTCCATTAGGCTAACCTCTGCTGGACTTCAAATCCATTTTTATTGGAGGGAAACAAAAGCAAGGGAGATCTTGAAAGTAGCCACAAGCTTCCTGTTGCATGATAGCAGGTGTGACTTAGGCCCAATCCCAAACCACTCCCTCGACCCTACCCCTCCGTGACGGAGTGAACTCCGTCTGTAGCCACACTCGCAGCTCAACGAGGCTCCCTCCTGTCAGATGGAGGGAGTAAATACAGCAGCAAGCTTTGGGACGGCCTCCCCTCTCTCCCCTCTCCGGCAGAAACAGGAAATGCCGTAACTGTATGTAACAACGGTTTCAAATCAGCATCTCTTAGACAAAAAGTTTAAATGAATAACTCAAATAAAACTCCAAACATCTTTCATTGTGTTTCAAAGCTCTTTTAGTTTTAAACCTGATGTTTACAAGCTTCTTATTTTTTGCAACGGTCTGTTTAATAACAACTTTATAATAAAATGCACACATTTACCTTTTTCTAGACTAAACACAGGTATGATCCTAAGTTAAAAACATATGAGGTTATCATGAGGTTGCTAACATCGCAGTTTATCAGTGGATGTTTGCTGGAACTACTTGTAAACAGCTTGTTTCCTGACGGACACACACAGCGTGACTCCGGTCAGGTAGAGACCGGTCTCAAGTCAGCACCGATGCAGACTCACTGTTTGAGGGCTTGATAGCCCACTCCCCCTCCACACCGCTCCACACTCATTGGTTTGGAACAGCCCTCAATATGGCGGACCCTCCGCGTGAACGCGCAAACGGAGGGGTAGGGTGTAGGGGTAGGGTGTAGGGGGCGGTTTGGGAATGGGCCTAAAAGGAGAGCCTCAGAGAACAACATCACAGGCGCATAACAAGCTGGCTTTTGCTGCCGTGGATGATGACGGAGCTTTGGCAGGCCATGCTCATGACTTCCTAAATAAACAGGAAGCAATGCATGGCAGCCTGAGCAGACATTCCACATTCACCCTATGAGACAATTGCAAGCTAGCATACAGTGGACATAGCTTCATACCTGCCAACCCTACCGATTTGGGCGGTAGTCTACCGCTTTTGACATGTTTCTACCGCCTACCGACTTAGCTGGCTTTCCCTACCGAATTTCAATCTTCCCAAACTATAACAAATAAAAATGACACTACATAGACACTGGACTCGACTTTTGGCGGACACCGTTTGCAGCGTGTCTGTGATCGCATCATACAGACAGTCCTCTGTGTTTCTGAAAGAGAAACAACGTGCAGACCGGGGGTAACGAGGAAAGGCAGCGTTACCCCCGGGGCTGATGGGTAATCACTCCCAAATGAGTTTAAGGGAACAGATTAATTAATCAGTGTCTCGAAAACACATGTTGGCGACTGAAAGACATCCAGTGTTTGGTCTTTTCCTGAAGCATCCTTCACCTACAGTGTCTCTCTCAACTGAAAGAGGACCACAAACACACACAAAATATAATACAATTGTGAGATTTGGGGATATTTATCTCCCATTCTTTCACTTTTTCTGACATTTTCAACACCAAACATGTCGTTAATGTCTCTGTTTAGTGAACTACAGCAATCTGAAAGCCTGTAGGCCTACATTATTTAATATCACACTTTATCAGTAGAAAAATGCAGGAAATTACTTTTTTAATGCAGTATTTTCTGATAACACAAAGATATTTCGCTCTGTGCAAACCTTTGACTCTAATATGTCAACAACATGAAACAAGAATATGAACCTGGCTTTATCCAATGTTCACACAAGAGTTCTACATCCTGACACATCCTTCATCTACACTGTCTCAACTGAAAGAGGACCAGAAACACATTACAAATATAATAAAATGTGGAGACTTTGGGATATTTATCTCCCATTCTTTTACTTTTCGGGCATTTTACAGACCAGACATGTCGTTGATGTCACTGTTTACCAAACATGCATACATGCATAAAATGATGCAATATATGTTAAATACATGGTTTATACATGTCATTACTGGGGTTCCATTTCTTCTGATTACCTCGTTTGGGCGTGCACATTTGCCGCACGCAAACCTACCTCTTTTGGATTTGGAAAGGTTGGCATGTATGTAGCTTGCATACAGAAATTAAACTAGACAGATTAACTGCAAATGTTATTCATGTTCATATTATATATAAATATGTACAGATGGTGATGCTGGGACGGCGGACTGAGGCTTGCTGAGTACTTCACTTTGTCTCCTTCATTTCAATAGGGTGGGTGGGTTAGTTTAAGGGAACTAAACCTTGGTTGGATTTGTTAATTATTTTCTAACAGATGTGTTCTTTATAATGGTGTTCAGACTGAAAGCAAAACCACATTTTAGATGTATTTGATGTCAATGTGTCTATTTTAACATTTATGTTAACTTTATGTTTTTAACTTTATAACTTGCATAGGAGAATCAAAACAGAGAGAACTGAGTTTTCATCTGCTGAGATCAGTCTGAGCTGTCACTCAAACACAGCACAGGCTGTGCAAACACACATGGACTACTGTAGCTTGCTAAATGGCTAGTTAGCGGGTTTGGGCAAATAAACTGGGATTTCAAAAGCACTTAGGTGGTCAAATTTGCACAAATGACGCAGGGTTAGAATGTGCTTTGTGCTGTGTCCAAGCAGCAACCTCCGGGTCCAGGTGAAAGTAATATAGAAGTGCCCTAATCCTGCATAATGCATAACCCTTTCACAGTGTGATTACACCTTAAGAAAGTCAACTGTAACATTTGGCTCTCTGGAGAATGTTTTGCTCCACCCTTTTCATGGCAGTGAAAAACCAAGATGGTTACTGCTAAAAGCTGGCAAGGGCCAAAATCCCAGACTGAAGGCTTTATAATCATGGACCACCAAACAATAAGTGATGTCATGGTGACAACCACTTCCTTTATTATGGTCTGATCACATCAAAAATATGTGTGGTTCATATCCATATTGCTATTGAATTGCCACTGATAGGAAGGCCTAATGTTGAAACCCTAACCCTAAACCAAATGGAGCAGAGACCATGTCAGTCATAGCCCATGTGTCCCACCCAGGCACGTGCACACATAGACATCAAAGTGGGCTTGAGCCCCTGCCCTTTTTCTTCCTCCAGAGAAAGTGCCCTTTTTTCCCCCTTATTTTTTTTATAAATGAATATATATCTACTGCTGTTCACGCACAGTTTCCCTTTCCAAAAATATATTGATTGAATACAGAATTAAAATATCAGGTTGGGAGATTAGACTCTGAAGTCTCTTTACCCTCCCTCCACGTCTCCTGCACAGTGGTGCGGACATCGGCAGTCACTTCAGACAGACAGGTAGCAGCACCTCCCACTTTACAGTATGCTGGCTTTTCTTGGCTTGTCTGAAGGTGAGTGGAGATGAACAAGTGACTAAACTGCCAGTGCCTCGAGTTTACAGCTAATTAGCTAAAAGACAATAACAAATATAGTTAACTGTGGTATGGCTACTAGCTAATGGATAAGTTAGCTCAAGGTTTAGCTAAGACAATTTATCATGGGCATACAGGCTAATGTAGGTGGGGTAGGTACGTTTGAGAAACCGGCTCGATATACACTTTTTGTTATATTCCATGGAATGCTCTTAACATCCCGATAGCAATGAATATCTGAAGTGCTTTGACAAAAAATACATAAAAAAACATCATCAGTGGAAGCTGTAGTACTGTAAAAAGCACGACCAATCATCTGAGCCGGCCCGGCTAAAGTAACTGGATGGCCTACCTGCCTGTCAGCCTTCCATCTGTGCACAAACTTATCTTGTGCCCTCATTGGTCATGTGCGCGTTCGTGTGTGTTGGAGGAGGGGCTCTGGAAGGAAGTGGCAGATTTTTTCCGGCTGTGTATTTTCAAATTCTAGCGCACTCGAGCTGCTTGCTCCAAAATTACCAACCCCACCTTTTAGGGAAGACACTTAAAGTGAATACAGTAAAATGTGTATCTAATAACGTCATCACAATCGCCACATTGATATGCAAATTAGGCGTTAACTAGGCTTAATTAAAATGCGCTAATTTGCATGCAGTTACCAAGGCATTGCAGGTGAAAAGGGTAAAACAAAAAAACATATCACCTCGCAACTTCCCCAGATAGTTACTTACGTCAAGTCAGTATTTTCCCCTGAAATGTTATGTTTAAATGCAGATTAGCTTTAAGTCTATAGATGAATTCAGAAATGTTAGTAAAACGAACACCATTTATATGGGTTTCTTGGAAGTTTTATTTCCATTAGAGTGAAAGAAAACATTGAAGCAAAATAGACCAAAATAACAAGTACATGAAAAAACGATCTTTTTGCCTGTAATGTCCTTAAACAGTAACTTCATAATTTTGATTGTTGGCTGCTCATTTAATAACTAATAATTGTACTAGTTTATTGTCTGCTCTTGTGCGTAGTGAATACTAAAGAACACCATTGTCTCTGTGTTAGCTGATCATTTTGTAGAATTCTGTTGAGTATTAAACAATTGCGTGAGTGTGAGGGTATTCAAATAAATTGGTCAGTAAGTCAGAGATGTGCAACTATATTTAACTTTTTGTTTTAAAACACTTTTTTATAAATGATTATGGGAAGTGCCCTTTTTCTCACTTGAGCACCGCCCCCCAAAATGTCTGTGCACGTCCCTGGTCCCACCTGACCCAAGGATGGCCACACAGGTCTGTCAGCACCCTTCTTTCTAATTCAAATCCTACAGACTATTTCATCGTCAATCTTATAGTCTTCAGCCCTAACCTACGCTGACTCATGTGACATCCATTAAAGGTCACCTATTATGCAAAATCCACTTTTTCATGTCTTTTGTAATGCTCCCCTCTGTGGAAAGAGACTCTGAAAGTTTCAGGAACAAAGATTCTCTCTCTTTTTGTCCTGATCCATTTCTATAAAAACCTGTCTGAAAATGAGCTGATCAGATTTTGGCCACTTGATGATGTCATAACGATTGTTTGTTTTGTGTAACCATTAGCCAGTAACCAACCAAGGTAACCCCCCCCCCCCCCCCCCCTATCACCTGAATCTCCTCCTAGAGCACCATTGAGTTCTTTGTAACCAAATGTCTCTCAGAGGGGCGTGGGGAGGTTATACAACCTTTTTCCCAAATGCAGTATAGTCCCCAACACCTGGAAATGTTCTCTTATATGTACGATCAGTGGAGCTCCCCTTTAAAGCCTCCCTGTAATAAAAACTTGTTTGACCATTTTGCACCAAAACGGAGACTCCGCCCTTTTAAGGTTTCATCTTCTAGATTGTATTTCAATTGTTTGTACCGCAGGACATTTTATTTGACAAAGGCTCAATTGACTGAAAATACAAGACTCTGATGTATGACTATACTGCATGTTGAATGTCCATATTCTCACAGCTTTTATAGTACTAAAATATCTCACGATACATTGTACTTTAATTGCACTATTCATAGCACTGCTTGAGGTTCTCCCTGCCATCACTCATGTGTTCAGCATGTGTGTTGTTTTGGAGTAGACACTGCTGGATCATGTGTTGGAGGAGGTTTAGACTGTCATCTCTCCCTGCTGAGATTAAGGGACCTGTGCAGGATGGGCACACATGTGGTATCACTTTTTTTCAGAGATGGAGATCAGGACAGAGATTCTTCATCGATGATCAGTGTTCCTGTCCTCATGTGACTGAAGTTAGTTGTAGTACTCTCAGCATATGAAGAAAACATTTGTGGAAACTCTGGGGAAAGATCTACTGAGAACGCATGCGATGAAAATAATCAACCTTATAAACCAAACTCTTGCATTTCTCATCTCTCCAAATTGGTAGAGGTGGAAGTGGTGGGGGCTCATTAGTGAAGGAATGCAGGCTGAGTGATGGGGGAAGATGTGGAGGGGGGGTCTGATATAGGGCAGGACTCCTGTGTGCAGAGCCGGGCCAATCCTGACCCATGTCAAGCGAAAAGGCACCAGGTTGACAAATCCTACAGCCACATAAAAACAGAGTGGATTAGCAGATTAAATGTCTTCAGCAGAGGCTATGCTGCCCTGCTCTAACACAGACTGCTGCATAGAAACTGCTTCAGTTGCTTTAAGTAGAAGAAGTCAGAGAAATTCCATTCAAGTAAAGAAGTTACTAAATAATTGCCATGAAGGCTTTAACTGCAGGAGGAAGATTTTTCAGCGTCATATCATGAAAAATCTGAATCATTCTGCCAGTCAGAGCAGCTTCCGCCTCCTCCTGTCAAATCATCCATCCATCCATCCATCTTCTTCCGCTTATCCGTGGTCGGGTCGCGGGGGTAGCAGTTCCAGCAGAGAGCCCCAAACTTCCTTTTCCCTGGCGACATCAACCAGCTCTGACTGGGGGATCCCAAGGCGCTCCCAGGCCAGCGAAGAGATATAATCCCTCCACCTGGTCCTAGGTCTACCCCTTGGTCTCTTCCCAGCTGGACGTGCCTGGAACACCTCCCTAGGGAGGCGCCCAGGTGGCATCCTAACTAGGTGCCCGAACCACCTCAACTGGCTCCTTTCGACGCGAAGGAGGAGCGGCTCAACTCCGAGTCCCTCCCTGATGACTGAACTTCTCACCTTATCCCTAAGGGAGACACCAGCCACCCTGCGGAGAAAACCCATCTCGGCCGCTTGTATCCGCGATCTCGTTCTTTCGGTCATGACCCATCCTTCATGACCATAGGTGAGGGTAGGAACGAAAATGGCCCGGTAGACAGAGAGCTTTGCCTTCTGGCTCAGCTCCCTTTTCGTCACAACGGTGCGGTAAAGCGACTGCAGTACCGCTCCCGCTGCTCCGATTCTCCGGCACATCTCACGCTCCATTGTTCCCTCACTCGAGAACAAGACCCCGAGATACTTGAACTCCTTCACTTGGGGTAAGGACTCATTCCCTACTTGGAGTGGACAGTCCATCGGTTTCCTGCTGAGAACCATGGCCAAAATCATGGCTGTCAAATCATATGTGCTGATATGTCTAACGGACCATACAACATCCCATGCCGAGCTGACCTACCAGCATGAGACCAGGCAACACAATTAAGAGTGCTAATAATTAAGAGTACAGAGTATTTAACGCATGCTTTGAGCTTTGAGTCTTTGGCTTTGACCTCTCAAGTGCAGTCAAGTTTCAGGTCAAAAATAACACAGCTTAAACATGAACTCATGTCTGCACAATGTGAGTGAAAGAGCTGCAGAGAGCTCTATTAGATCAACCATTGCAGCCTTTAACAGCTAACACAGCCTGACAGTGATGAAGTGAACCCCCAATTGTGCTCAGGATTGCTAAAAACACAAGATGTGATACACAATGGCTGGTGTTAGCATCATAGTCAATGTTTCAGTTGCACTGGCCTGTTGTATCTGCAGGCTTGTTAATATAAACACGGATATCCTCAGTGCTTTGCCAGCTGGGCTGATCACCGGGACCTCTGCAGGTCTCCTGTAGCTTAATGTTCAGCTGCATGTTCAACAAATAATAATGCTCTGATCCCTGTAATGACCTGTGGCAAATTCAACTGTTTTCCTACAAATGCACCCAAAGGCACCATGAATAGCAATTTACATCAGTCTTAAGCCAAGCTTGTGTTTTTAAAGGTTGGACTATCTCTTTAAAATCCACATCATCTCCTGTCTGAGGCACTTAAGACCAAATCCAGGGTCCACATTCCAGTCCAAAGAGTCCGTCTGATTTTTAATCTAATTAGAGAAGCTAATGATAAACTTACTTTGCCACTGTGAAGATAAACTTAGTACAAAGGGGGGATTCTATGAAGCCTGCAGTCTGGAGATGAAGCATGAGGTCGGCAGACTAGAAACCACCACTCTGACATTAGCATGGGGGTGTTAATTAGCTGAACACAAAGTGTATCAAGCACTCGTTGCTTTTGTGGGTACACATGCACATTCCTGATGGGCTGTTTGAGTGCTGGACACTGAACTCTTCAGTCCTTACATCGCCTGAGATGCTATATGGCATTACTGTTATATTCTGCTTTACTCAAATGTGAAAGTTCCTCTTCAGCCACAGTGACATTTAAGAACTCTGGGAAACATTTATACATGATTTTGACACACTTCTACTTATTTCCCATCAATCAAATGATCAGTATGTGTTGAGGCTGAACATCTTCTGAAAGCAAACAAACACACAAATCAAGCTGTCAAATGTGTCAATATGGCTCCTTAATAAAACCCACATGCTATAAAAATCCATTCACAGGCACAAAGAGACACTTTCCTAATTAGTAATGTGTGTCTGGTGACCTCAACAATGAATGGAATGATAGATGTTCCCAATGTGATTTGCTACAGCAGAAGTTTTTACGAGATGTTAAAAAGCTGCAGAGTTTACTCACTGAAAGATACTGTACTCCGCTAATTGCGCAGATAAAAACATTCATTATTAAACATTTTCGGCCCAAAAGTCTGTGTTCAGTCTTTGTAGCTGCTGGTGGTATGGTTTGTATTCATCATACTAATACAAACACACAAGTCCTCTCGCAGCACGAAAGCCAATAATGTTATATCCTAGGAAAATATTTCTTTAAGATTAGGGAAGGCTTGTAGTTAAGGTTAACAAAAGTCTATGATGGGACGCAAGCTCCCCCAACACTCCTCACACCCTTACTCACCGCGGTGCTGCATATAGATTACACAACTTCCTGCATTGACACAGCATGTTGGAATGTTCTGAGTATTGAAGAGACCCATTTGCATGAGTTTATAGGTGTTCACTGTATGTGCACAACATGTATTTGAGGTTTTTTTCACTTATCTCTGTGTCCTCGGTTTATGCATCCATGTGTGTGAGAAAACAAAAGGACATACAACCATAAAAGGTTATGGTCCGCAGGGAGAGACTTCCTGATCACATGACCCCAACTACGTGAAGGCATAGGGGCCGGAGGAAAACGAAGGCCAATGATTTGTTAACATGAGCCTGTGATATAAAGAAGGCTTTTTTGTTATGGCTTGTGATATCATTATTGGGGACATTTGATGGGCATGTCCATCCACTTATACTTTTCTATGGGTTGCACTGTGTGGTGTCTATTACCATCTGGCCGGGGACAACAGCTGGAAATTAGCCATGTCGGCTAAAGCTGCACCATTTACTGTTTTTGTGACAGTTCATCGATGGGGACTGTCCACGACACTATAAATAAATAAACTAAATTATCTATCTATCTATCTCGCTCTCTATCTCTCTATCTATAAGGAACCGCAGTAAACAACAGGCGTTGCTATAGCAACACGTCATGTTTATGTTTTCACGCGAGATCGGTAGCGTGAAAATCACTGCATTTTCTATAAGGTCAATTTTACCCGCTGGCGATTTTTTGGGCCGATTTTCTTTTATCTGACTTCATATTGACCATTTTTAACACGCACTTTCAGGAAAAGTGGGAGACTTGAATATTTTATTGAAAAAAAGTTTGATACAATCAAGAAACAGCTGGGGGTAAAATGTACCTGTTGGCGGTTCTAGTGTTAAGTATAGTTGGCATAACATGGCATGGGAAAATATTGTTTTGTTAACATTGTAACAATCATATGGCAACCAGGCTTCCTCCAGCAGCTGTAGGTGAATATAATCATAGAGCCCTGTCTCACTGAGCATCAGTCTGCTGTGTTCTTCTTTCCAGCACCCAGCTGACCTTGCACCGATTGTCCTCTGGTTTGTTTACAATCTCAACATGAAGCAGGTGCACACGTTGGTTCCCACGACACCCTCTGCTGCCCTTCATGTCCTCTTCTAAGCAGGCTTTGTTTCACATAAATCCAGTGCCACCCGTCTGGCTACAGAGAATATGACTGGGCATCTTCAGTGGCCAGAAGAGAGGAGCTGTGACACTGCTGCATGATAAACAATGGTGTAGTGAGGACGGACCCTAAATCCTTTGGCTGCCTTTGCTAAACTCTCCACCTGACCTCCTGCTTCTCTCACATCATTATGTAAAGTAGGCAACAACCGGGCCTGGATAGACGACCAGGTCATGCTCACTTCCTCCAAATGATGCTGGATGGGCTTCAGTCATTTTTACATTTTCAGATGTATTTATAAGGCTTGTGTGCATAGTCATGTTAAAACCAAAAAGTGACAAATATGAACACAAAGTTTGAAGAACACTACTAAACTATAATTGTAATCTGGATCATTGAGTTCTCCCTTTATTGAAACAAAGGGGACTACACTAAACCACACACTTTTGGTATTCAACAACTTTTACTACAACCAGCGCAACCTCACACTGCTGTAATTAATACTGCTGCTGCAACTATGAAGTCATTTGGAGGGTTAATTCTGCACGGACACAGCTGCTGATTGGGCCTCTGATTGTATCCAGAGCATCAACTGTTGATAGTCACACACCATACATGGACATACATGCAACAGCCTCTTGTTTTATAACATGTACTGTACATGTATTAATCCTTTGGCAGTGTGTGTGCGTGTGTGTGTGTGTGTGTGTGTGCGTGTGTGTGTGTGTGTGTGCGTGTGTGTGTGTGTGTGTGTGTGTGTGTGTGTGTGTGTGTGTGTGTGTGTGCGTGTGTGTGTGTGTGTGTGCGTGTGTGTGTGTGTGTGTGTGTGTGTGTGTGTGTGTGTGTGCGTGTGTGTGTGTGTGTGTGTGTGTGTGTGTGTGTGTGTGTGTTTGTGTAGTTGGATTAGGCTGAGGGAGAGTCCAGCAGCTGTACAAACAGAGCACACAGATATACTGTTACCCCACTGAGTGCCATCCCTCCTCCCCCGCTGCTGGCAGACTGGAGGGATCATTACATTAAACTATTGTTGTCACACCAAAGCCCTCAATGGGAGAAATGAATCAGAATGATGACACATAGCCTAAACCAAGCTTTAGACAGAAACATACAGGTCTGGAAGTGTTGGTCAAGTCTCGTATTTCTCTGGAATAGGCACCGACATGGTATAGATATGATAGGATCTTTGGAAACCCGTGTTGATTCTGAACAGCCCCTGTTTCAATACATTTATACAGTGCAATAATGCAAACATAAAATATAAGAACACTTATACTAATCCTTTTCCGTTGTATGTATTTTCTTACCTTGCTCTGTGCAGACGCATCCTTACACAAAACCAGCAGACAGGCGAACAAGTTGGTGTATCTCCACATTTTCTCCACTGAGTGTTTGCGTTCACAAATCCAAAGCGACAGTCACTGCTTTCAGTCCATAAGGTAAATTAGTGCGCCTAGTTTATCTCCATTTCCTTTTCACCATGGAGGATGATATAGAATGAGTCCGCCTGCCTGTGTGTAGCCTGTGGATGTGAGTGTGTGTGCTGAGGAGTGCGCTCTGACTTCACCGCGCGCTCCGTTTTCAGCCTGGCGCACAGCGCCATCTGTCATCCGCTGTCCTGAGGGGAGGGGTCTGCACTGCAGGGGATGCGTCTGCAGCCAGGGATTGCATTATAATAATAATAATAATAAACAACATTAGTATTATTATTTATAATAATAATGATGATAATGATAATAATAATAATAATAATAATAATAATAATACAAAAGCTAAAGTCTTACATTCCCTCGGAGAATGTAAAACTTTGTATCTGACGTTTTAATGATTCTTTTTTAAATTATTTGTTTATTCTGCAGTTTCAATTTTAATGGCTCCAAAATGGTGGAATGAGCTCCCCATTGACATCAGGACAGCAGAAAGCTTACACACCTTCCGGCGCAGACTGAAAACTCATCTCTTTCGACTTCGAGCGATAGAATTACTAACAAAGAACTGCTAACAGAGCACTTATATACTAATAAAGGACTGGCTTATCTATAGCCAGTTGAGTAGCACTTGAAATGTTTTGGCTCTATGAAACCTGATGTACTTATATGATTCTGTTTTCTTCAAGGTTGTGTCTTCCTGGTCGATTGTACTTATTGTAAGTCGCTTTGGATAAAAGCGTCAGCTAAATGCAATGTAATGTAATGTAATGCAAGGATTGCTTCTTCCTAGAGATCAATGAGAAGAAAATAAATACTTTTTAATTAAAAATCACAATATAACACGGAAGAGCTATAACACAACTCAAAATTGCTCTTGAATTGTGTTATAAATGTATTGAATACATTGAGAAGTGTTGGAAACTGTGAGTTTACAGTGTGGAAGCCCGGCAGCAGATGCTGGAAGGTCCTCTGGCGCCACCGTGTGGACACACTGTCCGCTCAGACAGCAGCTCGAGCCGCTTTGAGACGTCACGGGTTGGAAGATACTGAATGGACATTTGGACATGCAGGAAAAGAAATCCAGTGGACGGTTGACTTGCATATTTAATAGAAACAGAATGTCAATGAGATCACACAAAACACCCAGTGATTTACCTGCAGGAGGGTTCCAGGTATGAACAACGAGAAGTGTGTATACCTTTTCTATAATACAAGATGCTAGATGTGGTAAGTGCAAAAAAACACATTAATTCAACAAGTGACATATAAGCTAACTAATAAAAGGGTGTGACGTTTGATTTTGACACAGGGGCCCGCTTCAGGAGATGAAGCAACAACTAAAGCAACAGCTAACCTCAGAGTTAAGCCCTTATCGTGTCAATGGATATTTAGTTTAGCAGTGAATATTAATGAACACATTGTTAATGAAATCAACAGTCAGCTCTCAGGGCCCATGTGGTTCCGCTCCATCAACCTGTGTCTGCTGTGGAGACATGCTCTGTGTTAACAGCAGTAACCACCTGGTTGTGTTATTTCAATTGTATGTTATTATGTTTTAAATTAATTTCCAATGTGATGATGATGGATTTCACATACAATACATTATTTTGCAGCACTGGCTTAAGACTTTTTAATTTATTACATGTGAGGTCGTTTTTATTCAGGCCCTTTAAAAAAAGTATAGGCTCAATAGGACAACACTTGTCTCGCTTACTTCTCTCTTGCTACAGCGTGACGTCACACACACACCTAACCCTAACCCTACACACTAGAACTAGAACTCTATTTCTTACTGAAATATCATTCTTTATTAGTCCTGCAACGAGGAAATGTCTTACAGCAAAGGGACAGTGCAGATACAAAGGCGTAAATAAAGTAAGTCATACAATAAGTGCAATACAATACAATCCAGACTTACATATTAAATAAAGAGCAAATATGATAAATATGAAGGCTTCTCCTTAACCAACCAAAGAAACAGTCAGTCAGAATCTAATGTCAGTGTTAGCATTCACCAGGGTTAGGAGCAGTACTACTCGGTATGCAAATTGACCCATCTCAGAATAATATATATGATATGTTTTATAATGATTGATCATGAAAGTGTTCTCAAAGCTGGTGAAGGTGCAGCTAGTTTGAATGACTTTGTATACTGCAGGGTAGCTTGTGGATTTACTCCAGGTGGAACTAAAGTCTGATTCAACACTTGATTATATTTCACATCATTCATCCAGATCTGTGAAGTAACTAAAGGTATTCAATACAGTGGAGTAAAAGTACACCATGTACCTCTGAACTGTAGTGGAGTAGAAGTATGAAGTAGCAAACAATTTAAATACTCAAGTAAAGTACAAACATCTTAAAAATGGTACTTAAGTAGAGTACTTCTTTAGAGATATTAAGCTATATTTGGGTCCTGTAACAATTGTAAAATGTGTCCTCTCTGTGGGACAAATAAAGGTATTCTGATTTCTGATTTTGTACTTAAGTAAACTTACTTAGCAGAAGTGGGAAGTAACTATAGTACATGTCATCAAGTACTGTACTTAAGTACACATTTATGCTACTTTGTACTTCTACCCCAGTCCCACCACAATTCAGGGTAAAGTGTACTTTTACTGCACTACATTTATTGAATACCTTTAGTTACTTTACAGATCTGGATGAATGATGTGAAATATAAGCAGGGTTTTGTTCATGATCTGTTTGGGTTTGATTGGGGAGAAATCGATCTGTGTGCTGATGTAGAAACTGCATGGTCTTATTTTTATCTTGGTTTTATGGAGATCATTGATAGACATGCACCACTGCGTACATTTAGAGTAAAGGACGAGACAATCCTTGGTTTTCTGATGAACTGTCTAGTCTCCTTCATGAGAGACACAAGGCCTGGACAAAGGCTAGGAAATCAGGCTCAGAGGTAGAATGGCTGCGTTTTAGGCAGCTAAGGAATAGCTTCACTTCACATGTCAAAAGTGCAAAGTCAAAGTACTATTTTCCATTCTGGCAACGTTGTTGCTACACGGACCACTATTGCGGTAAGCATGTTGTAACTTCCGGTTGTTGTTGTCATTGTCATCTCCGGGTATCCCGTGTGCCTGTTCTGTTGCTGATAGCTTATTATCTTAACTTAATCGATCGTTTTAAAACTCTTGATCACGGCAACTGCCTGACGTTGTAATCACACGTTACTACAGCTTAAGCACTCACAACTCTCCTTCTCTTAGCGACTGTAACTCCACAGTTGCCTACACTCTTTTCGGGTTTGCTAACGGTAGCTACTTTAGCTTGATAGCTAGCCATGGCTCTTTCCCCACCCTCGGGTGCTATTTCCTGCTCTAACTGTCTCATGTTTGGTTACTTCCCTACCTCCTTTACTGGTACCGATACATGTGTTAAATGTAGTATAGTTGTTAGGTTGGAGGCGGGAATCATAGCCATAGAAGCCCGGCTCCGCATCTTAGAAAGTAACTCAGCTACAGTAAAGCCCATGTTAGCCGGTGCGGACCGGCAAAAGATAGCTCCTATTAGCCGTCCCCCGGCAACTCCCGAGCAGCAGGGAGACTGGGTGACTGTTCAGAAGGGGCATAACGCGAAACCCGCAGGTCCCCACCAACCCGTTCACATATCTAACAGATATTCCCCACTCAGCGAGACACCCGCTGAGAAGCCAACTCTGGTTATTGGTAGCTCTATTATGAGATACGTGAATTTAGAGACCGAAGCCTCCACAGTCACATGCATTCCGGGGGCCAGAGCGGGCGACGTTGAGGCGCATCTTAAACTGCTGGCTAAAAATAAACGTAAATACAGTAGGATTGTTATTCACGTCGGTGGTAATGATGTTCGTTTACGCCAATCAGAATGCACCAAACTTAATGTGGAGTCGGTGTGTAGTTATGCTAAAACAATGTCGGACACCGTAATATTCTCTGGTCCCCTCCCCAATCTGATCAATGATGACATGTATAGCCGCATGTCATCATTTCAGCGCTGGTTGTCTTGGTGGTGCCCAGCAAACAATGTGGGCTTCGTAAATAATTGGACAGCCTTCTGGGGAAAACCTGGTCTGATTAAGAGAGACGGCATTCATCCTACTTTGGAAGGTGCAGATCTCATTTCGGCAAACATTTCAGGGCTTTGTGGACTTAATCCATGACAAACTGGAGTTGAGACCAGGAGGCGGAGTCGCAGTCTTACACGCTTCTCTGCGCTCTCTCCTAGGCAGTCATCCATAGGAATCCCGAACCCAATAAAATACCCAATATTAGCGGTGTGTGTGTCTGCCCAAGGACAATTAAAGGTAAAACCTAATAGAGGTGTCATACATAATAACCTAATAAAAGTAAATGTAACAACTACTACAGTGCAACAAAACAGGAATATTAAATGTGGTCTCTTAAACATAAGATCTCTAGCATCTAAAGCAATATTGGTAAATGATTTAATATCAGATTATAATATTGATATATGCTGTCTCACTGAAACTTGGTTGAGACATGAAGAATATGTCAGCATAAATGAGGCCACTCCACCCAGCCATATCAATACTCATATTGCCCGAGGCGTGGGCCGAGGAGGTGGAGTTGCAGCAATCTTTGACTCAAGTTTACTTATCAATACTAAACCAAAATTAAATTATACCTCCTTTGAAAGTCTCGTTTTTAGTCTTACGCATCCGACCTGGAAAACTTTGCAGCCAATCTTATTTGTTACAGTGTACCGTGCACCAGGTCCTTATTCAGAATTCTTATCAGAATTCTCTGAGTTTTTATCAACTTTGGTTCTTAAAACAGATAAAGTAATTATCGTAGGTGACTTTAATATTCATGTTGACGATGATAAAAATAGCCTTACTGTTGCATTTAACTCTATATTAGATTCTGTTGGTTTCTGTCAGAGTGTAAATAAACCAACCCACTGCTATAATCACACTCTCGACCTTGTTCTGACTTCTGGTATTGAAATTGAGCAACTATTAGTCGAACCGCATAATCCTGCTTTATCTGACCATTTCTTAGTAACTTTTGAAGTACTGTTACTAGACTACAAAGCATTAGTCAAAAGCTCCTGCAGCAGAAACCTATCTGTTAGTGCTATAGCCAAATTTAAGGACGAGATTCCACCAATATTTAACTCGATAGCATGTCTGCATGTAAGGGAGGAAGCTTATACAAAATGTACACCACCCCAAATTGATCATGTTGTTGATAGTGCTACAGATGCGCTGCGAATAAAATTAGACTCTGTTGCTCCTTTGAAAAAGAAGAAAATAAAACAACATAGATTAGCTCCATGGCATAATGCCGAAACCCGCAAAATAAAGCAAAAGTCGAGACAACTTGAAAGGATATGGCGTTCCACTAAACTTGAAGAATCTCGTTTAATTTGGCATATTACTCTCAATGAATATAAGAAAGCACTGCGTAAAGCGAGAGCAGCCTACTACTCTTCATTAATAGATGAGAATAAGAATAATGCAAGATTTCTTTTCAGCACTGTAGCCAGGCTGACAGAGAGCCATAGCTCGATTGAGCCTTCTATTCCCATAGCACTCAGTAGTAATGATTTTATGTGCTTTTTTAACGATAAAATTGTTACTCTTAGAAACAAAATTAATGACCTCTTGCCTTTGACCAGTATAGTGTTATCAACAGCTCCCGGAAACGTAAGTTCTAATATTACACTAGATAGTAAACTAGAATGCTTTTCAGCCATTAACCTTGAACAATTAAATTCAATGATTCTCTCTTCTAAACCATCAACGTGTATGTTAGACCCAATTCCAACTAAGCTGTTGAAGGAAGTTTTTCCATTAATTGGCACTTCTTTATTAAATATTATGAATATGTCTTTATTATCAGGCTATGTTCCACAATCATTCAAAGTAGCAGTGATAAAACCGCTTCTTAAAAAGCACAACCTCGATCCAGAGGTTTTAGCCAATTATAGACCTATTTCTAATCTTCCGTTCCTCTCAAAAATTCTTGAGAAAGCGGTCGCAAAACAGTTGTGTGATTACTTAAAAAACAATGATTTATTTGAAGATTTTCAGTCTGGCTTTAGAACACATCATAGCACAGAGACAGCTCTGGTTAAAGTCACAAATGACATTCTAATAGCCTCAGACAAGGGACTTGTCTCTATTCTTGTTTTGCTCGATCTCAGTGCTGCATTTGATACTATCGATCATGATATCTTATTGCAAAGACTAGAGCACTTAGTTGGCATACAGGGAACTGCTTTAGGCTGGTTTAGGTCCTATCTATCTGAACGCTCTCAGTTTGTACGTGTCAATGATGAATCTTCCACGCAAACCAAAGTTAGCCATGGAGTGCCACAGGGCTCAGTGCTCGGACCTATTTTGTTCACATTATATATGCTTCCGTTAGGCAATATTATAAGGAATCATTCTGTAAATTTTCATTGTTATGCAGATGATACTCAACTATATTTATCAATCAAGCCTGATGAAATTAATCATCTAAATAAAATTCAAGACTGCCTCAAGGACTTAAAAACGTGGATGACCTTAAACTTTTTGATGTTAAACACGACCAAAACTGAAGTTATTGTACTTGGCCCGAAGAATCTACGAAACAAATTATCTAAAGATATACTAACTATGGATGGCATTAATTTGGCCTCCAGTGAGACTGTAAGGAATCTTGGTGTTATATTTGATCAGGATTTATCCTTTAACGCCCACATAAAATCAATTTCAAGGACCGCCTACTTCCATCTACGTAACATTGCAAAAATCAGGCATATCTTGCCTCAAAACGATGCAGAGAAACTAGTCCATGCATTTGTTACTTCAAGGCTGGATTATTGTAACTCTTTATTATCAGGGTGTACCAAGAAGTCAGTCAAGTCGCTTCAGCTGATTCAAAATGCTGCAGCTCGTGTACTAACCAGAGTTAGGAAAAGGGACCACATTACTCCTGTTCTGGCTGCCTTACACTGGCTCCCTATAGAACACAGGATAGAATTTAAAATTCTTCTTCTCGCCTACAAAGCCCTTAATGGGCAGGTGCCATCTTACCTTAAAGAACTCATTATACCCTACTGTCCTACTAGGGCATTGCGTTCCAAGAATGCAGGGTTGTTGGTTGTTCCTAGAGTCTCTAAAAGTACAATGGGAGCCAGAGCCTTTTCTTATCAAGCTCCACATTTGTGGAATCAGCTTCCAGTTTGTGTTCGGGCGGCAGACACCCTATCTGTTTTTAAGAGTGCGCTTAAGACCTTCCTTTTTGATAAAGCTTATAGTTAGGGCTGATTAGATTCAGCCCCTAGTTTTGCTGATAGGCTTAGTTTGTCGGGGGACATCTTACTTCTTCCTTCTCTCTGTCTATACCTGTGTACTCTCATGTTCCGATTAACCCAGCTTCCCCAAATTTCTTTCTTTTTGGTGTCTATATACGCTGGGATCCGGAGTCATGGATGATCCTGCGGTCCTGTGTCCTGCATCGCGAGCCCTGGATCTTGAGTCGTGGCTGTGGTCATGGATCATAGGTCCTGGATGGATATCCTCGTGGATTCATCTTCCTATTATACACACATGCATTTCCAAACATTTGGACTACCTATGTTGCAAATGTATTATCATTTCAATTTACACACGGCATCTATTGCACGTCTGTCCGTCCTGGGAGAGGGATCCCTCCTCTGTTGCTCTCCCTGAGGTTTCTCCCATTTTTCCCTTTAAAACTGTGGGTTTTCTTCGGAAGTTTTTCCTTGTACGATGTGAGGGTCTAAGGACAGAGGGTGTTGTATTGTCATACTGATATTTTGTACAAACTGTGAAGTCCACTGAGACAAATGTAACATTTGTGATATTGGGCTATATAAATAAACATTGATTGATTGATTGATTGAGTTACCACAGAAAACCTAAATAATCCTAGGAAAGCCATAAAATCGATATCCACCGGTGAGATCCGTAATGAGCTACCTCCGTGCCTTACCACAGCATCTGGCTCTATATCGGATAGGGCGACTATTATATTAGGGTTAAGTACATTGTCAGAATAAGTGAGAAATGGATTTAACTTCTGTTAGACAGCTATCATGCTGAATAAATATTTACTGTGAATGTATGCAAACATGTATGGCATATGGCTGTCTAACAGAAGTTAAATCCATTCCTCACTTATTCTGACAATGTACTTAACCCCAAATAAAAGAACCCAATGAAAAGAGTTGTTAAATAATAGTGAAGTCACGTTGTAATAACAATAACTCATCTCTCTCGAGTTTTCTTTTTGAGCTTTGCTAAAAGCCACTGTGTCAAGTGTCCATCTTGGGTTGCCGTCCGGAGTTGTCCAATATGGCGGACCATCTCGCACATGCGCAGTACCGATCGGGCAGGGGGACGGATCGGGTAGTGACAGTGGGTAGCATATGACAACATCCGGAGCTACCGGAAATGATAACTGCCGTGAAGTATTTCCAGTATTATTAAAAATAATGAATTACAGCCGTAAAAATGCAATAAATGAAAAGTGATGAAAGAGAATATGAGGAGAAGAGGCGTGTTTAGTTATATATTGAATGTACAATGTCATCATTCAGGAATACTCCTCGTTAAATGTTGCATTTTTCGTGAATTTCCTTTTAAGACACAGAGCCCTTTGTTCAGCAACATGGCGATTGTTTGGCATTGAAACTTTCTCTTCTCTGAAAGGTAATTTCAGACCGTAATGTCCATCAGTGAGGTTGGTGGAACTTTTCATGAATTCCAAAAACTTAAGATCTTCTGGCTTTTCATCAACTGATCTCTCATTGAAGTCGTGGTTGTATTGCTTTACCAGCAGTTCCTCTAAGCTGGTTAATGATATGCGATTGACTGCAATGGTGGGACAGCTGTTTACAATTTGGCGGTCTCCTCTCAGCAGTCCATTGACAACCCACCCTAGCAGGGTTCTGACAGCATAAGGTCCATCATCATTGCTGTTCACCACCTCCCATGGTTCCATGAGTTTTGAGACATTAGCTCCAATTAGCAGCTCCACGTCAGCGTCAATGACAGGAAGTTTCAGAGTTTAAGTGGTGCCATGCACTTAACTCTTCCTGTTTTGGAATGTTGTCACGAGTCACAGGCATTACAGTTTGTGTGAACACATCAGGTAGCTCATAGTAATTGTTACTGTTGAGTGCAGCCACCTCCAACCCAGAAATGATGATTCATTGTTCTCAACAGGAATTTGGATTTTCTTCCTGTCATCTTAAGCTCCCTCATCAGTCGCTCTGAGCAAAAGGTGGCCGTGCTACCAGGATCTAGGAAGGCATAAGTGTTTATCACTGTACTGCTGTTTGTAGCCTTGATCTGAACAGGCACAATGGGCAAGGCACAATCCTGTCTTCCAGCCCCAATATGGCCACATGTTTTGGTAGAAACTTTGTGATCCTCTGTTGATGTTTCGTGCTGTATGTCCAGGGGCGCCGCCAGGGATTTTGGGCCCCATGAAAAGATATCACATTGGGCCCCACCACCAGGCACAGGCCAAGCCAACCAAGCACAATGCTGTAACCACACCTCCAGAACCCAACCCACTCATTTATGCTTTAAATAACTCTACCTGTACAGGCTTGCATCTATCTGTCCAATACTAACTGCACAATATTTACTGACACTGAGCGGTGAACATATAACACTGTGCAGACGTGCAACATTCTGCTGCAGTAGAATTCACTATTTGATATAACACTAACATTCCTGACAATAGACCTCAAAAGTCATCTTTTATGGTGCACATGCCTTTTTAATAACATTTTTGAATGGAACATTCAAAAATCAAAATAAATATAACTTAAATATACATGACCTCTTAAATAAAAATAAAGTGAACATTAACACCAATATTATCATTTATAAAATGCTATAACAAAAAAAATAACATAAGCAGCAGATTTTTTAATTAAATATACCAACTACAAAATAAGCGGGTATTAAAGTGTAAACTGACAACAAAACGGAAATGGAAGTGAAAAGGCCTGATGGTGGTACTAAATCAGAACCTGTTCTAAGTCTTTTTCTCATCATGCATCTTCTGTGTAGTGATCCAATATCGTTACCATAGCCTTGCCCTTTAACAGTTATTACGAGCCCTGGCTCAGCCTTACTCACCAAGAGCCCAGCGCCTAGCCTTCTTATGCGGCTTTCACACCAGCGCTTTTCCCTTTCTAGCTCTGAGCTAGAGCTTTTCTGGTTCAGCTCCGGTTTCCCCTTTCTGCTCCCGCTCTGTTCACACCGCCCAGAGCCCGACTGGTGTTGCCGCTGCTGCGTCATGACGTCACCGTTTACATCGCTGATTTGCTCCCCAATGGCGTTACGGCGCTCACAACAACAACAACAACGGGGAACTGCGTCGGGTCGATGATCGTGTTGCTTTTAATCACACGAAGCCAGATTAAATTAAATAACGACTTCTCCAACCTTATGCTTTTCTCCAGAGTGCCGTGGTTCATTGTTTATTAATGTGTTTCTGCGGCATTTACCGACCGCTGCAGTGTTGGCTGCTCTTCCACGGGAGTTTATTCTCTCGTTAGCTCCCGGTTAGCTCACACTGCAGCGGCCGCTCTAAAGTATTCACTGTCCGACTCACACAAGCAGCTGATACATATCCCCAGTTCCCCTTAAGTGAATGTGTGTCAGTCTGAATTGACGCTGTTTGGCATCACAACGCTGTTATGAAATTTTCTCTGGTATAAAATGGGTGATGTTAGCATAGCAACCGAAGCTAAACTGACTACTTGCTATTGCTATCCTATTGTGGCATAAACCGTTTTCTACAGGCACATTTTACCGGCGTATTTTTATTATGATTCTACTTGTGATAGTCGGACACGACAACCTGTGCAGCCCATGTATTGATTCCATCCGATAGCTGCTATAATACAAAACAAAACGTCTGCCTCTCTCCACAATGATCAATAACAGTGAACGGATGGTCAAAGTAAGGTACAAATAAACAGAATCACACGAAGCCTGGTTAGTGTTGCCTGACTTTATAAAGTGTGTTTATAAGCACTACTGCTTGTAGGCAGGCATGACAGTCGACCCATGTTCAGGGGAGGTGGGTTTAGTTTCCTGCACGCCTCGACGTAAGAGAGACGTAAGCGACGCCACCTCTTAGCTCCGAAGCTCTTGCCTCTAGACCGACAATTTTTTGGAGCTGGAAGTGAACCGGATTCCGGAGCTAAGAGGCGGCGCCGCTGCGGTGTGAACAGGAAAAACCGGCACTTTTCAGGCTCCAGCTCCGAGCCGGAGCTGAAAACGCGTTGGTGTGAAAGGGGCATTACAGGCAAAGTCACTGATCAAGTCCTTGAAGTCCAGCTTTCTAGCCAACTGGCTTTCAATGGACAGCATGGCAAGACTGCAAAGCCTTATGATGGGACAGGGCTGCGGAGCCTAAAGATGGATCTGTTGGTCCTGGCACCAGGGGGAGGGACAACTGATTTAGTATGAATAGCTGCTAAAAATGTACCTGCATTTATTAAATGTCAGCTAAAAGAGCAGTGAAATGAAAAACCTCTGCATTTTCTGTGAAGATATTATTAACAGCACTTAATGTCAGCAAAACATTACAATTATCATTTACAATGGACTAAGCTTAGCTAACAGACTAATTTCCACCACTCATGGACCACACCCACCTTTTCTTTGGAAAAACTGGGTGACATACTGTCGCCCTTTAGTCCTTCTCTCTTGTCTTTCTCTCCTTTCTTGAAAGCCTGACTTTGTTAGTCGTTGAGAAATGGTACACACAAACGTAAGTACTAGTATCCCTCCTCAAATGCTCTCACTCTCTGCTGCTAGAAAGTGCGGCACACTGCGCACTGCGTTTGGAGGCAGGACCAAACCATTACATGTAAATAGAGGGGGGTGTTCAGAGGTTTTGGATAATTAACTTTTGGAAGAAAATAAGTGAAATTAATCGTACGTTTAGTGATTACATTATCAATATAAAGTTATATTAATGTTCATTATTGATGATTGATGAAAGGTTACTTAAACATTTTGTCTTAATGTTCTAAAAATGCTTGGGGCCCCTGTCAGTCACGGGCCCTTAGAATCGTCCTAACTTTTCACCCCCTTACGGCGCCCCTGTGTATGTCCTCTGATGAGACTTCCTTTCTCTGTGAATGGATGTGGAGGATGGTGGGATGTTTTAAATTACACACTTGGCAGTACAGGCGGCTGCGGCAGTCTTTACTCATGTGTCCAACAGCTAAACAACCAAAACCAGAACCCTTTTCTTTCAGAAAACTAATTTTCTCTGTGTGCATCATCCTCTCCATTTTGTAGCATGTCTCCAACTTGTGATCCTCCAGACAAGATATCCTTCTTGGCCCAGACGGTAGGCTATTCTTTTCTTTTGCTTTTCAGGTGCAGTTCCACGATTGACAGCTTCAACAGAAGTAGCAAAACTGCTTCCTTTCTGGCGGCTGCCAGGCTGTGATATGTTGTTTCCACTTATGTATTTTGGTGAAGAGATGGATGTGTCTTGAATGTTTCCAAACAGCGGATCAGAGGCAATAGATACTTGTCGCTCAACAAACTTGACAATATCGCTGAAACCTGCTTGACGATGTTGCCTCTCCTGTAGCTCGTAAGCAAGGTCTCTCCATCTTTCCCTCATTTTATAGGGCAACTTTAAGATCATAGCCCGCATGTTAGTTGGCATATTCATCTCTGACATGTAGCTTATGTCCTCCATGGCATTGCAGCAAACACGGAGAAACAAAGAAAAAGCTTGCAAAGCTTTAACATCCTCTGCTTTCACTGGTGTCCATCCAAGCGCTTGCTCCATGTATGCAGTGGCTATTATTTGTTGTTTCTAAAGCATTCTCTCAAAAGAGTCTTTGCTCTTTGGTATCCCCTGTCGAGTGGCATGTGTTGACAGCTTTTAACCAGTTCTTTGGGTTGTCCCTTGGTGTATTGTTCCAAAAAGTAAAGGCAATCAACATTGTTAGCAGTCTTTGCTTCCACTCCATGTTCAAATGCTCGTATGAATGCACTATACTCCAAAGGGTCTCCATCAAAGGTTGGTATTTCTCTTGGTGGCAGTGACAATGTTGACTGTTGCTGCACCAGCAGAGCTGTGAGATCATTTTGCCTTTGCATGATGTTGATAATGTTGCCTTGATTCATGTTACTTTGCACTGAACCCGTATGTTGGTTGGTTTCCTGCACCAAATGTGTGTCAAGATCATGAGTGACTTGTGTGGCAGAGAATGTCTGCTGACATATTTGAGATGACGTGGGATTCAGTTCATAGGCTTTAGATCCATTTCCTTCTGGTATTGTCGTTGCTGTGAATGCCTCCATTGGCAATAGAGTGTTACTGCCACCTACTGATGGATAATGCAACTGCTGGTTTGAATCTTTGGGGCGCGCACTCTTTGGGGCGAGCAAAGTTCTTATCCTCTTCTGTAGGATTATGGTACTGCAAGTTTGCATCCTTGTGCAGAGTCTCCACTGACACTTCAGCTCTGCTGCCCCCTTTTGGTGAGGGGTTGAACTGACCTTCCTTGTGGGATGAATTCTGTAGCAGATGGTCTAAGAGAGATTTTCCTTTTGGCTCTGTCTAGATACGAACTCATTCCATTTGAATCAGCCCTTGAGCTTTGAACCTCAGATCCTCTGTACCTGAGCACATTGGCCTTTGCTGTATAGGCAGCAATTCCACTTTGCAATTCAAGCCACTCCTTGCGTTGTCTGATCTGCTCCTCTTCACACTTTCTGGCTGCTGCGAGGCTATGCTCTTAACACTCTAGTGCAGTGGTTCCCAAACTGTTTCAGTCGGGACCCCCTTGGGTATTGGAAATATTTTCGGGACCCCCCAACCCGGTTCCCATCTATATTGGTAGGATTAATTGTATATTGTTGTAAAAACATTACATTTTCTCTGCTAATAATAAGAAGATACAAAGATCCAACTACAATTTTATATTTTATTATGGATTACACATGAACAAAAGTGCTTGTAATAGATACTGTGAATTAATTTGGCCTAATTAAAACTGGTTGGCCTTCTTCCCTGAGTAGTAGATTTTTAAATTCAAATTTCTTTAAGGAAAATATATTAATTAACTACTATTTCTACTGCAGGTTGCAAACGATCACATCACTTTACCATTCCTATTCCACACTAGCTTATCAACTACTTGTGTGTGCTTGCTTTCCCTTGCAGATCTTCTCAAACCGGGGCTGTTGTTTTGAGACTGCCTCTCTCAGTTCATTCTCAATGTTCAGCTTTGATCTGTATTTCGTTTTGATGGCAGCAACAGCAGAAAAAGCCTATTCACACAAGTAATGTTGCAAAAGGCAGCATTATGCCCACAGCTCTGACCAATGAGATATTTTCGAGCAGTGTTTGTTTACAATTGAATAATAATAATAACAATACATTTGATTAATATAGGTGCACTTTAAAAACAACGTCATCAATTGGACCTGTGGCTGGAGCGGCCAGCTGATGTGGATGTTCTTCCGGTTATATTAGAAACGCTGTCATTTGGACGGATATAATCAATTACCACATTAGTTTTGGTTGCAGCATTGACATTTACCACATCATCATCAATAGCTTGGTTTCACTTGACGTCACACCGCTGCGTTCCTTTGGCGCGAAATTCCATTGGAGGTCAGGAAGTAATTTTCTACAGAGGATCTAGCTCAGGGGTCTCCAACCTTTCTCCATCTGAGAGCTACTTTGAAAAAATGAAAGTGGCCAAGAGCTACTTGCATCGCATCGCTTACATTTATTCACATAGCACTCATCAGTTGAATTAAGCTACTTTTGTACACGTGTAAAATCAATACCCAAAGCTTATCAAAAATCTTAACTTCACATGAAGGTCCAAGAAAACGAAAATGACTCACATATTATTATGGCCCACATAGTAATCACTGAAGATTCACATACATGTCCAAGAAAAAAAGAAAATGTTTTCACTTCTTATTTTGGCCCACAAATACATCACCTTAATCACCACCGTACAAACATCTTATGGCACATGTATAAAATAAGTGCATTCACTCTTTTTCACAGTCAGTGAGATGAATGGCGCTGCATGGAGTCCACCATACAGGTGTATGCTGGACCCACTTAGGTTCACTCTAATAGAGTCATTTCAATGTTCATCAGTCAGTCTTGTTCTGTATTTAGATTTCATTCATGTCAGAGAAAGCTGCTTCACAAAGGTCTGTAGAGCCAAATAAAGCAGACTTGTTCAGTGCTGCTTGGTGAATGTTCTTAGAGTTTTCTGGGTCTACAAGGCTCCAGAAATGTTGTGAGTTTTGCTGAGACTTCAGCTGAGCATGATTTTGGAGATTTATAACCTCCATCTCCATCTCCACTGGATTAACACTGAACAGTTCAGCCATCTTTTTCTTCTTCTTCTTCGTCTTGACATGAAATTATAAACCATAATAAATCAACTGTATAGGTCTAGCCTCCCTATATCTGTGTGTGACATTGTTCCATCCTCAAAAACAAAAAACTAATGCTTCTGCAGTCTAGCTGGAGCTTCTAGCAACGGCCTTCTGTTAAAGAAAGGACACTGAAGGTCCTGAATGAGGCATCACACACAGGACTTAAGTCTGAACACAGCAGACAACAGGAGTATTTACAACAGCATTATAAAAACAAAAATAGTGCATGTGGGTGCACACTTACATTCTCTGTCTTACTGTTGCATAAATCCCATGAATGTATGAGACTAAGTTAGCTTCATCATCTCAATCAGTGATTAAGTGAATAATAAAGTTTCTATCGGGTCACTATCAGCCTGTCACTCATTATTTTTCAGGAGGGGGCGGGGTTTGGAGGAACGGAGAGGAGACGGTGATCGTGGAAGCTTTCTTCCTGCCTTCACAAACTTTACACAATTATTTATCAACTGAAAATAGCAAGAGGACATTCATACTCTGCAATCCAAGACTTGATTAAATCCACCAAAAACCTGACATGAGGATAACGAGTGTTTTTCAAAAACACAAATCCCTCCCTGTGTGTCTCTGAGCCGCAGCGACACGGCCTGATTCAGAGGGGGTCATTCTGCTGTTGGTTCTGGACTGGTGTTGCTGGAGAAAGCAGACTGCTCCGTGTGTGGTGTCGCTGTGCCGCTGTCACGTCTGTTCCTTGATCTCTGCGTCACCGACCGATTTGATATTCGTGTGACAGAAAAAAATCTAAAATCAAAAAATGTTATTGTCCAAAATCAAGAAGCAACCTTACTACGCGCTATAATTGATAATCGAGCGGCGAGCTACTGAAAAGCTGCCCGCGAGCTACCGGTAGCTCGCGATCGACGTGTTGGAGACCCCTGATCTAGCTGCTGTTACCATTGTGAAAATGCCGGTGTGTTGTGTAGTTTACGGTTGTTCCAATCGATCCGGCCGAGAGAAAAACAAGATGTTTTACCGACTGCCGAAGGTTGTCGTCCATAAAGCTGAGCAATTTAAGAAGCTAACCGAAGAACGCCGGAAAAAATGGCTTTCAAACCTACATCTGCGGTCGGGAGGAGCAGAGTCGTCTAATTCACGTGTATGCAGCGACCACTTCATCAGAGGTATTAGCTAACTTGGTTTTTTTGGCTTTGTTTATGTATTATTGGGTTGTGGTTAAATGCTTATTTACTTAGTAATACTGATCATGTTTAAGTTACCTGTAGTCTAATATGGACTTTGTTGGGACTTTTTAGGGTGCCCTAGCGCTTTGGGTGACGTTGAGTCGGTAGACTGGGCTCCCACTGTTAGCCTCGGTTACCACCGATTATATATACAGTCTATGCGAAACAACGTCGCCGACGCGGTAACCATAGTACCTACATGTAATCATAACACACATCCTACACACATATATATATATACACACACAGCACACTCACAGGCCAGTTAATGCTGAAGGCAAGGCGACAGCCGTAACACTGCCTTACATGAGTCCATGTAGCTAAAGTTAGCTATCTAGATGTCTCCTAATAATGCTACTTAGAGGTAAGAAGGTATAGGTAGTTAACACTCACCGGGGCGAAAACAAGGCGACATTTGTTTAATGCCTTTTTGGTGTCGAGGTCATTCACCCATCCACACACGAAGTAGTTGAAAGCTTCCAGGCTTTTATACGCTTTCATTTGGCTAGCCGTGTAGTAGGAGGTATGAAGGACGAGGTAGCTGGTGATATCCATCGCCTCGACAGCGGGCAAATCTGATAAATCACGAGAAAAGTCGCTCTTTTTCAGCTGATACGGATCGTATCCGATATATGCTGTGATTTTTTCACGATATCTGCGGCGTGCAGGTTCATTTAATTGTTTGACATAGTCGGTGTCCTCCATGATTCCTGCGTTGATGAATGATTGCGTTTTCACTTCCTGACCTCCACTTGAATTTCGCGCATCGTAGAAGTCACTTGACTGAAACCAAGCTGTTGCATGTGTAAATTAATCCTTTGTAGTTTGCAACCACCTTTTCATTTTATTTATAATTTCTCGACTGCTGTGCATTCGTGTTTCAAACTATTCATTTTGTTTTATAACTTCATCCTCTGGTATTAATGGTTTCAGAGACTCATGCAACTCATTTAATTCCATCATTGTTTTCACAAACATTTCACACATGGATTCCACCTCAGACACATTTTGGCTTGAAAGTATCAATTGTTCAACATCCTTTGTTAATTTATGCAATTTCTTTATCCTTGAATTCCTTTCATTTTGAATTTATGCTATTTTTAATTCCAATGCTTTAACAGTGAGTTTAGGCTGTATTTTACCGAGCCCACTCCCTGTATCACTTTGAGTGGCAGGCGCTTTAGGCCGACTCTATGGAGTCAGATTTGGGTCAATATTCTAGCGCGTAAAACAAGCAAATGTGCTTTTACACGCGCATGAAATGACCCTCGCGCGCAGATTAAACCCCCGCGAGCGGCTATGTTCTCTTGCTCGCTCGCGGGAGTGTCAGCCTCACTCGCGGAGTCTGTCTACGCGTGCGTGAAAAGTTTCTGACACTTTGGGGCGGAGCCACTGGACTTTGATTGAAAGCTGCCAGGAAGCCCGGAGTTGCCAGGTTTGATAAATGCCTGAACTACCAAGAGCCGCCTACATGGTTACGCTAAAGCAGACCAAATGGATTCTAAACAGTGCTGTATGCTTGTTTTATGTCATGTTTTGTCATATGTCTTAATACATCACTAAGTCCGAGGTATTTGCGTTATATACGCGGTATTTGTGAGAGGTTTTACTATCTGGGAACAGAGTTGACCATCGAATCAACATTGGCTAGCAGCGTTTATCAGCCAACTCCAGCTACAACAACATTCCTGGACTACCATGTTCGCATCGCTAGGTTCATTGGCTGAGCTCGTGGATTATTCCATTAGACTGAGGACTTTTTGTCTGTCTGTTGTTATTGTTACCCTGTACACGTTAAATGCACTCTTAAAATAAACATGACTTGATTTCATACATAGCTGCGTCCAAGAAGAAGGTTAACTTGTTACGTTAAGTAATTTAGATCAATAAAATACAGTACTTATACCAATGTCCATTGATTCATTTATTTACTCATTCATCCCTCCACAAATGAAAACAACACTGATGAACCATAAAAACGAGATTTATTACAAATATAAAAGGTATGACATAGAAAACAGTACAAAACAGAATAAGGACACTCCTATTCCTCACTGTCAGTGTCAGGGCAGTCATCGTTCTGTTTCTTTTTTATTTGCACAATTTGAGCAACGACATAAGTCTGTGCAACAGAGTCCTGCAGAGAAGCATGAACATCTGCCTTTCTCACAGGCTCTTTGCAGCTGCAGTGTATCACATTCAACACACTGTCAGGGGCAGGATTTCTTGTCATCCAGGTGACGTGTAAGTTCCCATCCTCTATTTCCCAACCATATCCAGCAGGTGATGGAGCATTTATTTCTCTTTTGAGACAGGACCTCATTATTGCTGCCTGGTCATTTGCCCTTTTGCAGTGCTGATGGAGGGCATCAGGAGTAGGGGGAATGCTTCATTCTGGCAAGGCCGATGATGCCATACAGAAAGCCTTGTACCTAGCATCATTTACATTTTCGGTTGCTGGCTGATCATATAGGTGACATACATACCGGAAAAGAAGTGCAAATGTTGATTGCTCCAAGTTAAAGTTAGTACCTAAACTTCTAAAAGCCTTAAGGTAGTCATCTTTCTCACATGCAACAGCAAATGACTTTCTTTTACCTCTCACAAATACCGCGTATATAACGCAAATACCTCGGACTTAGTGATGTATTAAGACATATGACAAAACATGACATAAAACAAGCATACAGCACTGTTTAGAATCCATTTGGTCTGGTTTAGCGTAACCATGTAGGCGGCCATCTTTCACTTCTGTTGACAATATGCAGCTACCCAATTGGTGTAGCACGATCACGTGACGAACCGTGGCACTACTTTTGACCAAGATATTATTACGCTTTGAAGGGACTAGTTCAGCCAATAATTACGTGCCTAGAAGAATTGACAGGAATTTTAGCGACAAACTTTTTTTTGGTGGATAAGCATGACTCGTTATTTTTTATGAACTCAAGATTATGTAGTTCCACTTCTGTGGAGCGGGATGAAACGATAACAGGGTTCACCTTATGGCCTCTTAACATCTATCACTGTGTATATCACCATTCAAACATCTTTTGAACAAACCCCACACAGCTCAGTAAAGACTGTGAAATGTTGACTTTATTTGATCATTTCAGTAAAAACTAACGTTCATATTTCTTTTTGATTATAATACTGATGAACGTTCAAAACAAAGCACTTTGGCAACTTACCACATACGTTTTATAATGCTTAATAAGCACCGTAACGTTCATGATATAGTTTCTCCGTCATAATAGTTTTTTTCCGTGAACGGCCGACTGTTGTGTGACGGCAAATGCTGCGGCTGCAAGGCATTGTGGGGCAGCATTTTCTCCTCTCCTTTCGGTAAGGGAGGTCCAGTGGTTCCTAAGCTAAAGGAGGTTATAAAGGAAGTTTGAAACCTCCTTTCCTATCATCTAGAGAATTCGAACAGCACTTATCATGGCTGCCAGTGAGGGACTTCCGGGTCATTTCACTCGGTTAGGAAGTTTCCTAAGCTAAATGGACTATTCGACTGCAGCCTAGATCCTGAATATCAGTGCTTTAATCCTACTGATCGCCATCTAGTGGATATGAAAAATAATACATGGAAGACAAGAGACCACATTGCAGAGACATCTATAATGTCTAATTATATTTTTAAATTTGAAAGGTGATGACAGGACTTCTGGTTGACCGCGGGAACGAAATGGCTGCGTGAGTCTTGAGCTCCCCGACAACTAGGGTGGCCATCCGTCCGGTTTTAGGTCGGACAGTCCGGTTTTCAATGTCTGTGCCCGTCTGCCGGCGCAGCCTTGAACCGGACGCACATTTGTCCTCCTTTTGAGGTCATCCCTATTTTATACTTTTAGGGTATACAAAAAAATAGACAATTATACAAAGAAATACAAAAAATAAGTTATGTGTAAGTATATACCCCCGTAAGACTTGTGGTCTTACAAATGATTGGCTGAATGCGATGTCAAATAAATATCTTGTATTTCATTGGATAATAAACGAAAACAATTAGCCATGTGCTTCTTGACGTCACGTTCACGGCAGGGCACTGTGGCACAGAGTAATGTTAGCGCTAGCCGACTAGCTCATGAGCCAACTCCACCTAGTTCGCGGTAGGGTTAAACCGCAGAAATGCCGAAACGAAATACTTCATTTAATCCTGAATGGTCGAAAGAGCATGGATTCCTCACAAAAAGCCGAAAGGACGACTTCCATGCTTTTTGCACGTTGTGTCGTTGCGATGTGGACGTAAGCAGCAAAGGAAAAGGTGCTGTCGACAGACATGCTAACACAGATAAGCACAACAGCAATGATCAAAGCGCAGGTGCCTCTTCACTTTTAGCGTTTTTCCGTGAAGCTTCATCGCCTCAAGATGACAAAATCTCTGCTGCAGAACTTTGTAAAGTTTATCATGCCGTCAAGCATCACCAGTCATACAGGAGTGTAGACTGTGGAATAAAAGTTGATCGCACAATCTACAATGACTCATCAATAGCAAAAGGGATGACCTGTGGAAAAACAAAAGCCAAAGCTTTGTGCGAAAATTTCCTAGCACCCTACTCTGTCCAGACGCATGTGGATTATATAAATGAAAATGAACTACATTATTCAGTGGCAAGTGATCAAACAAAGGTACGATCAAGTGTTTCCCCATTGTACTGAGATATTTTCACTTTGAGGAGGGCGTGCAACATGCACTGTTGGATTTTTACAGTGATAGCAACGAAAAGTCAGAAGCTATAACAAATCAGCTGCTATCTAAACTGGAGATGTCTGGACTAGATGTGAAAAAAAATTCAGCATATGCAGCAGACAACGCCAGCGTTAACTATGGAAAACACAACAGTGTTTATCAGAAATTGAAACTGGCTCAAAAAGATGTGCTCGCTGCAAACTGTTTAGCCCATATTCTGCACAATGCAACAAGATATGCAGCAAGCAACTTGGATATTGACATTGAAAATGTTGTATAGCCATTTTAGCATCTCAGCTAGCAGAACGGCGTAGTTGAAGGAATTCTGCGAGTTTGTGGAAGTGGAGGAATGCAATCTGCTGCGGCACGTTGTCAGGAGATGGTTGTCTCTGCTGCCATCTATTGACAGAATTCTGAAGTGTTGGAGACCCCTGACCAGCTACTTTCAGAGTCTAGGTGAGGAGGAATCAATGTTCCAAGATGTTGTGGAAATACTTTGGAGAGGATGGCAACAAAGTATCTGAGATGTATTTTTTCTTCCTCAGACACATTCTGAAAGTGTTTTCAGACTGCATTGAAGCACTTGAGGCCAAATCATTCAGCATAACCTCTGTGTTTAAGGTAATGACTGAACTGAAAGGGAAACTTGAGAGAAGGTTAAAGGACACATTTTTTGGCTTTGCTGTGAACAACAAACTCAAGCAGCTAACCCCTGATCTCGCAAAGAAATGTGAGGCTGATTTTCTTGTTTTCTATGAAAGAGCCAAGAAATACGTGAGTGAAAGGTATGACTTCTCTGAGAACAGCTTTCATAGTAAGGTGTCAAAGCTTGGCCTCACAACTGCTGTGTCCTATGGAGAATACAGTGATGCAGTCCAAGCCTGCAGCCTGAAAGACATTGACATGGATGGACTCTATGAGGAATATGGCATGGTGGAAGCTATTCTCAGCTCTTCAGAAGTGGAAGGATGCCACAGTGAGGAACGGTATCTCAAACTGTTTTCCAAAGCAGAAGTCCCACTTGTGAATCTGAGGAAGGTCAGCGCCTACATCTTCTCCATCCCATGTAGCAATGCCCATACAGAACGTGTGTTCTCAATGATGACCTCAGCATGGAGAAATGAGAGAAATCGTCTGGATGTGGACAGTGTCAAGGCAGAGCTGCAAATGTGTGTCAACTTCACATTTGAGTGCACAGACATGTACCAGAGACTCCTTACAAACAAATAACTCTTGGAAGCAGCTAGGAAAGGGCAAAAGTATCGAAAATAGACTTTCAACTTGTGGTTAGTACACTAGTCTCATTGTGTTTTGAGTGTGAAGGATTCAGTGAAGCCAGGATAAAAGCTAAAAGATAATCCCAAAGTGTCCTCCTTTTTGATGTTATGGAAATGGCCACCCTACCGACAACATCCCACTATTATTACACATTAAGTAATTTCACGCCGAATTATCTGTTGGAAAGCTATAAGAATGCCGGAGGCAAAGGGAACATCAACTAAAACGTTGAAAGATGAAGATATTAAATCCATCGCCGAAGTGGTGAGGACCTTGCTACGCGAGGAGCTAGATGCTAGCCTCGATCGAGTAGCTAACAAGATTGATGCTATGCACTCAGAGCTAGCAACTGTAACGACAAGGATTACTTCAGCTGAAGGAGAGCTGGATGCTTTGAAAAATAGCTCTAAGAAAGATTCTACCGTCCTTTCCACCGTTCAAGAAAAGATGCTGGGTTTCGAACAGAAGATAGCGGATCTTGAGGACCGTAATAGGAGGTGCAACAGTCGGGTTTATGGTCTATGCGAGGACACGGAGGGTGACGCCCCGGTGCAGTTTCTGGAACGCATGATACCCACTTGGTTTCCCGCTCTGAAGCAACTTAAACCTGAAATAGAGCGTGCCCACAGAATCTTCTGCAGCGGTCTCCCTACGGAGGGAGAACGGCCCCGGGCTTTTATTTTCTGCTGTCTACGCTTCTCCACACGCCAAGCTTTCCTCCGTGAGGCGAGGAAACACCCCCCTTCAATCGGTAACAGAGCTCTCCTCTTCGCTGCTGACTTCAGCGATTATACAGCTAAACGCCGAAGAGCATTCTCACGGGCTCTGGCTTTGGCACGGGAAAAGGGAACTGATGCTTTCTTGATTTACCCTGCCACTCTCAAGATTAGAATGGGTTACTCCACTCATCTCTTCGCTTCAGCCGTGGATGCGGAGCGGTTTTTGGAGAAGCGCCCTTCTCCTGGTCGCCTCGTTGACGTCCCGGTGGAGCTGGGAGAGGAGCAAGCTGCACCGATGACCATTTCACCGGATCATAGCGACCCTCATGTTGGCAATGAGTAACAGGTTTGCACATTAAGATCGCCCAAGCCCTGTGGCTGTAAACTGACTACTGTTTTGTGACTATCCATGGAAGCTATATGCGGCTAGCTGTATTAGCGCCGTTAGCACACCCGGTTTCACGTGTCTTATAATGAACCTGTACACACGAAGCAGGCTATTCTGGGCCTGTAGCAATACTGTGTTGACTATGTGTGGCTAGCTATGTTAGCTCCGTTAATAGGCCGGCTTAATCTATCTACAAGGGATCCTTTTTTCCCCTCTCTGTTCTTTTGGGACTGTAGCTTTGGCACACTTACTTGTTAAATGAAGTTATCTTTATTAGCTTTGTCGGTAACGTTACGCCCGGTTAACGGGCAGCGACTGCATAAGTACACTTGATCGTAAGCTCAGTTATATCTGTTACATTTATTTTTGATATGTTCTTGAAGTTAAGTTACTGTCGGTCTGCTAGGTGAGTTACTACATTTATCATTTAATGATTCATAGATCCCTGGCTGTACATTTACATAGTTTTTTATGAGCATGTATGGATATGTATATTTGAGGATGTATAGATTTAATTTCATTATTTTGATATACGCACTATTATTAGATGTTATTACACATCTTTAGCAGCTTTTGCTATCCATGTTAAATTTGTGAGACCTGCTAATTACATTTTATGGCTTCCCACTAGCACATTTGTCAGGTTGATGTTAACATGGGATGTTGTTGGGCTCAATTCTGTATAGCCCTGGTTCTTATTCTGGTTGCGGACTGTTTGGTTCTTTTTGTGGGAGGGCCGGTTGGGGGTGTAATGGCGTCTCCCCTTTTTTTGTTTTGTCATATGTGTGCATGTTTTATTTATTTGTTGTTGTTTTTTTTACCTTTTTGCTCATGGGTTTTTTGCGGGTGGCGGGATACCTCAGGTCCTTTCGACAATTTCTGTGCATTCCTTTTATTATTATACTGGTACACACTGCTCACCTTGTTAAATGGCTAATTTAAACATGTTGGTTTGGAATACGGGGGGCCTTAACGCTCCACATAAACGCACCAGTGTCCTAGGCTTGTTGAGGAGGAAAAAGGTGGATATGGCATTACTGAGTGAAACTCACCTTCTGAAGACTGACGCGGGAAGACTGGCTGACAAATTCATGTCATAGCATCCTCTTCTGCAAGTACTAAAATCCGGGGAGTGACCGTAGTGGCTAAGCGCAATTTAAATATAAAAGTTTTAGATGTATGGGCAGACACAACAGGCCAGATAACTATCGCAAAAGTCGAATGTTCTAATAGGAAAATTGCGCTGGTCTCAGCATATGCTCCTAACTCATTTGAGGGAGATTTCTATAATGTGCTCACTGCCATGTTGGAGTTGACAGACTACTGGTTTATAGTCGGGCCGATTTTAATGCTGTATGGGACCCAGCTATCGATAGATCAGGAGCCTCTGAGACAACAGACCAAAGGAGGGCTTCTTCTGCCCTGCGTGCGTGGGCTCACGAAACAGGGCTAGTGGACCAATGGCGCCTGATTAACCCCTCTTCGAAATACTTTTCTTTCTTCTCCTCCAGACATAAGACCTTTTCTAGAATTGACTACTTGTTCACCTCACCCCATCTCTTTGACAGCACTGATGTTTCCATGCTGCCAATAGCTCTCTCCGATCACAAAGGCATCTTACTCTCCGCCTCACTAAGAAAACTCTCTTCCCGGGCCCCTAGGTGGCGATTTAACACAACTTTGCTTAAAAATGATGATTTCTGTAAACAATTTAAGGCAAAACTCACCGAATTTTTAGAGTTTAAAGTAGGATCTGTCGAAGATCCTAGGATATTGTGTGACTCAATTAAGGGATTTATCAGGAGCAATTCAACACTATTTGCATCTAATCTGCGAAAGGTTCGACTCTCCAAATTGGAAATATTAGAAAATGTGTACGCTAATCTGAACGCTTCACTTCAATCGAATTACACTGAACAGCTTCATTTAAGGTTAAAGGTAGTTAAGAAAGAAATCAATTCAATTCTTAGACAGCGGTCCGAATTTTTGATGCACAGGACAAGACAACACTATTACTTCCACGGCTCTAAGCCTAGTCACCTGCTGGCTATGAAAATTACTTCACTGACATCCCTTCTATCAAAACCCAGCAAGGGGAGATAACCACCGACCCTAAGCAGATTAATGATGCATTCCAATCCTTTTATTCTGAATTATATGGATCTGGAATCACTTTTGATAAAACTAAATATGAGGCTTTTCTTAATGAGCTGGAATTACCATGCTTAACAGAGGGTGATTCCAAACAATTGGCTGAGGCTATTACCTTGGAGGAACTTAAAGCAGTGGTCCTCGACATACAAAAGGGTAAGGCGCCTGGGTGGGACGGCATCCCCCCAGAGCTCTATTTGACCTTCTGGGACCTTTTGGACCCGCTGTTGCTTTCCATGATTTCATTTTCAATAGAACGGGGTAGTTTTGCCAGAGATGTTAATCCAGTTCTTATCTCTTTACTTCTAAAAAAGGATAAAGATCCATCTGATTGTAGCAGCTACAGGCTCTTAAGCCTACTTGGTGCCGATCTTAAAATGTACACAAAGGTCCTGGCTCGTCGCCGACAGAACTTTATGACATCTCTAGTTCACTGTGACCAAACTGGTTTCATAAAAGGTCGCCTAGCCTCGGACAATCTCAGGCGATTGCTGCACATCATTGACGCTAGCAAAGATGATAAAACACCAGCGGCTGTATTATCTCTGGATGCTATGAAGGCTTTTGATAGGCTAGAATGGTCATACCTATGTGCTGTTCTAGAGTCTATGGGATTAGGGGGTTCATCCATATGATCAAAGTACTTTATTCTGCCCCTTCAGCAATGATTTTAACAGGCAAAACTATCTCGTCGCTTTTTTCTGTAGCAAGGTCATCCAGACAGGGCTGCCCCTTGAGTCCAGGGCTCTTCGCCCTCTCGCTCGAGCCACTGGCCCAATTTATTAGACAATCACAGGATATTATCCCCATTTCTATCCAAGGCTCGCTTCATCACATTGCCCTGTACGCGGATGATGTACTGCTTTTTATGCGGAACCCCTCAATGTCTACAACTCGTCTGCTTAGTGTAATAGAGGAATTTGGCAACCTATCAGGTTTTAGGATGAATTGGCCCAAGTCTGCCTTTTTGCCTCTCAACGACGCTGCCAAATCAGCTATTCTCCCTGCAAACATTCCTGTGGTAGAACATTTCAAATATGTTGGTATTGAAATATTCCCAAACCTTAACAAGACTATAAAGAATAATTATACAGACACGTACTACAACAAGGTTCTCCAGGACCTCAATAGGTGGTCGAGCCAGCCCAACTCACTACAAGCCAGCGCTTCAATAATTAAAATGAATATACTGCCTAGAGTTAATTTGATCAGTTCAATGCTTCCTTTATCGCCCCCCAATGGTCATTGGCAGAAACTACAGTCGTCAATTTCAAAATGTATTTGGAACAACAAGCGGCCTAGACTCAAAATGTCCACTAGTCAACGAAGGAGGCTTGATGGGGGGCTGGCAGTACCACATTTTAAATTGTATTTTTGGTCCTTTTCATTAAGACCTTTGATTAATTGGTTTGACCCCCAAGCTGTGGTTTCATGGCAGGCTTTAGAAGAGAAGTTAGTCTCCCCATGGAGACTTCAGGACATAATTTACACAAACATATCTATCAAACAATGTCAGCTTAGGTTTGGCCCTCTGATTACTCATGTAATTCAGAATTGGCGAAATGCACAGAAATTCAATGCCCCTGGCATCTCAATTCACCAATTTTTTATAACAACCAATTACTCATAGGGCGGAGGCCTATTAATTATTCCCAATGGGGGAGGAAAGGTCTTCAGACCTTGGGAGATATTTACAGTGACAGTGGTCTCCGCTCTTTTCAGGATCTTAAAGTCTGTTATGACCTTCCAGGCACCTATTTTCTTTTTTTATCTACAGCTTAGGAGAGCCCTTAAGGCTTATGGGGTCCCGTGGGATCAACAATTAGCACGGCATCCATTCCACATACTCATCACTGATAGAAGAACATCCAGGGGCTTTGTCTCTATGTTTTATACTCACCTACTTGAGAGTCCTCTTATGGTGACCTTCCCTTAGATAGACTGTGGAGGAAGGATGTCCCAGAATTGAGACCTGATTTTAACTGAGATTCAGTCTGGGCTAACATTCGGCAGTCGTCTCACAATCCCGACCACCAACAAATCCACCTGAACTATGCGCATATAACTGACTCCCAAACGGCTGCATATGATGGGTCTTCTGGCAGATTCTCGGTGTACCCTGTGCTCCATGGGGGCTCCTGGTACATTTCTCCATATGTTCTGGGAATGCCCGCCTGTTGCTCGCTTTTGGAACGGGGTCTCCTCTAAGTTGTCCGACATATTTTCTTTGACTGTACCTGTATCCAGGGGCGTAGCTGGAAATTCTGGGCCCCATGAAAGAATCTATTTGTGGGCCCCCAATCCATGCGAGTGCGCGTTTGCGCGCACGCTAAAAAAAATGTGGCCATTTATTTATTGATGAAAACGCATAATATGGTTTTTACCTATACATTCGGATCAGCAGTTCAGCACCTGAACTGTTGGTGGGTGAGCCTAGTAAAGGATGTCGCATTGCGTTCATCTTCAATGAATGGACCAATGCAATAGTCTACCAAAGAACCTTGAGTCGCACTAGCTAGGCATATTTTCCCCTATTCTTGTGACAATGTTTTCTGATACTCAACATACAAAAGCTGTTACTTGTCCTGTCTCTCTGTAATCCCATCTCCAACACAAATAGTCTACTCAAGCACACTATTAGGTTGACAGACATTTACATTTTGATGTGCTCTGTAGTATACAATCCTTCCCTGCTTGGATATACCTTTTACGAAGCAGATTTTGAACTGTCGCGGGCAGAGCACTAGCTTTTTTGCTGTAACGGCCGGGTTGCTGCCTTTCTCAGCAGAGTGCTAAAGCCCTACCTGTTACACACGCAAGTAATTCGAGGAGGCGCGAGTGACAAGTGTTGGATACTGGTGGGGTCATGACCTTGCGTCCACCCCCTAAACGACACGATGAAACCCAACCTCGAAAACCCTGTTGAAGTTAATGAACTGTAATGGACTGCAAGAAATCAACATGTACTGACTATCAACTTTATCTTCTGTCTATTTAATTGAAAATTACACCCAATACAGGAATGAACAAACAAAAAATCTCAACATTCTTTGACTTATTAAATTAAGATTAAGGACAAAAGTATAAATTAACTCATTTCATTTCAAAACTTTATTTATACAGATAAATCCCATTGAGATCATTGATCTCTTTTTCAAGGGAGACCAACTGAAGATTTGAACACAATTATAAAACAATAAACTCTCAGGACATGAACACACTTACAGCAAACAATGAAAAATGTAGTGCTAGAGGACTATGCATCAGATAGTAATTGTTCACAATGTGGGCTGTAGCCTGTCAGCTTACTATAGGGAAACATCCCACAATCCTGTCATAGACTGGATTTGTATCCCTAAATCCCGAATGCCAATCGCCGGACCTTCTTGGTGGCAAAATCTTTTACGAGCTCTTTGAAATCAAGTGACAGAGCCAGCTTGCTTTCAATCGATAACATTGCAAGGCTGTTCAACCTCTCTTGCGACATGGTAGATCTTAAATAGCTCTTGATAAGTTTCAACTTACTAAATGATCTTTCACCACCAGCTACGGTAACTGGAAGCGTCAAGAAAATTCTGAGGGCAATGCAAACGTCTCCAAAAATGCTCTGGAGTTCCATCTTGTATATTGCATTCAGTAGATCAAGAGAGCTACAATCAGGGGGGAAAGTGGCAGAAAATATTTTATTGAGATGCCTTATCTCACTCTCAAACTGATCTGTGAGATCCTGTGAGTATTTCTCCCTCAGTGGCTGACACACAGAAGCCATGACACTGTCACTCAACTTCCCAATTTTAAGTATGGCAGCAAATTCTTCAACAATATTTGCTGTTGTTTGGAACCGAGTGTCCAAGTCACTAACACAGTGTTACGTAATGTTGTTTCTGGCCTATCCTCCTGACCTGTTCCTTCAGCAGTTTCATCATGAAACCTCTTCCTCCTCCTCTCACGGCAAAGTTCTTTTTTGAAATGAGGTGGAACCTCCATTTCCTTAGCTACCATTGATGCCTCAGACAGAATAGCATCCCATCCATTTCTGAGGGTCTGCATCTCATCTCTTAGTGCAGCAACATTACCTGCCTCCACCTCTATTGAGATTTTCCCTGACTGGAGTATCACATTTCTGTCATCAATAGATTGCAATACTTTCACCCAAATGGTGAGAAGGACAATGGCATCAAATGACATGAGGTAGTTCCTCAGACCAACAGCTTCAGATCTGGCCTCACCTGTGAGAATGCATGAGCTCAGTATGGTAGCAAGGGCTTCAATGACACCAGGTAGGTGCTTTGCTACAGGTTTCACAGCATCAATTCTCGCACTCCAGCGAGTGTCAGATAGCCTATGTACAGAGCAACCTGTTTTCTTTTTGTATATAGACCAACGAGATGGACTGGCACTTACAAATGTGTAGAGGCGGTTAATGTAACCAAAAAAGTTGGACACTTCAGGGCTCGATTCTGCAGCATGCACGTCTACCAGATTCAACGTGTGGGAGGCACAAGGTGAGAAAGTAGCAAGATTATTCTTTTTCAGTATTTGGGCTTGGACTCCCTTGATTTTCCCTGACATATTCGCCCCATTATCATACCCTTGCCCCCTGCAATCACTAATGTCTATCCCTAGATCAAGAAGCACACTCTCTATCATGCCTGCTATTTCACATCCTGTTTTTCCGTTGAAATCTTTGAATTCAATAAATCTTTCAGTGATCTCCCATTCGCCTGTGTCTTCATTATAATGTACATATCTTATGAGCACAACATTTTGCTCGGTGTGGGAAATGTCAGGCGTTGCATCACAAATGATTCCATAGTATATGGCATCCTCCCTTTCCGTCAGAATGGTTTTTAAAACCTTTCCCCCACACAATTCAATAAACTCGTTCTGGATGTCTGGGCTCAGATAATGAGTTAGCTGGCTTCCTTTTTTGGATGTCCTGATTTTGTCTAAGTGGTCTTTCAAGAGTGGATCATATCGTGACATAAGTTCTAGCGTACCTACAAAATTTCCATTGTGGACATCGCCCAAAGCATGCGTTTTACCTCGGAAAGCTAAATTCCTCGTTGCCAAGTGCAGAGTGACATCAAGGAGTCTCTGCAAGATAGCTTTGTTTTTCTCAATTTCAGACTGTAGCTCTCTCTGCAACTGATGATCAATGCCACATGCAGTCATAACCGAACACTGTAGGTGTTTCCATCGCAAATAACAGTCCCTGTGATTCCTACTTGTTTCATGGCTTGGGAATTTATCATACATGCGACGCCACTCGACGTCACACATCTTGTATCCCTGGTCACTACTCAAAGCACTAAGAGAGGGTATTTTTTGCTCCTTGGAGAAAAGAACACATGGTATGCAGAACAGTGCATTTGCACTTTCACTGTGAATCAACCAGTCCCTTTTCACTTTTCCCCTACCCTTATCTGCTTTGGTGTATTTCAAGCAGTGGCGGTTTTACGGGGTGGCACGGGGTGGCAGCTGCCACCTCAGAAAAATGCCTTGCCACCCCAGCTGCCACCCCAGTTGGCAGCTTTGTTTTGAAAGAAAAGTTGTGACTCATCGGACATTTATGAGAGAAAATCTCTAATGTCCGAGTGCAAGTGAATGCAGCACAAGACGGGAGCCTTGTAACCCCTCCCCCCCTGGCGCGAGCTTGGAAATATGATTGGAGGCGATTTCCTTTGAACGGGGGACAGCGCAAAACGAGAAGCATTTCGGATCCAAGTAGACGGAAGGAATGAGGTATTTGTGGTCAGGGTATGGCTGGGGTAGGCTACAGCCATACCAATAAATGCCCCACCTTAGCCCCACCATGAACAATGATGTTAAAGAAAGCAAAATAAAATCCGCCAACTCGCTCGGAGTAAATTGCACTGACAGCAGTTAGTAAGATTGATTTCAGTAGCCACTTGTCTGGAAATACCGAAGACTAGAAACAGTTTTGAAAACTTCTGTCACGTAGTGATCGTCTTCTCAATAGAACATCTTTGATAATGTCTTCTGACCAATCAGAATCACGATAACGGCGTGGTGTTGTTGCAGGAAGTCCCGACGGAGAATACTTTTGCGGTAGTAGGCCTACACTATATACATCGATACAACATTACGTGTTGATAGGAATCAACACGTAATGAAATAAGACCCCACGGTTTGATGATTGATAGGTGTGTGGGCTGTCTTTCATTTTGACACACAGAACAATGGGGGCTATCCACCCTTATCCACAATGTAAAGTCATTCACAGCCTCTTCCCTCTTCCCTCTGTGAGGAGCAGCAGGTTCAGCTTTCAGAACAAAGTAACAAAAAACTAAAATGGCATTCATTTTTTTAAATATGTCGTGTAGTAATAGATTTATTCATTTTTCTTCTCAAGAGCGTACCAGAATGTGTATTTTATGTTAGTATTTCAAAACATTTCCTGGGGGAGAATCCCCCCAGACCCCCCTGCAGGGGTTGGGTTTTCAGCATGTCAACTCTTTCACCTGTGGGTAAATGTATTTACTACAAGACAAATGTGCCTTTTTATTTCATACAGTTCAATTTGGATTGAGACAGGGAAATAATCTAAACCTCACGCGTGGCGTTTCACTGTCAAGGGGAGCGTGTATGTAATTACATTGCAAATACTGACTTGAGCCCCACCACTGTATGGATTAGACCTACCATAGATTACCCAACACAAATACTCTGGTGCCGCCACTGTTTGCGGTCTACAATGACAGAGAAGAGCCTGTCAAGTTTGGCTGAACTCAGCATTGAATCAAAACGCACCATAGCTTTAAATCGTTTGTGAGGCGTTTTGCTGATCAATCTTGATCAGCAAAACGCCTCACAAACGCCACATTCAGCTGTTATAGGCATGCCAACTTGATGCTCTGCTCACGGATGAGTCGATGAGAATAACAAACTGTTAAGATGATGACCTTAAGTGTGTATAATATTTTTCTTCTTTGTGGGGTTCTGCCCCCAAAAACTGTTTCAAGTCCTGAGAAAGTCAAATAAGACGATGTGTAAAACTTCACTGCCCAGCCAAAAAATAGTAACCACTTTGATTTAACTAGGCCAGTAGGTAAGGACTTTCCACTGGATCATAACTGCAGCGATGTAATGTATATGTTTTAGCTGAATACACGTTTTTTAACCCTAACTGATGCAGTTAGTCACTTCTTTAATGTTTGTTCTTTCTGATGTAAAGTCAAGGTTGTAACTGTTTGCAATGAAGTTGTGGGGCGCTGAACTGTTCTTTTGATTATTTTTGATTTATGATAGTAATTACTTGCCTTTCAAATTTGAAGGAGGGTGAGCAAACATCTTGAGGAACATTCATCATTAACTCCTCCAAAAAATATAGTTTATTTAATAATAACACTGAATATGTGAATCATAACAGTGATTGACAGCTGATAGGAATAATATGATTGTTAATAGTATCATATTCATACAGACACACATCGATGAGACAGTTAATTAATGTACTTATTGCAGCAGTCTGCATAGATGTTGTACCCCTGTTGGTCTAAGAGTGAAACCAACTCATTCAGTTAAAATTCATTAAATTACGTCTGCCACCTTATATATTTATGGCTTTACTGATGTGCCACAATAATGTCACCTAATGTTATTGAGTTAAAATATTAATATTGTGGCTTTCCAAGTTAACATTGATTGATATGACTGCGATTAAATCAGCATATACTTCTGCCGGGGGATGCCACCCCTCAAATTCTCCTGCCACCCTCTTGCCACCTCATGAATATTTGTCTAGATCCGCCCCTGATTTCAAGTAATCTGGAAATCTCTTTCCCTTTGAATCATGTGGAAATTCTTGATCTGTTTCTCGCATTGCTAATTTCTTTACAATAGTTGCCCTGTCCTTGTCACTCATCCTAGCTGGGAACAACCCTGAGTCAAGTGATAGCAGATCTTCTACCTCAGACACCACTACAGGTGGCTCAGTATCTGTGGCATCCTGTGTCGGAGCCTCACTTTGTCCCTGACATTGACTGTCCATAGCTGCTTCCTCCTCATCTGAGCTGCTTTCATGGTCCTCGACCTCTTCTTGTACTGGTACTTCTGCCTCTTCACCTCTGCTCTCCTCGTTGGCTGCCTTGCTCGAGGGCCCTGGCTCTAGAGTATCCATAGTGTACATAATTTATAAAATGCCCTATAATAGTAATAACACAGTACAGCTCGAGCTATCTCTTAATTGTTATAATAATAATAATAATAATAATAATAATCATTTGTATAGATATTTTCCAATTGCTCAAATCTAGCTATAGCTACTGTAACAACCTCAATTTAATGTGCCAGTGGTCAATGGTATTGCAATTACTGGAAGAACTAGAGTAACTAAATGTGAATATTACCTAAAGTTGTATTCAATGCATGGTAAGCATATTTAAAATCTGTTTGTTAACCCCAAGCCCTGCTGCTTTACCTCCCTCTCCTTCAACTGGGAGCTGCCCTGAGGGAAGGGGTACTGATCCTGAAGCCGCATCTGTGCATTAGAGCAGATGTGATTAGCATGTAACATTATACAGGTTAGGTTAGCTAGCCATAGCAAAAGGGCATAGCTGCTGGATACAAATTCACTGGGCTCATCTACACTCATCTAATTTTTGATAGCAACAGGTAGCTAACGTCAGCCACAAAATGTTGGCCAAGCTGTTATTGGCTTCAAAACAAGTTCTGTGAATAAATACCTTTCTTGTGAAAATACTTGGTGACTAGCTGTCGACCTCTTTTATTATTTTCCTCTTGCTGACGTTTTTTCTTTCGTTTCTGAGCTCCTGATTCATGAGCTGTAGAGGACATTTTCTTGTCAGTCTGTTCAAGCTGCAAGCTGCTGGTGCGCTGCTGTGCCGCCTAGTTATAGTTGAAAGTGGGGGTGCAAGATTAGTAACTGGCAGGCAAGGGGTGGTTTGGAGTGGGTCAGGCACGACCACCTCCATGGCAGAATTTTTTTAATTTAATGAACACCTGTACGTGCAATTTCCTGCAATATATAGAGCACAGAACTGTCTCAAAATCCTATGGGATCCTAAAGGATTCCTATAGGGTTCCAAAAACGTATAGAGATTCCTATAGCATTTTTTGACTAGGGATGTTATCCTACACTTTAAGCCGTCTGATATCCCATTACCTGTAACTCTTGGGTCTCTTTCTCACTTCCTCTGCCTCCTCCCTGAGTCTGCACAGTCACCACATCATTCTACATTAAGGAGAGCAATACACTTATGAGTACACTGAACTGGTTTGAATACACACTCTTTATGCTACTCTGTAAAGAAAGGGAGAGAGGGGGGAATATATTATCCAAGTATTTGTGTCTTAATTTGTTATGTTATCCTACACTTTAAGCTGACTGATATTTCCATTACCTGTAACTCTTGTGTCTCTTTCTCTGCCTCCTCCCTGAGTCTGCACTGTCACCACCACATCATTCTGGAGAGCAATACACGTATGAATACACTGAACTGGGTTGAATACATGATTTTTTATTTTTTCTGCCATGTTCTACCTGGTTGGCTGGCCACACACACACACACACACACACACACACACACACACACACACACACACACACACACACACACACACACACACACACACACACACACACACACACACACACACACACACACACACACACACACACACACACACACACACACACACACACACACACACACACACACACACACACACACTGTTAGTTACAGTAGGAGATGGGCTTCTATCATATTATCTTCTATAATTCATTCTTCTTTTATTTTCATTTCAGGTAGTTGTACCTTAAGAGAATTGAAGGCTGGCATCTGTAAATGCAGATAGATATAAGTACTTTATTCTTATTTTATTATCATTATTTTCTTTCCAATGACGTGAAATGAGAAAATAAGTGGTATATGATAGAAAATATGAAAGTCAATGCTTGAAGGAAAATGGACTTCGGAAATCAGTTTTTTATTTTCTGTTCTGTAAAAGTCTTGTCGAATGTAATGTTTTATGTTTTGTGTGGACCCCAGGAAGACTAGTTGTTGTCATGCAACAGCTAATGGGGATCCTAATAAACTCAAACTCTAATGGGCTTCGATCTACCAGGTAGCTAGCTAGTCAAACACACACACTGGTTGATGTTACAAGCTAGCTAGCAAACGTCAGCTAACCGCTAGCTAACATAAAGAGTGACCTGTAATTCAATGCAGCGAAAATGAAGAGAAGGTGATGATTATAAATGTGTTTTATTGTATTGAGTGGTAGAAGTAAAGACATGTCTAACATATTCTTTGTTTGAACAACTTACTGAAAAGGTCTGCCACCAATGACAGACTGGTCGCGGTGATTTACACTCAGCCTACCTGCATCAGGACTGCTGTGGGTGGGAGGCAGTTGATCAAACCATTGTGAGCGAAATGCGGGGGGGGGGGGTCACAATCTTTGGAAACTTAAAAACTCGCTATTAAGTGTCTATAATCAGCACAAGTTCTTTCATTGCGTATTATTAATTCGATTGAAATTACATACTTATGTTTACAGTGATATATTGGGGGGGACATATCATATTTTTCATATGATCAAAAAGTGGGGGTGCAAAAGCACACGTTTGCTCCCCCAAGGTCAATTGTGGGGATGCACCTGCTCCGCTTGCTCCATTGCTCAGGCGCCCATACCATGCAATGAATGAAGGGAGGGGTGCTCATTCTGTCAAACAGAGTAACAAGCACCTGTTTGTTTCTTTTGTGACGTTTTTTTTTAATACAGGCAATTATACTTTTGAGTCATCTACATTAACTTACTTTAGGATAATAATAAAACCATATTAATAAAAAGATAATAATAGTGTTCTCTGGCCCCCCACCCCCCAGTGCTGGGCCCTTGGAATCATCCTAACCTCCCCCTCCCCCCAGCTACGCCCCTGCCTGTATCTGTGTCTGTTTTTCTTTTAAATGACTTATCTCAGCTGCCAGCTACTGGGTACCAGAAAAGACCTCTCTATGCTGGCCTTACGGCTGCCAAGAAATTCATGGTAACCTGCCTGCAGACCTCCACTCTCAGGACAGTTCCGGTGCAGGCTGCACTCTCAGGACACCTCCACTGTCAGTACAGGAAGTGACGATTCTGACGAACACGTTTTTCTTCCCGCCCACCGAAGGACTTGTTTGATGGAATTTTTCAAATCACAATGGAGACTCATCACGGAGGTGATGAGTCCGCCCACCGTGCACTTGGTCAAGCCCTTTTGACCCCCCCAGCCTGGTTTTCGTAATAGTTTTTCGCTCAAATGAAACCATGGAGGAATGTAACGGGAGTTAACAGGGGACTCTGCCCGCCTCACGAGTGCCTATTTTCGGACACTTTTTTTCACTTTCCCCCCTATTTTCCCCGGTTTTATTATTATTATTATTTTTTTGGTTATTTCACCCGGTTTCTACCGGGGACATTGCCCGGTCTCGGGTGTCCCCCCACGGCCTGTGTCCACCCCCCCATCCATATATTAACGGATTTTGACAATTTTTGTTGCATTTTTCTCCTCTCCTCTCACTGATCGAATGGCGAACGCGACCCACTGTCGGAGGGCCTCCGCGCCGGCCCGGCCTAGTGCCGGTGCTCTGGCGGTCGGTTCCTCCGAACTGCGGGTTCGACTCTTATGGCCGGGAGGGTGTGCTGCGTTGGGGTGGGGGACTTCCCCCACTCTGCGTGTCTCTTCCTTCCCGGGCCGGCCGATATGAAGCGTGACCCACGGGTCCCACGGGTCCCGCAGCGGGGTGGAGGTTCCCAGCTGGAACCTCCCCAACTCCGCCGCACATATATATATATATATATATATAGGGACACCTTGTATTGTAGTTAATATCAGTATCACTTTTCATCACTTAGATTAATTGAACTGTTCTACCCTTACAGCGCGTATCCCTATGCGTAGCTAGACAGTTAGCTAACATTTAAAAGTCCTCCAATAAAGATGCAAGGTTTTCTTTCTTGACTTTACTGTTCTTCTTTTACTTTGTAAAACTGTAACAATACAGAAATAAAACACATATAAGTATATTTTTATAAAACTAAAAAGGAAATTTAACACAGGACTAAGACTAAAACTAAATAAAAAAAATAGCTGACGAAATTAACACTAGTCCTGAGAGTGGAGGTCTGCACCGGAACTGTCCTGAGAGTGGAGGTCTGCAGGCAGACCCCTCTAAAGAAATTGGTTGCTATGAGGTGGAAACAACCCGACAAGCTCTCAGTGACCTGCTGGTTACTAACGTTTCTTGACGCAGTCTACATGGTACTGTCCACTGCACGCGTGATTGGAGTTAAGGAGTCCAATATCGGTTTATGGGTGTTGACAGCTGAAAGATTGAAGGAGCTGATCTAGCTATCTTAACCGATATATTTGTTTGCAGTCATTGGTCCTGAGAGGTCCTGGGATTGGGGGTGGGAGGGTTTATTTATTTTTATTTTAACTTTTTTTTTTTCTTAGTTTTGTTCTCTTGTCTGATTGTTGTTATTGTTTGTTTTTCTGTATTTTTTGTAATTTGTGTTGTGATTGTACATTGTAATTTACTAAATGTGTGTGAATAAAAACATTTGATCAAAGAAAAAAAAAGGTGATGACAGATGATGGACTTTTTTTTTGTTGAAGATATTTTTACTTTAATCTAAATTACATTTGTGATTGACCATTTTTGTTGTGATACTTTTATGAGCATAAACATTTATGTCATCAACATTTGGTTTAAAAAAAAATAGGCCACGACAAACGTGAGCAAAAAGGAAAAAATAAAATGTATTTCCCATGAAGGCTAAAAATTGTGTATTATTTCAGTTAACAAACTTTGCCATATTATTTCAATTGAAACATATTTTAAAATAAATTGTACAGTACATTTTGCTCTGGTAATCCACTGGAAATCCACCCCTCTGGTGGGATCAGGATAATCCATTTTTTTGGGATCAAACTGATCCCAATCCTGTGTTGTCGGTTTGAACTACCCATTTTGAAGATTTGATCCAGATTAAAGCTTGGATTGAATTTCCTGATCTGATCGGATATCAAAGTGATCCTAATCCTGTTTTTTGGTTTTGAACTGCCCAAAATCCAAATCTGATCTGATCAAATAGGGAATAAAAGTTTTGAACTCCTGGACCAGGATATTATTTTAGTAACTGCTTTCATCGCGACGCGATGTTTACAGTGAGAATAGCTGTGAGGTCCGTGCAGAAAGCAGAGCAGTGTGTAAAAACATATATCACTCAGTATAACAGGCCTACTCTCTGTATTTGTATGCTTTAGTTAAGTAGATATCTACAAACAAAGAGTCGATATTTTTCTAAAACCATTTAGTGCTTCACATAATAAAATACACAACGGCTGTAGCCTGATTATGCTTTAGGAGCTGTAGGTGTGTGTGTGGTACAGTGTGTAGGTGTGTATGATCGAGGTGTCAACCTCGATCCAGAGGTTTTAGCCAACTATAGACCTATTTCTAATCTTCCGTTCCTCTCAAAAATTCTTGAGAAAGCAGTCGCAAAACAGCTGTGTGATTACTTAAAAAACAATGATTTATTTGAAGATTTTCAGTCTGGCTTTAGAACACATCATAGCACAGAGACAGCTCTGGTTAAAGTCACAAATGACATTCTAATAGCCTCAGACAAGGGACTTGTCTCTATTCTTGTTTTGCTCGATCTCAGTGTTGCATTTGATACTATCGACCATGATATCTTATTGCAAAGACTAGAGCACTTAGTTGGCATACAGGGAACTGCTTTAGGTTTAGGTCCTATCTATCTGAACGCTCTCAGTTTGTACGTGTCAACGATGAATCTTCCACGCAAACCAAAGTTAGCCATGGAGTGCCACAGGGCTCAGTGCTCGGACCTATTTTGTTCACATTATATATGCTTCCGTTAGGCAATATTATAAGGAATCATTCTGTAAACTTTCATTGTTATGCAGATGATACTCAACTATATTTATCAATCAAGTCTGATGAAATTAATCATCTAAATAAAATTCAAGACTGCCTCAAGGACTTAAAAACGTGGATGACTTTAAACTTTTTGATGTTAAACACGACCAAAACTGAAGTTATTGTACTTGGCCCGAAGAATCTACGAAACAAATTATCTAAAGATATACTAACTATGGATGGCATTAATTTGGCCTCCAGTGAGACTGTAAGGAATCTTGGTGTTATATTTGATCAGGATTTATCCTTTAACGCCCACATAAAATCAATTTCAAGGACCGCCTACTTCCATCTACGTAACATTGCAAAAATCAGGCATATCTTGCCTCAAAACGATGCAGAGAAACTAGTCCATGCATTTGTTTCTTCAAGGCTGGATTATAGTAACTCTTTATTATCAGGGTGTACCAAGAAGTCAGTCAAGTCGCTTCAGCTGATTCAAAATGCTGCAGCTCGTGTACTAACCAGAGTTAGGAAAAGGGACCACATTACTCCTGTTCTGGCTGCCTTACACTGGCTCCCTATAGAACACAGGATAGAATTTAAAATTCTTCTTCTCGCCTACAAAGCCCTTAATGGGCAGGCGCCATCTTACCTTAAAGAACTCATTATACCCTACTGTCCTACTAGGGCATTGCGTTCCAAGAATGCAGGGTTGTTGGTTGTTCCTAGAGTCTCTAAAAGTACAATGGGAGCCAGAGCCTTTTCTTATCAAGCTCCACATTTGTGGAATCAGCTTCCAGTTTGTGTTCGGGCGGCAGACAGCCTATCCGTTTTTAAGAGTGCGCTTAAGACCTTCCTTTTTGATAAAGCTTATAGTTAGGGCTGATTAGATTCAGCCCCTAGTTTTGCTGATATAGGCTTAGTTTGTCGGGGGATACCTTACTTCTTCCTTCTCTCTGTCTATACCTGTGTACTCTCATGTTCCGAATAACCCAGCTTCCCCAAATTTTCTTTTTGGTGTCTATCTACGCTGGGATCCTGAGTCGTGGATGATCTTGTTGCTGTGGTCCTGAGTCCTGGATCACAAGCCCTGGATCCTGAGTCGTGGATGATCCTGTTGCTGTGGTCCTGGATCATGAGTCCTGGATGGATATCCTCATGGATTCATCTTCTTATTATAGACACATGCATTTCCAAAATTTGGACTACCTATGTTGTAAATTATCTTTTCAATTTACACACGGCATCAATTGTCCGTCCTGGGAGAGGGATCCCTCCTCTGTTGCTCTCCCTGAGGTGTCTCCCATGTTCCCCTTTAAACTGTGGGTTTTCTCCAGAAGTTTTTCCTTGTACGATGTGAGGGTCTAAGGACAGAGGGTGTCGTATTGTTATACTGATATTCTGTACAAACTGTGAAGTCCACTGAGACAAATGTAACATTTGTGATATTGGACTATATAAATAAACATTGATTGATTGATTGGTACAGTGTATAGGTGCGTGTTGTACAGTGCGTAGATGCGGCGGACAGACGGGTCTCAGTTGGTTTGGTGTCCTATGCGTACTTTTAATACTTGTAAATACAACTTTTGGCCCGTAATTTCAATTCCCCATTTCAGCCACCAGAGAGGGGGGGGGGGGGGGATATATCCAGTCTCTGATTGTGTTACGTTATTATCAGAGTGCTCTAATACTTGTTTGATTCTAAAATTGTATATATTTATATAAATATATGTGTGTGTATATGTCCGCATCTGTAGCCTGTTATTGTCTCATTATACCGCACTGTCAATTAAATAAAAGTAAATATACACATATACTCGTCATGAACACATGTCCATCAGACAGAGGGCTGCTGTGCCTCCTGTCATCATTAATGGACGTCTCTTTAAATTGACCGCTCAGAGGAGAGGAGTTCTCATTTCTCTAACCGCCTGCTGCTTCCCCTCCTCTCTCCTCGGTTCCCCTCCTCGAGTCTTCCGCTCGCATCTCCTGTGGGCGGCACTAAGTCTCGAGGATAGGAGTCGAGGAGGGGAAATTAGAGTATTGAGAAGCCTCTAATGACTAACCATCATGCAACGCACTAGCAAGACGGCGATCGCAATTGCGCAGGTCTGCGGCGGTCTCGCTCATCTCAAACAAGCCTATAGTTATGGCGCATTTCCACTGCAGGGCCTCCCCTTCCAGGGGACCTCCATGGGACCTTATTTCGGAAAAATTATGTATTGAAGTCAATGGCGAGAGAAAGATTATCATTCGATCCCGTTTGAATTGTGCCACAAATTACACATATGATGTTTGTCAATTTAAAAGATAATTTTGCAAGTCAAAAAAATAAAAATGTGTCGTAAAACTGTGAAGTAACACATTTTTAACCTTTTTTGTGTGAAACGCTCAATAAACTACATCTCTGGTCTCACACACGTCACCAACACCAAGATGGCTGTCACGTTAGCACATTTCACTCTTTCTTTCAGACGAAAAGTATTAAAAGAGGTGAAAATCACTCCAAGTCTGGGCATGTTGAGAGCTGTACATACGAAAAAGGGGAGTTAGTCGGTTCCGTGAGAGCCAGCATGCGGGACAGGCTTTGCAAGGTTTCGGTGAGTAACACGAGTGTAATGTGTAACGTTAATGACATCACTTACGCGACTCTGGGATTTGTAGTCTTTCTATTTGCATATTATTCATAGTCTTATATTTCAACACTTTTACGACAAACTGTGACTTTTTTGACATGGAAATTATTTTTTAAGATTGACAAACATCATATGTCTAATTCGTGGCACAATTCAAACGGGATCGAAAGATAATCTTTCTCTCCCCATTGACTTCAATACATAATTTTTCCGTAGTAAGGTCCCATGGGGCAGAAGTAGAAGGGTGTGACTTCGCCTCTCTATAGTAACGCCGTGTAGGCGGAGCCGTGACGTCATCTTCAATGCGAAACACAAAACCAACATCAGTCGTTAGCTGTTAGCCCTCAGAGCTCACAGCTCCTCATATCTGTTCAGAAACTAGACAAAAGTTAAACAAGTACAAACCACAGACTGTCTGTGTCATGGCGAATACAGTCGCTGGTTTATTTATGTCTGTAGGCCGTTGTTGTGAGTGTGGACGGTCGGAGCATATACTGCGTTAGCTTAGTCGATCTCCATTCAGAAAACAAGCATTCTAAAGGGTTTTTCGCCTGCCGTCTGTCTGCAGACTTGTCAAAGCATTAATTCATGGTTTTTAATAACCGGTATCAGTATGTTGTTACTTCGTCATCATTTTGAAACGTGTATTACAATTAAATCACATTAAAATATGTTCATTTTGTTGTAGTTGCCAGCGATTCTCTCACTAGTTTAGCATACTCAGCACGGTTGTTGGCCCGGAAAGAACCTTGATTTTGGAGAGCCAGAAAACTGTAAAAAAGTACCCGCTAGCCGGAACTACGCCTAGTGGAAACGCAACCAAAGGACTCGTTAGGACTGGCTCACTTCGTTAGGACTGGTTCGCTCGTTAGGACTGGCTCACTTTATGGCGCGTCTCCATTACAGTTTAGGAACTGGGGTAGTATCTATAGTAACGCAGTGTAAACAATAGCTCTAGCTAATGCTATCTGCATAGCTAGCTAGCTAGCCTTCGGTGCTCCATACAAGCATGGGTTGTCGAACATAAATGTAAGGATAAAATAGACTTCTTTGTTAGAAGTGAGCTTTAGAACAGATAGGGACACAACGCTTTCAAGCAAATAACAGAGTGTTCGCAACAACTTACCATGCAGAGCCTCCAGTAACGCCGTTGCTGAGTCCAGACCTCCCTCCCTCCCAACGCTAGCCGGTCTATGGCCGTAAATGGTGTCCATTAGGTCAAACCACTCGTGTTGTTGTTGTCCTTCACTACGCGATACTCACTCTTCATCTTTTTCAGTTTTTCCCTACACTGCAAGACAGTCCTCGAGTAACCGCTTCCGCACATCAGTGTAGAGACCTCCTGAAATACTTTCATATTGCGAGTTGTCCTGTCGAGCTCCCGCTGGATCTTGTCATCTGCAATAAAGTGTAGGAACTTCCTCGGCGGACCACGGAGTGCTTTTCTTTGCCATTTTTGTTGATCCTCTGTTAACAAAAATGCTGTTTATAAAAATGCTGCAAGCTTCGCTATATATATATATATATATATATATATATTTATATGCGACGCGTCGCATATATTGCAACGATTCTCTCTGACCAATCAGCAGTCGAGAGTGACGTCACATTCTGGTTGTTCCTGGCCCTAGAACCCCGATTTTATGGGGCCAGAAAAACTGTGAATTAGGACCCGCTAGCCGGTACTAGGCCAAGTGTAAACGCAACCAAAAGCGGGCCGCTGACGTCACAGCCCTCTTAAACGGGGCTCCGCGCTGTAGTGGAAACGCGCCATTAGACAGCTGGAACACAAACCACCAAATAAAAAATAAACATTAATTGACTCCACTCCGCAGGGATCCCCCGATACTTTCTTACAGTTTCTCATCATGGGGGGGGGGTCTCCTGTCCCTGGCACAAACACACTGCCTGAGGAAGGTTATGTGTATTTTGTCATTAACTTTTTTCGAACCACTTATTTATTTATTTATTTTGGTGACGATCCGACCTACATGCTGCTACTCTGGTTCAAACTGCATCCACCTAACAATGTGATTTGTCTCCACCTTCCCAAAAGAACCACAATCTGACACGGTGTGAGATGTCTTTTTTTTAGCTGTTCTGCCGTCATTTCCTGTGATCTTCTTCATGCATTCAGTATAAAATATATATCAATACGGGGCATATCGCAAATATGCGTTACATGAAGTCCGCAAAAGCTGCGCCGCATTTCGAGTTGATTGTGACTTATAAAAGGGAAACCAGCGGAGGACGTGCCGCACGCATGTCCTACGCCGGTACACAGTGTTTTATAAATCGGAAAATGTCTGTGCGTATTTATTTGCTTTGTCCTACGTAAGCAACCTTCCCACGTGAATCCTACGCAAGGCTTTATAAATGAGGCCCCATAGTTTGATCACAGGGATCAGGATTAGTGATGGGAATTATGGCTGCGTTCCTTTCAAAGAGCCGTTCAAAAGAGCCGTTTTTTAAAAGGGGGCGGGGTTACTAGGTTTATCTGCTAAATAATCACCAGGATAATGATTGACTGTATTGCCAGACCTAATGTCAATAATCTGCATTGTAAACATGACACAAGGTGGCGCCACATCCATGTCATTCATGTCAGTGAATGTACTACTTTGAATTTACCCTTTGTATGTGTTAAAGGTAACCGGCTCGAGATACACTTTGTTATATTCGATGGAATGCTCTTAACATCCCGATAGCAATGACTATCTTAAGTGCTTTGACAAAAAATACATACAAAAAGATTATGTGCACGTTCGTGGGTGTTGGAGGAGGGGCTCTGTAAGGAAGTGGCAGATTTTTCCCGGCTGTGTATTTTCAAATTCTAGCGCACTCGAGCTGGTTTCTTCAAAATGACCTACCCCACCTTTAAGTAAAAAAAGTTTCCTTGCCTTGAATAAAATTCACGCAACTCTTAATATTAGATACTGTGTATTTAAGTGGCGATGGAGATTATTTGTTGACCTGGCTTTAAAGGATATTTTGCCTTTACAAATGGTGGGCTTTATCACTGCCTGGGTTTTGGTTGAAGTGCATCCAAATGCTGCTGCGTTTTCGCGTTTGGCTCATTTCCCATCAGAAAAACACGTCGTCTACCTGTCCTGTAGCCTACCACTTGTTATGACTTCTCTCTCTTGCGTAAACTTACCAATCAGAGTAGGGGCGGGTCTTCACAGAATAGGTTTGGGGAACAAAATTAAGCTTTTTAAAAGGCGAGTGGAATTTGGCAGCAGTGAGTGCGGACCAACGATTGAACGATAACAAGAACGGCTCTCACCAAGTATGACTCGGTTCTCCTCGTTCGTACCAGTCTATGATTCGTACCAAAGAGCCGTTCACAATAATCGGCTCGTTCGCGACCGACACATCACTAATCAGGATCACCTGAATGTGTGCTGTTAACAGCCGGCCTCAACGTGTTGCCTTCACGTGCTGTGGAATTAATCAAGCATCGACGATAACATATCACAATTAGGAGTTAGTTATCACATCTACTTAAAATATTTGTCGTGTCACAACATCCTAGTGAATGTTTCCCTTCTCTTCAACAGAAACTACATATTCGAATGAAGGCTAGCTGAAACCGTTGTTGTAGTGGGGGCTGGGGGCGTGTGATTGTTGGTTTTGGTTCTGCATTTAGGCTAGTTATTATGATTATTAATGATCATCTCTTAGAAATTCAACCCACATTGTTGTAAGTGAAGGCGCACGTGAGTCCTTCTTTCAAAAGCCACACAGGGTAGTCTTTTTCACATTTTGAGTTGGGCTACTTTTTCGGCTTTCTAATTGGATGAAAGAAAACTATTATCCTCCACCCTTTTCACGGGCTTTGAACGCACCACCCCTGGGGGTGTGGATCCTGTTATTCCCCGCTGACCAGCAACAGTAGGCAAAAAAACATGGGACGGCGGTCCGAGCAGTGAGGAGGCGGGGGACAGCGACACACAGGCAGCTCGACCCGCTCCACACCACACAACCACCACACCAGCAACAGGGTGCAGGCTTTCCGAGACGGGAGAGGCGACGTCGGACTGACTCGGGATCAGCCCATGCAGGAGGATGGAGGTAGAGAAGAGGGCGAATGGGTTCGACTTCCCGGAGAGAAACACCGCCAAGTCCGTTAACGGTAGGCAACACGAATCGGAGCATCATGCTGAAAGTTCACACACACACACACACACACACACACACACACACACACACACACACACACACACACACACACACACACACACACACACACACACACACACACACACACACACACACACACACACACACACACACACAGCTGCTGTCCGTGCCTGAAACACCTTCCTCACCTCCACACACACAGCATGGCTGCACTAGTTTTTTTATTATCAGCTCCATCACTGCCCTTACCTGGGTTAAAGACACTTATCTGAAGTGATGTGCGCAGTGACACAGAAAATAGACCGAGAGTGAGCGGAGTTTGTGTCGTGATGTCTCTGCACAAATGATGAAGTTTAGAAGGACCCACGTCATCTAAACACCAGGAGGGCATGGCCTTCATGAGTGAGCGCGTGTTGTCCTTAATTGTTACGTGCTTTGGTTGTTCTGTGTTTTGGACATTAAGAACATGTATTTTGTGTGTGCGTGCATGTGCATTGTGTGTTGGCTGGGAACAGAGGTCGGAATGTTTTTATTGGGAGGTGGTCAGTCAGGCTCCCGGGAGATCGTAAAAGGTGAACTTTTGAACTTGGAAAACGCCCTGAAGCCATTAGCTGTTTGGTCCCCAAAATCCCTGCGCCACAGTGGAGGGAGAGGTTAGGCAGCCGCAGGAGGATGAGTTCCCCTGTCCGGACTCCATGACTGCTGAACAGATGGAGGTCGCACTGAGTCAGTCTCTCGTTCAGTTTGCTGACAGTTGATCACGTCTTCATACTTGGCCCAGATCCAGGTCTAAACTGTGCCCCACAATGCCTTGTAGCAGTCTGTCCCAGGCGCCAGTCCCAAGATTACAATTCCTGCTCCTCTGAACACCACATGTTTAGGCATAGCTACGGTTTTTATAAAAAAAACAATTTTGTTGAATAAATCACGAGGCAGAAAAAGTCCATTAATCTCATATTCCAGATTCACCAGTTTAACCATCTGCATCCATTCTGTTTTTAGGTATTTGACTTTTGGTTGAACAAACTAAAAAATTTTAAGCAATTACTGATATGTTAAACAAAAATGTATCGATGAATAAAAAAAAAAAAGATGAATCAATGATTTAAATTAATGATGTTGGTTTCAGCCCTAACTACGCTGAATAAATAATTCTAAAGATTTAGTAGGCTTTTTTTTTGCATTTCTTAGCAGTAAATAAAACAAACAAACAAATACATCCTGTAACCTAATAAATGAACCAAAGAAAGCTGGATATGTTTTTCAAAATTTAATTTATTTTGTGTATTGTTTATATTTGATATACTATTTTATTTGTAATTGTTAACTCTTTTCCAATGTTTTAGTATTTTTATTTTAATGTTGAGCACACTGGTCCTGTAACAACATCATTTCCCAATTTGGGATTAATAAAGTCTATTAGTCCTTAATAAGGATTCTAAAATGTTTTAGTTTTTAGAATTCCAGCAATTGTAATTATGTCTAAACGAATGATCAAAAAACACAATTTAGAGAATTTCTCCTTTAAAAAAACCCCCATATTTTCTAAATGTTCTAATATCTAGCATAATAAACCTTTTTTAAAGGCTGGAAATGAGTGGTCTGTTTATACGTTGAGCAGTAAAACAATAAAACAATCAACAATTCTGATCATTTAAATGTAATTAAGTTATATTACAAGCAAAAAGACCAAACATTGTACTTTGAAAACATTTGCTCTGTCATTAGTTATGCACACCGTGTTGGGTTGAGGGGATGAAAGATGTCCTTATGGCATATCATACTATTTCCATGTGATTTTATAGACAAAAACGGTATCATGATAATTGTTACGACAAGAGCTTTTTGAAAATTTCGAACACAGACACTGTCTTCGAACAGGCGAAACATGTAGGACATAGTGAGCTGATCAATCACTGAAGATGTGAAAGTCCTGCTGCTTAACCCATCACTGAGTGGTAAAAGCTTTCTGTCACATTGTTGCGTAGAAAAGCCGCCTGGGCCTGCTCCTCCACATTTAAAGAACAAACTCAATTTGCATTGATCTTTGAATTGACCAGGAATTTGGCTTAACCCGCCTCCCACTCCCTGCTCGGTGAAGTGTGCTTGTTTTAATGTAATTGAACGAGGTGGAAGGGGCAGAAAGGGAGGGGGGGGCGGTTGGTTGGAGGAACGTCGGGGGTGTGCAGGCTGGCACGGTGGGGCAGAGGCTGAAAGAAAATGCTTTGTCAGCGCCTGCTCCGGCCGAGGGTCTGTCCTCCCTCGGGGCAGGGTGAGGGGGACGGGTGGGAGTGGGTGGGGCAGTGACAGGATGTGAACCCCCCGCTGTGACGCCTGAATGATGAGCTAGGAGGAATACAGTAAAGGAGGAGGGGCTGGTGGAGGGGGGTGTGGGCTGACGCGAGACAGATGTGATCCATCATGTTGTATATTTCTTCTTCTTCTTAACTTGACTCCCTCCCCTGTCAGTAGATCTGTGTAAACACCAGCACAGTAAAGACACACACACACACACACACACACACACACACACACACACACACACACACTCTGTATTTGTATTAGTTGGATCTGCGAGAGACTTGGTCACAATGAAAAGAGCTAGAAGTGCTTTTGTGCTCTTAGGACAAAAGACACACGTGGAGACATGTGTTATTTTCCTAAAATATGAACAAAGTATAGGATAATTGGCTAAGATGTTGAACACAACAAAAAGGGCAACTAAGATTCCATTATTATAAATAGATCTGATCATTATTTCAGTTGATTTGAGCTCAGGTGATGTGTTCAAATGAACCAGTCCAAAGAGACGTAGAAGCAGGCGTTGCTTGTGAAACACAGTGGAAGTGATTCCACAAACAGCTAGTGTTCTTCTGTGATCCATTCATCACCAAGTGCTGTCTAACCGTTTCTCCTCTAACACATGGCTGCTAGGCCTCTTGTGTTGGTTCCTATTTGACTCTTCATCAAACGAATTAAGCAAATCTTTGCATGAATGAATGATGTGTATATTTATGTCTGTCTGAGCTCTAATAATCCCTCCTGTGTGTTTCTGCTCAAGGCCTGAATTACACCCAACGTGTTGTAGAATATTCCTACAAATGATTTCAATAGTTCATGTTAAATGATGCTTTTATATTTTGCAGATGAATCTTTGTTCAGTCAAGACATAAAGCCTCTCGTCTGATCCCTTTGTTCTTTCAAATCCTTTCTAAATAAAACATTTGGACTAATCAAGTCAAAGATCGTCTCATTGAGGAAACGCTTCCCCCCCGGCTGATTAGCATTTCAAACAAAGTGATTTCTCTGCCAGCACGCTCCTCAGCAGATGGCTTCACCGTAAAGGCTCCATGCTGATGGATGAGAGGCTGCAGGAACAACAACTCACTGAGCATCCTTTCACCTTATAGAAACATTTCCTGTTAAGACCATACCATATCATTATTCACATTTTCTTACAGAAATATTGGCCTGATTGATTTATAGACAGATTTTGTTTGGTTTAAAACAACAAAAAAACCTGAAAATAGAAATGTTCACAAGTACTTGAACATGGCTTAAAACATATTTTGCTTCATGTGACATTAAACACAGCACATGTGACATTAAACACAGCACATGTGACATTAAACACAGCACATGTGACATTAAACACATAACATGTGACATTAAACACAGCACATGTGACATTAAACACAGCACATGTGACATTAAACACAGCACATGTGACATTAAACACATAACATGTGACATTAAACACAGCACATGTGACATTAAACACAGCACATGTGACATTAAACACATAACATGTGATATTAAACACAGCACATGTGACATTAAACACATAACATGTGACATTAAACACAGCACATGTGACATTAAACACAGCACATGTGACATTAAACACATAACATGTGACATTAAACACATAACATGTGACATTAAACACAGCACATGTGACATTAAACACAGCACATGCACATGTGACATTAAACACAGCACATGTGACATTAAACACAGCACATGCACATGTGACATTAAACACAGCACATGTGACATTAAACACAGCACATGTGACATTAAACACAGCACATGTGACATTAAACACAGCACATGTGACATTAAACACAGCACATGTGACATTAAACACAGCACATGTGACATTAAACACAGCACATGTGACATTAAACACAGCACATTTTACATTTCAAAATGATTTACATTTTTTAAATAATCTGAAAATGTATTGTGTTAATTCAGTGGGTTGTATTGTCTTTCTGTTCAGATTGCTTCAAGAAGAAAAGCTTTTTTTCTATAACCTTTGAAAAACACTTGTATACATTTGAAAGACTTTGGGCAGGCAGTGTTGATGAGGAAGGGTCTCCTCTGTGTGACTTTAAAGGGTTAGTGTCCTTCATCCTGCTGCTGTGGTTTCCAGGCAACAGGCGTGTCGACAATGAAGAGGGTCACATGGTGATGGTGCAGCTTCTGATCACTTTCAGATCATTCAATCAGCACTACACTCACAACTATGTGAGAAATGACTCGATCACACATCCTTCAGCCTTTTTGTATCTATTGTTGGGGCGGGTGCTTTCCTCCTTTCTGCATCATTCTGACACTTATTTGCTTGACAAGAAATATCATTTATGAAAATAGTAACAAAGTACATCTACTCAAGTACTGTACTTAAGAACAATTTTGAGTTACTTGTACTTTACTTGAGTATTTCAACTTTGTGCTACTTTGTGCTTCTACTCCACTACAGTTCAGAGGTAAATGGTGTACTTTTCCTCCACTACATGTATTTAATACCTTTAGTTACTTCACAGATCTGGATGAATGATGTGAAATCTAATCAAGTGTTGAATCAGACTTTAGTTCCACCTGGAGTAAATCCACAAGCTACCCTGCAGTCTACAAAGTCATTCAAACTAGCTGCACCTTTACCAGCTTTGAAAACACTTTCATGATCAATCATTATAAAACACATCATATATATTATTCTGAAATGGACCAATCTGCACAACGACTACTTTTACTGTCACTACTTTCACTATATCTGAAGTGTGTTGCCTGGAAACCGCAGCATATTTCACCCTGGTACTTCTACTTTAACGTAAGTACACAATCTTATTACTTCCATCTCTGGATAAAACGCAGAAAAGCTATTTTCCAATGTCTTATTTATTAATTGCCTTGTTTCAGCTATACCAAACATATATTTACATATCACTCATGGAACTCACAAAAGAATGTCATTAGGTGTAGGGAACGATAAACCAAAATGAATGGATACACTTAAGGTTAACTCAGCCTTCAAATGACTGATAAACTAAGCTCACGGCTCTCCTCTCCCTGAGCTCAGTGTCCCGAGGCGGGGCTTGTGCTCGTGTTGTTGTGTGGATTGTGATGGACACGTGGGGGAGGTAGCAGTGAGCGCTATGGGAACGGTGACCAGGGTCAGTGGGATGTTGCTCTTGAAGCATTAATGGCCCGCTCTCAGCTGACCTCCCTGTAACCCAGGGAAGTATTTACAGCCTCCACTTGATCCATGAGCTACAGGCTGAGATATTTGCTGGCTTGATGTGGCTCAACCTGAGGCTCTAACAGCTGGTATTGAGCTGCAGGGGAGAACACACTACCATAAAGCATATTTTGAAGGTGAATACATTACAGTTAGTATGGGGGACAGTTGGTACAGTGACACTAGCGATCTGTGAGCCTAGCTTTTGTCAGGCCTCTGTGATATTCCACACGTAGCGTAGCCAGAGGTCTTCAATTTGAGTTTGAATTTGGCCGGAGGGAGAGTTTACAGGCAGCTGTAAAACACTGAACTTGTATGTAGATTAGGGATGGCTTCCTGTGAAACTGCAGCGCTCGAGGATGCAGAGGTGGGGGGTTGTAAAATAGCAGCTGAGAGGATTCAGTTAAAACCACTATTTCCATTTCAGAGAGGGAAAGAACAGGCCCTTCTGTCAGCGGTCATTACAGCTAGGTGTCACTTACCTGGAGATTGGAATATTTGTAGAATATTACTTCAGCTCACAAGTGTTCTCTCTGGTGTTTGGATGCCAGATCGGAAACCGTTGAAGATGATTGGATTTTGAAGCACAGACTGAGTCCATCAGCAGTCATTCCACAGTCAACAGAAAAGACACACAGAGCTGAGCACATTGGCTTTTCAACAGGAACCTGCTAAACATGTACTGTTCTCATTAGCTGAACACACACGCACTTTAAAGGGCTGCCTCTAACTGCTCTTTATCTGTTAATGCTTAACTGCAAAGTGTTGGAACATATTTTAAAATATCGCATTTTTCACATTGTTCTGTCTTACATCAATGCAACACACAAATATATTCAGTTTACTATAATATAAACGACATGGAAGCAGCTAATGCTCATGTGCAAAACCCGCACTAATAGTAATAGTTTCGATGGAGGGTACATGTCTAACTGCTAGGACTGTCTTAGGGAAGATAGCTTTTAGATGCGCAGCTCCTCTGTCTTGGAACAGTCTGCAATTGAAATGGAAACTGAGCAATCTGGTGCCACTAAATGTTTTTAAAGCTCGGTTGGATGCTACTCAATCGGAAGCTGTTGGCACCTACTCATGTGGATAGTTACAGTGGGGCAAAAAAGTATTTAGTCAGCCACCAATTGTGCAAGTTCTCCCACTTAAAAAGATGAGAGGCCTGTAATTTTCATCCTAGGTACACTTCAACTATGAGAGACAGTCAGGAGCTGTGTACAGAATTTGATTTACCTCGTTCCTCCTTTGTCTTTTATTTACAGTTGAGGTCGGCTTTAAGGGCTAGCGGTGTTCCATTGCAAAGTCCTCTATCACCACACCCGCTGCATAACATTCGACACTCCACTAGAGGTACAAGTGGCCTTGTTTCCAAACTTTACTGGTTCATTTCACAACACACTTATAGACCCCTGGCGTTAGAGGCGATATGGAGGGCCGATACCCCAGATCTGGATCCAGAGTTTGATTGGGATGAAGTCTGGTCCAATATACTAATAGCTTCTAAAAATCCTGACCTCCAGCACATACATTATAATTTCACTCATAGAGTTTACCTTACACCTAGGAAGCTTTGTTTAATGAAAATAATTGCTGATCCAAATTGCAATCTGTGACGTAGAGGCTATTGGTACTTATATACATATGTTCTGGGAATTAGTGATGTGTCGGTCGCGAACGAGCCGGCTCAAAGAGCCGGCTCTTTTAAGTGAAAGACGGGAACCGGCTCTCGCCCGCGAACGAGCCGTTTTTTTTTTTTTTTTTTTTTTGCGGAGGGATCTAGATCTGCTTGAAGGTACATTATGCAATGTGCACATTATCCCGCTTATTACACATGGCCACATTCTCAACAAAGTAACGACATGACTCCCAATATTAATTAAAAGGCTTTTATGTAGAGATGTCCCGATCCGATCACGTGATCGGGGATCGGAGCCGATCACGTGATTTTCAAAAGATCGGGATCGGGAAAAAAAAAATCCGGGTTTGGGATTTTTTTTTTTTTTTTTTTTAATTTTAATTTTATTTAATGTTACAAAACAAAAATGACCATGTTCACGTCTTAAAGTCATCCTGAGGCCTTAGTTTTGGTTTGAAATGACACAACATCATGTATGTGTTGCTTCTTTTGGGCTTGTTTTCAGACCTGGTTGCTTATTTCTCTCAAAGCTGGCAACAGAGTGGGCGCGCAGTGTCTAGCAGTAAGCTAACGAGAGGCTACGTTCAGCTGGTGACTCGGGACTCGGTACAGAGAAAATGTCAGGAGTTTGGAAGTATTATAAAATTGAAAGCGAGGGCAGTGTAACAGCCAGATGCAATGTTTGCAAGGCGGAGGTTCCGCGTGGTGGAAAGAACAGAGCTACCTTCAACACGACCAATCTAATACGCCACCTGAGAAACAAACACCAACAACAACAGGACGAGTACACAGCGGCCACTCAGGTAACGGCACTGAAACAACCGACACTTTCAGAGACTTTTAAAAGGAAAGAGAAACTGCCCCAGAACAGTGAAAAGGCCAAACAAATAACAGCCAAGATAGCTGAACTCATCGCGTTGGATGACCAGCCGTTATCTGTTACCTTTTTTTTCTCTTAATGCATTGCATAAAGATCGGATCGGGAAAAATCGGTATCAGCAGATTGTCAAAATCAAATGATCGGAATCGGATCGGGAGCAAAAAAATGTGATCGGGACATCCCTACTTTTATGGATTTAGAAAATGATTTTATTGATTTAAAAAATAGTTTTATGTATTGATTTAAATTGACAAGCATCCGCTAAGAAAAGTAGTCCGTTGTTACTGTTTGAACTAACGTAGCAACGGCAGGAACTGCTTCGATAGTGTTTTTGAGGAGCTTTTTGATTACAGATTTGAAAACATCGTTGCTTGCTTTAAAAGTAGCACAATTCATTATGTCAAACCTTGGGAAGTATCTAGATATCCCTGCCCTAATGCCAAAGGAACTGGCAACTGAATATGTGTCGCCGTTTGATGTCTATGTCTGGACCGCTGTGTAAAAAGGAGGGTTTCTGCCCCATTACTTCTCTTCTTACTTCAATAAGAATAAAACACGGAGGACGGAGATCTCTTTTTCTCCCCCTCTTCTGACAGCCCAGCAGCTGATCTCAGAGCATGCTCCCCTCTCCTGCAGGGGGGCGTGGTCAGCTGCAGCTCACAGAATCAGCCCCCTGCAAAAACAGCGCTGGAAAGAGCAAATAGAGCGAAATGAGGCATGGCTAAAATGCAGGATCTTTTTGGTATTTTGAAAAAAAAACTATTTATATACTTTATATAGGTCGATACAGTGCCCCCCTTTTTTTAAAAATAGTTGTTATAGGTGTTGCTATCTGTTTTGTGTAGCGTGGTTCTACAAGCAAGTCAATGCATTCATTGGGTGGTATCAGAGACTTACACGGGTCTGTAAATGCAATGACAACAATTGGCCACAGCAAATCATTTATATTAAACATGTAATTTTTACTTTTGAATACTTCAGTACAAAGGTTGTATTGAATAATTTAAGTGACTTCTTCTTTAAGAGCCTCCTCTGTCCTCCACTCGTTCACTGTATTAATGGCACCTGTTTGAACTCGTTATCAGTATAAAAGACACCTGTCCACAACCTCAAACAGTCACACTCCAAACTCCACTATGGCCAAGACCAAAGAGCTGTCAAAGGACACCAGAAACAAAATTGTAGACCTGCACCAGGCTGGGAAGACTGAATCTGCAATAGGTAAGCAGCTTGGTGTGAAGAAATCAACTGTGGGAGCAATTATTAGAAAATGGAAGACATACAAGACCACTGATAATCTCCCTCGATCTGGGGCTCCACGCAAGATCTCACCCCGTGGGGTCAAAATGATCACAAGAACGGTGAGCAAAAATCCCAGAACCACACGGGGGGGACCTAGTCAATGACCTGCAGAGAGCTGGGACCAAAGTAACAAAGGCTACCATCAGTAACACACTAAGCCGCCAGGGACTCAAATCCTGCAGTGCCAGACGTGTCCCCCTGCTTAACCTCTTAAGCCCTGAGCCTGTTTTTCAGGTTTCAGGCTCGAAAATGCCACTAACACAACAAAGACTATATCTTCACTTCTAAAAGGGGTAAATTAATAATCTTTTCTCTCAAAGCAAGGTTACATCTGTGAGTTGGATGTAGAAGTGTCAGAATCAATATAGATGTTTTTATTTTAAAGTAAATTCAGATGGAACATAGTAAAAACATGTAAATTCTAATGTCCGCCTAAAAAAAAAACATTACTTATAGTAAAAACCACCCTTGAATGATGGGTTAGTAGACTAAAAGCTTTAGGAATCCAAACTATAACATATAAGTACCCTGTATCAAGATTGATGCAAAACAAGTTAAATTTGACCTTTTTAGAGAGGTTTAGAAAAATAAAGTCCAGGCGGACTCACCTCTGGGTAATTTGGGAACCATCAGTTCCATTTGAACTTTTTCACTGTAAAAATCATTTTATTACTTTGAATTTTCACTATAGGTATTCATTCCATCCAAATACAACTGTTGTGAAAAAAAAAAAATATATATATAAGAACATACCGTACTTTTCGGACTATAAAGCGCACCTGCATATAAGCCGCAGCAGGGTTCGTGCACAGAGGGGATTGTCGGGAAAGAGATGGCTGTTTGAGGAAGCTCCCATTTATTAACATTTCAACAAACAAGTTGCATATTTGCATAACGTATTCAAGTGTTACCATTTAGTGCAATAGTAGCTACAGAACATGTACTGTGCTGTGTAAACTGTACTGTATCACATAGCGTTTCAGACACACAAACTTTTCAACTTTCAAACCACTGATCTACATTATAGCCTACAGTAGTACCATAACAAAAAACAAAGCTTACAGCGCTTGACGAGGCAATATCAATGGCTAAATTAAATGTGTTTTTTTAAAAGTGCAAAATAAAGTGCCTGTAACACGACAGTAAGCGCGTAAGCCTAAAGTTGCAGTAACACGGCTGCTTAAAATATACGGTAATCTGCCTACCAGAAAAGTCATTAATCCTCATCTTCGTCTTCTTCCTGCGTACTAAAACCAACAAAGTCCTCATCTTCAGTGTCGGAAACGAACAGGCTCAGGGTGGCTTCGTCAGCCACTCTCCTCTCTCCTTCGTTGTCGCTCTCAAAACCAACGAACTCCTCTTCGTCACTGTCGGAATCGAACAGCCTCTGAAGGGCCTCAGCTGTGGCGGCAGCCTCCTCTTTATCACGCAGCAGTCCAGCCTTTCGGAACCCGTTGGTGATCGTGGATGTTTTGACACTCCTCCACGCTGTCAGGATCCACTCGCAAACTTGAGCGAAAGTTGCTTTTCGCATGCGACCAGTTTTGGTGAATGATTTATCGCCGCTAGTCATCCACGCCTCCCACTGAACGCGTAGTGCCACTTTGAACGCACGATTGACACTGATGTCGAGTGGCTGCAGATGCTTCGTTGTGCCCCCAGGAATCACAGCTGGAATAGAGTTTGTGCTCTTGATGGCTGCTTTCACAGAATCTGTTATATGGGCCCTCATGCTGTCCAAAACGAGCAAAGCTTTTTTTTGGCGAGAGAATCCTCCAGGGCGCTTGACGTAGCACTCATTCAGCCACTCCTTCATTACGCTTTCCATCATCCACCCTTTCTTGTTGACTTTAAAGGAGATGCCGTTCGGGATCTTTTCTTTTGGCATTGTAATCCGTTTAAAAATCACCATTGGCGGAAGCTTTAATCCAGATGCTGTGCAGCCAAGAACACAAGTGAAATTCGTTCTCTCGTGGCCAGTGGTTCTCAACGTGATGGACGATTCACCTTTCTTGTTAACAGTCCTAGTGAGAGGCAGGTCAAACGTCAAAGGCACTTCATCCATATTTATGATCTGGTCCGGTCCGATGGAATATTCCTCCATCTTTCTTTGTGTGAATTCGCCGAAGTTTGTTATTTTTTCCTGGTAGTCGGGAGGCAGTTGCTGACACACAGTCGTCCGCGCCCTGATGGACAGTCCCTTTCGTCTCATAAATCTGAAACACCAGGATGGTCCACCTCTAAAATGTTCACTTTTCATTTCGGTGGCGACTGTTTTGGCCTTCAGTCGGATCTGCACGGTGGAAACACCTCGGCCGTCTGCTCTCTGTGTGTTCACCCACTCTTCAAGAAAGTCTTCAAGTTCGGGCCATCTGCTTTTATTACCTCTGAAAGCTTTTTTTGACTTTTTGCATTGAGACAGTTCTTCCCGCTGGCGTTTCCAACGTCTCACCATTGACTCATTGATGCCAAGGGTACGTGCAGCAGCTCTATTTCCTTCTTTTACTGCCAGATTAACTGCCTTTAACTTAAAAGCTGCATCATATGCATGTCTACGTTTGTGCTCCATAATGAGGGTTTGTGCATGAAAACTTCCTTTGCACAAACTGTCTCGCTCTCGTTCTGTCTCTCGTACTCTCGGTTCCACTTTTACGCGCTACCTGTCTCACTCTTTTCCGGCCTCCAGCTTTTAAGCCCGCCGCTTAAAGGTGGGGGGCGCGGACAGGCCATAGAGCCCATAGAGTTAAAGGTGGTGGACTGTAACCTGTAAAATCCATAGATTTAGGAGGTCCCGTAGTGGCCGTTAGCTGTATAAACCGCAGGGTCGAAAAATGGGGAAAAAGTCGCGGCTTATAGGCCGAAAAGTACGGTACTCTGTTATCCTCTTAGGCAAGGCAAGTTTATTTATATAGCACTTATAGGCCCCACGGACCGAAATCGCGTCATTTGCAGGAAACTACGTCTAAGGAACCTTACTATTTAATAAACTATGAATATTTTATATCCATATAACGGGAAAAAACTCATTTAACTGATCTTTTTCATTTATTTTTTCAAAAAAACCACAATGCTAACAGTGAGCATCTGAATTAGCCACGAGCGAAAAATGCTAACCTATTACTGCACCGAAAATCACTCCTAGCTCCCTTATTACTTATCCTAGCTGCACATCCAACACATCGTTTTTGATCGTAAAGACACAGAATCTAACGGTGCCCACCTCAACACTGAAAGATACAAACTTGCGACGTTATCAACAAAAACGTACATCAAAACAAGTGGAGCTAGGTACTAGCATGCGCTAGGCTAATGGCTTACCTTCCTCTTTGCCTGGTCTAAACTGGTCTTCAATGGCATTAAAACGATAAAAACGATGATGTAGTTAATCCATAGGTTAATATCCAATGTGGCTGTGTCCCCTTTGAAATGTTCTGATAATCTATAAGCAATAAAACTGCAATTCCGTTATCTGCTGTCCGCTCTGTGCTCAGTGTGCTCCGTGTAATCTGGGTCCTGCTGTAATGCCTGCTGTGAGTAGTAAACAATAAATGAAGCCGCCTGCGTAAAGTACTTAAACTGGCTGGCATTCTTTATACTTTACGCAGGACCATATCTCTGGAACCCATTGGTCGATTCGTGTGATTTACACCTTTTTCTTAACCATCAGAACCAATAGAATCGATGGGCAGTTCCCAAATCAACGTAAAAATTACCATAGCGGACGTAATAGAGAAGCGAACAAAGCATATCTGAAAGTGCACGCCTGGACGGCAAAATATTATACCCAGTATATTGCCATAAATATGATGAAGGATTATCAGTCAACATTTCTACGTGACACAAAGACATTGGATTAACCTTGAGCGGCGTTTTTATTCCGGTGAACACAACTTTTGATCACAAATCAAAAAAGGTAAAACGAAATTATTGTAATATTTTTTAAACCGGATGTTGTTTACGTTCTCTTTTCTGGCTGATAGCTCCGTAATTCGGGGGCGTACAGTGATGATATTATATGTCTGGAATCTATGGAGTCTCAGCTTTAAATCTTATATCTTGTTTGTGCAGTTACGATAAGTAATAAGGGCATTTCTACCGTGAGTGCTGTGCAAAATCCGTTAGCATTAGTTAGCATTTTTTCGCTCCATGCTAATTCAAAGGCTTGGTATTACTCTTGTGTTTCTTTTAGCTAAAAACGGTTCACATTGTCAGTTAGCGGAGTTTCTTAGCGTTAAAAGGGTATGGAACATTAATAGTTTCATAAATGTTAAGAAGCCCTGAGACATAGTCTCGTAAAAAAACTGTGGGGGGGGGTCCACTGGGGGGACCCTCGGGCTTAAGAGGTTAAGCCAGTACATGTCCAGGCCCGTCTGAAGTTTGCTAGAGAGCATTTAAATGATCCAGAAGAGGATTGGGAGAATGTCATATCGTCAGATGAAACCAAAATAGAACTTTTTGGTAAAAACTCAACTAGACGTGTTTGGAGGAGAAAGAATGCGGAGTTGCATCCAAAGAACACCATACCTACTGTGAAACATGGGGGTGGAAACATCATGCGTTGGGGCTGTTTTTCTGCAAAGGGACCAGGACGAATGATCCGTGTAAAGGAAAGAATGAATGGGGCCATGTATCGTGAGATTTTGAGTGACAACCTCCTTCCATCAGCAAGGGCATTGAAGATGAAACGTGGCTGGGTCTTTCAGCATGACAATGATCCCAAACACACCGCCCGGACAACGAAGGAGTGGCTTCGTAAGAAGCATTTCAAGGTCCTGGAGTGGCCTAGCCAGTCTCCAGATCTCAACCCCATAGAAAATCCGTGTTGCCCAGCGACAGCCCCAAAACATCACTGCTCTAGAGGAGATCTGCATGGAGGAATGGGCCAAAATACCAGCAACAGTGTGTGAAAACCTTGTGAAGACTTACAGAAAACGTTTGACCTCTGTCATTGCCAACAAAGGGTATATAACAAAGTATTGAGATTAACTTTTGTTATTGACCAAATACTTATTTTCCACCATAATTTGCAAATAAATTCTTTAAAAATCAGACAATGTGATTTTCTGGATTTTTTTTTTTTCTTTTTTTTTTTCTCATTTTGTCTCTCATAGTTGAGGTATACCTAGGATGAAAATTACAGGCCTCTCATCTTTTTAAGTGGGAGAACTTGCACAATTGGTGGCTGACTAAATACTTTTTTGCCCCACTGTATGTCAATTGTAATCCCTGTAATGATGCTGTAAGATGTCCTTTTTGTTGTTCCGTTTGTTTTTATGTTTCATGTGGAACCTACTTGAGCAGGTCTCCCTTGAAAAAGAGATCAATGATCTCAATGGGATACACCTGGGTAAATAAAGGTTTGAAATGAAATGAAATGTCCCCCTGTGCAGAGGCCCCGTGAAATGAGCTGAAGGATACCCTGCTTTGTTTTTGTTTTGTGCGGTGATTATTATCAGATGGCTCTCTCCTCCTGAGTTTGCACAGTGCAGTGCGCTGGCTGGCTCCGTGAGGTAGTAAAACTCTGACCCCCGGTATGATGAAAGGGAAGTTGTTCCTTTGAGCGTGTCAAGTGGCGGTGACGGAGCCCCCTCCCCTCTGACCACAGTGTGACCCTCGGCCCGGCTGCCCGTCCGCTGGGATCATCCCAGATAAAGACGTACATTAATGAGCCTAACATAACATGCCCTGATAAGTGCCTGATAGAAGCCCACCGTTTGATCTGTAAGGCTGCGGCCATCGCTCTCATTACATAAGGACGGGTTAACTGAAGCTGTATGTTAGTGAGGGTCAGTTAAACTCAATGATTTATCCTGTTTTCAGAAAAATACTTAAGGTAAAACAATGCACATCATTGTGCACTGTCATTTTTTACAGTGTATTTCCAAATGTTGGGCTGAATCCTTATACATAATGAATGCATTTTGGCCCATTTGACTATTTGTCAGAGTTTTTGAAGTAATCGACTGCTAGGTAATGCTCATGAATACACCAAACAAGTAACATTTTTTTTTTTTATCGGTTACTTCTTTTTGGGATTGCAGTTTGGCATCTTTGTGATGTGACGGAATTGTTCAACCTTTTGAAAATTGTTGTTATTTGCTCATTACATTTTTTCCATGGATCTGTTTCAATATCTTGTCTGTGTTCAGGGCGGAGCAGGAGGCAGGGTTGACATTCAAACTTAAAACACTCAATCTTTATACACAAATATTAAACCATTAGATTTCTTATTCCAAAAAAGCAAATGAGCTGATTTACTTGAATGTTGAGATTTACTCCTTTTATTAAGACATTATTTCTGAAAGTAAAAAAAAAAGAGAGCCACATTTGAGCAATGTGTTTGTAATGATGGATTTAACAGTCTGCAGAGCAGATAGGTTAAATTATATCTATTAAACAATATATGTCTTTTATATGATGCAGATTGTATTCTGTGTAAAAGTTGTGGTTAATTATTTTCTGGAATATAATGGGCAAAGATAAAATGAAGGGTGTCTACGAGCCCTGGAACAGCTTAAAAATATGGGACTGTTTTTAAAATGCATATGTAAACGGTGTCTGTCTTTGAAACTGTTTTAAGTGTTGTTGTCTCTTGGGTTTTTGATCCTGGTGACGAAAATGTATATTGCGAACTGCGTTTTCTCGTACATGTGTACCCCCAGGTGATCTGACTGTAAAGCCTCAGCTGCTAAATGTCCCCCCCGAGCCTCCGTCCTGTGAACTTGAGTGTCGCGGCACCGAGGGGGGGGGGGGGCTTTGTCAGCCTGAAGCAGCGGGGGTGGGGGGGCGGCAGAGTAGACACTGTGCTGCGCCGTGTTGCACACAGAGGTCAAGGGTCAGGTGTAGAGGTCATAGGGACGACCGCGGCGGCCTGTGAAGCCAACACTGGAGTTCCTTCACAATGTGTCACATGTAATATCCAGCATGAGCGCTGAGCTAAACACACACTGCTAATCAGACCCCTGGTGGAGAGGGGCTCAGAGAGGGGGGTTCAGGGTTACCTGTTCACACCCACTGAAGGCAACATGGTGCCTGTAAAGGAACAACAAGCGCCCCCCCCCCCCCAAAGCCAGGTGGTGGTATCACAGCATCTCCCCTCTACACTTGGTTTTAACTCCTGACGGTCATGCTCGGTAGTCTCCACTAAGGGGGGGGGGGGGTGTTTGGATGGAGTGGTGCCCAAAGGGGAGAGCTTCTCTGCTCTGACCTCTCACAGGATTCATCTAGTCTGCCACAGAGTGAAAACAATGATGTATTTGTGGCTGCTGCTTCCTCACGTCCATCTCACAGTGGGGAGGGGGGACTGACTGACTGACTGATTGATTGATTAGGCGCTTTCACACCAAGTACTTTGCCGTACTTAGTTCATGAGAACTTAGTTCATCAGAACTCTTTAGTTCTGATGAACTAAAGAGCAGATCGCGTTCACACCGGAATAAGTCCCTGAAGCAGGATTAGGCAAATGAAGCCGCAGACGTCACTTCTTCTTCTTCGGCTTTCGGTTTACTGGCAGGCCGCAAACCACTTCGCGGGGTATATTGCCACCGAGGTCCTTCTACTGAAGCCTTCCGAGTAAATCACCAGAACGCCAACACCTCCTCATCTCCAAGGCTCCAATGTTTTATTTTGTGTTGCCATAAGTTAGTCTCTCTCCGTTGGTGCGCTGGGCTAATGCTAATAATGCTAATGCGAGGATAATAAAATGGCGGCCTCTCAAAACATTTTGGGAGTTTTACGGGGCGTGGTTTGCAATCCGCCCAGCCAATCAGAAATGGGAACCTTTTTCTCCCACGAAAGTCCCTGGCAGGGAAAAGGGGGTGGAAAGGAAAGGTTCTCATGAACTAAGTTCTAGTTCCGGATTTTTTGGTGTGAATGGACATTTGAGGAACTATACTGGGAAAAGTACTGCGGTGTGAACGCGCCTCTAGAGTGAAAAGCTGACGTCACAAAAACCACAACTGTAATGTGAAAAAGCATTTCCCATCTGTCCTCTCTGCATCAGCCATGCCCTGTGAGAGAGGCTGTGGGAGAAGTTTGGTTTCTTAAAACCTTTTTTTTTAAAAGTTGAATTCTTCTCTCGGCAGAGCTTCTTGTGCTCAGCCATTGTGACTCATTCAGTCACGGTGTCGTAAAGAGTCAGATACGAAAAAGGTTGATTGTGTTTAGGTTGCCCGTTCGATTGTATCAAGAAGCACAAATGTAAAATATCAATGGCTTAACATTATTATGAAATGACTGCTATGTACTGAAAAACAACGGTTTCAGTAGGTCAGTCCCAGCAAAGTAGCCCCCCGTCTGTGGGGAGGACTAGTCAAGTGGTTGTTCTTTGTTTTATTCTCTTTTGGATTTATTTAATCCAGTTAACAAGACTTTAATAACCTCATGGAAATAGTTTTTTCTTATCTCTATTCCTACTGCTCAGTGAAAAAGAGACAGAATATCCTTTGAATGGGTTTATTCACTGTAACAGGGAGACGCAGTGGGGGGGTCAGAGGTTCACAGCACCAGTTTGAACTCACGAAGGCTTCAGTGGTCTTATGGCCAATAGCCAGGTTACTGTGGCATCTAAAGTCAGCCACTGAAGTGTCAAAGTGACTCCTGGCTGCGTCTCTATCATCGTTCCCCCTCACTGTGCAGGGGATGGGGGGGGGGGGGGTGGTGATAGATGGTGCTGAGATAAGAGCAGGGCTGGCATGTAGGGGCTGACCTGCTCAGATAACAGGCTGTGTTGCCCTCCGCTGGCCATGCGGAACCCCGCCATCTGGGGCCGAGGACAGACTGAGAGCGGGGATCACCATTGGAGGAATTCCTGGGCAATGCTGATGGCTTCAGGCCCTGGATTACTGGGGGCAGCTGGGTGTGCCTGTACTTCTGTTGACTGTACGTTAGACGGAGCCTCCACACTGTCCTGCTCCAACAGGTCCAGCCAGATGGCACTTTCCAGTAAGGAATGTGAGTATATGTTTCAGTGTCGGGTGTGGCTACTTCTGGACCACAGCGGTGTGTCAAGTGTTGGGCATCATTAGAGATTCTGAGTTCTTTCCAGTCCCTGTTGTTTTAGGTGCATTATCTTTGACTTCTTCTCCTTTATACCTGTCAAGAAAAAGGATGAAATACAAGGCTCATGAACGTTGTCCAAGAACAAGAGTAACGTGACTCTTTATTACAGATAATTACTTGGTGTGGTAATTTAGCAACTTGCAGCCACGTTCTTTTATTTAATATATATTCATACTTAATACTCTTCATTTTATTCAACTTAAAAGCATTGCAAAGTAGCTGAATACTTATTCCGTTACTGACCAGAGAAACAAAAGAAGAAATAATTGATGTATAGATACATTGAATATCAGAGCTTAGTTTACCTCAGATCTAAAGGATACTTGGAGCCAGCTAAATTAAATTCAGACTGTAGAAAAACCTAAAATATAGACTAAACTAAAGCTCAGTGAAATTGAGAAACTCAAACTACAGAAGATTTGAAGGTCCCATGTCATGGCCATTTCTACTGATCATGATTCCATTGTTGAGGTCTACTAGAATAGATTTACATTGTTCAATGTTCCAAACTCACATTGGTTTCTCATACAGCATCTCTGTATAGTCTGTGTATTCACTCTCTGTCCTACACGGCTTGATGTCTCATCGGTGAGAATAAATCACCTTTCGCTTGCTCTTTCTGATCACTCGGCTTTCTTTTAATGGATCATGTGCATCTTATCAGAAGACATGTTGTTGTACACAAATGTAACAGGCAGAAAAGGTTTAAATAATAACATCCTCATATTGGGCTTGCTTGGCATGTCTCTATGCAGGAGGCAGGCGGAGGACAGAGCGGTGTGTTATTTTGATGAGAGCTGATTGCGTCCGAGGTTTCAGAGGTGAAAGGTTAAAGATGCAGCCTTTCTTTGTCAACACACAATGGGCCACAGCGGAGCAGGCTCCGGCTGTATTGGCTGCTGCTGGAAGCCTTCCAGGCCTCAGGCTATAATGGTCAATACACTGTCATGAGGATTAGTAACAGAGACCACACAGTGGGACGTCCATTCTTCTCTAGTGCTGCGCCATTATCAGCCAACACTGCAGCTTGGGTGGAGCATGGACCTAAACAAGGCTTAATCCTGATCCCAGAAATGCCACTTTTAAGAGGTGAAGAGAGAAAACTGGAGCATGTTGTTAAGTAGGACTGACTGACTTGTGCCCTCACACTGTGTCCTAGCAACATTTGAGCTGATCATTCACCAAAAACATGCTATAGTGTTTGAGATGTTATCTTCCAGACAGCCAACATAGAAAGGGCTTGTGGGGGTGGGGTCCTCTGCAGAGTATTAGCACACATCTCCAACCCATCTGAGACCATGGAAGCTGTGTCCACTGTGATGAATTACTTAGGATTATTTCAAGTTTGAAGTCTTTACATGGCTTTTTTTTTCAAGTTGTTTCTTCACTTTCCAAATGAATAGAAGATATATAAGAAAACCTTTTTAACATTACAATACAAGGGTCTGTTCAGCAAAAGTACAGAAAGATCAGCCCCCTTTTTACAGAGAGCTTGCCATAAAGCATTTTATTTTAAAACGATTATCAATATGCAATTCTTCAATCCTTTAGCATTGTCACTGTGAGCATGTTAGGATCCCAACGTCAGCATTTAGTCCTCAGTACAGAGAAGCTAGTGTAAAATGAAATACCATTCACCTCCATTGTTGGCTGGGGCGGGGGCAGAAAGCTCAGAGAGGGATATCTCATGACCTGATCAAATAGGTAATTGTAATTTAGGTAAGCTAGAAAAAACTGCAACATGCTTTATAAACAGGTAAGAAGTAAATGGGTTTAAACGCGTATAGCATTGGCATGGTCCTAACCTGACAGTTGGTAAACATACTGAAGAAGTTAAGCAGTATTAAAATACAATTATATATAATTGTTAGCTAGTCAACATTATATTACGGATTAAATAGTTTATCTACAATTCTGCAGTGAAAATAAATGGATTTATGTTTTTGAATGCGAACAGACTCTGGTCCTGGTCTATGGGTGTTTGAGGTTCATACGTCAATATAAGTGTGTGCGTGTCTGTTCAGGAGCCGCTGACTGAGGCACGTGTGTGTTGGAACAGAGCATGTGTGTGTCGCTGTATGCTCCAGGGAGAACATATGCTGGTGTTGACTGTGGGGCTGGGGTGGAGGTTGGTGGGGGGGGGCAGCTGGCGTGTGTCGGGTCAGGGGTCTCCAGCTGTTGATAGCAGGGTGGTACGCTGCCACAGAGCGGGAGATCTGACGCCCGACAGCCCGCTCTCTGCTCCGTCTGGATGTGAGTGATGGAGCTGCCGGGCGGTGTAAGTGAGCGCAGTCTCCAGACGCCGCGCACAGATGGCCAGGCTGCTGATGGAGGCGAGATGGGGAAAAAAGAGGCTTTCAAATAAAGCTCCAACAGCAAGAGGGTAACCAATATGAAGCCAGCAGGTTGTTCTGGGGTTATGGAGAGACCCTTAGAGAAGTCACATGGTATCAGGCTTTGAATTCAAATCTAATTTAGTCCTGCCGATGTGATTCACTCATATTTATGATTAAGTATTCCATCACAGTTGTAAGATATCACTCAGATTGTGATTAGAATTGTTGAAGGTTAATGTCTTTCCAGAGTCTGATGGTGCTCACGTTTAACCTGTCCTGTTCGTTTCTCCCCCCTTTCTTTGGTGTTCCTGTGTGTTAGTTGTTTCACTGTTGGACTTCTTGCTCATAAATGCATATACAAATTGTATTGAGATTAAACTTGTTTACTATTTAGAATAGTTTATATTATATAATGTTCTGTGCTACATGTTTGGGCACCTGTGAACAGCATTAGGTGACTTTATTCATTTCAACTTGAAAATGTTAATGACCATTTCACCGGTAACTTTTATTTCCCCATAAAACTAAAAAGTCCAACATGGTTATTAACAAAGACGCATTTGAGGCCCAAAGTAGGACTGCACGATTGAAGAAGAAAAAACCCAATTGTGATTATATTGAGATATTTCAGAGAATTATCGCTCTTGGAACTTTATTATTAAAGGTGGGGTAGGTAAGTTTGAGAAACCGGCTCGAGATACACTTTTTGTTATATTCCATGGAATGCTCTTAACATCCTGATGGCAATGAATATCTCAAGTGCTTTGACAAAAAATCCATAAAAAAATGTCATCTGTGGAAGCCGTGGTACTGTAAAAAGCATGACCAATCATCTGAGCCGGCTAAAGTAACTGGATGGCCTACCTGCCTGTCAGCCTTCCATCGGGGCACAAACTTATCTCGTGCCCTCATTGGTCATGTGCGCGTTCGTGTGTGTTGGAGGAGGGGCTCTGGAAGGAAGTGGCAGATTTTCTCCGGTTGTGTATTTTCAAATTCTAGCGATCTCGAGCCGGTTTCTCAAACTTACCTACCCCACCTTTAATGTTTAAAAATCTAAAAATGATAATTGTGTGATTTTTCTTCTTTTTTTTTATTCCCAACAAAAAAAGTCTGTAAAATACAATTTGTAGGCTGGGACTTCTCTGCAGCTCCACAATGCCCCATTCAGATATTTGAACATATTTTGCATTTACTGAATATTTCCCTTACTCTGTTATGAAAATGTTGCTATCAACAAAACGTTGATGTCAAGCCCCCAGGAAGTGCTCTGGACTGGAAATTTGTAGTGTCCAAACGGCGGTACTGCATCTTCCGTATCAGTCTTTTTCCCATTGACTAACATGGGGAAAGAGACGTCTGTAAATCGGTGGATAATTTTTTTTAAACTAAATAAACTACCCAGTATGAACTATTGTATTGCCCTTATTACAATCATTAAGTCCTTAAAGTTGTAAAATGCACTAAAAGCCGAATCTAGATTTATTTTCTGTCTCCATTCATTCTACTGAGCCGAGAGTGGGATCTCGGGGGGCGGAGCTTAAGGGGTGCATGCTCTGTGAGCACACATACGGGTTCTTCTGCTCTGACAGCCAGGCATGCTGGGTAATCTGTGACGTTTCACTCTCTCAAAAGTTGGGCCATTTTGTCTTCCTGCGCCAATGAGCCATGGATGTATAATAAGAACTGGATACAGCGTGGGAGGCGGGGCCTCATTCATTCCTATGAGAGCTGCTCATTAGCGCATGATGATAAAATGGCCCAACTTTTGAGAGAGCGAAACGTCACAGATTACCCGGCATGCCTGAGAAGTACCCGTATGTGCGCTCATAGCGCATGCGCAACTTTAATCAAAATGCTCGTTCACATCAAGCACGTCAATTTGCGTACACGTAACAGCACCGCACGTTCATGACAGCATGGTAATGATTTGTTATTATGATGGATTTGATATTAACGAGGCGGCAGTTAGCAGCTAGCGGCTAGCTAGTCATTATGCTAATGTACACATCAATCGTTATGTACTTATATTACGCTGTAACAGGATCTAGTGATATCCAAGCAACAGAGCTTCATTTAGCATGAAAGAATTATTGCACTGTGTGTATATATACACACACACACACACAGTGGGGCAAAAAAGTATTTAGTCAGCCACCAATTGTGCAAGTTCTCCCACTTAAAAAGATGAGAGAGGCCTGTAATTTTCATCCTAGGTATACCTCAATTATGAGAGACAAGATGAGAAGAAAAAAATCCAGAAAATCACATTGTCTGATTTTTAAAGAATTTATTTGCAAATTATGGTGGAAAATAAGTATTTGGTCAATAACAAAAGTTAATCTCAATACTTTGTTATATACCCTTTGTTGGCAATGACAGAGGTCAAACGTTTTCTGTAAGTCTTCACAAGGTTTTCACACACTGTTGCTGGTATTTTGGCCCATTCCTCCATGCAGATCTCCTCTAGAGCAGTGATGTTTTGGGGCTGTCGCTGGGCAACACGGACTTTCAACTCCCTCCAAAGATTTTCTATGGGGTTGAGATCTGGAGACTGGCTAGGCCACTCCAGGACCTTGAAATGCTTCTTACGAAGCCACTTGCCCGGGTGGTGTGTTTGGGATCATTGTCATGCTGAAAGACCCAGCCACGTTTCATCTTCAATGCCCTTGCTGATGGAAGGAGGTTGTCACTCAAAATCTCACGATACATGGCCCCATTCATTCTTTCCTTTACACGGATCAGTCGTCCTGGTCCCTTTGCAGAAAAACAGCCCCAAAGCATGATGTTTCCACCCCCATGTTTCACAGTAGGTATGGTGTTCTTTGGATGCAACTCAGCATTCTTTCTCCTCCAAACACGTCTAGTTGAGTTTTTACCAAAAAGTTCTATTTTGGTTTCATCTGACCATATGACATTCTCCCAATCCTCTTCTGGATCATCTAAATGCTCTCTAGCAAACTTCAGACGGGTCTGGACATGTACTGGCTTAAGCAGGGGGACACGTCTGGCACTGCAGGATTTGAGTCCCTGGCGGCGTAGTGTGTTACTGATGGTAGCCTTTGTTACTTTGGTCCCAGCTCTCTGCAGGTCATTGACTAGGTCCCCCCGTGTGGTTCTGGGATTTTTGCTCACCGTTCTTGTGATCATTTTGACCCCACGGGGTGAGATCTTGTGTGGAGCCCCAGATCGAGGGAGATTATCAGTGGTCTTGTATGTCTTCCATTTTCTAATAATTGCTCCCACAGTTGATTTCTTCACACCAAGCTGCTTACCTATTGCAGATTCAGTCTTCCCAGCCTGGTGCAGGTCTACAATTTTGTTTCTGGTGTCCTTTGACAGCTCTTTGGTCTTGGCCATAGTGGAGTTTGGAGTGTGACTGTTTGAGGTTGTGGACAGGTGTCTTTTATACTGATAACGAGTTCAAACAAGTGCCATTAATACAGTTAACAAGTGGAGGACAGAGGAGGCTCTTAAAGAAGAAGTTACAGGTCTGTGAGAGCCAGAACTCTTGTTTGTTTGTAGGTGACCAAATACTTATTTTACCGAGGAATTTACCAATTAATTCATTAAAAATCCTACAATGTGATTTCCTGCATTCTTTCCCCCCATTCTGTCTCTCATAGTTGAAGTGTACCTAGGATGAAAATTACAGGCCTCATCTTTTTAAGTGGGAGAACTTGCACAATTGGTGGCTGACTAAATACTTTTTTGCCCCACTGTATGTGTGTGTGTGTGTGTGTGTGTGTGTGTATATATATATATATATATATATATATACACACAATATTAACTTTATTTAATACAACATTTACGGAACAAGATTGAATCATACAGCCCATGTAGTATGATAATGAATTACAGCAAACATGTGCAATATATCCATTATTACAGCTCCGTGGGGTGGCAGTAAGACGATATGGGTCCGTTCTTATTGTGCATCCATGGGTAAAGATAAACGCAACTCACATTGGTTTCTCAAACAGCATCTCTGTAAACTACGTGTATTGTATTCACTGAATTTCACTCTCTGCCTTTAACGGCTCGTAGTAGCTCCAATAGCTCCAGCCCCCACCCTCCCTGTGAGCACAGTGTGCTCTGATTGGTCGGGACACGTAACATGAACGTGCCGGGCGGCGCGGTCCCGTGGGTTAGATGCGCGTTCATAATGCAGAGGGAAATAACTCTCAGAATAACGTTATTAGCACATTATTACAACTTGAGGAACGAATGTTTTTAATAAGGGCTATACAAGTGTTCATACTGGGTAGTTTATTTAGTTTAAAAAAAATTATCCAACGATTTACAGATCACTCTTTCCCCATGTCAACGGGAAAAAGTGTTTCCGGGCCTGGCAACCAAACGGAAGTGTAGTACCGCCGTTTGGCCAGCACGAATATTTTCATCTGAGTCCGGCGCACTTCCTGGGGGCTTGGCCCAGTGTCACTACCCGATCCGTCCCCCTGCCCGATCGGTACTGCGCATGTGCGAGATGGTCCGCCATATTGGACAACTCCGGACGGCAACCCAAGTTGGACATTTGACACAGTGGCTTTTAGCAAAGCTCAAAAAGAAAACTCGAGAGAGATGAGTTATTGTTATTACAACGTGACTTCACTAATATTTAACAACTCTTTTTATTGGGTTCTTTTATTTGGGGTTAAGTACATTGTCAGAATAAGTGAGAAATGGATTTAACTTCTGTTAGACAGCTATCATGCTGAATAAATATTTACTGTGAATGTATACAAAAATGTATGGCATATGGCTGTCTAACAGAAGTTAAATCCACTTCTCACTTATTCTGACAATGTACTTAACCCCAAATAAAATACGCGTTGTAATAACAATAACTCATCTCTCTCGAGTTTTCTTTTTGAGCTTTGCTAAAAGCCACTGTGTCAAGTGTCCATCTTGGGTTGCCGTCCGGAGTTGTCCAATATGGCGGACCATCTCGCACATGCGCAGTACCGATCGGGCAGGGGGACGGATCGGGTAGTGACAGTGACACCCAGGTCAGCAGGTAGAAGAGATCAATTCTTGGCTTGCTCTTCCTGTTGTCATCTGAGGTCTTCTCCTATTGGCCGGCGTCGTCGGGGGGCGGTTCCAATGCAATTCCTGTCTTTTTCTGTTGCTAAATTACATCATTCTGGTGTCCGTGGTTATTTAAACATTCCCTGATAAACGTTATTCAGCGTCAATAAATGAGTGCTAATCCCAGTGTGCTCAGTGTACAACATGTCATTTCACCTTCGATTCACGGTTTGAAAACGTAGCATTTCGCCACATGCTAATGCTAACCGGAGGTGAAGAATTTTCAGAATAAAAGTATTAAGTTAATAGTGTGAACTTCCGGTTTTTTCAGAATAAAACAGATTTTAATTAAATAGTGTATTTAATTCAAATTACGCCATATCAACATTGATTTTAATTTCTAACAGTATGTATGTATGTATATCACTATGTATGTAGTATGTACTGTATAATGTACACATGTAGAGTTGTAGAAAAGACATGGTGTACAGACAGTACACTCTGACTGTACAGTCACTACAGTGTATACTGTATAGTAGGTGTTTAACAGTGTAATGCGTATAGTCTACTCTACACTCTACCTTTCAACAACGTTTTAGGGATTTAGGCTCAGTCAGCTCAGGGACTGTTTGGTTACTTTAGTTTGGTAAATGAAATAAATGTTTGAACTTTGTAGTAGTTCACTGTAGTTGCTGTCATAAGTCATTTGTAGACTAAGTGGCAAAAAGTTTTTTTTTTACATTTGTACTTTGTAGAGAAATGTAGACACAAGTTGGAGCACAATAAACCTGACTAGTTTGAATTTGAGTTGATTATGAGTTTATTTTCAATTGATAATTAGCTCACAATAACTTCACTTTAGTTACTCACACAACTTGACACAAGCCATGGGTTCAGGTCCGGACTTATAAGTCCGGACCTGAACCTCTGGACTTGAGTCCGGACCTGAACCTGAATGTGAGTCCAGGTATGCAGCACTAGTGATGGACTTCGAATCAGGGGATAGCAAGTTCGAGTCCCACTGCAGTCAGCATGTTGTTGTGTCCCTGAGACACTTCACCCCAAATTGCTCCTGTGGGGATTGTCCACAGTAGGGATGCTCCGATCGCCAATTTCGGGGCCGATCGCCGGAATCGGTATCGGCCGATACCGATCGCCGATCCGATCAAGTGGGCGGGGCCTAAATGGAAGATTTAAACATCACTTTAAATCTTCCATTTAAATTGATGTTTAAAACTCAGTTAATGGGGCTCATTCACTGGAGCTTCCACAAACAACAATCAACTTAATTATTACATTCAAATGATGTACATTATTCAAGTTTACATTCACTTTGGATAATAACACGGGAGAAATGAGTGGAAGCGCTCTCTCTCCCTCTCTCCCCCTCTCTCTCTCTCTCCTGACAGCCTGTCAGTATCTCATGCAGCTCACTGATCCAGTAATGAGTGACCCGACAGTGAAGAATAAATATATTTATAATGACTAGTTTAGCTTGTTCCAGAGGTAGATAAAATAGCTAAGTGTGTTAGGTCTAACTCTTGTGTGTTTCGCTCCGCTTACCGGTCCGTCACAGCGGGCGGAGCTGCAGGATTTCTGCTTCACACACGTTGCATTCCGCTATTTTACTGTCTTTTTCGGACACCTTGAAATACTGCCAGACCGGTGAAGCCATTTTGGCGAGCTTGTTTTGCCGCACACAGAGAAAAGTGTCATGTATTTTACGTTATGCGATCGGCTCTCGCAATCGGCATGTTTAGAGAGCACCGATCGATCGGTAGAGAGTGAGTATCGGCCGATCTCGATCGGTGACCGATCGATCGGAGCATCCCTAGTCCACAGTATTGAGTATGTAAGTCGCTTTGGATAAAAGCGTCTTACAAATGACATGTAATGTAATATTATACATCCATGGTTGATGTTTGTGCAGCCTTAATCCAAAGTGCCTCAGATGTGGGGGAGAGGGGACTTTTGGTTCCACGTTTACTTCCTGTATCTTGAGATATTTTGTCAGAAAGGTCTTTTTATCCTCCTGTTTGCCCTGGTTAATCATGCCATGCATTGTTTGTTCAAATATTCCTGATCCAATCTGACACATACTTGTGTTGTGTAATTGCATATGAATAGAAAGAAGCCCCTTTCTTATTTCGCTGCTCGTCTCCACGTAATATGTATCTTTAAACTGTCAAATGTTTATTGTGTCTACAGTGTTGACAAGTTGTATCTGACTTTCTCCAGCAGCTAACATTTGCCCCTCCTCCCCCAGGCTTTTACACCGACCATCAACTGGAGTCTGAGCGGAACGACAGCATGGGTGAGTTGAAAAGCATTTCTTTATTCTCAGATGGGAACTGTAGGTTTTCAGTGAATGTAAGTGAACTGCTGTAGTCACTGGGTTGCCATGTGGCACTGACTGCCTCCAATATATTACAGTCTGACAATAAAACACTTGTTGAATAGTAGCTCCATCTGGTGGTTAAGTAACGCGCTGTAACTTCATTGAATGAGTTATCATATCCTGTTCAATCCACAAGAGGGGAGTATAAACTCAATAATAATAAAGCAGCTGACTCTTAGGCAATAACGTGGAAAAAGTGTGTGTGTGTGCGTATGAGTTTAATTTTGAGTTTATTAATTGTTTCCTGCGTTAGGTAGAAAACTGCATGTTTTAGTTTTCTATTTTCCATATGATATCCTCAGTCTGTCTAGATGTGGGTAATGACAACATTACCTCTAAAAAAAAGCTCTCTCTTGCCATCAGCAAAAGTGGCTCTCGTCATGGTTATATGCTAAAATGTCAGATGTAAACATTTTAGAAATGTGCGGCTCTTGGCCCGGAGGAAACAGGGAGCAAAGGGCCAGGGGTGAGGCAGTGGTCCAATGTTAAGTTCCAGGTTCAGGCGAAGTTCACTCGGGACTCCCCTGGCTGCCATCTCAGCACCAGGTGGCACCATGGGGGGGTCATAGGTCGGACATAGTTCAGAAAGCGCTGACCTCGCCGTGACTCTGCGCTGACCTGATTGTGTGCAGCTCTGCTCCGGCCAGGGCTTTCTCACTGCTCCCTCTATAAAGTTGTGAGAGGAGAAAGGAGGTGGGGTGGGGTCGCTAAGAAGTGGAAGGAAGCCGGAGAGGAACTATTAAACCTGCACACACAGTGAATGGCCAGCATTGTTGCGTGCTGCAGGAGGAGGTGTGGATTTATGAGGCTGAGCCTGATTGGGTTGTAAACTTGACGAGGTGGGCTCGCGGCCCGGCCACTCGCTGCCCTGCTCTCCTGCGGGAGGACTCGGTGCATGCACTGGGCAAGGGTGACGCGGGGGTCATGGGGGGCTGAGGCATGGCTCCCTGGGCTTGTAAATGCCCCGACAGGGGTGGGAATTCAGAGACCCCCATTCAGTGACCAAAAAAACCCAGGTCAGGGGCCAAATAGTTGAGTTGCAACAGCTGTTTTTAACTCAGGTTCTTTGGATGACTCCACATCAACTTTAATATCTAAAAATGAGAAAGTACATTTTTCTCTCCTTGACTCTCTAAAATCCATGACCATCTTCATTAACGTGCAGAAGGTCATTCATTGGGTATTAGGGGTGTAACGGTTCACAAACATTTCGGTTCGGTACGTACCTCGGTTTTTAGGTCACTGTTCGGTTCGGTACGTTTTCGGTACAGCAGAAAAAATTATCACAACATTAAATATTTTTAGTTTTTTAAAAATTATTATTAAACTGTGAATAATGTATTCACTCAAATAAATACAAAATATAATAAAATAAACATTAAGGTGCAGCATTTTGATGAACTGAAATAATCTGTATTTGTACTCTACTAGTACCTAAGCAGCCAGTTTGACATTAGGACTTGCTTGTAATTTTTTGAAAGAAAAATGAACTTGTCCACATTGCTTGCTGAAAGGGCAGATCTGCTGGCACTAACAATGTCTCCTGCTGTGGAGAACACCCTCTCTAGGGACAGAGGTAGCAGATACAGCCAGGTAGCGCTTTGCTAACATGGCAACATAAGGATATTTGGCGTTTGTAATAGCTTTGGCTCGGTCTGAACTTGTTGCGAGTGGTGGAGGCTTAAATGCTAGCGGGAGTTGGGTTTGCACTTCAGTCTTTTTTCTTTTGGTACCGGTGATATTCACGTTCGGGTGATGCCTTTTCAAATGAGTGTGCAAGTCTGATGTATTGCCAGCCGCGTAACCAATTGTAGTTGAACAATGGCGACAAACAGCTTTGGTTCAGTCCACCTGTCTTTGTCCGTCATCCTTGTACGTAACTGCGAAACCAAAATGTTCCCAAACCGGAGACTTAAAATGATGCTGGAGGATTTTCGAGCTCAACTTTATCTGCGTTCGCCATTTCGACAGTTCCTCAAATTACTGACTAAATATGAACGCATCCCTGTGACCAGCTCTCATAGTATGCCTCTCGTCCAATGAAATGACTTGGTCGCTCTATGACGCGTTGAAATTGCACTGAACGCTGCGTTCCCGCAGCATGGGCTGCAGGAACATGCTACTCAAACGCTGCGACGCAGCACCTGAGATTACTTCCAAAAAGTTTTTCACGTTTTCAATTCTTTACGTTTAACGTTATATTCGTTCGGTACACTTCGGTACACACGTGTACCGAACCGAAGGGCCCGTACCGAATAATTTCGGTACGGGTACGTATACCGTTACACCCCTATTGGGTATTGATTAGAGGTTCATAGGGTTCTAAACCTATTAGAGTGCAGAGTCCTGTGCAGCCATGGAGCTCGCTTGGGTGGTAACATTCATTAAAAAGTTTATAAAAGCTGTAGTTGCACACTTATTCCTTTACACAACCCTTTGGAATCAAGAAGTTAAGTTTTCACTACCTCATACCTGATGTCAATGATTTGTTAGGCTTGTGTGCTTCTTTATAAAAAGTTTAATTCAAGTACCTAGAAGCAAATAAGTCCTATCCTTCATAATAAACCGGTTAGTTCTCTGTATTGGGACACGTTTGGCCTCCATGGCTCCTCCTCCCGTCAGCTCTGAGCTGACCTGACCCCCTCCCCACCATTAAGTCCAACTACACGGATGACCAAAGGGTTATCAGGGGTCTTTAGTGGCTGCCTCTGTTCAATGGTGAATCTTTAGCAGCTGGGACAGGACGTTTTCCTCCGACTACAGCTACACAGCTTCCCTACATTTGAAGGAGCTCTTGGGAGATGTATTCAGTGGGCATAGACTGAATAATACATTTTATATATATACAACTACTTTTTTGTGTTCCATTTTCAGATTGATAATAAATGTAGGACATGTGTCAAGTTATAAGCTAAATATGATACACCAGGAAATGTATTCATTTGAAAGAAATGATGTCTTTGAAGAAAATGTAGTTTCATGAACATGTATCTGTTATGTAACCCCCCCTGTGTATCAGCTCAGCAGCCGGACCCCTGCAGCACTGCACGTTCCAGGCCACGGGGGGGCAGTAGGTCCATGCAGGACCTACATGCAGGGGCGCCATAAGGGGGTGAAAAGTTAGGACGATTCTAAGGGCTCGTGACTGACAGGGGCCCAAACCATTTTAGAACATTAAGATTTTTTTTTGAAGTAACCAATGTGATTATCTTTTCATGGGGCCCAGAATCCCTGGCGGCGCCCCTGCCTACATGTGATGCTCCCAGTGCCACCTGGACCCAGTGAACTCAACACCCATATGGAAGTACTTGGCTGCAGCTCAGCACATGCCTTTTCTTTGTCCTCACATAACCGGGCTGACTTTATATGGCTGGCTCCAAAAGTCATTTAAGATCACCAATTGTAATGCTCCTCAGGGCAGTCCCTTTCCCCGCTTCAGACCCCTCTAGTTTCTTTGTTGTGTTTTGAAAGTAGATGTTGCTGTTAGTAAGAGCTGTGTTTCTCTCAGGTATGTACAGATGGTGAAGAATGAAATGCCCCTCATAGCCTTCTCCTCTTTTGATTTGACTTTCCTCTCCATTTGCTCCGCCAGCCGTGTGCACTCTGAACATGGCGTTAGTGCTGCAGAGTGTCTGCTGACCTCCATGCTTCCTTTTCTTTCATTTGAGCCTTTAATCATGTATGATTAGCCTAGATGTGATAAACTGTCTCTTTTTCTCTCGCCTGACGCCATTGGCGTTGGCATGAGACTCGGGTCAGCCTGCGGAGTGTTTCCAGGTCAGGCAGAAGTAGGTCACGCCGTTCCCAGTGTCAGAGCCTATAAGTTCACAGTGTGTGATGACAGCCTGACTCCACAGGGATACACAAGCAGACTTTGTGTAGCGCTCATATATGTAACAAACAGTTTCCATCTATACCGCTGCACTACAAGCCCACATTTTATGAAGTCATAATTCACTTATTTTTACATTAAACCTTCATTTAAAGTCAATGTATCACAAGTTTCCAGAGCTTTACAAAGCTGCCGATTTTAGGGATCAGAATTTCCTAGAAATATAGGTTTAGAGGTTTCCAATAATTTTCCCTTGAAATGATTTAAATGATGACATTAAAATAATAATTGTATATAAATACAGTATAATAGACTCTGTCTTCCTGGCTGTGTGACAGTATGTGAGTGTGTATAAAGACAGCTGAAGACCAGAAGCCACCGGGGTAGTTTTCATCCTCTCCTCCATCACTTTCCCATTTAAGAAAAGTAACTTGGGTCTGCTGTGGCTGGAGAACATCAGCGTGTGGGAAATCCTCCAAGCATGTTCATATAACCTTACAGAGCAGTTACTGCAGGATTATTTCCATATGCCTATTTCTCCGATTACACAAAGAGGTTCACTTTCCAAGAATCAAGGGCGCAGATTATTTCACTTTTTAAAATAATACATATTAATATAGTACATGTGGGTCACTGTCTGGTTATTACCAAAGTCCCAGGTACAGCCACCCCCCGCAGCCTGATTGAAGCGCCCCCGACAGATCCCTCTCTTCTTGGACTATCATGCAGTTTGGAGATTTGTTGTAGACATGCACAGTGAAGGGACATCACAATGGAGTGTCATAAGACAAAGCCGACAGGATTAACGCTCTTTTTTAACCATTTATTTGCAGTAGTGTTGTTTTTTCTGCTCAAGCGATAACAAACAAGAACACAACACGTTGTGAAGCGGTCGCACTTGGTGTTGAAAAGCTCTCTGAGAGAAGTCATGGAAATTGTCATATGGGTCATGGCGGGAACATGCTGAACCAGAATCATGTACACATTTAAAACAATCTCAGCTACTTTTCATTACAAAAGAGACTTGCAGAATAAAAAAAGAATGCATCACCTCAAGTTTCCTTACTCACAGTATTTCTTGAATCAGTCTTTACTATTGACTTTTTGGGTATGAGCACCTGAACATTTTATTATTTTTTACTTGGATTATATGGGAACTCTCGAAATAAACAACTCTAATCCTGGACAAATGATGTTTTTATCACCATTATTTGGATGGACTGACCCTTTTTGAAAAACCTAACTCTAAAGCGTAAATGTAGTAAGAACAGCTGAACGTAACTATTTGATCAAATGCATTTCAATGTTAACGGTATACTAAACACAACTGCCCGGATTGACCAGCCCAGTGTCCATAAATAACCTTTTACACATCACAGTGTAGCGCGTTGTATCCAGTTTGTGCTATCATCATTGCTCTTGTTGAACCCGTGGCCAGCCGGTTCCTGAGAGGTTTGAACCGCAGTCTGCATTCATTGATCAGTGAGTTATTCTCAAGTAAACCCACCGACAGCAATGAATGTTTATTGCAGCCTTAAGAACCACAGCTGATCTGCTGTCTGAGGAAATGAGTCCTGGCGTGTCCAGCCAGAGGGTCCCAGGCCTGAGCTGTAGCCCCCCCGCAGACTGTGGTTCTGCTATCTGCCCTGCATGAGTGCAGAACGGAAAGATGTCTCTGCGCATGGTTTCCAGAGGAGTGTGTGTGTGTGTCTCTGTCTGTGTCTGTGTGTGGCGTCCCTCAGGGTACATGCAACGGTCGATGGTTTGGTCAGAGCTCAAACTCACCGACAGCGTTGAATGTTCTCCGTGAGCACCAGGCAGAACCGTGTGTTTCTGTTGGCTGTTTGATTTTGTTACTTATATGTTGCTTTTAAAGGAATAGTCACATGAATCAAACTGCTCAGTTTTCATTGACGCTGCAGTTGGACTCGGTCACAGAAAGTCACCATTACTTTGCTTGCTGCTTACCATCCATACCATGTATTTAAAATACCTGCAATTAAAAACCATAATGTTGTCAGACCTGTGACCAGTGTGATCTCTGTCCACCTTAGCTGCCAACAGATGGTTGAAACAATGGTATATGCTTATTTGTAATGCTAAAAAAAGCTGTGTGTTTGTGTGTGTGTATCCGTGTCGGTGTTAAAACATCCTTGATAGGAAGCCATGCAACGAGACGGAGTAGAGGCGCTGATGCAATGGTTTGGGCTTCTTTAAATAGCCCTGCAGACGTGGAATGCCTCACCATCCTCACCTTGTTTCAAACTACCCAAACTCTCATCCGTCTCCGAAGTCTCTGCTTCTTTCACCTTCAGCCTGCAGCAGAAGAACACAAAAAGGAAGGCATCAGAAACACCATGAATAAAAGCACAGAGATGAAGTCTGTGTTGGAGGGAGGCAAATGTGTGATCAGAGCTCGCTGCTGTGCCCCCAGTTTAACTAGAGCACTGCAGTGTGGAGCTAGTTAGAGATGACTGTTCCCTCACCCTGCGCTGAACCTCAGGGAGCGCGCCTTCCTGTGTTCGCCTCTTTGAGGTTGGAAAATCATGCAGTCATGTTTTATTAATGTTCTCTGTCTCTGCTTTTCTGTATTTCTCTCCCCTGTTTAGCCTGCTCCCTTAACACAGTCAAGCATATTGGGAACACTGCATTTAGTCTGGTCTGCATCCTCTTTTCACGTGGCCTTTTATGACGGTTAGGATTTGATTTGAAGTCTTACTAAAACCTGTAGGTTGGTTGGGAAAATATAATGCAACTTATTTGTCCGTTTGATTAAAATGAAAGGATTTGATCTGCAGTTCTCTACACATCACAGGCTGGAGCCACTCCTGCATTATGAATGATCACTTAAGGTGGAGTAAGGCACAATCGACTCTGCTCTGACACAGTTCACTGACCCTGGAGATTATTACCACAATATGATTCTAAAGTTTTCTTTGTTTCATCTTACATTTATTATTTTCAGTGCCGTCTTTGTTGGCTTTTGAACAATGGCTTGTTGAATCTACTTTTGGGTCAGTGTGTAAGTCACGGCCAGATTATTCCTTTTCAGACATTTGTTTTTTATCTAGAATCCATTCTTCCACATGTTCCTAATTCCTTTCTGCTTCTCCATTCGCAGACAAGGTGGGAATTAATATATGTTCAGTGGCTCTGACTTCAATGGCTTCCCTCTTTGGCACTTGTGCTGTTTGGCTGCGTGCCCGAGACACACAGAGGCTGTTTTCATCTCAAATATCGCTCCCTCTCCTTCCCCTCGCTTGTTTTTCATCTGACTTGACTTCCGCTCTCCCTGCACTTGGGAGTACTTGTGTGAAATGTACGTTAACTCGTCGCACGCACGCTGTCTTATTCATAGGTTTGAGGTGTGGTACTTTTCTATCATGGCTCTGATAATACTTCTCCTGGTGTGGTCTCCAGAAACTTTGCATCACTGACAAAAGGTTAGCGTGTACAAATATGTGCGAGCATGAGACAGCGGACGAGTGAAGAGTGCAACAGTGTGACTGAACCGGTGTGAACCCTGCATCGTCAGCACATTCCAGGGGTTGGACAATGAGGAACACACAGTGTTCTCTCTGTCGCTCTGCAGCCAGGTCCAGGCTACACACATGAACAAAGTTCAGCAAAATGAGTTGGAACTGTTCAAGTCAGTGTAGCGTGCATGTTATGTTCAAGGAATCTATTCTCAGACCAGAACCCCAGGGGAATACAGGCTGTGCACTCCAACACTTACAGAGTTGTGGCTAGGTTTAGTTAGACTTCCACTGACCTGGAAGTCCCTGGATTGGATATGAATGAAAATATAAAAGCACTTCCCTGTTCCTGTCATGGCCTGAACATTTCTCTATTTCACTTTTTCATTTACATAATTTCACAGAAACTCACAAGCAAGATGGCCGCAGAGAGACAGATTTAGGAAACCCAATATGTAGCGTGGATTTCCTGGATAAACCCTGCTGGATATCTGTTCATGTACTCTGACAGTTTTGCTCACACAACTGTAATACTCAAATACTCATTCTGGTAGGATGCCAGTGCATGCTCTCACACACTTTCCCATCCGGTCATGCCTCTTGAAAATGATATAACTATATAATCCACTGGCGCTGCGAGATATCCCCTGATGGAAGAGCAAGAGCAGCTTATATCGCTAACATCGCTCACGTCGTGAGTGATCCTCTTCTTGGACAAACTCAATCAAATCCAACAAATATGCCATAATTGCTGTGCCAATCACAAGTTAGGCTTTACTTCAGATTGGACTTACATTTAGATTGAAATATCTGTTTGAATTACGTTTTTAATAAGATTTAGAGGTGAACCCAAACGTTCCGGTATATTAAAACACCTTCAACTGGTTTGATTCAATTGAGTTGTGGAGTTCTGGTATAAATGAAAAGGTTCTATTGTGATTTTCTTTTTTTTCCGAGGTTATAACGATTCTCGAATCAACCAGGAGAGGGAATACTGCAAAAGATTCAAACAAATGTAATCATTTCTTTTGTGGCATATCTTTGCCTCTTGGACAGACGAAGCAGATCTCCTCAATGACACAGAATAAGAGCACAGCGTTCATTCTATGATGCAGCGCTCCAGATGAAAGCAACCCTGTTAAAAGCAACGTAATACTTTTGACAGGTCCAAGTGTATAAGGTTCTATCTGGGAGTGCATCAAAACGGCTCAGTGCACAGCGCCAAGCCTCCATGGGCACGCTGCCTCCTCCTCCTCCACCTCCTCCAGGGGCACGCTGCCGCCTCCTCCTCCTCCTCCTCCAGGGGCACGCTGCCTCCTCCTCCTCCTCCACCTCCTCCAGGGGCACGCTGCCGCCTCCTCCTCCTCCTCCTCCTCCAGGGGCACGCTGCCGCCTCCTCCTCCTCCTCCTCCTCCTCCAGGGGCACGCTGCCTCCTCCTCCCACCTCCTCCAGGGCACGCTGCCTCCTCCTCCTCCTCCTCCACCTCCTCCAGGGGCACGCTGCCTCCTCCTCCTCCACCTCCTCCAGGGGCACGCTGCCA